>CM062288.1:65012569-66315069 GCA_031216915.1 Pictodentalium vernedei | reverse complement strand
GACCTGTCAAGCTCAAAATCAATAACTAAACTACATACTGGCACAGAAACTACAGGAGGTGAAGTGAGTGATGCTCAAGCTGAAGTCTCAAATTTAAGCAAGGAACCTAGGGGGCCTATTATAGACATGTCTGATGCAATTCTCACAGCACAGCTTGGATATTAACAAAGCCTATTGTTCCCTGTACCACTTCTGTGCACTCTAGTGTAATTTTGTAAGTGTTTATCTTTAACTCTATCTATTTTCTGTCTGCTTTTCTCTGTTAAAACTAAAAACGAATATTTAAGTCAATACAATTAAATTAAAATCTTTAATAACTTAAAAAATAAAATTTAGAATTTTAGAATTATTTACAAATAAAAATAATGGATAAACAAAGTCAAGCTCAGTTAAACAGTTCTGCTTTTAATTCTGGTAGTCTGAGCAACAGTGGAAATTCCACTAATACTGATATGACATCGATGATGTCGATGATGTCTGGCTTCCAGAAAGAAATAGCCAGACTAAATGACACCATAGAGGGTTTGCGGTCAGAGCTTCAAGCCCAGAAGCGACAGGCAGATAAAGAAAAGGCTGAATTGAGAAGGGAATTGGAATTGGAAAAGGCAATTCTGAAAGACAAACCAGGTAAGGAGGACCATGCTCCTCCAGTTCCTGATTTACCATGTATTGACGCTGCTACAGAAATGAGAAGACCTGCGTCCGCCGGCTCACTGGCGGGATATCTGAAATAGATTCTTATCTAATTACCCCCAGCCAGGATAACTGGCTGCGTTCCATAGTAGAAGAAACTACCAACACGGTCGCAGTTTCCCCGGCCGTGGCAGTTTCCCCGGCCGTGGCGGTTGAAATTCAATTGGATAAAAATTCAGCTAAAGTCCCCAAATCGCAGCGACAGAAAAAAAAACCAAACCAAAATCGATCGAAAAGGAAACTCTCCAATGAGTTCCGTGAAAATGATGAAACCGTGGACGTCGAAGACGAAAATGGTTTCTGTATGACTATTGATCGGCATGTCAAGAAGACAAAAATCATCAAGAAAAATTCACAGAGCACCGCTACTGAAAAGGACTCGGTGGTCACACCAAGAAATGGGGACTCTGTTAACACAACAGAGCCTACGTCACCGGAAATAGTGAATGCGACAGCTAGCCCAACCGATAGAGCGACGTACGCCGATAAAGTAAAAGCCAAAACGCCTCCTAAGGTGACCAATAAAACCAACAAGACACAGGGCCACCCGCAACCAAACCCCTGTGTCGTAATCACGCGCGTCCACCCCAAAACGGAAAAAAACTCGATTGATAAAGCCCTTCCAGGATGCTCGTGGGAGAGACTAATCTCCAAAGCCACGGGTAACCATACTTGGAAAATAAAAGTAAAATGCCCTAATAAAGCAACGAAATTAAATCTGATAAGCAAAGGGGTAATTATTAATGGCAAAAAATACGAAATCGAGGAATATCGTGTTCTTCCGCAACCCGTTCAGTGTCACAAGTGTCAGAAATTTGGGCACTTGTCACACAAATGCAACGGAGAGCAACGATGTATGAAATGCGGTGACAAACACATCGCGAAGGCATGTAGTGCTAAAACTCTGAAATGCCCGAATTGCGGTGGTCAACACCCCAGCAACTACCGGGGTTGTAGCCACTTCAAAAAAGTTAAAACAAACATCCAGCTTAAAGCTCTAAATGTAAGTAATGTCGAGAACTCATCTTCCCCTTATTCCACGTGTACTCTAATGGCTGGCTCTATTTTCAGCATAATGAAGAAACACTTGGACACCAGTCTTTCGGACGAACCATTCATGGATACACTAAAAAATAATTCAGTGGAACGCTCGAAGCGTTAACTGCAAAAGCTCACAGATGTCCGATTACTTCACAAACGTAGATGTAATTGGTATCAGCGAAACATGGTTAAAGCCAAGTAAGACATTTTTGCTAAGTGGATTCAACATCATAAGACGAGACCGTCCCACACAACGTGGAGGCGGAGTCGCTCTCCTCATAAGGCAGGACTTAAAATATAAAACGATATCAAGCGATCACCTCAACGCAGAGGTGATTGCCGCTGAGATTGAACTAGATCATAAAAAAGTTGCCGTAATCTCAATTTATAATGAACCGATAAAAACAGTTGACAGCAAAGTCTTTGAATTCTTTGTGAAAAATCACAAACACTGTATTTTCTTCGGTGATTCCAATGCCAAACATCAGGTTTTCGGATGCAATAAAACGGAGCCCAATGGCGACGCTCTCTTCAATATCATCGAACAATTTGATCTTTTTGTATTAAATAACGACCACGACATTACTCACGTCAGTAACAACACCCTCCACCAATCCGACATCCTTGACCTAATTATAACCAGTAAATCACTAACTAATCAAATGCAAGACATATATGTGGGGCACGATGATTTAGGTAGCGACCACCTGCCTGTTCATGCTACATTACACTGTTGCAGCGGACCCGCACGATACCCCACAATGAGGAGGAGGAATCTATCCAAAATTGACTGGGACCTCTTCAGAAAAATAATTCAGGTTAAAATAAACAAAAACGACCCAATGAATACCTGCGAGCTCGAGCAAGCATGTACCAATCTCAGTGAAGTCATTAACAACACTCTTGATGAAATTTGTCCCAAACAGACAGTTAAACCGCGAGCCAACAGAATAACTGAAACCACACTCCAAGTAATAAAACAAAAAAGAAAGGCCTTCCGTGCATACAAATCAGAAAATCTTCCAACTAAAATGGTCGAACTTAAAGCCGTGTATAATCGCCTCCACGGCGAAGTTAAAAAAAAGCAATAGCAAACGACAATCGCGTGAGATGGGAAAAAGCAACGGAAAATCTAAATGGACTCAGGGAGACTAAAAGGTTTTGGGATACTTTTAAAACCCTTACTGGACAAAAACATAAAGACGCCAACAGTAAGGCACTAAAGATCAACGATGGAACTATGGCCCTGGATGACAAGGCGAAGGCTAGCGCCTTTGCTGAGCTCCTTAAGAAATATCATCGTCCACATGAGGGCGATAGGTTTGATGACGATTTCAAAGAAAAAGTAAACAAATTTGTTCAAGACAACAAGACAACGTTTAACGATGCCAACTTCAGCCAAACGCCCGAGGACGGGGATGGCCATGAACTCACGGAACCGATAAACAAAGAAGAAGTGGCTAACACAATTAAAAAATGTAAGTCTTCTTCTTCCCCAGGAGGGGACGAGGTCTCATACAAAATCCTGAAACAATGTCCCAACACTTTTTTCGGTAGACTCACTAACCTCCTAAACTGCTGTCTCTCTAGTGGATACTTCCCAAAATGTTGGAAAGTAGCTACAGGAGTCATGATACCCAAACCCGACAAGGATTTGAGCAACCCAGCTAATTACCGCCCAATCAGCCTACTTAGCTGTATTGGAAAAAATTTCGAACGGATTCTCACGACTAGACTCCGCAGCCATCTCGAATCAATCAGCTTTTTCAATAAGTGGCAAAGGGCATACAGGAGCCAAAGAGAGGGAATCGAGCATGTCTATAGACTGGTAGATTATATGAAAACGGCGTTCAGTCAAAATGAAATAGGAACCGCGCTATTACTCGACGTAGAAAAAGCGTTTGACTCTGTCTGGCACGATGGCATGAGATACAAACTAGCTAAAATGGGGCTACCTACCAAAATTCTAAGGATCATATCATCATTTTTATCTGATCGAAAAATCAAAGTGAGGGTCAAACGCGAAGTGTCAGCCGAGGTAAACTCGAAGCGGGCACTCCACAGGGCTCGGTCCTCAGCCAGCTTCTATTTATAATATATGTGAATGACATTGACAAACTAGGGAAGAACCATGTTGAACTATCTCAATTCTCAGACGACAAAGGAATGTGGACGGCCAGTAAGTCTGGAAACATAATACAAAACCGCCTGCAGGATACCATCCGCGACCTGCAAGACTGGTGCGCTCTGTGGCGCATCAAGCTAAATGCCACGAAAACACAGAGAATCACATTCTATAAAAAACAAAGGAAAAAGCCTGTCCCTAATATTGAGCTTAAGCTTTACGATCATAAACTTGAAGCTAGTAATGAGGCAAAGTTTCTGGGATTCAACCTGGATAGCAGTCTCAATCTAAACAATCACATAAACTCAGTCACCGTCAAAGCCACTAAACGCATCAATTTCCTGAAAATGATTAGAGGTAAAAATTGGGGAGCCAATAAAGCAATTCTTCTCAATCTTTACAAATCATATATACGCCCAGTACTAGAGTATGGGGCCATAATAACAAGTGACCTGAATAAAACCAACATTGAAAAACTACAACGGGTCCAAAATCATGCCTTGCGCGTGGCTCTGCGCAAGCCCACGTGGACATCGATAAAACAATCTTGCCAGCAAACAGCCCTTTTAAGGGCTTTTTTGTGGGTGTGGGGTGGGGGGTGGGGGAGGTCATTTGGAATTCCCGAAGGATAACCAGATACCTCAAATCACATACGGCATCCTATCTCCCAGAAGGCTTGATGGATGACTCCCGGTTTTTTCAAACTAAACTGTTGGAGCTTTCTCCATTCCTTTTTTGTAACCGCTATGGTCATATACCGGGGCCGCTACCAAACCGGCGTTGCTGTTTGGTTTTCTTTTTTCTTTTTCCCTTAAAATTGCCATCGCATAACATTATATTCTGGCTCGCCACCATGGTGGGACTCAAACCTCTACCATCGCCAAGCTGGAACCGAATAGAGCCCACTCTCTAATAGTCTTAATGGCGTTGAGGGTTTGGTCTTTGACAATCTATCACTCCAATGCAAACTGCCGGGGATTCTAACCACGTGCATACCCCTTCAGACCCCATTTGAGGCAATAGGAAAGCTAGGCCTGTGTGATCCAAGATGCAAGTGAAATAAAATAAGGCTAACCGGGTCGCAAGGGATTTGTAAATCCCACATCGTCCCTGCGCGCCTTCGGCGCGCTAAAACCTTTCATTCATCATTCTCACAACTATCTGCCAGAAACCCTTCCTAGAGAAGCTGACTTCTCAACTCACAGAAGTGACTACGTCAAACGACAAAATGGACGCTCTTTATGATCTTTTCAAAATGGAATTAAATGCACAAATGGAAGAGTTATCTCAGACGACAATCCCAAACGCTGTTCAAATGGGGCTAGAGACATTCATGAGCAAACAGATCGCTCCACTTAAACAAGAGATTAAGGACCTGAAAATTGAGAACGCCGAGCTGAGAGAAAAAATCCTAAAAGTTGATGAAAAACTCGAAGCAAGATTGAAAGAACAAGAACAGTACAGTAGAAGAAATTGTTTAGTTTTCCGCAATATTCCAGTCGCCACGACCAATCTTAAGGAAATTAACCGGACCACAGACACAAAAGTTCTGGAGATTTGTAATGACAAACTCGGTGTGCCACTTACAGAGAGAGACATCAGCAGGAGTCAACTTATTGGGAATGTGAAAGCCATTCAAAATAGCTCCAAGAAGATCTGTAATGTAATCTGCAGATTCACAACACACAGACAACGACACGCTGTATTTTCATCGAAATGGGCTCTAAAAAATAACACTGACAACATCTTCATTACTGAATCACTAACAACCTGGAGATCATCAATACTTGGGCAACTCTCGGAACTGAAAAAACAACCGGACAATTAGTTCATTCTGGACCAGCGATGGGCGTATATTCGTTATAACAACTGCCAGTGACAGGCCCTTGCTCATCAAATCAGAGGCTGATGTACGCCGACTTTCCTCATAGGACTGTTCTACAGGTATAATATAACTAGAAGATCAGGCACAGTTTTTTTCCACTTAGGATTTATTCTTTCATTGCACATTAAATGAGAGGCTGCTGCACGCAGACTTTCCTCCTCATAGGACTGTTCTACATGTATAATAGAACAAGAATAACAGACACAGTTTTTCCACTTAGGATTTATTCTTTCATTCACTCACAGACTCCCCTCACAGGACATTTCTCATAGGTATAATTCATTCATCCATTTTTGAGTTTAGGACTATACCACTCTCAGTCAAAATCCCCCCCTCCCCCTAATGTCTTCATGTAAGTCAAACAGGGAAATACATATTTTTCTAACCCCAGACAATTCTCATTGTAAAAATTCATCAGTCAAATTAGGATAAGTTGTTTATAAATGTGTTCGGGAAACTGACACCATCCATCCATCCATCCATCCATCACGAGTGAGTGGGTTTTGGGTGGGTGCATGAATGTATGCATATTTGTCTTCTCGTTATAATTTATTCCTTTATCCACTCAGACTTTCCTCACAGGACATTTCTCATAGGTATAAGCCATCCATCCATCCATCCACGAGTGAGTGAGTGGGTGGTTGGATGGATGCCTGGGTGGGTGGGTGGATGTATGAATGTATGCATATTTGTCTTCTCGTTCAGTTAGTCTTATTTATTTATTAAACTATTGCTGTGGTGTAAATTGCTGCCAATCAATCATTAGTGCTTTCAATGAAAAAAAACCCCACTTAACAAGGCATCAGAGAGTACAAAAGAATTCGTTATTTGTACCCACTGTACATCGCGTACGAACATATTTATCTCGAGTTTCCATGCATGACATTTAAAAACGGTACTAGCAAGAACCGTTATAGAATATGCGAAAACTCAATAAATAAATAAAAGTTGTTCAGAAATTTCCCCATCGGAATTTGTTCAAAAATTTATTAAGTTATATGTATTTGTTAATAAGAGACTTTCAGCGAGATTACATGCTTTGTTTTCTCCAGTAATGTATCAATCATTCACCGACTTGGCATCTAACGACCCGTGTTCTGCCACTCACCCATTCACCTGGTCAGGGTGAATTGTAAGGCTTCCATTTAAAGTCTAGTTTTTTCCTCCTATCCTCACATTATCTACTAAGTTCACCAGTTAAGCTTCATGCCCATCCAAGATACCAAATGACGTGATGCAAATTTATGTACATATTTTAGTGTTTTTACCATATTTGTACAGAATTATTGTGTTCCCAATCTGACACCAAATCATATGCTAAAACTGCAACAGACTGTGACTACACAAATAAGAACGTTTTCGTCTACCAATTCAACCCCCATTGAACATTGCCACAGTGTCCGGACCTTGAACTCCTACTATATTCACCTTGAATTAAAACACCCAAAGAAAATACGGTATTCTTTTCCAACGGGAAGGTACGGTGACATGTTGACACATAATGGCGGGTAGCATTGCGCTCGACGAGGTGCAGATGGAACCGGGGTACGACTTTATCCGACTTCACAATGAAAAAGTATGTTCCCTACCAGAAAATGACGAATCCCCATTCAAACACCACATAAACGATTGTAAATACTTTTCGCCTAGTGACTTTCGGTCTAAGACTAGAAATTTAGACGCCGGATTCTCACTATTTCACATCAACTGCCAAAGTCAAAAATCTCACTGGGATTCCTTTCAACACTTGTTATGCAATTTACAAACAGAAAAAAAATATTTCGACATAATAGGACTTACCAAAATATTCCGTATTCCTCCAGACACTTCGTTTAAACTTGAAGGTTATGCCCCTATTACAAAATGTTTGAGACCCCGATGATGATGATGGCTGGGGAGGAGTTGGGCTATACATTAAAGAAGGGATAACCTATAAAGTCAGAAGAGACATCTCAGTTTTCATTCCTCATGTCTTCGAATCCCTATTTATAGAAATAAAAGATAAACATAACTCCAAAATTATTGGCATCATATATCGACCCAACACCCCACCTAAAACATCAACCTCTTCTTATCAAAATTAACTGAAATAACGGATGTTTTGAATTCCGAAAATAAAAAAGTTTATATTATAGGAAACCTGAACCTCGACCTTTTAAAGGCATCCACACACTCCAAGACAGAAGAATTTATTGGTCTCATGTTTAGCCAGGGATTTTTACCTTATATTACTTAGCCGACGAGAGTTTCTAGACATTCTGCTAGTTTGATAGGCCATATCTTTACAAACAATACTTCACAAACAGCACTACCGGGAATAATTTTATCGGATGTATCAGACCATTTTGTTTTTTTTTACTTTGAAGTTACACCCAAAACATGTAATGCGCCACTGTTTACTCTGAAACAAATTATAAACGCAGAAAGAATCGCCGAATTCAAAACACTTCTCTCAGAGAGTGATTTTAACCCGGTAATGGAGTCGAATTGTCCCAACGAAACTTTTCTTAGCATCTATATGAAAGCCTACGGTAAAGCTTTTCCGTACAAACGTGTTCGTCAGAATAAGAAATTTATTAAGAAGCAGCCTTGGATGACAAAGGGGCTTATCATATCCTCTATCAACAAAGAAAAATTCTACAACAAAAAACTTAAGGCCCCCAACGAACAGAACGTATTAAATTACAAAAACTATTGTAGAATCTTCAACAAGGTCAAAAAGCAGTGCAAAACCATTTGTGATGGAGACATCTTAAACGAAAATAGAAACAATATGCGAAGAACATGACAAATCTTAAACGAAGCTATAAATAAGGGAATACGCGAAAGATGGTTGCCGTCGTTTTTCATACAGGATGATATAGAAATAAAAGAAGCAAAAAACATAGCAAACGAATTCAACAATTTTTTATCAGCATTGGAAAGGCTGTAGCCGACCAGATTCAGAAATCAAACAAGTCCTATTTAGACTACATGAACACTAATATCTCCAACAACTTTTATCTGTTACCCACAGATCACACAGAAGTCAGCCGAATAGTAAATAAAATGAAGCCCAAATTATCAAAAGACTGTGATAGTATAACTAGTAGTCTGCTTAAACAAACAATAAAAGAAGTATTGGATCCCCTCACACATGTTATTAATAATTCTTTTATTAATGGCAAAGTACCTGATAGGATGAAGATTGCAAAAGTGATACCTATATTCAAAACAGGCGACGAGCATAGATTTACCAGTTACAAACCTGTTAGTATACTTCCCGCGTTTTCAAAAGTATTGGAAAAGCTAATGGAAACGAGACTTACAAATTTTCTAAATAGATTCAATATTTTATACCCCCACCAGTACGGATTTAGAAAACGCCATAGCCATAGCACCATTCACCCAATCCTCCAACTTCTGAAAAGCACCGCAATAGAAAACAATAAACAAAAAAAGAACAGCACGTTAGCACTGTCCTTGGATTTGTCAAAGACCTTCGACACGATAAACCACGAAATTCTATTATGTAAACTCGGAAAATATGGTGTCTGAGGCCTCGCGAATAATTGGTTCAGAAGTTACCTGTCTGACAGGCTTCAGTGTGTTATGTACGAAGAACACAAATCAGATTCAGCGAAACAAAGCTGTGGAGTTCCACAGGGCTCAATTCTGAGCCCTGTACTCTTCCTTTTATATATCAACGATATTAGGAAATCAACATCACTCGATCTATTGTCGTTTGCGGATGATACCACGGTACACTGCTCCGATTCAGACGGGGATGCCATAACACACTATTTCAACAACGAAGTTCAAATAATATTTGAATGGTGCTCGGCGAACCAACTGCTGTTGAATGCTAAATAAACCCACTTATATTGTACTTAACCCAAATAAAAGTAAGAATAATAATTTCTGTCAAGAGATAAAAATAAATAATCAAAAGATAAGCAAAGTCGGGGAAAGTGAGACAGAAAAATCTCTAAAATTTCTTGGAATAAGCATTGATGAACACTTAACCTACAAAGCTCATATATCTAGGCTATGCTCGAAAATAGCTCACGCAAATAATAACCTCAACAAAGTAAAACATATTCTCCCACGCAAAGTCCAGAAAACATTGTTCTACGCCCTGGTTCATAGTCATCTGGTGTACGGGATTTTAGCATGGGGCAATTCAAGAGCTATTAATAAACTAGTTATCATGCAAAAGCGCTCATTAAGAATAATAAATAACAGAAAATACAATTCCAATACAGACCCCTTATTTAAGGAAAATAAAATACTCAAAGTAGATGATTTGTTCAAATTGCATGCATTACTGTTCTCGCATGACTGGCAAAATGGCAGATTACCGGCTTCTTTTAACGATACATTCAAGGTTACTGACAACCCACTCGGTAGGACAACCCGGCAGTCGGGACATTTATACATAGAAAAACACGTACACGAACCTTAGATAAACTTCATCTATACGCCATCTCGAAACTATGGAACGCTTTAGACGACACCGTTCGAAATATCAGTAACAGGGCTACATTTAAGAAAACATTGACATTAACATTCCTTTCGTCATATTCGACGTATGTCCGTTGCGATAATCCCTACTGCCCAGACTGTACTTAGTAAATATTGATCATAGTGACACATTAGCAAATTAAACAAATCCGCAATAGAAACATACTAGTCGTGCGATATGTCCTAATCTCGCATCCTCGTCCAATGCAACCTGCAGAATTTTTTCCTCTAGTTTGCCCCACTAACCTCGCGTAGAGCCACACACGGTTAAGAAGCTGCAAATAATACTCTTGAGGAACACATTTGCGTTCGGGAACACGTATTTAAGCAAGTGCTTGGTCAAGTCGGTCGGCTAATCATGGGAAGTCGCATGCGGTGAACTGGCCGACACCTAAATGCTGTCAGCTACTTTACGGCATTCCCCCCCCCCCCCCCCATGGTGCGCCCACAGATATTGACCCCTCGTCCAATTATAAAGATCATGATCTTCTCTAGTTGGAATGATATTATCCACTCGATTTGGCTGATTGTGTCTCTTGAACTTTACGCTGAACAATGATGGTAATTTAGCAAGCAGGTTGCTCTCTGCGGATTCTGCCTAAACAGAAACACCACCCTCCCGCTGGCTTTTTATCCTAGCTTCTCCCACTTGAACGTAGTTTCGACCCAAGGAACGGAATACTCAGCATCCCTATCATAGACCGGATGAATCGCCCCATGTTTACTCATCTAGTCACAGTCTGTTCGCGAGTTCTGTTTCCTTTAGGTGGTGGCAGGTAGTCAGCCAATCTGGCTATGCAACTTCCCACGGTATGCTATTTGTTACTCATGTATAATCCTTATTTTTGTTTACATCATACATATATGTATATCGTGAATAAAGAATCTGAATCTGAATCTGAATCTGAGTGGAAACGAGATTTGCCTGCAAGGCCACTCTTAGTAAAAATGCCCTAGTACAATCGAACACCGCATGTTTAAGGTCATATAGCACAACGTGGTACTCTGGGCAGGTCCGTGTCCATTAGAAACGAGGATTCTGGGAGAACCCGGGCCAGGGAAAGGCCAAGAACATAGAAAACGAGCTTTCTTCGCGAATCCGAGCCAGATAAAAATAGTTGTCGGTCTCATTTGGGTATTCATTATACTCCCGTCCAATCGAACTTACCCTCAAAACATTCCCCCGTTCTATTAGAGGTCATTGGGTCCATATAGCAACCAGGTGCTACCATAAAAACCAAGATGGAGGCCTCCAGTATACAGAATAGACGGTGGAAACACGTGTCATCTAATTGCACGTGCTCTTACATCACATATCCCTACCATTACAACACAACATGGCGTCCCTGGGTCCCGTGACTATGACGGTCCTTACGCCTCCCCATTCTCTCCCCAAATTAGGGTCATTTTTCCACATGACATACTTCTAATGTAGCATAAGAGTAGTGTTAACCCATCAAGCAAATCTGCTGAAACAATATTTTCTACATGTTGAATGAGTTCAAGCTTTTTACATTAAATGTAAATTAAATGTAAATCATCACAGGATCTAAATAGCTGTCTACCATTGGTAATCGAGAACAATCACTTGCAGACAGAAATGGCAGTGGACCTCCAAAGCACCCACCCTATACACCTCGCCTTAGATATCCTCTACTCTCTTACCGACCTCCTCCTTCAAGATGGAAAAAATAACTGACTGCTGATTTTTGGTAAAACACCCCACCCCACACACCTTCTTAAAATATGGTCGAGTGTCTATGCTCAATGAATATGATGAGCACCACTCCCAGAAGAAAAACGAATCTTAGAATTCAAAACGGTCAACCAGACTGAAAAATAACACGCCAAGTGATAGAGCGACTGAAATGGGTGGATGTGAGAGAGACCTTCAGAGATTCGCCGGGGCCGTATTAAATATTATAATTGTAGACAACGCAGGAGATCAGACAATTCTGGCCCTTGAATACCACACTTTATCACCCATAAGTTTTCTGGTAGGATAGAGCCTGACAACTTATGCCTGGGGTAAGAAGTGTCTCAAAAGCAGAGCATAACCATAAATAATTGGCCAACTTTGAATTTACATAAAGCCACAAATGCAGAAAGTGACAATAAAAACCAGCAGAAAATACGCACATCACATAAAAGTTATAAAATACCTTTCCTCGCCGTATTGAACCCACGAAATGATGTTTGACCTGCAAAACGCCTTCAAATGTACGATAAAATGATTAAAAATCGATAAGATGTACCCAAACTATGATTTGAGCCACCGCAAAAAAATTTTCAACTTGTGTCAAAAAATTGTTGGTTTTTATGGATGTTTATTACACTTCTGGTTAAGTTTATTACACTACTGGTTATTACGCCACTGGTCGATTTGTATTACACTACTGGTTGATTATTACACTACTGGTTATTTTTAGTACTCTACTGGTTAATATAACACTACTGGTTGATTATTACGCTTCTGGTTGTCACACAAGGAACTAAAATCCAAGGGTGTCCGTCATTCAATGATAAAAAAATAACACGAGAAGAGCATCGTTTGACCTGTATGAACACCTGAAATGAGTCGCAAACACCTCTCGGCTTGTACATTCTAGAAGTTCCGATCCGACACTGTCGTAACAAATATGAGTGGTTCTTAGCTGCTGTTTCCCAAAACTTCTCGCACGGAATGCGTCGAATTTATCTAGGCCAAACTTGCCAGTCCTCGGAGACATACAAGCAGGAGGGACACACATAATGATTTTCAAAACATGGCTAAGGTCTTATAAAGTAGATTTTCTGTTTCTCATGACATTTTTTTGTAAAATTCCATACGGGCGTTTTTTTTTTTTTATTTTTTGTAATTATTTCTTTGCCATCAAAAGTGCATGTCCTTGATTGTTTTATGTCTTAGGCCTCACAATCTACAGACCTGGTGGTGTATTTCGTCCCTTGAGTACAGTACACATTGCAAAGCCTTGTTGAACTCAAGGGAAAAATTTATCAATTTTATTATTTATTTATTTATTGGTGTTTAAGGTCACATATTTCTGCACAATGGCTAACCATGACCATGACAGTTTTACGGGTGGAGGAAGCCGGAATACCCGGAGAGAACCACCGAGCAACGGCGAGCAACTGTCAGCTCCCCAACACACCAACTCCACACAAGCAGTGTTAGCACTGGCTGAAGACAGGTGCACCATCGACGTGCAGTACGCCTTAGTACACAACGTCACCGTGCCCCCACCTGGGCAATGGGGGTGAAGTGTCTTGCCCAAGGACACAATGCGGTTGCCGAAGGTGGGATTCGAACCGAGGACCTATCTTTGCAGCCTGCACCTCTACTAACTGAGCCACCGCGCCCCCGTCAATTTTATTAACTGGGGTAAAATATGAGGGATAAACCATTTATTTTATTTTTTAACTTTTTTAGGCCTAAACAATGTTTATTAGCACCTGTCCGCAAAAGACGATGCTGAGTACTGTTGTAAATTGTAAAGCCGTCCAATCACCGAAAACAATGTTTATTAGCACCTGTCCGCAAAAGACGATGCTGAGTACTGTTGTAAATTTTAAAGCCGTCCAATCACCGAAAATAATTTATTTGACAGAGATCAATTTTCCCAAATCGAGCAAATCCGAACATTATCGCCATTAAGTTTTATTTATTTTTTTCTTCCAAATTCGAACTTTTAATGCCCACAATGGAGCGAGCATGTTGAGATCATTTACAAATTGGCAGTGAAGGGTTATTATATACGTATATGGCTTGAATAAAATAAATGATTCAGAAAAACACATTTTTATTGTTCTATACAGCATGTGTTGGGTGAATTAGTACGTAAAAGTCTACTTGCATTATAAGCCTACATAACTTACCCTCAGAAAACACGTCAAACAACCAGTCCTCCACGAATGCATTTGACCTCACACAATTTTCATTCTCAACATTGTTTTTCCATGCAACGTAGAACTCGGCATCAAAATTGTCAAATAGTTCTTGCTTCGACTTGAGATCCATTGTTTCTGAAAGACGAATGATGAAATTTATATCCGACTTTAACCCTTTACCCAACGCAGACGATATCAAAATGTATTACTTTCCAAAGTGTGATTTACTGTGATTTCCGGGTTTGCTTATAAACGACAACTTAACAAGTGAATTGTGTCAATAAAGCACAGCGTTAAAGTGAATGATAGCTGTTAGCTGCGCCTCCACCTATCTATTTACAGCTATTGTAACGCAAAGCGGATGCATTTACATGTACCTCTCATTTAAAACTGATACGAATTGCTGTTATGTTACAGCTGTGCTAAAAGTAGACTAATCAGCCGGATTGACTGTGCTGGAACGTTTTCTGTGTCAAACAAAAACAAATCAGATATAAAATGCTTTACAATCTTCTCGCTCTCTCTCTCCCTCTCGCTCTGGTAACAAATCATTCAGCTGAATTGTTTGGTTGTAGGGCTATGCAATTAAACTAATGATTGATTGAAGGGATCGAATCCCAACAAAACGAATTTTAGATTCTGGGGAAAAATGTACATGTAGATTGAATTAACCACCACTTGCACAAGGTGTGAAATAACATTTGGGTGATACGACAAAGCTGCAGAAGCTTTTATCCTCCAAACAAACATCTGTTTTAACACCTCTGCACACGGTTGAGGAAAAACAAGAGACTGTGATCAACATTTTCAATTATTTTTTAAATTTATTTCAGCCTAATCATAATTATAACCAAGTGTAGATCACAAATTCAACAGAAAACAATTATGTTTTTCTGATTCAATAATGACCAGCTTTGGATCAATTAGGCTATCGACACACTTCTCCCCGGATAAAAACGTTGTTCTAACGGCCAAAAAGAACGAGATGTTTCATCCCAAAAGCCGCCAGAAGTCTCGATTTAATAACTGCTTTCCAAATTGTCTTTGTATGTGGGGGGCGGGAGGGGGAGGGGCTCACCCACTCCAAACCACCTATCATCGCTCATGCCTTTGGCATCTGCATCAGGGACGTACAGAATATGATGCGCAGCATCGTACGAGCTGCGTAGCAGCGAGATGGGGGCTTGCGCGACGCGAGAGGTGGTGTCCCCTCTCGTTGAACAGGGCACATTCCCCGGGGAATAATTTTGAAATGCACGAAAAACAAAAAAAAAAAAAAAAACAACGCTATTTCCTTGACTCTGTCCGTTTTTGTCCTTAATTTATAAGCTATGAAAGGCGTCAATAATTATGCCACATTAAATATAATCCGAATAAATTATGAACTATTTCACATGTAAATTTGCTATTACGCGCCCACGGTTGGGGCAAGGGATGCCATCAAGCAGTTCTCTCCGATTGTTGGGAGGATAGGAGACGCGTGGGAATAGGTAGGCAGTTGGGGGCACAGGGGTAACCAAGGCCTTCTCATCCGAGAACCGCGACAAATCAGCGGCCGGCCAAAGTGTTATTATTACCTTTTATTCCCAACAATATGAATATCGAAAATGGTCATCCCAACAAGACGAATCCCAACAAAACGAATTTTAGGTTCTGGGCAAAAATGTGTACGAGAAAGGTATTTTGAAGCGGAATTTTATTCTTCAAGAAAAAAACCCTCTTGGGGTAATATAAACCAGGTAGAAAAAAACTCAATATAAATTAACAATAGAGTAACAAAACATAAAGGAGTTTACATCTTGAACCACATAATATAATAATTTCGGCTTTATCTATTTGCACGTTATTTTTGTTTCATAAAATTGCGAGGAACATTTTCCATTCGTGAACGATAAGTTGTGGTTAAGTTCGGTTTTGAATAGGGCTGTCACGATTTTTTAATTTAGGAATCGATTAATCCTCGCAAATAATCGATTAATCGTACCTAAATCTCCCCCCCCCCTCCCTCTCTTTGAAGTCAATAAAAATGAAGTTCAAGTCAGTTGACCTACCTCAAGGAAACAACGAAGACGATCCTTTTTTAGGTACATTTAAAGCTTTGATGTTCTGAACTTTTGAACCGTCAGTGTAACAATCAAGACCGGTCGGCAGTTGCGAACTTCGCAACTGCCGACCGGTCTTGATTATTACACTGACGGTTCAAAAGTTCAGAACATCAAAGCTTTGATGAATGTACCTGAAAGACAATTGCTTCCAACAGCTTCTTGGGGGTTTAACATCGATGTTCTTAACTTTTTACCGTTAGAAACAATAGTTTTTTATCAAATTTTCTTTTAATTATTAAACGTCTAAAACGGGATACAATTTACCGATTATTCGACAACGAAAAATACTAATCGATTTCTACGTGACCGATCAACAGTCGATTAATCGATTAATCGTGACAGCCCAAGTTGTGAACTGCGGATTATCCTCTCAATTTTTTAAAGCTTAAACTACGTGGCGATTGAAATTATGACAAGGAATATACAAGAAGTGTATTAAAATATTTTACCAGAAGTGTTTCAACTTTTGGGGCCAGTATATAAATTGATATAAAAATCTCTTGTTTCGAGCATGTTTTTTCAACTATGTCGGCAATATCTTTTTTTGTAAAATGCGCTTTTAGTATCATAAGTGAGTTTTCATAAAAATAGCTGACTTAAAGTTTGTACTGCATTTCGTGAACACAAAGTATTGACAAAGTAAGTTATTTATTGGTGTTTAAGGTCACATATTTCTGCACAATAGCTAATCTTGACCACGACAGTTTTACGGGTGGAGGAAGCCGGAGTAGCCGCAGAGAACCACCGAGCAACGGCGAGTAACGATCAGATCCCCAACATACAAACTCCACACAATCAGGGTTAGCATTGGTTGAAGACAAGTGCACCATCGACGTGCAATACGCCTTAGTACACAACGGACAATGGAGGCGAAGTGCCTTGCCCAAGGACTCAATGTGGTTGCCTGACAAAGTAAGACTTAAGGCTATAACAACTGAACTCACTACGGAAACACACTCTTGCTCAAGTTAGACAGTGAATGAGGACGACTAAGAGATGAAAAATAAAATATTTATCCATCCATAGTGTATTTCAAACTGAGAAAAAATGCCAAGTACGCGGCAATTGAAAATGCTTTAAAACATGCCTGGTTGGCTCCACACCAAGTTCACCGACATTTTACAGAATGAGGCTAGTGGGGAAGGGTGGCACTACAGGAGATGTTTGACCCTCGTAAAACAGGCTTCTAGGCCACTTCCCTACCTCACCAACCTGCTTCCTTGAGTGACCCCTATCAGATAAAAAAAATAAATCTATTCACAAGCCGTCCCCTCCCTCCACACACCTTCACACACACACACACGCATACGTGAATTTTTATTGTTTTCAATATTTCAATAGCAAATCCGATGAAGGAATATGGCACATCAACGGTCAATCAAGCAACAGGGAACGAAAACAATAAAGAAGAAAAGAAACTTTTACGCAAAAGTTCGGGCCTCAGTTTCATTTCGGGATAAAGTGGAAAAAATGTATTTATCCACTCTCTTAAATGCCAGCTTGATTGGTCATTTCTTATCAACCTACTGACAATTGTTTACTACAGGCTTGCACTACAGTGGAAGTCCCTAACTCGGATAAAATACTCTCTATTTTTGTCTTTCCCAAGCAAGTTGGGAAAGAAAAGTGGTGCAAAAGCACCAATAAAAATAAGCCAAAACTGGGTCGAGTGCAACCGGCGCAGACCCAGTACGGGACGCTCTCTCCCAAGTACAACTCCACGACTTCCGTTGCCAGTGCGCATAAACCGTCTCTAAAGACTCATTCTTTTTGAAATCCGCTTCGTGTCGAGATGTTTTTGCACGCTTATCAGTGTTCCACCAGCTCGATGTTTGATGATTCCTGATTCATTATACCACAGTGTATCCTTTGTATTCTCAGGAACAGTGTTTTATATTCTCTTTTTTCTATTATATGTCCATAATGTATATTTATTTGCTCTCTCTCGTGTCGCGCGCGATTTTCGCGGGCCACACGGTTCGGACTTAGATTTTCACAATTATTGTTCATGCTTTTTTTGCAAATTTTTCTAATTGTGTTAGAGTTAGGTGTCAGCGGGGTACCACTCCTGCAGTGTTTCTTCTTTCTGTTGAGAGTAGTCTTCCTGTTGGGTGGTTCCCGGTCGACCGTCTGGGGTCTTTGTTTCTGTCACCTTTCTCTCTTTGGGGGTGTTCTGTTTTCTGATCTCACCTTCTCTGCTCCTCTCACCTCTCTCATGCCTAGGACAATTCCTTGTGGGCAGTGTCTGCTGCCTAAGCATGTGGACGATGTACATTCGTCGTGTTCCTCCTGTAATGGGTGTTCGGCCGAGCGGCCGTGTGGTGTCTGTGGAACATGGTCTTCCACCTTTTGGGCGTCTGTAAATCGTGTCGTTCGTTCTCGTGGCCGTGCCTCCCGCTCCCGCGGGAAAGGAGAACGTGGTCGTTCGGGGCCTCCCGAGCCGACTTTGTCTGGTGAGAGTTATTCCTCCTCCGTGGGGGATGTGCAGTCTTTTCCTGTGGTGGATACTGCGGGAGCCGTTGAGTGTTCTGGTGTAGAGATGCCTGGTTCCGGGACTACGGTCCCTCTCCAGTCGACATCTGAGGCTGTCACTAGGGTTGTGACTCCTCCTTCGGAGCCGAGCCGGTGTGCTCTCTCCATTATTTCACCAGCCTCAACGACTCTCGACGTATCTACTACTGCTGCTGGTCCGTCTGCTTCGTTGTCTGTTTCAGCCGGCCTCGGCTTTTCGCTGCAGGGGACTGCAGAACTGTCCGATACTGTAGACGTGGGATATCGGCCCCAGCCTTCCCTGACTTCAACTCGGCGAAGTCGGAAGGGGCTGCCGGCCGAGCCCATCGCTGTGGTCTCGTCGCCGTCGAGTACCACAGTTGTGTCTTTGGATTCGGATGTTCGTAGTGGAAACACTATGAACTCCGTGGCGTTTCCGTCCTCTCACTCTGGTCACACGACCAGTTTTGGGGGACCAACGCCTTTTGTGCAGCCTGGACCTTCTGCCCCGCAGAGGTCCGCGGTGACTCTCATGAGTTCTCGCAATATTGATCCTCGGGGTGCATCGTACCCCTATACACGTCTGCCTTCAGATGTTTCGGCTGCCGCCCGTCGTCCCGCGTCGGGTGTTTTGGAGGATCGTGACCCTTCGCTGGTTAAGAGGGTCAGAGGTGAAGCCACTTTGCCGGTTCGCTCCCCTGTCGAACCGGTCGGTACAGGCAGTGAGCTTAGGGAGGCCCTCTCCTTACTCACTCAGGTTCTCTCAAAGAGCCTTCCTGTTGCTTCCAGCGAGGCTATGGGTGGTTTCCAGGCGCCTCCTATGGCGACGCCTCCCGGAATTGGAAACAGGCCGGTTTCCGATTCCTCTGGTGTCCCGACACCATGGGAGGCGTCGGCTGGTTTGCCCACGATGGGCTATGTGTCTTCCGACTCTGGGGAGGAGTCCGACATGCTTGAGGTCGAGGGCCAGCAGTCTTCGGACTTGGGGGCGGCTCTTGACTTTGTGTTTGGGTTTCTGCCTGAGCTCAAACCTGCTAACCAGCCGACAGTGTCAGCCTGGCCGCGATCATCGGTCGCGCGCCAACAGCCTATGGAGCAACCTGCTTCTGGGCGCCTTCGACCGTGCCAGTCGGTACAGGTGGTTGAAGCTTTTTCAGCATTGGATGCCAAGCTGAATTCCAAGGCTTTGAAGACTTCGTTCTTCACCAGGGTTGACACCTTTTTGCCTCCTGTGCGTTATCGTTCCTACGATTCCGCCAATCCGTCAGTCTGCCAGACTTTGACGGTTCTGGATCAGGACTCCACTTCCCTCGGGCTTTCCAAGCCCAAGTCTGCCGTCATTCCAATGACGACTCTTGAGTGCACGTTGGGCTTATCTAGAGAGATGCTTGGCATGCTTTCTCTCTCAGATCACGTCGTCTCAGCTTTGGCTGCTTATCTGCCTCCAGATAAGTTTGACGAGGTACAGGCTCCTTTGCGTGTGCTGTCCAAGGCGCTTATGCACCTTACTCACACGCATGCCTGTAACACGGCCAATTTGGAATTAGTTCGAAGGGACGCTGTGCTGGACACAGGACGATCCCTTCCCGAGGAGCAGCGTGCTACTCTTCGATCTGCTTCTTTGGCAGGTCCGCAACTTTTCCATGGTTCCGTGTCGACGGTCCGGGATGACGTCCTACGTCATTCCAAAGATCAGCTGCTGTTTCGTCAGCTTGATCAGCCTTCTCGGGGAGGCAAGGGCCGTTCCAAGCCTAACAAGTACCCTTCTGCTTCCTCTGTGAAGCAAAAGGCTGGTCCTTCTGCCGCCGCCTCTGCTTCTTACTCACGGGTTAAAGGTAGGGGTCGGCAGAATCGAGGGAAGTCTCAGGATTCTTCATTTAGCAGAGGAGGTGGTTTCTCCTCTCGCGGGCCTCGTCGGGGCTCGAAATGAAGGTCCTCACCTCGACTCGTCCCAGGTTGGAGGAAGGATAGCAGAGTTTGCAGACCATTGGACCACCATCACATCCGATCCATGGGTGTTAGATGTTGTTCGGTCCGGGCTGCGCATATCCTTCCGACGGCACCCCACTCTGTCAAGGGTGCCTCTTCCAACCACAGTTCCTTCAGACGTTTTACGTCGGGAACTTTTGTCCACGGAGATTGCCAATCTCCTGGCAAAGGGGGCGATCGAGGTCGTCAAGAACGTTCAGTCAGTGGGTTTCTATTCCCGCCTGTTCTTGGTGCCGAAGAAGGACGGCCGACTCCGACCGGTTATCGATCTGAGCATCCTGAACCAGTCTATCATTGCTCCCAAGTTCAGCATGGAGACTTTCAGGTCGGTCCGCCAATCAATTCACCAGGGAGATTTCGCAGCCAGCATCGACCTGCGAGACGCTTACTTCCACGTTCCGATGCATCGGGCGTCACGGAAGTATCTCAGGTTCGCTTTTCTGGGGCGAGTTTACCAGTTCAAGGCCATGCCTTTCGGCCTCAACCTGGCTCCTTGGGCGTTCACCAGACTGATGTCGCATGTGATAGCGTTCCATCGCACACAGTCCAGGGTGACTACTTCGGCATATCTGGACGATATCCTCCAGAGGCATTCCAATGCTGCCTTACTGGAATCGGATGTCGCCACTCTGTTGAGCTTGCTCACGTCGCTAGGATTCAGAGTCAACGAGGAGAAGTCGGACCTGGTCCCTTCTCAGTCGTTTTGTCATCTGGGGATGTCTTTCCAAACCAAATTCAATTTGGTGGCTGTTCCCCAGGCCAAGGCTGTGATTCTCTCAGCTTTTGCTCTGACTCTGTCCCAGTCCAGGTCCGCGACCGCTCGGAGTTTTCTCCGGCTGATCGGTCTCTGCGGTTCGGTGACGGATCTCATTCCTCTAGGTCGGCTGCGTGTCAGACCTCTCCAACACTTTCTGCTCAGTCGTTGGAGACCGAATGTAGATTCTCTGGATCAGGTGCTTCCGTTTCCGGACTCTCTGTATCCTCACCTTCTTCCCTGGACAGATGTTCAGTGGATTACGCAGGGTGTTCCGCTGGACTTACCCACGTCCGATCGCGTTCTGACGGCAGATGCCAGCGATCTCGGATGGGGTGCGACGTTGGATCCTCTCGGTCTTTCCCTACACGGGATGTGGGACCAGGATCAAGCAGCTCTACACATCAACCAGAAGGAGCTTCTTGCTCTTCTTCTGAGTTTCAGGCAGTGGATCCCTCACTTGTCGAATCGCCAGGTCCTTCTACTATCCGACAATTCGACAGTGGTTGCTTACATTCGGAACCAGGGCGGCACGCACTCGCTTCCGATGTACGAGTTAGCTCGGGATCTTTTACTGCTCGCTCAGGAGGTTCACGCCGGGGTGGTTGTTCGTCACATTCCCGGTCGTCTGAACGTCCTAGCCGACTCCCTGTCCCGACAGGGCAGGGTTATTTCCACCGAGTGGATGCTTCACAGGGCAGTGTTCCAGTCGCTTTGCGATCTCTGGGGACGTCCCCACATCGATCTCTTTGCGACTCGTTGGAACCATCAGGTCGACACTTTCGTGTCCCCGTGTCCAGATCCTCTGGCTTTTGCCGTGGACGCTCTGTCACTCGATTGGAACGGTCTAGTCGGCTACGCCTTCCCGCCGGTTCCGATTCTTCCTCAGGTTCTCGCCAAAATTCGAACCTGCAGTTGTCGAATCATTCTGATCGCTCCCCTGTCGCCTCAGCGGGTGTGGATCAATCAGCTCCGCTCGCTGATGGCGGCGGTTCCGGCACGTCTCCCGCTACGTCGCGACCTTCTTTGTCAAGGTCGCCCGAGGAGGTTTCACGTCGACCCGACTTCATTGTGCCTTCACGCATATCTTTTGTCAGGTCCTGTCTCCTCCGTAGAGGTTTTTCGAGACGAGCAGTGGAGTGCATTTCTTCTTCAAGGAGGCACTCCACTGGTTTAGCTTATGCAGCTAAATGGAAGGTCTTCTGTCGATGGTGTGCTGATCACTCTGTTGATTATGCTAATCCTTCGATTTCACAGATTGCGGAGTTTCTGGTATATCTGTTTGATTCTCGGGGTCTCCAGCCTGTTACCATCAAGGGTTACAGGTCTATGCTTTCAGAGACTTTTTCTTATGTGGGGAAGCGTCGTATCGGCACTAATCCTTACCTCTCCAAGCTTGTTCGGCACTTTTCTTTGAAAAGGCCTCGGACTTTGCAGCTTACTCCACGATGGAATCTTTCGTGGGTGCTGCTTTGCTTGGGGGGGGGGGGGCGCCGTTCGAACCTTTATCCCAGGTGGATATGCCATTTCTCACATACAAGACGGCTTTTCTGATGGCATTTGCTTCGGCCAGACGGGTTAGTGAGCTTCACGCCCTCTCGGTTGACCCGGCCTTTTTTAGGAGTTCTCCCAACAGTGTTACTTTTACCACTGATTGCTCCTTTTTGGCTAAGAATCAGTTACCAGATACTACTCCTCCTCCTATCTGTATCAGGGCTCTTCCCTCTGTTGAGGGTACTCGCCCTTTGCTCTGTCCGGTTCGTGCTATTCGCATTTATCTTGATCGGACACGCTTCATACGGAAGGGCAGAAAACGGTTTTTTCTGTCTCTCATTCCGGGTCGACAGAAGATCTCTCCTCAATCCATTTCTCGATGGATTTGTCTTGCTATTCGTACGGCTTATAGTCGTTTAGCAGCTGGCGATTGTATTACCAATCGTATTTCTGCCCACGAGGTGCGGGCACTGTCTACCTCTTGGGCTTATTCTAACTCCGTCAAGTTGTCGGATGTTATGCAGGCAGCCTACTGGAGAAATGCTTCTACTTTCTCCACCTTTTATTTACGCCAGTTGCAGGAGCAGTCGGAGGACCTTTTTGCCTTGGGTCCGCTTTCTTCTGCTCAGGCTGTTGTCTGCCATAGCCATTAGGCTTCTTGAAGGTCAGTTTCGGCCTTGTGCTGTTACTGCCCTTTTTTCTGTCTGTGTGTCACACAGGCTCATATGTCTCTTTCCATTGTCCTTTACCAATGATTGCGACATTATGGTTTATAAGCCTCGGGACCTCTTCCTTCTGCTTCACGGTTCCAGTGCACTAGGGTTATGTGGGGGTTGGTTATGCGATTCCCTCCAGCCTTTTGTCTATTCAGCCTGTAGTAAACAATTGTGAGTAGGTTGATAAGAAATCTAAATTTTATAGTAAATTTCCTTTCTTATTATACCTACCACAATTGTTTACATGGAGGCCCTCCCGTCTTCTTTACGGGTAAAGAATCTTTCCTCCCCGCTGATCACATAACTCTAACGTTTACGGATTCAAAAAAGAATGAGTCTTTAGAGACGGTTTATGCGCACTGGCAACGGAAGTCGTGGAGTTGTACTTGGGAGAGAGCGTCCCGTACTGGGTCTGCGCCGGTTGCACTCGACCCAGTTTTGGCTTATTTTTATTGGTGCTTTTGCACCACTTTTCTTTCCCAACTTGCTTGGGAAAGACAAAAATAGAGAGTATTTTATCCGAGTTAGGGACTTCCACTGTAGTGCAAGCCTGTAGGAAACAATTGTGGTAGGTATAATAAGAAAGGAAATTTACTATAAAATTTAGATTTCTTGTAAGAAAAATACAAATAAACCTAGTAACTTCACCGTAATGGAATAATATTGTGTTCTCATACATATTTTTTTTTGTTTATTGGTCGAGTTTGTGATCAGGAGTTTATTTGTGTAACTATATTATATCGCTGCACCACTCGCTGCTATCCTTTTCTGTTTGAGGTGTGGTTTTCCTACCCATCTATAATTAGCTTCGATAGGCGGTGGTGGACCCTCTACAGCGACATCATCGATGTCAAATTCACCGACTGTTCCGCATGAAACGCCACTGAACTCGAAGCACCAATGCGAGCGCTTAGAAAAAAACATCAACTCAACCCAAAATGAAATATGCCCAAAAGAAGAAGTGCGCCCCTGGAGAAGTACTATCTCGGGCGACACACTCTCACTAATCAAAACAAAACGGAAAGCGCTCCGAGCTCTCAAAGCAAAAACCAACCCCCTCAAAAAAGCTGACCTCAAAAAAAAACAAATAACCGTTTTCATGGTGTGGTCAAGAAAGCCCTCCAAATTGAAAAACATGCCAACTGAGAAAAAGCAACAGCCAATCTAAGTGAGATGAGAGATGCCAGAAAATTCTGGAACTCCTTCAAAACACTTACTGGTACAAACAATAAAGGCAACAAAGCAGCAGCAAAACCCATTAAAAAGGAAGATGGCTCATTCACGCGTACAGACAAAGAGAAAGCTGACACCTTTGCCAACCTCCTTAGAAAAACCCGCGGCCCATACCAAGGCCCTGACAACGATGACGCCATCATAAACGCCATTGATGACTTCATCAACGAACATCCGGATATCTACCACGACCCTAAATTTGATACCGACGCAGAAGAAGGGGATGACGACGATCTCGTCACCCCCATCACTAATGATGAAATCATCAATATCATAATAAAATGCAAAAATTCCTCATCTCCCTGCGAGGAGGAAGTCAGTTATAAAATTCTGAAACAGAGCCCAACTTCCCTAATTGACAAACTCAGCAACTTATTCAATGCATGCCTCACCCATGACTACTTTCCAAAATGTTGGAAAACAGCGATTGGTGTCATGATACCGAAACCAGACAAAGACCTTTCTGATCCGGCCAGCTACCGACCAATCAGCCTTCTCAGTTGCATTGGTAAGGTATTCGAAAGAACCCTCACGAATCGGCTGAAGGGGCACCTCGAAGAAACCGACTTTTCAACAAATGGCAACGAGCCTGTAGAAACCATAAAGAAGGCATTGGGCATGTCTACCGCCTATCCAATCCAATGAAAAACGCGATCAATAACCAGCAAATAGGCGCGGCAGTCCTATTAGACGTCGAAAAAGCGTTCGATTCCGCTTGGCACAACGGAATGCGCCTCAAACTTTCTAAAATGAAAGTCCCCGTGAAACTGCTTAGAATACTCTCTTCCTTCCTTAACGATCGCGTAATACAAATCAGAGTAAACAACGAAATGTCCGACAGCGTCCCCATGGAAGCAGGCACACCCAAGGATCTGTCCTCAGTCCCACCTATACATCATCTACGTCAATAACCTCAAACTTTCCGAGGATCGCGTTCAAATCTCAGAATTTGCAGACGATAAGGGTCTCTGGGACTCTAATAATACTGCCAATCTACTTCAAAAACCCCTCCAACGCGCGCTCGACGACCTGGAACAATGGTGTGCCAAATGGAGAATCAAGCTGAACGCCAGTAAAACCCAAAGAATCACGTTCACCCGTAAGAAAAATAACCGTGACTTTGACCTAAAACTACTGGACAAAGTCTTCCCTGAATGCACAGAGGCGACATTCCTTGGCATCACTATCGACCAAAACCTATCTTTCAATAAACACACCAACGATATTGCCAGCAAAGCGACCAAACGTATTAATTTACTAAAAATGCTAAATGGTACATCATGTGGAGCCAACCAGACGACTCTACTTAAACTATACAAAGCCTTTGTGCGCCCTGTACTCTAGTATGGGGCTATCATCCTAACAGACCTAAATCAAACAAACATGGGGAAACTCCAGAAGGTCCAAAATCATGCGCTTATTGTCGCCCTCCGTGCTCCCTGGGATACACTTACCAAAACACTCCACGACAGAGCCGAAATCCCAACCATAAAGGACCGCCTGGCCTCTCTAGCCGCGACAAATCACGACCGGTTAGCCGACAGCCAACTAATATCCGAACTACAGGCAATATTTTGGTAAAGGGGAGGTGAAATAACAGGCAGTGAAAACGGCGAAAGCTGTGACCTTCTAACAGGAAGGACTGTCTTCACCAACTCATCTAAAACACTAAAAATCAAACGTCTTAAAATATGAAAGTCAACAAGATCCAATACTCGTGAACCGACAATATTGGTAAAGGGAAGTTGACTTAACAGGCAGTGATAGCGGCGAAAGCTGTGACCTTTCACCGGGAAGGGCTGTCTTCACCAACTCAACTAAAACCACTAATAACTGACCGCTAAAAAGTAATCTAAACTGGTAAGAGGAAAATGGTAAATCTAAACTTTTTTATTATTCTTTATATATCAAACTAATTCTGCCTTCTTCTTTTGGTAGGTACACGGAGATGCTTTCTTTTTAACCCTTTACCCAACACAGACGATATCAAAATTTATTATTTTAAATATCATTTTTTGAAATTTTTCAAAAAAATTCAACAAAACCATATCATGCGACCCCTCGTTGGAACGAGCTCGATGAGCTCGTTCCAACGAGGGGTCACATGATATGGTTTTGCTGAAATTGTTTGAAAAATAATTTTTTTTTCAACTGCGGAATTTGCATATTACGCGGGCGGATGCGGGCGATTCGTTGGGTAAAGGGTTAATGACCAGCACCACAATAACCGCTATGGAAACTATAACCGTTATGGAAAACAGTAACCGCTATGGAGTCTGAACATTCCCCGCTCCATCCCTAGAAGTGGTCACCCACTTCAAGGGAGGCGAGCGTTGGTTCTGCGCCCCGCCTCTGCCCCTTTTTGTAAGCGTCTGTAGTGCGCACCTTTGACCCATCCAAATAGGTTACAATGCAGGCCTGCCCCCGAAACAGGGAACTTCGGGTCTTTCTTTGGGTGGTCCCAGAAAGGGGCTGTTGTTGCTGTTGTCCTCCAGAACGCATCCAACTGAACAACCAGAACTAATCAAAGAGACGGAGGCAGACTCTACTTGCCAATGATGGCTTACCATCTAACCACAGCTCCACGACTCAACTAGAAGTGGCAGATTATACTTGCCCGAAAAACGCTACAGTACCCTCGGGGAGAGGTAGCACTTTTGTGAGAGGACCCCTCTCGCTCTGGTCCTCACTCGGGGGTTCAGTCATCTACCCGGAAAAGTCAACCCAACCCCACTGACATTCCATCCTTGAACATATACCGAGTACACCAACCCTTCTCCTCCTTTGCCTCGCCTGACATGCTGCTACCAAATATCATACAACCACTGAGGGTCGAAAGGGGCTTGCCCCACAGCGTCCCTTCGCGCCTTCGCGCGTGAAACCATTCTTCTAGTGGTGGACCTGTATGTTACAGAGCGATCACCGGGTGTGACGAAGGGGCTTTTAAATGGAGCGTACACGTAATGGCCCACCTTTTCTATGTTCATCGATGATCTGTCAAGATAAATGAAAGCTCATGGGAGGCATGGCTGGCAATTTGCGTCATTGAAAGCGATTTGAATAAATGTTGGCTACCCTCAATATCTGAAGTTTTCAATAAATTTAACACTAAGGGTATGGGAATTTCAGATAAAAGTTGAAATTTTCGAAATGATAAATCATCGATGTGCGCATCACTTCACAAACTTCAAACGTTTTCCTTTAAAGTATTATAAAAATAAAGAAGCTGGCTTTTTACAATTTTTCCCAATCAGATTGAATGTTTAATTTCTATTTTCTTCTTAAACCCATCTAAATATAATAAAACCGAGCTTTCAGGATCTTTTGATGTTCTATAACTTTTTCTTTGTTCATTATATCAGCAGTGTACACATATATTTATTTATTTATTGGTGTTTAAGGTCACATATTGCAGCACAATAGTTAGCCATGACCGTGACAGTTTTACGAGTGGAGGAAGCCGGAATACCCGGAGAGAACACCGAGCAACGGCGAGCAACTGTCAACTCCCCAACATACCAAGTCCACACAAGCAGGATTAGCATGGGTTGAAGACAGGTGCACCATCGACGTACAGTACGCCTTGGTACACAGCGTGACCGTGTCCCCACGTGGGCAATGAGGGTGAAGTGTCTTGCCCAAGGACACAACGTGGTTGCCGCAGGTGGGATTCGAACCGAGGACCCCTCGGCTTGCAGCCTGCACCTCTACCAACTGAGCCACCGCGCCCCCAGCAGTGTACACAACCTGATATATTATACGGACACCATCATTTCCATTAATATGAAAGTCTAGGAGGAGAGATTAGCTAATATAACAATAACATGATTTTGGAGGGCATTATGGTTCATTAGCGGCCCTGCAGCAATGATGAACAGCCCGAGGGTTTATTAAAGGCCCTAGACGACGTCGAGGGCCGTTAATAAGCCCAAGGGCTGTTCATCATTGCTGCAGGGCCGCTAATGAATCATGATGCCTGGCAACAATCATGTTATTACTATTATTACCACTCCCTGTTACAGATAACCGCACGAGGGAATTGCTGGAAGAAATAATCACTAAAGTCGGTTCGATATTTCTGTTTCGATCGTGTGTTTGACTTCAGTTCAGAAATACAAAGGGACGTCATCCGAATGGGAGTAATTCATTTGACCATAAAAAATAGCCGGACCGCGGGCCGCTAATGGCTATTTATACCATTATCGCCCGCGGCCCGGCTTCATCGAATGACGTCACTGATATTATGGAGTTTTAACTGCCCTCCAAACGTATGTTAATCGACTAGTAACTTATAGATTGAGTGGTAATAATATAACAATAACATGATTTTGGAGGGCATTATGGTTCATTAGCGACCCTGCAGCAATGATGAACAGCCCGAGGGTTTATTAAAGGCCCTAGACGAAGTCGAGGGCCGTTAATAAGCCCTAGGGCTGTCCATCGTTGCTGCAGGACCGCTAATGAATCATGATGCCTGACAACAATCATGTTATTACTATTATTACCACTCCCTGTTACAGCTAACTTGAATCTAAAAATAGCCGGGCCGCGGGCCGCTAATGCCTATTTATACCATTATCGCCCGCGGCCCAGCTCCGTCGAATGACGTCACTGAAATTATGGATTTTTAACGGGCCTCCAAACTTATGTTAATCGACTAGTAACTTATAGATGGAGTGGTAATAATTTCTTTTCCTGAGAGGAATAAAAAAGTTGAATGACTGGAGAGTGGAGACACACATTTGATAAACAATGAACCGAAGTGGATAGTTACTTAGTTGTTTCTAATTAGCTTGTCACAAAAAGATCACGTTTATTTTTGTAACTTTTAATAAACGAAAACAAGAGACAGCTCAGAGATCTGTCTGTTGTTTTTGTTTTTTGAAAGTAACAAAAGAAGCTTTATTATACGCTAAACGATAGATTATCTAAGAAATTGCTGAAGATAGAAATCGTATCAACCACTGTGAAGATACAGAAATATTCACTTCCATGGCATCAATCAAAATGGCGGCTTTCAAAGCATCACTTCAAGGTGAATACGAGTCAAAGTATCACTGGAAATGATCAATTTGTTCTAAAAATGTATAGTGAGAAGTAAATCTAGTGTTTAGGGGTGGATACCGATCATTTCCAGCAATAATTCAACACGCATTCACCTTGAATTGATGCATGAAACCCGTTAGTCCAAACATGGCCTGAAAGTCCGGAATAGAGGTTTTTGGTTTGGTACGTCCTTTCGAAGGACGTACCAAACCAAAAACTTATATTACGGACTTCCAGGCCATGTTTGGACTAGAAACCAGCTGAATAAAATTGCAAGCCGCAAAATGTTCCGAGTATCGATCAAATGACTTCCGCGTATCAATGATTCAATGCGCTGTTTACTTTCATGCATCGTTTCTTGGTTGAAACGATTGAAATTATCAGATATTTATAAAAAAAAGCGTATAATAACTAGAGAATTGTAATTTGTTGGACAAATTACGGGCTTTCCCAACTTTTTAATGTGAAAAGGCAAACCGTATTGTGCACAAAACTATCGATCAGTTTTGAAAACAGAAAATTTAGTGGAAATCAATGTTTTTGTGATGCTACTAGTTTTTATGCAGCCAAAACAGATATTTGAGATACAGCAGGACACCAAAACATTTAACACAAAATTTGCTCTTCAATGATTACAGAATATTTTCATAGAAAGCAAAACAAGCGATGTCCTTTGTGCTTTGGAAAAAATTAGTACATATGAATTATGGGCGTACGGGCCGGGGTTTCATGAAGGACTGTGCCCCAACCCACCCCTGAGTCAGGAAGGAGCCGATTTTGCGGCCAATATGCCAGAAAATTTCGGACAATTTAGTTGCCAGAAATGACCACAAACATTTTGGTTTTCCACACAAAATGTTGTTTTCCTATCTCATCACTTAGAAATTGCAAGTAAACTGACCATTATACTGTACAAGTTGATTCAGTGGAACCGTATCTACGTTAATATTATTCATTTATAATCACACAAGTACACATAAAGAGCTCTGTTACTGCATATTACGGGAGCGCGGTGGCTCAGAAGGTAGGGATGATTGTTGCAATCCAAGAAGTCCTCGGTTCGAATCCCGCCTGTGGCAACCACATTGTGTCCTTGAGCAAGACACTTCATCCCAACTTAATTTCCCTCGTGGGGGGGGGGGGGGGCAAGATGGCGAGGTGTACTAAGGGTTCTTTGAGGGTGCACTTGTCTTCAACCAATGCTAACCCTGCTTTTGTGGAGTTAGTACGTTGGGGAGTATGAGTCGCTTGCCATTGCTCGGTGGTTCTCTCCAGGTACTCAATGGGAGGGAGACCCCCCCCCTCCCTCCCATACCCACATTTGGCATTTCCTCCTGAGATTCAACTTTTTCGGGCTAAAAGGGTTCATCTTCACCCCCCCCCCCCCCTGAAAAATAGCCCTGTACGCCTATGCAATGAATACCTGGACTTGCATAAATACCTATATTATGGTCATGATATAGCTGTAGATGCTGAAAGTGACCTTAAATATCAATGATTAATTTATTCTCTATCATTTTGTCTGTTTGTGAATGTGTGGGATTTGTCAGCAAATGAGGGTAAGCTTCCTACTCCATGATTTCACAATTTTTCCAACATATCTGTTTCAGATACAATGAAATACATGTAATATGAGTTACTGTCACACACAAATTAGTTGTTTATTTGATATGGTTTAAACCATCTAGAGAGCTAGTATACACAGTGATGGGTACAGTTCAAGTCAAAATGAGTTGATTAAAGGGATGTTGAACAGCTTGTTAATATTACTTGCATTACATTACTACTTTGCTATTTATTGACAGAAGGATTTCACAGAGGGTTTCCCTGACGGTATTTATTTATTGGTGTTTACAGTCACATACTTATCCACAATGGCTAATCGTGACCGTGACGGTTTTACGGGTGGGGGAAGTCGGAGGACCCAGAGAGAACCACCGAGCATCGACGAGCAACTGTCAGCTCAACATTCTAATTATGTTCAAGCTCCGCTGAAGCAGGGTACCAGCGGTTGAAGACATGTGCACCATTGACATGCAGTACGCCTTAGTACATGGCATCATCGTGCCCCCATGTTGGCAACCTGGATAAAGTGCCTTGCCCAAGGACATTACGTGGGTCGTCCCAGATAGGGATCAAACTCGGGACCTCTATCATAGAAGTCAAACAGTCTACCACTGAGAAAATGTGTTTTCTTTCCTGGCGTTATTCATATTTGTACTACCAAACTGGTGTTGGATAACACGGAACACCAAAACATATAACACAAAATTTGTTCCCCATTGATTTTTGAAAGCAGTTATGAAAATCTCAAAGAGCTCTTTCCTTTTTGTTTTTGGACAAGTGAGTATTCACTCAAAGTCATTTTTTGCAGGCAGTGCTATTTTTAAGTGGCCAAAGCACATGTTTCATTAAGTTCCTGAACATAACTAAAGTCGGATTTATTGATTAAACATCTAGCAAAGCAAAGTGTCTCAAATTAACCCATTCCAAAATGATAGTAGAGAGTAAGCAAAGTTGGATAATTTGGGTATTTCCAAATGGTACACTTATTCTCACTCTCATTGTGCTTGAGGGTTAAATCTGAGATTGAAAAGGTATACCAATCTTACTCAGGGAAGGTGAGTACAGAAAAGTACGAAATTAATCAGAAAATGAATTTTGTCTGACGGTCCTGATATTTGTACGAGCAAAACTGGTACTGGATTTATTTATTTATTTATTTATTAGGTTTTACCGACACATTAACAGCCAAGGTCATATTATGTCGGTGACAGTTGTATGGGCGGAGGAAGCCGGAGTACCCAGAGAGAACCACCGAGCAATGACGAGCAGCTGCCAGCTCCCCAACATAGTGCCTCCGCACTGTAGCACAGGCAGGGTTAGATTGGTTGAAGACATGCGCACCATCGACGTGCAGTATGCCTTAGTACACAGCGTCATGGTGCCCCTATGCGGACAGTCAGGGTGAAGTGATCGGGACATAATTGGAATATATCCGACAGATACAATGTCGGATATATTCCAATTATGTCCCGATCATGCAAGGCAGCAACTTGAAATTCTCAGAATGTTTCCTACTGTCCCTGCCCGACAGTTTAGTATCTTTGTCAATTGCCGAGACCGCGTGGAAATACCGTGGATCAGGTGGGTACCGAGGGCACGATTCGTCCCTATTGTATTCTCAACTCAACGACTTTTCCATTCATTATTTACCTGTCACCGGCTGAGTTAGGTCTTATATTTGTCTATTTGATGAACTTTTCAACCTTAACTATTTGCGGCTTCATGTCGCACCACTGAAAGGCCACTGCACGGTTACCAATAAATTCAGGGATTGATTTTACGAAAATAACAATTATTCCGACTATACCCACATGGGAACTCCTAAATATGCCAAGGGTTAAACTTTTGATAATGACGTATAAAACAGAAGTTGTCATGCTATGCTTGCTGCATGTAGGCATAGAAAACATTCAGCGCTCGATGAATTAGGAATGGAGTAAATTGTCACTTAAACCTACGAAATTCTGAAAAAAGAGTTTTTTTTCGACGGCATCTGCCATTATGCATCTGAGACAGGGATTGCGTTAAACTTTACAGCAACCTTATAACAGAAACTATTCTTGGAATTGAACTGTGAATCCGAATTTCGAAAGCATTTTCGGATATTCTATTCCAAACTACCACTGCACGCTTATCAATATTCAGTGATTTTATGAAAATTAAAATTATTCCGACCATACCCATATGGGCAGTCTCGAATCTGCGAACGGTTAAACTTTTAATAATGACATATAAAACAAAATTTGTCATACTATGACTGCTGCATACAGCCATAGAAAACGTTCAGCGCTCAATCAATTAGGAATGGAGTAAATCATCACTTAAACTTACCAAATTCTGAAAACGAGAGTTTTTTTGGACTGCACCTATCTTTATGCAAACAGAACGAGCATAGGGTTAAACTTTACAACCAAACTTACAACAGCAAATATGCTCGGTAGGCAATTGTAAATACGAACATTTAAATCATTTTTCGATATTCCTTTCGAAAATGGAAGAAAAGTGAGCTCCAAATTAGCCAATTTTATGAAGAATGTTATGAGAACTGGGTGAAGGTTAAAGCTTTGAATAAAATATATAACAACAAAATTGTTCTTGGATGAAGGCCCAATCCTCTCATGGAAAAGGTTTTGAGACAATATGGCTCCAGTGCTGAGAAAGTGCATGTAAACGTTGGCGAAAATAACAATTATTCTGACAGTACCCTTATGGGAAGTCTCAAATTGCCAAGGGTTAAACTTTTAATAATAACGTATAGAATAAAATTTGTCATATTTGACTGCTGCAAGCAGCTATAGAAAACATTCAGTGCTCAAGCAATTAAAAGTGGAGTAAATCGCCACCTAAATTTACCAAATTCTGAAAAAAATTGGAAATTTTTTGTTTGGACGGTACCTACTTTTATGCAACCAGAATGGGATAGGGTTAAACTTTACAACCAACTAACAACAGCAAATATGCTCGATAGTCAATTGTGAATACGTACATGAAAAGTATTTGAAATTAACCCTTTCCAAAATGATAGAAAAGGCAACCAAAAATGGCTAATTTTGGCATTTTCAAACGGTACTCTTATTCTCGCCCTGATTGTGCTAGAGGGTTAAATCTGAGATTAAGAAGTAAACAGTAACTTTCTTCCACAATCATTGTTGCATCTAGACATACCAAAATAATTATTACAACTACCTTGTAATTAGAAAAAAATGCTCTTGAAGTTGGTGAAAATAACAAATATTCCGACAGTACCCTTATGGGAAGTCTCAAATCTGCCAAGGGTTAAACTTTTAATAATAATATATAGAACACAATTTGTCATACTTTGACTGCTGCAAGCACCTATAGGAAACATTCAGAGCTCAAGCAATTAAAAATGGAGTAAATCGTCACCTAAACTTACCAAATTCTGAAAAAAATTGGAGTTTTTTTGGACGGTACCTACTTTTATGCAGCCAGAATGGGATAGGGTTAAACTTTACAACCAAACTTACACCAGCAAATATGCTCGGTAGTCAATTGTGAATACGTACACGAAAAGTGTTTGAAATTTACCCTTTTCCAAAATGATGGAAAAAGCAACCAAAGTTGGCTAAGTTTGACATTTTCAAACGGTACTCTTATTCTCACCCTCATTGTGCTTGAGGGTTAAATCTGAGATTAAAAAGTAAAAAGTGACTTTCTCCCGTAATCATTGTTGCAACTATCCAAACCAAAATAAGTGTAACAACAACCTTGTTATTAGGGAAATTTGCCCTTGAAGTTGGTAAATTTTGAAGAAAATTTTTATATTCATGTCATTTTTGGCCAGTGGGGGTTAATGTTGAAAGATCTGAGTGGTGATTGTGGTGTATCATATTATGCTCTGGAAAATTTGAGCTAAATACTTGTAAACAATTTTGAGACATTCGAAAAATGGTGAAATTTTGAAGGTTTTGGCAGAATATTTTGAAAACACGCGTTTTCACAGATATGACGATACCGCATTTCAAAAGATTTTATGACATTACATAAGTGTGCCAAATTTGGTCAAAATCGTACATCTTATTTTCGAGCAGTTCAACAGACAAAATTCAGGGAGGAAAAAAAAAAGAAAAACCAAAAACAAAAATAGAGAAAAAAAATTTTGAAAAAGAAGAATAACAATAGTCTTTCCCAAACTGGGTTTGGGAAAGCCTAAAAAGAAAATTTAGTGTTTTTGAGAGGATACCGAAAATTATCTCACTTGTGATTGAGATAAATGGTTATTTTTGCTCGCACAAGCGCTCTCAAAAAATAATAATTTGTCTCGGTCACTCATGAGATAATTTTCGGTATCCACTCAAAAACACTGGATATCCTCTATTTATCTTCTATTGACGTCACAGCTGTTTTCTCAACAATTACAAGCCCCTTAACTGGCCATGTTCACACGTCTAAACATTTCAGGAAACTTTATGGAAAGTTGATTTTCATGACGAGATGGAGGATTGGAGTGTAGATATTGATAGTGATTTTCTGTCTATTCTAATGTTTGCCGCTGATATTTTACTTGAAAATGAAATGAAGATGATCGGTAGACTATATTAAATATTTTTTATCAGTAGTGTTTAACCATTTGAACCCTGGCGGTATCTTCCATGTCAGTTCAATGGCAGCAATTGGAAGAATCCATATTTATTATCTGGGGTTAGACCAGTTAATGCGACCGCGGTGGCTCAGTAGGTAGAGGTGCAGGCTGCAAGCCAAGAGGTCCTCGGTTCGAATCCCACCTGCGGCAACCGCGTTGTGTCCTTGGGCAAGACACTTCATCTCCAATGCCCACGTGGGGGCACGATGGCGTTGTGTACTAAGGCGTACTGCACGCCGATGGTGCACTTGTCTTCAACCAATGCTAAGGCTGCTTGTGTGGAGTTAGTATGTTGGGGAGCTGGCAGTTGCTCGCCGTTGCTCGGTGGTTCTCTTCGGGTACTCCGGCTGCCTCCACCCGTAAAACTGTCACGGTCTTGATTAGCCATTGTGCATAAATATGTGACCTTAAACACTAATAAATAAATAAATAGACCAATTAATATATTCAACGTGCAGCCTTAGGGCTGCACGTTGAAAATATTGATTGGTCTCCACCACGCATTTACCTTTTAGCCATCCCGCTTAATGACATTTTGACGTAGCTTATGAGCCGTCCGGAAAAAACGGCCTCTGGTGTTCAAAGGGTTAAACTAGGTATGTGCTTAAATCTAACAAACACGAAAATAGTTTACTTCAAAAACCTTCGGAAAAATAGAAGTTCTCTTTATTGGATTTTAGGGGGGCGCGGTGGCGTCGCGGTAACCGGTTCTCGTCAGATCACCGAAGTTAAGCAACGTCGATTGCGGTTAGTAGCTGGATGGGTGATCATTTCAGCGATTGATTGGTGCTCCCACGTTGTGTCCTTGGGCAAGGCACTTAACCCCGATTGCCTACATGGGGGCACGATGACGCTGTGTGCTAAGGCGTACTGCACGTCGATGGTGCACATGTCTTCAACCAATCTAACCCTGCCTATGCCGCGGTGCAGAGTTCAGAGTTACGATGTTGGGGATGTTCTCTCCGGGCACTCCGGCTTCCTCCACCCGTTAAACTGTCACCGACATGATGTGACCCTGACTGTTAATGTGTCGTTAAACCCTAACCAATATTAATATATGTATATTGGAGTTTAACGGCACTTTTGACACCCAAGGACACCTCGTTCCGGACTGTTTTACGACAGGAAAATCCCGGAGAAGCCAATGAGAACCACCGAACAGCGGCAAGCAACTGTCAGAGTCCCCAACATACTAACTCCACACAAGGAGGGTTAGAATTGGCTGAAGACAAATGCACCCTCGAGGTGCAGTATGCCATAGTACTCATCGCCACAGTGCCCCTACGTGGGCAATCTTGATCGAGTGCATTGTCAGGGACACAGAGTTTCTCTTATGTGGATCGATCCGTGAACCTTTCGGTTTGGTGGGAAGGATAGTTCCTTTGAATTTGCCCTTGGGAGAAAATCTGCTGTGTTAGTTGATAACTATCAACATTTGGGAGCACTATCACATAAGTAAAATGGTTTTAAATATATGGCCTAGACACTTGGTATATCTGTTGGGATGGCAATGGGGGCAGTTCTGTCTAAAAATCACTCATATAAGGATATCAACTTTAGAACATTTGGAAAAATGTATAACCAACGCATAAGTCCAATATTTGATTAGGCAACCGGAGAAGGGGCCACAAAAATGTACTTATACAGACAATTTTCAAAACAGGTCCTTAAACTATTTCTCGGGGTCTATCGATGTTCGTCGTTGCTGGCGGTGAACGGAGGTATGGAACTGAAATCTAGTAATGCAAGACACTGGGTGAATATGTTTCTATCATGGAACACTTTAATCCACTTAAATACTAAGAGGCTCATATATAGGATTTGTTAATGGATTACAATAAATGTCAAATCCCTCCTTCGATTTGCAATTTGTTTAGTGTTAAATATATACTATATATATATGCGGTGCCTTGTGCTGTTACTTTTTTTTGTTGTTGTTCAGTTTTGTAACATATGCATTTTCTTTGAATAAATATTAGTTTAAACAGTATTTATTTCAAAAGAATTTCCATGGTAATACATAGCTTACATTATCATTGGGTGTGGATTCGACAGTAAGCTGTTAGCTTATCTGTGGTCGTTTCCACTCATAGTAATTTTAACAGGTAGCAAACGAGAAGACAGTGAGACCAATTCCTTCTATCAAGAACGTGTACAATAAGATATCTATTGACACAAATAATTCGCTAATAAAGAAAAATAGAAAATATTATAAAAAGATACAAATTGGTTAGATTTCCCTAACTGATATAGAGTAAGAAGATAGAAGTACAGTTCTTAGGAAGATAAAGAGTAAGGAGCGCCTAGTCCGAACCGAACCACCTCCATGTTTGTACCTTGATACTGTAACAAGCGAATTCTAAATTTTAACGTTGTTGGACTATCATAAGAACATATACTCTAGTGAGGGAAATGAATATCTGAATAAATATTGTTTAAACTAATAAATGTAAGAAATAGTAGTATGTAATTCGTGTCTAAACCTGGGACATATGAACTATTTGAAAACTCATACGAAACTGAAAATTATGTACTGATGAATGTTAATCGTTCAACAACGCTCGAGTTTGGCTCAATGTCGCAGCGGCGACCTTCCAATTAGAATCGAAATTGGACGACATAAAAAGGAAAAACTTGAAGGGCCATCGACATGTGTCTGCAAATGTGTGACCTGAACACTACTGAAAATGAAATGCATTTCTTGGAGGAATGTAGCTTGTTTGGCGGTCTTAGAAGACATCTTTTTTTCTAGAATATCTGAGATAAATGCCATGCATATTGCGTCTGAGGACTATGGAACTATGGAAAATATTTTGAAATATTATAACTCACGTGACTTCCTTGCATTCTGATTGGCTGAAAGGTGATACCCTATTTCGTGTAGTTGTCCAGCACAGAGGTGAACGGTCACTACATGCGGGCACTATATATTTTCTATTTTTAGCACGGGCACTATATGCATTTTCTGGTTATAAAAACGTACGAAGCAACGATTTATCCAAAATGGTGGCAGAAAATCCTAGCCACCAATTAGACAATTCGATTTACATAAAAAATATACACTTCGTTTTTTTAGTGTCGCAAGAATAGCCGCAAAGTTTTCCGAGGTGATACGTTCAGATAAATAGAGATTATTATAATGTCGATGTACAAAATATGTATCCGAGTCGAGCTCCGGGTTCTAAGGGCAGATCACGACGAGTCGAAGACTGGTCGTGATCTACCCTTAGAACCCGGAGTGAGACATTGGCAGAGGCGAGGAATAGTATCATTGTGTCGAACAATTATCAATATCCACACATTATTCTCATTATCCTTTATTGTTTAAAATAAAAACATCATTACATGTCTACAATTTGGATTGTAGATTATTTGGTTAATTTGCATTCTCGTGTTGTTCGATATAATATAAGGACTAGTGCATGGCTTGTCGTTGACTACGCCCATATAGTGCCCAGTGAGGTGGTGTAGTTCCCGACGCGAAGCGGAGGGAACTACACCACCTCACTGGGCACTATATGGACGGAGTCAACGACAAGCCATGCACTATTCCTTAAATATTACGCCCGTCAAAGTGCAATTTAACTTTTCAATGTTTAGAATATGAGAAAAGTACGTCTATATAGTTGTTATTTTGACCTCCTTCCCTGGAGAAATGAAAATTGTTTCGACGATAAATTAAAGGAGATATGACCCACGGGTCCCTCGTCTCGCGACTGTCGCTACCGAGTCCTTGCACTCTACAATCAATCGTTTTTTTCAAGCCTGTACAAGCCAAATTACTCAAACTTAAAAACAGTCCCACTTCCCCACGATAATTTAAATAACTAATTGCTCAACTCACAGATTATATTTTTAATAATTGTAATACTACAAATAAGAATATTCTCATGTGTTTCTCTAATGTTAATTTTTAAACCATTTTAAATTTCAATTTACACCACGTGAATTTGGAATTCAGTGCACAGACTCATCCATAAAAAACGTTCTGGGAGAATGGATCAACAAGGTTCTTTTTTAAAGTAACGCAGTAGAATGCTGATTAATTTGTGAAATTTTATCTCCACCAAAAAACATATCTAAAAATGTCATGCCATTATTGTAAATTCTCAATCGTTGGTGTGTTCCCGGAACGTCGAAAATCTAATTTTCACACCTCGTCAAGTGTGTTTTCACAGTGATTATAGTTCATATCTAAATAACAACCTTATTTGTAGTCACTGGTGAACATGTTCGGCTCTGTCTGATTTTGGCTACTGTTTTTCGCAATCTTTTTTTCTTCTCAGAACTCATGAAAAATAGTAAGTTGCGTTAAGTAATTGAATACGTATATATACCCGACAAATGAAGGTACGAATTATCAAACCGAAATGGACACCGATAAAGGAACTTCACGAGCTAGCAAAAATAGAAACTATTGATACGCGATTAAAAGACCTACAAAACAAAACCCTCAACAGACTCCAAGATAGTGAATTAATGGTTGTGCTGAATGAACACCGATCCCTTAACAGAAAAACAAAATAAGTTTCCAGAAAATAAAAAAAAAAATAATAAAATAAAATAAAATAAAAATTATACAATATAACTAAATCGCGTGGAGTCAGTGAGGATTGCCTCGCTACTCATTGGGAACTTTAGGATAGAGTCTGTGAGGCCTGCCTCGCAACTCTGCTGAAGCGCGATTGAAATGCGTTTAATAAGATCTATATAACAAAACCCTCCACACACTCCAGGATAGTGAATCAATGGTGAAGCTGAACGAACACCGAACCTAAAACAGAAAAACAAAATAATCCACAGTAAATTAAAATTACTCAATAGAATTAAACTGCGTGGAGTCAGTGACGATTGCCTCGCTACTCATTGAGATCTTTTGTATTGAGTCTGTGAGGATTGCCTCGCAACTCTGCGTGTGAGGAGTGGGCTCCGAAGAAACACACCCCTTACCCCATCCATAGCAACAATCACACAGCAGGCACAATATACAATAGCGGATACCTATCTTTCGCTCTACCTATAACTTTTCTAATTGAACATTCTCAAATTTTCTTGCAACACTCTTATCAAGAAGACGCACGGAAATGGTAAACAAAGCGTAGGAGGAATTGGTGCAACCTACCTTTCAGCAACATATACAAGAAGCCACCAAACGCTAGGCAAGGATTGAAACAAGCTTGTCTGGCTGGGGACGAGAGTACATTTTATATAAATAAACATTTGAATAAAGATTTAACAGCCCTTTTAAGGGCTTGAGGGTGTGTGTCAGTGAGAGGGTGTTCTTTTTTTTTTTGGGGGGGGGGGTGAGGAGGTCATTTGGAATTCCCGAAGGTTAACTTGATACCCTAAATCACATACGGCATCCTATCTCCCAGAAGGCTTGATGGATGACTCCCGGTTTTTCAAAACTAAACTGTTGGAGCTTTCTCCACTTCTTTTTTGTAACCGCTATGGTCATATACCGGGGCCGCTACCAAACCGGCGTTGCTGTTTGGTTTTCTTTTCTCTTCTTCCCTTAAACTTGCCATCGCACAACATTACATTCTGGCTCGCCACCATGGTGGGACTCAAACCTCTGCCATCGCCGAACTGGGACCGAATAGAGCCCACTCTCTAATAGTTTTAAAGGCGTTGAGGGATTGAGTTATTGACCATCTAACACTACAACGTAAACTGCCGGGTATTCTAACCGCGTACATACCCCCCTCAGACTCCATTTTGGGCAATAGGAAAGCTATAAAATAAGGTTAACCGGGTCGCAAGGGATTTGTAAATCCCACATCGTCCCTGCGCGCCTTCGGCGCGCTAAAACCTTTCATTCATTCACGAATTATCATTTAATGAAATTTAACAGTAATGGCAGATGCTCAGATCAGTGTTAAGTTTTTACCAAATAGAGTTGGCGGAGAGAACTTGGCTTATGAAGGATTTATATACAGACTTATATACAGATTCAATAGAAACTACAAAGAAAAGTGAGTTTTATATATACTGTTTATTGGTTTATTGGGTTTTTACGACACTTTCTGCAACCAGGGCAATCTCATGGACAGATTTACTGGTGGAGGAAGCCGGAGTACCCGGAGAGAACCACCGAGCAGCAGCGAGCATCTGCCTAGCTCTCCAACTTACTAACCAAGTGCCCCCGTTTTATATATATGCCTATTTACTTAGAGAGAGAGAGAGAGAGAGAGAGAGAGAGAGATAGAAAGAGGGGGTGGTCAGTAGAGAGAGAGGAGGGAGGGGGAGTGATTGGACAGTTTTACTTAGAGGGAGAGAGAGATATATATTGTACATTTGTATCTATGTTTGTGAGAGAGATTGCACATTTGTAGCTATTTAGAGAGAGAGAGAGAGAGAGAGAGAGATTATACTTTTGTACCTATTCACTTATTAGTTATTTCATCTCTTTTGCAGAACTTATTGGAATTGTGTGTTGCCCGGGTGCCGTGCCACAATCACCACCTCCAACAGAATACCATGCGGGTTTGGCAGTCAGTCACACAACCATCAAAGTGACCACAACGATATTGTTGTTAAAGAAATACGGAGTCTTATTACAGTGAGATGCGTCGAGAAAGTAAAACCGATTCCCGCCATCTTTACCGGAGAAATGTTAAAGCTCCGAGATAACGACTGGGATCAAACCACCCAAGAAGTTATTGAAAGGCTACCAACATTTTACACTGCAAAGTCAGCACTTTATAGAGCTCGAAGAAAACAGACACCAAAATTACCCAAAACCGTGGCCGATATATTGCTAGAAGGGAAGTGGACAGAAACTTCAACGGGCGATCGATTTCTACTTTATGACGACAACGAAAGCAACAGACGAACAATTGTGTTCGCAACCGACGAAAACCTTGTGAGTTTAGCTGACGCTTCGATATTTTATTGTGATGGAACTTTCTGTACATGCCCAAATCAATTCTACCAACTATACTCTATCCATATAATGATCAACGATACTATGATTCCCGTTGTGATTGCTCTACTTCCTGGTAAGACTCAGCAGATTTATATCAGACTGTTCTCAAAACTCAAAGAGGAGATGTTGAGTAAAAACTTAGTTTTGAATCCCGGTTGTGTGTTTGTAGACTTTGAAGTTGCTGTGCACAATGCTTTGAGACAGATTTTTCCTGCCGTGAAAGTACGTGGTTGCTTCTGTCACTTCACACAGTGTATATGAAGGAAAGCGCAAGCCACTGGATTGCAGACATTATACAGAGATGACGATGACATACGACGACTTGTTAGACGGGCTGCAGCTCTACCTCTGCTTCCGATCAATGTTGTCGAAGATGTATGGTTCGAGATTCTCAAACTACATACCCGCCGACCCACCGACCACATCTACATTCGTTGAGTAGATAGATAGATATTTATTTCAACAGTATAAACAGAAACATTACAAGTATGATTCAAATTTATTGTACAAACATCACTTATCTGTTTACACCGTAGGGAGATTACATAACCAGATTGATTGTCTACCTGTACTCCCCCAAATATACAATTCTACATCCAGCATCGCATGGTGTTTTCAACTTGCATTGGTATTACCAATTAAGCCCTAGAGTACAGTTCACAACTGGGTGACCGAATCATATTTTCCCAATATGACGAGGGTACCAGAACGAAGTTATCTCAAACGTGTTTATAATAATAATAACACTTTGGCCAGCCGCTGATTTGTCGCGGTTCTCGGACGAGAAGGCCATGGTTACCCCTGTACTCCCAACTACCTCCCTATTCCCACGCTTCTCCTCTCCTCCCAACACTCGGAGACGAACTGCTTGATGATATCCCTTGTCCCATTCTTTCCAATCTCTCCGATTAGCATATTAACCCTCTCCTTTGAGTCTCCCCCTAACCACATGTCCTTCATTCTCCCATCCCACTTCCCCATTATACTCCCAGTGAATCTCATTCTTTTAGGCTGATACTTTGGGCATTCTAGAAGAAAGTGTTCCAGGGTCTCCACCATGTCCAAGTTACACATCTGGCACTCCCTTTCACCGCCTTTCCCAATTTTTTCCCTCAGTTCCAGGGATCGCGACCTCAGCTTGAACAATAGTGCCCCCCCCCCCCCCAAAGGTGCCATCAAGGTACTCTTCAAAACCTGGCTTCTCTTTATCACGCAGGCCACCCAAAGACCTCTTTGATTTGACCCCCTCTCGCCAATTACGGTTACAATCCTCCATGACCCTTTCTCTGACGATTTTTTTACCCTGGTTTGCCCCAACGTCCAGGTCCGAGATCTCCAATGAGTAGTTCTCTACTAGCTCCCTCACTTGGACCATCTACCCCGTTTTGATATTTGAGTTGAAAATTCTCAGGAACATTGCTTTACACCATCGGCTGTCGAGGAGATTTACTAAATAATTAAGATAACCGAGCTTCAACAGGTCTATCCTGTCCTTGATCCTCATCCACCCAAGCTCACCCCTGATTGCTTCTAGCGCTGCGGCATTACTCGACCCCGTTATTATCCATCGGCCTGCATCGTTCTGCAGGATTTTCAAGCTCTTTACGGCAGTCTGGTTTAGGGGTACCACTTCCGTACCGTATGTTATACTTGGCAGCCCCACCATTTCCCAAATGGTTTTCCCACGAATATAATATCACTAATTATTTTGTCTAGGCCTATGGGTCCTAATATCGTTGCGACAGTCGGGACAGTAGGGATTGTCGCACTGCACATCTTCATTATAATTAGTTAATAGTTTGTCCGTTAAGGCCTTTTTAAACTGATTTCTATTGGTTATTTGCCTGATGGAATCATCCAGCTTATTCCAAATTTTTGGAAACGCGTATATGAGTAGCTTGTCCAAAGTTTTTATTCGAGACCTACTAACATGTAGCATGTCAGACTGTCTTGTTGTCATGTGTTGATGATCTGCGCGCACAGTAAAGAAATCAGCGAAAGATTCGGGAAGTAGGCCATTTTTCCAGTCGAAAACAAAGAGACATGCGTGCAGCGTGAATAAGTCTGTGACTTTCAAAATCTTGTTCCCGGAAAATAATGGATCCGTACGATTGCGTCAATAAGAATTATATTTTTTATTGTTGATGATACGGATAGAGCGCTTCTGTACTTTCAGATGGTTCGAGATTCTCAACGAACTGAACTACATACCCGCCGATCCATCGACCACATCTACATTCGTTGAGTATGTGCAGACTCATTGGATAGAGGGAGATAAAGAAATTTGGAATCATTTTGACAACGATGGCCCACGAACCACCAACCACTTGGAAGCATGACATCTTAAACTAAAGAAAAAGATACAACATTCTCATCCAAACATCTTTACTCTTATTCAAACACTTGAAGATGTTCAGAACGAGAACGAGCTGGTGCGAATACAGAAAGAAGCAGGGCAGAAATTCAGAGGCAGGTCAAAGAAATATATGAATATAGACAGAAGAATATCAACCCTGAAACTACGGTATATGGATGGAATCATCAATGCCATGACTTACACAGATTCTGTATATGATCTTTTATATCTTTGTTAATATATAATTTAAATAATAGAAAATTTTATAACATTATAAGTTCTTTGCTGTTTATGATAAAAATCCTAAATAAAAGGAATATGCTATTGTTCTGAATATGTATTTGTATGTATTGTATGTTAATATTCCATCTGATCGAATAAAAATATTGAATTTAATTTCTCTTTTCCTTATTCGAATCAGCCAATTTCTGACCCAAACGTCAAAAACTAATTATAAAGACCTGGTTTGTTAATCAGGTGAATCAAAACAGACTATACCAAACTCCCTATTGTTATCTTGTATAAACAAACCAGGTCTTTCAAATTAGTTTTCGACGTTCGGGGAATAAGCCCAATCGTTATACCCGACCGCTGAGGTGATGTCATAGAGGGTCATATGGTTATATGGTCAAAACTTAAATTGATTCTTTTTTTTAATTTTAGTATGTTGTAGAGCTCAGGAGATAGCTGTTTTGTTTTCGTTTTTTTATTTAACCTTTTACCCAACGTGGACGATATCAAAATGTATTATTTTAGGGGCCACATGATATGGTTTTGTTGAAATCTTTTGAAAAATAATTTTTTTTTCAAATGCTGAATTTGCATATTACGCGGGCGATTCGTTGGGTAAAAGGTTACCGTCATTTTAACGTTTTTGCGTCAATATGAATTTTAGCCGTTTTTCTCTATTCTCAATAATAATAATAACAAGAAAATTTTATAAATCGTAAAATCACAAAATGCTCTAAAACGCTGTACAGTTAATTAAACAGTGAGCTCATGACTATCAAGGCAATATACAGACTGAGAAAGGTGTGAAGGCCAACAGGTTACATACTGTCAAAAGCCTCTCCGAAAAGATGTGATTTTACTTTTTTTTTGAATTGGTTGAGATCTTTCGATCCCTGAACCTGAACTGGTAAATTATTCCAAAGTGCAGGTCCAACGAAAGTGAAAGCTCTGTTATTCACAACAGTGGACCTAGAGAAGGGCATCTGAAGCTTGATTTGTGAGGAGGAGCGCAAGTTCCTTTCAGGTTTTTTAATTGCCAGAAGGTCTTCTAAGTACTTAGGTGCCTAGCCATGCATGCATTTAAATTCCAAAACCACAATTTTGAAATAATCCACTGTCGACCAGGGAGCCCGTGCATTTTTTTTTAGTAGTGGTGTTATATGACCATAGCGTTTAGAGCCTGTGATGATACGTGCAGCTGTATTTTGAATATTCTGTAGTTTTGAAATATATGACTGTGGCAACCCAATAAGAAGTGAGTTGGAAAAATCCAAGTGGGATGAAATATTTATTTATTCTTCATTAAATACCCTGCGCCCCTGGGTCCCAGTGCGCCCTACTAATATACGATACACTTATGAAACTTACCACACGTGTCTGTGATCATATTAAGTAGTTATCCTCATTTCTATCAATTTCAATTTGCCAGCGATGCCATTTTTTCCTGTTTCTCTGCACCTTTTATTTTCAATCACATTTTGAGCCATGGCCTTCTGAATTTTGGTAATATAATCTCCGCAGGAAACCATCTCTAGAAATGTGGTGCCATTCTAGGCAATTCTCAACCGGTATACCAGAACCCGGAGGTCACGTCCTAGAGGGTCATATGGTCAAAAATTAAAATGCGTCGGATTTTCTGAAGTTTTAGTATGTTGTCGAGGAAACAAAATTGGCATATCGCTGTTTTTGTTTTTTTTTTTTTGTTTTCCGATTAACCCTTTACCCAACGAATCGCCCCCATCCGCCCGCGTAGTATGCAAATTTAGCAGCTGAAAAAATATTATTTTTCGAAAAATGAAAACAAAACCATATTATGTGACCCCTCTTTGGAACGAGCTCACCGAGCTCGTTCCAATGAGGGGTCACATGATCTGGTTTTGTTGACATTTTTTGCGGTAACCGGTTCTCGTCAGATCGCCGAAGTTAAGCAACGTCGAGCCCGGTTGGTCCTCGGATAGGTGACCATCTCTGCGATGGATTCGGACTCCCTCGACGTGTCCTTGGGCAAGGCACTTAACCCCATTGTTCACATGGAGGGGCGATGACGCCGTGTATTAAGGTGAACTGAACGTCGATGGTGCGCATGTCTTCAACCAATCTAACTCTGCCTGTGCTGCAGTGCGGAGTTACGGTGTTGGGGAGCTGACAGCTGCTCGTCGTTGCTCGGTGGTTCTCTCCGGGTACTCCGGCTTGCTCCACCCGTAAAACTGTCGCGGCTATGCTTAGCCATTGTGCATAAGTATGCGACCTTAAAAAAACCAATAAGTAACAATACCGAATTTTGCAAACTTTTTCATTCGAACACGCTGGGGTAATCGCAAAGTCATTAGAGGATATCTAGTGTTTTTGAGTGGATGTTATTACATGAGTGACCGAGACAAATGTTTATTTTTCGCGAGCGCAAGATTTTCTTTTTATAATACGCTTTTTATAAGAATCTGATAATTCCACTCATTTCAACTTTGAACTTGTGCATGAAAGTAAACAGCGCATTGGATCATTGAAACGCAGAAGTGATTTGATCAGATAGCGTCTTGCAATCTGATTCAGCTGGCGGGTTTCTAGTCCAAACATGGCCTGAAAGTCCGTAATATAAGTTTTTGGTTTGGGTCGTCCTTTGAAAGGACGTACCAAACCAAAAACTTTTCTTACGGACTTTCCGCCCATGTTTAGCCTAGCGGGTTCCATGCATCAATTCAAGGTGAATACGTGTTGAATTATTGCTGGAACTGGTCGATATCCACTCAAAACACTAGATTTACTTTTAATTATAACTTTTTATGATTGATATCGTAAAAGTGAAAATTTCTGTATCTTCACAGTTGGGGATACGATTTCTATCTTTCCACTATTTCTTCGATAATCTATCGTTTAGCGTATAATAGAAAACGCTATCTTCTACTTCGCTTAGCATTTTACTATTTCAATTTACGCGACAGCCCTTGTTTGAGGGGATGGTGTAGGGGGTCTAATTAGGGAACTTTCATTTCTTATGACCAAATATTGTAGATATAATGATTACAGTTAAAACTAGAAGTCCTGTCATGAACTATGCGCTTATTGCTATACCGAATGGTATCCATAGCACGGAAGGTTCTCCTGGTTACTCATAGCAAACACAGACAATGTTTCTGCCAGTGGACCTCTGGGTTACCCGAAAGGACATTGACTGAAACATTGCTTGTGCACAGGCGATATGTACAGAATGTGATAGCCTTACTATGGTCCTAACGCGTAGATTAACGCGCAGATCGACGTGCTATTTGTGCGCTTTTCATAACAGGACTTCCAGTTTTAACTGTATGTTGTCTGCTGATGAAGGCAGTATATTTCCTGCTTGTTTACATCAACGAAATCTAAATACAGATATAGTGAACTATTTGTCAAAGTGGGGACGTGGATCATACAGACGAGCTAATGTTTGAGGAACGAAATCATCAGAGTTGCAACATTTGTCCGTATGTGTGTATAGGGGGTGGGGGTGGGGGAGGGGTGGGGGGGGGGGCATGTAATATTTTATTTATACAGCCCTATGGGGACCTATGGGACTATAAGATTAAATTATTGCTGATTCTTCTCGCCGATTTGTCGTGTGTTATGTCAACTTGTCATAGGAAACTAATATTTTCTTTACCTAAAATATTATACATAACAGTCTGAAAGGGTTAGAACATTTCATAGTTATAAAGATTAAAAAAAAAGAATGATGAGAATTGATAGGAGTGCACTCGTGAATAATACAGGCGGAGTATGGAACAGTTCAATAAACAGGTACGATATGAAAATGGCGAGAAATGCAAAGGAATTAATCTCTTTTCTTTGCGTCATGGAAATAATAGACATTTATTAACATTAAAATAGTTTTGTATTATCAATGATCCAACATTTCAGGAAATGTAGATAATCATGTAAATATGAAACGACTCGCTAACCACAGAGATCAACTTTACAGCCCAACTTGTTCAAAAGTGCACCAGCAAGGATGCGTAATGTTATTTCTTCGATTTCCCCATATAATAATGTATGACTAACACTGTTGTTACAACTAAATTGTGTTTTTTTGCATGGACTGGCTAATGGAGTGTTTTCTCCCATACTGAAACTGACACCGCATTGAGTCTTTTTAGATAAACACTAAAGTGTGGCTTACCACATAAACCCTAAAATACCGCATAAGGCAAACTTGGACGAACACTCTACCACTTAATGTATCAAATGTAAACGCGGACGGACGGGCGAACGGACGGACAGACATAGAGAGGCGCAAACCCACAAATGAGTAAAATTGAACTTTATTTTATTGAACCCGAATCACCCGAACGAGGAGTAGGTATCCGCGGATATCGTTGAACGAGATATGAGCAGCAATCCGATTAGTAAGCATGAGAGAACTTGATCAATATTAAACACATTAATTCTATTGCAATAGTCACACACAGGTTCATTATTTGTTTTGACGAGAAACAGATTTTATTACAAGAACTTCATAATGCTTCTTTCTGAGTCTATGTGTGTACACCAATCTGAAAGTGGAGAGCGGATACGGCGACAATTACTGATGTGCGACAAAATTTAAGAATTCTTCATCTACGCGTCCTCCATCTTAAACCACGAACGACAACGGGTTTGTATTGAAGGTCCTAGCCCCTTATCTATCACAGCGAGGGCAACACTTTCAAAAATAACAAGACTCTTCTTCCGATTGTTTTTGAGATTATCTGCGACGGATTAACCCTTTACCTAACACGAAAAGCAGACGACACTTGCAAAAAGAATTCTTGAACATCTATTTTTTTTTATTTTTTATTTTTTGTCTCAAAAACATAGGTCATGACCCCTCATTGGAACGAGCTCGACGAGCTCGTTCCAATGAGGGGTCATGACCTATGTTTTTGAGACAAAAAATGAAAAAAATAATGAAAAATAACTGACGATTTTTTGTGAATAGCGCTGGCCGGTTTTGGCCATTACGTCGGGTAAAGGGTTAATACAACTGTTGTACTGGCCTATCATAATTATATATTTATATTATTATATATTTATATGTGTCCTCAAATGGCAGAGCAAAGTTTCAAAAAACGTCTTGGTTTGGTTAGAAAGGTCGAGAGGACAGAACAGAGAATTGTGGCCGAGCGCTGGTCTCTCATGCAAGAGATCCTGCAATCGACCCTCGGTCGGGAAAGATCTCGATTTGTACCAAACACTCTTCCGGCAGCATTTCAGGTAGCCGAGAGAGACAAGCTCCGTGCAGGTTAAAGATACCTTCGTAGTTTTCGAGAAAAGCGAAGCCAGGAAGTTGCCGCTGCAGAGGACATTTCACACAACCGCGCCCTGTGTCAAAAAGAGGTTTTGATATAGGTTGTATAACTTACTCGACAATCCTTGTAAATTGCATTATCTTAAAACAAACGTAAAAAGTAATAAATGCACGTTTTCAAAGTGTTGTCTCAATTCGTTGGTCAGCGGAGACAAAAATGGAAAAAATAATCAAATTTGAAGGGGGATTTTGTGAGTAGCCCAGGCCGATTTGTTCGTTTCGTTGGGTAAAGGGATAATTTGTTCGTTTCGTTGGGTAAAGGGTTTGATTTTTCACACAGTGTAAATCACTGCCTCAGCGGAAAGCCCCTATACCTTTTAGTGCTGATTTACATTTTACAGTTTTGGGGATTTTTTCATGTCTTTCATGCGCATTCAGTTTGCTGAACTAAAAATAAATATGGGCGATAACAGTACTTACCCAAATTCCAACTCGGTTTCAAATCGACAAAAATTCCAACTCTTACTATTTACATCTACAGTGTTGGCAATATCGAACTTCATAAGTACGCATGATGTCAGTTGGTACGAGATTTCTATAGTATGTTTATCATAAAAAAATCTTCGAAATGCACTTAAAGACAATAGCATCCTGTAAAATCATTATCCTGAGTTAATTCCATCATTCACACAGTTACAAAATGATGAAACATCGAACATTGCTCATCCCTGCATAAGATCTCATTTAGTGTTAGGAGGGTGTGAATCGCTCAAAGTTCTAAGCTTGAACATTTGTTTAGCACATATCCAATTCCCAGAATAATACCAAATAATAAGAACCTGACAATTCTATCATAAATGTGTTGGCATTTTAGTTACTGGAATCAATTTTATGCCGTCTTTCATGACTTCATTTTCAAAAGTTTTCTCAGTAATGAATTGTTAGGTAAAGGGTTAAACATGACGTCATCGTCGGACAAGAGCTAGAGTCTGGAGAGATAAAGTGAGAAGATAGAGTAGAGGGAGATGGAATGTGGGAAACAGAAGAAATAGAAAGGATAGAAAAGATAAAAAACAACCTGAATTCGAAATTCATTCCGTACTAATTGCTGCTATCAAGTGTAGTCCGTATCTGTAATAGGATCACCATCGCAGATTATTCGAGCGATCGCACAAGGGCCGCCCTTAACGCGCGTGCATTTCGCGGATATTCAGTAATGCCAGAGTTGAACCTATAGAAGTTACTTGGAAATCCATGTTTTATTATTCCCCAAATTCCAGCACTGGCACTCGAAGAACGGTCCCCGAACAACCTTCGACGGGCGCATTGTAATCTGTCAGGCTGTTATATAGCAGCCTCAAAATACGAATTATGGTAGTATTAACTGAACGTTAATACATGTAACAGTCTGGGGGTCTTGTGCTGAAAAAACTTATCGGGACTGACAGTAATTGATGGTAACTGAAAGGGATCAACGTTCGTGTAATATTGGAATACTAAATAAGTGACGGGTGTGTGTGATAAAACTACTTGCGCACTAAACTGAAAGGGTCCACTCAGTATGATATATTCCTGCACAACACTGAAGACAAGAGAATGTTCAGTGTTGTCTAATCAATCTGATCAATACAGTACTATTGAACGGTCGGAAGTAAACGGCAGTGCGTTGATTGTAGAAACACCTGCATCGGTGTAGACTGGACAGTGCAGGAGAATATGCTCAGTTGTCGCCTCCAGTTCACTAACTTGACAAAGTGGAGATGCCGAGAGGTGGTTGTCGTACAGGTGGACTTTGATACCACTGCAATGCACACGTAACCTACACTGATAAATATGAGCTGCACGGGATTTGCTGCAGAGTAAAATAATTGTGGACGTTGGTTCGCACTGCTCAGAAACCTCCTGAAATTTATGAGGGAATAATTTTCTCTTACTGAGGGGGGGGGGGGGGGTAATCTATTCCACTGGTGGTAACATCCGGGATAAAAGAGGACTGATATAAATTAGTGTGGCAGAACGGGATGCGGAGATGGATTGTCGATCGGAGGATGTGGCCTTGGGTAACAGAAGAGGTGTTTGGGGGAACCTTAATTGTAATATATGTAGGTGTTAGTTTACTGTACGCCTTGGAGAACTTGATACGCTTGTGCTTACGGTGTCGTTCCTGCAGTGGATCTCATTGTGTTTCAGAATAGAGAAGGCTTTTTCTGGCTCTCACTGTGGCACCAGTAACTGTTCTTGCAGCAGCTACCTGTATCTTCTCTATGTTAGCGGCTTTGGTTGCAGAGCAATTATCCCAGGCACTGTCCATGTATTCAAAAAGAGACCTTATAAATATGAAGCAGATCTTTTCAAGGACTTTAGGGTCAAGTGTCAACTTGTAAACACTAAGCATGTCAACACGAGTCAAGGCTTTGGAGCATACGTGATCGATGTGGTCATTCCATGTGCACCCTTTATTTAAAATTACACCCGTATATTGCCATATCTTTCAAAATGCTAATAATTTAGTTTAGTAAGTTATATTAACCCTTTACCTAACCTAAAAGCAGACGACACTAGCAAAAATAGTTCTTGAATAACCAATTTTTTTCATTTGTTGTCTCAAAAACATAGGTTATGACCCCGCGTTGGAACGAGCGCGACGAGCTCGTTCCAACGAGGGGACATAACCTATGTTTTTGAGACAAAAAATGAAAAAAATAATGAAAATTAATTGGCGATTTTTGAGAATAGCGCTGGCCGGTTTTGGTCGTTACGTTAGGTAAAGGGTTAACAAGTAGAAAATACAATTCTAGAAAATACAATTGTAAACGTTTTATAGTATTGGTCCCCGGTATTCCAGTTGTCTACATTTTGTTCCGAGTTCATTATCCCTTCATACAAATAAATTTGTCGAGCTCGTGCAAAAGAGAAGGAATAAATTATATTGCTTGGAAGAAAGAATGCATGCAATGGTGCAGATGTCTTGTGAAAAAAAGTGTAAGTTACGGCAAGTTAAGAGTGAATGGAAATATATATTTAGACTTGTTCGAGAAAAGTTGCAGTTCACAAAATTAAAATCAGTTCTATTCATGATTAATGAAAGATTCCCTTCCATTACTGTGGTGGTAGATATCTCGTACACGTATAAAACAGATCCGACATTTCCAATTCTCTAATATCAAATAACATCTGATTTGTCCGTTTATTAATTTATTTTATTACTGTTCAAAGTGTGATTTTCTGGGATTTCCGGGTTTGATAATAAACTATAATGTTACGAGTGAATTATGCAATCAACAATTGTGTCATGTATCCATGCGCGCAAACGAAGACGTTTTGCCGTGGATGTTATGGGGACTTCATTGTTTTGTTTTTGTTTTGTTTTTTTTTGTTTTTTGGAGGGGGGGGGGGGGGGGGTTAACCCTTTACCTAATGTGAAAAGCAGATGACACTTGCAAAAGAAATTCTTGAATAGCTATTATTTTCATTTTTTTGTCTCTCGGTCATAACGTATGTTTTAGTGACAAAAAAAAATGAAAAAATTAATTGGCGAGTTTTGAAAATAGCGCTGGCCGTTTTTGGCCGTTACGTTAGGTAAAGGTTAAATAATAAAATTATTGTTAATAATGAAAAGTAATAAACAGAGTAATCGCTTGACTGAACTGGTTACGTGAAATAATTCATTCGAGGCGAGGGACTATATTGTAAAACATTCGTGCACATTCGCGCACTAAGTGTTTGTACAACGTCCTTCACCTCTCACGAACTATTTCACCTAACCAGTCCAGTCAAGTGATTACTCTCTATTATATATTTATTGGGTTTAGACACCCAAATACAGTTTTACGGGGAACGGAAGCCAAATTACTCACAGAGAACCACCACGCAATGGCGAGCAACTGTCAGAATTTCTAACGTACTAACTACATAAAATCACGATGAGCGTTGGTTGAGGATAAGTGAACCGTCGGTGTGCAGTACGCCGTAGTAAACAGCTCCACCGTGCCCCCACGTGGGTAATTGGGAATAAGTGCCTTGTCCAATGGCAGAACGCATTAACCCTAGTGGGGATCGAACCATCGACCTTTCGGTTTGAAGCCAAATACTGTAACCACAGAGGCACTGCTCTCCCAATGTGTCTGTTAATTTTGAAAAGGCGAGAGGCTAGAAAAAAACAAAAAGAATGGCAACGCCGGCATGAATATTTTGTCCATTCCAAAACAAATACCTGTTTGGTGCCGAGAGTTAGTTGTGCCCCATACTCAACCGAAACTATTTTGTAGATTTGGTATAATATGCTCAGAATTTTAAATCAACATCCCACCGACCAATGTTAAAGTCGGTGACGGTTAATTTGTCAAGGGCTACATTATTTTTGGTGGTCTGAATTTGTTCATCAAAAGTTTGTTCTATTACAAATTACTGAAGAGTGCCCATAGGTACTCTTCAATCTTTTGTGATAAAACAAATTTATATAAACAGAATATTATTTGCCTTTGACTGACGATGAAACATGAGCAAAGAAAATGTTGGCTTTTCCTTTAGTACCCTCGTTTTTTTAAAAGCCCTGATATTGGCTTCTAACACTTAAGATCAAAATTAAAACAAGAGAATATGTTTAGGCACCGAAGCCGCACAGAGAAGGTTATGGATGGACTGGGTCTTGCGACACTGTCCGTCTATTAACTTAGGATTTTACCGCTGATCGAAACAAAGGACCCAAAGAGCAAGATAGAGAGCTTCAACCAAAGGTTAGTTGGACATTTTTGATGTTGAGGGTGTTCCTCTTACAGAAAGTCTGTAACGTACAACTTAAATTTTGGACCATTTTAAGAAACTATAGGATTTCTCTGTTTCAAGTTGAACTTTGTAACACGTGCTTCGTCCTTCTCTCGTGGAAAAGAACACGGTTTCCAACAAGAAGGCAAATGATCGTACACACCCCGACTATTTATTGGACCCACAACTCGCACGGTGCGATTTGGGGAGCATCCCTGTGTTTTATATGTACCCGCGCCTACAGTACGGCCGCCGTGGATTGGTCAATTTCCATGGGTGGGCAATATTTCTACGGACGCAATACCCATCAACATTTCATTAATAAAGCACCGAGTACAAGCCGGAGCTTCATTAATATAAATTTTGCTGATGATGACTGTTGTTACTTGGTAAACCCTTGCGTTCTAGGCTACCCCACCCCACCCAAGAACAACAACAATTATGAAAACTCGGCGGCGCGGTGGCGCTGCGGTGGCGCTGCGGTGGCGCTGCGGTAACTGGTTCTCGTCAGATCACCGAAGTTTAGCAATGTCGAGCCAGGTTAGACCGCGGATGGGTGACTGTCTGAGCGATCGATTCGGACTCCCGCGTCGTGTCCTTGGTCAAGGCACTTAACCCCGATTTTTCACATGGTGGAACGCTGACGCCGTGTACTAAGGGCCTGTTTACACGGAGACGCGTATCGGGTATAGCGTATAGCGTACGGCGTAAGTAGTATATAAGGGGCTTTTCGTGCCCCATTACCCGGACTTTTGGGGGTGCAACTAGTGTTAAATTCCCAAGGAACCGGACTTTTGGGGGTGCAATTTTGGGGGTGCAAAAGTACGGCTCCTTGCAGCTAGATCCGGCAAATAGTGTACGTACTGCATATATAGTATGCTATGGCAAGTATAGTGATATATGTATGCATGGGGCTATAGGTATATATTATGGGTAAGTGATGGAAAGATGATGGTGAAGATGGGTTTTCTTGAAAGTTTTTCCCGCGAAACGGTTGACGTTGCTATTGACGTCGTGACGTCATGATGCGCACGCGACGTCATAGAGATGTTGACCACTGTTATTGTCCAGTATACAATCTGACATAACGTTATTCGGGTCAGTGGATTTTGGGCTTCTCGTATGGGGATGGCGGCGACATAGTAGTAGTGGTGTATATGCATGTAGGTCCCATGTTAGCCCTTAGTACTATTAAGCCACCTTATGCTTCATATTATCCAATGTCTGCTATAGCTAAGTCAAGCAGTAGGGTGGGTGGGTTTTAGTGTGGTATTGCGAGATAGTCATTGGTGGTTTAAGTTGGACAGTATAGGGTGAATGGCCTGTTGGCCTATTACCCCCTTAGTACTATTAACCTACCGAATCCTTTGTATTATCTTATGGCTGGTATTGGTAGTTTATTGTTAGGCCAGGCAGTATTACACTAGGTTGTTTAGAACGGGTGGCATAGGATGCATGGTATATACCCCTGTAGGTCCAGTCCTCGATATTATTAACCAGCCGATTGCTTTGTACTATTCAATGACTGGTATAGGGAGTACGTTATGGCAGGTCAAGTGGTATTGTGGGGTGGGGTGGGGGTAATGCCTGGCAGTATAGAACTGCGGTATAGTATGGACGATATATACCTCTGTGGGCCCCTACAGGTCCTATGTTGGCCCTTAGTACTATTAATTCATCTGATGCTTCGTGTTATCCTATGACTGGTATAGGTAGCATGCAATGCTAGGCATAGGGGTATTGTGGGTAGGGGTAATGCCTGGCAGTATAGAACAACAGTATAGTATGGACAATATATAGCTCTGTGGGCCCCCGACAGCCGTTGATACTACTAATCGACTTAATGCTTTATGTCACCCCATAACTAATATAGGTAGTATGTAATGTGGGGCCAGACGTTATTGTGGGTGGGTGGGTGTAATGCATGGTCGCCTAGTGTGGTAGTGTAGGATGTACGCGTTCTCCCCCTACAGGTCCCATGTTAGTCCTTAGTACTATTAATCCGCCTAATGCTTCATGTTATCCTATGACTTGTATAGGTAGTATGTAACGCTAGGCCAAGGGGTACTATGGGTAAGTGTAATGCCTGATGTCAAAACACGGAATCCAACTTTTACGGACTCGGCTAGGAATCTCAATAACAGAATGCCTTATATGTATACAGGGGGAATCTGATTCAACCTTGATCAATGTTATAGTCGAGACTGAGAGACGTATAGCTAGGAAGTAATGGATGAGATATGGGGCAGAATAACAGAAGCCAATAGTACTGGTACAGTGGAACAAGACTGTTGTAGAAGCTAATGGCCCCATATCTCATCCATTACTTCCTAGCTATACCTCTCTCAGTCTCGACTATAACATTGATCAAGGTTGAATCAGATTCCCCCTGTATACATATAAGGCATTCTGTTATTGAGATTCCTAGCCGAGTCCGTAAAATTTGGATTCCGTGTTTTGACATCAGGCATTACACTTACCCATAGTACCCCTTGGCCTAGCATTACATACTACCTATACAAGTCATATGATAACATGAAGCATTAGGCGGATTAATAGTACTAAGGACTAACATGGGACCTGTAGGGGGAGAACGCGTACATCCTACACTACCACACGAGGCGACCATGCATTACACCCACCCACCCACAATAACGTCTGGCCCCACATTACATACTACCTATATTAGTTATGGGGTGACATAAAGCATTAAGTCGATTAGTAGTATCAACGGCTGTCGTGGGCCCACAGAGCTATATATTGTCCATACTATACTGTTGTTCTATACTGCCAGGCATTACCCCTACCCACAATACCCCTATGCCTAGCATTGCATGCTACCTATACCAGTCATAGGATAACACGAAGCATCAGATGAATTAATAGTACTAAGGGCTAACATAGGACCTGTAGGGGCCCACAGAGGTATATATCGTCCATACTATACCGCAGTTCTATACTGCCAGGCATTACCCCCACCCCACCCCACAATACCACTTGACCTGCCATAACGTACTCCCTATACCAGTCATTGAATAGTACAAAGCAATCGGCTGGTTAATAATATCGAGGACTGGACCTACAGGGGTATATACCATGCATCCTATGCCACCCGTTCTAAACAACCTAGTGTAATACTGCCTGGCCTAACAATAAACTACCAATACCAGCCATAAGATAATACAAAGGATTCGGTAGGTTAATAGTACTAAGGGGGTAATAGGCCAACAGGCCATTCACCCTATACTGTCCAACTTAAACCACCAATGACTATCTCGCAATACCACACTAAAACCCACCCACCCTACTGCTTGACTTAGCTATAGCAGACATTGGATAATATGAAGCATAAGGTGGCTTAATAGTACTAAGGGCTAACATGGGACCTACATGCATATACACCACTACTACTATGTCGCCGCCATCCCCATACGAGAAGCCCAAAATCCACTGACCCGAATAACGTTATGTCAGATTGTATACTGGACAATAACAGTGGTCAACATCTCTATGACGTCGCGTGCGCATCATGACGTCACGACGTCAATAGCAACGTCAACCGTTTCGCGGGAAAAACTTTCAAGAAAACCCATCTTCACCATCATCTTTCCATCACTTACCCATAATATATACCTATATCCCCATGCATACATATATCACTATACTTGCCATAGCATACTATATATGCAGTACGTACACTATTTACCGGATCTAGCTGCAAGGAGCCGTACTTTTGCACCCCCAAAATTGCACCCCCAAAAGTCCGGTTCCTATGGGAATTTAACACTAGTTGCACCCCCAAAAGTCCGGGTAATGGGGCACAAAAAGCCCCTTATATACTACTGGCGTATAGCGTAAAAATACATGTAGCTTGAGCCAATGAGATGTTCACACGACATGCGTTCAGACGCGTCGGCGTATGGCGCATAGCGTATAGTAACGCGCCCCGACGCCTCTGCAGTATTTTTACGCGACTCGACGCCTGACGCTTCGGGAAATTTGATGGAAAATTTGTGATGACCTTGACCGCAATACTCAAGGGATAGGCCATATCCAATCACGCAAGACTGTCCAGTGGACGTGCATATTCCCCATACATTTGTATACACGTTGATATAATAACGGTCAATGTGGAGTCTTAATTCCGGTACCAGCGAATGGAATGCTCCGGATATTTGACGCCGTTCGTTGATGGGATGCACCCACCATCTTCTCATTCCCTTTATCTGCATCATTCCCACTGCGGCCATCAACATTTCGTGATCCTCATCCTCTTCATGCAGTAGATGGAGAAGGTAGTTGGCCTGTAGTTGAGATGACATGGCCACTGAAATTCTGTGTAGTGTTTGCCGATTTTATACACACCACGAGGCACTGTACGCATCTCGTGTGCATAGGTCATCGCTAGCGTTAACGCGTCTCGTTAACGCTGTACGCTATACGCCATACGCGATACGCGTCTCCGTGCAAACAGGCTCTAAGCCGTACTGCAGGTCGATGGTACGCGTTTCATCAGCCAATCTAACCCTGCCTGTGCTGCAGTGCGGAGTTACGATGTTGGAGGGCTGGCAGCTGCTCGTCGTTGCTCGGTGGTTCTCTTCGGGTACTCCGGCTTCCTCCACCCATAAAACTGTCACGGCCATGATTAGCCATTTTGCATAAGTATGGGACCTTAAACACCAATAAATAAATAATTATGAAAACTCAATCATCGGATTACCATTTTCGAAGCACTTTTGAATCAGCGTTTTCAAAGATAGACTTTTGATGAAGAGGTAAAACCAAATTAATCATAAAATATCATAAAATTAGATGTAGCTATACGGTGCTGAGAACACAATGAAAGACAGAAAATGACTACCTGATGGCGAGCTAGTTGAAATTCTATATCCAAATTCCTGCGCACAACATTATACAGTACGGACGCCGTTGACTGGTCACTTTCCACGGGTGGGCAATATTTACATGGACACAATAATATTACATTCCAAACACTAATTATAATTATACAATAACATTATTTTTGAGGGCGTTTTGGTTCATTAACGGCCCTGCGAAAATGATTAACAGTCCTTGGGCCTATTAGTGGCCCTCGACGAAGTCGAGGCCCACTAATAGGCCTAAGGACTGTTAATCATTTTCGTAGGGCCGTTAATGAACCATAACGCCGTAAAAAATAATGTTATTTGTATTATTATCACATTTCAAAGAGGTTACATGTTAAACCAAGAAAAATCAAGATTGCTATTTTTTTTCCTCATTTATATATTATTATCATTTTTCAATGTAGTAGATGTGTGAAATTCCCACACAATCATTGTCAGCAACTAACTCATGCCTTAAATCCGAATGTATATCTTAATTCTTTCACGCCAAATATCACAAAAGTCCGCCACCACATCTCTCTTCTCCAAATATTCAAACTCAAAGCAGTTTTACCTCACATCCGGGGATGTGCGGGCCGCCGGGCCATATTGAAACGAATTTTTCATTATTGCTCTGGAACACGGATGTGAACGGAAACATATGAGTTTTGTGCAGCCCCCGAAAATGACAATATTCGCCAGGGAGTGCCCTATAAAGTGATAATAATTTCTAATTTCATCTGTTGTTCATATGATTGTGGTTTATTGATTGTTGTTTGCATTATTTTATTTCCATTCAGTGTACTTGAGCATTTTTGGTTTTAAATTAAAAGACACTTATTCTGCAGAAGGCATGTCTTTGTTTCGAAGAAATATATCAAACATTACTTAAAATGAGTTTGACTTAACCCTTTACCCAACGTAACGGCCAAAACCGGCCAGCGCTATTCTCAAAAATCGCATATTAATTTTCAAAATATTTTCATTTTTTGTCTCAAAAACATAGGTTATGACCCCTCGTTGGAACGAGCTCGTCGAGCTCGTTCCAACGAGGGGTCATAACCTATGTTTTTGAGACAAAAAATGAAAAAAATTAGTTATTCAAGAATTTTTTTTGCAAGTGTCGTCTGCTTTTCATGTTAGGTAAAGGGTTAAAAAAGAAATCGATTATTAAAATTGTTCTACCATGCAATTTGCCCAGTGCTCAAAATAACTTTTTTTCTTTGCGTAGCAAAATGCGACGCATTTCCAAAAAATAAATAGCATTTTGTAAAAATTACATAGCTATTTTTGTATACCAGAGTTATGTTATGCTGTTTTATATTGAATTCTTCTAAGTAGATAGAATAGTTTCCATCCATTCCTGGGCATTTCCAAATGATCTGCAACACATGAAACATTTACTATGTTTGTTTAACTGAACTGCCTTTGAGGGTTGCATGGACTTGTATACTGTTATAAATGGCGTCTTGGTTGTTTAATAGAGTTCTCAAAACGGAAGTTGGGATTTTTAATTTGATGGGCTTGTAGTTATTTTTAATGGACATTTTATGCAAAATGTTGTAATAACAGGAAGTATTTAAACCAACAGAACTCATCTTACATATGAAGTTGCTAATGATGCTTGATGGAGAGTTAATCTGAGTTATGCCTGGAATGTTTCACAATCAGAAGTAAAGCATCAGTGAACTAGTTTTCAAATTTGTTTGCAAATTTTCATTTACATTTTGCGATACAAGATAATCAACTGCAGCCTAATAGGCTGCAGTTGATTATCTTGTATCGCAAAATGCTATACATAATTTAACATTGTGTAGCTTTTTGCAAGTTTTGCATAGCAAAAAGCGACGCGACACCACTTATTTCGAGCCCTGAATTTGCCCAATCCTACAGTACGGCAGCCGTGGTCTGGTCACTTTCCACGGGTAGGCAATATTTCCACGGATGCAATAATATTAGATTCCAAACACTAATTATACGAATACTCATCAAAAATTTAATTAATGAAGCATCGGAAAGAACATTGGTGCTTGGTAAACGATTGCGTTCTGGGCTACCCCACCTCACCACAAGAACAACAACAATTATGAAATCTCAATCATTGGATTACCATTTGCAAAGTACTTTTGTATCAGTCTTTTCTACGATAGACTTTTAATGAATGGTTAAAACCATATTAATCATAAAATATCATAAAATTAGATGTAGCTATACGATGCTGTGATCACAAAGGAAGATACAAAATGTCCACCAGATGGCGACCTAGTCGCGAGCTGCACTGTAAATAATAGTGTTCAAATTTTGAACGCGTCATCCTTATGACATGTTCAATATTCTAATACCATGTGTCCAGCCCGGCACGCTAGTGTTCAAATTATTTCTGTTGGTGTCGTAAATTGAACACTGATGTCCAAATATACACGGTATCGTTAAACACGTTAATATTCATGTGTTCAATATGTATATACAGTGCAATAATCAATGTGTGGCTGAAAACATGTTAAATAAACTGTAAAATAAAAAGGTTTAAAATGCCCGTCTACTCCCCCAAATCCCAAAAAATGTAACAAATCATCGTGGACTCTTTCGGACGGTTTCGTGCTTTTCCAGGGTCGAAAATTATCGAGAAAATGTATGTTACGCTTTATTGTTGGTACTAAATTCATATTTAAAACCAAGATCATGCAAAAATACACAAATGTTATTTTATTTGTACGCTGGATTTCTTTCTTTGGTCTTTTCTTTTTAGTACAACGAGTTGTAATTGAACACCAGTGTTCAATTACGTGTTCTGGTCTTTGAACACTGGTGTTAAGATAATATGGGGGCGCTGCGTTGGTAACCTCTGTCGACATGGAATCAGCATGCGCAGTCGAAGTACCGTATTTCTTGAACCGCTTCCTGGCAGTCTTGGAGGGAATTTTGATTGTCAATAATCTATTCCAAATATTCAGTTAACATTCGTGAATCAATTTGTGTGAGAATCATTATATTTTAGGTAAATATAATATGGGTGCATTTGATGTCGATCGCTCTAAAACAACTACCCAGGATACTCTCAGAAGTCATGACTTTGCTGGTTTCACAAGACTTGTTGTCGATTCAATTCACGATTAATTTGTAGCCTGTAGACCGACAAAAGGCGACATGTACATTTTGAATATTTTTATTGTTTTTTTATTATTACAGTAAACTATATCATCTTTATGTACCAGTATCATAAATCGTGCAGGTACGAATAAGAAAAAAATACTTTGGCTCTATTACTTCGAATTATTTAGGCCATTTCGGCGATTTTTTAGTTCCCCGTAGGAATTTGAATGAATAATGAATTTGAAATGTGGGTCCAACAATGAAAATTGCACCTTTTATTAACCTTTTTATTGGCCTGAAGTTTTGATATCAGTGTGTTTGATCACGATGCACATGTATCAAGTTTTAAATGCTAGTTTGGGGACATTTACATGTATTCGTTAACAAGTGACTCAAGAAACCAAATATGGATTCTTTCTTGTGTAACCTGTGCTGTTACTCTACTGGCTTGTTTTGTAAATTTCAAAATCACTACATCAGAATGCATAAGCATGATCTCAATTTTTTTGTTGCCTGTTCTGTTAAAAACTGCAATTATACAACCAAAAAATGGAACACATTTAGAAGCCATATTCATAGAAAACATGCAATAATAGATGTACATACAGATTTGACTGCCTCCATACTTTCATATAGTAATGTTGAATCTAACAGTAATAGTGTTTATAGTGACGATGAGTGTGATGAAGGTCCTGGATCACAAGGTCCACAACCTAAACTGCAAGCATCGCTGTTTACTTTGTCTCTTGAAGCTCGACATAATTTGTCGCAATTGGGTATAAATGATGTTGTTTGCTCGGCTTCTGAACTTGTGAATACAAATGTGTTATCATATCAGGCTGCGGTAAGGCAAAAGTTAGCAGAAAGAGGTTTAGACACCAGTCTTTTGGATGATATTCCTATCAATAGCTATTTGGAAGAACTTGATACTGCTTGTAAACGACTCACTTATTATAAACAAAGTGATAATATTCCATATGTTTCACCAAAAGCTGTGTTATTGGGTCACAGGCATTTGACAAAAAAAGGTAAAATCATTCGAGTGCCTCAGTTCGGTTACTATGTGCCATTAGAGGAATCTTTGCAGAAATTACTTGAATTACCAGAGGTTTTGCATCATGTCCATAATCCCCATTTTTCACAGAATAGTTATATGTATGACATATGTGATGGATCTTTTTTCGAAATCATTCCCTTTTTTCTTCAGATGAAAAGGCACTGCAACTTATTCTCAATACAGATGATCTGGAGGTGGTTAATCCCATTGGAAGTCATGTTAAGAAACACAAGATCACAATGTTCTATTACACCTTAGCAAACATTCCCCCTGAATACCGGTCGAAGCTACATGTCATTCAACTTGTTGGGGTAGCTAAAACAAAGTATGTTCGATCCAATGATTGTTTGGATAAGTTTCTTGATAATTTCATAACGGTTACAAACCAGTTGTCAGCTGAGGGTTTAAATATTAAAATTTTCAATGAAAATGTTCTCGTGCGAGGTAGTCTTGTTGTTGCTCCTGCAGATACATTAGCATCACATTGGCTTGGTGGATTTAAGGAAGGGGTCTCATTTGCCTTAAAAAGTTGTCGAAATTGTGAAACATCTGGCCAACTATTACCTTTGAAATATCTTGAGCATCAAGTTGTAGAACGAGATGAAAATGAGCATCGGAAGCGATGTGAATTGTTGAAAGATTTGTCAAGAGATTCAAAACTGTATTGGAGTAAAATGTGGGGTATTAACAAATCTAGTAGTTTGTTAAGAATTGTTGATTTTCCTGTTACAACAGCACTGGTACAAGATCCAATGCATATTTTTCTTGAAGGAATTGTTCCATTAGTTCTGTCGCTTTTGTTGTATAGGTTTATAAATGTTGACAAATATTTTAGAATCACATGGTTGAACAATAAAGTTTCTGAATTTCAGTATTCTTATTTACACAATAAAAGTCGACCAGAAGGTAATTTTGCAAAAGGGACAGACGGTAATATTAAAATAAAGCAAACTTCATCAGGTTTATTAACACTTTGTAATGTTTTTCCACTATTGATTGCTTCTAAAGTTCCCAAGGGCAATAAGTATTGGGCTCATTTTCTGCAACTTTTGCAGATTGTTATGTTGTGTACAAGTTCATACTGCTCAGATGATACACCATGTTTATTAAGAATTTTGATTGCTAGTTTTCTAGATGGATACAAAACCTTGTATCCAAAATCACCATTTACTCCAAAAATGCATTATTTGATTCATCTACCAAAACAAATGTTTATGTTTGGTCCATTAAGACATCACTGGTGCATGAGATTTGAAGGAAAACAAGGCTTTTTCAAGGCTAAAAAGTATCGAAATTTTAAAAATCTCCCATTTTCAATGGCTCGACATCATCAGTTGTATATGGCTCACAGGCAGATACGGTGTGATGGACGAGGGGCAGGTTCATTTTTGTATGAAGGTGATTTAGTACCCGAGGGTTCTGAAAGTGATATGCTGTTGAAATATCCCCAGATGATTGCACAGTTTAATGCCTTGGCAGCACAGTCAAACTCGGGTCACCATACACTTCAGAGCTTTGTGGCATATTGTACTGACAGTGTTAAAATTCATGGTTTAGATTATAGGATCGGTTGTAGTTTTGTCTGGGAGTATGAAGAAGACACTGAATGTCCATTATTTTGCATTCTCAGAGACATTTTTGTGTTGGACAATGACAAATATTTCATAGTTGAATTAACTGAACCTGCAGTTTTTGATAAACATACAATTCACTATAATGTTTTACCCAACAAGAAGTATGAGTTGATATCATTTTATGACTTGAAGTACAAATGGCCACTGAGTTTGTATACATGTTCTGGATTTTATGTAGTACACAATTCAAATAGTCATATGTGTGAAATGTTTTGAAATATTTTTGATTCACTTTGCTCTCAAATATTCTTTTTGAGACTACATGTACAATACAGTATTCATGGTTTTGTACAAATCCACGCATGGAAATGGATTGTCGATACACACAACACAGTAGATATACACAATACAACACACAGAAATCATGAGCAAAATGCCACTTAATGCAGCACCTTGTGTAACCTGGTGCTCCATTACATGTAAGTGACATTTTGCTTATGACTTATTTGTGTGTCAGAATTCTACCAAGGGATAAAGGGTTTCTTTTGACCGTTGAGAGGGGCAGAATATATCAGACCCATTCGCAATCGGAAAAAGTAACTTTTTTCCCAATTTCCCCCACAAAACTCCCATTTCACTCTACATGTAATTGGAAATTCATCTCGGTGTTACCAGTCGATTATTTTTAAGTGACCAGGACCAAATATTTGACAGTGGGCTTTACAGTGAATTGTTTCAGTGCAATGGGTATTCACTTGTGTTGTTTTGAAACCATTCCTGTTTTTGACAGTGTTTTCTGACATGTTGGTGCCAGGTGTGAATAAAAGATCTTCGAAATGATATCTGCTTTACCGTTTAAGCCTACAGAAATTTAACATGTTTTCAAGTTTCAGACTTGTATCCAGTTCGGAGAAAGTGTATTGGTCATTCTGACAGGCACCTGCTTATTTGCAGGCTTGGGGGGCTATCCATTTCCATGTATGGATTTGTATAGTTAAAAACTTTAAGTCCTGTCATGAATTGCGTGCAAATAGCACATCGATCTACTCGCTTTTTTTTCGTAGTATGGCTCTCAAATTCTGTACATATGGCTTGAGCACAGGCAATGTTTCAGCCAATGGACTTCCACATAACCCGGAGGTCCATTGGCTGAAACAGTGCTTTTGCTTGCTATTGACAGGCAGGAGAATCTACTGAGGTTTGGTTGCCATTCGATAAGGAAATTGCGTGAAATTCCTACGCGCAATTAAGGCTAGATAAGTGCACAGTTCATTACAGGACTTCTAGTTTTAACTGTACCAATCAACAGCGACTGTACTGTACATGTTATTATAACATGCCACACAACTTTAAAAATAATGCAAATCAATCAACTGTTAATTGTTTTTTTATGGTTAACTAACCATTCTGATCTGGGCTCTGGTATATGTACATGTAGATTTGTGGTGAATCAATCATTGTTCTACTACATTTGGTGGTTTTAAGTTTTTTAACCACACTTTTAACAGCCAAAATAGCATTATAGGATTGTAGTGAATGACATCAAATGCACTTGAAATTTACCTGTAAATTAAAGTAATTTATTGCACGGGTAGATATTCCCCAACTTTGGGTGATTTTGTACATTACCTCTATGTACATGTAATTTCCTACTGAAGTGGTTCTCACATGAATATATTCCAAAGTTTGTTAAAAATCTTATGTACCTTTTAAAGAAAACTAGTACTGGTAAAAGATGCCTATTTTCAAAGTTTGGAATGCTGATAGAAGCCAGAAGAAATTTGTTGTCTGCGAGAAAGCATCATTGGAACTTTTGAAAGTTAAAGGTGAGTATTGATAGATACAGTGTACATGTAATCAAATTAGCTACCTATTGAGTATGACAGGGCTTGCATTTTAGAATCCTGATCAGGTCGACGAATAGGCCAGGTAAAAAGGGCCACCAGGCCTGATTTGTACTGTTTACATAAACTGTGGCAGATGCATTTGCCGGCTTGACAGATTGGCGACCAGGCTGACTGATCAGCTTGGTGGGAAATGTCTTGAGGCTGATTACCAGGCCTGGGCTGATAGGCCTGCTGAAAATGCAAGCCCTGGTATGATTAGTTGGTTTGCTGCTTGAAGCGACTTGGCCGCAATTTAAGGTTTTAATGTGAATGTTTTTTTTATCCCTTTACCCATGGCGGTTAGAAGACGACACTTTCAAAGCAAATCTTGATTTTAGGTTTTGTCTCAAAAACATAGCTTATGACCCTTCATTGGAACAAGCTGAACAAGCTCAGTCCAATGAGGGGTCATTAGCTTTGTTTTTGAGACAAAAATTGAAAATATAATGCAATTTGAGTGGCAATTTTTGTGAATAGTGCTGGTTACGTTAGGTAAAGGGTTAACTGTGCCTGGGTTGGGGGTACCAGTTCTTCATTTTTGGAAAATAATGGCGGGTGATATTTAACTCACCTAACCTTGGACTCGCATGAGCGATCGTTCCCCCAGTGAGGTCGCCATTTTATCTACAGGCAGTTCAACATCATCACAGATAATATGCAACCAGTTTTCGAAGTAAAACGTAATAATATTGCCAAATACTGAGATTTCTCTCAGATTTGCATCCAGATGATGGCCTGATACTCCAACCTGATGAAATAGAATAACCATAGGGGTCCAAATAAGAAAGATATGGGATTGAAAAGGATCAAAACAGGAGTACTAGTGTGGGTATGTTTATTATGCCACAGTCAATTATTCTTACTTTTAGCGTTATTTTTAAAAAAAATTTTACACAAATCCAAAATAAGTAAATTATTAATTATTTATTATTTTCCTTCTAGCCTTATGATATCACAGGGATTTTTCTGGGTGACGATAGGGGTCGAATATATGAGGTTTGGGCATGATTTTTTCCAATTTTTAAAAGTTAAATTCCCAATTGGTACCCATATTAACTTGATCATAACATTTATGAACATTTACTGCATAAGTAGGTCTTAGGCCTTATTATCAGGGATCGATTTAATTTGGAATTTTTGCATAGCATTTTACTACAAGTATGACTGAAATGTGTAGCAGTGTTAAAAAATTGCACAGCTAATAATTTTCAAATTGCATAATTTTGTGTTTTCTAAGCCATGCCCCTAAAACCCAGACTAGTGTTGAAACGATAGGCAATTTTCGGAAGTCGACTAGTCAACGGGAGTAATCGACTCGCAAAGTTGACTAGTCAAGCCTTTCAATCAGGGAAGTAGATTTGTGTGAACATTACGTCTTTGCACGCTTTTAGTATGCTCTTTCGTGGTTATTTTAAAATTTGAGGTAAATGCCAAATGGCAAACGTGATTGTGCAATAAGATTAATACATGTACAATTAAATTTTCCGAGAATCTTCTTCTGACAACAATTACAAAGAGGAATGGTTGATTCACACCAAGGTTGATTTGCACCAACCCTGAGAAACTCTGCAGAGTCAGACACAGTGTTGAATGGAACACGTTCTCCAGACATTGTTTTTTTTTCTGTAAATGGCCGTCATTGTGTTATTTGAAACTGTGTAGTGAGCTGACCATTTATGGAATTAAGTGAATTTGGGGAGCAGGATAATTGTTTCAATCAATGATATGTCAAACTATAACCTTTGCTTGATATAAAAGTAAGATTTGCATTTGAAAATAAATCTTATATTATCAGCTGTCTGCAGTCGAATTGGGGAAAAGAAACATGCAAACATTTATTCGTTTTGTATTTAATTTTTCAGAAAAATATTATTTGTGGATGAACTGCTCGTTCAAATAAGTTGTTATAATTACGAATATATTGGGAAAAAATTCTGATTCACGATTTTCTTAGGCAAGTTATGAGGGAATTTCATGTTTTAACATTTTTCCCAGAGACATTCCGTCCCTGTAACGTTTCGCCCCACATTGTTGCATAATTTTCTCATTTCACGGAGAAATAAAAACATTCCAAAGTCCAAACACCCTTCATTTATTACCCAACACCCCTCTAGTAAATAACCAATGTGGCTGCGTGGACCACCAAGACGTTGGGTGGGGTCGAATTACCACAAACAATCTCTTGGGAGAAATAAAAACAAAATGCCCGCCTACATCCTTTTTGGAGAAAAATGGCCTGAGAAACAGACAATCTACTTTGTATGGCCTGACTGGTGTATTTTTAATTAGCTTTTAACACCACGTTTCATATATTCACAGTCAGATGTCTATTGTCGGACACAGAATATTTCACCACAAATGTATCCTTGTTCCGGTGAAATGAAATGCTTGAATTATCAGGCCCGTCGGAATTTGCTCATATCTCGTTGTTAGTTTATCCATGCTGGGAGCAACCGATGATAAATATCCAATTAGCAGTATCAGCCTCCCCCCCCTCCCCCCTTCCCAATATAAATTTTGTTCCGCGACGGGCCTGAGTATAAATGAAGAGTGTTTCCCTGCACCTACGTGTGCGCTATAGTTGGGAGACAATTTGTCTTGGAGTAGTGTGTGTGGTATTCATTTGTTACCAAAACATGGCTTATGGTTCTCCATTGGACTGAGTCGTTCCAATGAATGCTCATAAGCCATGTTTTGGAAGGAAAAATCTCAATTTTATTTTTGTTCATACAGAAGAAAATTTTTCGACTGAATTTTAGTAAAGAAACCGATTTCATGTTTTCATAATTTAATTTGAAATTAATAAAATTTTACATGTATTTTGTAGCTGCTGAGATATTATATGGGATATCAATAGCACCTTTGCCAACATTCAGCCCAGAAATTCTGAAACATTTGGCATCTAACACAGTGGAACTGGTATGGACCCGAATGATTGGTCAAGTAGCAGAGTACTACTTTGAAAAATGGCCTGGCATTGGAGATAGAGCTCAGTATGCTATCATTGGGGAGAAAATGGTTCGAAAGTGGCCCTGCATAAAACAGGAGGTTGGAGCTAAACCATGGGTTAGTAATTAGGCAAATTTGTTATTACCAGGCGCAGTAACCATTAGTGATGTACCAATCACCGGCATCGGCTATCGGCTGATAATGACATATCGGCATTGGTTGAACACCAACATCAAAACATTGGTAATGCCGATGGTTGAAAATAAAATGGATAGGCCAACCAATGCAAGCCGGGTTGGTTCACTTATTTCATTCTAACTTATAGACGAGAGTTATTGCCTGAATATTAATTTAATATGCAGACAGTAACTCTTGTCTGTAAATTAAATATGAACAATATAAATAACCATGCTCACACAACATTGGGAAAATAATTCCAATGGAATAGCTTCGTGAAAAAAAAGCTAGCTATCAGAAATCTCACGTGATATGTTTCCGCCTGAATTAATTCAGTAAGTCTTCCAAAGTTGTATCGAGAGCTATTTCACATCAATTCAGAAATGTCCCAAACTTCAGACAGATCATGTAACCGTCCTTCAGGCGGAAAATTAAAAGTCGTCCTGTTCCACAGTATATATATATATATATATATATATAAAAGTCGCCCTGTTTCATGTGGAACCCTACATATTTTTCTGATATCCGCCATTCGGATGGAAAATTAAAGCTTGTCCTATTAGAACTTGTCCTCTTTCATAGTACCTATATAAAAGTCATATAGTAAGATGCAACACCAGAAGGTAGTATGGGGGATGCTGTTAGCTGAATTGTCACTTTGGCCATACAAATTATTCAATTGACAGGAGGTTTCAATGAACAGACATTTTATTACTTTTTGCACTCATTGGGAAATAAATGGGCTGGGTCCCCTCTCACTGGGAAAATTAGCATTGTAAGGGGTCAGATTGGGAATTTTTTGTGAACATACAATGTGTTAGGAAACTAATATGGAGCCAAAAGTTTGAAAAAATATCAATTGATTCTCAGGCATCACCACATTGAAATAATCGGCACACAAAGTTGACAAAAATAGGTGAGCTTTTTTTACACAGTGATCTTCCACGTACGTTGAACAGTTGTTTTCCAGGCACCAGTTAGTAAGAAATTTGTTGCAAAAAAAACAAAACAAAGAATAATACACACTGGTAGGTATGTCGGAAGAATTGTTACTCAATAGAGAAATATTTTGAGATGCTGTTGTTATTCGGAAAAAGAAGGGTCAAATTCAGGAGGGGAACTTAATTTTTTAAAATGGTAAATCCCCAATTTTTTTTCCCCAAAGAATAACTTATTACCTACCATCACACACATTTTTGTATCACTCGTCTTATTCATGTATTATATTAGGTAAAGAGTTAACAATGCTTTCTTTTCTTCTCTCTCTACAGTCTATGTTCTGTAAAAGTTTATCTCAGAGAATTCGCCATAAGCGACTTGCCACAAAACAGAGAAGCCAGCAGGCACAGACTGGTGAGCCCCCAGCAAAAAGTAGGAAGGTATTCAAAATTACTTCTGTTGTGGCAAATGACGATGATATAACAGCGCACAAAGAAGCCTTATGCAAGGAGTTTAAGAAGCCAAGAAAAAGCCAGAATGTCCAACATATTAAGATGTTATTAGAGGCCACAAAAGGAAACCGAGAAAAGCTGTTACTGGAAGAGGATAGTGGATCCTTAAAAGGACTATTTGCTGAATATCCTTGTTTCAAGGATGCAATATTTGTGAGTGCATTTATATCTTGGTTCTTCAACTTTTAATGTAGTAACTTATCAAACCTGTTGTGTTCAGCTTGGAACTAGGGCTGTCACGACTATCATTTTTTTAATCGACTAATCGTGACCAGTAATCGACGGTTAGTCGATGAATAGTCGGTTCCCACGATTTTTTAGCAAATCGTTCTGTTCGTAAAACTCTGAAAATGACAACGGCACCAGTGTGTTCAGACAAAGTGGGGTTGTGGGAACAACAAATTGGTCCCGATTGAAGCTAGTCCAAACCTGGACCCACAGTCCGTAATATAATTTTGGGGTTGGTACGTCCTGTAGGATGTACCAACCCCAAAAATTATATTACGGACTGTGGGTCCAAGTTTGGACTAGATTGAAGCTGATGAATTAAAATGAATTTACCAAAGAATGTTCCTGCATATGTTTCCTTTCTGTAATAAATTTCTAGATATTTCGAACATTGAGATCTATGCATTCCCTCGTCAGTTGTTAAATTGGATCTTAGTCCCAAGTTCCAAACATTTAAAGTGATCTGCCATTCTGACTGTTGTCATAATTTTCTCACATTCGTGCTTTGGGTTTTCCAATGGGTGCTTTCGAGTGTACAAGACTGGAGAACTTTGGAAGAATCTATTCATCTCGAGTGGCTGTGAGTGTTCTTTGTTGCACAGTGAGTAAAGTCTTCCTGATATGAATGTTAACTATGGTTAGATATTTCAAAGTTATTCACCTTCATTGATCATTCACCTCACAAAACAATGCAATTTAGCCCCGGCATGTAGTAGACGTGTACCACTTTAAAAATGAACTACGATCGACTAAAAATAAAAACTGTTGACTGCTTCAATAGTCGACGGTTAGTCGAATAATCGCGACAGCCCTGCCTGGAACCCTTGGAAGTGAAGCAGTGCTTGTGTACTGAGGTAAACACATTTTAATAGTAAAATTGTTCCTACTAACCGACATAGCTGTTGTGCAACCTTTGTAACTGGGCAATATAGCCATAAATGATTGGCAAAACTTAACATTATACTTATGTTGACTTGTGTCGCCGGTCGTTCAATTTTGAGGTAAGTGATCGCTCTCATTTTCCATAGTTTGCGTGCATGGAAAATGCAGTGCATGATTTGTCGCTTGTGCTACAAAATAAACAAAAATAAGAAAAATTGGTTGTACATGTTTATTACCAATGGTGCGATTCCACTTGGGTAAGCGATTGCTCGGCATGCTTGTGGGTGACAAATGTCAGGTGAGCTAATTTGTCAGTTGAATATTTGATATAGCCCTGATGTGGACAATGGCGTTACTGCAAAACCCCAATAATTAAAAAATCTGTCGGGCAAATGGAACCTCTACACTGAAGAGATATTGTACATCAGAGGACAGCAACACAGCATTCTGCTGAAATGGCAAGCTGCAACACTTCATACCGGTCAGTCGATTGTAAATGAACATGCGACAGCCTGATATCAGATCAGTTTTGGCGCCCCTACCTGTAACATGTGCTTAATGGGCTGTGGATACATCCGGCTGGAACCCTTATATCTAAGCTAGCGAGTTCTGATTTAGTTTTTTGGTGTAGTGGCGTAATGTTTACAAAGCAAATTTTTTTTTTCAAGTCTTCTATTTTTTTTTACCGTATCAAGAAAATAACAGTGCATTCATTCAACTTTTTCAGATTTTGTTTGATTTCACCATTAGATTTGGGGCGGAACGTCTGAGGGAAATTTCGAAGAATATGAAAAAATTCATCATGGCTGTGGAAAACATTGCAAAATTTGGAAATAGGGTGAGTACTGAATATAATAAACATATTTTTATGGCCATGTGCAGGGCTGGTCAGAATAAAAAAAGAATTGTCCATGTTTTGGGTAATTGTTTTGGTAGAAAACATTTTTAAAATTTGCAAGAGGGAAAAATGTGGTCGATATCTAATGGATTGATATATTTCATAAGGCATACCCAAATTTGTGGAAGATTTGGAAGAATGAGTGTGTTATGGGTATTTGTTTTATTTTGAAATTATGGTTATCACTTTGGTTGATGCAATTATTTGTTATCAATCAATGGGGTGAGGGCTAATGCTATTTAAGGTATCTCATGGGGGAATAGCCTCTTCCAAATACCTCACATACCCATTGTCAAATCAAGATCTTTTCTGTATGGGAATCACTTCTCAATCTGAGCAATGTGGGGTAGCTCTGATAGTTCTTGCGAATTAAAGTTTTTTAAAAATTTGGTTGGTAAACTTCAAGGGTGGCAGTGAACTAAATATATGATCACTTCAACATTTTATATATTTTATGGTTACCCAATAAAGTAAATGCATGTCGTTTTATTGAGTGTGTATGGGTTTGGGGGATGGGGTGGTCATTGGGTAGGAGGGAAGGCTTTTTTTATGTGGCTGTTGGACTGGTTGAGTGCTGGATTATGTTTGATAGTCAGGATTAATATTGTGGTTTTATTTCTTCAACTTTTAGAAATCTGACTGCAGACTCAATGACATCATAAAGTATGTGGAAGATAAAGTGAAATATGACAGAGGGCAAAAAGTTTCAAAAGAATTCTCTTCAATCGTTGAAATGAAAGAGGTATGTTATATTTTACGAACAAGTTAATATTAAAACATGGTTGGAAGATCCTCAAAATATGGTCATCCAACCATGTCACTGTTTGTTGGATCGAGTGTCAGGATTTCACGATCGTTACGAGTAGCGTGTTGGTACAGTGGAAGCAAAATGATGGAACCAAATTTCTGTCACTCATCTAAACGGACAGTAAAGACTTTGAAACATTTGTTTTTTTTTCAAGAAAAGCTAACATGATTTGCCTGTTAGTTAACAATCATTATTGTAAGAGCAATAAAGAGCTGAGTACATCAAAATTTAGAAACAAGTTAAAATGGGAAAACGTGTAGTGTTTGGCATTAGCACACGCTCTTGGTCATGTTGGAGATTCTAACCAATAACATTTTTAGGATTTACAACGCGACAATTACATTTGGGGAAACCACCAGAGATCCTCTTTAAATTTAAAGTGTGAAACCGTCTAGCTGCAATGAATGTTTTTGGCTCGTTCTATAAACAAGCAGACATTTTTTTTATTAGCTCCACTGACAAAGTCAGCAGAGCTTTTCTGAAACTGATTTGTCCTTCGTCCGTCTGTCCGTCCGAGTAACTTTCTGGGAGTTAGGACTTAAAATATTTGCCCAGCCGATGATTATGAGCTAAACCCGAATTATGAGTTAAACTCATAATTTTTTTTTTTGTGTTAGGGCCTGGCTAGGGTAGGGTCAGGGGTGGGATTGGGTTAGGGGTAGCCCCAGAGTAGGGCTTAAGGCTGGGGGCGGGAGTAGGTTCCAGGGGGTGGGGGTTGGGGTCAGGGGTGAGGTTGTAGGGTTAGGGTTAGGGGGTGGAGGGGTGGGGTTAGGGTTAGAAAAAATTTCTAAGGTGGAGGGGGTGGGGTTCTGGGTAAAGTAAGGTTGGGGGGGGGTGATATGTTTTTGATAAACTCATAAACCAAAAAAATTGGCACGTCCATCCGTAGTCAACATTTTATTTGTCCGAGCCATAATTTCTAAACCACTGAATATTTTTAGACAAAACATAACAATGTAGTATCTCAGAATAACAGGGTCACAATCCACATTGATTTTATTTCTGTAACAATCAGTCTTGATTCTCGAATTAGTTTGTTGGATTGTTTGACTGTATCCTATTGCGAATATTCATATGTTCTGACAGTTATCATGAACAATATTTTGATAAAAAAAGCAGACAGCACTACAGGGTTGATTCTCATATGTACATTATATCAGTTGATCCATTATACTCAGTACATTTTCATTCCAGTTTCATAATTGTATACATGTTTTTTTTTTTTTCATTTCAGGACATTGCAGATGAAGACATTGACAGCAACATTGCTTGTGGTGATCTTGACCCTCCTCGACTTGTTGTGTTCCACTCTGAAGACAATGTCAAAGCAATGTACATTTTGGCAGATGGACATAGTATTCGAGTCCACGGATCATCAGTACATTCTGGTGTGACGCAACTGCTGACTGCATACTATGTTTTCAATTTAAATTATCCCAGATGTTTTGCAATGTTGCTTGGTGTCCTCCAAACATTCATCATGGGGGAAAATTACAGAAAGTGTGTGTCCAAAACACAACAGGATATTTCAAAAAAGTACAGTTTTTTTATAAAACAATTGAGACCAGTGTTTGACTCAATGGAAGTAGATGATGTTAGTGATGATGCTTAGTTCAGTGGGGCACACCAAATGTCTCAATTGTACAATACAATTAAAACTAGAAGTCCTGTCATGAACTGTGTGCTTATCTAGCCTTAATTGCGCGTTGGAATTTTGTGCAATTTCCATATCGAATGGCAGCCAAACCACGGTAGATTCTCCTGCCTATTCATAGCAAGCACACGCAATGTTTCAGCCAATGTACCTCTGGGTTATCCGGAGGTCCATTAGCTGAAACATTGCTTGTGCTCAGGCCATATGTACAGAATTCGATAGCCATAACACGAAAGAAAGCATGCAGATCAACGTGCTATTTGCACGCAATTCATGACAGGACTTCTAGTTTTAACTGTAGTTGAATATAATTTACAAACAACAAATCATTTACCATATCTTAAGTACACATCTGACCACCTGTTAATTGTATATGGACTATAGAGTAAATTCCTGTTAATGGAATAAAAAAAAATCTTGCAATCTGTTGAGAAGTTACCCCGTCAGTCTCCAAATTCGCCTCCTTTATAGACCTTTTTGCCTACGTTCAACCAATACAGACATTTAATCCTTTACCCAATGAGAATAGCAGACGACACTTGCAAAGACATTTCTTGAATAAATAGAAAAACTTGATTTTTTGTCCCAAAAACATAGCTTATGACCCCTGATTGGAACGAGCTCAATGAGCACGTTCCAATGAGGGGTCATAAGCTATGTTTTTGAGACAAAAAAATGAAAACCTAATAAAATTTGAATGGCGATTTTTATGAATAACGCTGGCCAGTTTTGGCCGTTACGTTGGGTAGTCTCATGTGCCATGAGCTGATCATCATTCTAATTTGTTGCTTTGGGGCATGAAAATGTATCGAATTATCATTATGTCGCACCGAGTCCCATAATTTCTTACGCAATGTATTATTATATGCCGGACAGAATAGTAGGAAATGTGTTTCATCTTTGACTAAATCTAATTAGCACAATAAAAACGCATTTTGCCTGCGTTTTTACAAATCACGGGTGATTAACATCGACTTCCGGCTTCTTAGCATTAAGCTAATTATCTGCAAGTTTGTAGATTGCAAAGCCACCATAGTGCATTTTTGGCACTACAGGGTGCATTGATAGTTAAAACAGCATGGGTGTTCTGTAGTACAACACTCCTGCAAGAGAAGCCTTGCTCAATTACTGCGGCAAATAAATCCTGCTTTACTGGTAAAATGGTAACCAGGTAACCAATACCCAGCGGTACCAAATGCTGCCGGGGCACGATCTCTCAGTAAATGGGTAGCAATGGCCATAATGGTTGGCAAAGCTTGACTTTATTCTTATGTTGTGGCATGATATAGTCCAGGTGCTCAAAATGATGTTGAGCAACAAAAAGTAAATAACCCTTCACCTTAAAGATGAGAAAAATCTGGCATACATGGTATGTGCTTTTCAAATTTTTTTTAAAGAGCCATAGCTTTTGAAATTTTATTTGAATGAGCTCATACTCATTCCATTGGGGGTTCATAAGCTATGCTTGGAAAGAAAAAATGAGTTTTTTTCAATGACAATTCAATGTTACTGTAATCTGCAGCCTTATTCGAGATTGAGGATAGTCTTGTGTTTGGTTGATCTGAATTATGAGCGGAATCTTTTACTAGTAAAATAGGATCCGGTCACCAATGCCTGGGGTGGAAGTCCTCTAGAATGGGCAACATGGATATAAACGATTGGCTAGACTTTACTTTTACCCATGTTGTGATTACGATAAGTCATTGTGCAGAAATATGTACCTTAAACACCAATAAATAAATAATGAGCAGAATCCTTGCAGGAATCCAGGAAAGTGAAGCAGTGCTGGTTTACTGAGGTAATTCTGTTTTACTGGTAAAATAGGACCTATTAATCTATGCCGCAGGGATGCAATACTTCGGTAGGTGGGCAACATTGGCACAAACAATTGGCCAAGATGCTATACTTATTTTGTGTCGTTGCATTAGCCCAGATGTGGTGTTGTGCAATATTCCGAAAATCTGGTATGGTACTGGTATTGAGTTGATACCGAATACTGCATAGAAATAATTGAAAAACACTGTACATTTCGGTGTGTATGGATTTCTAGTTATAATCTGAAAATACAAAGGATTTATTTGCAGAACGCAACCTCTGTCTTCAGTGAGAAAGGACGGCCTCTTCAAATGAAACTGGTGATAATAATTTTACAAAACAATTTATTTTGTTCTTCAAAAACGTAGCTTTTGACCACGCATTTGAAGATAAAAGTGTTGCTTTCATTCCGATTAAGGGTCATACTAAGTGGATGGACATCTGAAATGAGTTGGTGTAAATTTTCCAAATATGTTAAGTAAAGACTTTAAAAAATGGCATATCACTTGACATACCGGTATATGTATTTTGGTGGGAGTTAATATTCTACAGCAAAGTTCAAAGAGATATGAAAATAAAAACTGTGGAATTTTCTCTAGTTGGTTTTGTATGATATCGGCAGTTTGAAATTTCCATTAAATTGTTTATGTATAGATAGAAAGCCATGCATCAAGTCGTTTTGTACAAAAAAACCTAACCAATTGTTCAAATGTATTCTTATGACCAGGGGCGTATCTGGAGCCTTTAAATGGGTTTGGGGAAGGAGAGATCCCTTGTAGGAGGGGGGGGGGGGGTGTTCAATTCTCCTCCTGCCTTGCTTTTTGAAAAATCACCTTTGGTAAAATTGTTTTTTTGTGTTTTTGGCTTGGGGGGGGGGGGGGGGGGGTGTTGAATTCTCCTCCTGCCTTGCTTTTTGAAAAATCACCTTTGGAAAAATTGTTTTTTTGTGCCTTTGGCTTGGCGCTGAAATGAGGGCCAGGGGCACTATCAACATAATGAATTTTTCATCTCAATTGTCATGAAGACAATTGTGCCGTTTCATTCACATGTTAGCCATGTTTGAAACTTTTCCTTCAGATTTACAAGATTTGGGGTTCTTTTTCCCATAAACTTCGCAAAACTATCTCCCAAACACTCTTGTAAAGTTAGTATGTACAGTTAATACTTCATGTCACGTCTGAAGGTCTCTAAAGTATGAACTTTTTCTCACTGTGATTCTGCAGTCAAAAAAATATTAGTCTCAACTAGAATTTCATCACTTAATTCTTCACACTGCTCTTCATTTGGAAAGCAGCGAGAACATATCATTTTTAAATTTCAACGTGTATTGAAGAATGAAGAAAGGATGCTGATTATAGTGTGAATGGAACAGCGGGGAATTAAACGCACATGGACATCTAGTTTCCTATGACACCAAAGGGTCCAGCCAAACTGTATTGAACCACGCACACCACTTGACTAACGGTGTGTGGTTCAGTACAGTTTGGTTAGGCGATTTGGTTCAATCACCCCACTGTTCCATTTGGTGAAAAAAAATGTTTGTTAGTTAACTGTACCATACATTCAGTAGCTTTTGAATTTCCAACTGTTGATATTTTTGCCCCTCCTAAATCACAATTATTGAGTTTTGACAAATGTGGGAAGGAGAGCACCACCCCCCCCCCCCCCCCACCAGGGATTTTTCTAGGTGTTTTGGGAATCGGCTCGGGGCCCATGCAATTGGGAAAATAGTCATCTTATTGGACCAAATTGGGAATCCTGTTGACTCTATAGAGTTCAGAAAAGTGCACATTTCTTCAAAACAGGCATATTAAAAATGAAGAAGTTGGTTTCATTATTTTAAATTATGGTTTGATAGTGCCTTTGTCAGCATAATAAGGCCTACCTTTGCAGTGAATGTTCATAAATGCTGTGACAAAGTTGATACTGGGTACCAATCGGGAATTTAATTTTAGAAATTGGGAAAAAATCATGCCCAAACCTTATTGGGAATGGGGCCTATATAATTATTCGACCCCTGTCGTCACCCAAAAAAGTCCCTGCCTACATGCACACCTGTTGCCATATTCCTGGTTATAACTGTGTACACTCTAATTGGTTTTTGCTACTGCTTCATTGCATGTTTGTTGGTTTGTTTTTCTGTTGAGTGTATTTTATATTTTTCTATAGATCAGTAAATAAACATAATTTGTTATCTTTCTCTAAATAGTGTTTATTCAATGATTCAGGTACCACACTGTGCACAATGGTTCCATAGCCTTCAGTATCTTGAATGGGTGGTACACCGTTGGTTTAGGGCCATTGTTAAAACAACCACACCACAACATTCATTATTCAAAAAAAATATTTATAAATTTCAAAAATCAATTCTCCTAATTTTTTTTATTTAATATAAATAATATGTTAATGGTCATCTTTTGAAACAGTAAATACAGCAAATATAATTATGATATATATGAAATTATTAACGACATATTTATGGTTTGGCTGTTTTAACAATGTAAAATGTATGACTAATTTCCTCCATAAGCATACTTGCCCATCTCAGATGTGGAATTTTAACACTAACGTTCAATAAAATAGAACATTAGTGTTCAAAATATCACTCTATTTTTCACATTGGGGTTCAAAATTGAACACAGACAGTCTTTTTGACGCGTTCTATGTGTTCAATATCTGTTGCATGTGTTCTGAACACATAAAAGCGTTAATATATTGAATGCATGATGTGTTCAAAATTGAACATTGGCATACAGGAATTTGAACACCAGTGTTAAATTCTTGAACACTTATTATGCGTTCGAATTTGAACACTAACATTACAAATTTGAACACTGGTGTTAAAGAATTTGAACACCAATACATGTTCAAACCTTGAACATTGGTGTTAAGGTTTTGAACACGAGTAACACGTTCAAAAGCTGTTGCATTTTTGGTGTTCAATTTCTTAACACTATTATTTACAGTGTGGTTGAAATTATATTTCCGAATTCCTGCCCACTACTCTATACACTACGTCCGCCGTGGACTGGTCACTTTCCACGGGTGGGCAATATTTACATGGGCGCAATAATACTACATTTCAAACAATAATTATAGGAAGAATCAACATCGGGTATAACTCGATGTTTCATTAATTAAAATTTTGCTGATGATGAGTTTCATTACCTGGTAAACATGTGTCACATGTGTTGGCATCACCGCGTAGATTACGAACATCCTAATGCGACTGTACTGTAATTTAACCCTTTACCCAACGAATCGCCCGCATCCGCCCGCGTAATATGCAAATTCAGCAGCTAAAAAAACATTATTTTTCGAAACATTCAACAAAACCATATCATGTGACCCCTCTTTGGAACGAGCTCGTCGAAAATTTAAAAAATAATATTTAAAATAATACATTTTGAAATCGTCTGCGAAGGGTAAAGGGATAACGTCCCGATTAAATATCCTCACTTTGTCTATTCTTCATCTGTCCGTTGACCCTCCGTGGACATAGTTATGTCTTCCGATATCTCATACAATATGATTTGATTTTTTTTTCTGATTTTTGTTATGTACTGGTGTATACGTATAAGGGTGAGAGCTACACATTTCTTTTATCCCCCATCCTTTGAACTGCAGTTCTAATTAATTTCGAGTTTTGTATTCCTTTAAATCAAACTGTCATCATTCTCTTCTCCAACTGTTTGACATACGTGTGAGAATCTACTACAGGTCTCTGTCCACCCGGTTTGCAGGACCCGTCTACAAAAGAGGCATGTCATTCTGCCCACCCTCCCACCCAAGAAGGCTTCAAAGTCAAGTGATGATGTAACTCTTCCTATCCGTGACGTTTGATGACTTGTAAACTGTAGTCACAGTGTGATGGTTTTTACATCATCAAACCTCAAACGAAGACGAAATCTAGTAACACAGTATCAACATTATGTGTCGTATTTGTTATGAATAAGAACTGAAATATGTTATAAATAGACAGAACGTGATGTGTGTTTGAATCGGTGTGTGTTTTACATAACCAGTTGGAATGGCGTAGTCATATTTCGCGAGAGCCGTATTAATATGATTACGCCATTCAAACGGGTTATATAAAACATCCACCGATTCAAACGCACATCGCGTTCTGTGTTTATTACACAACCTGTGCATTAAAATTCATTTAAATAAAAATTTTTAATTCCGATGTTTAAACCCAGAGGTGAAGAGTCCGTTTGTTTTGACTGAAGCTGTACTGATCAAATGGATCAATAAAAAATCAAAATCAAAAGAACCTTTTCGGAACCAGTGTTTTTTGAAATTCGTATCGCTGTTTCTCTTCGGCTGGTGCTCATTCACGCCTAACCATTTGGTGGCTATTACTGTTAGTAGAATATAAGTACAGACTTGTGCAGATTTGCAAAACAGCTGGGAGAAACATTTTAAAAAGAAGTTCGAAGCATGTCAAGATGTACGAAGATTTACCGAAATAAAGTTGACTAATTTAGATATAACAGATCCACAAAACGAGACGACCACGGGACAGGGTTAATGTTCTGGTTGGAAATGACTGGGTTTTTTAGAAATATTATCTCATTTTTGGTTAACTAATTTTTTGTGAACCGACTTTATTTTGATTTGGACGTTTTCATTTTCACACTCTGCGACGGACTGTTGGTAATTGTACAACGAAATTTGGAAACTTTTCGAAGCGTAACTAATAACTCGATGAGAAAGAAACTAGTATGGACGAGTGCTGGGAAAAAAGTTCCTGCTTGTACATCACCCATTGGATACAGAATCATTTATGTCATAGCAGCTATTCCGTTAAGTACGAGGGATTAAAGTTGAATGGATGTGTAATAAATATTTAATCTGCATTGCTGTGAAAATATGCACATCAAAATATTTGGTTTTCGTAGACACCATCATATACATTTTTTTAAAGCAACCGGCGATTGTGAAACATCGATACACTGAATACCTGTTGAGCACTGTCTATTGATAGCAGAAAACTGCCCCCATCTCCCAGAACGGCATGTCGGTTTTTTTTAAGTTTGGATTTACGAGGATACGACCGGATGTATAGAGATTGGTTGTTTCCTCGTAAATCCAAACTTTACAGACTTTTCAATCTGTCCACTGTGTCCGGCAAGACTTATTGCACGTTCAATTGCAACTCTGAACAATTTTAAGATAGAATTCTTAAAACTTAAATGGCAACTACCAGGGTATCCTCATTTTGTGTCGCGCCCGCATATGCCCAAAAGACCCGGAGCTGAATGGTATACATAGCGACCGCTAATTCCATTGTTGAAGAATAATGAAGAGTATTTGTGAGCATAATGTCTCAAGCATCAACGCGTCGCTGTTGGATTTTAGCAATCCCAATATCAATCAGCCAATCGTTGATGATTATATAATGGTTACGGGTCGGATGAAATACGTACAGTCGAAAAAGGCTGGATTCAACAATATGTTTTAAAGAAGATTGCAGCTCGCCGCCAACAAACCTTCATATCTTAATAGTGGTTGTTATACCCTGATCACGATACTAACGTCGTGAGAGTTGCGGTGAAGTAATTGTTAACTGTAATTATTAACTACCATTCGTAACAGGTTGAAGTTGTAACTTTCTGTGACGGTTCATACTGATATGAAATAAAGACAAATTAATTAACCCTTTACCTAACGAATCGGCCGCATCCGCCCGCGTCATATGCAAATTCAGTAGTTGAAAAAATATTATGTTTCAAAAACTTTCAACAAAACCATATCACGTGACCCCTCGTTGGAACGAGCTCGTTCCAACAAGGGGTCACATGATATGGTTTTGTTGATTTTTTTGAAAAATTTGAAAAAAATTATATTTAAAATAATAAATATTGATATCGTCTGCGTTGGGTAAAGGGTTAATCTCGGTAACTCCACATGGCAATCAAGCATCCAGCACTTAAACCTGTAGCCCATTATTTATTATTATTTATTTATTGGTGTTTAATGTCACATACTTATGAACAATGGCTCGTCGCGACCGTGACAGTTTTACGAATGGATGAAGCCGGGATACCGGGAGAAAACCACCAAGCATCAACGAGCAACTGTCAGCTCCTCGACATACTAAATCTGTTCAAGCTCCGCTCAAGCTCAAACAGGGTTACAGCGGTGAATACACGTGCAATACGCCTCAGTACACCGCGTCATCGTGCCTCGGTGTAGGCAACCAGGGTACAACGCGGGTCGTCCATGACGGGGATCTTTAGACCATTGCACACCGTCCAAAACAATGGATGAAATTAAGCATTGGGCGGAAATATTCGTGATTGCTTTTTTCCTGGCGGCATTTACACTCAGGGACGTGGCTAGAGGTTTCCGACTGTAGGTGTAGGATGGTGCATTTCCAACTAAAAAGATTAACAAGGAGGGGGAACCCCCTCGGTCCTCCCATCTAGTTGGGAATTCACTACCGAGAAACATTTTGAAAATGAAGCGATGAAAGAGGGCATAAAACTGATTCTAGTAACTAAACTGCCAACACATTTATGATAGAATTATCAGGTTATTATTATTGGGTATTATTCTGGGAACTGAATATGTGCTAAACAAATGCTCAAGCTGAGAACTTTGAGCAATTCACACTGTCCTAACATTAAATCAGATCTTGTGCAAGAATGATAAATGTTCGAAGTTTCATCATTTTGTAACTGTGAATGATGGAATTAACTCAGGATAACGATTTTCTTGAAGTGCATTTCGAGGATTTTTTTTATTTTTTTTTATTACGATAAGTAAACGTACTATAGAAAGCTTGTACCGGTTGACATCCTGCATACTTAAGAAGCTCGATATTGCGCACACTGTATTTATAAATAGTAACAGTTGGAATGTTTGCCGATTTGAAACCGAGATGGAATTTTGGGAAATAATGGTGTCATCAGCATCACCAAAGAAGCTCTAAAATCCAGATAGATGGAATTTACAACTACTCCTGACTTGCCCTCTGAATTTCCAACTATTTTGGCCAGGATTGGGGGTGACACCCCCACCCCCCTCCCCGTCGTCACGTCCCTGGTTAAACTAAACATGGAAGAGTGCTTACTACAGTACCACAAGCGTGCCATGGTTCGGGTCGAGTTTATATTTCGAAGGCCGCAATCATATTTGTAAGGAATTTAGAATGTTACTTTCTCATTCCCCGCCGGAAATCGAACCCTCAACAACTCCGTCTGGTCATCAAGAGTCCAACACCTAAACCACGAGACCACTGCACATCAGCAAAACAATGGCTGGAGTCTGTATTTAGCTGCAGTCCTCGTGATTATGTGATTGATTTTCCTTACGACAATTCGGCTGAAAGTTTGAAACACCCTGAAGAATTGAGAATGTTAGTTTCTGATTTCTCACTGATTATTGCAAAACGTCACAAACGACTGGCTGGAATATAAGATTTATCTGATGTTCTAATTATTATAACTATATAGTATAATTATTACTTTATCTCAAATGATGCGAATCACCTATTAAAGGTCATATAAGAATCTAAGAGCTATGATTGTAGGAGCTAAGGATCTATGGGCTGTCCGTTAGCTAAAGCCTTATAGGAGCCTAAGAGACACTACATGTGATCCCTAAGCTCTTATCAACAGAGGCCATTCGGCTTTAGTATTACCCTCGGTTACCAAGCTGTTTATGGCCCATGACGTCGTGGCCCGTTGCTTTTTGGCTCCTATAGTGTCTGTACACGGCCATGTTATATAGGTTATGTTTAATGTTCCTGTGGAGTTTAAGAATAGGGTAACAGCAGTTTGTAATTGGTGAACGTGTAAACAAATAACCCACACCTCATGACTGCACCCTGTAGACCACAAAAGGATATCCCTGATTTTGTTTGCTCATTTAGTTTCCACTTTATCTTGCGTTTGTGGCTTGGCTAGTCTGAAAAAATGGTGATATGTGTTTGTTATCAGTCATTTGCGATGATGCGAATCACCGATCAAGGGCTATATAAAAAACTAAGAGCCAGTATTGTAGGATCTAAGGATCCACGGGCTGTCCATCAGATACGGGCTTATTTGAGCCTAAACATACAGCCCGGCACAATTTTTCAGAGATTCCTCTATACCACAGACTATAGGGCTAGTAGCATATCAAGCTATTTGACCACCAGTCAAAAGGAATTTGACGCTGTTACGGAATGTTTGTTTGCCCGGGAGTTGGAGCGCAGACAACCGTTGATGTACCATAATGTTCATTTTCTCACAAAAATATACATATATCTTTTCGTGCCTCAGTTATAGATATTCCAATCAAAAGGTATTATATTCGCTGTTAACATATCTAATATATAAAACATATTATCACAAGTTGTGGCACTTCGCGACGGAGTTATAAAACTACAGCTGTAATGAGTTTTCACTCATGACGGCAACGTCATCAAAGATGTGATCAAGTCAAGTCTCGATTGAGAAACGCTTCTTGCGTTAATTCAGTAGAGAGTAATTGCTTGACTGGACTGGTTACGTGAAATAATTCATGAGAAGTGAGGGACGTTGTACAAACACGAGTGCGCGAATGCGCACGAGTGTTTTACAATATAGTCCCTAGCCTCGAATGAATTATTGCACGTAACCAGTCCATTTAAGAGATTACTCTGTTTACTACTTTTCATTATTAACGATAATTATATTTGACCCTTTACCTAACTTAATGGCCAAAACCGGCTAGCGGTATTCTCAAAATTCGCCAAATAAGTTTCATTATTTTTTCATTTGTTTTTGTCTCTAAAACATAGGTTATGACCCCTCATTGGAACGAGCTCGTTCCAATGGGGGGTCCTAACCTATGTTTTTGAGACAAAAAATGACAAAAGTAGTTTTTCAAGAAATTTTTTTGAATGTGTCGTCTGCTTTTCATGTTAGGTAAAGGGTTAGAAAAAACAAAAAACAATGCAGTCCCCATTACACCCACGGCAAAACGTCTTCGTTTGCGCGCACGGATATATAATACAATTGTTGACTGCATAATTCACTTGTGAAGTTATCGTTTATAATCAAACCCGGAAATCCCAGTAAATCACACTTTGGAAAGTAATAAACAAACTTAATGTTTGTGGCACTTTTAAATTCAATCGGATGAAATTTTTCATTTGGTCGGAAAAGCGAACACTTCGGGTTCGCTTTTTCGATCGAGAAAATAAATTAAAATAAAGGAATCCAACTGATTTTAAAATAGGCTATGGACTATTTAACCCTAAAATATTTCCACGCTATAACTATGGACAATTCGTTTGTGAATTTGATTGGAGGCTTAACACTATGATCGCGAGAAACCGTTTTTCCGGGCCCAGTACATTATACGTTATAATTTGAACAAGTAGCATGGCTACTAAGGAAATGTGTGGGGTGGACCATCAATATGGCTTAACACTTTGAACGCCAGAGACCCAAGGCTGCACATTGAAAATATTAATTGGCCTACACTACAAAAAATATAGGTTCTCTTTAGAACCAAAACTGGTTTAATCTTGTCCCTGAGATGGAACCAGTTCTGTTTAAACAGTATTTATTTCAAATCAAATAAATTTATAAAGATTAACATTAAATATTAACAGAATTAAACATAAATTGAGGGGGTTTCAGCCATAAGTTTAGAGCTTATACGAGGTTGTCGCAAATCATTATTAAGCAAAGGAGATATGAACAGTTGGCATATCGAACCAGTTTTGGTTCTTTACAGAACCAAAACTGGTTCGATTTGCAAACTGTTCATATCTCCTTTGTTTTAAAATGTTTGGCGACTGCGTTGATAAGCTCCAAGTTTACTGCTGAATCCACTTCAGTTCATGTAATATTCTGTTAAAATTGAATGCTAATCCTGGTAAATTTATTTGATTGAAATAAACACTGTTTAAACAGAACTGGTTCCATCTCAGGGACAAGATTAGAACCAGTTTTGGTTCTAAAGAGACTCTATTTTTTTTTTGCAGTGTACCGCCAGATAATGAATATAGACTCTTCCAATTGCTGCCATTGAACTGACATGGAAGATACCACCAACGTTCAAAGGGTTCAGAGCTTGGTAGGCTCACAATACTTCCTGGTGAGGACTTAACAAAAAGCCACCACCAGGGGTAATTCTATCATTATCATGAAGTATTTCTCCATCACTACATGCAAGGTGTTAAGATTTCTTTATATTCAAATTTGGTCAAAACTATTTTACATTGGATGCTGATATTCATTAAGAAAAATAATTGAAAGCAACTGAATAGGTGGGTAATATTTTATATTTCTAAATTCGCGTCTTTTTTCCAACGATACTACAAATTCCAAACTCAAGGGGTCCAGATCCCATGTTCAAAAACGTCAGGCAATCTCTGAAAATATTTAAATAGCTGCTTGAAGAACTAGCTACATGAAAACTTGGGGCACAACAGCAAGGATAGTTTGATATTGATTTGAAGACAGAGATAAAAAAAATCCACTGAAACAGTTCTCATATTTCTGCAAAAAATTATTTAAAATTCCTTGCACCAATGCAAGACAGGTGGAACAGCGTACAGTTTTGTGGTCTTAAAGGCGGCCTCTATGCTGATCGAATACCGATCTGCTAGCGACAGGTTTAAATTTTGGATCGAGATTTCAGAAATACAATACTTCAAAATCAAGGTTAAATCAGTTCCAACGAATCAAAACCGAGATTCGTTGGAACTGATTTAACCGAAATTCAATCTTGTCGCATTTCTTTAATGACGAGTGGGAATCTAGAGAGCTGTGGGCAGGAACGTGGACAGAAAATTTCAACCAGATTTCGACCAGTGGCCAATTCTATTCAACTTTTACAATTGTATTTTCATTTTTTCTAGTTATGACTGTAAATGGGTAGAAATGAACATTAGCATTTTTAAAGATGTGGCAATTTGCCAGATGGCAAATTGCCATATCATTTAAAATGTTAATGATTCATTTTAGTCAGTTATATTAATAGGTAGAAATACTGAACACAATTCTAGAAAATACAATTGTAAAAGGTTTATAGTGTTGCCTCCAGGTCGCGACCAGGATCCAATACTATAAAACGTTTACAATTGTATTTTCTAGAATTGTATTTTCAAGAATTGCCAACTGGCAAATTGCAACATCTTTGAAAATGTTAATGGTTCATTTTAACCCATTTAAGCCATAACTTGAAAACACAATTCTAGAAAATACAATTGTAAACGTTTTATAATACTGGCTTCAGATGGTAAAAATGTGTCCGCTTTTGTGTTACAGCACCATATAGCTACATATAATTGTATTCTCTTTTTATGATTACTTGATTTTACCCATTCTTGAAAACACTACCTTAGAAAAGCCTGATACAAAATTCCTTCCAGAATTGTAATCCAATGATTAAGTTTTGATATCTGATAAATGTTGTTATTCTTAGGGTGTGGTGGGGTGGTGTAGCCGAGAACCAACCAAACAAAAGGACAGTGATAACCTCACTGCTTTCAATGTGTAAAATGTACCAAGACAAGTGCACAATTACATATTTGTTCCCAGAGTGGCATTTTATCTTCTTTACGATCTGGCACTCATAAATTATAAGGGGGTGATTATACACCATCACGACAAACATAAGTTGCGAGAGCGAATTATCTTCTTCACCCCTTCCAATCTACGGCCATTCGAAATTACCTTTACAAAACAAATTGAAAATGACAAAGGACGAACTGAACATATTTTAAAATGTTCAATTATCTGAAGATTTTAAAACTTGAAGATGTCTACAATCCTGTATGTCGTTCCTGAAACTAAACATTATTTCTTACTCAACAGTTAACTAGGGCTGCACGGTATATCGATAAACCGATATATACCGGTATTCAAACCAATATCGATTGAATACCGGTGTAATTACAAAAATATCGGTTTATCGTCATTATTTATTTACTCACAATTTAATTTTCAAGATGTCTTGGGTTTTTAACTGTAGCTCCGAATGAATAATATTATCCTTTTATCCAAGGAATCGTCTGCTTGAACCCTCGTAATATACAAATTCAGTAGTTGAAAAAATAATTTTCAAACGTTTCAACAAAACTATATCATGTGACCCCTCATTGGAACGAGCTCGTTGAGCTCGTTCCAATGAGGGGGTCACATGGTATAGTTTTGTTGAAATCATTGGTTAAAATCGAATAAACTAATTTTGAAAATAATAAATTTTGATATCGTCTGCGCTGGGTAAAGGTTTTTCGAACTGCATCATCAAGGCATGCTAATTCGTTCCGACCGTGATGCCTCGAGTCTCGATTGTGGTACTTGTGTTCAAAGATCTGAACAGTTTTCGATATACCGGTATACCGCGGGATTTTTTTTAATACCGATACCGGTATTTAGTTTTGAATATCGTGCAGCCCTACAGTTAACAACAATTTTGAACTTCCAGTCTTGAAACACCAATAGTCCCCTAATTCCAGACGCATCTCTTCAGATTTCCAATCGTTGTTTTGTTTGTCCTTCATTCACAGAATCGGCGAAGGCAGTCGTAATTGTTAGTCTCCATGCACAGTTGACATAACTTGGAGGTAACTAAAGTCAGCATAAAACCTAAAAGAAAACATTAGAATGATTTTTCAGTTAGCATTAGCGATCATTTGTTGGCTGATTAAAACTGAGCTCTGTTAGGACTGGAAATAATGAGCTTACGTAGTAATCCGTTAACACAAAACGCAAGAGGTAGCCTATAAGAGTAAAGTGTTTTCCACATTCTCTCTTTCACTATCACAGGCACAACTTTTTCATCTTAACAGAATTTTCGCCACAATAAAAAGCAATAACTAACGCGCGATCTCGCTTAGGCGAGGTCGCGTGTTAGAAGTTGCTATTTACCTCGGCGGAAATTCTGTTAGGATTTAAACGACATGCAGTAGTTCTAAGCATATGTTGATGCAATGCGCAACCTTTGAGTCGAGCTAGTCCAGTGTGCTAGTCAGGTCTGACAGTCAAAACAAGTCCGATCAGTAATTTAGTTTATGTTGTATTACATATAGTTTGTCGTAATGTGTAATTCGTTCGCAGAGGCGTCACAAATATCACTAATGAAAGGGTTCACTCCCCTCCCATCTCCCCATAGTCACACCCGTGATCATTCGCATATTTTACAAATGGGGTAAACCCAGCGTAACCTAAACAACAGGTCGCAGGTTATTCCCAGGCCTACGCTATGGATAAGGTTCGCTTGTATTGATTAGGCGAATGGTCATTTCGTTAGCCCAACATCTATCTCGAAAGAAAAAATGGTTTTCCTTCCTCCCTAGAGCTCTAGAAAAGAGCAAGCTTAAACCTTGAATGACATAATGCTTGTAATTCCTGACGCGAATTACCTGCTCACAATAATAAGTTAAACGTTGATTCGTTGCCCCGCAGTTACAGACGACCTGCCCTTGATAAGAATAGTATGTTTCCTATGTCAGGCCTTCCCTTATCTTCTCCCTCCCCAACACACCCACTTTAATTCTCGTGACCACAGTCCTGCTTTACAATTCGTGTTCTAATGTGAGAGCAGTGGTACAGTGTGCTTACATGTACGGTACTCCGATAGCGCTCATATCCCTACCTGATGTTATCCAGTCATAGGTTTCGCTTTTAAATACGTCATTTGGAAAGTCTGACAGTCGCCAGTAGCTGTTTAGTGATTATCCCCAGGTGATCCGGCTTCCCACACACGCACAATCGTCGGACATGATATGACAAAGGATGGTGAAAGTGAAGAAAGATCCAATTTTACAGACATACAAAACAGAGTGCAGTCCAAATCGGGCCATTCAATAGTGGTAAAAAATGTAAGTCACGAATACGAAAGAGAGAAATTAATTTAACTTTTTCGACCCGCAGTTTTAACTCTTTAACCAACTCGAATAAACGGTTGCACGTGCAATTAAAATATTTTTGAATAACAGAAAGTTTTCATTTTTACTTACAAAAATACTACTCATGACCCTCATTAAAAAGATCTCAACGAGTTCGTTCCAATGAGGATCCATAAGCTATGTATTTTAGGCAAAAACAACAAAATAGAAGTTTGTAAAGAGCGCTGTCCGGTTTCGATCCTGACGTTGGGAAATGTATAAGTAATATTTTTTACAACTCATTTACCTTTTCTGCGATCTTTCAGAGGTGAAATTAATCCATCAGGGAAATATTTCTCAGACAGCACATTTCTTGCTTCCATGCCGCCAGTAACCGCTGAAACATTTTATGACGAATTGTTTTATGTGGTACTGATTTATGTTATTACATATATCAAGTAGAGCTGTAGGTTTTTAAATTTCTTGTTCGGTTTCGGTTTCGGCTTTTCAGGTGGAGTAAAACCTCGGTTCGGTTCGGTTTTCTATTTGTTCATGAGGCCAAGTAAAATTCAATAAAATTCGTTCTTATGTCCGGAGTTATAACTGAATGGTAGTGAAAACGAATGAAACTCAATGAATGCCCGACATTAGCTATAATACACGAAGAATCAGGAAGGCCAATATAATAATTACCTAAATATACAGAACTTTTTATTGTACTTGGCCATTTTTCGAGGTCTGACACCTACATGGTACTTGAGGAAAGCTGCAAACACAACTAAACTGAAATGTCAGAAATTCACAGAATGTAGCCTTCCCAGAGTAGTGAGAGTACCCATACACTGCCATTGGCAGTGTCTGGGTACTCTCACTACTCTGGGATGGCTACATTCTGTGAATTTCTGCAGCAAGAGAGTATTTAATAAAAAACGAAAAACCTTAGATTACGGGATGTCGACGGTTTCGGTTTCGGGTTTTTTTTTAAAATAAAAACGTCGGCTCGGTTTTGGTTAACCTACAGCTCTAATATCAAGATCCATAGTTTTTGTCCACCCGTAAGATATCTACCCCGTTTGAGTATCGGAATGGTATATAATTACTCCTTTCTGATTTCAAGATATTTCGGTTATTTTTTAACAAATAGAGTTCGCTGGAATATGTACAAATATTCATATGCTTGTGGTATTGATTGAATGCAATTCACAATAAGAGCCTCTGGGTTCACGGGGAAATACAATATGAATGGATCCTCCTTACCCAGTTATCCAAGGTCCTCCTCATAATGAACGCGAAACCCCATTTCACTAAATGAATGTATATACAATATGCTCAGTGCTTTACTTTCCATCCCCCAGCTCGATGGATTGATGAGAAAAGGGAGGATAACGTAACAAGGGAGAGCACAAAGATGCTGCAACCAAGAAATTCGAAAAAGTTTTTTGAGTAACCTCTCTTGGACGACGGGTGCCATTCAGTAGCGGAATAATTAACGAGAAGTGTAAAATTAGCCGGTAATGTTATAAACATCAACCAGTTGTATAATAATCAACCAGTTATGATATAATCAGCCAATAATACGAAACATATCAATCAGTAACGTAATAAACTTGACCAGTGGTGCAATAAAAGTTAGTGAAAATCAACAATTCCTCAACGAAATTTCAAAAGGTTTTCGCGGACTCAAATTATAATTTTAATATTTCTTATCGATTTTAATCATTTGATAAGTTTACAAGCGTGTTCGAGGGCACATATCGTTTGTTTGGTTCAATACTACGGAAGGTGTTTGCATGGGCTTTATGTACGTATATACTGGTGTTTAAGGTCACATTCAGCATCTATGGCTACACTCTACAAATTAGTTGGGTTAACCCTTTACCCAACGCAAAGGCCAAACCCGGCCAGCTCTATTCACAAAAATCGCCAATTAATTTTCATTATATTTTCATTTTGTGTCTCAAAAACATAGGTTATGACCCTCTTTGGAACGAGCTCGCCGAGCTCGTTCCAATGATGGTGATAACCTATGTTTTTGAGACAAAAAATGGAAAAAAATAGTTATTCAAGAATTTTGTTTGGAAGTGTCGTCTGCTTCTCATGTTAGGTAAAGTGTTAAAGGCCAACCCAAATCAACTGGGCTGAGTGAATATGAACCCCATTGGGTTCAAATTCACTCAACCCAGTTGATTTGGGTTGATTTTTAACCCAACTGATTTTAGAGTGTGTCAATTTTCAGAAGATAACATAACTATTTGTTCCATTTTTTTGTCTCAAAAACATAGGTTATGACCCCTCTTTGGAACGAGCTCATTAAAGGCCAACCCAAATCAACTGGGCTGAGTGAATATGAACCCCATTGGGTTCAAATTCACTCAACCCAGTTGCTTTGGGTTGATTTTTAACCCAACTGATTTTAGAGTGTCGATTTTCAGAAGATAACATCTCACCAAGTCTGGCCTGAAAGCTGTAGAACATTGTTGGACGATATATTTCTCCAAATTGGCGACCAAATTCGAATTCCTTTCCCTCCCTCTTAGGCTAAACAGAGATTGAGAGGCGTTATATGGGTTGGGTGGGGCTGGGATGACCTGGGATCCGTAGTAGGGGATGGGTGGGTCTAAGGGAACAGGCTGGCCAGGGAAGCATTATATGTGCTGGAGTGGGTATAAACTGGTGTTTTATGGTCTCATCCAACATCTGTGGAAACACTATGAATTAGTCCGATTAAATCAACCCAAATTAACTGGACTGGCTGAATATGAACCCCATTCAGAGGAAGCCAAACAATTAGTTATGGTAATGCCGTGCATGTTAAAGTATGTTACCCCATACATAAGGTGTCGAATCGTATAATGCCACCAGAAATTTTAAGGGTAACCCATAGGTTATAAAATGTATGCTTCTGGGACTCGAATCTTCTGATCCTTTATGTTTCAATATTTGTATCTTTTAATATTTCCCAGACGGATCTTTAAAGGTCTCCCTCGCCCCACCCCTTTAGTCGTTGTATCACAATTCACGGCCTGGTTGGCACTTTGAACTTTACCATAAACGACCGTGTTCGACTGAGAGTTGTACTAATGTTCACCTTTTAACTCTTTACCCGACGTAACGGCCAAAACCGGCCAGCGCTAAAAATCGCCAATTAATTTTCATTATTTTTTCATTTTGTGTCTCAAAAACATAGGTCATAACCTTAATTGGAACGAGCGCATCGAGCTCGTTCCAATGAGGGGTGATAACCTATGTTTTTGAGACAAAAAATGAACAAAAATAGTTATTCAAGATTTTTTTGGGCAAGTGTCGTCTGCTTTTCATGTTAGGTAAAGGATTATAGCGGAGAGGCGTACCTTTTAACTGTTGATATTTCATTCTTCAAATCTGTAGATTAAGATGCATACGCCAAGTTCAACACAATTCAGCCATTGGAATACCCTTAATGCTGAGTTGGAACAATCCGTCCCTCTCACCAAAACCACCTTAGTTTGGAGTAAAGCCAAATGTGGAAACCTTACGAGAGTTACTTCTAAAACAATATTTCCCACACCCTGAGTGTGTCCTAACTTTTTTCAATTAGAACTAAACCTTCTGCAGCTACGCAAGATCCGATAAATCCAGGAAAGTGAATGCGTTCTTGTTTACTGGGGTAACCAATTTCTGCTTTACTTATAAAATAGAACCCGGAACGAACGCATGTATTGGAAGTCCTTTAACGTTGTCAGCAAGTGATTGATTGAAGTTGACAACATACCTATGTTGCAAATACGATACAGCCAAAGATGCTGGAAATGACCATAAACATCAATAAATTAATAATGATATACGACTTGCTAGGATTTTATTGGTCCGTGGGTGTACGGCCACCGTGGTCTGGTCTTTTTCGTGAGGCGGGCAATATTTCCAAGATTCTACACTCTAATTACAGGAATAATCATCCAACATTTAATTAATGAAGCACCGGGTTGTAAGATTTTGCTGATGATGATTTTTGTTAACTGATAAACGGATACGTGGACATTACTGCGTGGATTACGACCACTCCATCGCGGGCTGTACTGGAAATCGATGAATAATTATCCTGCCGTGGGCTATTAATTAGTACTGACTTGGGTTGTTCACACCAGTATTTTGTAGTTCTCAAACGACTAGTGAATTCCAAAGTCGACTAGTCAATACCCAAAAGTCAAGTCGACTTCGACTAGTCATTGGTGATAACCTGTCTCCTTATAACAGTGTTGGTGTTCTGGTAGAGTGCTGAAGGTCCAAATTTGGCTTCACTTGGGCATTCATATACAGCAACTTACTGGAACATTATTCTGTTAATGTTCTTCTAATTATGCTAAGAGTGAAATTATATAGTCTTATTTAATTTGCCTTGTTGCGATTTATGGGAGAGTGCCTATAGGCACTCTCCCATAAATTGCAACAAGGCAAATTAATAACATATCCTGATAGCCCAAAATAATTTAGCACTCTACTAGTACCAGTTAAAACAAACTACTGTCACTACTATTAGATGGCAATAGATGTATACATTGATTGCTCAATATTGCTGTTCAAACTGTCTGACAGTGGCACAGAAGGGATACTATTTACCTAAAAGCTTGAACTCCTCCGACTAGTCGACTGCACAATTGATAGTCGACTACTGTTTTGCCCAGAGACGACATCGACTAGTCGACTAATCGTTTGAGTACTAGTATTTTGAATATACTGGCCTATGTTGAAACTAATACAACTGTCGGGCGCACATAGGTTGATATGAAAGGAATGACATCAATACAGTACTTCGGCGGCGTGAAGGGTATATTATACTTTATACCATGATTACCTGTTCTACTATATATAAAAAGCCTACGGCATAAATTTTAGGTTTACACACCTGCTGTGGTGAACACGACAGCAATGGGATTTCAGTAGTTAAAATTGACATCTACAGTGAAACTACGTCCAAGTTGACCTTTGGTGACCTCGACTGAATGCCAACTTGTCTAAATTTATCGTTTCTCGCCTCGCAAAGAGTGAAATGAAAGTGGCAATTATATATTAAGTTTTTAAATGGGTTTACACTAATGAGATACCCAGAGATTAACTAACATGCGTTGTCTCATGTTAATAAAGCATCCATAACTCAAAATAATATGGTATTATGTTATTAAAATGAAAAAGGCACCATGATTTGCGCATTTCTTTTTCCATTTCGTTTCGGCGATAAAATTGACCACCGGTGCCCATGTAAACAAAAACAGATTTGCACGTACATTCGCCTGCTGATCAGTAAAATCGAGAAAAATAATAGCGACTCTTAATGATCTTACGATCATGGTACAAATAAAATATACCCAAAGTAACTTGGTGTACTCGTGGTGGAGTGGTGTTAACACCACTTCACCACTCGTGGTGAACAATTGGTAAACCAAGCTACTTAGGGTATATTCTATATGCAATCCTGTGACGAACTTAAAACAACTTAACATGCCCACCCCACATTCATCTTCCGATAAAACGACAGATAATTAATTCCTTTTTAATATAATATCCATGTGTTTGTGTTGTAGGGGAAAGTCTGCCGTTCCACCACGGTTGATAATTTTCATCATTCAAGAGATTTGAAGAAAAGTTAGCTCCCTTTAATTTCCTAAGGTTGCCAGTAAATTTAAGGCTAAGGGCATGGGAATTTCATATAACAATTTGGATTTCGAAATGTTAGCGAATTTGTATCATTGATGTGCAGTAGTTGCTTCCCATTAGCTTGCCACAAAAATCCAAGGTTCATTTTTTTTAATTTTTGAAAAACGAAAACAACCGAAAAGTGACCATTGACACATAAACTTATTTCCGGACTGATGTCAAAATTACTTCCCTCTCAATTGGACTTTTTTCGCCCGTCTAATATTTTCAAGGGCGATAACTTTATCGAAAATCGATTTTTATGTGGGTTTTAGCCAGGGGTGATTTGAGACAAAACAACAAACAAAAAGGATCAACAAGTATTCAGCCCAAATGATACAACCCTATACGATTACATTTTAAGTGAACATTTTACATTGGCCAAATAGATCCGGCAAGTCGTATACAAGTGCATCTCATTCTTCATTACCCGGACCCATATGGACCCATTCCTGGCATGTACGATCACTTTACATGACTTCACACGCATGCGTATAAATCGATCACGTGACATGCCGTGACATTATGGAAGCGATCAACTCGTTTCATGTCTCCATTATGTTTCCCCCAATTTGTTCCGTTCGACATTTTGAATATTGTTAGCAACGTGAGCGGTCACGATTGAATACTCCACACACATGCGCAAACGACTATTTTGAAGGGTGTGCGCATGATTGGTTATTAAAAACACGACTTTCGCTATGCATCTATACTGTGGAACTAGAACAAATAATCTGCAAATTGAGAGTATCTTCGTATGCTGTTGTTCTGCAATGGAATTAGCCAGGGTAAATTCTGCAAGTCATAGTTTTTTTACCATAAGGAAAACTCCCGCGATACGCTTAGAAAAGCCACACCTTGTATACTGACTCCCAACTCTCTCTTTACCACTGCTTCATCAGTCGCTTTCGATTCTTTTGAAAATGTAGAACTCCTCATTTATTCGTATTCATCATTTTGCAACCAAAACATAAAAATCTGATTCAACATGAAATACTGTATGACCTTGGGGAATTTTTATTTTCGATTTTTGTACTTTGTCTCTTAGTCATGGTTGGGATGAGTTAAAAATTTTCCTTAACACGTTAACGTGTTGAATAATTCTGTGTTAACGAGTTAAATAACGTTAAATGTTGAATTGAATTTTTTTTTAATAATTTGGGTCATTTTTATTGATTTGACTTTGAAAATGATTAAACTTACGCACATGTACAGTTCGTCTCTTGGGTTTCAATGCTTTCTATGTGCCTACTGGCAGCCTCCTGGCACGTAGGACACATTGGAACTCAGGGGACGAGTAGTTAATATAGTTCTCTCAGGTTATCGTAAATTCTAACATTCAGCGATGTTTTCATTTAAGAATACAATCGCTGCGGCCGTATCCTTAAAAAGAGACACCAGACGTTGCTCGAATACCATTCCTTACACGGAAAAAAGGCGTTCGGATAAAGCTGATATTTCTGTATCGTCCAATATCGGCGGGTAACTTCGCCAACGTCGGTAGTAGAGCTTCATGGATTCTCCACCAAATCAATGGGTCGCATACAATTGACGGACATCTAACTTATTCGTGTTCTTCAATTTCGTCGAATGGCGCCAAATTCGATGTCATCGGCACGCGCGACCCGCCTTGGGTAAACACAACATAACCACGCAATGCAACATATTATACAATTATAATCCTAATCTTCAACGTTAAACGTTATTAACTTGGTTAAATTTGTTAACGTTGTTAAAATAATTTAACACGTTAACGTTTCAAACGTTAACTGCTCCCAGCCCTGCTCTTAGTACATATCATTACACTACTGTAGTGGCGGCTCACAGTTCATATCATTATCATACTTGTATTACAATACTTTATCAGCGAATATAGTCTGCTTGCTCGGATGACTCGAATTCTAATTTCACTGTATTCACCCAGTACTATACTTTTCTACCGCCCTTACAGCCTTGTACGATTACTACTGACTTGTAACAATACTGCAGGCTTGCTAGCTTTCTCAGATCCAGACCTCTAACGTCGGTCAAACCTTAGAAAGTCCACAAGACCATCCATACTCTTCTGCGATACCCATGGGATAGTAGTTATTTATGGGATTGTACACCCATGAGGAATTTTTTTAGTACAGAGGGTTAGCAGTAGGACAGCAGGGTACATGCAGCACGCCCTAAATTACAGCACTAGACAACATCTGCATTACTGCACACTCACATGACCATTCCGCTTGACCTAACACCATGTACAACCTATAGCAGTCATGAGATAATCCAAAGTATTTGGACGTTAATAATACTAAGGGGCAACATCAGACATACAGAGTATATAACACCCATACTATACTAACGCACTTGGCAACTATGCATTACTCCAACCCACCACACATTACCGCTTTGTCTGCATTAGGTTCTGTCTGTATGAATTGTAGGGCAGTATAACGCCTTGACTGGATCAAGAATACTAACGGCGGCTTACACTGAACTATCAAGGGTATAGACCGTACATTCTATACTACCATTCTAAACTACCAAGGACTCCCTCACAATACCGCAATAGACAACCATGCGTCGCCCCCATACACCACACAATACCGCCTGGAATAACATTCCATTCTACCTATATCAGTCGTAGGATCATATAAAGCAAAGCATCTGAAGTAAAAAAGGCTTACATCAGATCATCGGGGTATATACCGCTCATACTGTAATATCATATCAGTCCAGTACGAGAAACTCGAAACACCCTGAACCGAACATCGTACAGTGAACAACAGCAGCGGTCAACATTTCTATGACGTTGCGTGTGCATCACGACGGCTACGACGTCAATAGCAACATCAACCGTTTCGCGGGGAAAATGTCCAAGAAAAAAAATCACCAAATATTTCCATCACATTCCCAAACTATGCTACTCAAAGTTTGCTAAGCATCAAGTATATCCAACTACCTGATTTACGTTTTAGTTGAAATATTGTAATGAAAAGTGTATATATTTTTTATTTAATTATATCTTTAATGATTTAAGTACAGAAATTAAGATTTTATTTGTGTTTGACATTATTGTTTAGCTTTTGAATATGATGACCATGGAAAATGGATATTATTGGTAAAAGAGGAAATTTTTCAATTTGCCAAAAATATTGAGTATGAGACCCATTACTGTTAATTGCAGCTTGACAACGCCTTCTCGTGCTCCCAATCAGGTTACTGGTTGTCCTTTCTGGGATGTTGTTCCATTCTTGGACCAGCATGGCACCAAGCTCCTAGACACTTCTTGTCTGGACTGGACGGGCTGCAACTGCAAGCTGCAACTCATTCAGGACATGTTCGATTGGATCGAATTGCGGTCAGGGGATCGTGCTAGCCAGTCCATACGCTCAATCCCCTCTCTCTATCGGTACTGCCAGACAGCATGGGCAACATGAGGACGGGCATTATCGTCCATCAGAATGCATCTATCACCCACTGCACCTGCATACAATCTGACATGGACATCCAGGAGCTTATCAAAATACCGCTGTGCAGTCAATGTACCACGTTCAAGGACACAGAGCTCAGTAGTCCATCCCTGCTTATGCCGCCCAGACCACGACTGACCCTCTACCATAGCGATCATAATCAGTAATGTTGGCTGCAAGGAATCGCTCTCCTGGTCTTCTCCAGAACGCCTCTCTGTGTGGTCTAGGCAGTACCTTGATTCATCTGTAAAAAGAACAGGTCGCCATTCTTCTCTGGTCCATCCAACGTGGTCCATTGCCCATTCATATCGTACCTGGCGGTGGTTCTGAGGCAGCGGAATGGGAATACATGGTCTTCTCGGTCGAGACCACATTCGTGCAGCCTTGCCCGGATAGTCGACACATTTACCCTGGATGCATTCTGAAGGTCACTGCGAAGCTGGGTTGCTGTGGCAAATCGGTTCCTACGGGTCAGAATGATCAAAAACCGGTCTTCAGCTGCAGATTTTGCCCTGTCTCTGCCACCTTCATGCCGTCTTACTGGTGTCCCATAATGCTGAAAATCTTGCCCAGGCTCTGGTGATCACCGTATGGTGCAGACCAAGGGCTTCACCAACCTGGCGATGGGTAGCTCCTTGCTCCATCATCCCTGCAGTCCGCCACATTTCTGCTTCAGACAAATGTATTCTTATATTTACATTTGCCATGCTCAATCATTAAATCGTAAGGGTTTGTGTTGAAATGAAGATTGAATACCCTACACACGCCATGTACATGTAGACAGTACACGAAAACATCTTGATAATCAAGGGATACATGCTTTCCATGGCAGTCACGAAAAGTCTGTCTTTTAAGAGAGCTACTGAAAACACTGGGGACCATCTCAATACATTCCTCAATCATATCCACCAAAAATATCGCAAATATGTCACAGGCAAATTTCACAATGATGTGTCAAATATTTGGTGCTTAGCAAATTTTGAGTAGTATATATATCCAGCGCCTTGTGTATACGTGTGCCACTATAAACCATAGCATACTACATATGCAGCGCATATCCCACATGCCGGAACTAGCTATATGGAGCCGAAGTTTTTGAATTTAACATGCTGGACATTCATATTTATGACGACTGAATGTGCGACAACTTTAAATATGTGTAGTTACATGTACTACTTGTACACATTACAACTATTGTGTGAATTTGTATTAGGCCATCAACCAACTTAGAGAATGAACGTGTTAACCCTTTACCCCATGCGGACGATATCAAAATGTATTATTTTAAATATCACTTTTAAAATTTTTCAAAAAATTCCTACAAAACCATATCATGTGACCCCTCATTGGAACGAGATCGACGAGCTCGTTCCAAAGAGGGGTCACATGATATGATTTTGCTGAAATTGTTCGAAAAATAATATTTTTTCAGCTGCTGAATTTGCATATTACGCGGGCGGATGTGGTCTTTTCGTTGTGTAAAGGGTTAAATAGTCTGTAAACGTGTTCTGTATTGTTCAAGGACAATACAAAAACATTTATTGTTCGCTTCCGGCAAAACTCCATGTAATGAGGCATGATTCATCGCTCCTATACTACTGGCAATAATTGATATTCTTCAGTGATGGGTTCCAATTTAGTCCTTATGTCGTAAGGCGTAACTGTGGAAAATTATTTCAGGGACAGCGCTTGTGGAACTTCAAACATTTATTTATTGCAAACCATCCAACAGATATAATACTTGATGGACATTTTGCATCCTCTTGTGTTTGTTATGTGCGATAACATGTCGACGATATAGAGGTTCTTTCAATTTGGAGTTGGTAAAATGGAATTAATCCTTGCAGTTTCGTCATTTATTCTGTTATATGTTAAAGTGAAACGAATTCTGGAGCCGCTTTCGTACCCTCAAAGGATCTGAGATGTATTAATTCAAAGGCGTCTCGTATTTTTTTTATTCTCACTTCGTGTGTGTCATCTAATTTATCATTTGTGGTTCATTGTTCGATTGGATAGATGTCAAAGTTGCCAAACGAATGGCCAGGAAAGTTAACTGTTGTACCTTTGGGGCGTCAGCATTATGTTTTAAATCTTGTTTTTCTCGAGCAGCGCGCATTTGAAATGGATTTTGAAATTGATCCATATACTGCTTTCGCACAGCTTTTATTAGTGATAAGGTGGATGGCATTGCATGAATCAAAAATGGAAGGAGTTTCGAATCTTACACTGATTTTTTGTTTGTGCAGAGTAGGGTTTAATCCCAGGAACGAGAATTCCCGGGTTCCCGGTTCCGAAAGCCGGTCCCGATAACCGGGAAATCTACAGCACGGAACCGGGAATGAAGCGTGGTATTGTTTGTGTATTGAACTGAAGTTTTCTGAACTGAAACTTAGTAGGATTTCGCCAGCCCTTCCACGCCTGATTTTTTTACAGTCCTGATTCCTGACATTTTCAACAAATCTCTGTAGCTCTGAACCAGTTCTGGAGGACACCACCCCCCCCCCCCCCACCCCTTTCAACAGCAAAATCTTATTCACCCGATTCAAAGTTCAAACTCGTCTTCATTTTCGAATTACTAGTATCCAACATCAACACCCTCTTTACTGCCGTCACCAGTGACGGCAGTGAAGAGGGTGTTGATGTTGGAGATGGTAGAGGTAATAAATCGAGTTATTCTGAAAATAAAGACGAGATTGAAGCAGGTTTGGATTTTCAAACTTATCTCAAGAAAAGAACTTTTCCGTTTGGAGAGGGGAGATTGCCAGTTAAATATGCTCATTATCATTAAAATAAATGCGTCATGTTACCCTCGTAAATTTGCTTGATATTACCCGGGAAATTTCCCGGTTTTGAGAGTAATTTCATTCCCGTTCCCTGTTCCTAGAAAACCAGGGAATATATTAAACCTAGTGCACAGGAAATTCCTCTTTCTGGTGAGGCATAAACTATGCAATCTAAACAACGTTGCTATGGGTAATTCAACACTGCGCCACTACAAATGTGTACCAGCCTGTTGAGTACAATTTACAGTTGTTCATTAATCATTAATCATTAATTTCTTCAGGTGTTTCGAATTTTTCGGAGATTGAAATTTGAGGCTATGCAAAAAGCGTATTCAAGCGTACACACTTGATTTCAATGCGCCAAATAGTGTTGGACAAGCCTCTTTAAAATTTACCTTTTCACTCAAATAGTACTAAGGGCTAATTGTGGAACTCTGTTGAAAACGAAAGAGTTTTGACTTGATGTAACTTTTAAATGAATGTTGTGGATGAAATGATTTTGTTTGTAATAATTGATGTGAATCAGTTGGTTTTTAAATCCGCTTCATAATCTATTTGGCCGAATGCCTGGAATTGTTTGCCTTTCTACAGGAGCACATCGAGAAAATCAACAGAGTAGTGTCTGGTAGTATCCTTTAACCCTTTGAGCGGATACATCATAACGTCATTAAATAGGTGTGCAGTTCACTGAACATGTGGGGTAGATCAATCAATATTTTCAACGTCCAGCCAAAATATTGATTGGTCTACCCCAAATAATGAATATGGACTCTTCTAATTGCTGCCATTGAACTGGCATGGAAGATACCACTAGAGTTCTAAGGGTTAATTAGTTGTTAATACATTTATCCATTAAACTGAAAATCATCTTTTAAGTTCAGCTCTAAATGATTCCACATTTGTTGATATGGGTGCTTTGCATCTGTATATACTAATACATATGTTAACCCTTTACCAAACTTAACGGACAAAACCGACCAGCGCTATTCTCAAAAATCAGCAATTAATTTTCATTATTTTTTTCATTTTTTGTCTCTAACATATGTTATTACCCCTCGTTGGAACGAGCTCGTTCCAATGAGGGGTCATAACCTATGTTTTTGAGACAAAAAATGAAAAAAAATAGTTATCCAAGAATGTTTTTTTGCAAGTGGGTCTACTTGTCATGCTAGGTAAAGGGTTAAATATGTTAAAAGGTTTCTATTTAGTTTCAGTTTTCTTAAATAACAGCTGAAGCCAGAACACGCCTTCTTGGAAAAAATGTAATGTTTATTTCTTTTTTCAAAATCCTATAAAGAAAGTACACAATTTTTTACATTCCTAAACTTTTCCCTAATATCGGTAAGAATATTCCGTAGCTGCTTATTTACGAGATCGGGATTATCGTTTCGTGATTTCACGCCTATATTTAACAATATTTGGGGCCTTTAAACATGGAGTGAAACTGGTTAAACATGGCGTCGAGATGACAGTCCACCTGGATGTCCGGGTGGGGCTCTCGATCAATGCTTCCTAAACACCTTCTCGTATCCCCCCATCTCTACACTGTATTTAGTCCATTTAGCTTTCTCGAGGGGTCTGGTGGTAATATTCATCAGTGACGGTAAGCGTGAGTGGATGGCTATTAACGGAGAGCAACCCAGCTTGCACATAGTTACAAGGGCCTACCGTGTTAGATATTCGCAGGTGTATGTCCGCACAGTACTGTGATTATAAAAAAAACGACAGAAAAGTTGCACTGGATGGCGAAAGGGTGGTATCCAGTTGATATTCGCTGTCGCTCAAGTATCAAATCGGGTGTTTTAACCCTTTACCTAGCGTAACAGCCAAAACCGGCCAGCGTTATTCTCAAAAATCGCCAATTAATTTTCATTATTTTTTTTTTATTTTTTGTCTCAAAAACATAGGTTATGACCCTCATTGGAACGAGCTCATCGAGCTCGTTCCAATGAGGGGTAATAACCTATATTTTTGAGACAATTTTGAAAAGAAACTTTATCTGATGAGAAATGGACAGGTGGATTAATATCTAAAACAACCTTGGAACCCTTTATTCTCGTATTTCCAAATTTTTATCCAATTAATATTTTTTTCACGAAATACTTAGGACGAAAGAGTGTTTACTGTTGAGTCGGAGTCTTTTCAGATAAAACCTATTTTATTTGCGTATGATAAACAGCAAAAGAGTCTGAGGAAAAAATGCTAGACAATTAAGTCATCTTCCCTTCTCATTACATGAATATACTAAATTGTCATAAGATGGCGAAAAAGACATACACGATTGTTGTGATGTGGAAGAAAAGAAAGAGAGAAACTCTTATGTTTTGCAGACTGTAACGGAGTCCGTGGCCATACGTCCAGACATACACTTATGCTCACATGGTTGAGTGTGCGTCAGACAGCCAGGAAGTGTTGTCGAGCAGATTTTATTGCATATGAATTATAAACCGTTGATAGATCGTATTGCGGATAGCGGTTTATTAGAAGCGGGATAATTTATTTTGAGTTGTTTACATGTGAGAGTTCTGAAAAAACAAATAATAGTTGGTCGGGGAATATTATGTTAAGATCATGAAGATCGTGGAACATATCAACTAGGGTTATGCTGAAAAAGTTACATTGAAAAAAAAAATAATTCCGCACCCTCAAGAAAATCTACACAGGAACAGTACGACGAATTATCGATCAATCCATGTTTGTGCATTTAAATCACAGCACTCAATCTAAAGTGAATTATGTTCCAATATAACTAAAATCTTCGCCCTTTGAGCTCGCGTAGTTTTATCTATGTTTACGGCTCAAATCGAATGTGCTACCGTTTGACGTCACCACGAGAAATTTTGAAATGGGGTTACCAGTTTCGTAATTATTCCATCAACGGAATGACTTGCATTTTTTGTGGGTTTTCACTCGTGCAGCAGGCGATGTAGCGAATGAGGTTTTGATTCAATTACAAATCAATTTTCAGTTTGAGCTAAGATGGAGTGAGGTCAACATTTATCTGATTTATTAAACATGTTATCATTAAAAGTTGACTTGTTCATTTCACGATGCGGGTTTTGGGGTATGGGCGGGGTCTTACGGGAACATATACATTATCGCGAATAGACTGTAACATGATCGGAGGTCAGTGTCTCTGAGCGTATGTGCAACCGGGACAGGTCACGTCGCGATTGAACATAAGCTCTGCGTCGCATGCCTCAGACCATGTTACCGTAAATTCACCACAATAACTTATAATGTTCTAACAAGAGTAAAATCCTCGCCTTCTGATTGGATAAGAGCTGGCGTAGTTTATTTTATGTTTACGGCTCCAGTAGCAAATGTTACCGTCTGACGACACAACGCGAAATATTTGAATGACTTCGCCCATTTCGTAACTGCTTCATCAACAAAATGTAGTACTGTTTAAGTTACAAACCGATTACGATTTAAACTGAGATGGAATGAGTTTATCTGGTTTATTGATTATTTATCCAGTGGTAGGGAACACGAGAGGTTTATTTACTAAACCTGTGATCGTTAAAAGTTGCCTTGAAGAAGGCAACTTTTAAAGATCACAAGTTTAGTAAATAAACCTCTCATGTTTCACGACGTAGATTTTAGACTATGTGTAATGTCTTATTGGAACATATACATTAGTGTGACGAGTTGACGGTAACATGGTCTGCGGTTTGCGGCTCAGGACGTATGTTCAACCTCGACGCTTCGCGTCTCGTTTGAACATAAGCCCCGAGCCGCAAACCTCAGATCATGTTACCGTCAATTCATCACAACAACTTATAATATTGAGTTGTGGCTTCCCCACGTTGAAATAACTAGTTGGCCTGAAATTGGGGGTCATTATGGGAAGTGTTTTTTTCACGAAAGCCTCTAATGAGTTCCACTTTCAGGAGCTGGAGATGGGAGGAATCGCTCCATTCTTTCCGTTTGTTTTCTGGAGGGAATTGGGTCGCCAACATTTCAACAAGATTATGCTAAGAATGTGTTGGAGAGCTTTGATGGGAGAAGTTCATTCAGGAATGTTGGCGCACTATTATTTATTATTTGTGAAATGTACATGTATTCTGTATGTGTAGCCTCTCACAATAAATCGCCAGCAGAGACGAGACTACTGATCGGTCTGTAACTGGATTGTTGGAATACCCGTTGGTCACACATAAAAAAAATTGTTACAACCATCGCCCTCTTAGACTGTGGCGGATGTTACTATAAATAAACAATGGGGAATAATAAAAAAGGGTTGCACGGTATATGGATAAACCGATACATACAGGTATTCAAATCGGTATCAATTGAATACCGGAGTAAATACAAAAATATCGGTCTGACATCATTAATTATTTAGGCCTACCCACAACTTAATTTTCAAGATGTTGTGAGTTTTAACTGTAGTCCCGAATGAATAATATTATTACTTTACTCAACGTCTTCTTCCGGCGCGTAATATACAAATGCAGAATTGAAAAAAATATGTTTCAAAACCGTGACTTAAACGAAACCATATCATGTGACCCCCTCATTGGAACGAGCTCGTCGAGCTCGTTCCAATGAGGATTCACATGATGTTGTTTCGTTGAATTTTTTGGAAAAAAAATCGATAAACTGTCTTTCGATATACCGGTAAACCGCGGTATTTTTTTTAATACCGATACCGGTATATAGTTTAGAATATCGTGCAGCCCCCCCCCCCCTCCCCCAACCCCTGCGCAAAAAAACAAAAAAACATCAGTTTTAGTTTTCCGAACGTTTCGCAGCTGCTAATCGCTTTATAAAGATATACTTTGATGTCTGTAAAAAATGATGATGTGCACATATTTCTTCCCTCCAATACAAACTGAATACAAAATATTTTATCTATTATTGACAGAAAAGAAAACAAGTGCCGAGTAAAGTTGATACCGTGTAACAAGTTTCCGTTCTAGGTAAACACCATGACGTTTGTTGAAGTGAATGGTGGTACGCTTTCACTCGCGGCCTGTGGAGATTCAAAAGGGATGGGTTGCGAGTACAGGTGCTATAAATTCCCTAATATTCCGACATTTCGATTTTTATGTGAAAATCCTCTACCCTAAGTGTTAAATTTGGTGATAGCTTTAGGAAATTAATGGGAGCTAACTTGCCCACCGTAAAGCACTTCCATGACGAACATTGTCAGTCATGACATACGTCAGCTATTACGAAACAATAGTTATCAGGTCTCATATTCGGTTACTCTTTACAATAATATCAAAAATAATTTGATGTCTTCCCACTACACCAATTCCCCTTAGACCAACTACATAGTATTTCTGATTAAGGGTTGATTAAGGATAATTAGGAAAACAATTATTTATAAAAATCTGCCCAACATCTATAAAATATCGACAAGCCAGAAAATGAGCAGACTATCATCTGAAAAATGAGGTCCCCAGAGGGTGAATTTGCACAGCAGGGTAGCATCACTAAGTTTACCCTCTGTGAATCTCAATCTGAATCAAGGTCTCAAACACAAACAGAAAGAGGTACCCAGAGGATAAACTGGCCCATTGTATGGGATAGCATCAGCAAATTCACCCTCTGGGGACCTCATTCTGCAAATGACAGACTGCTTATTTTCAGACTTGAATATCAATAACATTAAATACATTTATAAATATTTATAAATATATCAAATTATTGATATAGAATTATTTTTAAAGTAGAACACGCCAGTTGGTCTGAGGGGAATTGGTCTTTTGTGAATTGGCCTCGTGGGAGTTGGTCTAAAGGGAAGTGGTCTAGTGTGAATGAACCAATAAATTAGATCTAGCTAAAATAAAATCAAAATGTTTTTGTCACTATTCTATTGATACTTTTCGGAATGCAATAATTACCAGCTAGGTACATCTCATCATATCAAAATCAACTAGACCTAGTTAAAATAAAATTAAACTGTTTTTGTCACTATTGACACTATTCCGAATATACGTTTGTACCATGTTCGTCTATGTTACTACCCGTGAAAAGCCTGTATGTTAAATGTTAGCTTCTAACCCCACTACCGGTGTACAGCGTCTACTGGAATTAACAAAAATTTACACCAACAGCAGGAAGTTCATCCATGACGTGACATGACGTAATTTGTCAACTTCATTACATTCACACTTCGCGATGTTTCATTCACACAAACGACGTTTGCGGTACTATCAACTACGTGCAGTGACTTATTAAGTTTAAAATAGCTGTAATTAAATATTCAAAATAAAATTTAAGAATTGCTAATTCCTATTTGACTGAAAAAGCAAGGTAAATTAAATCAACTTTGACGATGTGCCTAGCGGTCAATCTAGCAACCACGCGCAGCCGGTAGTACTGCCCATCGGCGCAGATGTAAACAAAACAAACCGGCGTGTTTGCGATAGAAAGAGTCGTGTTTTCTCCATTTTAAGTGACGAAATCGATTATTTATTAAGAACATGGTATAACGAAAACAAATAGGTACTAGGGCCGGTAATCAGATTTAAACCACTCGTAGAATAAGGATTTTAACCACTCGGCTAGCCAAGCGGTTAAAACTTTTATCCTACTCGTGGTTTAAATCTGATTACCGGCATTAGTATCTATTTATTCTATATATACTGTTCAAAAAAAAGAAACGCAAAACGGGTATGGTCACGGTAACATGACAAATTTTTGGAGAATATGATGATGGAATTTGGCTGTAGATATGGTTAACGACATATCGTGGTGGTCTAAACATTATGTAACATTTTTGACACTGGTGCATAACTTCGGCCACCGTCACCCCACAAATATTGGAAATAAGAAAACAAAGTTTCCACTTAGTGAATACCTGATCAAGAAGTTGCACGCTCCGAGCAGGCGAGCAGAGCGTCTGGGGTATAAATTAACGTGGAAATCGATCGGAATTCGCACAGCGTTAAAGAAATATTGCTCATGCAAAATGACGTATTTGACCGAAGCTCAGAGAAATAATGCCAATGGCCGCTTGGAAACAGGCGAATCAGCTTCGAATGTAGCGAGGGCGTTCAATGATTGACCGAGCACCACCACTCGCCTGTGGAGCCGCTACCAAATCCAGGGGACAACGCAAGACCTTCCAGGATCTGGGGAGACCCCGAGTGACCACCCCAGTGGCATAATAGGAATTCCATATATAAAGTTATATTTGGGATTCACGCGCCTCTGCATTGAGAAATATTCACTTTCGGGGTTCCAAATAGAGAAAACAGTGCATTGCAAAGGCCGAAGTTGAAACAAATCAAACGAGGAAAGGTCTGGTCACATATTAACTGTTTGAGTGCTGGAAGCCCATTTTGCGGTTTTATCCTGAATTGTGGGTACAACATCTTAAAGACTTCATTTTCTGTAGATGAGCTTCAATTAATTTTGATTTTATATTGTTTAGTCTAAGTGGATTTGCCCTGTTACAATTAATGGGAGAGTGCCTATGGGCACTCTCCCATAAATTGTAACAAGGCAATAACACGTGAACAAAATTTTGACAACCAAAAGAACTCAGCACTCTACCAGTTAAGAGTATAAAGTCTGCTGGGGGCGCGGTGGCGTCTCGGTAACCGGTTCTCGTCAGATCACCGAAGTTAAGCAACGTCGAGCGCGGTTAGTAGTTGGATGGGTGACCATTTCAGCGACTGATTCGTGCTCCCGTGCACTTAACCCCGATTGCCCACATGGGGGCACGATGACGCTGTGTACTAAGGCGTACTGCACGTCGATGGTGCGCATGTCTTCAACCAATCTAACCCGGCCTGTGCCGCGGTGCAGAGTTCAGAGTCACGATGCTGGAGAGCTGACAGCTGCTCGTCGTTGCTCGGTAGTTCTCTCCGGGTACTCCGGCTTCCTCCACCCGCAAAACTGTCATCGACATGATATGACCCTGGCTGTTAATGTGTCGTTAAACCCTAATAAAAAAAATAAAGTCTTCTAATTCTCTTTACGATTTCAATCACGGATTGATCAAGATAATGTTGACATTCTCTCTCTCTCTCTCTCTCTCTCTCTCTCTCTCTCTCTCTCTCTCTCTCTCTCTCTCTCTCTCTCTCTCTCTCTCCCTCTCTTTCTCTCTCTCACTCTTCGTCGGCACCTATTCCGGGGAAATGTTGGTAGGAGATTTAATAGATGACCACCAGAATTGTTAATAAAGGTGCCCAGAGGCTTTGCAAACCCTTTTTGTAGAGACCTGTTGACCTGTTTGTATCCCAATATGCGAATTCTTAGCAGCACACTGTTTATCTTTTCCTCACCTGGCTCATCGATATGTTCATCTCTCGATGGTTCTCTTCTTCCAAGATAGTATTTATTATGTATCTGTGGTATCCCTCTGCTGAATCCATCGATCCTTTCTGTGTGCCGTGCGTTGCAAACAGTGAACACAACAAGAGAAAATAGACAGAGGAATTGAACAATAAACATTTTGGTAACACAGAGATTCAGAACAGACTGACTTGTACAGAATGAGCTCAAACCAAGAATTTCAATCAGATGACAAATTGAGGGATCGAGACAACAGGAAATCGGCACTCAGTGAGTTGTTATCTATCGCGCGTGGTGACACTTAAATAGTTAGAATTTCATAAACAGCGTTGTTGCATCAGCATAATAATATTACAGAATCGGTAACTATTATTTTAGGCACTCACCACAGACCGAGGTAATTTTCTGTATAGTAGCAGGAACCAGTTGGAGACGTGTATCCAGCCTCGGATACGTCGGTAAACTCCGCCAAAAATGCCAGAGCGCTTGGGGAGTTCAGGCATGTTGCATCATCTCAAAGAAGTGTACTCTGTTACTGGTTAAAGATGACCCTGCTTTACCATCCATATATCTTCATTTCTCTGCACTCCTCTTCGTTTTATTGACTTGATGACCATACCTGGGAACGGTTACTGGTTAGTATGTGCCGAATAATAAGAAAATGGCGTGAAATACCATTATCAATAAATTTATTTTCACCACATAATGAAATGCAAGAAGAAACTAATTATTCTTAACTCTTTACCCAACGCAGACGATATCAAAATTTATTATTTTAAACATCATTTTTTCAAATTTTTCCAAAAATTTCAACAAAACCATATCATGTGGCCCCTCGTTGGAACGAGCTCGACGAGCTCGTTCCAACGAGGGGTCACATGATACGGTTTTGTTGAATTTTTTTGAAAAATAATCTTTTTTCAACTGCTGAATTTGCATATTACGCGGGCGGATACGGCCGATTCGTTGGGTAAAGGGTTAATTTTACCAGAAACTTAGATCAAAAGCCGACATATTTTGATCGAAAGAGTTATGCCAATTTTAGGAAGCTCATTAAGTGGAGGAATACAGCACCGTACAAATTACTGGAAAATATATTTTTTGAATCAAAACACCCCTTGCAGGTTGAAGGATAAGTACAAGTGTGTCAAACACTATAAACGGACAATTGTGTTGCTAGGAGACCAATACTTTCAATCGCCTGGACTAATTTACGAGCATATGTTTACATACATATAAACATATAAATACATATCTGTATGCCAGTAAACTTGCATATTTACATCTATTCTACACAAAATCAATGTGATCTTAGTGGCAATCATTCTGATTTATTAAGGTCACTAGTACAGTAACTGGCATATTCTTCAGCTTGCTGAGATGCGTCATCAATGATGACAGCATCCAGGGTGTATTTACCGGACAATGGCGAAGTGGTGATAAGTATGGAGAATCCGGTTCTAACAGGATTTTATTCAGGGGTAACTTTGAAACTCCATCCATTGTACGGACATCCCAGAAATGCTATTTTTAAGTCCCAACTTGTGGTTTGGCAACTTTTGGCAAGCTTGGCAGACGTCCCCATAAATCAGTGCATGTAAATATTAAGATGGGTCAACCCCAAGTCTTCAAAACCTTGGAGAACTTTTTCAGCCGCTTCGTCAGTGCCCGAGTCCCTAGTATGAAGAACAACGGTTTTGTTGAACTTCTCCGTTAGTGAGAGCACATTATGTTGGAACTTTTCCTGAGCAACAACTTTGCTGATTACAGTCAATTTTATCAGAACATGGTGGCCTACATTTTTATGTGGCGGTCAGATCCATGCCTATTTCCTCCAGCCCAATGTGGTGTGGCAGGCTGAGTAATGAGTCCCATTAATTTTGTAAACGAATCGATCAATAGACCGAGAGTCTAATAAATGTGGGTGGAGTCCAAAGGTTGGAAGGATCCTTTCGTCTCCAGCCAACTGTCTTTCCCATGACCTCTAGTGCTCTGGGAATACATAATTTGCCTCAGCTCCTACGAGTGGTAACAATTTACTCCCCGGTACCTTTTCTTTTACGTCTGCCAATGATATTCTGTCTGATCTCTTCAGTAACTGACCAATGTGAAGGTGGCTATCTGTGAAAGGCACCAGCACTTCATTCCAAAGAGAGGTAATTGTCACTTGCATACCATTAGAGTACATTGGGCTTTCGACGGTACCCGCTTCCTGGCTTTTATCAGACCCAAGATGACAAACTGACAAATTGACTGACCAAGGTTCCTCCAATGCATTAGAGCAGCAACTGAATTTGGTGGCGAACAAATTTTGCAGATCCCTTTTATGTGATGTAAGGTGTGATCTTTCAAATGGCTTTTTCTCTGCAAAGCAGTAGTGAAATCAGTAGTGATTTCTCGTGGACCGGAAACTTCGCCAGCGTCCGTTTCTACATCAGGTTTCTCTGAATGTACTTCAGATTCTGCTTCCTGCATATTTCCGGCCCCAGTAGTCTCTGCTACTTCTTCCCCCTATTGCAATAAAATGTGCCTCCTCCTCCTCCTCCTGAGCCACACTGGTAGCTATACATTTTCAATCTGTCGTCGTGCAGCATGTATGTCCTACTTGAATGTCTGTGTCTCAACTCTAATTTCCATTTCAGGAACTAGGGTACCCATAACTGGTTGTTTCCCAATGCCTTTAAGGCGAACTTGTTGTGCCTCGGGCGTCAACTTTAAATCTGAAAATTTAAAAAACTGGTCATTCATTATTTTTAACATGGCAGCATTATCAACAATGGCTGTTGTATTTACATTACTTACAGTTATGGGCAGCATTAGTGACAGACCTGTTAACCTGTTTATGGTTATTTCTTGGATTTCTTCTACATCTTTATTTACAATTTGATGCCCAGATATGTTTATATTTACAGACAGGTCTTCTTCGTCTTTGGCCCCGTGTGGGCCTTTGCATTGAGCTCTGACTTGTTAAAATATTCTTGCTCTGTCTGTGTATTTTGTCTTGACCTCCAGGAGTTAGATGGCGCTTATCTTGAAGACTGATTCTTATCAGAATTTTTAAATCTTTTGTCTTTTTGGTACTCGGTTTTTCTCCAATTGTTTTACCTCAGTACACGAGGTGTACAATAATTTGTTTTCCCGCCGCGCTATTAGATGAGGATTCAATGCCACATAGTTTCTGCTTGACCAAAGCAGACATATTAGTCACAAGAGATTTTAGGTTCACATTTTCCTTTTCTAATGAAAAAATCGTTGGTTCCAGTTCCACTTGACTGACCTGAAAATCGGTTCGGAGTCTCAGAAAGACACTTGCCTTTGGTGGAAATTGGTGATACCCAGTTATCGCTGTTTGATTAGCGATGGAAGCCTTCGTGTATTTGAGTGTTGTGAAGATGGTGGAAGGAGTTTTCTCAATTGCAACGTTTACTGCCTATTTGTCGTTACAGCCACATAGGAATGCTTCGGTTTGTGAGGCGGTCAGATTGGGGATATCGTTCAACAGGCCTTATATGTGCCCTTTGAGAAAACTCCTCCAGGGTTTCATTCTCTTTCTGTGTAAGATACTGGAGTTGCCTCCTTGCTGATGCCGGTGCCCCTTTCCTACTAGATCGTCTCTTCAGCTCATGTTTTAGAGACCTATATGATTGCCTGCCTTCCAGAAGGTTCGCATATTCAAGCGTCTTCTGACAAGCAATGATAAAATCTGTTCAGTCTTTTCTTGGATCTTCATTTTCTTTGTTTCATTTTCTTTGTTCCGCAATCCTTTTAAACTGGATATGAACTACTCCCATTTAGTTGTTGAACTACTTCCATTAAAAATTGGCAATTTTCGTCTTTGAGAACTTTTACTCCTATGACCAGAATGTGTGTGTTGCCAGCTCCCACCATTGCAAGAGCTGTCTGAAGAATCTGATGAGGAGGGTCTATGTTTCCTAGGTATGTGGTGAGATGCGTATCCAGCCTCTGTCTGACGAGTCAGATAATTTTGAGTGGTGCTTCTTTCTCTAGAAGCTTCTCTTTTCTGTTGCCTTATACTATTATTGGAGGCTGAACCTCGCGAGGGTGACTACCAAACTCGCACCCATGTCTTCTACGGGAGGTATGATGTCCTTCATCGTGTCGCTCATATGGCGAACCACGTGGAGACCTTAATCCGCTAGTAGATAGTTCTGGACTTTGTAAACGGTGTCTCCTGCTATGTCTCCTACCTTCTGAAGATCTGGAGTTATGGATTAATAACTGTCATCATCAGCACCACTTTTTCTGGCTTCATTTCTCTATTTCTTCTATCCTGTGTCTGTATGGTCAGCGCTGTTTGACTTTATTTTTTCTGTTGGTCTACAGTCAACTGTGAACCGTTTTTCAGGTTCATATAGGGTATTTTCTTCAGAGTCACTGTCAGAAGGTGTCGATTTTGGTTCTGACTTGATTCTCTTACTAATCTCACTCCGTACTCAAGATAGTGTACTGGGTCCACATGCTCTTTTCGTCACTTTTTTGGCTTAATTCGCATTTGCCATACTCCAGGGGCGGCGGAAGCTCGATGAAAGTGGATTGGCACAAATTTACAATGCTACCATGGTTCGACCCAATGGAGAAAGGTTACAATCGTATATCGGTAAATGTACCATGTCTCGCTATAGTCTCTCATTTAGATGAATATGCCGCTGTGTGGTCACAATCCTGTCCGTTTCTTCTACTTCAGTCATCTTCCTACCCAAAGGCCAGCCTTCGGGTTGGAAATTGGTTGAAGTAGAAGAAACGGACCGAGGCGACCGAAAGTGTGATTCTTTGGCTAAATATTGTTTGGACTTTCAATTAATGTTACAGGAATGCCTGTATATTGACAGGTTTGCATGGGCCCATTTTAACTCTTTGTGTAACTGCGAAAGATATCTGTGAAAAAAAGTGGAGGGGCACGTACCTCCTGCGCCCTCTAGCTCCGCCGCCCCTGCAGTATTCACTCGCTATGCATTTTCTGGGAAACTTACAACAGTCTTTTTTTCTGCATTTCCCTCTCCCTCTTCAGTTCTCTTTGACATTTCGAAATCCATCGTCATGTGTAATGAATCAGGAGTACTTTCACGTTTCACACAATAATCTATTACAACAGATTTAGCAAGTGAATGAAGTGATGCTTGAATGATTTTTTCTGAATCTTTTAACCCTTTACCCAACGAATCGGCCGCATCCGCCCACGTAATATGCAAATTCAGCAGTTGAAAAAATATTATTTTTCAAAAAATTTCAACAAAACCATATCATGTGACGAGCGGTCACATGATATGGTTTTGTTGAAATTTTTGGATGATATTTAAAATCATAAAATTTGGATACCGTCTGTGTTGGGTAAAGGCTTAAACTGGGCGAGGCAACCAAAGTCCTATCGATGAATTATTTTTGTCTTCTACGGCAGTATTCTCAGATCGGCGTTTAGAATGACAAATACGCTAACAAATAAAAGATAATAAATAAAAACGAAAACAAATCCAAGAAAAGATATATGAGATTAATCATTAAACTAATAAACGTGAGGGGGAGGGGGGGGGGATGCACGAGTGGCATACTTCCCAATGGAGAAAGTCTATAAGGGTCAATTAAACATTAGGGGCCATCCATCAAAGTTGGTGGCAGTGGTTGCACTGCGCTCAACGATTAATGATCTATCCAGTTCCTCCATTTTTGTTTTACACTATTCGCAGAGTTTACTGGTTCACAAACAGTTGACCTACTTTTTATAATGGCATGTAGGGAGCGCGATGGCTCAGTGGTAGACTGTTGGATTTCCATGCTAGAGGTCCCGAGTTCGATCCCCGTCCGGGACGATCCGCGTTGTGTCCTTGGGCAAGGCACTTTATCCCAGTAGCGTACATGGGGGCACGATGACGCCGTGTACTAAGGCGTACTGCACGTCGATGGTGCACATGTCCTCAGCCGCTGTAACCCTGAATGAGCGGAGCTTGAACAGAGTTAGAATGTTGAGGAGCTGACAGTTGCTCGTCGATGCTCGGTGGTTCTCTCCGGGTACTCCGGCTTCCTCCAACCGAAAAAACCGTCACGGTCACGATTAGCCATTGTGCATAAGTATGTGACCTTAAACACCAATAAACAGATAATAATATAATGTCATGTACGAAACGAGTTCAGCAAGTTATGTTGACATCTTGAGAATGTTACTAATTTACTGGAGGAAGGTTGTAGGGGAAAGCTGCGAAGTTCGGATAGCAAAACTAAGCATTCTCCCACTTCGACCCACCTACGACTCTGAATATTAGTTTGCGTTCAGTTCTGTACAACTCTCTTCTTTCTTTCATTCATCCATCTAATCCATACTAACTGCCACTGTTCTCCGCCATACAAATCTCACCTTCAGATGCTCCATTATTCCCGACAACGCCTATTGTGCTCACTGAGTTCGATGAATAACTGTAAACGATTTCGATGGATACACCTTCTTTGCGCCTAGTAACGCCTCAAGGGACACAAGTCTTGAGTCATATCGACCGAGTTCGGCGTCATATCAGCTGAGTTTGGAAAATTCTGGTAGAGAAAGTCATATCTAATAAACAAAAATCTGTATTAAATGTAACAACCGCGGTAGCGATCATTCTATTCATAAAGAGGGTGTTTCTGTGCCTGCACTCCATTTGCATCGACTAATTACATGCGTCTTGGTTACCGTTTTTGATAACAGAAACTGAATGATAAATAAATCACAAGCTAAACAAAATACATCATACCAGATCATTTTGTGCCAAGATGATATTTTAAATAGCCCTACCGCGCGATAACCCTTTGCCTAACGTAACGACCAAAACCGGCCAGCGCTATTCACAAAAATCGCCCACTAATTTTCATTATTTTTTTCATTTTTTTGTCTCAAAAACATAGGTTATGACCCCTCTTTGGAACGAGCTCGTCGAGCTCATTCCAAAGAGGGGTCATAACATATGTTTTCGAGACAAAAAGTGAAAAAAATTAGTTATTCAAGAATTTTGTTTGCAAGTGTCGTCTGCTTTTCATGTTGGGTAAAGGGTTAAACATAAAAAAAAAACAAAGGAACACACAGCTGAAATGCTATACTATGAACGTCAGAATGTAATATCATGACGTCGCAATGTTCATTCCTCAGAAAATCTATTTTTATACCATGCTCGCCTATGTTGCCACCTATGAAAAGTCTTCATGTTAAATTTTAGCTTTTAACCCCGCTACCGTGTAAGGGGGGGGGGGGGGGTGGCTCAGTAGGTAGAGATGCAGGCCGCAAGCCGAGAGGTCCTCGGTTCGAATCCCACCTGCGGCAACCGCGTTGTGTCCTTGGGCAAGACACTTCACCCCCATTGCCCATGTGGGGGCACGGTGACGCTGTGCACTAAGGCGTACTGCACGTGGATAGTGCACCTGTCTTCAACCAATGCTAACCCTGCTTGTGTAGAGTTAGTATGTTGGGGAACTGACAGTTGCTCGCCATTGCTCGGTGGTTCTCTCCGTGGTCATGATTAGCCATTATGCAGAAATATGTGACCTTAAACACCAATAAATATATAATAAATACAGGTGAAAAGCTTCTTCTGCGATTTAAAGAAATTACACCTAAAGTCGGTAATTCATCCAACTTGACCGAGGGCATGACGCAATTTGCCAACTTCGATACATTCACACTTCGCGATGTTTCATTCAAACATACGACATTTTGCGGTGCTATCTACTACGTACAATGACGCATTAAGTTTAAAATATCTACAATTAAATATTTAAAATAAAATTTAAGAATTATTAATAATAATTTGACTGAAAAAGCAAGGTAAATTCAATCAACTTTGACGATGTGTCTCGAAGTCAATCAAGCATTCACTTTCAGACGGAAATACTACCCAATGGCGCAGATGCAAACAAGACAAACACGTGTGTTTGCGATAGCAAGTGTCGTTTTTTCTCCATTTTAAGTGACAAAGTCGACTATCTTTTAAGAGTAGGGTATTAATAAAACAAATACGTACTATGGCCGGTAAACAGATTTAAGCCTCCCGTAGAATAAGGGTTTTAACCACTTGGCAAGCCGAGTGGTTAAAACCCTTATCCTACTCGTGGTTTAAATCTGATTACCGGCATAAATACCTATTTTTTATATATAGACGCGTAATGATTGTCAAAACAGACGCCGTTAAAACTGTACCGACTCCCGTCATTATGCCAACAAGTCAATGAAGAGAGGGATACTGTAAGATAAATTGGCAATTACCACCATGGATTTACAAGATGGCGTCCTGAAATAATCGAACTCGCCTCTGGCACATGTATGGACTTATCCTAACGGTCCCGTTGATACATACCTTGAGACGAGGCCACTATTTATCTACACCATCTTGGAAACCAACATGATGGTAAGAACCTATATGTAACTGGGAATTTGACCAAATGTGTTGCTTGATAGAAGTTTGCGATGTCAGATATCATTTGGTGTTTTGAATCCGTGACATAAAGTGTTTTGATGGATTTTACATGTGTGTGTACTGGTGTTCACTTTAAGCATCTATAGCTACATCGTTGGCCAAGATTAATGTAAATTCAAAGTTAGCCAACCAGTCATTTATAGCAATGCCGTACTTGTTATAGGGTGCTTTCCTTGAGTGTAAGATTCGGGTCCTATGACACCACAAAGCTGCCGGTTGTTCTCGTTTATTAACCCTTTACCTAACCTGAAAAGCAGACGACACTTGCAAAAATAATTCTTGAATAACTAATTTTTTTCATTTCTTGTCTCAAAAACATAGGTTATGACCCCTCGTTGAAACGAGCTCGACGAGCTCGTTCCAACGGGGGTGGGGTCATAACCTATGTTTTTGAGACAAAAAATGAAAAAAATAATGAAAATTAATTGGCGATTTTTGAGAATAGCGCTGGCCGGTATTGACCGTTACGTTAGGTAAAGGGTTAAAAGTAACAAAAAAACTCGACTTTGTTGCCTATTAATGTCACGTGTGTTTTCTCAACAATTACTTGCTTCTTAATTAGATCTTCGACGCGCGTCGGGGGCGCGGTGGCGTTGCGGTAACCGGTTCTCGTCAAATCACCGAAGTTAAGCAACGTCGAGCCCGGTTTGTCCTCGGATGGTTGACCGTCTGAGCGATTAATTCAGACTCCCTCGTTGTGTCCCTGAGCAAGGCACTTAACTCCGATTGTCCACATGGGGGCATGATGACGCCCTGTTCTAAGGCGTACTGCACGTGGATGGTGCGCATGTCTTCAACCAATCTAACCCTTCCTGTGCTGCAGTGTTGAGTTGCGATGTTGGGGAGCTGGCAGCTGCTCGTCGTTGCTCGGTTGTTCTCTCCGGGTACTCCGGCTTCCTCCACCCGCAAAACTGTCACGGTCATGATTAGCATTGTGCATAAGTATGTGACCTTAAACACCAATAAATAAATAAATAAATATTCGACGCGCGTCTAATAATTTCAATGGAGTTAACTTTATCGAAAGTCGGCATTAATGACAATATACGTCAAGGATGGCCATCTGGGTAAACCATTGTCACCGTATTTCAAGAACTGTAAGAGTTAAGCGGAGAAAAAAAAAACCCAGAAAGTTAGTACATGTGGAAATGATAAAATAGCAAAATCAGCTGATATTCACACTAAAAGGAAAACACTTGACAGTTAGGATATACTCTATGCTTACTCAAGTACGTATTAAGACGTCATATATACTAATGTGCACACAGACTGTGTTAGCGGAGATTCGACACTGCAATAAATTTACTATGAGTATCAAATCTCATTACGTGACGTTACTGGTACAGTAAAGGAGATTCTGTCAAATATACCATAGAAACAGAAACAAAAACAAGGATGAACTCAATAAAACCGTTATTTTTATCAATAATAACAGTACCAGTGTTCAAACATTCACAGTTGTTGATTTTTATCCTCATCGCTGCTAGACCTGCTTGTGTGGATTTAGAACGTTGGGATGTCTGGCAGTTGCCCGCTGCTGATCGATGCTTCTCTCCGGGTACTCTGGCTTCATCCACCCAAACATTGAAAGGTGGCTCCGCCGCCTCTATATTTTTACCACTATGCTTCAGAAGTAGTTTCAGCGACAGACAGACGCAGACACTTGTGATCTTAAGTTTTTTAACCTTTTACCCAACGTAACGGTCAAACTGGTCAGCGCTATTCACAAAAGTCGCCAATTAATTTTCATTATTTTTTTCATATTTTTGTCTCAAAAACATAGGTTATGATCCCTCTTTGGAACGAGCTCGTCGAGCTCGTTCCAATGAGGGGTCATAATCTATGTTTTTGAGGCAAAAAATAAAAAAAAATAGTTATTCAGGAATTATGTTTGCAAGGGGGCGCGGTGGCTCAGTAGTTAGAGGAGCAGGCCGCAAGCCGAGAGGTCCTCGGTTCGAATCCCACCTGCGGCAACCACGTTGTGTCCTTGGGCAAGACACTCCACCCCATTGCCCATGTGGCGGCACGGTGGCGTTGTGTACTAAGGCGTACTGCACGTCGATGGTGCACCTGTCTTCAACCAATGCTAACCCTGCTCGTGTGGAGTTGGTATGTTGGGGACCTACAGTTGCTCGCCGTTGCTCGGTGGATCTCTCCGGGTACTCCGGCTTTCTCCACCCGTAAAACTGTCATGGTCATGATTAGCCATTGTGCTGAAATATGTGACCTTAAACACAATAAATAAATAAAGTATGTTTGCAAGTGTCGTCTGCTTTTCGTGTTAGGTAAAGGTTAAGACATGGACATTTTGGATTCCGGTGTCTTCCTCCAATTTCACCCCATTCTCTTTTCTGGAGTTGGGTTTAAACTTCGACTCTCTGAAAAGGATCCGGCAGTGTACAGAATTATGAAGAAAATACTTCCTTAGATTACATTTAGCATCACATGACACAGTATTTTTGTTTATATTGTTGACACCTCATAACAAATTACCTGCAGGTCGATTTGCGTTTTGCCATTGAATGGTTTTGGAGTATGTCACGCTTCAAGTCAATTAATACACACAGTTTCTCGGTGTCTTGTGTTCCGCAAGAACAGCCGGTAATAACAAAAATAATACACAGACAAATAAAACGCAACGCATTTTGATGAACTGGCGAAAACCGTGCACATATATTCTTAAACACCAGACAATTGTTGGAGAATGGGTGACTAAAAAACAAGGATGTTAGTACTTAGCAACACTCTAGAGTTGGTAAATGACGTGACCGATGAATCACACCAAAAGTACCAGTTACTGACGTCAGTGGTTGGAAATGCGTGTCTACCTCTAAAATCTGTTGTGTTCAAAATTAAACCAAAATCAACTGGATTGAGTGAATATGAACCCAAATGTTTTTATATCCACTCAACCCAGTTGATTTGTGTTGATTTTCAACCCATCTGATTTTAGAGTGTATGAGCTATATATCCTTCCGATTTGATCGAAACCATTAGCAGTGCGCGGATAGTGTATTGGAAATAAATCCCACACAGCGTGTTTAACCACAACGCCTTGAAGTTGATGGAATTCATTTTGCATTTGTAGGTAGGGAAGGTACATGTAATAATTTAATCTAACAGACCTGTGGGTAGGGGCCAACAAAACTTCGAAATTCCAATCGACTCGATTAGAAATCGTCGAGATGTTACGATTTTGTTCTAGGATTCGTCTTATAAAATGTATACTACAGTTTTCTCTCGTTAGATCATCTTGCAGACGTGGTTTTAGCTTTGCTATCGTCGTGTCCATCTGACGAAGATATACAATACAGCCGCCATGGACTGTCGTAATCCACGCGTGGGTAGTAATATCCACGCATGCAATTACCAGGTAATAATTACATGGTTAATGTAGTTATACGTTTTGGGTCCAAATACTCAATTCCCATTGGTCAGCTGGATGAAAACGTCATGACCAAATGTAATTCATTTTCCAATGAATACATTTGGTCGAACTTTGACCCGCATTTACGGTAGAGAGCAGTTGACAGAATGTAATTCGGGCGGTGTTTGGGAGAGTTTTGAACTTTTAGCGTCTCTCGCAGTGATCAACTCCACTGTTGTTTCTTTGGTGACATTTACCAACCGTGGCATAAAGCCCATTACTAAAATACTCGTTTCCATTTCTAAAGTTGTGAAAATTAAAAATCAGAGCTGTGCGCTTTGTCTTTTTTGAGGTGGTTTTTCGCCTCGTTCGTTTGTACATGTTTTATTTCGTCTTCCTGCTTTGTTATTTGGTAAAAAGTAGTTTAAACAGTTACGGAATGTAATTATAAGAATTGAATGCAATTTTTATAATCTTTATTGGAGTATGAACGTGTGGGAATGGGAACAAATTGTATGAATCCCCGAAGGGATTCATACAATTTGTACCCATTCCCACACGAATGGGTACAAATTGTATGAATCCCCGAAGGGATTCATACAATTTGTACCCATTCCCACACGTTCATACTCCAATAAAGATTATAAAAATTGCATTCAATTCTTAATAATAATTATCATGCGCAAATTTTAATTAATGAAGCACCGGGTTGTAATGTAATTTAGAGTTTGTAATCTAATATCATTGCGACCGTGGAAATATTGTCCACTCGTGGAAGGTGTCCAGTCCAATTGCATTAAGCACCAATAAATAAATAAATAATCACTGTGTCCAAGAACATTTTGATTGCAATGTTAAACCCAAATGTTTGTGAGAATTCAACTTGTTCATTATTAAAAGAGATGTTTTACGATGAAATATTTCTGTCACGTGTGGATGGAGTTGCTTCTTACCTTTTCGCTAAAATGAGACCAGCCAAGTATTGGCATATTTGTTTATTTATCGAGTTCCAAATTCAACTCTGCTAGAACGTTCTTATTATCACGTGGCGATATAGTCAGACAAGTGTACATGTCCCCACCCCCGCCACCTAATTTTCTGGAAAATGTCAACCTTAAATGCATTAGTGTAGAGATACCAAAACTGGTACCAGTGACGTATCGGCAGGAGGGAGTGTGGGTGGGGGTCTCTGGCGCCCTAAATGGTTCGCCGCCCTCCCCCAAAACACTGGCCCAGTGCAACTTTCACAGAACGTAGGGCCATGAAATGGTCTCTTCTATAAGTCTTGTTATAAAAGTAGGTGGGTACCACTCTGGCACCGGTGGGCAACATTTTTGCAGCTGCTTAAATTGGGGTGGGGTCTGATAAGAACAGAAACACGCTAAGTGCTAAAAAACGTACAACAGAAATGGATTCCTTCCTTCTTTCAGTTGAGTTTAACTGCATAAGTGAAAAACAAACTTCTAACAAACCGTCATATGGGTTTAATAATATACAGTGCATGTAAAAACAAAAGGGTGTGAGCGAGTGGAAGGGGGGGGGGGGTGGATGAGGTATGCCAATATGCTGTGGTAAGGCAGGCCGTCACAATCTAGATTGTGCACGGCCTTTTAACTGACTCAACGTTCAATTTGTAGCAAACTGTGCCCAATATTTGTTATGCAATAGGCCAAAATAGTCTTGTTCAAAAATGTTATATTGTTTCAGTGTACTGGAGAATGCCTTCAGGCATTCTCCAGTATACTGAAACAATATAACAGTTAAGAACAAGGAAATGTGAAAAAAGCGTTCAGAGCATGCAATTATATATGTCCAATATACTGAACCAGTCACATTCTGAATTAACGGTAACTTCTTTTATGTGCACATAATTTATAATTTATTTATGTATTTATTGGAGTTCAACGACACATTCGACAGCCAGGGTCACCTCCTGTCGGGCATAATTTACAAGGATTTGTGAAGAAGATTTATGAAATATTTTAAATCCTCGTCTTTGAGATCAATCGCGGTTACCCAACGTTTTGTAGAATGATAGAATTGTGTCATTGGCTCACACTTGTATCATCACCTCACTTCTAACCAACCCCAGCACACACCATGGCACAACTACTTTATCAGCGCCTAGTCTACCCATATTATCATCGCCTTTTTCCTCCGAATCGTTGCCGCTCTGTCTACCATTTCAGTTTTACTGAATTCGTCACCACATGCTTCGTCGTCACCACACAAGCAAAAGGGGGTATAGGGGAAAGCTTGACAATATATATTGGTGAAAGAACGGCGAACGAAAGTGGAAGATGGAAGTGGAAGCTGGACCGAAGAACAACGGAAAAACAGCTGCTGACAGAGTTATGTGGGGGCAAAGTCTTCTGTACAGGAGAGCGACCAGGAGGTGGTAGCTGGACATTTTCTCGGTCGACAAATTTAAAGACAGCTGACTGGAACAAATTAGCGGTTGGCTATGGCTTGGAAGGTTCACGACTGGCAGTGGCAGAGGCAGCGGCTCGCGGCGAAGCTTCGAGTTCGTCGACCTGGACACTTCTTTAGATACGTATCTGGAGTGTAGTATGTGTGTAAAAATGAGTGTGCTTGGCTTGAGTTTGGTTCATTGGCCCATATGGAAAGATCTGTGTAAATGAACAGCATGGGCATCACATTACTCAGAAGATGCTCCATCGTATCCGCCCCAGGTCGACGATGCGGGGTTGGACGTTTGTCAGTGACTGGCCTCTGTCCGGAATGTAGGGGCAAAAGCTAGGTGAGACAGAAAAGAAAGCAGAAGAAACTTCACCATATGTTGGTTGTGGAACTCGACTCGGCTACTAACTGTGCAAGTGGTGTGCTGTTACCTCCACACCTCTTGCTGAGAGGCTGCTGCTTGTCAAAAAGTCGATCTCTCGCCTTCTGGAGGGTACGCTTTACTGCCATCGGCAAACGCCCGGTCTGTCCTACAGGCGCAGCCTATGGTGTTCCATTTGCTGCCTCATCTTGTAGTTCAAACGCCGACTCAGATGCATGCGCTTTGCTTGATGGGCGGAGAACCACTCTTTTTAGGATGCTGGTCCATTCGGACCTGTCCGGGAGAGTATGCATGCATGAGGTTACTCAGGAAATCCCATCTGTGGCAAGACCTCTCTGTGCGGACTCCCCGAGCATTTGCAGTGCAGTAACGGCTTAATTCTTTCCTGTTGGCGAAATCTTGGCGTCAAACCGCAGATTGGCTCACTGAGTGAAACATTCAATTTCTAAGGCTTCGTCGGAATACTCGGCACCTATCGAGGCTCCCGAACACGTCGGGGTCTCAACCACGACACACTTACTGCAAGGCGGAAGCTCGAATGTTTGCTGTTCTTGGACTTCCTTTTACAGCGAATCAGAGAATTTGTTATCTTGGGAGATGTTTACTTCCCGCAAATACTTTCAGACATTATGCATTAGACGTTGGGTCAACTGAACATTTGTGAGGGTGAGAAGGGTAAGAAATGTCCACTGATCGGAGTGATTTGAGGAGGATAAACACTCGTCAAAGAAAGTTGAAGACGGGTCCCCTTCGATGCTTATGAGCTGATCCCATCAGCCTCATGGCGTGCGCGTCCCTATATTCCGAAGGTGCAATACTCCGAGGTGCCGATGTTCCGAAAGACCAATAGTACGAAGATCTGATATTCCAAACGTCGAATACGCCAAAGCCCGAATAGTCCCAAAGCCCAGTACTCTGATAATCCGAAGGCTCAATACTCCGGACCCTGATACTCTGATTTACCGATACCCTGAAGAACTGCTCCTCCGAAGGCCAAATACTCCGAGGGCTCAATATTTCAAAGACTCAGTAGTCCAAGGCCTGATGCTTTGAAGGTCCAATAGTCCGAAGGCGTAATACCCCAAACCCAGTACTCCCACAGTTTTACAATGTAACACTTGTTTTCCCCGTGTAGGCCTACTGTTTGATGGGGTTATATTTGGAATTAAAATATGAGAATCCACTGGTCGTACGAGTTAGTGCCCACGCCAGTAGCAGGAGCCTTTTGTAATAGTACTATATGTGTGCCCGTATGTCCGTGGGGCCGTTTGTACGTCCGTTCGATTTGGTTTCTGGACCATGCATAACATATCACAAACGCATCAGACTGGACTCAGTCATTATAGTCTTATCAAATGAGACTAAAAACAAATTAGCGATCTGCAGTTAAATTTCCATTTTTCACGTTTTATTGCTAAATCGCGTTTCCGTACACATTTATTTCTTCCAACCTTTGTCTTGTTGTTGTTTTGTGTCTTGTGCAACGTTACGTTCCGATTTCACAGAAAGAAACAATGCTTTGTGTTATTGCTCTGTGTAATCTGATTCTGTATAATGATGTAAAAGTGAGATATTTGATTTGTATGTGTCATACGCGCTCATTGTGTATATTCTAGGAAGGAAACTCTAATGCTGAACAAAGATTGACAGAAAACTATCGTCAGCGGTCAGTGACGCCGAAATTAGAATTTCCAACTCGCTGTGCACTTGAAAACACAGCGAAGTGAGTAGTACCTTTTATCTGTACAATATAATATTTGATATTCAGACGGCATAAATTCATTTATGATAGTGGAAAGTAAGGTTTTATTCAGTTGATTTAGAACGTTATACTTCAATATTGATACGGTATACTTCCAGGAATGCGAAATTGCTGATTATTTTTTGTAAATTTGGGATGCACCCCGATTTCATTTGGGACAAAAATAATTTTTAAAAATGCCCAAAGTTGCTAGAGTGGCATATATAGCAAATAACCCGTCCGTCCGTTCGTCCGTCCGTCCGTCCGTCCGTCCGTCCGTTCGTTCGTTCGTTCGTTCTCGTTCGTTCGTTCGTTCGTTCGTTCGTTCGTTCGTTCGTTCGTTCGTTCGTTCATTCATTCATATCACTCTCTGGGAGATATTCTCTTATATCTATCGAGAATACAGATATGAAAACATATTTGTTGAACATTTCTCGCTATCTTGTGAAGGAAAATAAAACAAAAGAAAAATATTTCCAAGAAGCTGCTACAGACACCTGTATATTCCACCAGACGATAACACAATCGTAATTTGCTTACAATCCACTTGTAAGGAACAGCAACGGAAACGTCTCGGATCCTTTATAACTTATACTGACACATACATTCTAAAGTTACGGGTTAATATTAAATTTGCTCTCATCGTCCAAGTTTGGGCGAGATTCTGTCTATCACAAACTTTTAAAGGTGGCTCCTGCGCCTTTACATTTTTACCACTACGCTTCAGAGGGTATTTTCAGCGACAGACAGACGCAGACACTAGTGATCTTAAGTTCTTTTAAGGCAGGGGCATTTTGGATTCCGGTGGCTTTTTCCAATTTCACCACATTTCTAGAGTTTAAACCTCCACTTTCTGACAAAGGATCCGGCAATTATAAAGAAAATATTTGCATGGATTCCATTTAGCAACATCTGTCGCAGCATTTTTGTTTATATTGTTGACACCCCATAACAAATTACTTACTGGTCGATTTGCGTTTTGCCACAGAAGAGGCTTGGAGTTTATTTAATCCACGAAATTTCTCAAGAACAGCCGTTTATAAAAGTTGGCTCAGGAGCAGGGCTGGGAGTAGTTAATTTTTTCCTTAACGCGTTAACGTGTTAAAGAAATTCACGTTAACGTGTTAAAAATGGTTAAAATGCTCGAAAAGAACAACAAACCCAATTTCAACTCAATTTGTATGTTTGAAGGAAACTTTATGTGCTGAAAGCATAAAACCATAGTTCATAGGTGCAACATAATCTAAAAAGTGAATTCTGAAGAGTTTTCGTGCAGGAAAATAATAGCAAATGCCGTTTCTGTCAGCAGCGACATGTGGCGGTGCTCAAAAACTAAACCAAAAGCAGATAATAGTCTCTCTGACGAGGCGGAAGTTACCGGCACTGCGAAATAGCGCTTTGCTAGTTTGGCTAATCTGGGGAAGACTGTCTCTCGATTCTTCCACCAGACGAGTGGATCATCGGCGACGGACAGTGACCTTGACCTTTCATACTCCGCTGTCTCATCATCAATGTCTGCCTTTTCGCAGTTTTCACTGGACTCACGCCCGTCTCCAAGGAGTTCTTCTAAGAATGGCTTCTTAACCTTCGACGGTAGTTCATCATTTGCGACAGAAACTGTAACATTTCCCGGTTCTACTTCGACAGGGCACATTTTAGTTATTTCTTGTTTAATGATAGTTTTAACTGAGTCAGAGACAGTGGTCGGAACAAAAGAAAGTTTTTTGGATCGGGGGTCCAGGTCCTGGACCCCCGATTCAAAAAACTTTCTTTTGTTCCGACCACTGTCTCTAACTCAGTTAAAAACTTGAGACAATGAGAAAAGAGACTAACGTGTGTATTTTCTAATATATGACGAATTATAATGGCGCCATGTTATAAAATCATATAGTCATAAATTTACACAGGCGAATTTAAGGGAGTGACGCATGCCCCCCCCCCCCCCCCCCCTCCTATCGGCTAGACAAAACACAAAACCCTTAAACTAGCTAAATTAGGTGGTTTAATCAATATTAAATGCACAAATTAGGCTTTGGGACAGGATGGCACATGTTATCCTAAAATCCTGGATCCGTCTCTGAATTTAAAGTATTAACTGACGTTAAGAGAATTTTAACATGTTAAAATATTTTAACACGTTTAACGCGTTAACAGTTAACTTCTCCCAGCCCTGCTCAGGTGTCTAGGATTCTTGGGTCACGCCTGGGTTCCCCAAAATTCTGATTCCTGTGCCAAGCCTGGGCCCCCGATTTCTGAACGAGAATCAGCAAGATAAGTTGCCCGTCGTATTAGAATATTAGTCGCCACTCAAAAAAGTAGGAATCGGAGTGCCCCATGGAAATGCTCAATTTGTTTGCCCTTTACTCAACATGAAAAGCAGACGACACTTGCAAACACAGTTATTGAATATCTATTTTGCTCAGTTTTTGCGTCCAAAAAATAGCTTATGACCCCTCATTGGAACGAGCTTAACCCTTTACCTAACGTACAGATGGGTCAGTAGTTTTTCGATTGTTTTGGGGGATCACATCAGCACACTTCCATTGACAAGGAAATACGGGAAATTCCACTTATTTCGGAAAGCAGACAAATAAGGATCTTTTCCCACTAATATTTGTTTTCAACATCCTGTGTGAGATTCGTCATGACAGCTTCTTTCATTTAATGTAAGTGATTTGAGAATGTTCTGGGTGTCTTTCGGTGTGAAGAGACATTGTGGTATATATTGTGGGCATTTACGCTCAGAATGGTTATGAGAGTTGTTTTAATATCAGATGATGGATTTTTGTTTTTACAGTAGTCGTAGAACAATTTTACCCGGGAGAAATTGGTGAAAAAATGCTTTTGGTGCCATTTGACACTGGAATCTCTCGGAAATAGCATATCCCAAATCCATCTTGCGGACACATATTCTTTTGCCAATTGAAATGGGGGCCTGTTTTTGGACAAAAAATCTCAATTGTGTTGACGATGCCACCTACTGGTGTGGTTATTGTTTTGTTTTATCAGACAATATACACAAGACCACGTCATTATTTTTCATTGAGATCCCTGAAAAGGTTTTTTATTGTTTTACATGGAATATATTGACACTCCACCCCACACTCAAGGATTTTACCCCCCAGACCACACCCACATCCCTTTCTGTATACTTAATTTTAACTAGGCCTATATGTATCGCAAGACCAGACAGTACGGATATACATAGTAGATTACTTTTGGATATTGCATGACGGCAATTTTTAAATGTATCAATTGCCTCAAACCAATACTAACGTTTTTGCTGGGTTAATAAACCCAGCAAAAACGTTAGTATTGGTTTGAGGCAATTGATACATTTAAAATATTCCAGTAGTAGTGCTCGCACGTTTCACCCCTATTCTGGATGATCTCATTTGGATGATCTCATGTGACGTCATGTCACGTGACACAGTGGCGCCATGTTGTGTTGTCATGGTAACCCGCGTGAGCGGCCATCTTTTGACGTCATCTCCATAGTGAAACGTGATGTGAGTGCGCATGCCAGCGCGTGTTGTTAGGGTGATACGTGGTTCAATCGTCCAATTTGTATACTGGAGGCCGCCATCTTGGTTTCTATGGTAGCACGTGATTGCTATGTTACCAATGACTTCTAACGAGACAGGGGAATGTTCGGGGGTGTGTTCGATTGTAGAAGAGAAAATACGATTACCACAAACAACCCGACAATCCCTCCAAATCACCAAAATCCACCCAAAATCACCGAAATTGACTTTATTTGATACGGATTTCCCACGTTATTGGTTTTATTAACTTAGCACGTAGTGCCATAGTACTAACTGGTATAAGGGGTGCGTTCGATTGAACAGGAGTAATGTTCTGGCTTTGAATTCGCCTAGATTTCCTTTTTGGATCCCTATCCCATGACGTTGTTCCCATTAAAAGACACGTTCCTTAGGGCTGCTTCTATCTATATATGCAATACTTTTCGTCTATCTGGCCTGATTTCTTTGTTCTAGAGTATACTCCCGTAGCGTAGAAGAGCCTATTAACTGGAACAGCTTTGCTTATTATTACTATATTTAGCTATTCTAGTCTATTCTTGTTAGTTCTGACCCTATTCCAAGTACTCTTGTTGTTTCATTTATCTAGATCATTTATATAAATTATAACTAACCAATCAGATTGCTTGATTTCCCATAACCTGTATGCAGAGTTATCTCCCTTCTGTACAACAAAAGCCAATATCATTCCCAAAGCCAATATCATTCCCAAAGCCAATAAGCTATCGAGCAGTTACTGATAAGTCATTGCTCGAACGACTCGAAGCTCATCGAGCAAATGAGCCTTAGAGCAATTGCTCGATCGAGTGACTCGGCATATTGCTCGAATGACTCGAAGTCCGTCGAGCAAATGAGTTATCGAGTAATTGCTCGTTCGAGTGACTCCTCGAACGACTCGTCGACTCATTTCAGTATTTGAGGATACCTATGGCCCGGCATTGTATTATTGGAGGATACCTCTCGAGGATACCTTTTATAGGATACTTATCTGAGGATACTATTACCTATATCACAAGGCATACCTATCCCAAATATCCCTTATAAGCTAAAGAGCAAGAGAGTAATTGCTCCATGAGCAATTGCTCGATCGACTCGAAGCTCATCGAGCAAATGAGCCTAAGAGCAATTGCTCGATCGAGTGACTCCTCGAACGACTCTTAGACTCATTTCAGTAAAAGGGGTGCCGAAGGCCATATGTTTTTCAAAAAGGAGTGCCGAAATTGGGGTGCCTTCTGGAGAATCCCTTTTTTGTCAAATGAGCTATCGAGTAATTGCTCGATCGAGTGACTCGACATGCTGCTCGAACGACTCGAATCCCATCGAGCAAATGAGCTAACGAGCAATTGCTCGTTCGAGTGACGACTCTTAGACTCATTTCAGAAAAAGGGATTCCATAGCCATAGCCGTTTTCGAAAAAGGGATTCTTAAAAAGGGATTCTGTAAAATGGGATTCCTATTCGAGTCCGTAAAATTTGGATTCCGTGTTTTAACATCGACACTCGAGGGTATTGAAGGGATTGATAACAACGAATTCAACAATGACTACAAGACTCTGAACAGATACGACCAGTCACTACAAAACAACGAAGTAAACATAACAAAGTGAAAGAATGTCAAACTAGTCGTATTGATCGAACTAGTTGGACAGACTGAACAGATCTGAATTATGAACAGATACAAGACACCTGTTGGGGGCGCGGTGGCTCAGTTGGTAGAGGTGCAAGCTGCAAGCCGAGAGGTCCTCGGTTCGAATCCCACCTGCTGCAACCGCGTTGTGTCCTTGGGCAAGACACTTCACCCCGATTGCCTACATGGGGGCACGATGACGCTGTGTACTGAGGCGTACTGCACGTCGATGGTGCGCATGTCTTCAACTAATCTAACCCTGCCTGTGCTGCGGTGCAGAGTCCACAGTTACGATGTTGGAGAGCTGACAGCTGCTCGTCGTTGCTCGGTGGTTCTCTCCGAGTACTCCGGCTTCCTCCACCCGTAAAACTGTCACGGCCACGATTAGCCATTGTGCATAAGTATGTGACCTTAAACACCAATAAAATAAAATAAATAAATAAAGACACCTGTTCGAATGAAGTCGCAGTGAACAAAGATCCAATACAATCAAGATGGATGGGAACAGAACAAAGTGAACAAAGATCCAATGATGTTATCGAAGTGAATTGACCATAACAAAGTTTTCAACTGAATGTACTATAACCCTTAAATATAACCCAATGTTAACCCCCTTAAACTGAACAAACCTGAATGAACCCTTTGAACTGAACAAAGTTTTCAACTGAATGAACTTTATGTAATTAAAACCCCTTTGAAGTCCAGAAAGTAACTATAACCTAAATGAAGGTATTAACACCCTTGAACTGAATGAAGTATAACCCCTAACTATATCCCAATGTTAACACCTTTCAACTGAACAAAGTTTAACTTAATAAATTTTAAACTTAATGAAAATATAACGAAGGTGATCTGAATTTTAACTCGAGAATATAACCCATTAAACTGAATTCTTCCGATAGGGAAGGGGAATACCCTCGAGTGTCAATGTTAAAACACGGAATCCAAATTTTACGGTCGCGAATAGGAATCCCATTTTACAGAATCCCTTTTTAAGAATCCCTTTTTCGAAAACGGCTATGGCTATGAAATCCCTTTTTCTGAAATGAGTCTAAGAGTCGTTCGAGGAGTCACTCGAACGAGAAATTGCTCGTTAGCTCATTTGCTCGATGGGATTCGAGTCGTTCGAGCAGCATGTCGAGTCACTCGATCGAGCAATTACTCGATAGCTCATTTGACAAAAAAGGGATTCTCCAGAAGGCACCCCAATTTCGGCACCCCTTTTTGGAAAACATATGGCCTTTGGCACCCCTTTTTTCTGAAACGAGTCTAAGAGTCGTTCGAGGAGTCACTCGAACGAGCAATTACTCGATAGCTCATTTGCTCGATGAGCTTCGAGTCGTTCGAGCAATATACCGAGTCACTCGATCGAGCAATTGCTCTTAGGCTCATTTGCTCGATGAGCTTCGAGTCGATCGAGCAATTGCTCATGAAGCAATTACTCGCTTGCTCTTTAGCTTATAAGGGATATTTGGGATAGGTATGCTTTGTGATATAGGTAATAGTATCCTCAGATAAGTATCCTATAAAAGGTATCCTCGATAGGTTTCCTCAAATAATACAATGCCGGGCCATAGGTATCCTCAAATACTGAAATGAGTCGAAACGTCGTTCGAGGAGTCACTCGAACGGGCAATTACTCGATAGCTCATTTGCTCGACGGACTTCGAGTCATTCGAGCAATATGCCGAGTCACTCAATCGAGCAATTGCTCTAAGGCTCATTTGCTCGATGAGCTTCGAGTCGTTCGAGCAATCACTTATCAGTAACTGCTCGATAGCTTATTGGCTTTGGGAATGATATTGGCTTTGGGAATGATATTGGCTTTTGTTGTACAGAAGGGAGATAACTCTGCATACAGGTTATGGTAAATTAAGCAATCTGATTGGTTAGTTATAATTTATATAAATGATCTAGATAAATGAAACAACAAGAGTACTTGGAATAGGGTCAGAACTAACAAGAATAGACTAGAATAGCTAAATATAGTAATAATAAGCAAAGCTGTTCCAGTTAATAGGCTCTTCTACGCTATTGGAGTATACTCTAGAACAAAGAAACCTGGCCAGATAGACGAACAGTATTGCATATATAGATAGAAGCAGAGAATTCTGGGTAATGACCGAAGGAACGTGTCTTTTAATGGGAACAACGTCATGGTATAGGGATCCAAAAAGGGAATCTGGGCGAATTCAAAGCCAGAACATTACACCTGTTCAATCGAACGCACCCCTTATACCCCCTTAGTACTATGGCACTACGTGCTAAGTCAATAAAACCATTAACATGGGAAATCCGTATCAAATAAAGTCAATTTCGGTGATTTTGGGTGGATTTTGGTGATTTGGAGGGATTGTCGGGTTGTTTGTGGTAATCAGATTTACTCTTCTACAAAGGAACACACCCCCGAACATACCCCTGTCTTGTTAGAAGCCATTGGTAACATAGCAATCACGTGCTACCATAGAAACCAAGATGGCGGTCTCCAGTATACAAAATGGGCGACGGAACCACGTTTCACCCTAACACGCGCTGCGCTGCGCATGCGCACTCACATCACGTATCACTATGGAGATGACGTCACAAGATGGCCGCTCACGCGGGTTACCACGACAATACAACATGGCGCCACTGGGTCACGTGACATGACGTCACATGAGATCATCCAAAATAGGGGTGAAACGTGCGAGACATGCCACTTATGCCGTCGCGCAATATCCAAAAGTTAAGAGATCCGATAATTACACGTCGTTACTAGGCGTTTCTCACCGAGAACTCTAGCTCCATAAATCGTTAAATTATCCAACATAATATAGCACTGGTTGTTGAATTCAAACAAATATGGGGAAAATATTTTTTATCTTCACATTTTATCACAAAACGCGAGTAGAGTGACAAGATTGCGCAACAGACCACTCATCACACAGATTTGATTGATTCGTCTTCTGACCAGGATCCAATACTATAAAACGTTTACAATTGCATTTTCTAAAATTGTATTTTCTTCTTATAAATAATACAACTGACTAAAATGAATCATTAGCATTTTAAAAGATATGGCAATTGCCAATTGGAAACTTTCCACATTTTTGAAAATGCTAATGTTTCATTCCATTTAAAGTCATAATGAGAAAATACAATTTTACAAAATGCAATTCTGCACTGCAGGCAACATCTAAGTGCATCTTTGCTTCTGCTGACAATGTTTATGTGATGAAGTTTAGAGATGCGTTGTCCCTGTTGGTCGTTCAGGGACAGTCACCTCCATTAGAATAGTGGGACCATTCTTGTGGTTGTTAGAATTTGCGTATGAAAAATTGGTACGTTAGCAACTTTCAAGTAGCAATGGGTAGACGCTCTATGATTAGCGTTTGCTCCGGATCCCGACAAAGGGTGGGGGGGGGGGAGGAGAGTTGGAGCAATACTGTCCCGGTTCATATTAATATAAATAGCATGTGTTCTCAATTACAAAGTACAATACATATTGTAAGCAACAATAGCATATACGAAGTGCACGGCCGGTATATGAGAATAGCCCCCCCCCCCCCCTCTCCAATCCTGCCCAAAATTTCCTATAGTAGGAATTTCGGAGGGCAAGTCATGAGTAGATGGAAATTTCATCTATCTGGATTTCAGGGCTTCTTTGGTGATGCTGATGTCTCCTTTAATTCCCAAAATTCCAACTCGGTTTCAAATCGGCAAAAATTCCAACTGTTACTATTTACATGATTGCATGATGTCAATCGGTATTAGATTTTTGTAGTACGTTTACTTATCGTTATAAAAAAAATCATCGAAATGCACTTCAAAAAAATCATATGTAAAATAGTTATCCGGAGTTAATTCCATCATTCACAGTTACAAAATGATGAAACATCGAAAATTGATCATCCCTGCAAAAGATCTGATTTAATGTTAGGCCAGTGTGAATTGCTCAAAGTTCTCAGCTTGATCATTTGTTTAGCACATATTCAATTCCCAGAATAATATCAAATAATAATAACCTGATAATTCTATCATAGATGTGTTAGCACCCTTCCGGTTCCCCCTTCTAGTTGGAAATTCACTGCTCTACACGCCCCCCCCCCCCCTCCCTCCAATCGGAAACCTCTAGCCACGTCCCTGAGAATATTATGTCGGGATCTATTAGGAATTTCTGGCCTGAATTTTAAACAGGATTGGCACATTCCAGAAAAGGTAGATGTGGGTGGAGATTTCCCTGTCGGCAAACGTTAATGGATTGCACAATTCACAAGGCGTCCTCAAAAGCTTGAACGCATTAGAAAATTATGACAATTTTAGAGAGGGCGAATGGCGCGTCTGTCATTTCTGATTCTGTCACTTATTTAGTGGTATTTAATTTCCAAAATCAATTGTACTGACAATATTTATTTAAGAACATTTTTTAACTGTCAATAAAAATGAGAACACGTATTTTCTTACTTAATTTTACAAAACTCTGTGATTAAAGATATTTTTTGTTCGTTTATTACACTATGCGTTCAGGGAGGCAACTCGAGGAAACATCATCACGTTTACACATCACTCGCCGACAATCAAGCATTGGTCGAAGTGTCGAACACCACAGAAACATCATCTACTTTATTTTACCAAAATGACTAAGTTTGTTTAAAAAGTCATCATTATCCGTTTTTTTTTGGCAATATAAAATGTTGTTTATACGCTTCTAACATTTAGAACGGACAACGCAAAAACTCGGAATGTTGGAAATGAGGAAGAACAATTAATTTTCTATCTGTCGCTCCGGACAACACTATTTTCACCAACCTATCATTGTAATCTTACTGGAAGGGGGGTGGGTGCTACTCGGACTATTTTCTCTTTAGATGTGACCGATGATTCCCTCTTTTGATTCGTCTCTACTATGGCATTTGTAGACAATAAACATATAGTGTGTTTTTATATCTGCGTTATACAACGAGTTGAAATATGGTTATTTTTTCGAGGCTTCGCCGAGAAAAAATAAACCATATTTCAACGAGTTGTATAACACAGATATAAAAACACACTATATGTTTATTGTTTTTATCTGATAACAAACAGACACCCGTCTCGTGCGTCTACCCGACTTATATATGCTTCCCACGGGCCTCCAAAGAAAACCAGTCTACGAGACAAAAGAAATAGGACAAGACGCATAGAGTTGTGTCCCTTACATTACAAAATCGATGACGGCGACTGTAAAGTGCGATTGCACTTCTTGCATCATGTAACTGCGCTGGAACAAAATAAATTTCAACTATTTTATTAACAGTAACAAAACGGTGTTTCAGTAGAGTTATTCTTTTTTTGACATAGTTCCAGTTTTCTTCCGTGTTTTATGCTGCAGTCCCAATATAACAAATAATTTTGCGTTTGTTTACAATTTTTACGAAGTGTTTTTTTTTTCAGGTAGAGCAGACGAACTTTTAATTAGCGCAGTTCCGCGAGTACTTTTGATCGAGGCCGTGACTATAAATAGTTCGCAGTCGCCGCATACTAATTACTATTAACATTCAAGTAATTTCTACAATGTTTTGAAGCAAAATTTTAGGTTGCCTTTATTGAAGCAAAATAAATAAGAAATGACACCATCAGAGGATTTTGACAAAGTGCAATAAGCGTACAATTAAAACCTGCCCTGTGATATAACGATGTTTCATGAATGAATGAATGAAAATGGAATTGAAAGAGGTCAGAGGTCGTTTGCATAAATTATAATTATATACAACACCCGTTGTACATACTTCAAGTATATACAACGGGTGTTATACTCTATGGTTATCAGATAAAACCTCTTACCAAACGTAACGGTCAAAATGGGCCAGTGCTATTCTAAAAAATCGCCAATTAATTTTCATTATTTTTTTATTCTTGTCTCAAAAACATAGGTTATGACCCCTCATTGGAACGACTGGTCGAGCTTGTTCCAATGAGGGGTCATAACCTATGTTTTTGAGACACAAAATGAAAAAAAAATAGTTATTCAAGAAATTTTTTGTCCAGTGTCGTTTGCTTTTTATGTTAGGTAAAGGGTTAAAGTCAAGGGAAATGCACGATTTCAACTCCGTATTTAACAAATTTCAATTTCTTGAACATGAAGCTAAAAATGATCATTTTATCGATGTAGAGGTACGCGAGTCCTAAACATAATTGCGTGTATTGTATTTCTTCCATGCATTTTCGTCACATGGGCCATCGCTGATATACATCAAAGTGTGGGTATTGTTGTTTGGCCGTGAACTCCTCCTGAAATGATTCCTATGCTCCAGATTAAATTTAAACATCTGCGTTGAACTCTTCCATTCCCGAAAACTGTTTTTCTGTTTCTTATTTTATTTATCTTAAGTGCTGAAGGTGTCCATTGTTTTTTTTTTCGTTGACAAGTTGCTACTCAAACTAAATCGTCGCAGTACCGCTTTTGTTGGCTTCTTATTCAGGACAAATTCAATTTTCTTGATCTCCGGAACATTCACTAACCCTTTACCCAACGTAACGGCCAAAACCGGCCAGCGCTATTCACAAAAATTGCCAATTAATTTTCATTATTTTTTTCATTTTTTGTCTCAAAAACATAGGTTATGACCCCTCTTTGGAACGAGCTCGTCGAGCTCGTTCCAAAGAGGGGTCATAACCTATGTTTTTGAGACAAAAAATGAAAAAATTTAGTTATTCAAGAATTTTATTTGCAAGTGTCGTCTGCTTTTCATGTTAGGTAAAGGGTTAACAGAATCGTCGCAAACAGTTCAAATGTCCGATATCTTGACACAGCTGGCATAGTTTTGAGGTCAGTAGATTAGTCACTAAATCTAAAACAATGAAAAAAACGAAAAATTATTATTATATAAGCGGAGGCGGGGGCGGTGGTGTCGGGGAGGCAGCTGCCCTAACCCTGACGCTATATATATATGCCTATATTCTGATAAAACAAATCTGTTTCAAGTGTGCTGGATTTGAGGGATGCAAGAGCCTAAAGCGAAAAAATTCTTCTAAATAAACTCAAACAGCAGAGGAAAAATAAAAATTTTCACCTTATATGGTATATATGGTGTCAGTTAATTTCATATGGGACGAGAGCTTCGCTCTCGTCCCATGTGAAATTAACTGACACCATATATACCATATTAGACCACCAACAGACTGTGTTACAAATATATCTTACCGACTGCTACATCGAAACACAGAACTAATAACAACAGCGATCACAATTAAATGAGAGAATTCTCACAATGTGTTCACGCTTCTTTGTCTTGTTACAATTTGTGGGAGAGTGCTGTAGGCACTCTCCCATAAATTGTAACAAGGCAAATTCATATATACCAAACAGTTTCATTTCGAAGGTAACATGACACACATCCACAGAATATGAAGCCTTTTAAGTTGCCTAGCCTGCACTTCAAACCAAATATGGGCTTCCGATACTCAGTCTTTCAACTTGAAGCGTTTATCGGCTGCCGCCATTTTGAATAATCAATGAACAAAAGGGAGATTACCCATAGCTGTCAGCGTATATTGATGTTGACAGGCAGTATATGGTTTTATATGCAGTCTGCATGTCACGTCTTTGAACCAATTAAATTCCCAGATACTTGTATGAGGTAAGATACATATTTGTTGTAAACTCTCGATCTATACTCGAATCCAAATTCGAGTGAAATTTTTGATACCCCTGCCACAAGTAGATACCAGAATTATATCCCGAATAGCTGTAAGAACGGAAAGTTTTCCATGTAGTCACGAATGAGATAATTCTGGTACCTGCTGCAAAATAGTTGGTACTTTTTATTACATGCTTTGCGATATGTTGTTTCAGTTACAACATGTTATAATTACAATTAAAACACCTGAACGCCGAAAACACAGAGTAAAATCGATTGAACCTTAATGTGTAGTGTGCGTCATTTCCGGTAAGATGTTGTCTTATATCTATCGTGAAGCCAGATATGGAAAAATATTTGTTAGCCATTTCTCACGATCTTTTTAGGTAGCTTAAAATGAAAGCTATTATTGCCAACTGCCGCGAAACTTGTACACTCGCCTGGATATTCCACCAGAGAACATCTAAAATAAAATTTCTCCGGGTGAAGTACCCCGATCGAGAAGTTTCGGGTCTTCGGCTGCCATGCTGTGGTTTTCTGTCAAACCCAAACTATGTGTGTGTGTGTACTAAGAGAGAGGCCAAATTTTGCTCTTACCGCCGAACTTTGCAAAAGGTTATACCCATCACAGCTTTTTAAAGTGTCCCTCACACCTTTACGTTTTACTCGTTCTCCTCACAAAAACTCTTCAGCGAAAAAGCGACTCCGAAATTATTTAAGAGACTTTTCGTTGAGGCAAATACTCTTTGGCTTCTTGTATCCCCTTTCCTTTTCACCCTATCCCCTTTAGTGGAGTTGAGTTTTTAATTTGACACCCTCACACAGAGAGTCATAAATTTACAATACATTTAAGAGAGTAGTGACGTAGCAGTTTTTGTTTACTTACAAGTCGTTCTGCGTTTAGCCATTGAATCGTCATGGAGTTCTGCAAGTTTCAAGTTTACAAATCTGCCAAGTGTCTTCGTCTCCCGTGTATCGCAAATATTGCCGTAAATAAAAATTAATATACAGAAATAATACACACAAAGCATTTTGACGAATGGACGAAAACTATACAGCTTGTTTCCAACACAACACAGATTCTGAATCACTAGTTATTTTTTTCGCGCGTGTTCTTAGTAAATGATTGACCTAAAAAAAACTAGGAAATCCGTACTTAACAACCCCCTTGAGTGACCAGTGAATATTACCAAAATTACCAATCGGCGACGCAAGTGGTTTGAATTACAGACATAGTGACAATGTATCTACCCAATTGGCTTGAAGTAATTAACAGTACGCGGCTTGTTGACTGCTGCTGAAAAACCCACAGAGTGGATTAATCCTTCGTCAATGAACTTGGTGGAACGTATTTGGTATCTGTGGGGAGTATCAGTAATAATTTAATCCAACAGCCCCATAGGCCGGGAAGAGTCGCCAACACCGAGAGGGGGAGGAGGTAAGAGGGCAACTGCCATAATTAATTGTCCAGTGGAAGGCATTTTGCTTTCGGGCATTATGTTTTATTCACAGACACAAGTTACTGCCGTTGTGGAAATCCCCTACTGTGATGTTTTTGTTGATGGTGACTAAAGTATTATTCGTGGTTATATGACCTGTTTCCACATAATTCAGTTCTTCAGTAATACCAAGCAAAATTAGTTGGAGGCTTAAAACAATAAAATATATCTCGTGTAGCTAGTATAGATTGTAATTAATCCTACATTTGGAAAGGATGGCGCCTATATAACAGGTTGCAACGCCCTTCCCGTGGTGGCGTCAGAATTTCCCCTACAGTGTGGGGGTGAGAAGGGACTTTTGCTCTCGGACGTAGGTGCTCATAATAAAGAAGGCAGCTTCCCCGACGGTGGACCCTTCCCGACTAGGATGTCCCCCGGAACACCCCTATCTCTTTGAGTCACCTCTGCGGCCTGCCTAAGCTGGTGTCATGTGACTCTCAAATTCCGAGTAGAATAGAATCTAGAATCGAATCAGGCTGAAAAATTTAAATAAAATCTAGCCTCAAATCGAATCGAATTGAATCGAGTCTCAGCATTTTTTTAAGTTGGGTAAACCCTAACACGAAAAGCAGACGACACTTGCAAATAAATTTTTTGAATAACTATTTTTTTTCATTTTTGCATCAAAAACATAGCTTATGACCCCTCATTGGAACGAGCTCAACGAGCTCGTTCCAATGAGGGGTCATAAACTATATTTTGAGACAAAAATGTTAAAAATAATGAAAATTGAATGGTGATTTTTGTGAAAATCGCTGGCCGGTTTTAGCCGTTACGTTGGGTAAAGGGTTATACCTATTCCTCTTGTCGCCAGTCTCCTCTCAAGTATTGCATTCAACGCCAACTCCGATGACGCCGTGTACTAAGGCGTACTGCACGTCGATGGAGCACATGTCTTCAACCGCTGTAACCCTACTTGAGCGGAGCTTTAACAGAGTTAGAATGTTGAGGAGTTGACAGATGCTCGTCGATGCTCGGTGGTTCTCTCCATGTACTCCGGCTTCCTCCACCCGTAAAACTGTCATGGTCACGATTAGCCATTGTACATAAGTATGTGACCTTAAACACCAATAAATAAATAAATAAATAACGCCTACTCGCCCATGTGGGGCAAACCAATACAAAAGCGGAATATTGAAACACGGAATAAAAGTAGTTTCGGAATCGGAACCTCCTTGAAATCTTCTATCTTCAGGCCTGCTACTGATGGAAAAGGAGTTTAAAAGCAGGAGACACTTGGTAGGATTATGAGAACTGCGCGATAATGACGAAAATTATCAAATAGTTCGATTTGAATCGAATGATTGCGAAAACTTCGAATCGAATTAAATTTCAAAACTTCGCCGGGTCCTAACCTGAGTCAGATTTTGGTAAGTACTATCTTCCAAAATAATCCTTAGTACAAACGCTGCGACTGCAGGCAGCAACTATCTATGAAAAACAATATTAAATCTATGTGCGTCACAAATTACTTTTAAGCAGTTCGGAATATATTTCTGAAGCTATTTTTGGTAATATCGCACTTCCATGCAATATTAAATCTCTTTAATTCCCAGTGGACGTGAATATTGACAGGTTTGTTATTGAAGGCGTTGCCAATATCCGAGTATGAATATACAGTTAAAACTAGAAGTCCTGTTATGAAATGCGCACAAATAGCACGTCGATCTGGGCTTTAATCTACGCGATATTATCATAGTACGACTATCAAATTCTGTACATATGGCCTGTGCAAAAGCACTGTTTCAGCCAATGGACCTCCGGGTAACCCGGAGGTCCATTGGCAGAAACATTGCCTGTGTTTGCTATGAGTAAACAGGAGAACCTGTCGTGCTTTGGATGCCATTCGATGTGGCAATTGCGCACAATTCCTACGCGCAATTAAGCCTGGATCAGCGCACAGTTCGTGACAGGACTTCTAGGTTTAATTGTAATAGTGCAGTGTAGGCTCTCAAGAAGGAACCCAGCAACCGTCGTCAAATGGAGATGTTCCTTACATCAGTACTCTTGGTGGAAAGAGAGGACTTCAAGTGTCATTTTTGGCTGAAATATGGACCAACTTTTACACGTTACGTAAATTCAGGGTGGTAATACATCAGTGCGAAAAAATAGAAACAGAAGAATGTAGAGCAGTTTTCAGATCTAGTTTGGGGGGATCTCATCGGGAAATCTCATGTGACGTCATTCCACGCGACCCAACGATGTCATGTTTGTGTGTCATGGTATCGCGGTGAAGCGGCCATGTTGTGACGTCTTCTCATGGTGACATGTGGTCTCAGTGCCCCTGCGATGCGCATGTTATTGTGGTAAAACGTTCATCCGTCGTCAATTTTGTATAATGGAGGACGTCATCTTGGTTTCTATGTTGGCACGTGGATGTTATGTGACCTAAAACCCTGTAATAGGACGGGGTTGTGTCCAGAAAGTGTTTTAGAGTAAATGGGAGTATATCAAAATTACCACAATAGACCCGAGATCGACCACAAATCAACCCAAATCACCGAAACGGACTTGGCGAAGATCCCACATTGGGCTAAAATATGACTCCTTCTATCAAAGTGTTGTAATTTGCTGGTACGAATTTTCCCAAAATCCTCGTTTTCTTCGTAGAATTGCCACAAACAATTCGAACACTATTTTTACTGGCTCGGATTCCTTTGGAATTTCCTGCTTCTGCCTATCCTGGTCTATTCTATAGATTATTATTTTCATTGCTTGGCCTATCCTATGTTGCGACTTCCCCGCCCCCTATAAAGTAGTCAGACTTCCCTAGAGGTGTTTGTGTCCTAGAGTACAATATGCACACAGCACATGTAGCACATAGGCGCATGCTGTTTGTGCCGATATCGGCTTGTGTGCTAGTGAAAAATGTGTGCCAAGTGTGTGCACAACACATGCAGCATATAGGCTCATGTGGGTATTTGAGGATATCAATGACATGGTGATGTTGTATTTGAGGATACTTTTCGAAGATACCATTTGAGGATAACTTCAGAGTTACCTTCTGGGGGATACCTTTTGGAGGTTATCTGTCTGAAGATAGTTATGGCCCCTGGCGTCTGTTCAGTTCCCAGCTTCTAGACCACCCCAACCCCCTTCATAGTTCCAAGGCCACATCTTATTAGTCTATGCAGAGTCAAGACCTAGCGAACGCTAGGGTACCTTATATGTAAGAAACTGTATGTTGATCCACCTAGGTGTGTTTATGATTCAGAATCTAGTGGACATTCCACCCAAGCAATAATTGAAAATTTGTTGCAAAGCATAACAGGTACAAGCAAAGTTCCAGCCAATGGACCTTCGGGTTTCACCCGGAGGTCCATTGGTTGAAACATTGCTTGTGTACATTGTCCGCATGTACAGAATTTGAAAGTGATGCTTTGGGTGATAACTCCACCCCCGGGGGGATTTCGTTACAATCCACTCTCCACGTACTGTGAAGCAGTGTTGACACAACACATGCAGGGCATATGCACATACGACGAAAGAGTGATTCTACAACTATAGTCGAACACTAGAATGGGGTTTCTGGGAAAGAGATATAGCTAGTTGATGGAATTGTGAGCTTGTACACATCACATTCGGTATATAGACAAATGTTTGGTGTGCCAGTGTTTGCTCGTGTGCTGTGCCCATTTGCTATCCGCACGTCCAAATCAAGACTAACTGCAAAGTTAAAGCCAAATGTTTGGTAGAATTAAACAAACCGTTTGATTTATTTTCTATAACATATTTAATGATACGGTATTTCTTTTAAATATGAATATTTATATATGCTTTTGACCTTTTTAATCACAAGAAAAGTTGATATTAGTCGCGAAGACTTCTTCATTATCGAACAGTAGGGCACCTGCAAGGATCCCCAAAGTTTATCAGAGCTGTTGATTTGAGGCTTTTATAATCATTTAAGGAACGCTACAGGTGACACTAGCGACGGCATGACGTCTACTTTCATTCAAATGGGATCAGAAAAATCGTGTTGAATCCATTTTTACTACTGGATTTCTTTTTACATCTTCAAGTTTTGCTTTGTATTCTAGAGTGGGAACATAAGGAGCGCGGTGGTTCATTGGACTTTAAATCGTTTCGACCAAGGTACCTTACGTTGTGTCCGTAGTAACAGAACCTTATGATACGTTTTAAAGGTCGTTAAACCATTTTATGCTGGGTTTGTTACTTAAGAGAAACAATAGTTACTCGCCGGTGCTCGGTAGATCTTACGTGGGACTCTGGCTCCCCAAATCGTCAAACTGTCCAACATAATATGGACTTGGATGTTGAATTCGTCGTTATATCCAAGCAAACATGGGAAAACAAATTGTAATATCTTTACATTTCTTATGAACGCGAGTAGTATGAAATGTGGAGATTGGGGCCCATTAGGGTACCCTGGAGGGACCCCGGAAATGACGTCATATCACGTGACCCAGTGGCGCCATGTTTGGTTGTCGTGGTAACCCGCGTGCGCGGCCATCTTGTGACGTCATCCCCATAGTAATATGTGGTGTTAGTGCGCATGCGCAGCGCGTGTTGTTAGGGTGATACGTATTTCCGTCAGCCGTTTTGTATATCGGAGGCCACCATCTTGGTTTCTATGGTAGGACGTGGTTGCTATGTGACCTAAAACCTTCTTATAGTACAGGGTATGTTCGGAGGGTATGTTTCGTTGTACAAGAGTAATTTCCCGATTCGTAGAATTACCCAAATAAACCCGATAAGTTGAACTATTTCGAATTCTTTCAGAATTCTCTGCTTCTATCTAGTTTTCGTTTACCTGACCATGTTCCTTTGTCCTGGAGTATATTCCAGTAGAGTATAAGAGCCTATCAGGTGGAGCATCTTTGCTTATTATTACTATATTTAGATTTTCTGGTGTGCTCTTGTTAGTTCTGACCCTATTCCGAGTACTCTTGCTTCATTTATCTAGATCACCCAATCTGTTCACTTTACTGGCGCTAACTAACCAATCAGATTGCTTGATTTCCCAAAATCGATATGCAAAGTTATTTTCCTTATGTATAACAAAGGCCTATATCATACCCAAAGCCAATAAGCTATCGAGCAATTAGTGAAAAGTCATTCCTCGAACGACTCGAAGTCCGTCGAGCAAATGAGCTATAGAGCAATTGTTCTTTCGTGTGACTCGCACATACGACTATTAGCCTCATTTCGGAAAAAAGGGATTCTGTTAACCCCCGACGTTTCCCAAAAAAGGGATTATGTAAGTAGGATACCTAGAAACAGGGTTGATGATTTTCCCCAATAAGCTAAAGAGCCAATAGAGTAATTTCTCCATGAGCTATTGCTCGAACGACTCGAAACCCATCGAGCAAAAGAGCCTGAGAGCAATTGCTCAATCGAGTGACTCCACATACTGCTCCAACGAATCGACCTCCACAGAGTAAATGAGCTTTAGAGTAATTGCTCGTTCGAGTGACTCGCACATACGACTCTTCGACTCATTTCAGAAAAAGGGGTGCCTAAGATCAATCATTTTCAAAAAAGGGATTCTGTAAGTAGGATTTTCCCAAATAAGGCTAGGCTACTCCGATAATACCATTTTAGAGATAACTAGAACATTAGGTCCTCTCGGACTTTCTAAGTCAGTTTAATTTGCAAATAAGCTAAACAGCCAAGACGGTAATTGCTCCATGAGCAATTGCTCGAAAGACTCGAAGCCCTTCTAGCAAATGAGCTATAGAGCAATTGCTCGATCGAGTGACTCCACCTACTACTCTACTCATCTGGGTATTTTAGGATACCTATGGTATTGGACTATTGGAGGACACTTGTAGAAACCTTACATCCGGGTACTTCATGCTACATCCGAATTCTTCTGTTGGAAAAGGTATAAAAGGGGTGCGAGCTCGGCTTAAACCTCATTTGTGTTCTGACCGTCGTCTAGTGAAGACATGTTACCGGTTCGTTGCAGATACTGTTCCAAGACATTTTCGAGATCGGATAAAGCTACAAGACACGAAAAGAACCACTGTCGGCTCAAGTGCAGATATTGTACTAAGTTGTTTACTCAACCGCACAATAGGAAGAGGCATGAAGAACATCACTGTCCAAGAAGAACAGAAGAGCAGACATATACTGAAGATTTAATGACTGACCAGAATAAAGTACTTTTAGAATATTTACGCGATGCTGACAAGAAGGAAATCGATGCCGTTCTACGCGCTGCTGATGAAGATTTCATTACCCGTTTATGTAGCTGTGCTAACAACATCCTCGAAGATAAGATACCACAGAATTTGGCTGAATTTGATGACCTGCGAAAATACGAATATGTATTGAAGCTGCTAACAGATGATAGAATTTCTACCGATATAAAAAGAAGTATATTAGGAAAGAGTTGCTTCCTCTCGGTGTTTATCAACCCATGTCTAGCTCTGAAAAGGGTATAAAAGGGATGTACTAACGCCAAATGCTCATTTGTTCTACGACTACGAAGGAGTGAAGACATGGCGATTCATAACTGTGAGTACTGTGGAAAAACCTTTTCTCGAAAGTTTAACATGAAGAGGCACAAAGAAGTTTGCTCAAACCGACAAACGGAAAAATCGAGCAACACTGCAAGACTAGACAGAAATTCAGATACACTGCGAATCCTATCTAATTCTGATCGACATGAAGCTAAGACTATGATCAAGACGGCCAATGATGATTTGATACAATGTATATGTGATTGTGCCTCGAATATCTTGAAGGGGGCAGTACCTATAACCAAATCTGAGAGAGCTCAGCTCATCCCACACAAACACCAGATTAGGAGAATTGCCTTACCAAAGAGAGAACTATCTTGTAGGAAAAGAAGACGGATCATACAGAAAGGAGGAATTTTAGGAAAGTTACTCAAAGAAACTTGTCATTTGTCTTCTGACCATCGAAGAGAGCGAACGCAATGCAATCCAGTTGTCCACCAAAAATTTGGTCAAGAGATCTGGACTCCGATGAGTCATCGGAACTGTCAGAAGATATGGAATATGAAGAAGAAGAAGAGGAAGAAGAAGACGTTTCTATGATGGGAACTATCGTCCAAAGTGCCTATGACAAATAACAAGACGTTTTGACAACCTCATGAACAAGTATATCGCGGATGGAGTGGACAGAGAAGATGCAGTTGAAACAGCATATAGAGCACTTCAAAAGCGTGTCGGAGAAGCCATTTGTACGACAGAGAAGCCATTAGTACGAAATACATTAATACCCTTGTGTACATTAGACTTTTTTGCAACGACACAATACACAAGAATATTCAAGAAACAGCCAAGCGTCCTGGTGAAGAAGAAGACTTTGACTTTGAAGAATCCCAGAAATATGCTTTGGAAAAGAAAAGATTTCTGTTCGACAACCTTATGACAAACTACTCATTCAGAGTAGAAGATGATGAAGAAGAAGATTAGAGAAAAAAATGTATACAAGGAGTGTTAGTATGAAAATAAATTCATTTCCGTTTTGAACGTCGAAGAGTGAAGATGTCTGTGTCAACAACAGTGCTCAGATCTAAAGATGACTTACACATACAGAACTTCAAGAATGATTCTGGATTAAAGCTGACTTCCCAAGAACTGGCTCAAGTGAATCGTGTAGTAAATGTAGTCAAGAGAAAAAATCTAGACGTGGATGCTGGTGGAAAGAAACAAAGATGTGTGGATACTGGCCGACCATTAACCACCGAGGTTGCCACTGCAACCAAGAGAATAAAGACAGAAGAACTGACTGATGCTTCCACTATAAGCAAGAATGAAGTTACTACCCAAACTATGAATCAGTCTGAACACAAGCGAATGATGCCAGCTCCAAGGGCGGATCCAGAGAGGGGGACTAGGGGGACTAGTCCGCCCTCCACGAGCCCACTAAAAAGTCATGCTTTTATTCCACACAATCTTGTCCTATAACGCCCCTCCTTAACTAATGACATCACGTTGCCAGATAAGGGACATTATCCTCTTTTAGAATTCGCAGAATATCGGATATTTATAGAACTGACGACAGTAACGTCTGCAAGTATCCACTGTCTGCAAAATCGATAGTCGAAATGGGACGCAATAAAGCGAAGTATAAAAGAATATTTTGTCGCCACAAGGCCGAAGAAATGGTATGTTCCTGGTATCATTATTTTTACATCGCATACCCCAAACTTGAAGTTAATGTTAATGGGGACTGGAGCCAATATTTCCAGTCGCGTATGTTTCCCAGTTCTAATTTGATTGAGGGCTTCTGGGATTCGCTTGGTCAACTCAACTGGCCATTCGCCCGAATCTGCGAATGGCCAGTTGAGTTGACCGGTCGAGTTCTCATTGTGGCACACCGCAGTGCCTACAACAATCTTTAAACTTATTATACCCCCACTTTCTGAAAAAGTGGGGTATATAAGCTCTATGACCAGAAGCAGTATGTGACAGTGTATGTGATGTACGGTTTGATAATTTTAACTTTTACAACGAAAAATGTTTGTTTTCCTTTCATCAATTCATATTCAATTGGAGGCCAGAATGCATTTTGAAGCCACCTCAGAGCACTGAAAATCCCCACACAAATGCACGTCCCTTCGGCATGCGCGGCAGTCGATGCTAGGACTCTGACGGATCACATCAGTCCCCCCCCCCCCCCCCCTCCACACCGTATTTTAATTCCACGATCCGCCAATGAGCTCCCATAATGAACGAAGTTACCACTACGAAGAAGCCTGAAGTTTGAAACTAAGAATGAAGTTACTTCTCAAACTACAAATCAGCCTGAAGAAGATCAAAACAAGAACGATGCTTCCACTCAAACCACAAATGAAGTTACTACTCAAACTAAGAATGATGTTCAGAAGACTGAAGTTACCACTATGAAACAGCTAAAGGACAGGAAAGAGGAACCCAAAAATCCCAGCCAGGAAATTAAAACAACCGACAAAGCCAAGTTACCAGCTATCAATGAGAGGATGTGTTATCAGGAACCTAGCCGGGCAATGGGAAGAAGCTCCAACCAACAAGATGATGAGATGGTTAGCCCATGAGAGAAGAACTACAAAGACGAAAGCACTGCCATGAGAAATTGATTTGTATACTCGAATAAAAATGAATGAAATGTTATATACTGTCGTTTGTTTTTTTATCTACCATCCCAACAGAAGAATCCGGATGTAGCATGAAACACCCGTATGTAATGTTTCTACAACAAGTGTCCTCCAATAGTCCAATGCCATAGATATCCTAAAATACCCAGATGAGTCGTAGAGCAGCAGGGGGAGTCACTCGATCGAGCAATTGCTCTGTAGCTCATTTGCTCGATGGACTTCTAGTCGTTCGAGCAATTACTCTCTTGGCTCTTTAGTTTATTTGGGATAATCCTACTTACGGAATCCCTTTTTTGAAAATGACTGGTCTTAGGCGTCCCTTTTTCTGAAATGAGCCGAAGAGTCGTATGTGCGAGTCACTCGAACGAGCAATTACTCTAAAGCTCATTTGTTCGATGGACTTCGTGTCGTTCGAGCAGTGTGTGGAGTCACTCGATCGAGCAATTGTTCTCAGGCTCATTTACTCGATGGGTTTCGAGTCGTTCGAGCAATAGCTCATGGAGAAATTACTCTCTTGGCTCTTTAGCTTATTGTGGAAAATCATCAACCCTGTTTCTAGGTATCCTGCTTACAGAATTCCATGTTTGGAAACGTCGGGGGTTAGCAGAATCCCTTCTTTCCCGAAATGAGGCTAAGAGTCGTATGTGCGAGTCACTCAAACGAGCAATTGCTCTGTAGCTCATTTGCTCGATGGACTTCGAGTCGTTCGAGCAATGACTTTTCAGTAATTGCACGATAGCTTATTGGCTTTGGGAATGATATAGGCCCCAATGGGCCCCGATCTCCACATCTCCTACCACTAACGCGGTTACGCAAAAAATACTGTAGAGCAGCCCTTTCCTATGCATACTCTCCACATTGCCCAGAGTTGATTCTTTTAGTGATGTAGCTTGTTCTTGAATGTCGATATCTGACCTATGTTACGTAATAACATAACACTTGCTTAGCAAAAGCGACAGTCGTTTAATGCATGTTTTGTCAAACAACGTATACGACTAACCATTAAATCATATATATATACTACTCAAAGTTTGCTAAGCACCAAGTATGTCCACTTACCTGTATTACGTTTTAGTTGAAATATTGTAATGAAAAGTGTATATATTTCTTATTAAATTATATCTTTAAGGATTTAAGTACAGAAATTAAGATTTTATTTGTGTTTGACGTTATTTTTTTAGCTTTTGAATACGATAACCATGGAAAATGGATATTATTGGTAAAAGAGGAAATTTTTCAATTTGCCAAAAAGTTGACGGAGCGAACTGGTATGGGTTCAATATCGAGTGTGAGACCCATTACTGTTAATTACAGCTTGTCAACGCCTTCTCATGCTCCCAATCAGGTTCCTGGTGGTCCTTTTTGGGATGTTGTTCCATTCTTGGACCATCATGGCACCAAGCTCCTGGACACTTCTTGGCTGGACTGGATGGGCTGAAATTGCAAGCTGTAACTCATTCCAGACAAGTTCGATTCGATTGGGGTCAGGGGATCTTGCTGGCCAGTCCATAAGCTCAATCCCCTCCCTCTGTCGGTACTCCACGACAGCATGGGCAACATGAGGACGGGTATTATCGTCCATCAGAATGAATCTATCACCCACTGCACCTGCATACATTCTGACGTGGACATTCAGGATCTCATCAATATACCGCTGTGCAGTCAATGTACCACGTTCAAGGACACAGAGCTCTGTACGTCCAACCCTGTTGATGCCACACCAGACCATGGTTGACCCTCCACCACAGCGGTCGTGCTCAGCAATGTTGGCTGCATGGAATCGCTCTCCTGGTCTTCTCCATACCCAAGAATGCCTATCTGTGTAGTCTGGGCAGTACATTGACTCATCTGTAAAAAGGACAGGTCGCCAATCTTCCCTAGTCCAGCCAACGTGGTCCATGGCCCATTCATATCGTGCCTGGCGGTGGTTCTGGGACAGCGGAATGCGAATACATGGCCTTCTCGCTCGGAGCCCACATTCGTGCAACCTTGCCCGGATAATTTGCGTCGAAACATTTACCCCGGATGCATTCTGAAGGTCACTTCGAAACTGGGTTGCTGTGGCAAAGCGGTTCCTACGGGCCTGAATGATCAAAAACCGGTCTTCAGCTGCAGATATTGCCCTGTCTCAGCCACCTCCATGCTGTCTTACTGGTGTGCCATACTGCTGAAATCTTGCCCAGGCTCTGGTGCTCACCGTATGGTTCACACCAAGGGCTTCACCAACCTGACGATGGGTAGCCCCTTGCTCCACCATCCCTACAGCCCGCCACATTTCTGCTTCAGACAAATGTATTCTTACATTTTCATTTGTCATATTCAATCATTAAATCACAAGGATTTGTGTTGAAATGAAGACTTAATACCCTACACATCTCATGTACATGTAGACAGTACACGAAAACATCTTGAAAATCAAGGGGTACATGCTTGCCATGACTGTCACGAAGAGCTAATGAAAACACTGGGGACCATCTCAATACATTCCTCAATCATATCCATCAAAAATATCGTAAATATGTCACAAGCAAATTTCACAATGATGTGTCAAATATTTGGTGCTTAGCAAACTTTGAGTAGTATTATATAACCCGCAAGACTCTTGCTCCCAGCTATATAATGATGATCCCTTTCTGAAAACAATTGGCTGTACACGAAAAACCAGATTTTTCCACCAAAACTTAGCCTTCACCTCTTTTAGAATAGTGAGAAAATCCTCATGTGTGTTTGGCCTCGCTTTCAAAATGTCGATACGCTGGCAGGGGTACTAGGTTTGTATTCAATGATTAATATTTTGTTTCGGGCCCCGATGCTGAGGTGTCTTCAAAGATGAGCAATACTGGTCCGTTTCCTATTCATATAAGTAGTATGTGATCTTAAAGATTAGGGACCCTACCGGGTAGATTTTACATACGACAATAACCAATACGAGGTGTGTCGCCGGTAGTTAGGAGTAGTATTTCGTTGTTCAGGGTACAGTATCCGTTAGGCTCCGGATTGCAGTCTCCAGGTTTAACATCATAGTCACTAGTGTGGTGGCCGCATGATGGTTGCCATGGTAGCAGCCGTGTGTGGCCCTGACGTTGGTACCATGATGCGTGTGTGTCAGGACATATGCACAGAGTGCTGTTGTGGTTATATGTGTTTCTTCGTCGTTCTGTTTGATGGAGGAAGCCATCTTGGTTTCAATGGGTGCTAGAGTGCGCACGTAGTGCTAGAGACATGGTTGGGTATTCTGAAGATGTGTTCGGTTCAATAAGCGTTTTTATACTTACCACAAACGACCACAAACGGCCAGAATAATCGAAAACAACCGATAGGCGTCTTAAAGTCCACCATCTTGGACTCACGTGGTAATATAGGTTTGGTCACGTGGTTTGGTATACGTCTGATATAATGGAAGTATTTTTATGGGCTTGAATTCCTTTAAAATCCCCATTTCCATCTACCTCAGTTTTTCCACTCTCCACACAGATCCATTTCTTATTGTCTCACTCTACTCTACCTATTTCGCGCATCCTGTTCTGGAAACCTCCGATCCTAGCATTTTATCTATTATTTGCTTGCTCAACCTGTATTATATCAGAACTCCAAATGTTATATAACTACGGACCTCGAGACCATTTTACCATTTGACACATCTAAGATAAAATATTCCAGGGTCACCGTCACTCCTATGCTAGGCTGTATATTTATCACCTTCTTCCCTTCCAGTTCCCCCTCAGTTCCAGTGACGTTGATCTCAGTTTGAACAGCAATGACCCCCGACCCCTAATAGATTCATCTTAGTTATTAATGAAATGCGCATTTTTTTTATAACCCATTCAGCGTGCTGTCAGCCCTAACCCCAAAGCACTCCAGTTAATCCCACTTTCCCGGAGCACCCTTCTCCTGATAAATCTGCTTTCCTGATTTAGTCCCCCATAGTTTCCGTTGAATAATCCTTCAGCAGCTCCCTCACATCAGCCCCCCCACCCCCCCCCCCCCCCCCTTCCCCCACCCCATCTCATCTGAATATTAGATGCGCGTACATGTAGTAAAAAGGTGTTTAAAACATCTGTTTTTGGAAGGTTTATATCCGGTAATTTAGGTTGCATAATTTTCCCCATCTATTCTATCTTTGACCGGCATCCACTCAAATTCCCGTCTGATCGCTTCCAGTGTAGCTGCGGCTGCATTACTTGATCCGGTTATCCGCAGCCCCACATCATTTTACAAAATTTTCACGACCAAGTGCTTCATCCCGTTTGTCTTAAAGGGATCACATCCATTCCATACAGTACATGGAGCGTGGATTACCACTAAACACTCGTGAGGCGAAGATTCCACCCAAACAATAATTGTCAATTCCAGTCATAACGCATAAGAAGGTAAAGCACAGTTTTTTGCCAGCGGACCTCCGGTTTCAAGGTCAAGGTCCATTGGCTGACACTTTGCTCGTCGTTCTTATGCTTTTTCAGAGGCAAGGTTTTGTCTGAGTGGAAATTTCACTCCGTGGGTGATTTAGTTGTAATTCACTCTCGACGTACTGTACTTTTTACTGGGTATCCCCATCCTCTCTCAAACAGTTTTTTTTAACAAAGTCTTTGTCAGAGCTATTCCTTCATAGACGTTTTAACTGGGGTGTTCCTTCCCTGAAGTTTTACCTGTAGTGAAGTTTTCGTACATGTTAAACAAGCCTATTACAGACAGAACAACCAAAGACTTTATCAAACACTGAACAGGCATAAAAAAAATGCTTTCGAAAAATTAAAAATTCATCGAAATTGTTTATGTAAAAAATATTAAAAATAATAGAAAGTGGAAGTTAAGCAATTAAAACAGTGATATCAGAATTTAAAAAAAATGAAAACTGAAAAAAAATTAAATAATCAAGTTAGAAAATATTTTTTTTGTATTTGTCAATTATGAAATATTTTTGCCAGTCAATTAGATTAAACAATAAACGAAGCAATGTAAACATTTATGAGTTTAGCGCTTTTGTTTGAGCTCGTTACTTGGGGGAGCTTTTGTTTGAGGGTTATCTGTCCGCAGACTCGTGTACGGGTGAGCGTTGGTCTTGTAGTTGCTTGTGGATTATAATCGCAAAATGTTTTAGGCTTCCCTCTACTTGTTCGTATCATTTTATACCATGGCTCTATTGTCTTTTCGGGTATTCAAGCATCTTACAATATCTGATAGAACTAGACTTTATGATTTTGGAGAATCATGGCTTTTCCAGATAAAATGGCCACGATTTCTTATGACCCCAGAGTGTCTGAAGAATTGTTTTTACTTGTATCACTAAAGTAGTTTTATTGATGCTTTGAGAAAAGTGGGTATAATAGTCTCAAATTACCCAGTGTGATAAAAGAAAGTTTTGGTTGAATCATCATTGTTGGTGGAGAGGGTTAATATCAATATCAGCGTTTGAGAATCAGCGTCTAATGCAAATAGCCCATTATATCTCAAATTTATCTAAAAGTTTGATGTTTGACAGTTTGTGGAGGGTTAATGAAGGCTTGCGAGAATAATTCTTCTCCAGAGTTTATTAGGATTTTCCCTCTGGAAAAGACTATTGTTTTTCTACGCATTAGTTTATTTTTTAGCTCATCATCTTGACAAAGTCAAGCTGAGCTGATCCCATCGCTCTCCGTCCGTCGTCCATCCGTCCGTCCGTCGTCCGTCAACACCATGTTTTGGTCTTCTCCTCCAAAGCCACTAGGCCAATTCAAGTGAATGTTTGTGTGAGTAATGGTCCCGAAGGGGCATTGTATTTTTATTCAACTCAGCATGCCCAGCCCCATAGGGAAGGAGTGGGGAAAAATGCTCCAAAATATTTTTAAAATCTTCTTCTCATGAACCAGTGTGTACAATGACTTGATATTTGCTATGGAGCTTCCTTTTGATGTGTAAAATCAAGTTTATTCAAACGAAGTTCGTGAAGCAATATTTGGCTTTGTAATGGGAGGGGTAAGATTTTTTGGCCCCGTCCAAAATTTCTATTTTCTGAACGCATGGTCTGGTTTGAACCAAATTTGGTATGTGGTATTATTGGGTCATAACTACTTGACTCATAAAAACAAATCACACCCTTGGAGCTAAAAATAGAAATATTTTCAAACGCCCATATTTCCCAAACGACACGGAACACAGAGCTGTTGTTTGGTATGAAGTATCCTTAGGACCAGTAGAATTGAATGGTAGAAAACAATTGCCATCGGTTATGTTAGGGTGTTCTGTAATGGTCATCGAAAGAATGCTGAGTCAGCATATTTGCAAAAATTAAAAACAAATCCTTTCTCCAGAACAAATCATCAGAATCTTTTGATATTCGGTATACAGCTTTCATGGGGGGTCAGATACAAGTTTGTTAAAATAAAGCCCATTCGTTCATATTTGGGCTCAATACAGGAGCCCGAATTTTTAACATAGGGTAATATGGGGAATATTCTTTAAAAATCTTCTTCTTCACAACCACCAGTCGGAATCTTTTAATGTTTGGTATACATCATTGTAATGAGGGTCAGATTCAAGATTGTTCAAACCAAGTCCCTAGATTAATATTTGGGCTTCCTACGGAAGTTCAAATTTTAACTTTTTTCAATATGGGGATAATTTTTAAAAATTTTCTTCTTCAGATTCACCAGTCAGAATGCTTTCATGTTTGGTATGCAACATCTATGGGGGTGGGGGTCAGATTCAAGTTTGTTCAAATCAGATCCCTAGGTATATATTTGGGCTCGCTATGGTAGCCCAAATTTTTACTTAGTGCGATATGAGGAAATTTCTTTAAAAATCTTCTAGGGGGTTCAGATTCAAGTTTGATCAATTCGAGTGCCTGGGTTAATATTTGGGCTCCATATGGGAACCTGAAATTTAACTTAATACAATATGAGAGAATTTCTTCAAAAATCTTCTTCTTCAGATGCACTAGTCAGAATGCTTTCATATTTGGTATACAACATCTCTATGGGGGTCAGATTTAAGTGTGTTCAAATCAGATCCATAGGTTAATATTTGGGCTCGCTATGGTAGCCCAAATTTTAACTTAGTGCAATATGAAGAAATTTCTTTCAAATTTCTCTTCTTCAGATCCAACAGTCAGAATGCCTTCGTATTTGGTACACAACATCTCTATGGAAGTCAGATTCAACTGTATTCAAATCGAGAGCCTGGGTTAATATTTGGGCTCCCTATGGGAGCCGGAAATAGCCATGTTGCTGAAGAATTAAAAATTTTGTATTCAGTACCCTCTAGTTTGTCCACACATTTTGTTCGTACGATTCAGAAGACAATTTCGAACCCATTTTCACACAACTTTGAACACGCATAGAGGGGCACAAAATCTAAAAAGGTACCGAAGCGGAATTTTCTATTTAACCCTTAATTCGTCAGAATTGTCCAAAAAAAACTGTCAAATTGCGGTTTATCGGCACTTTCTCGAAACACTTCTTGTTGATGTTTTTAAACATTCATCATTGCTATACCTGCCTGTGACACAACCACTGGTATACAAGAGATATTAGGCAATACATTTGTTAACCCTTCACCGGCTGCCAAACATCGAAATTTTGTTGAAATGGGCTGTTTTCGGGCCCTCACGGCACTCAAAGAGTACTTGAGAGATAAACATAACTTTTCTTTATCCGAAGTGGGATTCATCGAGGATCATTTTCGTAAGTAATAAGGGTATTCAGAAAACCAAGCGTTAACCCGTTGTGGGCTGGTTAAACCGCAATCCCCCACAAAAGCTAAAAGATTCATGTTTTCTATGGATTTCTCTAAACGAGTCTTGTAGATTTTCAAGAAAAATTGGCCACGCGCAGGTTTTGGTGTGACAATACAAGTTGCATGGACAAAATATTTCGATAAGCGTTTGTTAACCCTCCGCAGCCTTCTAAAAGTCAAAATTGTGATAAAATGGGCTGTTTTGCGGACACCAACAGCACCCAATGGGTATGCCACAGAGAAAGGTACCTTCTTTTATCGGACGCAAAATTTGTAGAGAAACATTTTTGTAAGTAGTAAGGATATGCAAAAATCGAAGTCTTAACCCATTTGGGCTGGTTAAAGAGATACCCCTTAAAAGCTTAAATTTTCCATTTTCTGTGGATTTCTCTAAAACAACTTATAGGTTTTCAAGGAAAATTGACTATTCGTAGGTCTTGGTGTGACATAACAAGTTGCATTGACAAAATATTCCTGTGGCGCGTTTATTAAACCTCTGCAGACTGTCAAGCATCGTAATTTTGAGAAGATTGGATGTTTTCGGGCACCCACAGCACCCAATGTGTACCCGAGAGATAAACATAATCTCCTTTGTTGGAAGTGGAATTTCCTAGGACCTTTTTTGTAAGTAATAAGGGTATTCAAAAAACAATTGTTAACCCGTTTTGGCTGGTTAAACAGCGATACCCATCAAAAGCTTAAACATTCATCTAGGAAAGCCGTGATTCTCCAGAATCATAAAGTCCAGTTACTATAATATTTCTTCAATTATTCGTATTCGTTATCCGGAATAATCGAGACATACTTTCATGAGTACAAGAAGCTAATTGCAATTGTTTCAGCATTTCAGCAGCGTCACCTGGGAATTGGGTCGGGGATATCTTCCCTCGAGAAAACCAAGAGCAGGTTTTTGAAATAGTATTTTAGTACACTTGGTTGTTACTGTTAGTCTTTACTTTTGTTTCTAACACACACGGGTAGTTTTGGTAGGTGTAGGTGTCAGGGTCAATGGAGAGACACTTGCCTTCCACACACCCCCATCCTTAAAACTGTTTTCGTGCAACTGTATCAAATGTCAGACGGAAACAATACTAAAGTTGGGCACAGCATTAACCCATTGAACGCTGGTGGTATCTTCCATGTCAGTTCAGTGACAGCAACTGAAAGAGTCCACATTTATTATTTGGGGGTAGACCAATTAATATTTTCAACGTGCAGCCGCGCGGCTGCACGTTGAAAATATTAATTGGCCTACCCCACACTTTCACTCAGCAGCCATCCTACTTAAGGAAATTATGACGTATCATGCTTTGAACCCTCGGGTTCAAAGAGTTAAGGCACAGAAATAAGAACAATTATAATTTGGTAAAGAAGGCAGAGACATAGTAGCTATGATCTGTCGGTAAATAAGTCATAATGAAGATAATTGCAATTTTGGTGACCGCTGTTCTGTAATGAAAACTGAATGAGCGATGCTGGAAGTCAATGAGTACATCTAATACGTTGTGATTGTAGAATATATATATTACTAAAATACCCGACTTTATTTGTTTGCACGACTTCACTTCAATCTTTTATTCAACAAAAGTACCGTGACACAGGGAAGTCATGTAGGGTTATCGTGGTAGCACACCTGAGCGGACATGTTCTGACAGCATTGTTTTGGTGATCCATAGTGTTAGCTTTATCAGCGTGTGTTGTTAGCGTGATACGTATTTCCGTGGTCCATTTAGTTTACTGTAGGCTACTATCTAGTTTCTGTTGTTGAGCACGGCTGATATGAGCCTGGAAGGTCTCTAGCAGTACAGGGTATGTTCTAGGGATGCATTCAGTTCGATGGTAGCATTCATGTAGTCTAAAATGCTTTCAGAATCCTTGCTTCCACCTAACTTGACTCCTTCTAAATCATATTATCTCCATTCCTAACTACTTTTAGCTATTTCTGATCCTGTTCCGGCTTCCGTCCTCTACCCGGTCTCAGTTTGTCAAGTGAGATTGCTCCATTTATCTTAGCTCCACCCACTCTCGGTTCATACCTAGTTTTCAAGCGAGTGTATACTCTTGCGACTTTTCGACTCATCTCGGAAAATGGGGCATCAACGTATTGTCGGCGGTATGATTGAGGTGCTGAACTCTTAGAAGCCGGGGAATCAGAATGAATTTATTGAACATGACATACCGCGAAAAACATACAGTAAAGAAGGTGCTGCTAGTCAAGTGTCGTCTGCCTATTCAGGCAGACGACATTTGACTAGAAGCACCTGCGCAGTGTATAATCCCCCGAGCCCAAAGATAGCCGAACCGTCACTACCAGATTACCTGAACATTACACCACAGGCAAGAAAACTCGACTCCCGGCTCTAAGAGTTAAGTGCGACGCGGGGATACGTGGTTGATGGTTTTGTCAATTGAGTTAAAGAACAACGACAGCATTTACTCCTAGGAGTAAATGCTCGTACTACTCTTCGACTCATCCTAGAAATCGTAAGATCATAAAACGTAGTAGTCCCCTATCGGTGGCCATTGTATTCAAATAAGCATAAGATTAACAAGAACATTTGCTTCTTGTAGCAAATGCTCGAACGGCTCTTCGACAAGTCTGGGTATTTGAGGATGCTTATGACACGGCGATGTAGTTTTGGAGGATACATTTTGGAGGATAGATGTTTGAGTATCATGCTTGTAGAAAACTTTTACTCCCATATCTGGATATTTCTTTTGGCTAGTGCAAAGTTCATGTGATAAAATATTCACTTGTTCTATGCACCAACATGCATTTTATAATCTTACTGGCTCTGGCCAGGGTCATAAAAACTGACAGATCATCATGCGCATGCGTAGAGCTCTTTATAATTTTTGATCAATTGTCTTCGAGTGAATGCATGTTCCCGTTTCAATGAGGACTGTGAAGACAAAAAGAGAACTAATTTCGTTCTAGAGGCAGGATGTGAGGACTGATTTCCTGTTTATGTACACACATTACCAACAACAAGAGATGCAAGAGCATTTACTCCCAGCAGAAATTGCTCTCGCTGGTCTTTAACCCTTTTTCTGCCACGCCCACTTTATATGGAGTTCCTCTGTACGGCTGTATGCGAGGAAGTTTAATGAAATGTATGACATACTTGAAACTCTATCATCTGATTAATTGATGGAAAGGGCTGGTAGGTTTGATCTGCGCATGCCAGAACGTATAGATAATCTTCAAAAAATTGGTTAGAATAGTTACATCGTTTGTCAAAGACGACATCCACGTTTTTAATAATCCCGCTTTTTGCACACATATCGTACAAGTAACTGGACATGATCATGCTTTTCCGATTGTTTAGGCAAAAGAGTCGTTGTGGCGAACAGACTGTATTCGACTGTTAGAAGTTGTGAAAGCGTGACAGTTGTTAGAACCGGGACCGGGACCGGGACCGGGACCCGTTGCGGTAGCAGTGAAGCGATAGGTGCTCAGAGTCATCCACTTTACTGGTAGTGATTAACGACTTGGTATAGGCGACATCGGTTATGCAGTTGCCCATAAAATACTGCTTCACATAAACCCTTTCTAGTATATCCAATGAAATATTTTTCAGAAGAGTCGAAGAGTCGAAAGAGGATTTACTCCTTGGATCAGTTGTTGGCCTTACTCTCCAACTCGATCGAAGAGCAATAACCCACACGTATGGACAAGGGAGATAATTGTACATGAACTGTGAGTGGGTGAGGCTTGAAGGTGGAGCAATCTCTTTGGGCCGTCTGAGAATTGGTCTTTGTTCCGGCAAATGTCGGAGCAGGGTCATAAATAGTTGGTTGCGGGCAGATGTCGGAACAGGGTCATAAATAGCTAAGAGTAGCTGGTAATATAGGAAACAGGTTTTAGAATGGGCCTGCTAAGGTGAAAACGAAGAAGATACTCACATCGCATGCATTTTATAGTTGTACTGGCTCTGACCAAGGTCAGAAAAACTGACATATCATCATGAGCAGAGCTATTTAGATTCGGTGGATGTTTGTTTTGGTGTTCGCTGTGATGTAATGTGCCACACCAGACTGTGTAAAGACAATATCGCCGGAAGAGCTTGTTGGGGCTTCACATTCAGCCACGGCTATGACCATCAAGGTTTCTGGGTTTTTTTTAATCATTTGCGGTACCTAACGTAGTAGCCAAACTAGGGCAGAGCTATTCACAAAAAACACCATTCAAAATGTATTATGTTCTCCACTTTTTCCCACATAAACGTAACTTATTACTACTCATTGCTACGGACCCGTTGAGTTTGTTCTAATGAAGGGGGTCTTAACCTATGTTTTTAGGCAAACAAATAAAAATTATTCAAGAAATATTTTACAAGTTCCGTCTGCTGTGGGAATTTTGTTAAAAGTTGTCAACTTTCATTCAATTTTATTTCTGCTACACTGTTTTTTTTTTGTATTTTTCTAAAAAAACTGGTTCAATCTTAAACATTAAACTCCGAGCTGACAGCCAAAAGAATGTGTTTTGGGTGTGAAAGAGATCGAGTCCTTAGAAGAATAACAGTATAAATATTTGACCTACGACACTTGACTTTAAGCGTGTCTCTCTTTTCCTCACTTTAATTTACCAGTTCTTGACATTAAGTCATTGACGGCACAGACTTTCCCGAGATATGATGTCGAAAGAAAACCTGTTTTGATCAGATAATTCAGTGCATACGGAAGTTTCGAGTAAAAACCGGTATTCAAACAATACTTTCTATAGTCTATATAAATACAGTCACAGCCATAATGTGTTTCAGAGGAGATTTGACAAGATAGAATGCTAGAGCAGACATAAGTGATAACATAGGCAGAAGATGTCCCAGAATAGTGAGTATAGACCCCGGCATAGGCAGAGATCGATGATCTCTGAGAAAGTGTCAGATAAACAGCAGCAGTCACAGCATGAAAAACTGTACTCTAGTCACAGTACAGCACTACTTCCAACTCGCTCTCTGTCCAGACCCACTTGATACCTGAGTTTTCATCGGATATCCAATTAGTACAGCTTTTTTAACCCTTTCCCAAGGCAGACGATATCAAAATTTATTATTTTAAATATAATTTTTTTAAATATTTCAAAAAATTTCAACAAAACCATATCATGTGACCCCTCGTTGGAACGAGCTCGTTCCAATGAGTGGTCACATGATATGGTTTTGTTGACAAATTTTGAAAACAATTATTTTTTTCAACTGCTCAGTTTGCATATTACGCGGGCGGATGCGGGCGATTCGTTGGGTAAAGGGTTAGAGAAAGATTGTTGCGACTGCTTCCTTGGAGTCCCATTTGGTGAAGTCTAGTTATAGACTAGATTTTTAAAAAGTGGTGTCTGGTGCAAAATGGAAAGAATTCGAATCTCTCTGGTCCAGATGTCCTCAGATGGGTTTCTTCTGAAATAGCCTGCCATACTGTTTGAAACACAATTCCTACCATGCAAGTGCCATTTCCTGTTCTCGACAATTTCATCAACATTTTCGGAAACATGCCACTAATTCCCAGAGGAGTAAATATGGTAGATGTAGCGGAGGGTTATCCCCTCCCCTCTCAGTAATTTGCGCGGTCTTGTCATTTCGTCCAGTTTGGAGTCGTAGATGACGACTTCGCTCTTTTTAATAATCATGTGTTTTTTGTGAAACCAGATTTGATACTCAAATTTAACTCACACGTCGTCCAAGTGGATGCCTGGAGTACCCAATTAGGATACTTCGGATTACGGTACATGCCATTCAAATAACTAGATAGGAAGCCAATGCGTCAAGTCTATTGCATCAGAGTTGAGACATGTCTAGGCTGGGGGAAGCTGACTCAGGACCCGGGTGTGACGTTACCGCGGTGAATCATGGGTGTCGCGTGGGTAGTTATGGTAGCCCGTAAGAGCTGCAATGTTGTGACATCATTACCATGGTGGTACGTTGTATTAGTACGCATATACAACGCGCGTTGTTAATGTGACAAGTGTTTCCGTCATCCAGTTTGTTTACTGGAGGCCGCCATCTTAGTTACTGTGGTGGGTGTGGTTACCATTGGGAACAAAAGCCTTTAATAAAGTGGGTATATGTTCTGAGAGTATATTTGCTTGTATTTGACCCTATCTTATTTCCAATAACGACCAACAATGACTGAAATTATCGACACGACCGCCATGTTCAATATCACGTGGTTACTGTTGCGCCTTTGGACACAAGAGTAACCACGTGATATCGAACATGGCGGCCTTGTCGGGTCAATTTCGGTAATTTTTCTTTTACAATAATGGAGTGTTTTGAAGTGTTGGGTGATTGCACGGGAGTATATATAATTTCCAGACTCGACCCGACAATGGCTAAAATTACCGACAACAATCCCGAAACCTTATAGAAATCCTCATCTTGTTTTGTAATTGGTATGAGTAGCACGTTGGATTATAAGCTGTGGATGTATCGATCGGTGCATTGGGGTATGCCAAATCACCGAAAACGGATCGGCAACTACACAAAACAAAAATAGCAAACGGACTTCAAAAGCTGCTTATCTGCCTCGGATTCCCAAATATCCATCGATCTCTTCCTATTGCTGGGTTCTATTCTGACTATTTTTGAACCTCTTCTACCCATGTTATTACTTCTATCTGCGCTAGCATTGTTTCTAATCTAAGTTACTCTTCGACTTATCTATGTGTTGGTTCGTGACCCCCCCCCCCCACCCCCACACCCCCATACCTTCTACAGATGTGTCCAAAAATCAGTCGAGCACCGACAGGGACATGCTTTGCACCGGCGACTTTCTCGAATATTATCGGACAAATGAACTATCGAGCAACTGTTCCAAAAAGTGACTCCTCGTACGATACTTCAACCCATCTCGGAAAACGGGATTCTTTAAACACAGACGCATCTTAAAGGAGATTTTGTAAGCAAATGTTTTCTAGTGTCATTGTTCCCTGTCAGTTCACCACTAGCTGCTACCAGTTTTGCCATCCCTGATCCACAAGGTAAACAACACTATCGACTATCTCTCTCGTTATCCCCTAATAGTACAACAGCCTACACTTTCTTCCCCTGGTACAGCTTTTTACCTTACTACATAGGACCCTACGAAGCTTCGAAATTCCATGTGATTCGAAAGTCTCCATGATTTGATTCGATTCGATTTCAATCACGCCGAGTTGAGAATTTTCGAATCGTCGAAATGTTCTCAAAATCCTACAAAGCGTTTCCACTCGAACTCTTCTTCTATCACCAGGAGACCTGACAATAGAAGTAGGTTCCGAATCCGAAATTGCATTTATTCCGTTCCGGAATATTCCCATTTTTGCTTGATTTGAATGGGTCGCCGTTGCACATTGGATATTGCACATTTGATTGAAGACTGCCAATGTTTACGGTTGTAAGAAGCTGCAATATCCACAGCTTGATTAGCGGTGGGATTCGATTCGAGATTCAATTCGAAATCTGATGCCTGATTCGATTTTTATTCAATTCGACCCGAAAGTTGAGGTTCGCAGGCCCTATTACTACACAACCCTCAACGATTACTATAGCGTATATTTTTTATCAGTGTCTCCTGTCACAACTATTAGCTTCAGAGTAAGGCTCTAGCTTATATCACTACCGCTGATGATCAATCACTAGTAACGTACTCTGCTAAGCTACCAAGTAATATACTGCCAGGTCCTATCAGCCTTATTCGTGGAATCTACAACAGCGAAGAATTCGGAAAAGTTAAAGTCGTTGTAGAAGGCACTCGGTTCGAGTGGCTACCAGTACGTCTGTTCTATTCATCTTGAAAACGAATACAGCCGATATCGGATCGGTTGTTAGAAAGGGGTGCCGAGAACCATGGACGATGATTTAGTTAAATAGTCGTGCTAGAGGCCATCTGATTCGAGTGAAACTCGTACGACTCTTCGACTCATCTCGAGAAGAGGATTCCGACATCAAATAATAAGCACGGTCCTGGAGATGAAGCCTAAATGTGGATAAGGCCACGCCGAAATCCCGAGTCGCTGATTGAACACAGGCGCATCTCGTAGTAATTTTAGTTATCCTTGTGTTTTCTAGTGTGTTTGGGAATTTACACCGGTTTGGGAACTCAAACAACCCGAGGCGAAGTCGAAGGGTGTATGAGTTCCCCGACCGATATAAACTCACATACACCCTGGAAAACACAAGGATAACGGATGTATTTCCTAGAATTTTGGTGTACTTAATAGTTTAACCTAAATTGTGGGGAAAAAACTGACAGAAATTTCCTACTTTGTAAGTTTCTTAATAAAACCAGACAAATATGGATGTCATTGGAACTGGCTCAATGAGCCAGTTCCAATGACTTCCATATCTGTAATATTTTATTGCACATAAATATTAAATTTCCTGTATTTTTATTTGTGCTCAAACATAAGCGAGCAGAAAGTATGAATTAATAATTAAAAATGGGTACTTGTTTTAGCCGTATGGCCTGCTATTGTGTATTCTTGTTCTTACGCCGTGATTAACCCCGGTGTAAAAAAAGCTACTGTGGATTACAAGTTACACCGTACCTCTGAGCCAATTAAAACGCAGTATTTTGTTTCATTTGGAAATAATGGGTTTTCTCCGAGGTCACAAAAGACGTGAGTTATGATGATATTGTGAGGGCTCGAAACAGGAAACATAGTATACTTTTATAGTCCTGGGGTGAAGGATGGAATCCAACCGCCCCGCTCAAGGTTCTTTATCGTTCGTCACAAGTGGGGTTCGGGATATATGTGTTTAACTCCTCAAATCAAAGATGACACTGGCTTAAAGCGGTGGTTACCATCCTCCATCATGTTACGACATAACCCTACAACCAGCCCCCGCCTCCGATCATAAAACGACACTATGCCTCCCGCACCAAAGATTATAACGAGCTTATGGGTTATTATGCACTCACACACAATATCACTCATCAGACCATTAACAAGAACCTACTTATAAATTATTGGAAGCTTTATAATAAACAAATACGCTAAAACCTACAACTGGTATTCCGACACAATTTCCGAGATGGATTGAAGAGCCGTACGCTGAGTAACTCTTTCGAGCATTTGTACAATAGCTCATTTGCTGGATAAGATTCGAATCATTAGATTCATTCGTAAGATTTATGGAGGAAATGGAGTGGTCCAGGTTTCAGTACCAAGATGTGTTTCAGGACAGATAGGACTAGCCACAACGCTAGGACAGATAGAAGTCAGAACACAGCGAGAAGATGTCCCAGAACATTAACCCTTTAAACCCTGATGATATCTTCCATGCCAGTCCAATAACAGCAATTAGAAGAGTCCATTTTCAATATTCGGGGTAGAGCAAGTAATATTGTCAACGTGCAGCCTCGTGGCTGCACGTTGAAAATATTGATTGGTGTACCTAACAATTTACTGAACAGCCTTCCTATTTAATGACGTTATGACGTATCATGTTCCTGTCTGGAAAAGAGGCAACTCGTGTTCAAATGGGTAAGTATAGATCCCCGCATAGGCAGAGACTAATGCTTCTCTGAGAATTCGGGCCAGGTAAACAACAGCTTTTGGAGTTCATTTGGGTAATTCTGTGGCAGTTGCCGAGTCGTTCGCGATAATTCGCCATACTCCCATGCGCCGAATGACACAACATACCTCTTTTAAGTACGACGATCAACGCATCAAAATTGCTTACAATCCAAGATGGCGGATATCTAGAAGGTTTTGGGATCGTTTTCGGTACTTTAAGTCATTGTCAGATAATTCTGTTAATTAGATGTACTTCCATTCAATCGAACACACCACAGAACAACCTTCCCTTGTTTTCTAAGCCTTTGGGTTCAATAATAACGCAGTGCCTTTCAAGATGGCATCCTAGTCGGATCAATTTTGGTACGTTAAGTCATTGTTCGGTCATTTTCGGTAGTTAGCTATAGTAATTAGGTACACTCCTCATACAATCGAATGTAGCTTCAAAACACCCCATCCCCACTATTGTAGAGGCCTTTTGTCCCAGAGTAACTGAGCGTCACTATAGAAAATCAAAATGGAGACCTTCAGTAAACAAAATGGACGACAGGAACATGTCTTTGTGACGCTCTGCATTCTAATATTGTGTAGTAAAATGGTAATTTAGGCTTTAGCATACACAAATATTGAACTGTTGACACGATGTTTGTTGGGTGGACAAATGGTCAGGGGTCCAAGCGCAATGCAAACAATTAACACTCGTTCTCCTGCTTTCATGAAAGACGGTTGTGTAGTTGATTTCTTTCGAGATACACGTTCTTAACATATGGATTTGGCAAGAGTTTTGAGAGTTTCTATTCAACTTAACGGTGTAAGATGTATTTTTCTGTGTACATTTAGTTTTGAAATAGATACCCTACACTAATTCAACACGTAATGCAGATTGCATATAAATGGTGACAGTTTGACAGTTTCTAAAGGAAAATAAATCATGTTCGTTCCTCTCAAAATAATATTTATGACCTCTACGAGAACGAGTGCGTAGAGCTCGTCCCTGTGAGGTGTCATGGGTCGTAGTTTTTAGCAAAAAAAAAAAACAGAAACAATATTTTACTTACGTTGTTTAACTTGGGTTATATGGATGAATCTTTGCCGTATAAAGAGATCAAAAGGGCAAAACCTTAATTTAAAATAATTATCATACCGAGGTTATCGTATATTTGATCGGCCTCGGCCGCTCATAATCCTTGTCCGGAAAAGTCTTTATTAAAGATTCCTTTACAGGCCGCGCGAGACGTTTTATTAATTCGTGGGTCAAACAAACGTCCGAATCTGGAAGGCTGGACAGATTGCTTTATTCAAAAGCGCGACCGAGAGGTCACTGTCGAATTCAACACAGTATTATTATCGCAAAAGTGTTTTCCATCTCGATCGGGTGGCAGTATGCTTGGGATATGATTGCAACAAATTTACTTCGTTGGACTGAGAATTCAAAAATAAAATATTACAAGAGCAAGGCTAAATCGGGAAATCAATCTAAAATAGTGTCAGGGATAAAATGCTTTAACTTTCTATTTCTGACAGGTGAGATTCTTCAGTGCTGTTGGCTTAATAGCGAACGAGAATTTCAACCGGCTCGGGACTTCTTTTTTCTATTTTCTTTTTTTTTTTTGTATTTGGGTTTAACGACACATTAACAGCCAGGGTCATATCATGTCGGTGACAGTTTTACGGGTGGAGGAAGCCGGAGTACCCGGAGAGAACCACCGAGCAACGACAAGCAGCTGTCAGCTCCCCAACATCGTAACTCTGAACTCTGCATCGCGGCACAGGCAAGGTTAGATTGGTTGAAGACATGCGCACCATTGACGTGCAGTACGCCTTAGTACACAGCGTCGTCGTGCCCCCCCCCCCCCCCCCCCATGTAGACAATTGGGGTTAAGTGCCTTACCTAAGGACACAACTCGGGAGCACGAATCCGTCGCTGAAATGGTCATCCATCCAACTACTAACCGCGCTCGACGTTGCTTAACTTCGGTAATCTGACGAGAACCGTTTACCGCGACGTCACCGCGCCCCCTAGTCGGAATTCCCTAATTTTTGTAATCACAGTTCTGTACCTGGGTGAGTGAGCGAGTGAGTGAGTGAGTTAGTGAGTTATCTATCTTGCTTTGAATATTTCTCTTATTTTGTGTGTGTTTCGTTTTTGTTATCGTGTCAGATAGTTTAACGGGTTGATGGAGCCGGACTACCCACAGCTAATCACCGAGTAGCTGCAACTTACTGCAGTTCACCCCAAAGTTCTAACTATGCTCAAGCAGGGTTAGCAGCGGTTGGCGGAAAGCGCACCTTCGACGTGTAGTAGGCCTTAGTACAAAGCGCCACCGTGCCCCGTGTGGACAATCGGCATTAAATGACATACCCAAGGACATAATGCGATTACCCCCTGGTCGGGATCGACCTTTCGATTTGAACTTTAATACTTCACTACTCTAACACCGAGCCTTCACGCGCCCTCTTGTTGTGTGGCATTGGTGACTTTTTGCAGAGAACACTCCTTGACCACTTTCTCGATTTTTTCTCGTTTCCAAATGCTTCGTGACTCAGCGGGATAACCTTTTTTAATAAACAAACGCCAACTCTCTTTTCACGCAGTATTGTTCATTGCTAATCTACATTGTCATGTCTCTCAATAAATAGTTACCTTGCCTTGAATTGTCAGGCGGTGAAAGCCTATATGGTTGACACAGCTTCAAGTCTGTCATTTCGCTCATCGGTTCAGGAGGTAGATTTTCGCTGCAACTGGATTTGGTTAAAATGAAAACACACAAAATCAGAACATATCGTTTTCTGGTGTTCAGGTCGTTAATCCGCAACTTAAATCCGGTACGACGCCCATTTTCTCTTATGTTGGTTGTTTTCGTATCAACGCATTGCTTGCTGTACATTGTGGATAGGGTAAAATATTGAAGATGCTCAGTGAATGTACGGTCCTCCGAGAAGAAATCAGTATCATGACCGTACAAAAACGATCAAATTTAAACAAAATGGTAAATGTCGTGGTATTATTTTTTAGTATTTTCGTGTTGATGAACAATAAAGCTTTCGATACGTAGTGCGAGTAATTACTGGTAATTGGGGCAAATGATATATGAAAAGAGCAAGAAATTACAGATAACAGTACACATTAAAATAAATGATTGATGTCACAAAGTACTGGCCGTGCTAGTTTATCTCATCTGTTGACACAGACCAGTTGTGGGTTCCGGGAGTGGCAATCTACCTCCCCTCTTCCTTCAAATTTATCTTGCATCTTAAATTTGCAGTATATAGCTATGCAGGAGGGCCAAAGCAAGCAGGCCCAATATGAGGGCGATGATTACCGGACGTTTTCATTAACGGCATTAACCTGATGTGCCGGAGACATACTATGAAGTGTAAAATATTTGGCTGTGGGTACATGTGTCGCACATTGTTGAGCATCCCCCAACACCACAGGCGTTGCGAAAACGAACGAGTGGGGTGGAGTATAAACCTAATTTGTTCCGACTACGATGGCTCAAGAACCGACAAATAAAATATTCCAACTACAGTACAACCACCTTGGACTGGTCATAATCTACGCGGGGGCAGGGATGTCCACGCATCTGTTTACCAGGTAATAAAATCATCATCAACAAAATTTCAATTAATGAAGCACCGGGTTGTACCAGGTGTTTCATTTATTACATTTTTGATGATTATTTCTATAACTAGTGTTTGCAATCTAATAATATAGCCCACCCGTCGAAGTTACCAGTCCATGGCGGCCTTACTGTACATCCTCAAGGCATGCATTCGTTGAGGGCAAGCCTTGATGGTCTAGTTGGGATATTATTCAGTCGGAATATATGTAATTCGAAAGCTCAAGACTTATTTGAAATTATTTTGGATATATAAGTTATTGATGTAGTAGTCGTGCGACATGCGGTAACTGGTTATCGTCAGATCACAGAAGTTAAGCAACGTCGAGCCCGGTTAGTCCTTGGATGGGTGACCGTCTGGGCGATCGATTCAGACTCCCGCGCTGTGTCATTGGGCAAGGCACTTAACCCCGATGTCCACACGTGGGCACGACGACGCCGTGTACTAAGGCGTACTGCATGTCAATGGTGCGCATGTCTTCAACCAATCTAACCCTGCCTGTGCTGCAGTGCGGAGTAACGATGTTGGGGAGCTGGCATCTGCTCGTCGTTGCTCGGTTGTTCTCTCCGGGTACTCCGGCATCCTCCACCCGTAAAACTGTCACCGACATGGCATAACCGTGGCTGTTAAAGTGTCGTTAAACCTTAATAAATAAATAAATAGTCGTGACACAACATATTAGACACCTTGCATAATGAACGACGATTGATAAAAATTACGAATGGTTAATAGTAGGCCAAGTCGTAAATTCCGGGAGCTGACCCGAATTGAGCGATGACCCCAATAAGCTATAAGCTTACTCTCAAATCTCTACAGTACTCAATGTCTATTGCAATTTTGATATATGTTACACTGTATTTTGTTGTTTACTGTTTTGTTTTGTTTTTTTTGTTGCTTTTGTCATATTTACGGTGTTAATGTAACGTATAACATTCTCTATTGAATAAATATTGTTTAAACTAGGTCGTAAATTCGTCGGACGGTCAACTGTGAGTCCGTGTGTGTTTCGCAATTTTCTCGTGTAACGCGGCGACGAATGATTTGATTGCCACTTGAAGATGGAAATTTAGGCCACGTGGCGTTTACAGTTTAAGGACATAATCATAGAGTGAACCCGCACAATAAGTGGCAGAGAAACGCTCTCAAACCTTTTGCAATATGATATATCTGTGTGTTTTGGCGAGTAATCGTAATCGTAACTTAGGATAAGGAAAAACGACAGCTGGCTGGAAGAAAACAAATTCCAGTGACGTAGTACCCCATTCGTAACTCCCATCAGTCGTCGTCCATTGTGCGAAACGTCTCTATTATACAATTAATGCATACCGTATTCATACTCCAAATTGGTCATGCTGCTCACCCATCCACCACCACCCCGCCCTCAACCTTCCAAATTGAGAACTACAGACCTCCATTTCAATGACCGACTGTGCGTGTGACATATGTCCAAGTACCAAATCTTCTGCATGATTACAAGCAAGAGCAAACCAATATCCAAGACTCCAATGTAGATGAAAATGCACCGACTGGAAAAACGTATTGGGCTGGGGGTCACACACCTAAACCCTCATTAGTGGCGACCCTGCCCAATGCATGTCTGGAGCGATCCTGATTATCTGTTTGTTTCATGTGGCAGTGCACTTTTTTCTATTGACAGTTCCAAGCCTTGATAACATTTCTTCGAGAGAGCTACCCCAAATATGATGTGCAGTTGTAAAGTTTTCAACAGAAGACCTGTGATGAAAATAGACTTGTGGCATACCTACGACTTATTTCAGCTTGTAATGTTTCGACGGATAGACTTTTAGGGCGAATAGCCTGCGGCCGTTCGACCAACTTCAGGCCTGCTAAGAAGTACACGGAGAGATATTTTGCATTACATTGCTTTAGAGTCGACCGACATGAACCGCCCCGTATATAAAAAGGCAATCCCTAGAGTTCGGTTGAAGATAAAATTATAATATGATAATGATTTGTAACCGTAAATCCACACATGGTGGTCTATGATTTTACAAGATTGCAAAATGCCTTATTTACTTTTTTATTTGGGTTTTAACGACACTTTCGACAGCCAGGGTCACCTCGTGTGGGACAGTTTTACGGGTGGAGGAAGTCGGAGTTCCCGGAGAGAACTATTGAACAACATCGAGCAACTCTCAGACTCCCCAACCTACTCACTCAGCACAAGCAGGGCTAGCACTGGTTGAAGACAGGTGCGCCATCGACATACAGTACACCTTAGTACACAGCGCAACCGTTCGCGAAGTGGGCAATCAGCCTGAATTGCCTTGCCCAAGGACACAACGCAGTTATCCCTGGTGGGGATCGAACACTGGACCTTTCGGCTTGAAGTCCAATGCTGTACCACTGAGCCACCGTTCTCCCGCAAAATGCCTTATGAAAAAAGTACGTCTCTTTGACGGTGTGTAGATGGGTCAGGCGCAGATAAGAGTTTGTTGATGTGAATAAGTCAAGGTCCAGCATCGAGCAGCACCCAGAGTATGTGTGCTGGAAAGCTGATGATAGTTTGTGAGATGACACACTATTGGAAAGGGTTCTATCCAACAGAGTATTAGTTTAAACAATATTTATTCAAAGAATATGCTATATGTTAAAAAACTGAACAACAACAAAAAGTAACAGCACAAGGCACCGTAGCTCACACTATAACAATATATTTGACACTAAACAAATTGCTAATTAACGGAGGGATTTGACAGGAAGCTTGGAGCTTATGTGAGACATCTTTTGAGTATTACATAACATATTATTCCCGCAGGTGAACAGATATAGAAAATGTCAAAGCACTAATGCAGATCCGACTTCTCATCTTTGTAAATATCTAAATCTAGATATTTTATTCAACAATGTGCCAATAAACAAATTAAAAAATAAATACTAGAATTTATAAATAAAATGGTGTATTGTTAAGGGCTCTGCGAACCGCAATTTTTTTCGAATCGATTCTCGAATCGAATCGTGTCTCTGATATCGATATCGAATCGACTCGAATCCCGAATCGAATCTTAAGCCCTTCTTGAGCCCTGATAGTCAGGACATGCGGTTGACTGAGTCTCGCCAGAAATATTAAGATTTGTCTTATCCCTTCCATTCTGGTATCTTATCACTTCTCATCATTCTCATCTGAATATTTCATTATTGAATGGTTCACTGAATCACTGAATGGCTTGAAACTCTGCTGTCTTGATCGTTTTTCTATTTTTTTTCTATATTTTTTATGGGGAATAGCAGGAAGGCAGCCAGCAAGGCTATGATGTTTCCCGCAGTACACATATTAGTTTAGTGTTATTTTTGTACAATAATTATACAGCAAATAAAGTGTCAATTTAAAAAAAGACAAGTTATTTTATATTGCACCAAACAGAAGTTGTGGAACACTGTGATGACCTTTACACGACTGAGCGAACACCTTAAACACCACTAAATAAATATTCTCTGCAGCACCGTCGCTGAAACAGCTGGACCTATTATCCATAGTTTAAGTTTTTGAAGGCTGAACTTGTTACTATTCACGTTCTTAAGAAAGTGAATAGTAACAAGTTAAGCCTTCGAAAATTAAAACTATGGATAATGTTCTGGGCAAAATTCACTACTTACATGTACCTAACAATTAAACCTTGTCAGTTACTCAATTAAGTATAAACTGAGCCCACAGGAATGAATTTTCTAATGACAATTTTATCAACCTTTTGTTGGAAATGTAACAAATTGAAGTTAGTTCGAGAGATTCGAAAAGATCGAATCTTCAGATTGATTCGGGATCGATATCGAAGCAGACGTATGGTATCGATATCGAATCGAATCTCGAATATTCGCAGGACCGTAAAGGGACAGCATAGCCCACTTCGTATCGGTCTTCATGTCTGACAATTTTCGTCATTGGAAGAGGTTTTTGGGAATGTTAGCTCACTTAATTTCCTGAAGCTGTCAATACATTCAACGCAAAGAAAATAGGAATTTCATATAATGGTTGACATTTCGTAATGTTAGCGAATTTGTATAATTGATGTGTGCATCATTTCACAAACTTCAGACATTTTTCCGTAGAGTAGTATAAACATACAGAAGCTGGCCTTTTACAGATTTTTCCCCAATGAATTTGAATGTTTGACTACTATTCTCTGTGGAAGCCCTTTCAAAAATCAGAAAACGGGGTTTTGACCATATTTTGATGTTCTGCAACTTATATACCAACAGTGTGCGCCTCGTGGCATATAATACAGACACTGTCCTTTCCATTAACCCTTTACCCAACATGAAAAGCAGACGACACTTGCAAAATAAATTCTTGAATAACGAATTTTTTTCATTTTTTGTCTCAAAAACATAGGTTATGACCCCTCGTTGGAACGAGCTCGATGAGCTCGTTCCAACGAGTGGTCATAACCTATGTTTTTGAGACAAAAAATGAAAAAATAATGAAAATTAATTGGCGATTTTTGAGAATTGCGCTGGCCGGTTTTGGCCGTTACGTTGGGTAAAGGGTTAATATAAAAGTTCAGGAGGTGAGATTTTTTAATTCTATACTGGGAAGAATAAAAATATGCAAATTACCGTTACATCACATTCGCTAAACAAAGAACCAAAGAGGGCGCTTTGTGTTAGCAGGTGTGATACGGTTAGCAACTACTACACACCAGGGGGGGGGGGGGGTTACAGGTAGACAGCCAATCTGGTTATGCCACCCCCTACAGTATACTGTTCATGTTCACTAAACTTATGAATTATATGTATTTGTAACCATTACCGTATTTGCAACCATCTATGCATACTGTGAATCAATTGTCGGAACCGGAATCGGAATCGCCATCAGTAACGACCGATTGTGAGCTCAAATAACCGGTAATCGGTCAGCGACCATTTTTGGTAATCGGGTGAATACTAATTTTTATGACGATATAAGTCAGGGATGTCCTACTATCTCCAATAGAATGGATGTGTAATCCTTGTATAATTATAAGAAACATCCAAAGTGCTCCACTGCTTGAGTGTTGACGAATAGATCCTCAGATATGAATAGTATATTTGAATAGATCTTCGTCAGGGACGTGGCGTCAGGGGGGGGGGGGGGGGTATGTCCCCCCCCCCCAATCCTGGCCAAAATGTCCTACAGTTGGAAATTCGGGGGGCATATCAGGAGTAGTTGGAAATCCCATTTATCTGGATTTTACAGCTTCTTTGGCGATGCTGATGTCTTCTTTACTTCCCAAAATTCAAACTCGATTTTAAATGGGCAAAAATTCTGACTGTTGCTATTTACGGTGTACTCAATATCGGGCTTCATAACTATACATGATGTCAATCGGTACAAGATTTCTATAGTACGTTTACTTATCGTAATAAAAAAATTCTCGAAATGCACTTCAAGTAAATCACATAATGTAAAATCGTTATCCTGAGGAAATTCCATCATTCACAGATACAAAATGATGAAACATCCAAAACTGATCATTCCTGCATAAGATCTGATGTAATGTTAGGAGACTGTGAATTGTTCAAAGTTCTAAGCTTGGGCATTTGTTTAACACATATTCAGTTCCCAGAAGAATACCAAATAATAATAACCCGATAATACTATCATAAATGTGTTGGCATTTCAGTCACTAGAATCAATTTTGTGTTCCCTTTCATGGCTTCAATTCAGAATCTTTCTCGGTAGGGAATTTCCAACTACGGGGGAATCCCCCTCCCGGTCCCGCCCCCAAGTTGGAAATTCCCTTACCACGTCCCTGATCTTCGTACATGAATATAATCAGCTGTACATTTCCTTAGCGAGGTGACGGTCTGTAATAGAAGCATCCTCGTTATACAGTATATGTTTGACAAGTCATTAAGTAATATTGCAACAACCGAATACCAAATATTTCATCGGATAGTGCGTCGAAAACTCAAAAAGTGATTGTGTATGGGATGTGGATCCCTCCCTCCCCCCCCCCCCCCCCTATAAATCCGCCTGTCCGAAAATTACCAGCTGAAATACATCGTAAAAATACCATCCCACTTTCACTATTTGAAAATTCGAAAACTTGGCATCATATCTTGGAAAGTTCTCCCAGAGAGATTCCCAAGAAATGGTTCCAAGGCTTGTAATTTTCAACAGAGGAAAATTCTAATAGACTGTCTTGGCTGTCTTGCTCACCACTTTCGGAAAATTACCAACTGCAACATATCGCAGAAATACCACAAGCCAGTTTTGATCCAACTCTCTTTTGTTGACAATTCGCAGTCTTCGCATATTTTTTGGGGAACCTTTCTCAGATAGCTGCCTCAGAAACTGATGTCAAGGCTTCGAATTATCAACAAAAGAAAACTTATTATAAAATTCATTTCAGCGGGTATTGTAGTTCATCGCGACAATACAATACATTTTCAATGTGCATTGAGAACTTCAGAGAAGCTGGGGTCAAGTATTCTCCGAGAGCACTATTTTTCATAATTTTAATGAAATGTTTATATTTTTCAAATTTTATTTTATACACATTGCTATGAGAAGATATATTTCTCATATTTCGTTTGGTTGGTAATTTGTCCAGGCGCAATATGGTTTGACCCGGAAAAAATTGGGGACAAGCTGATGTTGGTGTCATTCGACGCGGAATTTATCTGGGAACAACATATCCAAAATCCGCAAAAATCCGCTTTGGGGAAATTTTTTCTTGCAAGATGGCCGCAAGGAGGGGTTTCATAGAAAAAAAAATCTTTAGTGGCATCAATTTCTCAATAGTCTTGATATTTTGTGTGAGATATGGACAAGTTGTGTGCTTCATTCGTACTTTAAGCACGAATGCCAATCCTATAAAGCGGAAAAATGGATGAGAAAATTCACAATCGTTAGGGAAATGGCCCCAAAATACAATTTTCTTCAATTTTCACACCCATACGAAGTTGAGTCTGAATAGAACAGAAAAAACGAGCTATAATTCTGCTGCTGATGTTTTTCATAACTCACGAGATGGCGAAGAATGATATCGATCAACTTTCTTCGCAATGATTAAATCCCGAGATGAGATCTGACCGAAATCATGCCGGTGTTCCTCAAGGCACTCTGCTGTCGCCAGTTTCGTCTCTAATCTCAACCGGCTCGGAATTCAGGCAATTCTCCTCTCGACAGTCTCCACAAGCAGAAACACATTTGATTACGTTCTTTCTACAAGAGCATATATTCGTTCCGCAGGGGTGTTTGGAGGTCATTTTGCATTTGCAACGTATAAATTTCAGGAGAGCTTCAGGCGCTGCATCCAGGCCAGTCATCACGGGTATCAAATCATTTTCGAGAATTTCCCAGCCCCATTTCTGAGGATCTAGGATATCAATATCCAATTGCTTCCATTCCACCGTTTGTAAGTGGACTCACAGGCTGTGAAAGTATGCCGCGCGTTCAGTTGGAGGTAGTTTCTGAGGTTCGATTCCTGTCTTGCTGTAAGTGACCATTGTCATGAACTTTGAGTATCTCAAGCCATTCAATGTGTCTGACTGCTTGCCAGAGTACAGCATTACAAACAGTTCAGCGCCGATTCTTCCAATTTCTGCTTGAGATACGGCGCTGTCGTGCATTGTTGCTGATATCTTCTGAATCTCCCTTGACTTTTCTAACCTCTCGAGAAGCTTTGTTTTCCCATGGCCAAACGTTGCCGAAGTAACATCACACCCACTCCATGCATGTATGAACAGGAGGTGTCGCCTAGTTGTTTCTCCGACTTTCGCTATTATATCTGCGATCTTCCATGCCTCCCCACCCCTATGTGTCTTCCGTCAGCCGAAGAATGATTCCAGTGGTGAACGGATAGCACTAGTACATCAGTATCATCTGCGGCAATGACAACTGAATTCCTTTGAGACGAAAGTTTGATGGCACTTTCAGTAATCGGGGTATCAGCATCGCCCGAACTGCAGTTAGCAGTATGTCCACCCGCTCTCAGTAATGTGGACAGCAATCTTATGAACTGCATTTTTTTTATTCTCGTTCGACAAGAACCGTTCCTGGTCCTTGTGTGCAGTCATGGTGTCTGTCAAACGGATATCGGCGCACACGTTGACAACTCTCCTTCTATGATCATGATTCTTCGTGTTTGGTCGTTGTCCATAACCATCGAAGACGACACAGCAATTCTGCCCATATTTGTTGGCCAAATACCCAACATACTGATGGGCTACTTCCGAGTAGGTAGCCTTCGCCTTCCATTTGACTATGTGGAGGAGAGCCCCTCCGTCAAGCACGTACACGGAAACAGATGGCGGCTTCGAAAGTGCTACTCGATCTGTTATTGCAGCTGCTAGGTCTGCCTTGTTTGCTTTTCTGAGAAAGAAGTCTTTGAAGAGGGCTGTTGGCATCACAGTTAGTTCGTACTCGAAGAACTGTGCCACGTCGCGCTCCATCTGAGCAATAGCTATAAATCGAGTGAACAGAGCTGATGAGTCTATTGATACCCTCTGGTTATCAAACTTCACCCTGGGGTTTAAATGGTCTAAAGTGCGAATTTGATCACTCCTTTTGATGGAGGCATCAGAAACAACAACATTGTCTTGTTTAGAGTGTATCTCCGCCCCTATTGTCGCAGTTAATACCATCACCCAAGGAAGCTGACAACCCGGAGGACAGGGAGCGCAATCTTTCATTCTCATCGAAAGGATCGTACAAGTCAAACCACTCTAGTATTTTCATCATGTCGGTGTTGTCTCGTTTACGACGAGAAGTGTCCATGTCTACATGTTGTTCACTGGTACTGGGTTTCATGTCAGTCAGCGTTTTCATAGCTTCGTGTATTTCAGCGCATTTATGCATGATGTAAATCCACTCCTGACGCACTGATTCGGTCACCCCACGACCTCGCGTTAGTCCACCACGACTTTTAATTGAGCGCATGAGGACCTGTTCAATCACAAGGTCACTTGAAAGGCCTGCCCAAACCCTGGAACTCCGGCGTATAGCATGGAAACCACCAAAAGAAGAACCTATCAATACAACCACGGATGTTTCTCGGGGAGCTCAAGCATCATTTGCAGATACAACCTGCAACTCTTAGCGTAGTGTAAATGTCCCGTGGCAGCGAAAAAGTTCAACATATCACTGACAGCAATAAGGTGGAGATTCCAATCGCCAAGGCGTTCACCTCTGATGAACATTTTCAGTGTCTGGTCATATTCTAGATATTGTATCCATAGCTTAGCAGTGCGCGATTGTTCAGCCAGTTTGGCTTTGTACTCGTCGAGGCAAGTGTTTACCCGTACGAGAGCTGCTGAGTTTGCAAAATCGGAAAGAGCTATCGAGCTGTCCTGAGCATTATCCTACACACAATCTAAATCTTCCCTGTTGATAGATTTCTGTCCACTCCCGACGCTACATGAACTCCTCGGAGCGGCATCAGGTTCAGCCATTTCTGAGCTAGTAAGGGCATTTAACAGCTTGTTCGTTAGCGCAGCTTCGACCAGCACATGCCCCCGCCTTGCCCTTGACACTGCTTTGCCGGTTAACATCGAACCCACTGCGAGGGGACCATAAATTTTCTGTAAGACCTCCTCCAGGCCAGATTCAACCATAATTGACCTCATACTCCGGCGAAAACTCATGATTGTGTGGAAACCACCTAACCGACAAACGATGTTCATCGATTGAGCAGTTATTATCTCAGTGGCCTTCAACCATAACGGCTGGTCAAATGTGACACACGAAGGGATGTTCATGAGTGCAGCTTGGTCCGAGGTGATGGAGTAAGATCAATTATAGGGAGGAAGAGTACCTCTGATTTCGTTGGGTTCCGTGAACCCTCCACTGAATGAGCAAGTTGCATGGAGCCGGACCTATTGGGTACAGTTTTATCTTCTGCTTTTGAAAGCCACCCGCAATGCTATAGAAATGTCAGTATTCAAGCTCGGTGGGAGGATATTTGGGGATTGAAGTTGGACTAATGGGTTGTGCCTGAGGCCTTTCCTCTGTGTCTCCAAGTAATCAACTAATGGTATCCCTTTATTCTCCAACATTTTCTCAACACCGACTCGAGCTCTCCGTTTTATCGCAATGGGCGATATAGGGGTCAATCGGTCGTGCTTTGGAGTGTATACTGTAATTATACCCACACCATGTAGTGAGCCTTTTCCATCGAACGTGGCAACGTTATGGTCGAAGTTATCTGCAACCCATTGTGTGAATTCGCCGGGAAAATAATTAGAGGTGTAGCTATCGACCGAATCTAGCTCCATAACACCTTGCTTATAACGTTTGACTTCGTCGTAAGTGATAGAAAACCCAAGCCTTGAGAGTTCATTCACAAGCCATCTTGAACCGAATGTATGATCCATCTCTATTCCAATCCCGAATAGGGTAGGCGTTATGACTGGACTATAGAATGGCCTATGCTGTTCCGTTTGACATCAGATGGAAGCAAACATTGGGGAAATGACTTAGGTAAGCGGGGATCCAGGTTCTGCCACGCGGAATGTCCTTGACATCGTCGGGGGTGGGGTAAGATTCTGTATTAAACCCCATCTCTCTCAGCTGCTCTTTGATCAACTTTACCGCAGTTACAATGATTCTTTCGGCTTCGTCACTCATACTCTCTTTCTTATCGGCGTACCATTTGTCATTGATCGTATATTCCGCCATGTTGCGGAAGCATACGACATTGTCGCGACCCTGTACTCTAGCGAAGAAGATAAAATCTCCATACCGCTCTTCTAGTTTCTACTTCAGCCTTTGTCTGTGTATACGCATGATTCACCGGCGATTTCTTCCATTCTAGAATGCAACTCAGGCAAAGTGTACAATTCTGCATCAGATTCAGATTCTAGTAGGTCGCACATGCACCCAAACCAATACTCCATGTCATGATCAGATTTCCGCCCAGCTGGTGTGTTCTTCGGTGCGACTTCCTATTGTCAAGACATCTTGAATGGCAACGAGCATGACAGACAGCTTCGGCGGCCACCAGATCAATGAAACTCAACAAACGAGCTCTAACGTCTGATGCTAAACTGCCCCATCTCAGTTCTCAATGCTCTAGGAGTTTATCCCGCATAGGGAGTGTTTCGACAGTTCTGACAACTTTAGTCCTGTCAGGGTGGCGTAGATCAATTGGCCACAGAAGAGGCAGTCACTGTTGAAGTCACATGACGTCAAAATAGATCTCACTTTCTTGGCCGACGGAGGCTCAATTTCGGGAGTGCTTGTAACAGCGGGTCGTTTTGCGTCAGTGAAATCTCTGCGACAATCTGCATGAACCAAAACTACCCCCACAGGCTCCTGTTGTAGCTTGTCGGTAAGGTATGCCTCTAGGTCTGGCCTCGCCCTCATATTGCAGAATTTGAGCAGCATGTGGATACCCTTTTTGGAGACTTTCACTGGTTTAACTTCATCAAAACCCATCTGGCATATAACACAGGAGTCCTCTCGGAAACAATGAACTCCAACACCAATGGAATGCCCAGAAGAAGCCATTTCAAATCACAACATGGGTTAGGTTATGTGGACAAGGAAATATATACTTCAATAACAAAAACCAAACGAATTATATGAGAACAACAAAGCTTGAATCACAGGGTGAATATACCGAATTGAAAAGAAATACAAGAGGACAGAGAAATAGAAAACAAGTAAATGTGACAAACGATTGCCTTTTGTGTATGTTAACATGGCTAGGTTTCAACAGGAAGCAAAGAAAAAATGACAAGCATAACAAAAACAATAATTGAGGAGCGTGTGGCCATTAGCGAATAGCTTTGTGTGCAGAGTGATCGCAGTATCTCGTGATATGTCTGATAAACAGGCAGAAACAGAGTTTGGCAGTGAGAATTCAATGATTTTTCACATTTCTATAAAATAACGCTCTTTATTCGGGATGTGCGCCGGTGTTATGGACTGTGATGATACACTCTGTATACCCTGTGTGTTAGTGAGAAGAAAAAAGCTGGATTCACACAAATCCATGTCCTCACGTTCGCAAACATGCTGGTTTAGGAAAATTGGTCGAAGTTCGCTCTTACACCACCATCAGTACAAATGCTATAAAAAAATTTCCCCAAAGCGGACTTTTGAGGATTTTGGATATGTTCTTCGGGAGACATTCCTCTTCAAAATGATACAAAAATCAGCTTGTCCCAAATATTTTCCGGGTACGACCACTTTACTTGGTTCAACGCCTGTACTAAATGTATTGTCTGTAGGTATGGTCCAATGTCCATGCAGTTGTCTCCCTTCGTAATTATCGATAGACCACAACCCTGAGTTGTTCAATCAGCAAAATGAAAGAATGAATGAATGAATGAATGAATGAATGAATGAATGAATGAATGAATGAATGAATGAATGAATGAATGAATGAAATATTTGCAAAAAACAACATACTGCAGGTATCATATTTTAACAAAATAATAAACAGTAATATAAAATTAATGAACAGTAATACAATATAATTAGACGGTTATACACTAATAAAGAAGCTTACATGGTAAGTCTGGTGTGCTGTTACTTCTTGCGTTTGCACTGAGCATGTTGTAAATTACTCTGAGTTAACTGATGGAGTGCTAGAAGCCATTATCAGGGCTTTCAGAAAACTGAGAGTACCAAAGCAATAGCCAACATTTACCTTGCTCGTGTTTCATATTCAGTCAAACGCAAATAATATTTTGTTTATCTAAATTTGTTTTATGACAAATTATTGAATCGTCAAAACATTGAATTGATTAAATTTCCAGTTGCATTACGGGACAAATATGTTGCTTGAAATTTATATTTATTTATTTATTGATGTTTAACCCTTTACCCAACGTAACGACCAAAACCGGCCAGCGCTATTCTCAAAAATCGCATATTAATTTTCAAAATATTTTCATTTTTTGTCTCAAAAACATAGGTTATGACCCCTCGTTGGAACGAGCTCGTCGAGCTCGTTCCAACGAGGGGTCATAACCTATGTTTTTGAGACAAAAAATGAAAAAAATTAGTTATTCAAGAATTTTTTTTGCAAGTGTCGTCTGCTTTTCATGTTAGGTAAAGGGTTAAGGTCACATATGTATGCACAATGGCTAATCATGACCGTGAACAGTTTTACGGGTGGAGGAAGCCGGAGTACCCGGAGAGAACCACCGAGCAGCGACGAGCAGCTGCCAGCTCCCCAACATCGTAACTCTGAACTCTGCATCGCGGCACAGGCAAGGTTAGATTGGTTGAAGACATGCGCACCATTGACGTGCAGTACGCCTTAGTACACAGCGTCGTCGTGCCCCCCCCCCCCCCCCCCCCCATGTAGACAATTGGGGTTAAGTGCCTTACCTAAGGACACAACTCGGGAGCACGAATCCGTCGCTGAAATGGTCATCCATCCAACTACTAACCGCGCTCGACGTTGCTTAACTTCGGTAATCTGACGAGAACCGTTTACCGCGACGTCACCGCGCCCCCTAGTCGGAATTCCCTAATTTTTGTAATCACAGTTCTGTACCTGGGTGAGTGAGCGAGTGAGTGAGTGAGTTAGTGAGTTATCTATCTTGCTTTGAATATTTCTCTTATTTTGTGTGTGTTTCGTTTTTGTTATCGTGTCAGATAGTTTAACGGGTTGATGGAGCCGGACTACCCACAGCTAATCACCGAGTAGCTGCAACTTACTGCAGTTCACCCCAAAGTTCTAACTATGCTCAAGCAGGGTTAGCAGCGGTTGGCGGAAAGCGCACCTTCGACGTGTAGTAGGCCTTAGTACAAAGCGCCACCGTGCCCCGTGTGGACAATCGGCATTAAATGACATACCCAAGGACATAATGCGATTACCCCCTGGTCGGGATCGACCTTTCGATTTGAACTTTAATACTTCACTACTCTAACACCGAGCCTTCACGCGCCCTCTTGTTGTGTGGCATTGGTGACTTTTTGCAGAGAACACTCCTTGACCACTTTCTCGATTTTTTCTCGTTTCCAGATGCTTCGTGACTCAGCGGGATAACCTTTTTTAATAAACAAACGCCAACTCTCTTTTCACGCAGTATTGTTCATTGCTAATCTACATTGTCATGTCTCTCAATAAATAGTTACCTTGCCTTGAATTGTCAGGCGGTGAAAGCCTATATGGTTGACACAGCTTCAAGTCTGTCATTTCGCTCATCGGTTCAGGAGGTAGATTTTCGCTGCAACTGGATTTGGTTAAAATGAAAACACACAAAATCAGAACATATCGTTTTCTGGTGTTCAGGTCGTTAATCCGCAACTTAAATCCGGTACGACGCACTGCAGCACAGGCAGAGTTAGATTGGTTGAAGACATGCGTACGATCGACGTGTCATCGTGCCCCCACGCGGGCAATGGAGATGAAGTACCTTGCCCAAGGACACAACGCGCGTGCCACAGGTTGGATTCGAACCGAGGACCTCTCGGCTTGCAGCCTGCATCTCTACCTACTGAGTCACCGCGCTCCCCCTTGAAATTTATATATTTACCTAATGGTAACCTCGAAGGTCTGTGGTGGATGTAATTGTGCTCTTACATCTGACACTTTGTCCACAGAATATATGCCACCTATTGTCTTGGTGGAAGCTACGTTCCGCGTGTGGTTTGTGATAATCATCTCCAATGGCATTGCAGATCACAAAAATATGCTCCATACACAAACACCAAGCAGTTGTCTCCCTTTGTAATAGTTGATAGATCGCTGTCGTAATTTTCGAAACAAAGTTTTATCACAGTTCAAATTTACCGTATTTTCAGTTAAATCAAAACTGGAAATAGTGAATTAAACACGAACAAGTGTCCAGCAGAGAGGCAAACGAAATCATCAGTTGTGATTTTTTTAGTGTTGTTTGTAATAAAACGACCCTATGAGTAAAGCAAGAAACGTTCAACAAAAACTGATTGTGCTTATTAACCCTTTGAACCCTGGTGGTATCTTCCATGTCAGGTCAATGGCAGCAATTGGAAGAGCTCATATTTATTATATGGGTTTAGACCAATTAATATTTTCAACGTGCAGCCTTATTGAAAATATTGATTGGTCTACACCACACATTTACCTTGTAGCCATCCCATGACACTATGACGTAGCTTTGACCCGGCCGGAAAAAAACGGTCTCTGGGGTTCAAAGGGTTAAGAGAGAAGTAAGTGAAGAATAAACTGTTGTTGAATGATATCTTGATATGTTGAAAGATGCGCTATTGTTTATTTATAAGTAACACGTGGTCACTAGCGAATTTATACTACAACAATATTTTTTTCATTTTCTCTAATTCATCATCGATTCTTGGTGAATTTTTTATAATTCTTTCGCTGATAGTTAACCGGTTGAGGGCTAGATTATTTTTGTTATCTGAATTTGTTATTCAAAATTTGTTTTATTACAAATTATTGGAGAGTGCACATTTTTCTGAAAGCCGCGATTGTGGCTTCTGGCACTCCACCAGTTAAAGCAAAGTAATTTACAACATGTTCAGTGCAAATGCAAGAACCAGCACTACAAGAGGCTTACCACGTGAGCTTCTTTATTAGTGTATGGTCGTTTAATCACTGAGTGCTGCCAAACAAGATTGAATTGGTTAAATTCACAGATGCATTATGGGATACAGTTGCAGTTTGAAACATCCGTGTGCAGAACGGTCCCTATTTACCAGTAAACCAGGTCATGTTAATCAGAGTAAACAAGCACTGCTTCACTTCCCGGGGTTCCCTTCGAGGAGTGCAGAAGTGTTGGGTCGTGTGGTTTTAGTTTAAATATTATTTATTTCAAGAAGAGTACAATATAATATGTTCGTGTGGTTTTAGGCTTAGCTTACTTGATCACTCTTAGTTCATGTGAGAGGGAGATACTCTGAACAGTTTCTTTGTTTTGTCTCTTGTATTTCAAGAATCTCTAACAAAGTTATAAGGCCTAAAAAAGTTAAAACTTTGTTTCCCAGACCCCCCCCCCCCCCCCGAATGGTCTGTTTGGTTGCCGCATGCTCTCTTTTTATAACCAATGCGAATTAAAAAACATAAAAATTAAATGGTTTATGTCTGATATTTTACCCAAGTTAATAAGATTGATAAATTTGTCCCTTGAGTGCAACAAGGCTTCGTAATGCTTTAGCATTGTAAAGCCTTCTTGCACTCATGGGACGAAATAACCCACCACCCATGCTATTCTATAGATTATGACGCACAACACATTAAACAAACCAAAAATATGAACTTTTGATGGCAAAGAAATGATTACAAAAATAAAAAATAAAATAAAAAACCGCCCACCAACATGCAACTTTACAAAAGATGGCTTAGGAAACAGATGTACTTTGTGGGACCTAACTGAATTGTTTTGTTTTGTTTTGTTTTTTTTATCTTCTTTTTCTTCTTTGGGTGAGTAGGTTTTGAATTTCTATGTGCCTTTTTGGTCGTGTACTCGCCTCGTTGCTCAGTCAGTGCTTCACCAGGAACTCCTGTTCCTATGACGCACCTTAGGTACGCCTTTTCTCTTGCTTCTAAAATATCAGCTGTAGGATATATCCAAGAATTTTTACACCACGTGCCAGGCCTACCTGGGCTTAGAATAGCTCATAGGTAGGTATGGGGCGTGGTGTAGAAATTATTAGATATAGACTTCTGTAGAGATGAGCGGTATTGGAATTTTGAGTTCAATGTCGTTTTCTGTATTTGTATGGAGTACATCGCGGTGTTGATTCGGTATCAGACGACTGAGATTTTCTGATAGTACCAAAGGGGAATTCATATTAGGAGAATATAGAATAACTTGTTCTTGTATCCAACCACAACATTAACTCAGACCAGTGGCCGTCTCGTCTACGGATCCCGTAAAATCTAAATTGGTCAGCTTTATTGCGGTAAATCCTCGGACGTCTTGACATGCTTCGAACTTCTTTTAAAAAAGTTTCTCCCAACTGTTTTGCAAATCTGCCCAAATTTGTACTTATATTTTTACTAACAGTAATAGCCACCAAATGGTTAGGCGTGAATGGACACCAGCCGAAGAGAAACAGCGATACGACTTTCAACAAACACGACCAATACAAAAGATAACGAATGAAATTTAGACTGGTTCCTAAAAGGTTGTTTTGATTTTTTATCGATCTATTTGATCAGTGCGGCTTCAAACAAAACAATCGGTCTCTTCACCTTTGGATTTAAACATCGAAATTAAAATTTGTTTATTTAAATGAATGTAAATGCATGGGATTTGTAATGAACACAGAAAGCGATGTGGGTGTTTTACATAACGAGTCGGAATGGCGTAGTCATATTTCGCGAGAGCCGTAGGCTCCAGCGAAATATGACCACGTCATTCCAACTCGTGGAGCTTATGAGAAGTGGTTCTGGAGAAGAAGACTTTTTTAAAGATTAAAACGTTATTAAAGTTAAAATGGGGCGCTAATTAGGACCTGAATTTTACAATCTGGAATTTGACTTCCCTGAGGATGATGTACATACACTATATATCAAAAGATTCTGATTGGGGGTTCGTGAGAAGATTGTTAAAGAATGTTCCTGATATTGCACTAGGTTAAAATTTGGGGGCTGCAACAGATAGACCAAATATTAATCGAGCGACCCGAATTTAACAAACTTGATGGATATGAAAAAGAAGGATTTTGTAGATTATACCCCGTAGTGCTCTAAGTTAAAATTCGGTCTTCCATATACGGCAGGCAGCAGACTTCCAGGAACCAGTGGTGCCTACAGTCGGCTCTATGAGTTGATTACACATGTGTTTCGTGTTCTATACATCCCAACCTTCATTTTGATGTACATTTTGTGTATATTTAATTTGAATTGAAGGAATACCAGAGGTGAGCATTTTCAAAATAAACCAAATTTCATTACTTATATATGCCCTTAAGATGGATTTTTGGATGAACGCCATTCAGAGTGGAGCGAGTTGCACGAAATTTCCGTCGAAAACTTATGCGAATACATTTCCGAATTCATAATATGACGTCATCGGAATGTGTCAATGCTCATTTCAGTTCAAATCTTTAACCCATGTCTTGCCGGCATTGGGATTTAATTTTGTCGTATGTACCTGTGGTAACTACAGAATTGTTGTGAGCTTTTTCCGATCAACAAATGAGTTTTTTTTCAGAAATGGACAACAAAATTGTTCGATATAACTGCACGTGCCCCTGAATTACCTTTGATGACGTCAGACTGTTTTGGTGGGGGGAGAAAAATTATCGCTGATTGGGGGGAGAGATGGGGAAATCTCACACTCGGGACAAGAAATTTGGTCCAGACACTCGTGTCTGGCCCAAAAATCTTGCCCTCGGTGAGATTTCCCCATCTCACACCCTCACCCATCAGGGATTATAATAATCCCACCCTGACTTTAAGCACAGCTAAAACACTTTTCAACTCTTGGCATATGTTATTTGGGGAAAAGAGTGTAATGGAACTGGAAATTCATTATAAAATAGAATTATTTATTTGTTATTTGGACATTTACTGGGGACGTGGCGACCGTTACTTATTTCGAGTTCCTTATTCGACATTCGTTATCAACCAATGAAATGTCGAATAAGGAACACGGAATAAGTAACGGTAGTCACGTCCATACATTTTTTTCATATGGTTTATGTTTACATCCTTAACCGATTAACCTTTGCGCTACATTTAAATACAACACGAACAAAAGTCAATAAGTGTGTGTGTTAATTTATTTGCCCAGCTTCGAATGAATGTATTCAAGTGGTTGTTTACGTTTTCTCCACAGATACGATAATTCTCTAGATGTAAATTTCGAAAAGGCACATTGAACGTATTGCCTCCCCAACTCTGTGACACATAATCATCGGACGAACATGCAAGCTACCCAATAACTTGTCCGAAGACAGCAGAGACCACATCTCATATTTCTAACATCCAAATGGACAGTGCCGTGCGCGCAGGTACGTGGCGACAGGTTGGGTGTGTGTGTGGGGGGGGGGGGGGTTGAAAATTCGGAGGGCAAGTCATGAATGGTTGGAAATTCCATCTATCTGAATTTTAGAGCTTTTTTGGTGATGCTGATGTATCCTTTACTTCCCAAAATTCCTACTTGGTTTCAAATTGGCAAAAATTCCAACTGTTACTATTTACAACTACAATGCACGGAATATCGAGCATCATAAGTACGCATAATGTCAATCAGTGTGAGATTTCTATTGTACGTTTACTTATAATAATAAAAAAGTCCTCGAAATGCACTTCAAGAAAATCGCATAAAATCGTTATCCTGAGTTAATTCCATCATTCACAGTTACAAAATGATGAAACATCGAAAATTGATCATTCCTGCATAAGATCTGATTGAATGTTAGGGCAGTGTGAATTGCTCAAAGATCTCAGCTTGAGCATTTGTTTAGCACACATTCTTCCCAGAAGAATACCAAATAATAAAAACAACCTGATAATTCTATCATAAATGTGTTGGCATTTCAGTTACTAGAATCAATTTTATTGCCCCCTTTATTGGCTTCATTTTCAAAACTTTTCTCGGTATTGAATTTCCAACTGAGAGAGGAACCGGAAGGGGTTCCCCTCCTGGGCCCTCCCCCAGTTGGAAATTCACTACCCTACCCCCCCCCCCTCCCCAATCGGAAACCTCTAGTCACCTCCATGCTCTGCGTGCTCGAAGCCAATAAATGATTGGAGGTTGCATAAACGGATAATGTATTTTGGGGTGGGTTTCGAACAACGCAATCCAACCAAGATTCTCCAAACCTTTTATTGCCATTTTCATTGCAATTTTGTGATCAAAACAGTGGTATTGTTTCGATCAGATCGCGATTGCATCGCAGACTTACAGACATGGAAATCTAGATAATCAAGGCGTGCAAAACAATTGCCCTCCTCAGATTGCTTGGCAGTGCAGTTGCACCTGGAATTTTCAATGAATACACTTCTATCTATTTTGGTTCTATTCACTTCAAGATATTAATATTGTGACTGAAAAATTGTACTGCATTCAGCTGGATAGTGGAAAAATTGGCACACGCATCTTCTCATTATTCAAAATGTTGCATTCAATTATTATGTTACTGTCTTCTGCATTCCAAATGTATTGAAATGCGACACAGAATGGGTCATGAATTATTGAGAATCAATGCAACACTGTCAAATGATAATAGATTTTAAAGGCAATCTCAAACAGGTCTGGCGTTCCTGAAAATCAAGGGGTACAAAAAATTGCTCTCCTCAATTGTTTCTAGGCGTGCAGTAGGCGTGTTGCACTCCTGCACTCCTAAAGAATGCCATGCCTGGGCTTAATGTTCCCAAAGGCTTCCACTGAATATTTGATGCCTTATATTTTCGTATTACATTTATTTGGTCTGGAATAAATGGTTCGATCAATTGCTCGCTGTCCCCTTCGTCGGGACCTGCACTGTAATGTTCTATAAAGAAGATACATTTACTTTTTTGTATATATTTATCTATTTATTTTATTGATTTATTGGGGTGTAACGACACTTCCGACAGCCAGGGTCACCATGTGTCGGGCAGTTGTACGAGTGGAGGAAGCCTGGGTACTCCACACAGGCGGCGAGGGTTAGCCTTGGTTGAAAGGCAAGTGCACCATCGACCTCTTGGGTTGAAGTCCAATGCCGCACCACTGAGCCATCGGGCTCCCATATATTTATCTATCTGAATTGTAGTTTTGTAGACGATATTGTTTAGTTAGTGAGATCTATCGCCCATCTCGTTTCAGTAAGGGGTGATAACCTATGATTATGAAGCAAACAATTAAAAAGTTTAGTTTTTAAGGGCCTATATAAGTAATGAAATTTTCTTTATTTTGAAAATTCTTACCTCTGATATTCCTTCAATTCAAATTAAATATACACAAACTGTACATCAAAATGAAGATTGAGATGTATAGAACACGAAACACATGTGTAATCAACCCATAGAGTCGACTGTGGGCACCACTGGTTCCTGGAAGTCTGCTGCCGTATTCGTACCAGAACTGATAATTTAATAATATTTCACGAAAACAACTTGTGGCCAAATGTGCTTTACATATCCAAAAACAAAGCTAGGGGATCAAACTTCTTCAAAACACGGCGAAAGAGCTGCATGGGGGTAAATCCAAAGCCTTTGCTTTTGTTTACGTTTGAATATACTTTCGATTTCCGGTCGACGTCATCGGACGGAAAAAGCATGTAAAAACAACGCCGTCTAAAATCAAATAATGAAAAAGATCGCCTTCATACAATATACTGTTATCAGATAGAGACTGCACATTTCCCATATTCAATGCAAGGTATCATGACACCTGTTGAAATTTCTTAGAATTACGATTTTTCTTTTCGATGGAAATTCGTGGTATCAAGTGATTTGCGCATGTCTGTCGAGCATGGAAGCCATCTTCAATAAAAAATGCAGACAGTGTTGTCCTTTTCCAAAATGCAGTCCTATCGCTGCAGTCGAAAGCATTTTGAATGCCTAGCTCTGTTATTGAATATCTGAACCACATTCGGCCACGAGTTGTTCTTGCGAAATATTATTTTATTATCAGTTCTGGTACGAATACATTAGCAGACTTCCAGGAACCAGTGGTGCCTGCTGTCAACTCTATGAGTTGATTGCATGTGTGTTTCGTGTTCTATAAATCCAAACCTTCATTTTGATGTATAATTTGTGTATATCTAATCTGAATTTAAGGAATATGAGAGGTGAGAATTTCCAAATAAACAAAATTCCATTACTTATATAGCCCTTTAATGAAGATATTTTGAAAGTATCATCTTCTAATCGGGTTAGGTATATGGTTAAACAAAGTGTTAGGATGACAGAGATGTGACTGTCAATTTGGGTTAATATTCTATCGGGACTGATTTCATAACTATTCTGTAGAAATAATGCATTATCCAATTTCTAGCGGCATCCGCATTTATTGGTATTATTATTTATTAGGGTTTACCGACACTTTAACAGCCAAGGTCATATCGTGTCAGTGTCAGTTTTACGGGTGGAGGATTCCTGAGTTCCCGAAAAAAACACCGAGCAACGACGAGCAGCTGTCAGCTCCTCATCATCGTAACTCCGCAATGCAGCACAGGCAGGGTTAGATTGGTTGAAGATATGCGCACCATCGACGTGCAATACGCCTTAGTAAACGGCGTCATCGTGCCCCCATGTGGTCAATCGGGGTAAAGTGCTTTGCCCAAGGACACAATGTGGGAGTCCGAATCGATCGCTCAGACTGTCACCCATCCAAGGACTAACCGGACTCGATTATGCTTAACTTCGGTGATCTGACGAGAACCAGTTACCGCAACGCCACCGCGCCCCCAATCTGCACTTGAACTGCATGGTATTTCGACGAACCGATACTACCGGTATTCACACCAGTATAGATTTCGATTGAATACCGGTGTAATTACAAAACTATCGGTTGATCGTCGTTATTAATTCACCCACAGTTCAGCTTTCAAAATATCTTGAGGGTTTTTTTTAAAAGTAGTCCCGAATGAATAATATTGTCCCTTTGCCAAATGAATCGGACTCATCCGCCTGCGTAATATACAAATTGATCAGATGAAAAAAATTATTTTTCAAAAAAAATGCCAAGAAAACCATATCATGTGACCCCTCATTGGAACGAGCTAGTCGAGCTCGTTCCAATGAGGGGTCACATAATCTGGTTTTGTTGAAGTTTTTTATTTTTTAAATTGATTAACCAATATTTAAAATAATAAATTTGGATATCGTCTGCGTTGGGTAATGGGTCATTCGAACTGCATCATCCAGACATGTTAATTCATTGCGGCTGTTATGGCACAAGTCCTCAGTTGTGGTACGTATTGTTTAGATACCGGTATCTGAAAAGTCTTTCGATATACCGGTATACCGCGATAATTTTTTATTCCTATAATAATTACACTCGCCTTAAATCTACGTAACGATCCTAAAATGTAAATTATCTCACCATTTTTGATTTTTGGTATAACGATATATTTCTTTTGACGAGATCACACAAATTCTCCGCAAAGTAGGGGAGAGGGATTCTTAAAAATGTCCAGACACAGGGCTGGGGAAGGTGTGGGGGCACAGCCTAGAAGACGACGTTTTTCCAGTGCTTGCTGCCATCTTTTTCCAATTGACTTTTTCTAAAACTCTTTCCAAACAGTGATGCCGCTTTGTTATTCAGTAATCTAATTAGCGCCCTTTAAGTATAGGTGGCAGTTCACTCCGATTGCCCACGTAGGGGCACGATGGAGCTGTGTACTAAGGTGTACTCCACGTCAATGGTACACCTGTTTTCAACATATGCTAACCCTGCTTCTGCGGAGTTAGAACTTTGGGAGTCTGACAGTTGCCCGACGTTGCTCAGTGGTTCTCTCCGGGTACTCCGGCTTCCTACACCCGAAACACTATTCGACACGAGGAGTCCCTTGATGTCGAAAGTATCGTTAAAACCCAATAAATAAAAAAACAGAAGTATTGGTGGGGAGATAGAAACAAACGTATAGCCATACGTGTTGGTGTTTCGATCACCTCAGAATAGACCAAAGTCCGGCATCTGTTGGAGGCAGTGGCGCAAGCCACAGTGGACCAATAACACTTTAAGGGAACAACTCGTGATTAACTCAAGAACTAAACAAAAACAAAAAATATATTATCTCACTATATAACTGCATGTAACTAAAAATATATCACAACCTGTTGATATAAAATGAAAGGACATATGAATAAATGTGACCTGCTCAACACGTATATGTAAAGGTTGGGAAAGAACCCATCCTTCCAGATCGAGAATGTAAATATAAAAAATGGAGCCCATGGCTGATAATTTCTGTCACTGTAAGAGATTTACAGGAAAGTTACTTCCCCTTAATTTCCCAAAGCTGTTAGTAAATTTAACACAAAGAGTATGGAAAGTTCATATAAAAATTGTTATATGGAGGATTTATACGCTATTTATGAGAATCTCGAGAATTATCTCATGAGTGTGGACCTGAAACTTTTATTTTTCACGAGCGCTTGCGCGAGTCAAAAATGATACTTTCAGGTCCACACGAAAGAGATAATTCCCCATTATTCAGTAAAATATTGTAAATTTCCTTTTTATTACTTTCCAAATTGTGATTTACTGGGATTTCCGGGTTTGATTATAAATGATAACTTCACAAGTGAATTATGCAATCAACAACTGCGTCATGGATCGATGTGCGCAAACGAAGACGCTTTGCCGTGGGTGTAATGAGGACTTCATTTTTTTATGTTTTGTTTTTTTAATAATATAATTATCGTTAATAAGGAAAAGTAATAAACAGAGTAATCGCTTAACTGGGCTGGTGACGTGAAATAATTAATTCGAGGCGAGGGACTATATTGTGAAACACTCATGCGCATTCGCGCACTCGAGTTTGTGCAACGTCCCTCACCTCTCATGAATTATTTCACGGAACAAGTCCAGTCAAGTGATCACTCTCTATTTATTATATGCTACGTGACATTTTACTGTGCAATATTCAGCCCAGTTTCACTGCAAACATGTACGTTTCAAAACAATAACAAAGTTCAGCTGATCGTTCATTCAAGGCGACGTCATGCGCCGAAGCCTAGCGTCATTTGGGAAGCTACTGAAAAAATTCATCGTGTGGACCTGAACAGACCTCCCAGAGCTGCCCTTTGATTTCGTTCATTGAAAGTAACAAACGTAAACTAGGCTTTGTTTTTTCTGATGCCATAGGTTTTTCTCAACAATTACTTGTTTATTGATTGGACCGTTAGGGGGCGCGGTGGAGTTGCGGTAACCGGTTCTCTTCAGATCACCGAAGTTATGCAACGTGGAGCCCGGTTAGTCCTTGGATGGGTAACCGTCAGTAGTGTGCCATGTACCCAGACAGGCATAGGTTGGGGGACCTCGGTGGGGGACCTCGAAAGTGACGTCATGCCACGTGACCCAGTGGCACCATGTTGTGTTGTCCTGGTAACCCGCGTGGGTGACCATCTTGTTACGTCATCGCCATAATGATACGTGGGTTGTCAGGGTGATACGTGTTTCCCTCGTCCATTTTGTATGCCAGAGCCCGCATTCTTGGTTTATATGGTAGCACGTGGTTGCTATGTGACATAAAGCCTTCTTATAGGGCAGGGGGTATGTTCGGAGGGTGTGTTTGATTGAATAGGAGTAAATCTAATTACCACACAAAACCCAACAAATTTTACTATTTCGAATTATTTCAGAATCCTCTTCTTCTAACTATCTATGCAATAGTTTTCGTCTACCTGACCATGTTTCCTTGTCCTGGAATACACTCCAGTAGAGTAGGAGAGCCTAGCACCTGGAACAGCTTTGCTTATTATTACTATATTTAGCTTTGTTGGTCTGTTCTTGTTAGTTATTACCCTATTTCGAGTACTCTTGTTGTTTCAATTATCACGATCACCCAATAACTTCACTTTCCTGACGCTAAATAACCAATCTGATTGCTCCATCCCCCGTAATCTCTATGCAGAGTTATCTCCCCTTATTACAACGAAGTCCTATTCGATTCTCATCACCTCTATATCCAATGGCCACGTCCCATGGAATCCCTTTTTATGAAATGTCTCTGGTTATAGAATCCCTTCTTAGTCGTATGAGGCCATGAGGGCTATGAGAAAAGCCCTCAGTGAGGTTTCATTTACCACCCATGTTAGCCTCATTTCGATTGAAGCCACGGGGGCCATGACAAAATCCCTCAATGCGGTCTAATTTACTATCCCTCTTAGCCTCATTTCGGTATTTGAGGATACCTATGGCCTGGTATTGTATTATTTGAGGATACCTGTCGAGGATACTTTCTTGAGAATCCTTTTTTTGTTTTTGTCGTATGAGGCCATGAGTTGAATGCATGTGTGTTTCGTGTTCTATAAATCCAAACCTTCATTTTGATGTATAATTTGTGAATATCTAATCTGAATTTAAGGAATATGAGAGGTGAGAATTTCAAAATAAACAAAATTCCATTACTTATATAGCCCTTTAATGAAGCTATTTTATATTGAGAAAATCCATCAATGAGGTCTAATTTACTTTCCCTCTCAGCCTCATTTCGGTATTTGAGGACACCTATGGCCTGGTATTGTATTATTGGAGGATACCTACCGAAGATACGTTCTAGAGAATCCCATTTTTTGTCGTATGAGGCTATGAGGCCCATGAGAAATCCCTAAATGAGGTATATTCTACTGTCACTCTTAGTCTCATTTCTTTTGAGGGCATGGGAGCCATGAAAAAATCCCTCAATGAGGCCTCATTTACTATCCCTCTTTGACTCGTTTCGGTATTTGAGGATACCTATGGCCTGGTATTGTATTATTTGGGGATGCCTATCGAGGATACCTTTTGAAGTATCCCTTTTTAGTCGTTTGAGGCAATGAGGGCTATGAGAAAACCCTCGGTGAGGTCTAATGTAGTCTTACCAACGGCTTCCATCTCATCTCTAAAGCTCCAAGGCCGCTACTTGTCTGTGGTCTATCTGTCCTCTCATTCATTAGCTTCTACAGCAGTCTTGTGTCATTGCGGCCTTGTACCATTACTTTTGACTTCTGTTATTCTGCCCAACGTCTCAACCATTAATATTGACTTGTAACACTACTTCCTAGCCATACCTTCGGTCAGGCCTTCAAAATGTTCAATCAGATTGCTTTATTTTCCCTGTATACATTTCGACAGGTTATATAAGAGAATCCGTAAATGGGATTCTTGTCTGACTCCGTAAAATTTGAATCCCCTCGAATCCCGCTACGCCTCTTACGAGACATTGACAGCAAATTAACAAATATAACAAACTAATGGTTTATTTTGGTATGAGGACTTGGGACAGTGAACAGAGGTTCGCAGAACATGCGACTACAAACTACAAAACTTGTACATTCTTGCAGAGGCCTTTTCCTTTCGGAAGGAGGGCAGTTATGAACAATGTGGAGGACATAAAAAAATTTAGCGTGGTCGACAGTCACTGTCCGAGAGCTAAATGACCCTATTTACGACTCACTGACCACTCGTTAACTTCGTGCACGACTTTCCCCGACTGATTAAGGAGACACCGCTCAATCCGATGGAAATCAATTTTCTTCTAACTCATTCTTCAAGCGAAGAAAATTACATTTACCTTGAATCCCGCTACGTATCTTACGAGACATTGACAGAAAATTAACAAATATAACAAAATAATGGTTTATTTTGGTATGAGCACTTGGGACAGGGACTGAAATTCAAAGAACGGGCTCGGACTGTTATGTCATGTGATGGACACAGCGGAAATAAGGCAAGTAGTCCAATATATGTGGACTTAAAACTGCCCTGCGCAAAACATGTGTAGTGATAACGTACAATACTTAGCGAATTACAGTCCTAAACAGAGAAAGAATGACAGTCGCTCTCGGAGGTTATCCTGGACGTAACCGTCCTTGGCACGATCACTCACCCAACGTCCATGGCGTTTGAACATTCTGTCGGGATCCCCTCCACTCACGGCAGCCGTCGCACCCCCTGCACGAGGGAATGCAGACAAGAGATATCCGGTACATGTGGCGCAAAGGCGTGTTTAACCCTTTGCGACTACGGTACGTAATATTACGTACGAAAATTGCCGTGCGTTGCGGCTACGGTACGTAATATTACGTACTCGGACTTTGAACCCGAGCGGGCGCTTTCTCGTCCAGGAACACCTTACTTTATAATTTCATTACATAGGATGGATGCTAAGTGCATGTGTGTGGTAGACCAATTAATATTTTCAACGTGCAGCCACAAGGCTGCACGTTGCAAATATTAATTGGTCTACCCACAAATATTGAGTATGGACTCTACCTGCTGCTGTCATTGAACTGATATGGAAGCTACCACCAGGGTTCAAAGGGCTAGCGACTGCGTTTAACGTCGCCAAAACCCGATTCGTCGTGACGTTAAAACGTCACGATGACCGTAGTCGGAAAGGGTTAAATTGTTCACGTAAATTGGAGTATGACATACCTTTATGATCTGTACGCACTTGGTAACCATTCTTTGTTTTACTTACGTTGCAGAATAAATAGTCCTCCCCGGACAGGCCACACCAGGAGATCAATTGTATTGTTGACAGGACAGAGGTTACTGTCGCTCTTGGCAATAAGAACCCACGCGCCGTCTCTATAGACGTCTGTTTTACTACTCTGCCATATAAGATTGTTCGAACACAATGTCAGGAACACTGATGTTCAAGAGTTCCGAGCTGCGCAGAAAACCGGAAAAAGCCAACAACCAGGCGCATATAATACGCTGGTTGAAAAGATTACGATGTTCGTATAAACGATGAAACACGGCATGTAAAAGTTCTGCAGTAACGGGTTGCTTTTTAACAGTCGGAGTTGCAAAATCCGCTTAGCAGATTCTAAAACATTACAAACCAGTTTTGAGTCAGTGGGAGAACGTAATCCACACAAATCGTGAAACCATTTGATGGAATAGAAAACACTTATCACTGGGTTAGGAGTAGAGGCTGTCTGAATAAGCGAAACGAGGTACAGAGCAACAGGAAAATCTTTGGCAGGTAGAACGTGGCTAATCTCTATCCCGTGTTGCTGAGCCAACTTCCTCCAACGAAGAAAACCATATTCATACTTGCGGCAGGTGGAATCCGCTCTTGACCTACGTAAGATATCTGGCAATTGATGAACATGTGACGTTATTAACTCCAGCAAATCAGCGATTTCATCTCGATGAGACTGAAAAAACACATGTAAAAAGGAACCTGTAAGCAAAAAGGTTAAAATGTGGAAAAATTAGAGAAAAAGAGGGCCGGTACATGTCTGCCGAAAATCGAAACACGATCTCGCAAAAAATGCAATCATTAAACCGTGACGAGATCGTCTACGTTGTGTTACTTCAAAGCACCGTGTATGACGTCATAATCTTATCAGTAAATAACTTTTCGGACAAACTAACGGCAAGAAGTAAGTTGTCAGACTCCAAGAGAAGTCAGTGGTAAGCCAAGCGGCAGAGAACATGGTCAACATTGTGAAGGCAACGTAAAGATAAGCTGATCCAGCGACGCGCATCTGAAGCCAAGCGGCAAAAAATATTTTAAGACAAATAATAGCGAAGTTAGAGCATTTATCGGAGCGTGAAAAGCGAATGAATACATCGAGACAACACACGTGAACAAGCTGAATGGAGGAGCAGACGTTCGCCGCGAAATGTGTCGCAAATCGTGAGCAGTAGATGTAGAAGTATAAACCCGAGGCATACCACACGAAAGTTTATTTCTGGAAACAAATTTTGAGCGCAAGCATTGGGAATCTTAAATCTTCATTGCCAAACAAGCCTCCGCCATGTTTGCATGGCGTATAGAAATGCTTACCGGTAGGCAAATAGCACCAATCTACGACAGAAGAAATGAAACGCTCATGTGTGCAAATGAGAGGCCAATATACTGCCGACGTCCAGTAGGGGAGCACAAGGACGCCGCAGACCTGATCAAGCGACATTTTCTTGATCACTGCGGGAACAATAGAGATAGGTGGAACAAACAAACCAGGAGACGTGCCCCAGAATTTGGTAAAAGTGTCGACTCCCGCGCACGAAGGATTCCAGAATCTGGAGTAAAACGTCGGCAGTTTTGCATTATGGTCGGAGGCAAACCAATCTATTTCTAATGTACCCAAACGATCGCGGATGAATTCGAATAATTGAAAAGATATGCCTCATGATAGATAATCCGGGATATATAATCCGCCTTATCATTTTCGGATCGTGGAATCCACTCCATTTCCAAGCGGATCGAGTGGGAAATACAAACCTTAAATACATCAGTGACGATATCTTGTAAGTCACCTTTCGTTGACCCCGTTGATACTATAGAGGTCACACCTTGATTATCAGAATACCATTTAACGGCATGGTGCGACAATGTACCTGAAAGTGATTGTGGTACGCGGAAAACTGCCATCAGCTCCCTCCAAGTGGAGGACTGCTGGGATTCCCAATCGGACAACATTCCATGAGAAATATCGTTAACACTATTCACTTCGTAAACCGGTGACGTATGCATCGGAATAGACAATTTTGGAAAATTTGTAAGAGTCAAAGAGACGTCTGGCTTTCAGAGATTCCAAATTACACTTCCAAAGGTTAATTTGAGACTTTCTGCAGATAGTGAAATGTAGGAATTCCAACTTGGGGCCTGCAATACATCGATGCTTAGATAACGGGTCATAATTTGAGTGATATATCCAGGCACAATTGACATGGAAATGATCTGACCAACCAAATTAGCCACTTTCCGTACATGTACACGCCGGTGAACTTTTAGTGCAAGAGAAATAGCCAAAATAGAGGCAGGCAATTTTGAAACTCGTGTCCCCGGAATAGAAATAAAACCAGTCAAACTATTCAGAGAAACGTCGAGAAAAGTAAAGTGCAAAGGGCTTTGATAGCACTCAAGATCGTAGCTTGAGTTCTATCAAAGTCCTTTGCACATCCGAAACAATCATCTAGGTACATCAATACAGAGTGTCCCTCCCCTCGCCATTTGGCCAGCAAGGGGCGGGTTAACTTGGTAAATAAATAACAGGCGCTTGAAATGCCGAACGGGAGGACTAGAAATTTGTAGTAAGAAACTACCCCCGCTGCATTGGTCCACGAAAATCCCCAAAATTCCGTATGTTGTGAGAAAATATAAATAAAATGGTAGGCACTAGTAAGATCAAATTTTATCATGTAATAATATCCCGTCTGCAAATAATTTAAGGCCACTTTAAGATCTTCAGATTTAACTGATTGTTTCCAAATGTGCTTGTTGACCAGCCTGATGTCTAGAATAAGACGTTTCTTCCCGCTATCCCTGTGGGAAACAGTGAGGGGGTTAACTACGTGAGGAGGACTAGTGCAGGATTCGATGAGAGAATTCTCTAACAATTGTTAATATCACTAGAGACAAAGTCGTATTCGTGCAATGTCGATTTGTTGTTGGGCAACATTGTATTAGGGGGTGTGGAATGGAAAGGAATCTTATAACCCGATTGAATCACATCCAAAATGAAATCTGATGCCCCAATATTACGCCAAAATGTTATATTCATGAGTTTTCAATCTACCCCGGACCGCTATTGGGCGCTAACCCTTTTCTAATTCACACTCATCACTCGAAATCATATCATTATCAGAATAATACTCATTTTTGACAAGATCTCTACTTTCGTTGCGTCACTGCAGTGGCGGATCCGTGCTGGATGTGGGGACAGTCTCGACGAAAGTGAGTGAATTCTCCACAGGCAAAGCAGGGTCCTGGTGTGAAAACGTTGGTTGAAGCATTGTTTTGCAAGGAAGACGGTCCGAATGATCCATGAAAAAGCCTCCCTCTGGAATACGTCGAAGGTGCGAATGATCTAGCTCCGAATAAAGAACCTCTATAGGAGTCTGAACTGGTAGGCATCGCAGCAGAATAGCGCAGACAAGAAACAGTAGAAGAAGGCGTCTTGCCCTTCGATGAAGAACGTTTACGTTTAAGCTCTCTAGTTCCAGCCTTGTAGATTCTTGTTTCATCTTCACTATCACTGGCTATGGGGTTAGCTTCGTATTGTTTGACAGTATCCCAGCCTCCTGTAGATGAATCGGCAATGCGGATTAGCTTGTTACGTTCCGTAGTTTTTCACCAATGTCCTTTAACAAATCCCTACAGCAATCCAATTTCGAATTGTCCAGTCCCCAAGAAACTTGTTTGACAAGCTCGCCAATGTCACTGTTAAATTCAAATTGAATTTTGTTGCCTTGAAATTTCCACTGTAAATCCCGGTCTGATTTCAGTTTTTTTTCACTTCTGAAGGGACGGAAAGAGAACTGCCGTGAAAATTCTTTTTGATGGATAAAACCTCCTCTCTTTGAGACCGCAATTCCAAGAGAACTTATTGTAGTTGTTGTTATATATTCGGATTAGAATCCTGAAGAGTAGGTAAAGGTCCGTTTACATCCATAATAAGTGCAAGAGCAGAAAAATTTAGCGTGGACGACAGTCACTGTCCCAGAGCTAAATGACCCTGTCTACGACTCACGGACCACCCGTTAACTTCGTGCACGACTTTCCCCGACTGATTAAGGAGACACCGCTCAATCCGATGGCAATCAATTTTCTTCAAATTCATTCTTCAAGCGAAGAAAATTACATTTCCGTGTTTTTTTGCATATAGACTCGAGGGTATTCCCCTTCCCATAAAGGTTTTAGGTCACATAGTAACCACGTGCTACCATAGAAACCAAGATGGCGGCCTGCAGTATACAAAATGGACGACGGAAACACGTATCACTCTAACAACATGCGCTGCGCATGCGCACTAAAACGGCGTGTCACTATGGGGATGACGTCACAAGATGGCCGCTCACGCGGGTTACCATTACGAAACAACATGGCGCCACTGGGTCACGTGACATGACGTCACTTCCGAGGTCCCCACCGAGGTCCCCCAACCTATGCCTGTCCGGGTATATGACATACTACTACCGTCTGAGCAATCGATTCGGACTCCCGCATTGTGTACTTGGACCGGTCTCGCTAGTCTAATAATTTCAAAGGAGATACCTTTATCGAAAGTCGATTTCCATGACCAAATTAGTCAGGGATGTGCTGACAGCAGATTTTCGAGATGAAAACTTTTAAGAGTGTAGGGTCAGGAGGATCAAAATAGTTTCTATCTTCCGGAAGAAAGATTATAAATTTTAAAAAGCTTCAATTAAAACTGGCGATATTAGATCATTCCATGACGTTAGTTGGTCAGTTCAAAAAGCAAAAGCATTTGGTATGTCTATATGTATATAGAGTCTTCTACCCAAGGTTGGTACATCGGTGTTATCAATGGAGTCAACATTCACGTGATATATTGTAACTCCAAAACATGTTGACAGTGTCACTGGAACATACACTTACAATTTTGTGTTATACTGGTAACACTGACAACATGTTTACGTCATTTTGTTTTCATCTACTGCAACATAAATTTCAACTAACGAAAAAGAAGAATAGAACTATTCAGTACCGAGAGAAAGAGAGAGAAATAACTACACCAGTTTTCTGTATCCACAGTAATTAGACTCATCGGTTTTGAAAGTACTATTTGCAACTGCTGCTGTCTAAAAAATTCATAAATCTCTTTGGTGATTTTTTCTTATATCTTTTTTCAGGGAGTGGCAGGAAGACAGCCAACTGGGCTATGTCACTTCCTATAGCGTAGTTGTCTTCTTCACAATTATGTAATTGCTCGTATCTATGTATACTATACAACAAATAAATTCATTTATTCATTCACTTCTGCTTTTTTCGCTCAGTGGCACACTGCAATTGAAGCACTTCCTTGCCCCGTCTTGACTATGGAGGTTTCATAGTTTATGTAGTCACAGGCATCCAAAACAGGGACATCAAGGTCGTTGTTAACAGGTGAGCTGACAGGACATGAATGAAAAACTCTGAAACAAGACCCAAAATTTGTAGCAATTCTTTATCAGTCGTACGAGGTTCGTGGTAAATCGTAGCAGTCCTTGGCAAGTCTTATCGATTCGTAGGAAATCGTGATGTGTCGTTGGTACTTCGTAGGTTAATTGTGACAGTTCATAGACAGTTTGTGATGGTTCATCAGATTTCGGCACCTTTCGTAGTGGAGCCGTTGGTGATTCGTAAGTACATCGTAACACTTCGTAGCTAATTTGTAGATTCAGGCATATGACATCACAGAGTGAAGCGACCAAGAACCGTCAAGAATTTCAATTTCGGACATTTTGGCCCGCTCACACAAACAATTCGTGAATGAGTGAAAGGGGCTTAAGCCTTAAAACATTGCTCATGATATAAAATGTTGTTATGTTAATTAATTTGTCCTCAAACCATCTCAACAAAATCATATCATGTAACGCCTCATTGGAACGAGCTCGTTCTAAAGAGGTATCACGTGATATGGTCTTGCTGAAATATTTTATTTTTGTACAACTGCTTACAGTACGTGGAGAGTGTATTATCAATAAATCACCCGCAGACTGGAGATTCCACACGAGCAATAATTGCACATTTGTTGAAAAGCATAACAATCGCAAGCAAAGTTTCAGCCAAAGGACCTCCGGGTTTAACCCGGAGGTCCATTGGCTGAAACATTGCTTGTGTTTTTTGTTCATATGTACAGAATTTGAAAGTGATATGTTGAGTGATAACTCCACTCCGAAGGTGATTTGGTTACAATCCACTCTCCACGTACTGTAGTTTCCAAATTGCGCAGGCAGTTGCGACCGATTCTGAAGGTAATGTTTTAAAACCAGAGATGCGGGGAGGGGGTGGGGGGGTATCTTTTCTCCTCAGCTTATTAACTCTGCACTCGGTCAAGGCAAATTCCCCATCGACGTGCAGTTCAGCTTAGCACATGGCGCTACAGTGCCCCCACGTAAGCAGTTGGGATTAAGTGTCTTGCCTTGCACAACGCAGTTACCTCTGGTCAGGATCGAACCGTGGACCTTTCGGTGTAAAGTCGAATATTCTAACCACCAAGCCACCGCGCTGCCTCTAAGAGATTATGAAATTGTTATGAATATAAATTCTGAATCTAGTGTGACCTTTTAGTATATCCATTGCACATTTGGGTCATATTCTATAATACATGATATTTTTGTGAAAAATCATCTTCCAAACATGCGTCATTAATTTTGGAAGAAAACAATGTGCTATTCATTTGGGCATGCAGCTGTAAAAATCTTGCTCATACATGGAAAAATCAGAAAGGAGTATAATTACTTATTTATTGATTTATTGGGATGTAACAACACTTTCAACATCCAGGGTCACCTTGTGTCGTACAGTTTTACGGGTGGAGGAATCCGGAGTACCCGAAGAGTACCACTGAGCAACGGCGAGCAACTATCAGGCTCCCAAACGTACTAACTCTGCGCAAGCAGGGTTAGCATTAGTTGAAGACAAGCTGCGCCATCGACGTGCAGTACGCCCTAGTACACAGCACCACAGTGCCCCTATGTGAACATTCGGGAAGAAGTGCCTTGCCCAATGACACAACACAGTTACGCCTGATGGGCGTCGAATCGTGGACCTTTTGATTTGAGGTCCAGTGCTGTTACCACTGAGCCGGGATAAGATTAAAGATTAAATCATCTTGTTTGAAATGAATAGCTTCGACGCCGGTTGCTCTGTGGTATAATAAGAAATAACGCAACGAGGGGAGGGGTATGGGCTGGAATCAACGTCTCACGTTGGAATTTTTCCTGTATTTCACGAGCGTCGAAGGCGCTCGTGAAATACATAAAAAAATTCAACAAAGGTCCCTGTTTCCTGTCCCCGTGCTCTTCCCGAGTTGTGTTCTGTACATATACTTCGATTATACTTGAATAATTAAGAATTGTCCATTATCAAGCTCGGCAGATTGATATCAACCTCGAATGATATAACATCGATCTCTGCCGATGTGAACCGTGCTAGAGTTGTCCCACGTAATGCGTTATTAGGTGCAAGCAGTTTGTTTACATCGGAAAAGTTCAACGTTATTTCTCGAACGTTATCAGAAAAAAATGACGTTATCAGACATAATGTAATAGTTTGAAGCTGAGTTTTTGTATGGCGAGGAATTATTTATGGCAATAAGTGAGGATTAGGTGGACGAATAGAAGGAAGAAGAGAGCTGTGCAGAAAATTCAACACAATGTAAGATTCAGAGTCGTGAGCTAGGATTCTTCGGAGTGGTAGAAGAGAAAGTTCAGCTATTTGAACCTTCACACTAAAACCTAAAGTGTTAAAACTGACACTTTCAAGGTGTTAAACCCATTCTAACTCTTTGGGTTTGTTTTTAACACTCAAAGTGCAATGCGTTAAGCACTTAGACATTACAATCGTCAGACATCTGAAACTTGAATGGATGGCACTTCCCATGTGTCTAGCATTGGTGGTTCGTCCAGAATCGTCCATAATTTGATTTGCGCTTGGTGGGTACATAATTGAAAGGACACAACGCAGATGACGCGGATCAGGCTCGAGAGGTCGAGCCTGATCCGCGTCATCTGCGTTGTTTCCTTTTAAGTGTCGCGACATTACACTTGTCAAGTGGTATTAGTGGAACACCTGTCAAATTCTGGGATATCTACACTTGAACAAAGTGCTAGTTCAGCACTTAGTAAGTGTTAAATACAGCACTTCAAGTGTAGTTTTTAACACTTTAGTTTTTAGCGTGTTCGGATACCTGAACTAGGATAAGAGGAAACTGCAGACTTTGTGAAACGAATGAGAAGCAATAACAGAAAACTGTAACAGATCTGAGAACATTGTGTAATTATTTATTTGGTTAAATAAATAAAGAGATTATTACTTGGTTAGTTTCATATCGACCGAGACATGAAACTAGCCAAGTAATAAGCTATAAATATTACATGTCCCCAAGTGAATCTATGTAATGTTTATATGAATCAATTTGAAAATTGCTGAATTGGCTGCATAGAGGTAATTGATGAAGAGAAATAATGAGATGACTGGCTGGCGATTGTGTCTTGCATGCTGTTTTCCGTGTTAATGTTTCAAACCATTTTTTCTGCGGAAACAGTCTCCACTGAAGCATAATTTGGATGTGGTGAATAGTTGCACAGTCTCAACTGGCGTGGAACTTCATACACAACATGTTTTTAGTACACTACACGCCTGTTCTATAAAATGCCCACATACAGCAACACTAAACCATGCGGAAAATGAAAATCCATTTCGCACACATGTGCGGAACGGAATTTTTTGACGGACTATTTTTAAATACGAGTGAAATTGGAAGTTTCGACAAATCGTGTACCGCAACTACAATCTGAATCGTCCGTGGTAACTAAAAGTAGTAACACGCATTCCCCTCGCAAATTTGATTGACGATAAAATGTGTTCTTTTTGTTGACAGGTCGTCCTCCGAGTTCCAATGCGTTCTATGTGACTAGTGGCACATAGAACACATTGGAACTCAAGGGACGAGTTGTCAAATGAATTGCTGAGTATCCTTTTAATAATTGCTTTTTTGACACGAAGGCGTGTAATAAATACAGAATGACACACGTCTGTGAATGGGTTAATCGATATGGCAATCGTGCTATTACGAAAGTCATAAAATTCGAGGCCTGCGGCTTCTCGTTTCATCCTTCCACTCTTGCACTCGTGCCATATCGATTAACCCATTCACACGCGTGTGTTTTTCTGTGTATGTGCTTCGTTCTAAAGCGTTTGAAATGGCAAGCTTTGCCTTTCTGTCAGCGGGCGATTTATGTCTTGTCTTATCGTGCATTCATTAATAATCTCTCTTTCAAGAGGGCGTTATAAGCAAATCTGTTCAATAGAAAGTTTAAAAAACATATTCGCGTGTTTAATGCACTGCCATGGGAATGTGGGCAGTTCTCTCTCTCTCTCTCTCTCTCTCTCTCTCTCTCTCTCTCTCTCTCTCTCTCTCTCTCTCTCTCTCTATCTATCTCTCTCTCTCTCTCTCTCTCTCTCTCTATGAATAAACGGTTTGTGTTATCGGATCCTTTAATGGAGATACATGCTTCTTTGTTTTTGTTAAATGAAAAAGCCATATATATGGGCGTGTTCGCCCCCAATTCCAAGCAGAGGGAATTATATCCCGCTTGGAACTGAATTCTGGTGTCATTACTCTGTCATCCCCACTTAAGGTTAGAATTCACAGAGGTTGATGAATGACCAAATGCTTTTGGAGAGAGACGATGTTACATCAAAAGGCAGTTGGCTAAAAACGTAAACCAAACGCGTGATGCATAATTATTATATAATATGACTGAAGCATGGAAGCGTGCTATATCAGTTGTTTCGTTGTTTGTGCAGTTCCATTCTTGTAAGAACAGGCCCTTCTTATTTCTTGTTGTGCATGCTCTTGGCTTTATACCCTTCTACTAAAATTCCAGTACTTCCCTTACCACCGGTACCTGCACTGGTACAGAATCGTTGCAAGCATTTCTTATTTCCTGTTTTTGCACATAGTTGACAAAGCTGTGAGACAAGTACTATGCCAAACAAACCTAAAAGGACAAAAAGGTGCAGTTTTGTTAGCAGATGACAATTACCCTCGCTCTATCTATATATATAGAGGATATGGAATGAGTGTTTTTCTCATATAATATTTATGAAACGAGTCTAAGAATTTTCCGTTTGTGCGAGCCAGAGGCTCGCCCAAACGGAAAATTCGGACGAGTTTCATAAATATTATATGAGAAAAACACTCATTTCATATTCTATTTATCATATGACACACACACGCACAAATTAGCCACTTAGTATGACTTTTTAACCATCACCTAATTTGAGTTGCAGACGGCACTTCCAAAAAATAGGTTATAACCCCTCATTGGAAAGAGCGCGACATGCTAGTTCCAATGAGGGTCATAACCTATGTTTTGGAAGCAAAAAGTAAAAATATAAAAAAAAATGAATGGCGTTTTTCTTGTAGGTAAAAGATTAATGCAATATAACCCACACTTAATAGGACAGATAACGTAAATTCTCCCTACTGAAATTATGGAAATGTAACCCAGTTGTATTTTGTTTAGCCAATCGAATTGTCCAGTTTTGAAATTGGCCAATGAAAGCTCCCAACTCTAATTATGCAAATTATGAAAATGTGGCCCAGTTGTGTTTTGTTCAGCCAATCAAAGTGTATAGTTTTGAAACTGACCAATGAAATTGACGGAAGGCTTTATTTATCACTGATTAATATGAAAACAAAATATCAAATGTTTTAAAGTAAACAAAACGGACGAGTCATATGATAACTGTATATATGCATTCCGCTCCTCGGTTTATTCCGAGTATCGTCATTTGACATCTGGTGCAAGAAAGAAGTTATATACCCGGATGGGTATGGAGGAGGGAGTAGAAAATTTGCAGACGTCATGTCCTATTTTTTAGGATAATTTGAATTATATACACTGTCAACGTTCATGGTGGGAAGAGAACACAGAACTGTTCAAACTTCTGAGTTGAAGAAACAAATAAAAAAAACCCCACTATTCTCTGCCTCACCTTGAATTATGGCAACATTAATTGAAGTATGTGTGTGTGGGGGGGGGGGGGGGGGGGGGGGGGAGGGGTGTCAACCTCTGGTTTTAAGCCATTTCTTATGAACCGACAATGTAGATATTTGTGTCCGCCACAATCTGCAAAACAGTAAATTTACCATAGACAATATCATCATTCCATTATCTACAAGTTTGGCCACTTGGCCTTTATCAAGCGGAGAAAATATAAAAGGTTGTTTCCTTACTATGTAAAGTCGATATTCACAGTTGATAGCCTTAGCAATTATGAACGAGAAAGAACGTCAGACGCATGTTATCAATTATGAATACGGACTTTATTTGGACCTACCTTCCCTGGTCCAAATATGGTCTGAAAGACCTTTCAAAGAGTAACAAACGACAAAATTAAAATGCGGTCTTCCAGGCCATATTTGGACTCCCCCGCCCTCACTCCCTCCCATGGCTCTGACTCCTGGGCCAGCGGTTAAGAAGGTGGCTGTATCGTGAATGAATCTCTGCTTTTGACCAGCGGGTTGTAATTTTGGACTGCTTGATTCTTGAAGTAATAAATTTATAAAATTAACTTGACATAATAATGTTATCACATCAAGAATTGTGCTGTCAAAAGCTTAACCTCAAGGTCACTGGATACTCAACTTGGAAATCTGAAACATGCTGATGAAAACGTCATTTGATGGCCAAAATATAACGTGATTGCTTTACCCCCAAAGCCGCCAGAAGTCTCCATTTAATAACTGATTTCAAAATTTTCTTGGGTGTGGGGAGAACCCCAACTCCCTATCATCGATCGAGTCTTCGGCACCTCACAGCAGATTCCTTTGGCATTTGCATCAATATCCCTACACTTTTGAAAGAGTGCCCGTCACGGAATTAACACTGAAGCCAGAACTTCCTCTCCCCGGCCCTGAATATTGCCCACCCCGTGGAAAATGACCAGTCCACTGCCGCCGTGCTGTATTTCACCGGTCCTCAAACTGGTCATGGGGCACCGTGTTTGTTTACAAAATGCAGAAAATAGTGAAATAGTCAGTCCAGGGGTTATTAACCCTTTATCCAACGCAGACGTTATCAACATTTATTATTTTAGATATCATTTTTAAAATTTTTCACAAAATTTCAACAAAACCATATCATTTGACCCCTCGTTGGAACGAGCTCGACGAGCTCGTTCCAAAGAGGGGTCACATGATATGGTTTTGTTGAATTTTTTCGAAAAATAATATTTATTCAGCTGCTGAATTTGCATATTACGCGGGCGGATGCGGGCGATTCGTTGGGTAAATGGTTAAATATTCAAATAAGGATGTCACGCGGAGTTGGGAAGATAGATCTGTCTCACCCAGTAATCTCACCCGGGATACTAGTGCCTCAATAAGTAGGTGGTTAAGGCTGCACGGTATTCGAAACTGAATACCGGTATCGCAATTCAAAAAATTACCGCGGTATACCGAAAATCAAAAGTCTGTTCAGATATACATACCACCATCGGGACGAGCCATCACAGTCGGAACGAATCAGCATACCTTGATAACGGAATTCGAATAACCCTTTACCCAACGCAGATGAATGCAAAAATTATTATTTTGAATTTTAGTAGTATTAGTATATCAATTTTTTCAAACAAATTCAACAAAAAAAAATATCATGTGACTCCCCTCATTAGAACGATCCCGACGAGCTCGTTCCAATGAGAGGGACCGACCCATGATTTGATTTTGTTGAAAGTTTTTGAAAAATAATATTTTTTCAACTGCACAGTTTGGATATCAGGCGGGCGGATGTGGCCGATTCGTTTGGTAAAGGGATAATATTGTTCATTCGGGACCACAGTTAAAAAAAAAAACTAAAGAAAAAACTCAAAACATCTTGAAAATTTTATTGCGGATAAATAATGATGATAAATCGATATTTTTTTGTCATTATACCGGTATTCAATCGTTACTGGTTTGCGTACCGATGGGTTTATCGATAGAGCGATCCCACAGGTGGTTGAAGAATATTATGATCCCCGATGAGTCTGGAGGTGGGATGGGGAAATCTCACCCGAGGGGCAAGATGTTTGAACCAGACCCGAGGCTTGCCGAGGGTCTGGTTCAAATATCTTGCCCTGAGGGTGAGATTTCCCCATTCCCACCTTCAGACTCATCGAGGATGATTTTTCTCTCCCCCCCCCCCCCCCCCCCCACTATGCAGCGATTAAGTTAGCCAGAGGTAATCAGGAGTCACGTGCTGATTCAATCACCTCATTTTGTATTCGTTGTTTTGAGAAACTGATGATACCATAGGAAAGAGCATGCACAAGTTATGTATATACCAAAGGTATATACCACGAAATCGATTAGGAACGGTGGCAGCTTGAGGGTTGAAGAGTTTTAGAGCATCGAACTTTGATCACACTGCATTCCGATGACGTCAATATGAATTAGTTGGTAGCAAGAAACTAACACGAAATGCATAACGTCATAATAACGTTATCAATGTATAACGTCACGTGGGTGAGGTGGGATACATCTGTATCTCCCTGCTATCTCACCCGGGACACACGTATGTTACACATGCAGTGGGGGGTGAAAGGCGTGTCACACGTGAGATAATTGTGTCGGACAGCTTTCTCTCTTACCCAATCCGCGTGATCATCCTCACTTGAATATTCATTAATCAGCATCGTCTGTATATTGTTAACAACCACAATGTCCCACTTCGCATCAGTTGACACCATCCACCCCACTAACCACTCGAGGATGATTTTCTCCTGGCACACACACATAATGTCATCGAAATCAATAATATCAAAATTGACGTCAACGGACTCTCAGCTCTTCCATCTTGCGTCTGTACGTTAACGCATCACTGTCGTGAGATAACGCCTGTTTTCGTAGTATATAAATTTATTACACGCTAAACGATAGATTATCGAAAAAATTGCGGAAAGATAGAAATCGTATCCCCCACAGTGAAGATATAGAAATTTTTACTTCCACGGTATAAATCAAAATGGCAGCTTTCAAAGCATCACTTCAAGGTGAATACGAGACAAATTATCACTGGAAATGATCGATTTGTTCTATAAACGTATTACGAAAGGAAAATTTAGTGTTTTTGAGTGGATACCGATCATTTCCAGCAATAATTCAACACGTATTCACCTTGAGTTGATGCATGTAATCCGCCAGCTGAATCAGATCGCAGGACGCTACCTGTCCCGAGTATCGATCAAATCAAATCAAATCAATGCGCATCAGCTGTTTACTTTCATGCATCAATTCAAGGTTGAAACTAGTGGAATTATCGATAGGAATGATCAGATTCTAAAAAGCGTATAAAAAAATAAAATCTAGTGTTTTAAGTGGATACCGAAAATTATCTTATGAAACCGAGACAAATAGTAATTTTTGCTTGCGCATGCGCTCATGAAAAATAAATATTTGTCTCGATCATTCGTGATATAATTATCGGTGTCAACTCAAAAACGCTAGATATCCTCTATTTAGAACATTTATCTCACTCGTGACCGAGACAAATGGTTATTTTCGCTCGTCCAATCGATCGCGAAATATAAACATTTGTCTCTGTCACTCATGAGATAATTTTCGGTATTCTCTCAAAAACACTAGATATCCTCTATTTAGTACATTTATATATACCGAACGTTTCAATGCTCTTTCCGATTTTGTAATGCATTTTTCGCTGTGATTGATTCGCAAAACAGTATTTGATCATCAGAGAGCCACATAGTGATTTCGATGACGTCATGTCGGGCATGGTGGAAGGGAAATCAGTGGCGTGGTGCTGGAATTGGTAAATTCCACCATCAGGGAGAGATATTTGACCCATATACTCGGCAAGTCTCATTTCTGGATAAAATATCTCAAACTTTTTGTTGGGGCTTAATGACACTTTCAACAATCAGGATCATATCGTGTCGGACTGTTTTACGGGTGGAGGAAGCTGGACTACTCGGAGAGAACCACCGAGCAGCGGCAATAAACTGTCTGACTCTCCAATTTCCTAACTCAGCATTGACAGACTTAAAAGCAGTTGAAGGCAAGTGCACCATCGACGTGCAGTACACATTACAGTACGGCCACTGCGGACTGGTCACGCTCCACGGTTGGGCAATATTTCAAAGGACGAAATAATATTAGATTCCAAACACTAATTATAGCGATACACAATATTAATGGGAAATGACGATGATCGTGGAGGGTTTGATTTCATGTCAAAATTTCAAAATTAAAATTTTGCTGTGATGATTTTTAATACCAGGTGAACGCATGCGTTGACTTTACTGTCCACGCGTGGATTACGGACAATCCACGGCGGATGCATTGTTGCACGCAGCGCCACCTCGCGTGAGCAATCGAGATTAGGTGTCTTGACACAACGTAGTTACCTCTGGTCACGATCGAACCGCGGACCTTCAATTCTCCAACCACTGAGCCGCCGCGATCCAATTGGAAATAGTACAAGCATTTAACATTGTATACTTTACAACAGAAACACGCCTAGATGACGCCTCTCCTTCAAGTAACATCACTATTCCTGGTTTTGCTGCTCTAATTGGAAACAACAGAGACAGGCGAGATGGTGATATTGTAGTTTGGGCTAATTATGGTATATTCTATTTTTGAAGAGTTTACCTGCAATTCAACGACTCTATTGTCTGCTAAGCCGTTAATTTTAAACCGAAAGCTTACCCCCTAGCCTACGGACGAAAACCGTCAAAAGTTTGGCATGTCTGCTTACGGTACTAAACAAGTTCTGTATTACTGAAGAAATAGGGCCCGGTAACCAAAACCTTGGCACCCCTGACTTATATTGTCATGAAAATCGACTTTTGGTAAAGTTATCTCCCTTGAAATTATTAATCGAGCGAGCGAAGAAGGTACAATTAAGAATCAAGAAATTATTGTGATAACACCTATGGCATCAGCAGAAAATAAAACCACGTTTCCTTTTGTTGCTCTTAGTAAACGAAAACAACAGACAGCTTTAAGAGCTATCTGCTGTTTTCGGTTGTTAAAAATAACAAAAGGAAACTTGGATTTTATAAATAATAAGAAGCCGCTGGCGCACAGAAGTAGTAGTGTTCGTATGTTTGAGGGATAGGTTGCCGGATCTCATTGCCGGATCTCATGTGACGTCATAGTCACGTGACGTAGTGGCGCCATGTTGTGCTGTCATGGTAACCCGCGTGAGTGGCATGTTGTGACGTCATCTCCATAGTGATACGTGGTGTGAGTGCGCATGCGCAGCGCGTGTTGTTAGGGTGATACGTGTTTCCGTCGTCCATTTTGTATACTGGAGGCCGCCATCTTGGTCTCTATGGTAGCACGTGATTGCTATGTTACCAATGGCTTCTAACAAGACAGGGGTATGTTCGGGGGTGTGTTCCTTTGTAGAGGATTAATTCTGATTACCACAAACAACCCGACAATCCCTCCAAATCACCAAAAGCCACCCAAAATCACCGAAGTTGACTTTATTTCCCCAATGTAACGGCTTAGCACGTAGTGCTATATTACCAATGGCTTCTAACAAGACAGGGGTATGTTCAGAGGGTATGTTCGATTGTAGAAGAGTAAATCTAATTACCACAAACAACCCGACAATCCTTCCAAATCACCAAAATCCACCCGAAATCACCGAAATTGACTTCATTTCCCCAATGTATCGGCTTAGCACGTAGTGCTATAGTACCAAGGGGTACAGGGGGTATGCTCTATTGAATAGGAGTACAGGGCCTGATTTTCCCAGAAACACGGAATCCAAATTTTACGGACACGGCTATGAATCTCAATTACGGAATGCCTTATATGTATACTGGAGACATCTGATTCAACCTTGATCAATGTTATAGTCGAGACTGAGATAGGTATAGCTAGGAAGTAATGGATGAGATATGGGGCAGGATAACAGAAGTACACAGATGAAAGGTTTCTACAACAGGTATCCTCCAACAATACCAGGTCAAAGGTATCCTCAATTTAGTATCCTCAAAAGGTATCCTCGACTGATACGTAGCCATGTCATAGGTATCCTCAAACACTGAAATGAGTCGAAGAGTCGTTCGAGGAGTCACTCGAACGAGCAATTGCTCGTTGGCTCATTTGCTCGATGGGATTCGAGTCGTTCGAGCAATGACTTTTCAGTAACTGCTCGATGGCTTATAAGGGATATTTTGGATAGGTATGTCTTGTGGTACAGGTAATAGTATCCCCAGATAAGTATCCTCTAAAAGGTATCCTCGATAGGTATCCTCAAATAATACAATACCTGGGCCATAGGTATCCTCAAATACTGAAATGAGTCGAAGAGTCGTTCGAGGAGTCACTCGAACGAGCAAATGCTCGTTGGCTCATTTGCTCGCTGGGATTCGAGTCGTTCGAGCAATATGCCGAGTCACTCGATCGAGCAATTACTCTTAAGGCTCATTTGCTCGATGGGCTTCGAGTCGTTCGAGCAATGACTTATCAGTAACTGTTCGATAGTTTATTTGCTTTGGGAATGATATTGGCTTTGGGAATGATATTGGCTTTTGTTGTACAGAAGGGAGATAACTGCATTATGGGAAATCGAGCACTGGTAATTATAAGACTTGGACGAGAGAACCAGAGATAGTTGGAACTGGATAGACTGTTAGTGATAGAGAAATATATGCAATAGGCATTAAAAATGGGATTCTGGGAAAATCAGGCCCTGTACTCCTATTCAATAGAGCATACCCCCTGTACCCCTTGGTACTATAGCACTACGTGCTAAGCCGACACATTGAGGAAATAAAGTCAATTTCGGTGATTTCGGGTGGATTTTGGTGATTTGGAAGGATTGTCGGGTTGTTTGTGGTAATTAAATTTACTCTTCTACAATCGAACATACCCTCTGAACATACCCCTGTCTTGTTAGAAGCCATTGGTAATATAGCACTACGTGCTAAGCCGTTAAATTGGGGAAATAAAGTCAATTTCGGTGATTTTGGGTGGCTTTTGGTGATTTGGAGGAATTGTCGGGTTGTTTGTGGTAATCAGATTTAATCCTCTACAAAGGAACACACCCCCGAACATACCCCTGTCCTGTTAGAAGCCATTGGTAACATAGCAATCACGTGCTACCATAGAAACCAAGATGGCGGCCTCCAGTATACAAAATGGACGACGGAAATACGTATCACCCTAACAACACGCGCTGCGCATGCGCACTCACACCACGTATCACTATGGAGATAACGTCACAACATGGCCGCTCACGCGGGTTACCATTACAACACAACATGGCGCCAATACGTCACGTGACTATGACGTCACATGAGATCCGGCAATGAGATCCGGCAACCTATCCCTCAAACATACGAACACTACTACTCACAGATAATCCATCATTAAGAATAGCTATCAGTACCACATTTTCCAACACTAAATGTCCACTTTGACTCTTTGTAAAGCGAATGAGTTCTCACAATAATTTACAAGTTCTCTTCCAGGAAAAGAATTAGCAAACATCGCCTCCTGGGCTTTTGTATTAATGACAAGGGCGGTGTCTATATTGGGAGCACGGTGGCTCAGTGGTAGACTGTTGGACTTCTATGCTAGAGGTCCAGAGTTTGATCCCCGCCCGGGAAGACACACGTTGTGTCCTTGGGCAAGGCACTTTATCCCGGTTGCCAACATGGGGGCACGATAACGGCATGTACTAAGGCGTACTACACTTCGACGGTGCACATGTCTTCAACCCATGTCACCTTGCTTGAACGGAGCTTGAACAGTGTTAGGATGTTGAGGAGCTGGCAGTTACTCGTCGATGCTCGGTGGTTCTCTCCGTGTACTCCGACTTCCTCCACTCGTAAATCTGTCACGGTCACGATTGGCCATTGTGCATGAGTAAGTGACCTTAAACACCAATAAATAAATGAATAGTGTCTATATTGTATGTCACGACATACACAATGTGGCAAAGCACAAAAGTTCCAGAAAAAAGATGGCGAACCTCGTTTTATTATTTTTAACCCTTTAACCAACGAATCGGCCGCATCCGCCCGAGTAATATGCAAATTCAGCAGTTGAAAAAATATTATTTTTCAAAAAAATTCAACAAAACCATGTCATGTGACCCCTCGTTGGAACGAGCTCGACAAGCTCGTTCCAACGAGGGGTCGCATCATATGGTTTTGTTGAACTTTTTTGAAAAATCTGAAAAAATGATATTTAAAATAATAAATTTTGATATCGTCTGCGTTGGGTAAAGGGTTAAATAGGTTTCAATAGAGAATAATAGCCAAACGTTCAAATTGGTTGGGACAAAAAATTGTAAAAAGCCAGCTTCCGTATTTGTATACCACTCTGCAGGAGGATGCCAAAGTTTATGTAAAGAAAATATAAAAAGCCAGCTTCCGTATTTTTATACCACTCTGCAGGAGGTTGCCTGAAGTTTGTATAAAAAATTGTAAAAAGCCAGCTTCCGTATTTTTATACCACTCTGCAGGAGGATGCCTGAAGTTTGTGTAAAAAAATTGTAAAAAGCCAGCTTCCGTATTTTATACCACTCTGCAGAAGGTTGCCTGAAGTTTTGTAAAAAAAATGTAAAAAGCCAACTTCCGTATTTTTATACCACTCTGTAGGAGGATGCCTTAAGTTTATGTAAAAAAATTGTAAAAAGCCAGCTTCCGTATTTTTATACCACTCTGCAGGAGGATGCCTGAAGTTTATGTAAAAAAAATGTAAAAAGCCAGCTTACATATTTTTTATACCACTCTGCAGGAGGGTGCCTGAAGTTTATGTAAAAAATTGTAAAAAGCCAGCTTCCGTATTTTTTACCACACTGCAGGAGGATGCCTGAGGTTTATGCAAAAAAATTGTAAAAAGCCAGCTTCCGTATTTTTATACCACTCTGCAGGAGGATGCCTGAAGTTTATGTAAAAGAATTGTAAAAAGCCAGCTTCCGTATTGTTATGCCATTCTGCAGGAGGATGCCTGAAGTTTATGAAATGATGCGCACATTGATGATACAAATTCGCTAATACCACAACAGGAATTCAGGATGATGTTACAGGGCAACGGTTCACCCGCGCTGTCATGATAACTCGCGCGACACCCATCCAATATTGCAACATGACGTCTCTTCCAAAGTCCAAAATGAGATCCAATAAAGGGGAGGGGGCAACAATATGTCCCTGACATACCTCGAAGAAAAGCAGGTAGAAATCGATCACATGCAGGCCTGTAACTACCGAAAAATATTTGGAGGTGGGGGGGGGGGGGGAGTATCATCATTCTTCCCAACTGTCAGCGCATATTGCCTTGCATATTTATCACCACACTGCCCTGTAAGGTAGGGCACTCCACACAGGAAGATATATGAACATATTCCAAATAAAATTGTTGAATTTACAAGGACAACCTGGTCCCCTTTTGTATGGGAGGCGGCGTATATGAACTGAGATGGAAGTTGTACAAGACCACGATATATCAGATGCCCAGCGTGCCCTATCTGTTCAGCTCTATTCTGTTAGGCAGGGCAACATTCTGGCAAATAATTCCATTGGCAGGGCAGTAGTTGCGTGGGCGCGGACCGTGGTTACCGGGCAGAAGTTGGGCACCGCATGGCAGGCTTTCGGCTGCCCTACTCGCCGCCCTGCGAACAGAAGATCTGAATATTTTTTTTTTGGGAGGGGGGGTGGAACACCTCCACAACCCCAGGATTTACGCCCCTGTCTATATGTGCTATTTATCTTACAATCAACATGTATTTTGTCTGTAGTAACTCCGCAACTGTCGTGTATCCGCCCCCCTGATAGAGATGTTTGTATCAGGGGGTCGGATACAAGCACGTTCCTTTCGCGTGAGTTCCATTTTTTTTTCTTTTTGTTCATCAGTACGAATAAATAGTTGTTATATATTCGTCTACATTCTTGACTTATCCCCAATATATTGTTAGATAAAATGATTATTACTATTATGTGGATGTACAAAATGTGTATCCGAGTCTCGCTCCAGGTTATAAGGGTAGATCACGACTCGTCTTCGACTCTTCGTGATCTGCCCTTAGAACCCGGAGCTCGACTCGGATACATATTTTGTACATCCACATGATGGTAAAAATCTCTAAAATTTTGGTGTCAATAATTGTGTGATTGCAAAGATATCACACACACAGAACAATAGACAGACCTATCATCCTGAATTTATCAATTGCTAAAATATCACGCGGACAGACAAAGGGACAGACAATCAAACAACCCGATAGATAGACAAACCTACATCGACGCTGATAAAGATAGGCGGATTTCGGTAAGTCGCGTGAGTGTTTAACCCTTTACCCAACGTAACGGCCAAAAACGGCCAGCGCTATTCTCAAAAATCGCATATTAATTTTCATTATTTTTTTCATTTTTTGTCTCAAAAACATAGGTTATGACCCCTCATTGGAACGAGCTCGTCGAGCTCGTTCCAATGAGGGGTCATAACCTATGTTTTTGAGACAAAAAATGAAAAAAATAAGTTATTCAAGAATTTTTTTTGCAAGTGTCGTCTGCTTTTCATGTTAGGTAAAGGGTTAAAGCAATTAGAACGAAAAAATCAGGTCAGACTGATCAATGTTCGCAAACGATATTTTTCTGCGAATAGTTTCCCGTTATTTCTTCGTTGTGTAATACAGGAAATGAATAGTTACCCTTGTGCTCGAAGTCCAATCCAGTGATATTCACTATACCTGGCATCAAGGTCTGGAATTCACTTATCCGCCCATAGTCTTTTTTGTCGCAGCAATTAGTGTTGATGAATACAAATAAACAGAACATGATAATATTACGCATGATGGTTGTCAACTTGTTAATATTTGACGTTTCAACTGAAAGTTAAGTTTGTTTGAGTAAATAATCGGTCGGATTGAACATTGTGAGTGGATGAGTGATGAAGGAAGTAATTAATCCAGGACATCAGTCACACACACCAGATGAACTGTCTTCCCAGAGCAGGTAATTATTATGTTCACTTGTGAAATACAACAAAAGAAAGAAAGAGGGCGAAGGTCCTGTTTATTAGTGTCTTTATTCAAGAATGAGTTTCCTTATCTAATTTCGTTACAAAATCACGACCACAGGTAAAAGTAAATATTTGAAACAGGATTATGGGATGGGTGTACAGCTACAGGTTTCCTTAACCATTTACCCAACGCAGACGATATCAAAATTTATTATTTTAAATATCATTTTTTTCAAATTTTTTCAGAAAAATCTCTACAAAACCATATCATGTGACCCCTCGTTGGAACGAGCTCGTTCCAACGAGGGGTCACATGATATGGTTTTGTTAAAAATTTTGAAAAATAAAATTTTTTCAACTACTGAATTTGCATATTACGCGGGCGGATGCGGCCGATTCGTTGGGTAAAGGGTTAAGATCTGTACCAGTTTCAAAAACGGTTTAGAACTGTGAAAGTATCACCGGAGCGTGTACAGACCATGATAAACTTTCGAAATAAAAAGACAAATTTACTGATATTATATTGCTTTCACAATCTGCTATTCGCATTTTGTCCAATTTAATTTTAATTGTTTCAAACTTGGCATATTTTTTTCATTCGTCGTGTGACAGCAATCCTCTCTCACAGAAGTTGTTAACAAGTTGCCTCTATACATAGTTTCCCTCCACTTTTTATTTAATCTCCATTCACTAAATTAATAGGGCATCTCATTAAGACCGAGTGAAAGATTACTTTAGTCTTTATATTAAGTAAACGTATTATAACATGACGTATTTATTGTTTTGTATGTATAGCCTTGATCACAAGTAAGAATTCTGTTATAGTTTGGATTTCCAAACGTTACTCTGCTTCATTTTATTGGGAAATCTCCTGAGCTATTGCTGTAAAATTGTTCGGATATTCAACAAGTCCGGTTATTAAATGTTGATTGCTGTGAGATATTTGGAATACCAGATTCGCTATTAAATTGATATCATCTTTAATTTGTCTCCGAGTCATCAGTTGTACACGATTGTTTCACAGCAGATGTCGACGTTCGATCCCCACGGTTATAAAAGCACGAGCGGTCACACCACTGATCCAATAGGATTCCCGAAGACGAGCCATTAGGTTTATGGGAGTGGAGGAAATCAACATGATTTGCCCTTACTGTTGTGGCTTTTCTCGGCCATATTTTCTCACAGAATACATTTGGGGTGTCTGCCTAGCCCATATAATACCTCTGTCATGTTTACTGGAGTGTTATGCAAAATAATAAGGCATTTTCCATCAATCTTGGAACCATTATAAAGAATCAAGAAAACAATTTCACTCACTCTCACCTCGATGACCCAAGCATGGGAGGTAGTTACAAGAAATTCCTCAAAAGAAATGCTGTCCGTGTATTGATGGAAATAGTTTCGACCCAGCATTCTAGCGATCATCGGGTATGGCATGCTGGGATGTAATATTGTAAAGTATAACGGAGATGGAAATCTAGAACAAAACTGATATGGTTATTACACACTAGTCACTGTTTGTTCGTCTGCCCGCCTGTCTGGGTGCCTGCATGTCTATCTGTCTACTACACGCTAAAAACTAAAGTGTTAAAAACTACACTTGAAGTGCTGTATTTAACACTTACTAAGTGCTGAACTAGCACTTTGTTCAAGTGTAGATATCCCAGAAGTTGACAGGTGTTACAATAATACCACTTGACAAGTGTAATGTCGCGACACTTAAAAGGAAACAACGCAGATGACGCGGATCAGGCTCGAACTCTCGAGCCTGATCCGCGTCATCTGCGTTGTGTCCTTTTAATTATGTACCTACCAAGCGCAAATCAAACTATGGACGATTCTGGAAGAACCACCAACTCTAGACACATGGGAAGTGCCATCCATTCAAGTTTCAGATGTCTGACGATTGTAATGTTTAAGTACTTAAAGCATTGCACTTTGAGTGTTAAAATCAAACCCTAAGAGTTAGAATGGGTTTGACACCTTGAAAGTGTCAGTTTTAACACTTTAGGTTTTAGTATGTAACAAAATTGATATGATTATTACCCACATGCCTTCCTATCCGTCCGTCCGTCCGTCCGTCCGTCTATTGCTAGCCAATCGTTTCTACCCCTGTTGCCCATTTTAGAGGACTTCAACTCCAGGCATTTGTGACCGAGTGGGGGTGCGGTGGCTCAGTAGGTAGAGATGCAGGCTGCAAGCCGAGAGGTCCTCGGTTCGAATCATTCCACGCTGCGTCAACCGCGTTGTGTCCTTGGGCAAGACACTTAATCCCAACTACCCACGTGGGAACGCGGTGGCGTTGTGTACTAAGTGGTACTACACGTCGATGGTGCACTTGTCTTCAACCAATGCTAACCCTTCTTGTGTGGAGTTAGTACGTTGGGGAATCTAACAGTTGCTCGCTGTTGCTCTGTAGTTCTCTCAGGGTACCCAGGCTACCTGCACCGTAAAACTGTCCGGCATGAGGTGACCCTAGCTGTCGAAAGTGTCGCTAAACCCCAATAAATAAATAAATAAATAGTGGCCAGGTCTTATTTTACCAATAAAACAGAGCCTGTGTACCTCAGTAAACAAGCGTTGTTTCACTTCCCGGGGTTCCCACGGGGGCGCTGAACGTTTGATTCCTTGTATTTTCGTATTTTATTCATTATAAGGTCTGGCGTAAATGGTTCTATCAATTGCTTGCTGTCTGTCACCTTCATCGGGAACTAGACTGTAATTTTCTATAACCCATTACCTAACGTAACGGTCAAAACCGGCCAGCGCTATTCTCAAAAATCGCCAATTAATTTTCATTAGATTTTCATTTTTTGTCTCAAAAACATAGGTTATGAACCCCTCTTTGGAACGAGCTCGTCGAGCTCGTTCCATTGAGGGCTCATAATCTGTATTTTTGAGACAAAAAATGAAAAAAAAATAGTTATTCAAGAATTTTGTTTGCAACTGTCGTCTCCTTTCCATGTAAGGTAAAGGGTTAAGGAAGATGTATTTATTTTTTTGTAATATATGTATCTATTTGGGTTGTAGTTTTGTAGACGATATTATTTGGTTAATGGGGGCTATGTAAAGTTCTGACGGGTGAAATTCTATAGTAGTACAGGGAGAAACGCGGAAAGGTAATTCCGACCAGATCGCAACCACGTCGAGATCCGATCGGAATTCTCTGTACGATATTGAGCTCATTCTACTGCAGGATTGCATAACTCATGAACTTGACGACGCAAAGGCAGAATAGATACCATTTGACCCTTTGAACGCGAGCGTCATTAAATATGATGGCTGTTCAGTAAATGTGTGGGGTAGACCAATTAATATTTTCAACGTGCAGCCCCGAGGCTTCACGTCGAAAATATTGACTGGTCTACCCCAAACAGTGAATATGGACTCTTCCAATTGCTGCCATTGAACTGGCATGGAAGATGCCACTAGAGTTCACGGGGTTAACGTACAGTAAATAAGTAAATAAGATCTAAACATAGTTCAGGAAGGCCCACGAAATTGGCACGAATGGCATGAACTTTTGGCAGAGCAGAAATCTGTACCGAAAATGGAGTACATGAATACACAGAACGACACACGCGTGTGAATGGGTTAATCGATATGGCACGAGTGCCAGCGCGTAAGGATAGAGCGAGAGGCCACAGACCTCGAGTCTTTTCCTTCCGCGATGGCACAAGTGCCATGTCGATTAATCCATTCACACCGCGTGTCGTTCTGTGCTTATTACACGCCTTCACGTCTATAAAAGCAATTTTTGAAGGACATTCAGCAATTCATTTGACGACTATCAACGAAAAGAACACATGTTATCGCCAAACAAATTTGCTAGGGGAACCCGTGTTACTATTTCGTCCACTGAGTTCCAATGTGTTCTAGGTGCCTATTGACACATAGAACACATTGGAACCCAGGGGACGATTTTCAGCTATCGCTAGCGATTCAAATTGTAATTGCCTTGCACGATTTGAAGAAAATTCCTGTGAAATTTCGTTTCTATTTAAAAATAGTGCGTCAACGATATCCGTTCCGCACATATGAACAGATTTTCATTTTTCGCGGGGGTTAGTGTTGCTGTAGATGGTGATTACATAGAACAGGGGTGTAATGAAATGAGGTGTACGATATTTACAGAAAAACACCATTCAACGGCTACTATTTGTTACCCTTCTATCTGAAAAACATAGCATTTGACCTCTTATTGAAACGAGCTCGCCCATCACGTTTTAGTGGGGTATGATAACCTATCCTATGATTATGATGCAACAAATGAAAACGTCAGTTTTTAATGAAGCTGTTTTGAAAGTATCACCTTCTAACCGGGTTAGGTTTATGATTAAACGAAGTGTAACGACGACAGGGATGTGTTTGTCAATTTGGGTTAATATTCGATGGGAACTGATTTCACATTTATTCTGTAGAAATGATGCATTATGCAGTTTTCTGCGGAATCTGCACTGGGACTGCACGGTATATCAGTGAACCTATACACACAAGTATTCAAACCAGTACAGATTGAATACTGGTTTAATTACAAACATATCGGTTTACTGTCATTATTTATTTACCCACAATTCAATTTTACAGATGTCTTGAGTTTTTTTAACTGTACTGTCGAATGTATAATAGTATCCCTTTACCAAACGAATCGGAAGCATCCGCCTGCGTAAAATACAAATTGAGCAGTTGAATTTTTTTTTTTTAATTTACCCAAACCATATCATGTGTCTCCTCACTGGAACGAGATCGTCGATAAACTAATATTTAAAATAATACATTTTGATATCGTATGCGTTAGGTAAAGGATCATTCGAACTGCATCATCAAGGTATGCTGATTCGTTCCGACTGTTCCGGCTCAAGTCCCGATTTTGGTACGTATTTTCAGATAACTGAACAGTATTTCGATATACCCCACCTTTGACAAGCTACTACAGAAATACCGTAAAGCGATTGATTGAATAGGCGAATTTGGTACACGCCCACAGACCCGATATTTTTTAATACCGGGTGACCGCGAGCATGGGAAGAATGCGTAGAGTTATCTCCCTTAGATTGTAAACAAACAAAAATGTCGTCTGTTCGTGGCAAACGCTTTGCGGAGAACACCGCCAGTGAAATTGATGAGAAAAGACTGAACATAAATTCTGTGGAGACTATTCGCCGTAACAAGAAAGCAGCTAAAATGTTAAGAGACCATTTGGCCGAAAAAAATCAAGATGTTGATTTTGAAAAATATCAGGTAAATGAAGTCCTGCAACCCTTCTACTTGAATACGAGAAAGACTGACTGGGCTCTTTACAAAGCAACATCGCTCGTCGAAAACGTCAGACATTTTTAAAATCGCTATCTTCGAAGTCCCCCCCCCCCCCCCCCCCCTAAATAAGAAAGTAGATATAATTAAAGATACAGACTTTATTGATGCAAATGAGGCTGTTAGAGCTGCTCTTGAGGAGCTGAAACGCATTGACACTGGAAGCATTGAACACCACCCCATAATCAATGAAGCTGATCGCGAGAAGCTATACACTTCCATACATCTAAGCCCAAGTACACCCGTTGAACTTCAGAATAAGGTACAATTTGACCATCGTTTGTACTTTTGCAGACGAGCTGCCGAAAATATTCATGGAATGACAAACAGTACGTTTAAAATACAAACGGAACCCAAATCCGATCTAGAATTTGTCACGAAGATGGAGGACGAACTCAGTAAGAATCACAGAGTGTGATCGAGATGCTTCATATGGCGTTATGCCTGAAATCAAAGGTTCAGAACTGTGCCCCGTGAGTTCACTTAAAAAGTACCTTGGGAAATTGCACCCCGACAACACTGCCCTTTGGCAAAGGCCAAAGGATTCTTTTGCCGAAAACGAACCAGTATGATAGGCCTACTGTAACAGTAGAGTTGGCTAAAAAACTCTCAAAAGTTGCATGAGTGAACTCAGTGACAAATGTGATCTTTCGGAGAAATATACTAACCACTTAATATTTGCAACAGGCGCAACTATACTGTCGAAGAACATGTTTAATGCTTCACAAATAATGGCAGTCACGGGCCACAAATCTGCACAACAATTCGCTTTGTACTCGAGAACAGGCACCCAGGAGGAAATACAAATGGGCCTAAGTATTGGTAGAGATCTCACCACGAATAATAGAGCAGCCATATCTACCAACACTCAATCGGAATTATGTACCACCTCAGGCTCCAAATACCAACAGCTGCATTGTTACGGTTGACCCAGCTACACTATAACATATAGAAGGATTAAACGTAGACGACATCTTCTCGGATTTCCAGGTTGACAATAACATCTCGAACATTGCCAATAAGACCCTCATGCCTTCATTCCATGGCTGCACATTCAGTTGTACAGTTAACTGTAGTATAAACGTTCATAAATGATCAACCGTACACGTATAAATGTTAAACATTAAACATCGTTGCAATCTGTTATATATTATTAAATACAAGTTCGCTACAATAAGCAATTATCTTCATGCTGATTCACAATACATCTTTATTGCCAAACATTGACATCTGGTGACCAGGAACTCCGGATATAGGAGGGTGTTACTTGTGTGGGGATGATGAGTGGGCGTTCATCGTTGTGGATGTGGAGTGATCGGTGGGGTAAATACGTTACATAGTCTCTTAAAGGGTCAATACGGGATGAGAGAGGGATCAGTAGAATTTATACAAGGGCTCGCCTGCGGCTCGCCCCGGTATAAATTCTACTGACCCTGTCTCATCCCGTACCGATCCAGTAAGAGACTGTGTAACTTATAATGGCCGATACCGGTATTCAGTTTCAAATACCGCGCAGCCCTTATCTGCACTTCTATAATAATTAAACCCGTATTAAATCCATGTAACGATCCTAAAATGTGCATTGTCTCACTATAGGGGAAGGGATCCTTAAAAGTTTCCAGACACAGGGCCGGGGACGGTGGGCGTTCACAGCCTGGACAACCAAATTTTCCAGTACCTGTAGTTGTTTCCAGTTGTTTTTCTCTGCTTCCAAACAGTGATGCCGCTTTGGTATTCAGTAATGTAATTAGCACCCTTTAAGTATTGGTAGAACTTCATCCCTATTGCCCACCTGTGGGCGCGGTGGGGCTGTGTACTAAGGCGAACTACACGTCGATAGTGCACTTATCAACCAATACTAACCCTGCTTGTACGGAGTTAGTACGTTGGCGTGTCTGGCATTTTCTCGCAGTTGCTCGGTGTCTCTATCCTCTGATGGGTGTGATACATAGGTATAGCCATACATGAAGGTGTTTCAATCACCCACAATAGACCGGCGTCCGATGTCTATTGGAGGCAGTGGACCATACCATAGTTGTCCCAGATACAGTTTTTGGGAAGAACTCATGATTAACTCAAGAACTGAACGAAAACAAAAATTTATTTTATTTTCATTTGTTTTTCTTCCCCTAAAAGAAATCGTATTTCAGGTTCCAACTCCCACTCGCCGAAAATGGTATTCCACACCCAGCATCGTATTCCACCCCCAGCATCGTATTCCACCCCCAGCATCGTATTCCGCTCTCAGCGATGACGGAATCTTTTTTCATTGTTTATAAATCGGTTGACTTAAATCAATTATAAAGGGTTGTTTTGAGAAAACAAATAAGTAGAAAATAAAATAAATTTTGTTTAAACATGTTTTTATTTGCCACTTAATATGTCAAACTGGGATTGGAGAACATGTGCTTTCCACTTAGGAAACTCTCCTCTCCCATTCAGTATACAGACAAATACTATTGTAATTGGCAACAGAGGTAAATATGTACAAAATGAAAAGAAAAATAAAAGAGTGAAGTGTGATGTTGGTGATGCCCTTTTAGTAACTTGAAAACTGCAATGTGGGACCATATGAACATATAAGAGAATAAAATATGCCATAATAGTAAGCAAGCTTTTAACCCTTTTCCCAACCCAGACGATATCAAATTTTATTATTTTAAATATCATTGTTTGAAATTTTTCAAAAAGTTTCAACAAAACCATATCATGTGACCCTCGTTGGAACGAGCTCGGCGAACACGTTCAGACGAAGGGTCACATGATATGGTTTTGTTGAATTTTTTTGAAAAATAATACTTTTTCAACTACTGAATTTGCATATTACGCGGGCGGATGCGGACGATTCGTTGGGTAAAGGGTTAATTAATCATAATATTTATTCATTGTTTATTTATTGTCATTAAGGGTAACTTTCAATATTATAGCTATGTCGCGCCTTCATCACAGATGAGGCTGGTTTCGATTTCAAAATGAATGCCGGTAAAACAATATTACTCCCAAGATTTCCCAACTTCCTCTGTTTTACGAGGACGTCACGACAGCGTCGGTGCACCACTTGCCAAATATATATCACTTATTCAGAGTGCCTTGGATCATCCATCTTGTTCAACAAATCTATTTGTTTTCCCAATAAATTTCTGCACTGCACTGAAAATAGAAATACTGTCTTCATAATTTAAGTTAGGGTCTCCATATATAGAGGATATGGAATGAGTGTTTTTCTCATATAATATTTATGAAACGAGTCAAAGAATTTTCCGTTTTGGCGAGCTCAAACTACAATTCGGACGAGTTTCATAAATATTATATGAGAAAAACACTCCTTTCATATTCTATTTATCATATGGCACACACACGCACAAATTAGCCACTTAGTATGACTTTTTAACCCATCAACTAACTTGAGTTGCAGACGGCACTTGGAAAAAACATCCTCGTGTGACTAAAAATTTTCATTTTTTGCTTCCAAAACAAAGGTTATGACCCCTCATTGGAACGAGCTCGTCGAGCTCGTTCCAATAAGGGGTCATAACCTATGTTTTGGACGCAAACAGTGAAAATATAAAAAATATGAATGGCGTTTTTCTTGTAGGTAAAAGATTAATACAATATAACCCACCCTAAATGGGACAGATAACGTAACTTCCCCCAACTGAAATTATGCAAATGTGACCCAGTTGTCTTTTGTTCAGCCAATCAAATTGTCCAGTCTTGAAATTGACCAATGAAAGCTCCCAACTCTAATTATGCAAATTATGAAAATGTGGTCCAGTTGTATTTTGTTCAGCCAATCAAATTGTCTGGTTTTGAAATTGACCAATGAAATTGTCGGAAGGCTTTATTTATCACTGATTAATATTAAAACAAAATATCAAATGTTTTAAAGTGAACAAAACGGACGAGTCGTATAATAAAACAGGATGTCTACACAACTCGGAGCGATGCTATACTTTGATAATGTAGTAATTAAGTCGATTCTTACGGTTGGGTGCAATGGGCATTTTGAAAAATAGTGCTCATCATTCTCAACAGGATTCCCACAAGAACAGTTGGGAAATTCTGCAATATAATTCGGAAACCTATCACAGCTTAAGTCCCTACATCCACATCTTAAATGAGAATGTAAGACATTTAGTTTCCGTTTTCCTATTTTGAAATAATCCGGTGATCTGCAGGATTGGGTAGATATGAATTTGTTGTATTCCGACAGTGAAACATTCCGTGTCGCTTCCTGAAGACCGTTCCACATTTCAACACAGGAAGGGAAAAAGGAACGTTTAAACAGTTCAGTTCGCTTTCGATATGGCACAACGTTTGTGGGGTTTCTTAGGCTATAATACAAATTATCTTGAACTCTGGGAGGCAATAACTCTATCTGAGAATCTGGGGCCTGGCCATTTACAATTTTGTGAAAAGTACACACTTTATGCAGATTTCTCCTTCCCTGTAGTGTTTGCCACCCGATCTCCAAAAGAAGACGTTGACGACACTGACCTAGTGAGACCTATAACAATGCGGGCGGCATCATAGTGTAAGCCATCACGGCGTTTCAGTAAGTTTTCAGGTGCACCTCCCCATACTGGACTAGCGTACTCAAGTATGGGTAAAATTAATGCTTTGTACATTTTTTCCCGAGTTGTTCTGTTCAGAATGACCTTTAACTTTCTTAACTAAGATAGTTTAGAGCACGCTTTCTTTGAAAAGTGGTCAATATGAGATTCCCAAGATATGTTTCCCAAGATAGGTTTGATTGAACAATTAATCCCAGGTGTTTATGAGTACTTACGAAATTGAGCGATTCGTTATCGAAAGTTATATTTGGTTAATGGATGTTCTTAATCAGTGAAAAGAGCATTGCATTTGTTTTTTGAGCATTGAAAGTTACTAACCACTGTTTAGCCCACTCATCCAGTTTCCTGAGATCGTCGTTCAATTTCGGAGAAATATCCTTTGAATTGCCAAATGTTTCAGTTATGCAGGTGTCATCTGCGAAGAGACGAATAATTGATATTTTCAGCTACATCGTTAATATATATGAGAAACAACAAAGGACCCAGGACAGACCCATGACGAACACCAGACGTGACAACTTTGTAAGCAGAGTGGGAGCCGTTAATTTTCACTCGCTGTTTTTTATTCGTAAGATAGCTTTTGAACCATAGAAGAAGCGATCCCGAAATCCCGTATTGTTTTAGTTTAATAATTATCCCATATTGCCACACAAAATATTCCGAAGGTTTGCATATTATTATCAATGGCATGACGCAAGTAATGATAAATCTCGATCAGTTGGAAGACAGCACTGCTTTGAGGAAGGAAACCCGACTAGAATTTATAAAAAAAGATTGTTCTCTTGAAAGTAACTATGTAATCCCCTGAATGCCACTCGTTCCATAATTTTACCAATGCAAGATAACAGGGATATTGGCCTATAGAGAGAGGATTAACATCAGAGAGTTTCCATTCTTCGGGAAAGATAATCAGGTGTAGTGACTTTTTGCGTAAGAGATATAGCGGTCTATGTACCGTGCTTTTTGTCTCTTTCACTACTTTGTGTCCTATTTCGTCATAGCCACTTTTTTACTGGTAAGGATTTCAAAATTTATGTGATGTCCTGTTCTGTAAAAGTAATATCACTTATAGACTTAGAACATCTATGGATATAGGGTGGAAATGTATGGTTCTGAGCGTTTAACTTACTGTTTTGGATAAAGATATTCAATAGTTCGGCTTTTTCATCGTCGTCATCAACAACATTAGCTACCGAGGAAGATGTCTGTCGAAGAGGCGGAAACGTCGAAGCTCCACTAAAGTTGTTCAAAAATGCCTTTACAATATGCCAAAACTGTTTCGGCTCTAAATTTTCCATCAGTGATTCGTCAACTGTTTTCAAATAATGTCCCCTAGCATACAGTTAAAACTAGAAGTCCTGCCATGAAGTGTGCGCTTATCTAAGATTAATTACGCGTAGCAATTGCCATATCGAATGACATCCAAAGTACGGCAGGTTCTCCTGGTTACTCATAGCAAACACAGGCAATGTTTCTGCCAATGGACCTCCGGGTTACCCGGAGGTCCATTGGCTGAAACATTGCTTGTGCACAGGCCATATGTACATAATTTGATAGCCTTACGTCCAGAGTTGGGGAGAGTTTGATTGCGAAACTTGCTTTCTAATACGATCTCGACGTCGGATTTCACGCCTGATAGAACTGTCGAAGCAGGGTTTATCGTTTTTCCGTATCGTAACCTTATTGTGTGGTATGCAGTCCCTGGCTATGTTCATAGACGTAGAGACAAAATTTGAAACTGCATTGTTTATTAACACCGGTGTATCAATTAGTGGGGAGCGCGGTGGCTCAGAGATGGACTGTTGGACTTCTATTTCTATGCTTGAGGTCCCGAGTTCGATCCCCATCCAGGACAACCCGCGTTGTGTCCTTGGGCAAGGCACTTTATCCCGGTTGCCTACAAGGGGGCACGATGACGCCGTGTACGAAGGCGTTCTGCAGGTCGATGGTGCACATGTCTTCAACCGCTGTAACCCTGCTTGAGCGGAGCTTGAACTGAGTTAGAGTGTTGAGGAGCTGAGAGTTGCTCGTCGTTGCTCGGTGGTTCTCTCCGGGTGCTCCGGCTTCCTCCACCCGATTAGCCATTGTGCATATGTATGTGACCTTAAACCCCAATAAATAAATAAATAGTATCAATTAGTGAGTCCCAATCTGTTTCGGGTATACGGCGATTCATTTTCGCGAAATCAGCTTTATTATACAGTGGAGCCCACTTAATTGGATATCTCTCAACTGAATAACCCTGTTAATTGAATATAATTTCCCAACACAAAACCATTTACCATACCTCCAGTACAAATTTGATCTGTTAATTGAATATAGGTTATAGACTAAACTCCTGTTAATTGAATAAAAAATCTCCTAACTTGTCAAGAAATTACCCCGACTCTCCCCAGTTTTCCTTTGTTTATAGAGCTATTTGGCCTCAGTACATCCTATGCGGGTATTTAATCTATTACATCTTGTTTGACAGAGCTAGTGGAGCTCTGTCAAACAAGATATAATAGAATATATATCTATAAATAATATTATATAATATAATAGAATAAATGACAAATTTATCTCTAGAATACAGGAAAGTGACACAATCCCTGTTAATTGAATACTCCTGTTAACTGGATAGCTTTCATTGGCAAAGTGGCTATTCAATTAACAGGGTTCCACTGTAATTCCATGTTGTTCTAATACAAGGTGGTGTATTTGGACGTTTGATCTCAACATGCGTGAATGAAGCTTTGTGATCTGACAGACCTAGATCAATTGTTCCCGGTTTTCGCACAGAAATGCTATCAATGATGAAAATAGGATCCAGTAGTGTGTTGCTGGTTGCTGGAATCCCACCTGCGGCAACCGCGTTGTGTCCTTGGGCAAGACACTTCAGCACCCTTGCCCACGTGGGGGCACGATGACGCAGAGTACTAAGGCGTACTGCACGTCGATGGCGAACCTGTCTTCAACCAATGCTAACCCTGCTTGTGTGGAGTTGGTATGTTGGGGAGCTGACAGTTGCTCGCCGTTGCTCGGTGGTTCTCTCCGGGTACTCTGGCTTCCTCCACCCGTAAAACTGTCCCGGTTCCGATTAGCCGTTGTGCATAAGTATGTGACCTTAAACACCAATAAATAAATAAATAAATAAATCGGTGAATTCATAGATAGAGCTTCATCCAATTTATCCTCTAGTTTTAGCCAAAAGTTAGCGGTACATTCTCGTTCTGAGCTATAAGTCACGCATAAAATGAATTTCCTTATTCAACCTCAAACCAGAGTATGTCATTATCAAATGCAAGACAATTAATTTGTTTGTACTGAAGACTGTCTGCGAAATACACTGCAATACCTACCCCCATACCACCCCATACCACCCCCATACTGATTCCTGTCCCGTCTAATTGGCGCAGAAAAACTCGGAAACAGAATTTCATTGGTATCATAGTTTTCATCTAAGTGTGTTTCTTTGAAACACAGAATATCAAAATCGTCAGTTAAGTCTACTAGATCCGAAACTTTGTTACGTAAGCTTCATACAGTGTAATTAAGGGTGGCAATGGACGTCTTCGGTCTATCACCACCCGTATCATGGCAGGGGCCTGGATTCAATTCTATATCGCCACATCTGATGAAACGAGACAATAGCACAAATACACAACTCACAAGGGCACACAAAAGGTAATACAGAATATTAAAAAAAAGTTGGCTATTTTTCACACTTCATGTAGTCATTTAACCCTTTACCTAACATGAAAAGCAGACGACACTTGCAAAAATAATTCTTGAATAACTAATTTTTTTCATTTTTTGTCTCAAAAACATAGGTTATGACCCCTCGTTGGAACGAGCTCGACGAGCTCGTTCCGACGAGGGGTCATAACCTATGTTTTTGAGACAAAAAATGAAAAAAATTATGAAAATTAATTGGCGATTTTTGAGAATAGCGCTGGCCGGTTTTGGCCGTTACGTTGGGTAAAGGGTTAATCTAACACACAATCTGCCGTGAAAGATACCCACCGCCCAGCGGTAGCTCGATATATCAACCCTCATTGAGTAAGCGAGCAGAGGAGTAATACAACGTGTCGCCGCTAGATCAGGCCATCCTCAACTTTGTAGATTGTATGCAGGATAACGAATTCAGGAAGTTCGGGATGTGTTTCAAAAAGGACGTCACCAATATAGAACAAACATAATTCAAAAACAGAAACAAGTATGATACAATATAGAAACAGCATTATAGACTCAATTTTACAAACAGGAAAGGGGCGACAAGCGGGTGAAATAGTCGTTGTTTATTTGGTTGTCGTGGAAGAATTGCCATATCCAAGGCTTATACCGTATGGAAGCTAATTATGCGTAATCTTGTCTCTAAGGAAATTGGAAGGTCATCTTAGCCTGAACCAGTCAGGTACAATAGAACAGGAGATGATCTGTTCTACGGCAAAAGGGAGGTATGATGTATTTCGTTACAGTCATAACTTTTGCGATCACTTTTTTCACAATAAGTACACTTGTGAAGGATGATTAGGACTCGCATGCTATATTATAATATTAGAACGTTCCTTTTCATGTTCTATCGGTCGATAGTACCTGAGTTTGTGTGATTTCTGAAATAAAACCTGAAGCAGCGAAGTTTGTGTGATTTCTGAAATAAAACCTGAAGCAGCGAAGCTGCTGAAGGTTTTATTTCAGAAATCACACAAACTCAGGTACTATCGACCGATAGAACATGAAAAGAAACGTTATAATTATTTTATTATGCCGAACAAAATATGACTTTCATTGTTAAGCGTTAACTGCAACAAGCCATCGATCTTGTAACAACAATGTAGTCGAATCCAAAAACATGACGTCATTTCGAACGAATGACGTCTCTTCGAAAATGACTTGTCACAAGTGCCGTCGCTTTGGGAGTATCTTTATCAACAAATGCCAATGTTAACAACTGCATCATGCTGTTCGTGTTATAATTCATTGTTAATGCTTGTGTGAAAAGTGATTTAAATTAATGGAATATAAATTCATGTTTCTCGGACAACAGTTGATAGAATTATGCGGAGTGAAACACAAGTCATAACTGAGACTCATATTCAGGATTCACTGAAGTGGTGAACAACACGTGACGTGAGTGAGTTTTTTTAATATTTCTGATTCTTTTGAATTATTTGTTTGCAGTTAAAATTGAAAACACACCCACTGAAGATGATATATTTGTTGGTAAGTTTGTGTTTACCGGTGTTGAAAAAGCTAAACGGACACGGAGCCAGCGTTTGGTGTTGAGAAATTCGACGCTGATCAATGGAAGTGGCGCTTACATTTTCTTCGTTCTCTTGTCTCCAGGGAAAAACGTTCCGATAGTACCCGTGTTTTGCCCCAAAACTCCAGTACTATGACTTTTAGAAGGTGTCATATTAACCAATCACAACATAGTTTGACAAACAAGAGAAAAGAAAAAAAAAATTCATGCAATAATCAGATTAATCAGAAGAATTTTTAGGACAACTTTTTTTCGCAATAAATATGGGTTATATACACATGGTGTTTGTAAAAAATCTTTTATCGCGACGAGAGCGTTTTCGGGGGCATATATAGCTACGAGTCGCGCAGCGACGAGTAGCTATGTAGCCCCCGAAAACGCTCGAGTCGCGATAAAAGATTTTTTACAAACACCATGTGTATATAACCCTTTTATCTACACCCCCACCTCCCCCACTCCCGTAATAAAGCAAGTTTTGATTAACAAATGCACACCACTAAAAATAATCTAGCCTTCAACCAGATAATCACTAATGTGAAAAATATCTGGTTATTTGTACTTTCCGACGTTTGACGTCACATTTTGAAAAATGTTGAAGAAACTGAATTCCCAGTGACGTTTGAACGTCAGGATAATTAAAGTCTCGAAGGGTGAAATAATCTCATTTGAAAAAGTGTAAGTTACTAATTTTTACTCTTTTCCGTCAAATTTTATTTTTACAATTCAGTAAGTTTAATTAATGGCCTTCTTTTTTATTCAATACATTTCGATAAATACGCCCCGTTTTATTTGTTTCGATCCGCGGCAGCGATAATTAGTTATTCAAAGTGTTGAATGAAATAGTACGTCATGCAAATGAGATGGGCGTGAACGTTGTATTCTTGCGATATCACGTGACTTTTATTCTTACTGCTGTAACGATAAAAGATTTTTTATTGACGCCGAGTTTTCGATAACGATAAAAGATAAAACGTTACTGTTTTTACGTATAAAGTAGATAAGTACATTTATACAGGTTTTGCTCTCAAAACAGTACATGTGACTCCTTATCGAGACGTTCTCGACGAGCTCACTCCGATGTGGGGTCACAAGCTGCATTACTTTGTATTACTACGAAATTTTGTAGAAAAACTTGAGCAACACGATCAACTCTTCCTTTTTAAACAACATTGGTTGCATACGCCACCCATCGTCCACTGAGTTCCAAAGTGTTCTATGTGCCTACTGGCACATAGAACACTTTGGAATTCAGGGGATGCCATGTTATTTCCGAAAATAGCAGAAATAATTCACAATTTGCTATAACAATTGATTCAACTGAATAACTTTTATGACTACGTTTTCACGAATGTACAGTTTGCGGGTTTTGCTTTCAAAGCTTATCCCACGGGTGATCATCGAAACGTGTTCGAGAGACTCTTCCGATGAGGAAACACAAGCTACGTTACGTTATATTATATTGCGGAACAACGCAGTTTGGAAAAAAAACTTCCTTTGCATATCGATTTATTTAGCTTTGTAACCCTTTACCTAACGTAACGGCCAAAATATCCACTCAGATGCAAGGAAATGCGAGTTTTACTATATTTAGCTTTTTTCATCTGCTGAAACATTAATTTCAACTAACGAAAAAGAAGAATAGAACTCTTCTGTACAGGAAGAAGAGAGCGAAAATTTTATGACTTATCATATGTACTACGTTATGCGCAATTATTTATTTTTTTTTAAATTAACAAAAAAATTAAGGTAAATAAATTTAAAATGTAACAAAATTAAATTAAAAAAAAAATCGTTGCTTCTCTTTCTACCTGTAACCCGAGTTTCTTTTTTATCTTTTGAAAAAGAAAAAAAGCAAATCAATAGTTAAATAATTTGTAAATAAACAAATCAACAATCATTAATCAATCAATGAACCAGGAAGCCTTTCAGTTAATCGACTAAATATTCAACCAATCATTCAACCAATCAATCACTAAATCAATTAGCTGATCAATAAGTGTAGTTAAGCTAGAATGTTGCTTATAAACTTTCATCTTGCTATTGTCCAAGATGACCCATGTGCTGTTTAAATAAACGTACGATCAGTATAAGACAATATTTTTTTTTAAATGAGAGTTTTTCCTTAAAGCCCCCTTTCACACATTCACGAATTTGATCCCGAACCGCTACGAATCCGGCATCGTAGGAAATCGTAGGGAGATCATCGGGAAGTCCGTCAGAGTTCGGTGCAGCTCGTAGTGGTTCTTGAGAAATCGTATCCGCCAAAGCCATTTTCGATCATGCTTGTAAATTTGAAATTTAGTCGCCGACTCCAATAAAATAGTAGCAGTTCGTAAATTAATAGGTAGGATGATCGTAACGGTTCGTTAAACTTCGTAGGTGGTTCGTACCTCTTCGATTGTAGAGTACGAAATACGCCGATGTCCTTTGATTCACCCACGCAATTCTGTTGTCCTGGGTGCCCCAGGTGCTGGTTATAATGCATACGATCAGTAAAAGCCAATTTTCCTTTTTTTTATATGAGAGCCTTTCCTTTAGCCGTGAAACAATGCTCACTATATAATAATTTGGTATATTAATTAATTTTTTTCTCACACCATTTCAACAAAACTATATCACGCAATACCTCATTTGAATGAGCTCGACGAGCTCGTTCTAATGAGATATCACGTGATATGATTTTGCTGAAATATATATATATATTTCAACTCATCAGCTTCCAAATTGTGCGGGCGGATACAACCGATTCTTAACCATTTACCTAACATGAAAGCAGACGACACTTGCAAAAAAAGTCTGGAATAACTAATTGTTTTCATTTTGTGTCTCACAATCATAGGTTATGACCCCTCATTGGAACGAGCTCGACGAGCTCGTTCCAACGAGGGGTCATAACCTATGTTTTTGAGACAAAAAATGAAAATTAATTGGCGATTTTTGAGAATCGCGCTCCCTTGTTTTTGCCGTTACGTTGGGTAAAGGGTTAAGGCAAAATTTAAAAAAACGGAAATGCCGGGGGGGGGGGGTGGCAAACATTTTTCCTTCACGGCTCATTCAACAGTCAGAGTCACATCTTGTCAGGCAGTTTTACGGATGGAGAAAGCTAGAGTACTCTGATAGAACCACAGACCGGCGACAAGTAATTGTCAGACTCCCCAAGTTATTACCTCTGCTCTCGGACAAGGAAAGTGCCCCATCAACATTCAGAATGGTTTTGCATACATCGCCGCAGTGACCCCAAGTGAGCAATCTGGATTAAGTGTCTTGCCTTGCACAACGCAGTTACCGCTGATCAGGATCGAACTGTGGACTTCCGGTTTGAAGTCGAATACTCTAACCACCGAGCCACCTCAGGCCCTGTGTGATTCTGAAATTCTTATAAATAGAAAGTGGCCTTTTATTATATTCATTCCACATGCTTGTCATATTTTATAGTACATGAGATTTTTGTGAAAATCATCATGGACATGGAACTCTACAAATCTTGCTCATACACAGGGGGGGGGGGGGGGGGAGGGTCAGTTTTTGAGAACGCAAGGCGGGGGTGGGTGGGTAGGTCAGCGACTCTGAAAACACGTTTTTTTCCATGCATTGAATTTTATCTCTTTGAACTCTTGTCTTTCAAATAATTAGTGCAAATTAATCAGGGAAGGTAGTGTAATTCTTTTGCCACCACTCCATCTCCGCTGTGTTAACAGGTGGTGATTAGTAGTACAGGATATGGGCTAGCAGGATGGGAATGTGGACAGACGTTCACGGTTCCCAATCACGCCATCAGTGGTTCACAATTTTGTAAAAAGTTAAAACAATTTAAACGAATTATCATTTATGTAATCTAACATAAATGTAATGTAAGCAGATCTGACAATAACAGGACTCTTCTCTCCGTAAATAGTAGATATTGGGGCTGCACGATATTCAAAACAGAATACCGGTATCGGTATTCAAAAAAATACCGCGGTATACCGGGATATCGAAAACTGTTCAGATATCTGAATATAAGGACCACAATCGAGACTTGAGGCATCACAGTCGGGACGAATCATCATGCCGCAGACGATATCAAAATTTATTATTTTAAATATTCGTTTATCAAATTTTTCCAAAAAATTCTTCAAAACAATATCATGTGACCCCTCATTGGAACGAGCTCGTTGAGCTCGTTCCAACGAGGGGTCGCATGATATTGTTTTGAAGAAATTTTCGAAAATTCTTTTTTTTTCAACTGGAGATTTTGTGTATTACGTGGGCACATGCGGACGATTCCTTGGGTAAAGCGATAATATTATTCATTCTGAGCTACAGATAAAAAACTCAAGACATCTTGAAAATTAAATTGTGGGTAAATAAATAATGACGATAAACCGATATTTTTGTAATTACACCGGTATTCAATCGATATTGGTTTGAATACCGGTATATATCGGTTTATCGATATACCGCGCAGCCGCAGCAGATATTATCCAGTTGCATAACGCCATTTTCCAATGCAACTGACCACTTTCACAGACACTCATTATGTAATTATGAATTTCAGTTCTATACAGTTTTGAACGAAATGCCGGGTTGTTGTTGACCATTCAAGCCTTAGGCTTGGTGGGTAGCCTTCAAACAATTTTCTTTCAATTTATGATACCCTCTCAGGAAAGGCTGAACCACCAAATAGTCAGGGCATCACATCTTGTTGATAGATGGTTTTTTGACAGTGAATGTTCTCTATCGCATTGATAGAGTTTGTCAACAGGAAAACTGATTCTCGGTTATCAAACTGTTTATACAATGGTATAAACAGTTTGTTAATAGGGAATCAGATTAGTTAATATGAATTTCAGACATTTACCTCTGGACCATACTGTATAGCACATGTTGCGAAAGATACTGGAGAGAAACTTGGCATATGAGACCTGAAAACTTTGCAAACACATATACGACACTTGGTTGGGTTATATTATAATAGAAATAAAATTAACCTTTTTAAAATAAACTATAGTAATCTGCTTTAACAAAGAATAAAAGTAATTATGTTTCAAGCCGAGTGGCAGAAAACTACCTGGAAAGTAACTGTCCTGTCACTCGTCCAGTAACAGATTTTGAGCAAATACGTTTCAAGCCTCTGAGTTGAATGAACAGCCACTAATATATTGTAGGATAACACTGACATTCATTGCGAAAAGGGTGATATTATTTAAATCACAGGGGCGTCACTCGAAACATCAGAGCCCAAAAATTTCCATAATGCATCCTGACCAAATTTGGAGAGATATGGTAGACCTTTTCATCTCACATAATCGCCAGTTCTTTCTCATTTTCTCTTCTGATCTGCTAAGATACAGTACGTGGAGAGTGGATTGTGACTAAATCACCCGCGGGGTGGAGTTATCACCCAAGCTATAACTTTCAAATTTTGTGCATATCGACAAAAACACAAGCAATGCTTCAGCTAATGGACCCCCGGGTTTAACCCGGAGGTCCATTGGCTGAAACTTTGCTGGTGCTGGTTATGCCTTGCAACAAATTTGCAATTATTGCTTGGGTGGAATCTCCACTCTGCTGGTGATTTAGTGATAATACACTCTCCACGTACTGTAGTATATGAAACACGTTCTAAGATTGAGAAGCCAGAATGACTACGTTTGAGACACAGAGTGATTCTTTGGCAACGTGTGTGACACAAGGCAGACAAATCGGAAATCCACCCCCATAAATTTTGCGTTGTTTTACCTTGGTCATGTAGTAAGATATAATGCTAACCATATGGCCTATTTACTACCAAGGGGAAAAACACCGGTAACCTAGGTGCCTAAAAATATATAGAGGATATTCACGAAAATTTGATGAATACCGAAAATATCTCGTGAGTGGCTACAAAGAAATATGAGGATCTTCACGAAAATGTGTGTTTCGTGAATTTTCTTTTTATTTAATGCTCTACGACTACAAACTCTCCAATTTGTGGCCTTTATTTGCCATTAAGGCGCAAATTTTATGTGCCGAACCGGCGTCCATACAAAAATTACAACAACCAAACTCCAACCATTGGAATGTGTGAATATCCGCACAAAAAGTAGTCCCGTCTTATTTCTCCCCTAACTTTACGATTTACCAAGGCTGGCGAATTGAAATAATCACAATGTGTTTCGAAGAAATAGAACAATAACAAAAAACACCACTTTCTTATTTTCAATAACAAGACACGTCATTTTATTTTTTTTGAACTCAATGCACTGAAGACGTGTGAAGTTGAACTGAAGAAATTTGAAAGTGATTTCGGCTTTTCGCTGGAAGGTGAATGAGAAAGTCAAACTTTGAAACCGCTGATTTAATGAATTGATTTAGTCACTGTCACTATCAATTATTCGAATTCGTTTGTATTTGGGACTCTGGAATTCATTACTGATGTGCTGACTCGTTTAAAGTACATGTGATTCGTCATCCGAACCTACGATGAAATATCGATTTCTAAATATCATTTTGATATTTCGTTTTGCCGACCGACAGGGGAATATGACTTAATTTTTCAGCGTGAATTGATGCCTGAGCATTAAATAAAATTTTATGTCACACACATTACCCATGGTTTTTCCCCTGGGTAGAAGTAAATGTGTCACGTGGTTGGAATTCTTTCTTACTGTCTGACCAAAACTTACTAACCGCTCCATCAAATGAAGCACTACTCATATCGGCCAAAGTGAAACAGCGCAGAGTTAATGAGGGATGGACTTCAGATAGCAAAGAATCACCCCTCATCACATTGACTATTGCCAGGTTCAATACAAAGTTGAGCTAACTGTCTCCACGAATTCTGCACTTGATAAAACTCAATAAATTCAGATTGGACTGATGAAACTAAAATCGAATGTAGAAATGGGTAGAAAAAGAAATTAATCGGTAGAAATAGCAGCAAATACAGCGGTGAAACCAGGTAAAACATCAAAATTTTCTACATATTTCACACCTGTTCCGGCTACACCTGTCTTAATATTGTTCAGGTAGAATGCCAGTATATGCTGTATACTGTCCTGATTGCCCATGTGTACACTGACTGCCAGTGTCTGTAAGAAAGTTTGAATAAATGCATAAACTTGCCAAGAAATATAACCAAATTCCAGATGCAAACTCTGGAGAATTCTGATTATTTCCATTAGCTAATTGTGGGTAGATTAAATTTCAGGGGTGGGTGCGTTCTGGGTAGATTAAATGTCGGGGAATGGTTACTGGAACAATACAAACCATGTTCCAGCAAAATACCTCTTGAAATTGCCAATCAAAGCAGTCTATGTGTGATTTACTCTAATTTTGGTGGTGGGTACCAAATTTCAAAATGATTTTTTTTTTCCTTCAAAAAAGGTTTGGGTGGGTGGGCAAGGGTCGGAAAGAACTTTTTGCGCCTTGTGTCCGAAAATGTTTTCCTGCCCCCCCCCCCCCCAAACCCTGTCATACATAGAAAAATCGGAAAAGATAATGACTGAATCATCTTGTTTGAATTAAACAGTTTCGGAACCGGTTGCTCTGTGGTATAATAAGACAGAACGCAACGATGGGTGGAGTATGGGGTAGGCTGGAATCGATGACCCGCGTTGGAGTTTTTTCTGTATTTCACAAGCATCGAAGGCGCGCGTGAAATACATAAGCGAATTCAACAAAGGTCGTTATTTCCTGTCCCCCGTACTCTTCCGAGTTGTGTTCTGTATGTATACTACGATTAAACTTGAAGAATTAAAAATTACACATTATCGAGCTCAGGAGATTTATTTCAAACGCGGCTGATATGACGCCGATCTCGGCCGATGTGAACCGAGCCAGAGTTGTCCCACTTGAATTAATGATGACAATAAGTGAGGATTAGGTGGACGAATAGTAGGAAGAAGAGAGTTGCATAGAAAATTCAACGCAGTCTTAGATTCGGAGTCGTAAGCGGAGATTCGTCGAAGTTGTAGAAGAGAAAGTTCAGCTCTCCAAACGTGGTGGCTTCCCCAGTTGGCAAGCCGAGACCTTCGTATAACTGAACTGGGACAAGAGGAAACTCCGGACTTTGTGAAACGAACGAGAAACAATAAGACTGTCAGAAATCAATAACACATGTGAGAACATTTTTGTAATCAGGGACGTGGTGACAGGGGGGGGGGGGATGTGGGCGGTGCCCCCCCCCCCCCCCCCCCCCAAGCCTTTCCAAAATTTCCTGTAGCTGGAAATTCGGAGGGCAAGTCATGAGTAGTTGGAAATTCCATCTATCTGTATTTTAGAGCTTCCTGATGTCTCTTTTACTTCCCAAAATTCAAACTCGGTTTCAAATCGGAAAACATTCTAATTGTTACTATTTACAACTACCCGGTACAGTGTACGCAATATCGAGCTTCATAAGAATGTATGGTGTCATTCGGTACGAGATTTCTATCGTACGTTTATTTATCGTACAAAATAATCGTCAAAATGCACTTCAAGAAAATCACATCATGTAAAATCGTTATCTTGAGTTAATTACATCATTCACAGTTACAAAATGGTGGAACATCGAAAATTGATCATTTCTGAATAAGATCTGATTTTAATGTTAGGACAGTGTGAATTGTTCAAATTCTCAGCATGAGCATTTGTTTAGCACATATTCAATTCCCAAAAGAATACCAAATAATAATAACAACCTGATAATTCTATCATAAATGTGTTGGCATTTTAGTTACCAAAATCAGCTTCCTGTCTCCTTTCATGGCTTCATTTTCAAAAGCTTTCTCAGTAGTGAATTTCCAACTATGGGGAGGGACTGGGAGGGGATCCCCCTCCCGGTCCCTCCCAAGTTGAAAATTCACTACCCTACACCCCCTGCCTCCAATCGGAAACCTCTAGTCCCGTCCCTTATTGTTATTATGTATTTAGGCTAAATAAATAAAGAGATTATTGCTTGGTTAGTTTCATGTCGGCCGAGATATGAATCTTACTGCGTAATAAGCTCTAAATATTACATGTCCCCAAAAGAATCTGTGTTATGTTTATATTAATCTTTTTTAAAAATTCTATTCAATCTGAACTGACTACACAGTGGTAACTGATGTAGAGAAATAACGAGACTAGATAACACGATCTTAGCAGGTGATAATGCCCTGCATGCTGTTTTCCACATTAATGTTTCAAAACCATTTTCTATGCGGTAACGGTCTCGACTGAAGCACAATTTGTTTATAGTTGCACAGTCTTAACCAAGGTGGAACTTCATAAACGATATGTTTGTATTTCATTCTAAAGTATTTGAAATGGCAAGCTCTGGTTATGTATTGCCCTATCGTCCATTCATTAACAGGGCCGGGAAGAGGAAATTCTAGATTATAGCTGCACAATTCTTGAGGTCATAGCTTTATTACGTCAAGTTGGTTTAATAAAGTTATTACATCAAGACTCATGCAGTCCAAAATCACATCCGTTTGTCAAGTGCAGAGGTCCATTCACGATGCAGTCCCCTTCTCAACTGTTGGCACACGAGGGAGACTAGTTCAAAGATGTCCTGAAAGTCAGTATTTTAATTTCTTGGTTTGGTGTTAAAAGGACGTACAAAACCATAAAGTGAAAAATAATCTTTCAGGCCATGTTTGGACTGGTGGGTGGGTGGTGAGCTAACTCAAGACTCCTGGACTCCTAGACCAAACCCGGGCCCCTAAAGTTCCGCGCCACAAGATTACTACCCCTGGGCCCCCACCCTCTCCCCGGCCCTGTTCATTAATAATGTCTCTGTCATAAGGGCGTTGTAAGCAAATCTGTGCAATAAAAAGTTAAAAAAATATATATTCGAGCGATTAATGCACTGTACTAGGAATGTGGGCAGTAAGTTTTCTTTATTTTCCGAATGAGCGGTTGTGCTATCAGATCCTTTTATGGAGATACTGGGCCTGTTAGTTTTTGTTAAATCAAAATGCCATATATATGGGCGTGCTTCCCCCCCCCCCCCCCCCCAAGTCCGAGCAGAGGGAATGATACCCCGCCCCTCTTGGAATTGAATTATGACGCCATTACTCTGTCATCTTACTTAAGGTTATAATTTACAGAAATAGATTAACCCTTTAGACTCGAGTGGTATCTTCCATATCAGTTCAATGGCAGCAATTAGAAGAGTCCATATTCATTATTTGGGGTAGACCAATCAATATTTTCAACATGCAGCCTAGGGCTGCACGTTTAAAATGTTGATTGGCCTACCGCACATATTTATTGAACAGCTATCCTATTTAATGACGTTATGACGTATAGTGTTCCAGGGCAGGAAAAAGGGCAACTAGGTTTCAACGGGTTAATGAATAAATGCTTTTGGAGAAAGGCGATTTCACATCATAACGCAGTCGGCTGAAAACGTTAACCAAACGTGTAATGCATAATTATTACAATATGAATGAAGCATGGAAGCGTGTTGTGTTTGTTGTTTTTTGTGCAGCTGCGGAGTCTTCTAAGTAGATTCTTCTTATTTTTTGTTGTGCATGCTCTCGGCCTTTATCGGGCTTCTAAAATACCAGTACTGACGCTATCATTGGTACCAACACCGGTACAGAATCTTCGCAGGCATCTCTTATTTCCCGTTTGTGTACACAGGTCACAAATCTGTGAGGTAATTAGTATGTTAAAGAAAGCTAAAACGACAAAAAAAATGTTGCAGTTTTGTTGGCAGATGACAATTAGCCTCTCTTTTTATATACATATAAACATTCTGCCCCCTCGGTTTACTCTGCGTCTCGTCATTTGACCTCAGTTGCAAAATGAAGTGATATACCAAGTTGTTTGCCGGAAGAAACTTGATCACTCAGTTCGAATTGTATATACGCTCCTAAAAAAATAAATACGCTCTTACATGTACAAAATAAATACGTACTTCAACAAGTATGACAAAACCGGGAGAAGTGAACTGTGTGACATGTTTGAAACAAAAATAAAAAAAGAAAACCCCATCATGATGAAATCGTATATTTAAAGAGCAAGTTTACTAGAATGAAATACTTCTTAACTGGACAGCATAAATTTGTAAAATTTTCTTCCAGCTCTGTGTCCTTCAACCCTGCCTTGGTTGGAGTTGGACTCCAAGTTCGAAAATTTAAAAGGTTGAATTAAATTGTTTGAAACTTTGTTTAATGTGATATTTCATGAAGGATTTTGATTCAGGTATCTTGGGAAAAGTATAATAATAATAATATTAATACCACTTTGACCGGCCGCGGATTTGTGGCGGTTCTCGGATGAGACGGTCTTGGTTACCCCTGTACTCCCAACTGCCTCCCTATTCCCACGCTTCTTCTCTCCTCCCAACACTCGGAGACGAACTGATTGGTGACATCTCTTGCCCCATTCTTCCCAATCTCTCCGATTAGCATATTAACCCTCCCCTTTGAGTCTCCCAATAACCACATGCCCTTCATTCTCCCATCCCACTTCCCCATTATACTCCCAGTCAATCTTATTCTTTTAGACTGGTATTTTGGGCATTTATACTGACTGTTAACGTTGATGGTGCTTGTTATTAATGCAGTCGTCTGCCGTGGGACACAGAACACCGAACTAGTCAAACTTTTCAGTTGATCAGACAAACTAAAACACTATTTTCTGCTTCACTTCGAATTGTTACAAGGCTAGCTCAAGTGTATGTGTGGAGGGGGTGGTGGTTAACCCTTGTTTTTAATCTTGTCCGGCGATTATTAAACATTCAAAAAAGGATGTCACGAGAGGTTGGTAACATAGATCTGTCTCATCCAGATATCTCAAGCATTCTTATCTCAATAAGCAGGTGGTTAGAGCTGCACGGTATTCGAAACTGAATACCGGTGTAAAAGGAATGGAAGTCCGTAGGAACGTTAGTCCCTCTGGACTATTATTCCGCGGAATTATAGTCCTAGCTCTAACATTTCTAGGAATAGTAGTCCGCCGGACTACTATTCCTAGAAATGTTAGACCTAGGAATATAATTCCGCGGAATAATAGTCCAGAGGAACTAATTTTCCTACGGACTTCCATTCCTGTTACACCGGTATCGGTATTCAAAAAAAATACCGCGGTATATCGGTATATCAAACGAGTGTTCAGATATACGTACCATAAACGGGACTTGACGAGCTCGTTCCAATGAGTGATCACATGATTTGGTTTTGGTTTTGAAAACCAATATTTTTCAACTGCTCAATTTGTATATAAGGCGGGCGAATGTTAGGTAAAGGGATAATATTATTCATTCAGGACTACAGTTTAATTTTTTTTTTTTTTTAAAACCTCGAGACATCATGAAAATTTAATTGTGTGTAAATACATAATGAAGATAAATCGATATTTTTGTAATTAAACTGGTGTTCAATCGATATTGGTTTGAATACCGATATGTATCGGTTTATCAATATTGCGTGCTGTCTTCCAGTGCAGATTGGAAACTGGATAACACATCATTTCCACTGAGTAAAGGTGAAATCAGTTCTGGTAGAATATTATCACGAACTGACAAACATTCCTCTGTCATCCTAACACGTTGTTTATTCATTTACCTAACCTGGTTAGATGATGATACTTTCAAAATAGCCTAATTAAAAACTAACGCCATTACCGATAACTTACTTAGCAGTATACGCCTCTTCGCATATGACACATGATCTCTATATCTTATAGCGGAGAACCCCAACTTGATCAACCGAGATTTTGGCAACAATTAAATATTGGGATAAAACATGGCTGAAAGTCGCTGATTCAGGATCCAAAAACATGTGGCATTATTATCGATTCGTGACATACATGCAGCGCATACGAGGCTACTATCGTGTCAAAATTGTCCGGGTTGAAGAGAAACAGGAGTATTTCGGCTTTTTGGACAGCTGACGGAAGAATATTTGTCACAAAATCATCCAAGGACAAGCCTATTATAATTAATCACAAACAGATATTAGTTCCAAACTTCAGATCAGCAATCAATAACTTTCAAGCCCGATCAAGAGCTCCAGTCTAATTGACCAACTCGTCCCCTGAGTTCCAATGTGTTCTATGTGCCAGTAGGCACACAGAACACATTTGAACTCAGCGGACGAACTGTGCGATAATTCATGCGCTGGAAATGAGAGCCAAACCACGAAGTCTGCCTTGGGATAGGTTTTATTGAACTGTATTACTGCAACTGTATATGCAATGTTGTCTAACACAACATAACATTTAGAATGCTGTATGGGTGATGGGAGGTTGGCGTGGGGCGGGGGCTGAGTTATTTTCGATGTCCACAAAACTCAACGAAATAATAAATTGTCATCGTTTTGTAGTTCATCCATACTTGTAAATAATGCCTTGCAGCTTTGAACGCCGAAAAATGAATTTTTTTTTTTTTTTTTTTTTCCTCCAGATATTTTGATGCCATCGGGGAATTACATGTCATCCAGATTTCCCCATTACCTTTATGGCACCTTAAGGGTACGTCCTACCTACTTTTGATCAAGTAACAAGTAATTTTCTCCCAAGTCCAGAAAAAGTCAAAAGTCAGAAAGGAATAACCCCAATAAATTATATATCATTGTTTTTTTAATGAAACATAGATTTTTTGGAAACTAATATTTGCCATGGAACTGTTACCATGTGGCAGAAAGCACTGCCTGAAAGTCTGCTGTGACATAAGTAAGAGACCAGATTTTAAACAATAAAATACCTTAAATTTACTGAATAGTTAAAATTCTGCAATCATTCTATTACAGACTCGGCGAAACCTTTTTTCTTATTCCTGCAAGGAACGGATAGCAAGACTAATTGTAATTTAGGATGTCTCCATTTGGGTTGCCATTTTTCTTGTGTTTGTTTACCTTTTATGAAGTTCACAAAGGGTCAAATCCACACAGTTCACAAGTATGGAGTCATTAGAGGGTGCATGAATGTAAAATGAAGAATGTCCGATGTGGCTTTTGTCAGTCTGTTGTGATGATACCCCCCACAATTCTGTGTCATTTTGCATGAGATATGTGTCAAATTGGTAAAAATAAAAGATGAGATTGATACGCCAATAAAGGGAAAACTACCAAACTTCCTCATTTGGTACTATCTGTGACCATTTCTGGGGTTGCATGAGCAATGACAGCTTCCAAGAATGCCATGTGAATGCTCAAGTATGGCCCAAACAACAAAAGTATAACCTGCTCTACATGCAGAATACATCAATCGGCTTCGTTAAGTTAGAAAGCATGGATTCTAATTCATTTGTGTACATGGTTTGGTATGCTTCATTTGTTTTGAAACTATCGCACTTCTACAGTTGTTCTTTGGTGAGGATTGACTGTTACTTACTCGTGGGATTTAACTGGTAGAGTGCTGGAAGCCCATATTTGGGCTTTATTTTGAAATGCCGGTACCGCCATTCAAAGGCTTCATATTCTGTGTATATGCTTCATATTGTCGTTGAATTGAGATTATTTTATCAGTTAGGATTTGCCTGGTTACAATTTATGGGAGAGTGCCTATTGGCACTCTCCCATAAATGGTAACAAGGCAAAGACGCACAAAGAAATTTTAAGAACCAAAAATAATTTAGCACTGTACCAGTTAAGAACATTAATAACTGATCTGCTTATCAGTACTCAGTACTAATTGTAGAGGCAGTAGTATATTACAAGCCTGAACCATATCGCAATTATGTTGGTTATGAAATTCATTTATCTAAAAACTTATGAGACGCTGTGGTCTCATTTCGATAATTCGTGTGATTTTGTCCACCAGGTGGCTTCATGTTATTTCTGTCAACAGATGGTCAATAAACATAGATTTTTGCAACCTTTTTGGTGTCAATTTTAATCAAAATCGAGGATGATCATCTTACAAACAATGCTTTTGTGCGAGGAAGAAATTTAAATTTACGATGGTACTACATTTTGCTATATTTGATGCACAGTAAAATAACTTTTCGAGAATTCTCCTTGGCATTGGTCTTCTTTTTCGATTAGCAGACTTCGCCAAGCCTTCTTTACGTGCCACCTATAAATGGGCTAGTCAAATTATTTTAAATTATACATTTACTAACTCTGAGTCAGCTCATTCATTCATTCGCTCATTCACTCACCCGAACATTCATTCGTTCATCCATGTTCATTCGTTCAGTTTCGTTGATGCGTTCACTTATTGGTTTATTCATTTATTCAAATAGTCGCCCATTCATTCGTCCGGTAAATGACTCGATGGACGGATGCATGGGTTGATAATGTGAGTTCACCGTTCACAGATCTCACACCTTGTCCATTGAGTGATCCAGACACAAAACATATTATTTCCAAGTGAAACAAAATACTGCATTTTCATTGGCTGAGCGGTACGGTGTAACTTGCAATCCACAGTGACATTTTTTACACCGTGTTTAACTATGGTGTAAAAACAAGAATATACAAGAGCAAGCTATATGGCTAAAAAATACCCATTTTTAATTATTAATTCATACCTTCTGTTCGGTTTTGTTACATTTTTTACATCTTGTTTAACCACGGTGTAAAAACAAGAATATACAAGAGCAAACTTTTTGGATAAAACGTACCCATTTTTAATTATTAATTCATACCTTCTGTTCGGTTATGTTAGAACAAAAATAAAAATGCAGGAAATGTAATGTTTATGTGCAATAAAATATTACAGATATGGATGTTATTGGAACTGGCTAATTGAGCCAGTTCCAATGACGTCCATATTTATCTGGTTTTATTTAAGAAACTTGCAAAGTACAAATTTTCTGTCAGTTTTTGCCCACAATGTAGGTTAAAGTATTAAGTTCACCAAAATTCTTGCAAATAAATCCGTTATCCTTGTGTTTTCCAGGGTGTATGGGAATTTACACCGGTTTGGGAACTCATACACCCTGAGGCGAAAGCGGTTTAAGTTCCCATACACCCCGGAAAACACAAGGATAACTAATAGTAATCCCCTAGCTGAGCATTTTGCTTTCGTTAGTTTAAAATGAATGTGTATTCATCCATGCTACTGTCATTCTCATAGATCTCACACGTGTCCATTACATAATCCAGACCCAAATAATAATAATCCTCCATGAGAGCTTTTTACATTTGTTAGTGGGAAATGAAAGACCACCCGCTCACTCATTCATTTGTTCACTGAATTGGTGATCGAGTGAACGGTTGGGTGGATGGATTAAATGTTATTTATTTATTTATTGGTGTTTAAGGTCACATATTTTTGCACAATGGCTAATCATGACCACAACATGAGTATCAACTGAAGATCAGGGGTAAGTGTTAATAAGCCATGTTGCCCATTTTAGAGAGGGTTTGCACCTCCCAAGCATAGGTGACTGGGTCCTATTTTACCATTAAAACAGAGCCTGTTTACTGCAGTGAACAGGCACTGCTTCACTGCCCGGGGGATTAAATGTGTGTGTACCACTTATAAATTAATCCGTTTAACTGACTTTGTGAAGGATCTATTATCGTCTGACCCCAAACCCACTACATTGAGTGAGAGGCTGAGTAGATGGATGGGTGGGTGGATCGACTCTTTGTGCGTATCCCGGCCATTTATTTATTTATTTGTTTATTGGGATTTAAGGACACTTTCGACAGTCAGGGTCACCTCGTGTCGGATAGTTTTACGGGTGGAGGAAGCCAGAATACAAGGAGAGAACCACCGAGCAACGACGAGCAGCTATCGGACTCACCAACGTACAAACTTCACCCAAGCAGGGTAGGAAGACAAGTGCACCCATGGACGTGCAGTGCGCCTTAGTGGGCAATTGGGATTAAGTGCCTTTCCCAACGACACAGAGCTGTTGCCGCAGGTGGGATTCGAACCGAGGACCTCTCTGCTTACAGCCTGCATCTCTACCAACTGAGCCACCGCGCTCCATTTCCAGTCAGACTACAATAATTTTGTTAAATACGTTTGCTTTTTCTTATTGGATAAACCTGCATAGACGTTCTTTCATTCTTTCATAAATTCACCCATTCAGACAATAATAATTTTATAGCTGACATGCGTATTCCTGATCAGTGTATTAAGTATAAAAATTATATTTCGTGTATAAAAATTCATTCATTCACTGCAGGAAAACGCACCCATTCACCCAGTAATTCACTCATTAAACCCACTCATTAATTAACCCAATTCATTCATGCATTCATCCACCCATTCATTCACTCATTCTTTCAAAGGGAAGTGGGTGGTCGAATGGATGGACAAAGTGAGCATATAGAATGATTTAACAAGGCATGCATTCTTACTGATCTCGGACTTTTCCATCCAGACAATAAAAGAAATCATGGCTATAAGGTTTTACTGTCATCAACTCACTCATTAATTAACACTATTCATTTATCTATAGATTCAATCACGCATTTATGCATTCGTCCATCCATTCATTCTCTCATTCATTCTGTGGGCGATTGGGTGGATGGATGGATGGATGGATGGATGTGAGCACATAGAATGATATACACAATTCACTCTTCCAACGAGTCAAAATAAATCGTATGGATATAATTCTTACCCCTGTTTGTTGATATTCATTAGTTGAATCATTCATTCACCCGTTCATTCGTTCTTTGAGTCCAACGAGTTTTAGTAGATCTCTGATGTTTCCGGTCTCATTGACTCAGTAATTAAAACTATTCATTCGTCTATAGATTCGCTCTCGCATTCATGCATTCGTCCATCCATTCATTCTTTCATTCGTTCGATGGATGGATGGACATTTGGACGGATGGCTGGATGGATGGCTGGATGGATGGCTGGATGGATGGATATCTCAGACTCTCCCAGCCACTTAACCATTTACCTAACGAATCGCCCGCATCCGCTCGCGTAATATGCAAACTGTGCAGTTGAAAAAATTAAACTTTTCAAAATATTTCAACAAAACCATATCACGTGACCCCCTCGTTGGAACGAGCTCGTCGAGCTCGTTCCAACGAGGGGTCACATGATATGGTTTTGTTGAAATTTTTTGAAAAATTTAAAAAAATTATTTTTAAAATAATAAATTTTGATATCGTCTGCGTTGGGTAAAGGGTTAAAATAAATTTTATAGATATGATACTCACTCCTGTTTAGTTGATAAAATGTGCGTGTTCTACATTTCATTCATTCACTCGTCCATTCACCCGTCCATTCGTTCTCCGAGTTCAAGAAGTTTTAGTGGTTCCCAATATAAATTTAATATGACTGCGTTTGTGTGTTCGTTCGTTCGTTCGTTCGTTCTTTCGTTCGCTCGCTCGCTCGCTCGCTCGCTCGCTCGCTGGTTCGTTCGTTCGTTCGTTCGTTCGTTCGTTCGTTCGTTCGGAATGAGTGACTGGGTGGTGGTTTTTTTGGGGTGGGTGGGTGGGTACTTTTTGAGGTTTGGGGTGCGGGTGGGTAGGTGGGTGTGTGGTTAAATGGATGGGTGGGTGGCTGGCTGGCCGAATGAATTGGCGTGGGTATTCATCCGTCCATTTATTCACTCATCGATTTATTCGTTCATTCTTCAGTAAACATTCCACAGATTATACGTAAAATTAGAGCTTAGCAATCTTCCGACAACCCGCATTGTAGTTGTTGTTATGTGCTTAAATGACTTGTATGAATGATCTAATGTTAATTTTCTCTTCTCTCTATTCATTCGGTTAGGGTTTTACTGCTTTAAATGTGTAGAAACGATTCTTGTTGCTTATCTGCGCCAAGGTCTTCCATTCACATGTGTGTACATCAGCGTGATTTGTATTTTTAGTCCGAGAAACTATTTTTAATCAGTCAGTCATGGGATTTGACAAAGCATCTTATCGTTTAACGATAGACATTTTTTCAATGTGGACTAATGCCATACACTCTCTTCAAATGCAAATATTCTGTAACTTAGTTATCTAACCCATAACATGTATTACATTTCCCAAATTCACAAAAAAACATATAACACTATCTGACTAAGTAGAAATAAACAATCTGAATGTGGGTGGAATAATTTATTATCAAAGGCAAGACTTCAACCTGCAAAATTGCATGAAACAATGCCGAAACAAGTCATTTTCAGCCACCTAGCAGCCTCAAAAGCAGAATTTTCCCACCACTCCCACCAACCTACACCTGGAGCATAGCATCCCCTGTTTCTAAAATGTAAAAAAATTATATGTTTACATTTCCTTTTTTAGTTACATGTCTGGTAACAAATCCATGTAAAAATTACATTTTAAAAAATAGACAATTTTCCGAAGCCACTGTTTCCCATAATTCATGTCGTAATTTACACCTGTGTTTCAAACTCCAACGTTGAGACCTAAACTTCAATTTCTCTTGTCCAACAAAAAGCCTAATGTAATCATATATCTGTTACTAAAAATATATCTCTATTTTACATGGCCTCAGTTTCAACATATGCCTTCTGTTCACAATTTCACCCCTGTGTAATAGTGCGAAATTGAAGAGCGGAACCTTAAGAGAAAACAAGAGTGATCTCCTCTTGGGTTTCACTCAGGCAAAAGAATCTGGAGTCTATCCTGAGTTGAATGAACAAAAGTCACAAGTCTCTGTTTTCAACCAGTAAAAAGATGCAGCATGACCTTTCTGACTGCCGAATAGCTTTTGCGGAAAGTTTTTCCTTGATTTTCACAACCACACCTCCTCATCCCTCACATTTCTCTGAGCCACTTAAGACAGCATTTTTGTTGTTACCTCGGCCACATTCACTACCCAGGTGCGGTCAATAGCACTGTTAAATACAATTAAAATGTAAAACTATAAGCAGTAATAACCATTGCTTTGGGGTGGGGTCTTGCTCTCTAGATATGAAAGTGCAAACAGCTTAACGGACGGATGACACACAGACATGACACCAATGACCAACATTAAAAATGTAGACACCATGACTACAAATCTGTGGTGAATAATAATAATCATGCTGTTCATATATGCATATAGCTATCATGAATACAAAGCTCGGTGTTTAGGAAAGGCAGTGCTCTACCTTAATGTATTTTCGAAATCTTGACGTAAATTCAAAAACGTTGCGAAATTAGGCTACATCAATAAATTCCTCCAAATTTCCACTTATTTCCTTCCAGTTGTGCTGAGATATCACTTGATGAATGTTAACCATCTCTATTTTACATGGCCTTATTTTCAACATATGCCCAATGTTTGCAATGTCCCCCCTGTGCAATAGTGCGATACTGAAGAGGGGAACTTGAATTCCCAGTGACGTTTAAACGTCAGGATAATTAAAGTCTAAAGGGTTAAAAGTCATAAATTAAATTTCTGGCATCAGAATTGCATAACACAGATTGTCACTAACGCAATTTGGTGTCAATCTGATTCTCATGAATTATTCTTGTATCTATTTCAAGTATGCAACGTCGACAACAAGACGAGTTACGTGGTTTAAAGAGGCAATCAAAATCATGTTTAAAAATTACAATTTTTTTTAAAGAAGAAAACAGGAGGTAAGTTATAGTTGTATTATGCGGTTTTTTTTAACCCTTTACCTAACGAATCGCCCGCATCCACCTGCGTAATATGCAAATTGAGGAGTTGAAAAAATAAAATTTTTCAAAATATTTCAACAAAACCATATCATGTGACCCCTCATTGGAACGAGCTCATTGAGCTCGTTCCAATGAGGGGGTCACATGATATGGTTTTGTTGAATTTTTTTGAAAAATTTAAAAAAATTATATTTAAAATAATAAATTTTGATATCGTCTGCGTTGGGTAAAGGGTTAAAGAAATCAAGCCCTGTTTCAAGCATTTCTGGCGGCTAAATTCTAAAAATCAGATACTGTTCATATATTAGGTATCAATTCAAGTCTTACAGCTATTGAAAAGACACCATTCAATATTTTAATTGATACACTTTTTATGGGCGATTTACCAGACAAATAATTAAAACTCAGATTTTGTTAACGTGGGTTGGGGCAAACTGACCGTAGAACAAGAAAATAATGTATTCATATAAATAATATATTTGAATTTTTCTTTTCAGATGGACAGAGTCAACAAAATGCCAGTCACCTTGAAGACGACACAGTGGGTGATGCCACAATATCTAACACCTTCTCTCCGGATAGGGTTTGTGATGTTGCTGGTGATGAATAGACAACACACGCAATATCAGTTGTGGGAAACAGTCACCCGGTACAATATGATAATCGGCATGTTGTCAACGCGAATATGGATGCTGACGAAATTACTAAAGTAGTGAGACAGTTAACAGATCATCAGAAATATGTTCTTCTCAAGGAGCATTCTAAGACGAGTGTGGGCTTCATATTTCCCATACATTATAAACGTGGATCTGAAAGATCTTTCCAATATTCCTGGTTTGCTGTCTTCCCGTGGTTAGTGTGCAGTAAGGTTTCCGACAGTGCATTCTGTATTTATTGTGCTCAACAGATAAGAGAGCATTAGATACACTTGTTAACCCTTTAACCAACGTAACGGCAAAACCCGACCAGCGCTATTCACAAAAATCACCAATTAATTTTCATTATTTTTTTCCTTTTTTTGTCACAAAAACATAGGTTATGATCCCTCTTTGGAAGGAGCTCGTCGATCTCGTTCCAAAGAGGGGTCATAACCTATGTGTTTGAGACAAAAAAGGAAAACAATTAGTTAATCAGGAATTTTGTTTGCAAGTATCGTCTGCTTTTCATGTTAGGTAAAGGGTTAATCGATCTTTAACAAAATGGGGGAAGAAGTCGAAATACATCAATCCCCATGCGGTAAAGGTCTATCGTGAACAAGCTTATGTTTCAGCAAAGGCCTCCACAAAGAAAATAGAGAAACCTGGGGACACATTGCCATCAGTTGTGATGGGACGGAATGAAACACTAAAGGAGAAGAGTCTTCATCTTCTACGGAAATGCATTGAGGCAGTCTTTTTGTTGTCGGCAATGCATTGGAATGAGAACACGTCACGAAACACCACAAAAGAGCATCAAGATGAAACCTGTAAATTTCCGCGCCTTCCTGGATGTTACGACATCGCATGATGAAACTCTGAAGCAGCACCCCGAAACACTCAAGCTGAAAAATGTCACATACCTTTCGCCACAAATTCAAAACGAAAACATACAAATAATTGGAAAGAACATTATACAGAGATCACTATTGAACGAAATACGCGAAGCAAAGTTTTCTTCTACAATGTCTGACGAGCGAGGTTGACAGCCACAACACTGAAGAGTTTTCATTGTGTACCAGAATGCAAATAAGATCCCCAAACTTGAAGTGCTCCCCACGAGGTGGGATTCAGGGTCGAAGACAAAAGCATATAGTATGGTGAATTCCACCTGTTCTTTTGAGTTTATTGTGAATTTCCTTGTCCTGTACAGATTCCTGGCATTTCTGACTGAACAACCGTCAAATTACAAGGTTCTACAGAAGAGCGTTTACAGGCATATACTGACATTGAAGATGTTATTAACGTCTATAGTGAGCTGCGTGAACAGATTGATGGCGAATTCCACAAAATTTATCAACACGCTATTCGCATGGTTGACAAGACAGGCATGGAGCCTTATGTTTCAAGAATTGCAAAACGCAGCTCCATCGATCAAATATTCCAACCGACAAACAAAATAAGATGGAGAGATACTATTATAGAAACGTGGCGATTCAAATTTTTGGACTCTTTTCAAATGAAGCTCAAGGAGATATTTACGTGTTGTAAAGCAATTTGATGGACTTCAGTGCTTCATTCCAGTTGTTATAGAACAGAACAAATTCCAATCATGCACATTGAATATGAATGAATTAGCAGAATATTTTGGTAATGATGTACCGAACATTGATGTTAAAACAAGATTTTATGCTCTTGTATGTTCATTAGAAATCTACTCCTTCGAATAACAACTGCCGCAAGGACAATAAATTTATGCGATGACATATCGTTTGTCTGCGTTGGCAATGATGCACATACATTATGACACCCCGCTGGAAAATGATGATGTTATGAACAAATTCTGTTCAAAGCAACCACGCATAATGCAATTCGGTCAGCTTTTAGACTTAATTGGTATTTTGTGTAAATATGAATAGACGATTAACTGAACATATTAGAGGATTAACTGGTGTTTGTATATGATGTGCTGAGAAAACAAATGTCTGATTACAGAATACGAGGCTTGTAAACCACCAAGAATCTGATACTGGTATGTGATCTTTCATTTACATTGCACGCTCAACATAGACTACCTAAAGTGTGACGGAACATACTAGACATATCACCTTTCAACAAACAATAGTGGACAAGCTGCGTTGCTCTCATTTGGCTTTTAACGAAAGCTGTGAAAATACATATCACGACAGGTATTAAACCAGGCGCCTAACCAGGATGTCAAAGTTAGGGGGGCAAGAGTAATAGCTATGGGGGGGGGGGGGGGGCTAGTTCAATGATCTGAACATAGCGGCTACCTCTTACGTAGGGGGTGGGGTAGCCGCTACGTTCAGACCGCCGAACTACTAGGAGGGCATACAGAATAGGATGCGCTGCATCATCAGATCCACGTACTGGCGAGATTGGGGTGAGCACAAGAGGGGGACATTCTCTTTCACTGGAGGGGGCTTCCCCGGGAAAAAATTGGAAATTCGCGACAAAAAACCCGCAATTCGTTTGACTATAAGTCCGTTTGTGTCCATAATTTAAAAGGTGTGAAAGGCATAAATAATTAGGCCACATCGCCTGGCTGAAATTAGGGGGTGGGGGATGTGTCGCCACTGAATTAAACTAATTTGTAGTGTGACTGCTGGACACTGACCACTATAACACGTGTGTAGGATAATCACACAAATTGTGACCCACGTTTTTCTATAGACAACATAGGGCTATGGCATTATATTTAGGAATATATTTATTTATTTATTTATTTATTTATTTATTTATTTATTTATTTATTTATTTAACGACACTTTAACAGCCAAGATCATATCGTTTCAGTGACAGTTTTACTGGTGGAGGAAGCCGGAGTATCCGGAGAACACAGAGCAATGACGAGCAACTACCAGCTCCCCAACATCATAACTCCGCAATGCACACTGCAGCACAGGCACAGTCCGGCCGCCAAACGCCAGTTTTGTTGTATTAAGTTTTTTTCTCAACGGTTTTTATTAGTTCAGACACCCCTCTTACTATGTTTTCTTACTGGACAGCTGACAGCATTGAGCATTTTTTTTAACTGGGTCTTAAAGTGAGGTACCGTTGAAAGGGTCGAAAATTAATGTGGAAATTACAGATCCGAATGATTATTTCATCTTAACTCACAATATAAGCACAAAACGTGATGCAATTGTGTTTCGAAAAAGTAACTACATCCGCATTGGGTATTTTGTAGAAATTGAACGGATATTTATATCTATCAACGCTATTTATATCTAACAACGCTCTTTATATGTGAACGCGTTTGGAGATTACGTCATTTAACTGTTCTTTCTCTTTGATTTCTTAGAGTGAGGACGCATTATTGCAACTGCGCCATTGTTTCTCACTACACACCTCATAAACTTACAATTTTGTCTCGCCTTTTATCACTAGCGTTTCTATTTCTTCAACTTCACTCGATATAGCAAATTCGGGCGACCTTTGCTTTGAAACGACATAGACTAACTCCGTCATGTCAGATGCTTGTTTTTTCTCAACCACGTTCGGTTGTGCTGAATCGAGGAGCAAAGATCCTCTAATGAACGTAAAAGCAAAGCGAATTGAGAATTTACTCAGGTGTAGTAGGATTTATAACGATGACTTACATATAGCTTTGCAACATGGGTACGATGCGGACCCAGATTTGACTCTGAGTTGCCATAAATACTGTGTTGAGAAGTATTTGCACCCGAAGAATGTGAAGCAAGCAAACATTGCTCATAGCACATCCCTAGATTCTGATGCTCCGCCCGAAAAACTATCCAAACGTTCATATGACGAATTTACTTTCAGGCGTCATTGCCAATTTTGTGGTGATGACTGCATAGTTGACCGGGATACGAAGAATCCTTCAAGGTGCAGGCCCGCCTACCTGTTTTGCCAAATAGGCACACATACACCGCATATGTCAGTTAGTGATGAAATAATTGGCATTTGTTGTCGTAGGAACGATAAATGGTCCGAAGAAGTAAAGCTTAGAGTGTGTGGTGCTGTTAGCGACTTACATGCTGCCGATGCTCGGTACCATGTTGACTGTAGGTCGAAATTTACGAATCCAAAATCGGTAGAATCAGCTGCAAAACAGAAAATTGATCTTTCGTCACCACATAGTCAGGCCATACAATCTGTCATATCTTACATGAAAAATGACACATCCCCCATGTGGAGTTCTGTGGAATTATTTGATCTTTATCTGCAATCTGGTGGGACTTACAATTCCCGTCGATCATTTGTGTCTGATCTAGTCGATAGCTGCGGAGATGACATTTTGGTGTTTTCTTCCCCGGGAATCGCCACCGTTTTGGCAGACAAATCCAGAGCTGGCACCTTACTTAGGCACGTTAAAGACTCGGATGATGACAATATTGACAGATCCATAAAGATTCTCAGTAAAGCAATTGGCAAAGAAATCAAAGATATGGATCATGACAAAGATAACTACGCCACTGATGTTAACCCTTTACCCAACGAATCGGCCGCATCCGCCCGCGTAAAATGGAAATTCAGCAGTTGAAAAAATTGTATTTTTCAAAAACATTTCAACAAAACTATATCATGTGACCCCTCGTTGGAACGAGCTCGTTCCAACGAGGGATGATCACATGATACGGTTTTGTTGAAATGTTTTTGAAAAAATTGAAAAAATGATATTCAAAATAATAAATTTTGAAATCGTCTGTGTTGGGTAAAGGGTTAACAGCGAGAGCGTATCTTCGTTTGTAAGTGGTAAACTTCTCACATTACTAAGTCGTTTAGCTCCACAGTGGGACCACACATTACCTGCTCTGATGATAGGAAACATAGTGACATCAGCGTTGTATGGAAAATACACACCGCTTCAAATTTCGATGGCAACGCTGTTAAGAGGTTCTAAAGTTGGTAAAAACCATGCATGATTTTGGTGTTACATGCTCATATGACGAGCTATTGAGATTCAAAAAATCTGCGGCAGCTCTGGCTGCAAAGAATGCAAATGATACACCGATTTCGGATGCCAACAATGGCCCCATACAAGTGGTGGTTGACAACTTTGATGCTGAAATTGCTTCTGAAAATGGGAAGCTAAGCACCCATTCATTGGCAATCGTGATGGCTCAAAAGGACAATAATGATTCCGTTGAGTCTCAGACGATCCCAAGATTGGAAAAGTCAGATATGACAAAACCAACAGAGTACGAATTGGATGTTGTGCGTTTCAATGGACCCAAACGACCCGACATGCCCGCATCACATGTACGAAACACTGTTTGTTCCCCTTCTTTCAACATTGTGTCGCAGTGCAATGTCTTTACGCAGAGCGACAGAACTTGACTTCGCATTTTTTAAAGATACGGCCAGTGACCAGAACTGTCCGGAGTTCAATGGGTATAATACCCGCAGGACGAGAGACTCGCGTCAAGCAAGGAACCCAAAAACGAACGCAGCATACCTCCCTCTAATAGACATGACACCTGCTGATCCAGACACTATCATGACAGCTATGGAAAAGGCAGAGCAACTATCGTCAGATGCAGGACAGCCGTTCACTATATTTACTGCCGATCAGCAGTTATACAAGATAGCAGTTCAGGTGCTATGGTCTTATACAGATAAATTCGTGGCATTGGGTGGTATGCATTTGGTCATGAGTTTCATTGGTTCAGTTGGATCGCTCATGGCCAATACTGGACTTTCAAATATTCTTGAGTCAGTATTCGGTGGCTTGAAAAGATGTTCACTGGGACAAAGTTTCCAATGAATATGAGAGCCATACGTTTGTTATCAGAAGAACTTTTGCGAACAGCTTTCGAGAATAATGATTTGCAATGTGCAGAAGATTTATTTGCATTGCTAGAAGAGAACGCGTGCAAAAGTCGCACGACAAAAATGTGGGTTGATGCTGTTTTGAAACCATGCTTCGTCATAATGTTGTACGTACGAGCGGAGAGAGAAAGTGACTGGCTTTTACACATCGAAGCTGTGAAAAGCATGCTTCCTTATTTCTTTGCTTCTGGACATGCAAATTACGCAAGATATGGGCTTTACTATCTGCGGCAGATGCAAAATATGCCACCGGATATTTTATCTCATTTCTTGAAGGGTGAACGTGTGATGATACACATACCTTGTCTATGGAATGGCATATGGAGCGATATGTATATCGAAACTACCTTCATGCGATATGGCCATGGCAAATCCGGTATAATAGGGATCACATTAAAGCCAGAAACACTAAAAACCTGGGCATTGAGTTTGCATGCATGTGGGAAGTTAGCTACCGGTATGTCAAATTTGCGAGAAGATCGAGATAGTGACAAATTACAGATCGCACATAAGGAAGAGGCCAAGTCTATAATTGCAAGTGCTTCTGTCGACCGTATGGGTCTGCGAACTAAACTAGGAATGTGTATCGACCCATTGGATCCAAACGGACACCCCGAGACCATAATTAACATCGCAACTGGTAGTATAGGTCCTACGTCTGTCAACGTCGATAAGATTGTCAGCCTCGGAGTTCAGAAAATGGCGGAATTTGAAGAGGCCTTCCCGAGTGGATTTTATGAGTGAATTTCGAAACCATTACAAACTATGGCAATCTTGAAAAAGTCGCTGAAGGTTGGGGAGGTCAAAATATATGACACTAATCTCATTTATTCCAGAGTTATCGGACTTTTATGTAGTTCACGTGAATTAGATATCAAACATATCCTTTCCTTTGAACTGTCACCACTACCAACCGCCCTATTTGATGAATCCGGGGATATGCGCGTGTGCACATCAAAATCAATATTGAAAAATAAAACAGATGTTGAGAAACCAAAAAGAACGTCTGGTGTGGATAAGAAATCTGCAATTGTTATCGATGGCTGGCACTGCTCTGGATACCTCATTGGCCCGTGTCTACCAAAACCAGACCGGCAACTGTTCTAGACTTCATTACAGCGTTTAAAGACATCAAACAGAAGTTGAGATCGAGTGATGTGTATTTGGGACTTGACAGATATGTTGACTACAGCACCAAGTGCGTGACAAGGACCCACAGAAAGGCCGATAGCTGCCGGGTGTTTCAACTTGTACCCACCTCCCTGCTACCACCACAAAAAACATGTGCTGACCGTAGTGGAGAACAAAAAGCAATTGATCTCCATTATATGTGATCAACTCATCACGGACGAAAGTTTTGCTGAGCAAAACACACAAACTCATAAACTTGTAATTACTGGAAAACATGATGTTCCGATTGAGGTTAGTTGTGGATCGGTGACAGATAGAGTAGATATGGCAACTAGTCACGAGGAAGCTGACAACATTATCGTTCAACAGGCAATATTGTTTGCTGCAGCTGAATGTAATAACATTGTGGTTGTTGCTGGCGACACTGACGTCTACTTGTTGTTGCTGCATCACTACCTTGAACAACACTTGACGGTTGCAATGACGATGGAGTCACCAATCCATGGACGGGTGGTGATAGATATACCTGCCGCATTTGATACACACAAGAAAATTGTTCCTCAATTGCTCGCTGCACACGCACTTTCCGGGTGCGATACTGTAGGGGGATACTTTGGTATCGGCAAAGGGCGTGTACTGAAGGTTCTGCAAACTGATGGGACACTGGAATCACTTGGTGAGAATAACGTGGAGATATCGGATGTTCTAGAACAAGCCACCAAGTTCATAGCATTATGCTATAGATCTCCTAAATCAACATCAATGTCCGATGCTCGTTTGTGCATATGGAGAACCCGAATTGGGAATCCGACTGCAACATCTGCTCGTAAATTGTGCAGCCTACCACCCACAACAGAGGCTTTTACTGAGAATGTCAAACGGGCCCACTTGCAAACTTGTATATGGAAGCATGCCCTTCAACCTAACCCATCGCAGATGGACCCAACTGTATTTGGATTCGAGAAAGACGTGAATACAAAACCTTTGAACCCTGTGACAGTCGCGACCAACGCCAAGCTAGCACCTGATGAAATACTGAAGATGATTAGGTGCACATGTTCGAGTAAAACGCCATGCAAATATTCGAGGTGTAAATGTAATGCAGCAAACATGGTGTGTACCATTATCTGTGCGTGCAGTGCTTCAGAGGACTGCTGCAATGAAAAGACATCGCTGGCAGTAATGCGTAGTGATGAGTCGATCTAAAGAACTATACAGTCATTCAACTTGATATTCACTGCACCTTATAAAGTTTTTCACCAATGATATTTGCAAACATCTCTCTTGTTACAATTTCTCGTACATTTCAGTGCCCACCTCCGTTTTGGAGTCTTTAACACTACTACTGAAAATAGCAAAATGTTACTAATTTTGGTAGCCATTTTGATTTCTTCTGTATAAATCTGGGGATAAGCTGACCCGCTTTGTGACCAACACAATCAGTTGGAAATGGTGTGCTGTACTGAATTATTTAGTAAAGATTTTTGAATTTCAATATTTTCAGAGGTATCGGCGGAAACTTGAATTTGGGGCCATCTTAGGTTTTGGCGGTTATAAGGAAACTGATCAACCCTGTCAGCTGCCCAGTAAAAGGAATCGCACGAGGAGACCACATAGTTATACGATATAGTGATACGATATTACACCGAGAAAAAAACAGGTTAAGTGTATTGGCGACTGGACTATGGACAGATGAGTGTAGACTGTAATTGCTTTGTTACTTTTCCAATTTTGGGGGCATTTTGGACGCCATATTGGGTTTCTCAAACAATTCCTTTGATCATATATAACAAAAGAGCATCACCCCATTTAAAAACGTAATAAATAATTGCCACTTCCATTTCACTCTTCGCGAGGCGACGTGCGATAAATTTAGACAAGTGTGCAATCAGGTTAACGTCACCAAAGGTCAACGAGGATGTAGTTCTACTATAGGTGTAAATTTGTACTACTGAAATCCCATTGCTGGCGTGTTCATCACGGTTGGTGTATAAAGTTAAAATTTATGGCATTGGCTTTTCATATATAGTAAAATAGGTAATCATGGTATAAAAGCGTGTCATACGTCAGATACCAGGTTTGGACCGCTCTACCTTACCCACCCTACGTGATCATCAACATTTGAATAATTACTCATCAGCATCGTCTGTATATTGTTAACAACCATGATGCCCCACTTCGCTTCAACTGACACATATATCCATCCGACCTCTCGGATATGATTCCCCCCCCCCCCCCCCGCACACCACATAATGTCATCGAAAGTCATATATTAAAATTGACGTCAATGGACTGTCTCAACTCTTCCACTTCGCGTCAGTACGTTAACGCATCACTGTCGTGAGATAACGTCTGTTTTCGTAGTATATACATTTATTATACGCTAAACGATAGATTATCGAAACAATTTCGGAAAGATAGAAATCGTATCTCCCACCGTAAAGAAATAGAAATGTTCACTTTCACGGTATCAATGAAAATGGCGGCTCTCAAACCATCACTTCAAGGTGAATACGAGTCAAATGATCACTGGAAATGATCAATTTGTTCTAAAAACGTATAATGGCAAGACAGTTTGGTGTTTTTTGAGTGGATGCCGATCATTTCCAGAAATAATTCAACAGGTATTCACCTTTAATTGATGCATGAAACCCACCCGCTGAATCAGATCGCAAGGCGCTACCTGTTCCGAGTATCGATCAAATCACTTCCGCGTATCAATGCGAATCAGCTGTTTACTTTCATGCATCAATTAAAGGTTGAAACGGGTGGAATTATCGATAGGAATGGCCAGATTCTTGTTAAAAACGTACAACAAAAATAAAATCTAGTGTTTTTGAGTGGATACCGAAAATTATGCGCTCGCAAAAAATAAACATTCGTCTCGGTCATTCATGAGATAATTTTCGGTATCCACTCAAAAACACTAGATATCTCTGTTTAGTACAGATATATATACGGAACGTTTCAATGCTCTTTCAGATTTTGTAATTCATTTTTCGCTGTGATTGATTCGCAAAACAGTATATGTTCAATGCACGTATTGTATTTGTGATTTCTATGTCGTGATGTCGGGCGTGGTGGCAGGGAAAACAGTGGCGTGGGGCTGGGATTGGTAAGTTCCATCAGTGAAAGCCTCGTTTCTGGGTCAAATATCTTAAACCTCTTATTGGGGTTTATCGACACTTTCAACAGTCAGGGTTACATCGTATCGGACAGCTTTACGCGTGGAGGAAGCTGGTGTACCCGAAAAGAACCACCCCGCGGCGGCAAACATCTGTCTTACTCTCCAACTTACTAATTTGGCACAAGCAGAGTTAGCATCAGTTGAAGGTAGGTGTACCGTAGATGTGCAATACACCTTAGCACACAACGTCGCACTGCCCTCGCGTGGGCAATCGGGATCAAGTGTCTTGACACAACGTAGTTACCGCTGGTCAGGATCAGACCACCTGAACACACCCCTGTCCTATCAGACAGTCCTGGGTCACATAGCAGCCACGTTTCACAAAGAAACAAAGATAGCAGTCTCCAGTATACAAAATGGACGGCAGAAACACGCGTCACCCTAACAACACGCGCTGCGCATGCGCACTGAAACCATGTATCACTATGATAATGACGTCACAGCATGACCGTTCGCGCGGGCTACCATGGCAACCAAAAATGGCGTCGCTGAGTCGCGTGACTATGACGTCACATTCGATGTCCGGGAAGAGGTACGCACATGTAATCAGGCCCAAAAACCACATGACATACTACTAACCGCGGACCTTCAATACTCTAACCATTGAGCCATCACGCCCCCATTGGAAATAGTACAAGCATTTAACTTGGTATATTTTACTAAAATACGCCCAGAAAACGTCTTCCCTTCAAGTAACATCTCTATTACCGGTTTTGTAGATCTAATTAGAAACGATAGAGACCAGCAAGGTGATAATATTGCTGTTTGTGTTAATAATGGTCAACAGTACTTTTGCGGAGCATACCTGGAATCCAACGACTCTGCAATCTGCTTTGCCGTTAATTTTAAATCAAAAGCTTGCCTAGCCTACGGTCGGTACGAGTTGTAAGGAAACCGTGAAAGGTGGAGCAGGTCTGTTTACTGTTATGAACTGTTGAAAAAAGGACCCGGTAACCAAAACTAAGCCATCCCTTACTTACATCGTCATGAAAATGAACTTTCGATAAAGTTATCTCCCTTGAAATTATTAGTCGAGCCCTATTCTCAAAAATCGCCAATTAATTTTCATTTTTTTTATTTTTTGTCTCAAAAATATAGGTTATGACCCCTCTTTTTTGAGACAAAAAAAATGAAAAAAATTAGTTGTTCAAGATTTTTTTTGCAAGTGTCGTCTGCTTTTCATGTTAGGTAAAAGTTTAATGAAAAGACAGTGTCTGAATTATATGTCACGACATGCACACTGTGGCAGAGGGGAAAAAGTTACAGAACATCAAAAGAAGGTGAAAGAGACGTTTTATTATTTTTAATGGGTTTCAACAGAGAATAATGGTCAAATGTTCCAACAGACTGACAAAAAAAATGTAAAAAGTCAGCTTCTTTATTTTTATACAACTCGGGAAGAGAATGCTCAAAGTGTATGAAATGATGCGCAAATCCATGATACAAATTCGCTAATACCACCACAGAAATCCTCGATGATGTTACAGCACAGCGGTTCACCCGCGCTGTCATGATAACTCGCGCGACCCCCATTTTGCATTGCAGCATGACACCTCTTCCAAAGTCCAAAATGTGTTCCACCAAAGAGGTGGGGGTAAACTGTCTCTAACATGCCTTTCAGAAAAACAGTAAGAAATCGGACAATACATGCTACGTACCAGACGGGTCAGGGCATCTCAGGTTTGACATGTGCACAAATTTTGGTCTACCTATAATTGTGCAGTTACCAAGATATCACACCCACAGAAAAACAGCTGGACCTGTCACCCTGAATTCATCGGTTGCTAAAATATCACGCGGACAGACAGAGGGACAGACAAACGAACAATCCGACAGATAGACAGGTAGCCCTACATTAGCGCTGATAAAAAATAAACGGATTTCCGCAAGTCGCGTGTGTGTTTAACCCTTTACCCAACGTAACGCCAAATCCGGCCAGTGCTATTCACAAAAATCGCCAATTAATTTTCATTATTTTTTTCATCGAGCTTGTTCCAAAGAGGGGTCATAACCTCTGTTTTTGAGACAAAAAAAAGAAAAAAATTAATTATTCAAGAATTTTGTTTGCAAGTGTCGTCTGCTTTTCATGTTAGGTAAAGGGTTAAAAAGCAATTAGAACAAAAAACCTGTGAAGGTCTGGTTAGACTGATCAATGCTCGCAAACGATATTTTTCCGCGAATCATTTCCCGTTATTTCCCCGTTGTGTTATACCGTTATGAATAGTTACCCGTGTAGCTGTACTTTGATCCAGTCATCTTCCCTTCATCTAGAATGGCGGTCTGGAATTCACCCATCAGCCCATAGTTTAGTTTTTTGCAGCAATTAGTGTTGATGAATATAAACAAACAGAATAGCATAGTATTACGCATGATCGTTGTCGAACTGGTATTCTTTGTAGTATAGTTTCAATTCAAGGTTAATTTTGTTAAACTAAATTTTCGTTTCAACTGTTGACTGCGAGTGGATGAGTGATGTATGAAGTAATCTGTGACATCAATCTCGCACATCAGATGCACTGTCCTCCCAGAGTAAGCAATTATTTTGGTGACTGATGAAATACAACAAAAGAACGAAAGAGGGGAACGTTGTCGAGACCCGTTTTATCAAAATAATTTTTTTGGAAAAGTGTGAGTTTCTTTATTTCACAACAAAATCACGGATACAGGAAAAAGTGAATATTTGAAATAGGATTATCTGATGGGTGTCACCTACAGATTTATTATAATCTGTATCAGTTTGATAAAACAGACCTCGACTACTTTCGCCTCTTAAAATATGTTGAAAACTGTGAAAGCAAGAGCGGCCTCACCGCTGATCCAGGGACATCAAGAAGACGAGCCATTGGGTATGTGGGGTGGGAGTATAAACCAGATTTGTCCCTACTGTTGTGGTTTAACCCTTTACCCAACGCAGACGATATCAAAATTTATTATTTTAAATATCATTTTTTCAAATTTTTCAAAAAATTTCAACAAAACTATATCATGTGACCTCTCGTTGGAACGAGGTCGACGAGCTCGTTCCAACGAGGGGTCACATGATATGGTTCTGAATTTGCATATTACGCGGGCGGATGCGGCCGATTCGTTGGGTAAAGGGTTAAGTCCCGACTGACTAATATTTCAACTACACCACCAAGACATGCTTTCGTCAAAGGCATGGATGGCTTGATGCTGTAGTTGGAATATCATTCAGTCGAGATTATAGTTAAACAAGAGGCCCCACGGGGCCTGAGGCGCTCACCTGAACATAGTTGTTTAAAGAAGGGTTTAATTAGCATCGAAAACTAGTTAACACTACAGAGGAATGAAGTTATTTAATTATTAATAACTCTGTCGTCCATGCCAAATGATCTTTTCTAGTACTGATATGCTACCACAGACATAATGCCTAGATTTCCAGTAATGCAAAACTATGGAGTTCAAATATCAACCCAGGAACTTAATTTGAACAAACTTGAGTCTACGCCCTTCCCTCCCACCGCCAGGATACTGTATACCAAATGTGAAAGCATTCTGACTGGTGGATATGAAGGAGAAGATTTTTAAAGAAATTTCCTCACATTGCACTAAGTTGAAATTTGGGCTACCAGAGTAAGGGGTGGGGGTGGGGCACTGTGAAATTTACCGGTGAACTATACGACCAGTCCGCCTTTGATATAATTGCAGTAGTCGTGACGTAACTTCTTATTTAACCCTTTACGCAACGTAACGGCCAAAACCGACCAGCGCTATTAACAAAAATCGTCAGTTAATTTTCATTATTTTTTTCATTGTTGGGCCCCAAAACATAGGTTGTGACCCCCTCATTGGAACGAGCACGTCGAGCTCGTTCAAATGAGGTGGTCATAGCCTATGTTTTTGAGACAAAAAATGAAAAAAGGGTTAACACATAACGTAACTGTAATCCAAATTGGTCATACCGCCCCCCCCCCCCCCCTCCAACAGCCCGAATCGGGCACAACGGGCCTTCATCTGTTTGTGTGTGTGTGGCACAACCGCAAGTATCAAATCTAGTGTTTAACCATTTGAACCCTAGTGGTATCTTCCATGACGTTTCAATGACAGCAATTGGAAAGTCCATATTCATTATTTAGTGGTAGACCAATTAATATTTTCAACATGCAGCCTCGAGGCTGCACGTTGAAAATATTGATTGGTTTACTTCACACAATGAATTAGCATCCATCCTACTTAATGAGATTATGACGTGTCATGATCCTAGGCCGGAAAAGCGATCGGTTCAAATGGTTAAGAAAATACAAGAATGCTGGCAAGAGAGAATTGATATCTTAGACTTCAGTTCTGGCGAAAATGTCCCAAGGGAAACAATTATTGGAGGAAGGGGCCACAACCCGAAATACCCTAAGCGATGTCCAGCATCGATCGTATCGCGATCTGATCACAACTCATGTATTTCAGAGGGTCGAGATTTTATGAATAAAATATTGCGAATTAATAAATGACCAAGAACAATAAATCATCTGTAACTGTTCTGCGTGATGAATTAGAGTGTAAACTGTTGTTGATGTCCCAAGAAGATTTCACACGTGGTTACTTTTTTAACAGGGATGTTTGTTCAAAGTTGCCAGTCGCCTGAAAATCTGTCGCCCGGTGACAGCTATTCGTTCCTTTGTAGTCCAGGCACATTAGACATAAAAATGAGAAAGTAAGGGAAAAAATCAGAGAAAGCTGATTTTTTTATATGTTTCCGGGACACACATTGCGGATAAAGTGTGAAAAGTCCCTGCGAATCCGAGTTGAGCTTTTTTAGTTATAGCGTTTTTTTGATGAAAAAAAATTTTTTTAAAAAAATTCGACCCAGCTCCATATTTCTCATTCTTATTCGCCTTAGTTGGGTGAGAATCATAAATATCGTGCTGAATTATATTGAGAATACATATCCCCAACAGAAAATGCCAACTTTGTACCAATCCTCACACTCAATGGTGAAATATTCACGAAAATGTACAAAATTACGAACAAAAAATTATTGTTTTCATACACACAACGGTACACAACGTCCATTAAATCAAATCTACGACTACTTTGGGAGTTAAATTATATATCAAAAATTGCAGAAAAGCAGTGGCTTTATAATGATATATAACAATAGTCATTTATTCCATAATGAACTGGTGAAACGTGTGAAATATTAACCATACCCCCTAAACTCAAATTCAAACGGCATCGACTTTTCTCATTCAAATACCGTATTATAGCATCATTGTTTCAATTTCCATGTTCGATTAAATCACATAATGTGGTGTTCGCCTACACTCAAGATGCACAGGAAAGCTTTGGGTACAATACTACGAGCAAATAGGTCTTCTCCAGTTGTTCTTGATAGCAGAGCGCACAGGCGACTGGGAACTCCACACATATTGTGTTCGCAATATGATTCCAGTATTTCACGCAGGTGGTCATTTTGCATACGCAAAAAGTTCTCATCTCTATTTGCAGCAGATGAATGAGCTAACAGAAATAATGCAACAGGATGATTTGAAGTTGTTCACTGAGAAAGGTTACTTTACCATAAGGCGCTCAGATAAATTCTGGGACGGGATATATTCTGATCAGACCATAGAGCAGTGTTTAATGAGAATGTTCAAGCTCCCTGGTGGTCTCACACATGGCAGGGGAATAACCGATAGCACTGTTGCGAAATGGGTACATGGACTACCTCTTTGCCTTCCGATATGTAATGCTCTCGAAAATTTTGTTCATGTTCACACTGGTCATGGCGAACAACATCGGGATCTCCGCCAAAGTTCACAATTGACTGATGCCAATGATATCACCAAATTATTGAACTGGCTCAGAGTGCATTCCCCCTTTCAGAATGGAGATCCACTACAATTAGTCTCTATAGCGACCGGGCTTGTGGCCGACGAAACTGTGAACTGTGACCAAGTTCGCAAAATTGGTGAATGTTGCGTATCGAATGTTGTAAGCAAAACGTTCAACAGCATCAAACTACGACGTGTTGACACTGTGAAGTCTTTCGCATCGATGGCAAATAGCATCAAAGTCCGTGGAAGTAAGGTAGTGATTGACCCTACAATTCTGTTCAACCGCATCACATGTGTTATTCAGTCACAAGCAGAGATGGAAGAGTATCTCAAATATGAACTCGCCCCGAAACCACCAGCATTGTTTGATTCTGCTGGAATGAGGAAGACACAGAAAAGCACGCTCGGTAAGATCCTCAAAACATACGGTTCCGAGCAAACTAAAATCCCAGAACATTCTCTGTTTGTTGTAGATGGTGGATTTTTATTGAGGGCAGTTGTATGGCCTAAACAGTCGTCATATAAGGACATATGTACATCATATTCCAATTATCTGGTGAGACATTTTGGGGCGAACGTCGTGGTTGTTTTTGATGGTTATGCTTGTACAATGTCGACAAAGGGCATGGAACAAGCCCGTAGATCTAAAGACGGGTATTCCATTGATATCAATATCTCACCCGAGTTACCAGCCACCACACCCCAATCCCATTTCCTTGCAAATGCCAAGAACAAAACCCAACTGATCGATCTTCTAATGCAGGAGCTATCTGCTATCAATATTCAGTCCAAGCAGGCCGAGGCTGATGCTGATGTACTGATAGCCGAAACTGCACTTGACATCGCTCAAGATGACAACAATGTTGTCGTTGTGGGAACAGACACAGACGTGTTAGTCATTCTTACCTCTCGAGTTCAACCGGGATGTAATATTCACATGATGTATTCCATTACCCCAAACTTACTAGTTTCAGTTAGTGAAATAGCAACCAAAATGGGTGACCATAGAAGCAACCTCCTTGTAGCACATTCTATAAGTGGTTGTGACACTACTTCTGCACTCTTTCGAGTTGGTAAGAAGAAAGTATTCAGTACAATTGTCTCCGATGTTACTAGCGACTCACAACAGTATGTCAACACAATTTTGGCGGATGACAGTACACCAAGTGCAGTAGCCGCTGCCGGGGAACAACTTCTCCTGATCTTATGCGGGAGTAAAACTGTTTCCTCTCTCGACCAATATAGATATGTCACTTACAAGCGTTATGTAGCAAAATCTAAACTGAATAAAAACATCGACCTAGCCTCACTCCCACCAAGCAGCGATGCTGCACAACAACATGTCTACAGATGTTATCTCCAGGTCCAACAATGGCTGGGCACTTCGCTTCCTCCGACGGATTGGGGGTGGTCGCTAGACAATGGACTTCTTGTACCGACTGCAGCCACAAAGCCATGTGCCCCCGATAACCTACTGAATCTGATCAGTTGTGGTTGCAAGAGTGCTTGTACAAAAAGGTGTGGGTGTAAGAAGGCAGGACTCTCTTGCTCAGGTTTGTGTAATTGCAGTTCGGATTCTTGTAACAACCACAGAAACACTGTCCTGTCGGAAATTTCTGAGTTCGATGAATAATATGTATATAGGTCATGTCATTTCTGTATATAGCGTTGATAATAGTCAATGTAACTTAATCCATGTTGATTGATTTGTACATTCTGTAAATATTATTTATTGATTTTTGTACATTCTGTAAATATTATTTATTGATCTAATGCTGCCAGACACAGACGTGTCTGTTCGGTCCCAAGCCCGAAAATTGTTGAGTTCTCATGCTGACGAATTTTATGCCAAAAGGGGAACTCGGACAGAAGCAGAGGGGGTCTTCCATAATGTCTGTTTTGTAAGCAATGATAAAAGTCTTCAAATGGTGGTGGATTTTTTATCGTCTGTCCAACTAACATCCCGTTCTGTACTACGACCCTTTGGGCAAATCCGTTAGGAAAATCGTCATTTTTTGCGTAAATCCGATACTTTTTTGTGAATTTTCAATAATTTTTCGCAGAAATTGTCACAGAATGCACATTTTCCTCTAGGTAAATGCATATTAGACATTATGTAGCTCGAAATACGCGTAAACAAAAAATACAGTTGGATCAATTCGAGGTTACAAAGTTCGTGCGATTTTTTTTGATTTTTTTCAAACGCGTTTTCGAAAAATCAGCTTTCTCCGATTTTTTTCCCTAGTGAAACCTAATGTTCTTGGGCTATTGGGGTACTTGCAATACCTGATGGTTTTCTGGAGATCTGTAATCTGCTGTAACTTTAAACTTTTAGATCAACCACTCCAATATTTCACCTTGTGAATTTGATGCGCGGAACTCCCTGAAATATTGTGGGTCAGAACAAATAACGTGGGGCGTGAGTGGTGGGTTCAGGTTCCTGACGTTCCTCAGGTACGTTATCGTTACTGCGATATTTTTAAACACTTTCTGGTGGATTCTTCGAAAACGATATGAAATAGATCTGTATACCAATAGGGCCAACGGTCGTTTCGTTGACCTATCCTACAAAGCAAAAGAAATAGCACAACCGAGTTTTCGTTTGCTTCGATTGCAAGATATCAGACGAAGCGTACGGGAATTTCTCTTGTTTTTTATTTGTTATGTAAACAGATGTCATGGGCTTATCGACAATAAACACACATTAAAAAGCAAGTTCTTGATGACGTAACTGGAATACTAGTCGGTCGAGGTATAGTTCAAAAACACAAGATTTCTGGGAAATTTATTTGTGGGTGAACAAAACACAATCGCCCGTCTCAACATTACGTCCACTGAATTCCAATGTGTTCTATGTGCCTACTGGCTGCCTATTGGCACATAGAACACATTGGAACTCAAGGGACGATTATCCTATACGTATCGATCTGACACACGTGTTTTCCAATCACACCTGAGTTTTATTTTTCTTTTTATTTCAAGCAGACGTCAGAACTGTCAAACTCCCAAATACAACCGAATTTTTAAATTAATTGGTTTTCTTTGTCGTGGAAGCGAGAAATAAACACAACACGCTACGTGTGAATGCGTTCGCCAAGACTCATGACATTGCGGAAGGAAAGAACGAGTGGCTGCGCCTCTTGTTCTATCCTTCACCGCTGGCCCTGAATGTGTCTATATCCAAACCAACAGGGAGAATTTCGATTCTGTTGTCAAAAGTTAGCTCAAGTATCTATATTTTTCTTCCAGGTGTTCTGTAGATAAATATATTTTGTTTTAGGGCTGTATAGATGTGATTTTTAATAAAATATAGTTATATTAGTGTTTTGTTTAGTTTCTTTATCGGATATCAGTGGCGTGTTCCCTATCTTCGCGCGGGTCATTTTCGGTGTTTTGTTTTTTTTTTGTTTTGTTTACGAGTTCGACCGCTTTTTAAAATTCAAGCTTCTCATTCTAATTGTGGCTATGGATGGTAAGTGTTTCGTGACGCGAGAGGTTCAGACCAGCAGGGCAGAGACGGTTAGTATAGGTGTCCAGGTGGGGGGAGTGGTTGAGGCCAGCACAGGGGGTGCTACTGCTAGTGAGTTACCAACGGACGGCCAGCGGTCGGATGTGTGTAGTCACTGCCATATGGTGTATGTGGATGGGTGTGAGCTGGGGGAGTTGGGGATGTGTGCCATCTGCGTAGAGCTAATGCAGCTGCTAGAGGCATATGTAAAGTTGGAGGAAGAGGTGCAGGTGGTGAGGGGGAAACTGGGGTGGGCAGGAAAGTCTGGTGTTACCCCAGTTAGGGTGGCATTCGATGGGGGATGGAAGGTGGTGGGTAGTAGGAAGCGGACTTTTCATGTCGTGTACGCTGCCCATATGAACACAGAAATTGAGACCCCACTAATTACACTACGAGGTGGGGTCTCAAAACCCCACCACGTGGCTTAAATTTGTCTATAATTAACTTGTGTTTTTTGCAAGTGCGGTAATAAGGTTTATTCTTCCACCAAAAATAGTTTCAGTTCATTGTTGTTTAGTGATTGTTTCATATTGCACTTAAGTATAAATTGAATACGTATGCTCCATACATGTTTTTTGATAATAAAAAGCATTAATATGGCAGAAAAAACGATCAAAATATGGAGTTTGAATCGCGTTTTTAATCTCGCATGAATATGTCAAACTGTGTGATGGGATGTTCGGCTGACGTCGGTTAATCTTTTGATCTCTCAGTCACCGGCTCTTAATTAGATCAATTTTTTTCACAGTCAGTGAAATATTACTTTTACTTTTTAGTTGAAATATTAAAAAGATAGTTCAATATTTGAAAAAGTTATTGAAAGCTACTGCGATTCCGAATGTTGCTAATCAAAATCGATTCAGAACCTGAGGAATTACGAAAAAATAAATATTATACCGTACTGAAAACATGGATGTGAATTGAAAAAATTATAACTTGACCAGCACAATATCTGGACATTTCCCCGACGGTCGTTTACCTAACTGCAGCTATTGACGAACAAGAATCATGTTACCGGTACTGAATTTTGAATAAATTGTGGGTTGGGGAGGAAGGGAATCCGATTTACGATTTTAAAAGTTAAGTTCAGAGTGCAATGTTAAAATGTACATGTTGAGAGTGGAATTAACATAAATAAACTACATTAACGAAAAAGGAATGCTTGTGGTGGCCCTGGGACGTTTCAGCCCAAGACGCTTCGGAATCCATATACTGAAGCGCCTGCATGCACTAGCAAGGAAAACTGGCCACGATGGAGGGGGGGGGGGGGGGGGGCAGATGGGCAAGCAATCAATGACATAGACCTATTTGTGTGTGTGGGTTTATGGGAGTCAGGGGTCCAATTGCCTCATTTCGGGGATGGGGAGGGGGGGGGGGGCTATTTACTTCACCATTTAGGAGTGGTATGGATGACTGAATCTTACACTGCCAAGACATTGAAATTTTTGATGTACTGGCTGCACGCAAAAACCAGGGTTGGCGCCAGAAAATCTCCGATAGAGGAACTAAAATCTCCTGTCTGAAAGACCTATTTTAATTTTTGGGGTTTCAAGATACGTGTGGGGGGACAAAACCAAAAATTATAATACGAAATTTCGGGGCATGTTTGAGCTAGGGTTACCCCTGAACCAGACGGTCGTAAAGAGCTTGGAAATCCTGCAGAACGATGCTGGCCGATGGATAACGGGGTCGAGTAATGCCACAGCGCTAGAAGCAATCAGGGGTGAGCTTGGGTGGATGAGGATCAAGGACAGGATAGACCTGTTGAAACTCGGTTATCTTAATTATTTGGTAAATCTCCCCGACAGCCGATGGTGTAAAGTAATGTTCCTGAGAATTTTCAACTCAAATATCAAAACGGGGTGGATGGTCCAAGTGAGGGAGCTAGTAGAGAACTACTCATTGGAGATCTCGGACCTGGACGTTGGGGCAAACCAGGGTAAGAAAATCGTCAGAGAAAGGGTCATGGCGGATTGTAACCGTAATTGGCGAGAGGGAGTCAAATCAAAGAGGTCTTTGGGTGGCGTACGTGATAAAGAGAAGCCAGGTTTTGAAGAGTACCTTGATGGCACCTTTGGGGGGTCACTGTTGTTCAAGCTGAGGTCACGATCCCTGGAGCTGAGGGGAAAAATTGGGAAAGACTGTGAAAGGGAGTGCCAGATGTGTAACTTGGGCATGGTGGAGACCCTGGAACACTTTCTTCTAGAATGCCCAAAGTATCAGTCTAAAAGAATGAGATTCACTGGGAGTATAATGGGGAAGTGGGATGGGAGAATGAAGGACATGTGGTTAGGTGGAGACTCAAAGGAGAGGGTTAATATGCTAATCGGAGAGATTGGGAAGAATGGGGCAAGGGATGTCATCAAGCAGTTCGTTTCCGAGTGTTGGGAGGAGAGGAGAAGCGTGGGAATAGGGAGGCAGTTGGGAGTACAGGGGTAATCATGGCCTTCTCGTCCGAGAACCGCAACAAATCAGCGGCTGGCCAAAGTGTTATTATATTATTATTATGTGTGGTGGTCTAGCTTGTCGATCGGCATGTCATTATTGGAAATAAAAAAAATATTATTTCCTATTGATTTTATTTACATATGGTTATAATTATGATTGTAATTATGATGGCAGAATTAATAAAAAGTAATTGAAAATGTTGATTTGTCTCTTATTTTTTCTCAAGCTTGTCACGTGCAGAGGTGTTAAAACAGATGTTGATTTGAAGGACAGCTCTGTGCTTTGTCGCGCCACTCAAATGTTATTTCACACCTTGTGCAAGTGGTAGTTTAATCTACTATATTTAATTAATCACTTCAATCCCGACTACTTTAATGCAGTAGTAGTAGAATAATATTTTATTTTAAGTGTCACATTTCAATACACATACCTAATATGCATAGAGTATTTACAAAATATTTATATGAAATCCAGCCTATGGAGGCTTATGAGACACATTTTCATCAGTGGTAGGTCTTTTTTTACAGTAGTTCATAAAAAAACCCCAAAAAACCCAGAAACAAAAAACCCAAACCCGAAAAACCAAAACACATGCACGCACACCAACACACACAGCCCTGCGGACGCCCCTCCCCCCCCCCCCCCACACACACACCCCACACAGAGTAATATGCAGACATACGCCCACATGCACTTGCGTATGGCTTTCGTGTACTAATTTTCTTTCACTTTTTCTTACTTTCTCCGATCACGTATATCTGTCTCTCTCTCTCTATCTCTTTCCCACTGAAGTGTACTCTCTCTTAGAATGGCACATTCGCAAATATTTTAATTCGGTATCTCCCTTATATTCACCCACGTATTTTTACATACACACAGGCTTAGCTATTTCAGTTGATAATACAAATAACAACAATGTAGAGGAACGTTGAAAAATCTGCAAATGCAAAGAGTATAAAAGAATGTACAAACCCCTACAGAATTGGATGAAGGATATTTGTTTCTGTGTGCAAATATCTCCCGTCCACCCCACCCCACCCCCCCCCCCCCTTCCCCCTGTGAAATAATCATTAGTTTCAGTCACGAGTGAGATACCTTTTGGTATCCATTCAATAACACTATATTTTCTTTTTACTATATCCTTTTGATAAGAATCTTTAATTGCGTAGCCCGACAAGAGTAAGACAGGAAAGAGGATGAGCTGGTCGAGTTGACTCAATGTCGTAAACTGGTATCACTTCGATCATTAGCCGTGCGCAGTGGCGCTTTCGTTTCGCAGGAGGCCTTTTCGCCCCCAATTCCCACCCAAGAAAAACAAGGTTCATCACGTGTTGGCCTACAGCTGTAAACAAAATGTGAAATTGGGTACTTCGCGAATATTAGTTGTTTTTCTCAAGTCTGGTTTATTTATTTCCTCGATCAAATCGATCGCACAAACACAACAGTTTAGTTTCGAAAGTGATGAGGACTTTGTACTTAACCAAATGGAACTGACTGTTCTATTCCCAATTTACAATTTCAAACCACAGCAATAGCCGCCGCCTGCCTCCTCCAAATTCCAATTTTAATTTAAAATAAATTATCTGCTACCAGTAACAAACGCAGTTGTCTTGCCAGTTGACGCCACAAGACAGTATTTATTAATCAGCATAGAAACTGACATGCAAAAGCAATTAAACTGATCGTTAACGCTCGTGACCACGGTGGGTCACAGTGTTTTGAAAAACGTCTTCCACTGATCAAACCCTGCGGTCCACTGGAACACCACGGTGGAGAACCCAACGCAGCGGCGTTTTTGTTTCAATCCACGTTGAACGTACTGTAATGTTAGTTATAAAAAACCAAATGAAGTTAAAAGATTAAAAAAAGACAACTCATTTATGTAAATATCTATGTGCAAAAAACAAACTTATTTATATTAATATTTATGTGCAGTGTATTATGTTTCTATAGTTTATCGCTTGTTAAAAGTTGAAACACTTGAATGAAATAAAATATATCAAAGCCAATGTTCTTGTTATTGTTGCTCTGTTGTCAATGACCATAAGTAATTAATTGTACACGCCCACTGATAAATAGTTCCTCTTTAAATAGACAGCACTAATCTAAATTTAGCATCAATAACTTGGGGATTAATTGACCAGTCTCATATGGGTAGTGTACACGTAATGTGACGTGGATAGTGGGTCTTTTGGGAATAGGAAGGTGCGTCGGGTTGAGGGTAGAGGAGAAGTAGGGGCTAGAGTGTCAAATTTCCAGGCTAGTAGTGTGAGTCGGGGGCGAAAAGGCGTATTCTTTTAGAATCGGATAGTGAGGGAGATAGCGATGACCATGTGGAGTATGTCAGGGCAGGAGTCAGAGGGAAGGTTAGGAAGGTGGTAAACGAGGACAAGGTGGCTTGTAGTGGGAGTGGGCAGAAGGTGGGGTGCAGTGTCCAAAATAGATTCAGTGTGTTAGGTGATTTCGAGAATTCTGAGGAGCAGGTTGGGTCTGAAAAGGTGGAGGTGGAGGTAGGCATGGGGGTTAGTGTGGCGAAGTGCAAGATTGCGAGCCGGCCCAGTGGGGACAGAGGTGGTATCAGGGGTAGTAGGGGTAGTAGGACGGGAAAGAGGACAGGAATGGACAGGAAGAGGTAGTTGGTGGTTGCAGGGAGTAGTATAGTGCGGGGATTGGATAGGGTGGTGTGTGGGCCCGACAGTGTCAACAGGACCAATTTGTGCTTTCCGGGGGTTAGGGTGGAGAACCTAAGGGGCAGAGTGGGTGGATTATTAAAGGGGTCAGGCCCAGACCCAGTGGTTGTTGTACACGTGGGGACCAACAACATCAGGGAGAGAAAATCAGTTCAGCTTATTGAGACATACAAGGACTTAATAACTCAACTGAATGCCAAGAATGCCCAGGTAGTGGTTTCGGGGCTTCTTCCAGTACTAGGTGATGGGGGTGAGCGTAATTCGCGGATCATTGGGACCAACGAGGAATTGGGGGAGTATTGTAAGGAACTTGGGATACCCTTTGTAGACAATTGGGGATCGTTTTGGGGCAGAAATGACCTATATGGAAGGGATGGTCTCCATCTTAGCCCAAGGGGTACAGAGGTTTTAGGAAGAAATATGTTGCAGGTGGTGGAGCCTTTTTTGGTATAGGGAGGGGAGGGGGGGGGGGGGTCAGTGACGGGGGGAATAATCACAGAAAATGTGTCACGAACCATAGGTGTAAAAAATGGGACAAGGGGGATAAGGAAAAGGGACCAAAAATCCAAATCAATAGGAATAGCTTCCCAAGGAAAGCACAGGTACACAAAGTAGGATATACAAACATACAGGGACTAGATAATAATGGGACCAGTAGGCGGAAGCCAATGAACCTTGACACCCTAAAAGTGGGTTATAGCAACATCCAGGGTCTCCACCGGAAAGTAAGTGAAATTGCTACATTGATTGAGGCAGAGGAGCTTGACGTCATGGGCTTAAGCGAAACTTGGGTAAGACACGAGGAACGGGTTGACCAAGTAAGGGGGTACGTATGGATAGGTGTAGGACGAACAGAAGGCCAGAAAAAAGGGGGAGGGGTAGGCATGTACATTAAAGAGGATTTAAAACCATCGTTGACCACAGACCTGGAAAACATCAGCACCCCGGCTGAGGTATCGAAAGAAATTGGATGGGTAAGGATCAGTCTGAAAAACAAAAGTATTGCCCTTGGGGTTGTGTATTGTGCAGTGGGGGGCAGCAAACCCGAATGGAATGATTCGATATACTCAACACAAAGGTCCAATATCACCGAATTACGAAACAAGGGGCTCGGTATAATTCTGATGGGTGACTTTAATGGCCACATAGATAATGATGAAGAAGGCATAGAGGGTGGGGACAATAAAGTCAGCAGGAATGGAAGGAAGCTGTTGAACTTCACAAACGAGCTCGGTCTGAAGTTTCTGAACAGGGACGCGAGGTGTAAGGGGAAATGGACCTGGGAGAGGAACGACAGAAAATCAATAATCGACTGCATCCTCACAGATATTAATTCATGGAGGGAGGTGATAGGGGTAGAAGTGGATGATGAGGGTAAAATGGAGGTGGATAGTGATCACAACTTGATTACAGTGACGATCAGGGCCAAAACTCTAGTAAAAAGCAAAGGAAGCTCTAAGGAGATTTGGGAACTTAAAAAAAGATGCTGACTGGGCGAAGTTCAATGAAAAACCGAAACCAAAGCTTGCAACCGTACCCAAGAGGGGCAGTGTCCAGAAGATGGCCGACGTCATAGTTGCGAGTCTGGTGGAGGCAGGAAAGGAAAGTTTAGGAAAGGTCAGGGTGCCAACACGGGAACTTGGGTACAGAGTGAACGAAGAACTGAAAAGGCCCATAAAGGGAAGAAAAGCTAAATGTGCTGCATACAGGAGAAGTAGAAAACTTAAGGGGGCGGAAAGCATTGAGGCCACAGTTGCTAAGGAAGAATACCACCAAGCACGAAATAAAGTAAATAAGATTAAAGACGATAATCGGAGAGTACGAAATAGCAGTCTTATTAGGACGATAAGAACGACAGGGGGGTCGAGTTCGAACGTATTTTGGAAATGGGTGAATAAACGTAACAAAGGAAATAACCCGCAGAGTATTAAAATAGATAGCAGAGTTACAGACGAGCAAGATCAAGTCGCATCAGAACTAGTCAAGCACTCGGAAAAGGTAAACGATAAGCGATGGGGCATGGGGAGCCCACCAGAGTGTCCGAATCAGGTCGAGGAAAACCTATCGAGCTTCGTGTGCAGCGAAATTAAAACGGAGGAGGTGCGAAAGGTGATATCAAAATTAAGGGATGGAAAAGCGGGAGGAGTGGACGAAATTCCTAACGAGTTTATTAAAAAAGGGGGAGAGGAACTCGTGGAAAACCTAACTGCCCTATTCAATCTAGCCATAGAAAATCAAGAGGTCTCAAAGGAGTGGAGAGAAAGTAAAGTGACATTTATTCACAAAAAGGGGGAAAAAGACGTTTTGGATAACTATCGAGGGATCTCTGTCAGTAGCAACATTGGAAAGGTTTTCTGTAAAGTCCTGTATGGGAGACTAGAGGAGGTGATTGAGGAGAAGGGTTTTTTGGGAGAAATCCAGAATGGCTTCAGGAAGGGAAGGAGAGTTACTGACCATCTTTTCACACTATCCCAAATGATAGAATCCGCGAAAGCAAAAAAGAAAAAGATGTTTATGGCCTTTTTGGATATCAAAAAGGCATACGATAGAGTATGGAGGGAAGGTATGTGGCGCAAGCTGGAGGCTATGGGCTTAGGAGGCGAGTTTGTTGGAATTATGAAAGCATTATATAAAGATGTACAGAGTGAACTTAGCCTGGGAAACATTACAACGAAACGTGTGCCTATGGAGATAGACCTAAAACAGGGGTGTATCCTTTCGCCGATCCTGTTTGCATTGTACATCAAAGGTTTAGGAGATGAATTCCTGCGTAGCGAGGAGGGGGTAGCAGTTGGGGACTTGAATATCCCAGGGCTATTTTTTGCAGACGATATGGTTCTAGTGTCAGAAAGCGAAGAGGGGCTAACGAAAATGCTGGGAATTGTTGGGAAATATGGGAGCAAATGGAGACTCGAACTTAATGAAAGCAAGAGCAAAGTTATACCTGTGGGCCGCAAAGTGGACCCCACTCGAGGGTGAAGAGTGGGTGAGTTCTGCATTCCAAAAGGGAGCAGCAAACTTCTCAGTGTGGGAGAGACAGGTGATTACGAGTATTTGGGGGTAAATATAAACATTACAGGAAGAGGCATCTACCGGAACCACACAAATAAATTGATTCTGAAGGGGAAGCGAATCCTTAACCAAATGAAACTTATAGGGAGAAACAGTTTCAATAAGGTTTTCGTGGGGAAAACCATTTGGGAAATGGTGGGGCTGCCAAGTATAACATACGGTACGGAAGTGGTACACCTAAACCAGACGACCGTAAAGAGCTTGGAAATCCTGCAGAACGATGCAGGCCGATGGATAACGGGGTCGAGTAATGCCACAGCGCTAGAAGCAATCAGGGGTGAGCTTGGGTGGATGAGGATCAAGGACAGGATAGACCTGTTGAAGCTCGGTTATCTTAATTATTTGGTGCATCTCCCCGACAGCCGATGGTGTAAAGTAATGTTCCTGAGAATTTTCAACTCAAATATCAAAACGGGGTGGATGGTCCAAGTGAGGGAGCTAGTAGAGAACTACTCATTGGAGATCTCGGACCTGGACGTTGGGGCAAACCAGGGTAAAAAAAATCGTCAGAGAAAGAGTCATGGAGGATTGTAACCGTAATTGGCGAGAGGGGGTCAAATCAAAGAGGTCTTTGGGTGGCCTGCGCCAGGTTTTGAAGAGTACCTTGATGGCACCTTTGGGGGGTCACTGTTGTTCAAGCTGAGGTCGCGATCCCTGGAGCTGAGGGGAAAAATTGGGAAAGACGGTGAAAGGGAGTGCCAGATGTGTAACTTGGACATGGTGGAGACCCTGGAACACTTTCGTCTAGAATGCCCAAAGTATCAGTCTAAAAGAATGAGATTCACTGGGAGTATAATGGGGAAGTGGGATGGGAGAATGAAGAACATGTGGTTGGGGGAGACTCAAAGGAGAGGGTTAATATGCTAATCGGAGAGATTGGGAAGAATGGGACAAGGGATATCATCAAGCAGTTCGTCTCCGAGTGTTGGGAGGAGAGGAGAAGCGTGGGAGTAGGGAGGCAGTTGGGAGTACAGGGGTAACCATGGCCTTCTCGTCCGAGAACTGCTACAAATCAGCGGCTGGCCAAAGTGTTATTATTATTATGTCGTATGGAGGCGTAATGACGAACGCATTCACACACCGTGATGTTCTTTTATAAATTGGTCACGCTGGACCCCAACTACCCACATGTTTGACTCCGTGTGTGGCATAAGTTTAACTATAAAATCTCTAGTCTCGTAAAAAAGTGCATGGATACTACTACACTGACGGAAAAAGAAACACAAGTTCAGCTTTGGTAATAAAATTTTTTATGCGTAAACCAAATGTAGTAAAATTTGTCACATAGCTCCCTCGGTGTTCTGTCTAAAACGTCTTTGGTTAAAATTCGGTCAACCATGAGCACGTGCGACGTTGCATGCTTTCAAAAATACTTCGACAAAGCGTTACCCGTGGCACTCCCACGTACTATGGGCATGAAAACCATGCCAAATCGAAGTTTTGAACAGGACACTTCGATTGGATTGGACAACATTGCATTTCAACTCGATTGAAAAGCAAAATGCCTCGAATGTCCGAAGTTGATAGGGGAAGGGCTGTTGCTCTAATTATGCAGGGCCAATCGCAACATCTTGTCCCCATCAATTTGGGGCCACGAGTCAACGATAGCTCATTCAGTTGGGCGTCTCAGAGCCACATTAACTGAGCGTCCCAGAAGCGGACATCCGCGCATTACGTCGCCACGTCACGATTGGGGCATACGTCTCTCACACCTCCGTAACCGGTTTCAGACGGAGACGCCGAATCAGGTTGTAGGCACTCATGGTCGCCGAATGTGTCCACACACGGTTAGGAATCGGTTGCGGGAGTTCAATATAAGGCCACGACATCCCGTTGGTCCGTAACTTACAGCCGGCGACGTCAACGTCGATTGCTATGGCGACGGGCACATGCACCAAATCGGTTTCACTTGGCCCACTGGAGACGTGTGTTTTTCTCTAACGAGTCTCGGTTCACGCTTTACATGTCAGATGGACCACAACGTTGCTATCGACGTCGAGGTGAGTGATATTCTGACGCGTGCGTTAAGGAAAACGACAGATTCGGGGGAGGTTCTGTTTTGTTTTGTTTTTTTTGTTTTGTTTTTTTTTTTGGGGGGGGGGGGGTATTTCTCATGGCGTGAAAAGATCTCTCGTAGTCATCCAGGGCAATCTTAAGATGTCGGGATCAGGTCCTCGTGCCTCACGTCCTTCCACTTATCCATGCCCGTAATCTAACGATGCAGAAGGATGATGCGAGGCCGCGCGCTGCTAGGGTTTGTCGTGACTTCCTCTACCAAAACGATGTCCCAGTTCTCGTTTGGCCACCCTACAGTCCAGATTTGTCGCCGGTCGAGCTTTTGTGGGACAAGCTGGAAAGGATGGTCAGATGAGCGTCAACGTCCCAAACAACGTCGCTCAGCTCACACAGACCCTTGTTCAGGATTGGAATAACATCCCACAAAGGACCACAAGCAACTTGCTGGGGTCAATGGTAAGGAGAGTTAGAGCAGCGACTGAAGCCCGGGGTGGGCACACCCTCTATTGGTTTTGATCGGGAAGTTACGTAAGGTACCGACGTTTGAACGTTATCCATTAAAACGCCATCTGTGTTAAAACAACAAAACTCGTCAAAATTTACGTTTTATGATCGCGGACCTATAAGTTCGAAATGCTTCCCACCCCATGACTGTAGGATAAACCTTATAACTTATACGTCACAACTCAGGCCTTCCTGGACTTGGTGGCCAGGGATCAATACTTTAAAACGTTTACAATTGTATTTTCCAGAGTTGTATTTTGTACAAGTGAATATAAATGACAGAAATAAATCAATAGCATTTTAAAAGATATTGCAAATTGCCACATCTTTGAAAATGCTAATGGCTCATTTCAGTTAGTTATTTCCATAAATAGAAAATATAATTCTGACCAGGTAGGCCTGAGGTGTGGTGTAGAAAGTGTTAGAACTATCTCACTGTTGATGTTTTAAGAGCGCGAGAAAAACTGTACCCCATTTGCATCATATCAGGCGCGTTTTAGGTACTTGAGTGCGATCCATCGCCCTTGTTCAATTTACGTCGCCGGGCGTGATAAATTGATTATGTTTTATATTTCTTGGTCCTGTCATATCGCTTCCTGTGTATAGTACTTACCGGCAACTGGAGTGTTATTTCCGCTACGAATGAAGTTCATTGGAACACTAATTTTCCCTTTACCAAAGAAAGGGTTAATATACACTCCCATCCTCATCTCATTCCCTAGTTCATGGCAGGAATTAGTGTTGATAAAAATCAATACAGAGAACATCAAAATGTAGTGCATCTTGCTGGTCAGGCTTTTACTCTGAAACATGAAATGAATACACGGGTTCATTTTCATAAGGTCTGTAATCTCCAAGCCGGATTACTGTTCGTGAATGGGTTAATAAAAGTGGTGTGGCAGTGTATCTTTACCCCTTGGTACAGCATAAGGAATGCGATAGTCACCTGATTCAAATCAACAATTATAGCATCGAGTATAAACTGGTACCTGGGTCATGATCATCAAATGTTGATGATAGAAGAAGAGTTCAAGGTGGTTCTGCTTTCGAAATTACTACATTGATCCCGATCTGGAATATTCTCCATTTTTGATTGGCTTACACAAACCGACGAGTGGCCGTGGCGTACATATATACTTGAGTGGAGACTGACTATATTTACGGTTGGAAGAAGGTTAAAACCCTTTACCCAACGCAGACGATATCAAAATTTATTATTTTAAATATCATTTTTTATTTTTTTTTCAAAAGATTTCAACAAAACCATATCATGTGACCCCTCGTTGGAACGAGCTCCACGAGCTCGTTCCAACGAGGGGTCACATGATATGGTTTTCTTGATTTTTTTTAAAAATACTTGATGCGGCCGATTCGTTGTGGTAAAGGGTTAAATATTTACATCTTGAAAGTCAGTGAGAATCGATTCGATATTCTATTCGATTTGATATTCGATTCAATTCAAAATCCTCTGATTCGATTCGGGATTATATTTATTTATTTATTTATTGATTTATTTATTTGTATTTACTTATTGGGGTTTAAAGATACTTTCAACAGCCAGGATCACCTCGTGTCGGACAGTTTTACGGGTGGAGGATGCCGAAGTCCCCGGAGAGAATTACCGAGCAGCGGCGAGCAACTGTCAGACTCCACCACACAAGCAGGGTTAGCATTGGATGAAGGTATTTATTTATTTATTTATTTATTTATTTATTTATTTAGATTTAACGACAATTTCGACAGCCAGTGTCACCTCATGTCGGACAGTTCTACGGGTGGAGGAAGCCGGAGTACCCAGCGAGAACCACCGAGCACGGACGAGCAACTGTCAGATTCCCTAACGTACTAACTCCACACAAGCAGGGCTAGCATTGGTTGAAAACAGCTGCACCATTGACGTGCAGTACGCCTTAGTACACCGCGCCACCGTGCCCCCACGCGGTCAATCGGGATTAAGTGCCTTGCCAAAGGATACAACGCACTTACCCCTGGCGGGGGTCGAACTGTGGGCCTTTCGATTTGAAGTCCAATTCCGTAACCATTCGAACCAAAATTTGATGTTCGCAGGGACCTGCAAATTGTTAAATCTTCTGCTAACGGGACCGACCATGATAACCCTATTAGATTCACATTTTGGCTCAATAATCGGCATTCAAAATCAAATATGTCTGGAAATGGGTTGTCACTGCCACAAAATGCTCTACAAACCAGGGGCGTAGCCAGGATTTCCTATTGAGGGGGCCATAAATTTTAACAGGCATATCCAAGGCCGTAGGCCTGATGTGGGGGTTCTTGGACTTAGCCAAATGTATTTCTACACACACAACTCATCACACCCTTTCCATTCTTTCATACTCCCCCAAACGATCAAGACCCCCCCATATTTCTAAAAAAAAAAAACATTTTAAGTTCAAAATTGAATTTAGTCTCAAGTCTTTACTGAAGCGTCAACTAGAAATGTGAGTAGTATAAGAGGGTCCAGACGTGCCTCATTTAACGAGCTTTGCCGGTGCATGCAGGGTTAAATTCCCATAGGAACCGCAGTATTGTCGGTGCTACTTTTTCTGGTTTAAAACCTCGGCTCAATTCAGAACAGCATCTGGCAAGTGGTTTAGGTACTGCATATATAGTGTGCTATGGTATGTATAGTGATCAATGTACACACAGGGCTCTAGGTATATACTATGGGTATGTAATGGAAGATTGATAGGGAAGGTGAGTTTTCTTTAAAAAAAAAATTCTCGCGAAACAGTATAAGACCTTGAGTGGAAAAATTGTACTGGAGGATAATATTGAACCAGCAGGGGTACAGACCGTACATCTTGTTGTACCACACTATACAACTATGCATTACCCACACCCACCACACAATACCGCCTGGACTACCTTTACCTACTAATGTGTAAACACTGTGACACAGTGTGCACTTGCACACAAGCGCAATACACCAAACACCAGTCCACGTTCTATGGATTCCATGCCACCGTCCGGCTGTGAGTTTTGAATCCCTTTATAGGGCTGTATGATTAAATTTGTACTGATCCTCTGAAACTATGCATTGTTCATTACAGTTAAAACTAGAAGTCATGTGACTACATTGTGCAATATTGTGACGCAATGGAGCACTGGGTAAGTGCATTTTTGTCCCTATCAAACTGTGCCATTAGCGTAACTCAATTCCTGCAGAAGAACAGTGTGCCCATCTCTGTACAATTCTGTACTAGTAAACAGAGATCATGATCATCATTCCTAAACTCTACTTGGATACGTGTACATGTTATGATGTAAATATTAAACCTCGACTCCTTACACAGCATGAAGAGAGTGGATTATTACTTAATCGCGGCGCCATATATTCTCACCTCGAAAAATATTTATAATTGTTCATAACAGCACACGAAACACTTTCAAACTTTCATCACCTGGACCACCGGATGCAACCCGGTGGTCCATGCGATGGAAGTTTGCAAGTGTTTCTTGTGTTTTGTCCTCAGAAATTGTAAATAATTATTAACTTAAAAATCTATCCCACAGAGATTTAGTAGTAATCCACCCTCCACATTATAAGCTATTGTGATGACTTGACGGTAACGTGATCTGAGGTTTGCGGCTCGGAGTTTATATTGAACATGAGCTCTGAGCTGCAAACCTCAGACCATGTTGCCGTCAACTCATCACATTAACGTATATGTTCCAATAAGACCACACACACAGCCACAAAACCCCATCGTGAAATAAACAAGGCAACTTTTAAAAATAAGAAGTTTAGTAAATGAACCTTTCGTGTACCCCCACGACGTCATTGGACAAACAATGAATACATAATAAAGGTCGAGGTCACGCCATTTTACTTCAAATCATAAATTAATTTGTAATTTATGCGGGGTTCTCACTTTCACGGTTTGGGCCCCGGATTGCTACGGTTTGGAACCGTGGTAAAACCGGCGTGTTTTGACCACCTTAGATAATTTCTAGGGTGGGCGTGGCTACGATGTGGCTACGGTGCCTAGTGAAGATCTAAGGAAACGCTAACAATATATTTAGGTTGTGCTGAGGAAGTACCAAGGATTCGCCAAGGATTATTATGGTTATGTAACGGTTTTCCTACGGTTATGTACAGCAGCACTGGAAGCGCTGAAGACAAGCCACGGTTGTCCTACACTTTGTCCCGGTTATTCACGGCCCTGCTACGGTGTTACGGATATGCTGCGGTTCTGCAACGGTTCATCTGCGTTTTACGTGATCAGTCTGGACCCTGTTTCTGACTACGATTAATGCCGGATCGGCTACGAATATGCTACGTTTGTGTACCGATGTCTACAGTTTTCTACGGACACTTACGGTTGGTGACGGACAAAATGAAATTTTAAAGCATTTTGAAAATCGATCCACGGAAAAAACGAGGCGGCAGAAGCGCGAGGGTTTATCCCGGAACACCACAGTCATGTCCACGGGCCCGGTACGGATTTACCAGGGACAATCACGGATTAAAGCCGTGGGCTTCCGGCATCCCGAACCGTGAAAGTGACAACCTAGCTTCAAACAACACTTCATTCGGAGCATCGTCTGCTTGCTGCACGTGTGAAAAATCTAGAATCTGATGTGGTTTGCAAGTGAAATAATTACGACTCGGGTAACGTCATTTCAAATATTTCACGTGGTGACGTCAAACGGTAACATATACTACTGCAGCCGTAAACATTAAAGAAACTACCCGAGCCCTCATTCAATCAGAGGGCGAGGATTTTAGTCTTACTGGAACATACTGTAGTCTCAATATTTTCTTTCTGTTAGATCGGTAAGGTTCATTTCGTGATTTCACTTCTGACTTTGCATATAACTCATTACAATTTGCATTGCACTGCGCAAACGCTCTTGTGTATTTTAAATTACTTCTTTCTTCTGCAATAAAAAGCGCGTTAACTAACAAGCATTTTCTGCACTAATTGTGACAGAATTTCTAGTTTCATGTATGTTGTTCCGAACCGACCGGTAAATTTTCATTCTGCAGAAAATATGCGTACCTGATCCCTGTGGGGAACCAACAGGGGGGTATTGCGATCGACTTTGTGGAGAATTTTAGAAAAAAATAGATTTTACCACAGCCAGAATTATGGAAAATATTTGTAATTTTTTTTGCCGCATTTCAGAGGCACGTATTTAAATTCTAATATCTGTGTGAATAATCCCCCTTACCAATAAACAGATTAAGAATATTCCTAACCAAAGGTACATACATTGCTTTAACGTGAGGATAAATGGCTCCCGATCACTATGAAAAAGTTCCAAGGGGAATAATGTTTACAATTTTATCATATATCAATTATATTTTCCAGTAATTAGGAAATATTTAGGGACATATATGTATAAATTTCCAATAATTAGCAACAGATTTATAAAATATATCGAACTATGAGGAAATTAGTGAGGAATAAAAAATGCTCAGGTCTGGCGCGAATTGATATTTAGTTTCCGAGTAATTGGATCCCACACGAATTTTCAACCGCGACGATCGCAATATCCAGTGTTGTTTTCCCACCATTGAAGGCGAGAAGGTTAAAAGTGATCTTAAATCAAATCAAGGAACTTTTGAAGTCTTTCAGAATGTCGATTTGAGTCAAAATCTCAGCTAAGACCAGATTTAGAAGCTGAAATAGCGAATCTTGAATCTGGGTTCTGGGTACTATATAAGTAATAACAAACAAATTTACAAAGAAATTCCCAAGTCTGAAATACCATAAAAGTCAAATAACTATGTACAAATTATACACCAAAATGAAGGTTGTTGTGAATAGAACACGAAACATGGATGTGATTAAGATAAACAATTTAACAAGAAGGACGCCAACGCCCTATAGCTCACCAACATTCCTCCTTGATAGTAACTTTGGCAAACACAATAACTGTATCAAACAGGCTCATAACAAGCGACAAAGCTGACCTAAACACAACCCCTTAAAAGTAAAACTGAAAAAATAATAATTTAACCCTTTACCTAACGTAACGGCCAAAACCGGCCAGCGCTATTCTCAAAAATCGCCAGTTAATTTTCATTATTTTTTTTCATTTTTGTCTCAAAAACATAGGTTATGACCCCTCGTTGGAACGAGCTCGTCGAGCTCGTTCCAACGAGGGGTCATAACCTATGTTTTTGAGACAAAAAATGAAAAAAATTAGTTATTCAAGAATTATTTTTGCAAGTGTCGTCTGCTTTTCGTGTTAGGTAAAGGGTTAACAGCAAAAGGGTTAATAGCCATATTATTAAGTGAGAAGTATTACTTTGAACCAACCAGTCTTCATTGGCAGATGCTTCGGTGTATTATGTTTGATTTAAACTTTCAAAAAGCTGTGACTTCTCAGATACCTGATAGTACACTACATAGAGAAATGGAAGAACCCTCTGTGGTGATGGAAACTGCCTTTTCCATGCACTATATCATTTGTAATTACTGGTAGAGAAAATCAACATGGCACAATTAGATTATTAATTGTTGATCATATGAGGAACCTCGGAAATGATGTTCTACAAATGGTGTTACTAGACCTTAACAGAAACTTTAGCACACTGAAAAGGTCTAGGTGTGAGCTAAACAGAGACTTAACGTTAAACATGTGGAAATAAATTTGAAAAATATCGACTAGATGAGGGTTAAATCATGATAGAATGATAATGAGGAACATGTATGGTTTATATAAAGGCCATGGGAAGAGAAGGAACACAGAAACTGACATAAACACTAAGTTAACCCTTTACCCAACGTAACGGACAAAACCGGCCAGCGCTATTCTCAAAAATCGCCTATTAATTTTAATTATATTTTCATTTTTTGTCTCAAAAACATAGGTTATGACCCCTCATTGGAACGAGCTCGTCGAGCTCGTTCCAATGAGGGGTCATAACCTATGTTTTTGAGACAAAAAATGAAAAAAAATAGTTATTCAAGAATTTTTTTTTGCAAGTGTCGTCTGCTTTTCATGTTAGGTAAAGGGTTAAACATGAAATTCTGAGCTCAACAGAAAACTAAAGGTAAGTAAATGAATAAAAAGTTAAGAGAACGGTTTACCACACATAGAGTGAGGGTTAAATAGTGGTAGAATGATAATAAGCACCATATAGAAGCAACATAAAGGCCATGGGATGAAAAGGGTGTCGGCAGCTGCCCTGAATAGAAACGTTAACACACTGAAAATGTCTAAGTGTGAGCTAAACAGAAAACTTAACGTTCAAACGTTGAAGAGAAATTTAAATTGAAATTCAGTGGACAAGGGTGAAACCATGGTATAATGATAATGAAGAACATATATGAGGAATATAAGCACCATGGGGAGAGAAGGGACACAGCAGGTGATCAAAACACAAGTTAAACATGAAATTCTGAGCTAAACAGAAACGTAAATGTAATTACAAAATTTTAAGAAACAGGTTTAAAATACACTGGGTGAGAATGAAATAATGGTAGAATGATAATAAGCACCAAATGGAAGCAATATAAAGGTCATGGGATGAAAATGGTGTCGGCAGCTGACCTAAACAAAAACTTTAACACACTGAAAATGTCTAAGTGTGAGGTAAACAGGACACTTAACTAAACATGGGATGAAAATTTTACAGCAATTCACTGGACAAGGGTTAAATGATGCTAGAATGATAATGAGGAACATGTATGATAGAATATAAGCACTATGGGAAGAGAAAGGAAAACAGCAGCTGACCTAAACACAAACTCAAACATGAAATTCTGAGGTAAACAGAAAAGTAAATGTAACTAAAATGGTAAGAAAAAGTTTAAAACACACTGGAAGAGGGTTCAATAATGGTAGAATGATAATAAGCACAATATAGAAGCAATATAAAGGCCATGGGATGAAAAGGGTGTCGACAGATGACCTAAACAGAAACTGTAACACACTGAAAATGTGTAAGTGTGAGGTAAAAAGAAGAGTTAACCTTCGAAATTTTATGAAAAATTTAAAGATATTCACTGGAGAAGGGTTAAATCATGGAACAATGATACTGAAGAACATGTGTGATGAATATAAGTGTCATGGGAAGAGAAGGCGCGCAGCAGCTGACCTAAACACTAAGTACAATAATGAAATTCTGAGATAAACAGAAAAGTAAACGTAGCTAAATATTGTTAAGAGAAACGTTTAAAACACACTGGGTGAGGGTTAAATAGTGGTAGAATGATAATAAGCACCACATAGCAGCAATTTTAAGGCAATGGGATGAAAATGGTGTCGGCAACTGACCTAAACAGAAACTTTAACACACTGAAAGTGTGTAATTGTGTGCGTTAAAAAATTGATGAACAGTTTGAAGAACTTCAGTGGACCAGGGTTAAATGATGTTAGAATGATAATGAGGAACATGTATGAAGAATATAAGCACCATGAGAAGAGAAGGAACACAGCAGCTGACCTGAACACAAAGTTAAACCTAAAATCTGAGCTAAACAGAAAAGTAAATGTAGCTAAAAATGGTAAGAAAAAGGTTTAGAATGCACTGGGCGAGGGTTAAATAATGATAGAATGATAATAAGCACCATATAGAAGCAATATAATGGCCATGGTATGAAAAGGGTGACGACAGCTGAACTAAAAAAACTTTAACACGCTGAAAATACGTAAGTGTGAGCTGAACAGAAAACTTAACGTTCAAAATTTGATGAGATTCACTTTAGAAGGGATAAATCATGGAACAATGATAATGAGGAATATGTATGAGGGATATAAGTGCCGTAGGAAGAGAAGGAATACAGCAAATGACCTAAACACTGAGTTGAACCTGGAATTCTGAGCTGAACAGAAAACTAAACGCAACTAAAAATGTCAAGATAAATGTTTATAAAGGCCATGATGTGGAAATAGGGCGAGTAAGTGACCTAAACAGATACTTTAACATCATTGGACACGTACGCTGACGCCGACCGATCGAGCCGTGCCATAAGCTCACACAGTTAAAAATGGTTGTAAAAGGAGTTCGCCGCCAATCACTTCGAGAAAAAAAGAACTTCCACGTTTTGTTGTGTTTAAAGTATTATTTATTTATTTATTGGTGTTTAAGGTCACATACTTATGCACAATGGCTAATTGTAACGGGGATAGTTTTACGGGTGGAAGAAGCCGGACTACCAGAAGAGAACCACCAAGCGTCGACGAGCAACTGTCAACTCCTCAACATTCTAACTCTGTTCAAGCTCGGCTCATACAGGGTTACAGCGGTTGAAGATATGTGCACCATCGACATGCAGTACGCCTTAGTACACTGCGCCATCGTGCACCCGTATTGGCAACCGGGATAAAGTGCCTTGCCCAAGGACAGAACGCGGGTCGTCCCGGACGGGGATCGAACTCGGGACCTCTAGCACAGAACTCCAACAGTCTACCACTACGCCAACGCGCTCCCCGGTGTTTGAAGTGATTGTCGGGTTAACCCTTTACCTTACGTAACGGCCAAAACCGGCCAGCGCAATTCTCAAAAATCGTCAATTAATTTTCATTATTTTTTTTATTTTTTTGTCTCAAAAACATAGGTTATGACCCCTCGTTGGAACGAGCTCGTCGAGCTCGTTCCAACGAGGGGTAATAACCTATGTTTTTGAGACAAAAAATGAAAAAAATTAGTTATTCAAGAAGTATTTTTGCAAGTGTCGTCTGCTTTTCAGGTTAGGTAAAGGGTTAAAAATATCAAATCTAGAGCTGGAAGGTTTTTGATTTTTCAGATTCAGTTTCGGTTTGGTTTCAGAAAAAAACCTTGGTTTGGGTTAAGTTTTCGTTGTGTTAAGCACATACAGTAAATAACACTTCAGGATGCTTGAATTGGAAAAATCTGCAATACTTTGTTCAACACCATGGGCGGATCGTGGAATTGAAATACGGGGGTGGGGGGGGGGGGGCTGATGTGCTGCGACAGTATCCTAGCATCAGTGCCGATGGGACGTGTTCTTGTGTGTGTGTGTGGGGGGGGTGGGGGGGGGGGGGGGTCTTGATTTTCAGGTGCTCTGAGGTGACTTCTAAATGCATTCTGGCCTCCAACTGAATATGATGAAAGGAAATTCAAAACACACATATTTCGTTGTAAAAGTTAAAATTATCAAACCATACATCACAAACACTGTCACATACTGCTTCTTGTAATAGAGCTAGTCTGTCGTGGACAAAATATGACAGTCACCTGTCACATCAGACCGACCCACCGAACGACCGACCCATCGACGGACAGACGCAATCCAGTATACCCCACTTTTTCAGAAAGTGGGGGTGTAATAAGTTTAGAAATTGTTGTAGGCACTGCGGTGTGCCACAATGAGAACTCGACCGGTCAACTCAACTGGCCATTCGCAGATTCGGGCGAATGGTCAGTTGAGCTGACCCGGCGAATGCCAGAAGCCCTCAATAAAATTAGAACTGGGAAACATACGCGACTGGAAATACTGGCTCCCCATTAACATTAACTTCAAGTTTGGGGTATGCGATGTAAAAATAATGATACCAGGAACATACCATTTCTTCGGCCGCTTTCGACTATCGATTTTGCAGACAGTGGACACTTGCAGACGTGACTGTCGTCAGTCCTATGAATAATCGATATTCTGCGAATTCTAAATGAGGATCATGTCCCTTATTTGGCAATGTGATGTCATTAGCTAAGGAGGGGCGTTATAGGACAAGATTGTGTGGAATAGGAGCATGACTTTTTTAGTGGGCTCGGGGAAGGGGGGTGACTAGTCCCCCTAGTCCCCCCCCCCCCTCTGGATCCACCCTTTGACACCAGCCCTGTCTGAAAACATCTCCATAGGGTTCAGCCTAACTTTCCTTCGATCATTCTTCGGGGTTCCAGAGGATCTATTGCTAAGCTTGCTGAGTCAGAAAAAATCATAAATTAGGGTAAGAAATTAATAAAGATCACTAATCTACAGTACGGCTTATTGACGAGCCAATAAGGGATAAAATATGACTATTATGATCCCTGATGAGTCTGGAGGTGGGATAGGGAAATCTCACCCGAGAGGCAAGATATCTGAACCAGGCCCGAGGCTTGCCGAGGGTCTGGTTCAAATATCTTTCCCCGAGGATGGGATTTCCCCATTCCCACCTTCAGACTCATCGAGGATGATTTTCTCCCCCACCATACAGCGATTACGTTAGCCAGAGGTAATCGGGAATCACGTGCTGATTCAATCAACTCATTTTGAATTCGTTTTTTTTTTTGGAGAAACTGATGACAAAATCGGAAAGAGAATGCACAAGTTATGTATATATCAAAGATATATGCCACGAAATCGATTAGAAACGGTGGCAGCTTGAGAGTTGAAGAGTTTTAGAGTATCAAACTTTGATCACACTGCATTGAGATGACGTCAATATGAATTAGTTGGTAGCAAGAAACTGATACGATATGCATAACGTCATAATAACGTTATAAATGTATAACGTCGCGTGGGTGGGGTGGGATTATTATAATCCCTGATGGGTACGGGTGTGGGATGGGAAAATCTCATCCGAGGACAATATATTTGGGCCAGACACGAGGCTTGCCGAGTGTCTGGACTAAATATATTGTCCCGAGGGTGAGATTTTCCCATCCCACACCCGTACCCATCAGGGATTATTTTTCTCCCCACCATACAGCGGTTACGTTAGCCAGAGGTAATCGGCGGTCACGTGCTGATATAATCAACTCATTTGATATTCGTTGTTTTGAAAAACTAATGACACCATCGGAAAGAGCATGCAAAAGTTATGTATATACCAAAGGTATATACCACGAAATCAGTTAGGAACGGTGGCATCTTGGGGTTTAAAGAGTTTTAGAGCATCAAACTTTGATTACACGGCATTCTGATGACGTCATAATGAATTAGTTGGTAGTAATAAACTGATACGATATGCATAACGTCATAATAACGTTGTAAATGTATAACGTGGGTGGGGTGGGATACATCTGTCTCTCCCTGCTATCTCACCCTAGACAGACGTATGTTACACATGCAGTGGGGGAGAAACATCTATCTCTCCCTGCTATCTCACCCGGGACACACGTATGTTACACATGTAGTGGGGGTGGGGGGGGGGGAGAAAATCAGGTCACTTTCCACGGGTGGGCAATATTTCCACATGCGCAATAATATTGGATTTCAAATACTAATTACAGGAATAATTACAAAAAAAAAACTTTAATTAATGAAGCACCGGGTACAATCCGGTGCATCATTAGTTAAAAAAAATTTTGATGATGAATTTTACTACCTGGTAAACGCATACGTGGACATCACTGCCCACGCGTGGATAACGTCCGTTCCACGGAGACTGTACTGCCCCATTCCCTCCAACTTGGAATATATGTTGAGTGAAACTTGACGTGACGCAGCAATGTGGGTCTTTGAAGGGAATTGCATGTCTGTTAGCAGCATTGAATCGTAAGGAACATGTTAGTTCATTTCTTGTGATGCCTTGTGACTTGTTTATCTGTGTGTTAAGAACAGATAGTAAATATCACTTCGGCCTCCCTAACCCTTTACCTAACATAGTGGCCAAAACGGACAGGAAATTGACCAAAATAAGCCTACCACAGCCTAAAATATCTTACCACTCTCTCGACAAAACCATATAAATATGGATATCATTAAAACCGGCTCGACGAGCCGGTTATAATGATATCCATATTGTTATGGTTTTATTGAAAAATTATGAGAATTATTTTTCGAAATATGTGAAATTTAATTCATTTTTTTAAAAAGCTGTTTCTAGTAAAGGGTTAACTTGCAAAACTCCGCAATAGTTTGCAAGACACCACAAAAGCCGTGTCTGTATTAGGTTCATCCTAACTTCCCTTTGGCCATTCTTAGGGGTTCTTGGGGATCTGTTGCTGAGCATATTCAATCAGCAAATGAATAAAGTCCATCTGATGTATGTTGTGTACACATTGTCATGCTTTCTCCCTTCGTGACCCGTCCACCTGCCGAGTCAATAAAGGATAAAATGTGACAATCAGAACGCGACGTATTCGCCCCTTTAACTATAAAATAAGTTATGAAAGTCCATGGTGGTCTTTAGTCCAGTCCCCTGCAGTAAGACTGTTTGATCAGTTTATACACAAACACTAAAACCGCTCGGACGGTTTTTGCTGGGTCTTGTGGTTCGGTTTTCCAGGTTATAGCAAAAACCGGAACCGAACCGGAAAAACCACCCAGCTCTAATCAAAGCCAAGTCTCTGAAGTATATTTTGATCAAATAGCGACCGGATATGCTATATTATTCCGATAAGGCGAGGTCAGGGACGTGGCTGGAGGTTTCCGATTTGGGGGGGGGGGGGGGTAGGTTAGTGAATGTCCAACTAGGGGAGGGGCCGGGGGTTCCCCCCGGTCCCTCCCCTAGTTGGAAATTCACTACCGAGAAACATTTTGAAAATGAAGCCATGAAAGGGGGGCATAAAATTGATTCTAGTAACTGAACTGCCAGCAAATTTATGATAGAATTATCAGGTTGTTATTATTATTTCGTATTATTCTGGAAATTGAATTGCTAAACAAATGCGCAAGCTGAGAACTTTTCACACTTCTCCTAACATTAAATCAGATCTTATGCAGAAATGATAAATTTTCAATGTTTCATCATTTTGTAACTGTGAATGATGGAATGTACTCAGGATAACGATTTTACATGATGAAATTTTCATGAAGTTCATTTTTTAATTTTTTTTTTTATTACGATAGGTAACGTACTATAGAAATCTCGTATCGATTGACATCATGCAAAACTTATGGAGCTTGATATTGCGAACACTGGAGTTGTAAATAGTAACAGTTGGAATTTTTGCCGATATGAAACCGAGTTGGGATTTTGGGAAGTAGAGGAGACATCAGCATCGCCAAAGAAGCTCTAAAATCCAGATAGATGTAATTTCCAACTACTCATGACTTGCCCTCCGAATTTGCAACTATAGGGATTTTTTGCCAGATTGGGGGACCCCCCTCGCCCCCCCCCCCCCCCCCCCCCCCCCCCCCAACACACACACAAACATACCCTGGGCAAAGTAGCCACTGTGTTTTGAATTTCAAGCACTTTTCATCGACACTGATACATATATTGAGATAAACCCACAGGACGAACCATGCCCCAAAATAATATTACGGCCCTTGGATCCTTGTTTGGACTACAATAAACCATGCATCGAACTTCATCAAAATACGAGTTTTCAAATGTAAAGTTTACAGTCGGCTCTAGTGCTCACCTGCTAGGTGTATCCGTTACAAATCTAAGATTCAGAAAGATTGCATTTCGTGTACAGTGCATTAAAATCTGAATCCTGTTTATCAAGGGTAATTAAGATCAGTCAGCCTTTTAATAGATTCTGTTAATCACTGACTGCGATGGGACTACTTCAGTCTCCATGGTAATAAACAAGCTTGCTGTCCGTGTTGAGATGAGTGGGGAGATGCTGCTTATTTATACCAGAGAGAAAACTGGGATTGTTAAGGGTGTTATAACATTATCAGTAATTTACATTAATTTATCTTCTTTTATTACGGCTAATTAAAACAACTATGTACATTATCAAATATAGACTTTAGAAACATAACTGGTATATATACATGTTTAAGGAAAATAAAAATTAGCGTCAACATTAACCCCTCTTATTAACCCTTTACCTAACCTGAAAAGCAGACGACACTTGCAAAAATAATTCTTGAATAACTATTTTTTTCATTTTTTGTCTCAAAAACATAGGTTATGACTCCTCGTTGGAACGAGCTCGACGAGCTCGTTCCAACGAGGGGTCATAACCTATGTTTTTGAGACAAAAAATGAAAAAAATAATGAAAATTAATTGGCGATTTTTGAGAATAGCGCTGGCCGGTTTTGGCCGTTACGTTAGGTAGAGGGTTAACAGTGTATTAAACCAAAATCAAAATGACTCCATTGCTGATTGTTCCATCTATATTCTATGGCTTATGAAATATTTGAACGGCTGTACAAAAGATGTATGTAACCCTTTACCCAACGCAGACGATATCAAAATTTATTATTTTAAATATCATTTTTTCAAATTTTTTTAAAAAATTTCAGCAAAACCATATCATGTGACCCCTCGTTGGAACGAGCTCGTTCCAACGAGGGGTCACATGATATGGTTTTGTTGAAATTTTTGGAAAAATAATATTTTTTCAACCGCTGAATTTGCATATTACGCGGGCGGATGCGGGCGATTCGTTAGGTAAAGAATTAGAGACTCATTACTGTCCGCTACTAACAGCTGTGAGAAAACACTTGACCTAATACGTGCCACAATATTTGAGCATGTAAAGAACATGCGTTCTTTCCCTTTTGATGTGACGTCATCAATGAATCGTCGATGTAAATCGAAGAACGAAAGTGTCGCCAACAAATTTGCAAAGGATATATACAATTTGCTATTTTACATGATCGCGAACGAGAAGAATAAATCTTGGAAATCATAAGTAATAGCAGTAAAGTGATTCGATCACAAGCTCCATTCACGCCAACATTAAAAACACCTAATGCCAGTAAAGTGCACAACTCGACCTCTATCTACTCGAGATCGGATATCTTTATTATTTTAATTCTGTAGTAGAGCTCCATAAAGATGTTTCAATCCTAAAACAAAAGCAGCAATGCATTGACAATATACTTCTGAACGATATACCTGAAATGAAAGGTAATATTGCAAGTCTTGACGCGCGATTGTCCGAGCTGGAATGTGACTCTAGAGCATCCGAGAAGATATTGACTGCCACTAATCTTACGGTTGACCATCTGTACGATGATAAATGCACCGGTGTGACAGGAATGGAAGTCCGTAGGAGCGTTAGTCCCTCTGGACTATTATTCCGCGGAATTATAGTCCTAGGACTAACATTTCTAGGAATAGTAGTCCGGCGGACTACTATTCCTAGAAATGTTAGACCTAGGACTATAATTCCGCGGAATAATAGTCCAGAGGGACTAATTTTCCTACGGACTTCCATTCCTGTCACACCGGCGTGACTCAGCTAAAAAAGGATCTAACACAAGCGAAAAACGACTTTGGTGATGTCTTACTGAACATTGAAGACGTTATTAAAAAGGTCAACTCAAGCGTCGGCAGTATCGCTTCACTGAAAGGTCTGTGCAAACAATTAGGGAAAGAAACCTGTAATGGACCACGTAGGCCAAACGAAAAAGGAAACTGTATTTCTGTGGTAAATTCTATTTTAGAGTCGTTTACTCAGAATGTAACTTCTCGTCTATCAACATTCTTAAATGTTGTTGAACATTCAATAATCACTGAAAACAAGAGAGAACCACAAGAATATGTTCTTTATGCAACCACCACAATTAATATACCCGATAACACAAACTCTGTCCTAAAGTATAACAGGGTCACCGATGTTTCACACTCTAATAGCCAATTTAGCATGGACGATATCACTTGCTCACCAGATGATTTAGTGGACGAAGGAAGCGTTGTCGACCAGAAATCCTCATATGCTAAATCAAAAACCACTACCACAAGATCATCTCGCAATCCCATGTCTCGTGATCAACACAGAGACAGACGCATTTAAGCAAATTACAATGTCAATAACGCTTCTCCAAAAGCCAAACGACATCTCAGTTACCACAGGCAACGTCAAATGGATGTGTCATTCCAACCGAGAACTGTTCGAGTTTTCCTTAGTAATTTGGAGGACAATATTAGGGAAGACACGAAAACGAATTACTTGAGTGACAATAATGTTAAATTCTCAATTGTACGAATGTTAACCAGTCAAAAAAGGACACCATCTCAGCGAGGGTGAATGTATTTTCTGATGACGTGAACACTGTGCTGCAACGTCACTTCTGGCCAAAACATGTTAATTGTCGAAAATGGCTCTCCAGAAATGCATTTGACGCCCGTAATACCACGCTTTGGTAAATCAGTGCGTCTGACGGTGTAGCAACATGTACACTGAGGTACATTGTTTTGTTTGTATTGTTTGTTCTTTGGAGTTTTGTGTGTGTGTTAACTCCGACTTATGGTTATCCATGTTTATTATTTATATAACGCACACCACAAGGCACCAGAACTAATTAAGGGATTACGTTTTAAGTACCCAATCTTGGCTAGATTGTTTTTTTTTTAATTCCTTCTCCTAATTATGTTGAAAACTAGCTGCCTTCGGTGACATTCTCCTTTAAAAACGATGCTAATTAACAGTAAATTATTATCACTCTCCATGTTTACGTGGAATTGTACAGGCATTATGTCTAGCTCTCCATACATGTACCTTAGTAATATATTACATTCCCAGAGGTTGTACGTCGTTGGCATTAGTGAACACTGGCTCCAGATGAAGGATCTTCACTTTCTAGATTCTTTACGTGCATCGTACTGCGTTCACGTCGTTAGCGACTTCTCACAACGCCTTCCTATGCAAAGGGGTAGGTTTAAGGGTGGAGTAGCGTTGCTTTGGAGGAAGGAGATTGTCAAACATATTTCAGTAATAGACTTAAACGATGATCGGATAATTGGTGTTCAGTTCCAAGTATCGAGGTCAGAATACGTATACATATTTCAGATTTACTTCCCGTCCACAAATTATACCGTTCAGTTCTATAAAGAATACATAGATAAGTTATCTGATATAATTAACTCATACTCATCTCGTGTTAAAGACATAATAATGGGTGACTTTAATTCCGACCTGGAAAAAACACCACGAGATGTAATTATTTCTCCCATCTGTTAAGAACTCATGAATTTGTGCGAGTTCGATAAATGTGTCGGTAGACTAAGAACTTTCTTGCCAGCAACCGGTGCGATGGATCAATAATAGATCACATAATTATATGTAAGTCGGATTTATATCATAAATACGAAGTACAAATCATTGATGACTGTTCTCTTAACGTATCTAATCACCGGCCAATTCAGGCAAAATTGACCTTTAGTGTATGCCCTGAATTTCAGAATCCCGTTGACAATCTCGTGCCTATAATTGGAAGTTATTTAAAAATGACAGTAACTTACAGTCCAGATATATATCCATGCTGGAAGATTCATTACCATGCAGAAAAATTAATAGTATCGAAGACTTAAATCAGTACTATGACGAACTTATAAACGACTTGGATACTTCGGCCAAGAAATGTGTCCCCCCAAAAAGATTTAGATCTTATTTAAAGCCCTTTTGGAACAGCTCGCTACAGTCTCTCCACAATACCATACTTCAATTAAGAAATACGTGGATCTTCATGGGCAGACAGACAGAACCCCAAAAAGCGGTACTTTGTTTCTTTTTAGAGAAGTAAACGTTTATTTGGCTGTGAATTTCGTAAGTGTTCTTTGAAATACTTGCAAGACGTGGAAAATGAGGTCGACAAATTCGCTGAATTGGATCAAGAACGCTTCTTCAAGCTATTCAATAAAAAGCGTTCTGACCGCGGGAAATCTGGTGAATCATTCTTCAAGCACGAAGGCAATATCCTGAGAAACCCCGAAGATATATTATCAGCTTGGGCTGGCTATTATGAGGAAATATATACCCCATTAACGGATCCCTCATTTGACGACAATCATTTTAAAATTGTTAATCGGTTAGCTGAAGAGAACCTGCAGGATACGTCCCTTCGTAACATAGACAAAGTTCTCTCATTTTCAGTAACTACAAATGAACTACTTCAAGTAGCTTCTAGGTTTAGTCCCGATTGCCTACACGGGGGCACGATGACGCTGTGTACTGAGGCGTATTGCACGTCGATGGTGCGCATGTCTTCAACCAATCTAACCCTGCCTGTGCCGCGGTGCGGAGTTCAGAGTTACGATGTTGGAGAGCTGACAGCTGCTCGTCGTTGCTCGGTGGTTCTCTCCGGGTACTCCGGCTTCCTCCACCCGTAAACCTGTCACGGTCACGATTAGCCATTGTGCATAAGCATGTGACCTTAAACACCAATAAATAATAATAATATTCTAGGTTTAGTAAAGGTAAAGCCGCTGGATGGGATAATATCAATTATAAGAATATTATATTTGGCAGTGAACCCTTTGCCAAGAGCTTGTCACATATGCTGATTACAGTGTTCTCTGCAGAACACATACCCGAGAAGGCAAAAATGGGTATTATCGTATCGCTCCACAAGGGTAATAATAAACCCAAATATTTGTTTGTTAATTATAGGGCCATTACTCTACTTCCTGTTGTTTGTAAACTTATAGAGATGTTAATACAATCATACACACCAAAGTTAATTGAAGTTCATCCCTTGCAGTATAGATTTCAAAAAGGGGTAAGCTGCTTGATGGCTTCCTTCTTAGTTCACGAGTGCATTTCATACACTTCAGAAAGTAACAATAAATTATTATCTTGCTTTCTGGATGTTTGGAAAGCATTCGACACAGTCTGGATAAATGGCGTTCTATACACTTTGATGGAGCGTGGTATAACTGGTCGAATATACACTCTCTGGTGTAACTTGTCGCATAAAAATTAAAGGTCGCCTTTCAGATTGTTTCGAAGTCAAACAAGGCACAAGACAAGGATGTATCTTATCACCACTTCTGTACATGCTATTTAGAGATTCACTCAACAGCGAACTAGAAAACTCTGGAGCAGGCCTGATGATGTATTCACTAAACTGTAGTGCTCCAACCCTGTCCGATGACATGACTCTGTTTTCTCTCACAGAATCAGGTCTTAAGTGTCTCATCAATATACGTGAAAAATACAGTAATAATTAGAGGATATGGAATGAGTGTTTTTCTCATATAATATTTATGAAACTCTTCCGAATTTTCCGTTTGGGCTCGCCAGAGGATCGCCAAAACGGAAAATTCTTAGACTCGTTTCATAAATATTATATGAGAAAAACATTCATTTCATATTCTATTTATCATATGACACACACACGCACAAATTAGCCACTTAGTATGACTTTTTAACCCATCACCTAACTTGAGTTGCAGACGGCACTTGGAAAAAACATCCTCGTATAACTAAAAATTTTCATTTGTTGCTTCAAAAACATAGGTTATGACCCCTCATTGGAACGACATCGTTCCAATGAGGGGTCATAACCTATGTCTTGAAGCAAAAAGTGAAAATATAAAAAAAAACTGAATGGCGTTTTTCTCGTAGGTAAAAGATTAATATAATATAACCCACCCTAAATAGGACAGATAACGTAAATTCTCCCAACTGAAATTATGCAAATGTGACCCAGTTGTATTTTGTTTAGTCAATCAAATTGTCCAGTTTTGAAATTGACCAATGGAAGCTCCCAAATCTAATTATGCAAATTATGAAAATGTGGCCCAGTTGTATTTTGTTGTGCCAATCAAATTGTCTAGTTTTGAAACTGACCAATGAAATTGACGGAAGGCTTTGTTTATCACTGATTAATATGAAAACAAAACATCAAATGTTTCAAAGTGAACAAAACGGACGAGTCTTGTGATAAATGGCGATATAGATACAATCCGTCCAAAACCATTGTTGTAACCTATAATAAAACCAAGGCGGATTTTCTGAGGCACCAAAGACGGTGGGGTATCGGTGCATTGCCCATCTCAGAATTAGAATGTGTTACCCACTTAGGAATCCCATTGCACAAGTTCAACTTTAACAAGGGTTTCGTGTATAGGTCATCCCACACACCTACGCCATTGGGCCAAGGAGAGGCGTTAATATAAGTTGCATAACTTGTTCGCCAATCCTTGTAAAAACAAATAAGATTAAATAAAAGTGTTTCGTGTCTGTCATCTGCAATAAAATAAATAAGGAGCACATTCTTGATGTTGTCAAATGCTGGTCTGTATTCCTTATGTATAACCGCAGTAAGTAGCTCCAAAATATACTCCTCAGTTGTGTTACTCAAATGCCTATATGGCTGTGAACTGGTGTGCGATATTAACCACACAGAGTCTTTAACGTTAGAAAAAACCCACAGATGGTATCCTAAAACACTTCAAGGTGTTCCTGTCAGCACTAAAACAGATTTTGTTCAGGGACTTTTAGGTATATATAGCTTACATTGCACAGCTGACAAACGTAAGCTCTCCCTTTTTGGAGTCCTCTGTCATTACAAAGGAAATAAAACAGCAAAACACGCTTTTATGCTAAAGCTTCACAAATTTCACCTTAAACAGATATCAAATAATTATTCATTTATTGAAGACATAAACAAATCACTTCAGCATTACGACGTTAGTGAGTACATGTCTGAATTTAGGAAACACATCAGATTCCCCCCAAAATCTCTTTGGAAACAAATTATACGATACCAGGTAAACCAAAATATCGTTGCGAATGGTTTGAGCGTCTGAGCGACAGTATTACGTACAATAGGTTTCTGAGTGTGCATAACAAGTTTGACATGTCTTGTCTTTGGAAGACATGTAGAAAATACTCAGAAGATAAAAGAGCCTTCATTTTAGTTGCTAAACCTCTTACTAAGACGCACCAATCTGGTCCCTCAGTCTGTACAAAATGCCATTGCTTCTTGTCAGACGAAGTTCATCACGCCATTCTGGTCTGCAGCTACCTTAACAACATTAGGAATTCTGTCTGGTACTCCATCATCGACATGTTTGGCGTGGCATGTTGCATGTATTTTGACCAACTCAGTGAAGAAGCATGTTTGTCAGTGTTTCTAAGCTATGTTCCTGAACAGGTATTAGATCTTGCTGACGATATTCCCAAATTTGTGCACTTCTTTGTTACATCCACAGCAAGCTGTGGAATACATTTACAGAAGATTAATGTAATGATACAAGTATATTACATATTCCATATTAGTCTCACGATCACCATCCAATTATCTTGCCTGTTTCCTACTTCCACAAAATGCTTCCAACAATCAGTTTACTTATTTAATTATTTCGGCCCCGAATTTTGCATGGTATCTTCAGTGACCTATCAGTGAATTAAAGAGATTGGTCAAAAATGTTCTTAGTCTCACCCGACCCCCAAATTTTCAGTGAAAAACAATTTTTTTTCGTCTTAAAATTGACCGAAACGCATAAAAAACAAAAAAGAAATTTCCGGATTTTGGTCCAAAATTGTTTAAGTCCCACTCGGCACCCAAATTTTCGGTGAACATTATTTTTTTTTTATTTTAAAATTGACCGAAACGCATAAAAAAAACAAACAAAATAATTTCCGGATTTTGGTCCAAAATTTTCTAAGTCCCACCCGGCTCCCAAATTTTCAGCCTAAATATGAACCCAGGAACATGGCTTGAACAAACTTGAATCTCACCCCCGTAAGGATGCTGCACACCAAATATCAAAAGATTCTTATTGGTAGATTTGAAGAAGAAGATTTTTAAAAAATATTCCTCACACTGCACTAATTAAACATTTGGGCTCCCATAGAGAGCTCAAATATGGACTCAGGGAATTGATTTCAATAAACTTGTGAAACAATCTTCCAAAGATGTTATATGTGAAATTTGAAAGCTTTTGGAGCAATGGTTTGGGAGAAATGTAGTCTTATATGTTTTTCCCATTACCCACAGTGTTAAAAAATGCTGATTCAGCACTTTTTCAAAGTCCCAGAAAAGTACCCCCATGATAAAACCGATAGCAATTTTTTTTTCATTCCATTCTGTTGGTCCCAAGGAAGCTTCACACAAAATAAGAATCCTCATTGCCGTGTAGTTTTGGAGGGTGTCTTCTCACGGAGCCAACATTTTTAATTTTGGGGTAACCAGATAAGCTGAAAAATGTTGGCTGAGTGAGAATTGATGTTAAGGAGAACAATAGGTGTTAATCCCCAATTAAGCTATTCTCTGTTTCATATTTGGTGATTATTAATTTTCTCTGACAGCAAAGTGTTTCTGTGTTATTATTTATTGATAAGGTTTATTTATTTTAAATAATTAAATTTGAAATAAATTTTTATTAATAGCTTTAGTAACACAGAAACAGTAAAAGTGAAGAAGAGCTGGGACAGGTTCCCTTAGAATTTTTCAATAGAGAAGAACAGATATGTAAAGGACAAACAATCCTTTATTCACAGTGGTATAAATGCAAAAACAAAAATCAGAAGATACACAACACTGAACATTGAGCACTGCAAGTAAAATCTAGCACCAAATTTATTCTAAATGAACTAAATCTGAAGCCTTATCTGCATATGTCATAATGTCAATTTCTCCCATTTGCAGGCGGGTTTTCAGCAATGAAAGACGAGAATCCAATTGCCTGTATTTTCTTTTTTTGGGGCGTGGTACTCCCCCAGCTTGCAACTGAATAATTCTGGCCTCATTTGTTGCCTGAATTTGCTTTAATAAAGTCACTAATGAAAATATATTTGGGTGTGAATGCCCACACAATTTGTTTATTTTGCTGTGCCATCCTTCAACGTTGTTTGTGGTACGGGCACCGTCATTATCAAAATGATTCCACATTTCTAAGGGTGAACCTTCAATTCAACCCATGTCTCAGTCACATAATCTGTAAATTGAGTCACTTCTGAACTATTGTCTTCACTACTCTCTAAAGCATTAAACCACACATCCTCAACTAGGTGGATGGGAACTAACGGCAGGACTGCTGCTCGACGCACCAGCAGTTTTATGTTCTCGTCATTTCTGTATCTGGCTGCCAGCCCAACAGCTTGTGTTTTTCTCCATATGCACCGTGTAAAATGAAAAAAACATCCTTTTGGTGAAACGGAAGGATAGATAGCGACCACAGCATTTCTTGCAGCTACCTCAAAATCCATTAGAAATATCGCTGGTTCAAGGGTTAAATTTCGCTCAATAACAGCGTCTTTAATTAAAGAGAAAAAACGGCGGTAAGTTTGTTCTGTCTTGTTAGGCAATAAGCCAAATATTAATGGAAATACTGATCCTTCAATTCTACCATGAAGGGTATACAGCTGGTAAAATAAGCCAGGACACGAATAAAATGTTCCATCTCCAAACACGACAGGTGAATCACACAATTGTTTCAGATTTTCATCAGTGCCAAAAATGATAATTCTATGACCCTGTTCACTGGTATTATCACACAATAAAAATCTTTCTCCAGCTGATGTTTCTTTCCAGGAATTATTTAACTCTATCTCTCTTTGTGTTTTTGGTAATTTGGGCAACACTTTTGCACGACTTCTATACAAGGCAGCTTTACAACTGTCAAATGTTGGAATTTTTTTATCATATCTGCAGTCACTTCATCAAACTCATTATCTCTGAGACTGCCAAGTTCTTCGTCGTATATTCTTGGAATGGGAGAAACCTCATCACGGCATCTTTTTTAACTTTATTTAGAAAGGCACTGGCAGCAATGGCCATATTGTCACTATCATGATAGTGATCTTGTCCTATTGACACTGGAATGTTATCCACGGTAACAATTTTGGCTCTGCAGTCACGAATTACACATCTCCAATAACACCTTTCATTTCTTCTTGTCCGAATTGAAAATTTATAGCCAGCATGAATCAAAAAGTGACCACCTCTACCATTTTCCAAGAAATTAACATCAATCTGTGCCGTGGCCATGATAAATTTATGATCATATTTTGTCTGATTCTTTACTTATATAGGTTTCTTGAATAAACAATAAATCTTCTAATCAAAAAAGATAAAAGCAACAGTTTATAATAAAGTATTGAAGTCATCTCAAACCTATCAAAACTATCAAAAACAGATAAAACAATGACTAGGTTCAAAGAACAACTGTGTTTTTACAACTAATTGCCAAGCCAAAAGTCTTTTTTCATTGAAAACAGTTCAACAAAAAAAATATTATGTTTTGCTGAGCTGAAGGTTTTAATTTTAATCAGAAACAGACCATAATCAAATCTCCTAAAGGAGTGAAATGGAAAATGTTGCTAGCTAATTTCAAAATGTTGGCTACGTGAGAATGAATCTTTTGGAGATATGGACGTTTTAATTTTTTCTATTTTTAGCTCCTGTGGTTCCCATGGGGCGACGGGAATTTTTTTTTTGCATAAATTAAGTACTTATGACCCAATAAGCTCTCATGTCAAATTTGGTCCAAATCTGCCTCTCGGTTTGGAAAATAGAAATTTTGGGAGGGGCAAATATTCTTGCCCCTCCCATAACGACGGCAAATATAGCCACACAAACCTCTTATGAACAAATCGGAGTCTACACCTCAAAAGGAAGCTGAACACCTAATATCAAATCTCTGCGACTGCTGGTTCATGACAAGAAGATTTTTTAAGATTTCAGCTCTTTTTTTGGGTGCGGCCCAACCAGGGGACGAGGCAACTTGATTTGAACAAAATCAAATTGCGATGTCATAACAAGCTACTATCTCAAATATCAATTACATTGGTTCAGCGGTTTGGGAGGAGAAGACGCAAACACCATGTTCACGGACGACGGACGACGGACGGTGAGTGATCACTATAGCTCTCCTGACTGAAAATCAGGTGAGCTAAAAACTTCAGAACTATGCTCTGATTTGTTGACAAACAAACTGGGTAACTTGACTAGTGTCTGCTCAATCTACGGCGAAACTTATAAAGTTTGATGATGACATATATCTTCGAGATGCAAATTTTGGGCAAGACTTTATTAATCAAAGTTGTCATTACTTACTTTCTGCCTGTCGCTTCCTAAGTTTGATACATTGGTGTCTTCCCACGTAGCCAACATTTTGAATTTTAGGGTAATCAGGTAAGATTAAAAATGTTGGCTGAGTGGGAATTGATGTTATGGAGAACAATAGGCGCTAATCCCCAATTAAGCTATACTCAGTTTCACATTTTTACCTGGTCTCCTAAGAATTTTCTCACAGAAAGAGACCAGGTATATTCAAAATAAATAAACCTTTATCAACTTACACTTTCTAAGAATTCTATCTCTACAATTTATTTTAAATATACTTGCCTGGTCTTCTAAGAATTCTCTCATAGAAAATTTTGAGGAAATCAGGTATATTTAAAATAAATTGTATTTAAAATAAATAAACCTTTATCAACAGCAGTAGAAACACAGAAACACTGAAGGTGAAGTAGAATGGGGGGACTCTACAATTTATTTTAAATATACCTGCCTGGTTTTCTAAAAATTCTGAGGAAACCAGGTATATTTTAAATAAATTGTAGACTTCCCAATTCTACACCTTTATCAACAACACAGAAAGTGAAGTATAACACAAATACTTGTTGAGCATTAATATTAATATTAATTGGGGAGATGGAGATTAAGATAGTGCCAGTGAGAAATATTATAAAACGAGTACTGGGATTTTAGAAGAGAAAATGGGGTTGGAATGACGCGTGTGGGACTGGGAATGAAGGCCTCCTCAGTGCAGGGGATCGGCAAATTAATGAACGTCTTGTGTCAGAATTAAAACATTTATTCTACGCGTAGGCTTCGAAATTAAACTTATGAGTCTTTTATGAGTAAGTTTAATTCTGAAAGTTACGAGTATAAAAATTCCGAACTCTTCTGAAAAAAGAGAGGTGGGCCTGTAACATTGGAACAGTAATCCTAAAAATGAATACAGTTGGCACATATTTTTCCATAGAGCTGTAGGTTTTTAAATTTCTTGTTCGGTTTCGGTTTTGGTTTTTCAGGTGGAGTAAAACCTCGGTTCGGTTCTGTTTTCGGTTTGTTCATGAGGCCAAGTAAAATTCAATAAAACTCATTCTTATGTCCGGAGTCATAACTGAATGGTAGTGAAAATGAGTGAAACTCAATGAATGCCCGAAATAAGCTATAATACACGAAGAATCAGGAAGGCCAATATAATAATTACCTAAATATACAGAACTTTTATTGTGCTTGGCCATTTTTCGTGGTCTGACACCTAATAATAATAATAATAACTCTTTGGCCAGCCGCTGATTTGTCGCGGTCCTCATAAGAGAAGGCCATCATTCCCCCTGCACCCCACCCCCTCTTCCCCTCCTCTCCTCCCAGCATTCAGATATAAACTGCTTAATAGTGTCCCTCACTTCCTCTTTTTCAATTTCTTCAGTAAGCATTCCTACCCTCTCCCTCGTGTCCCCCTTCAGCCATCTATCCTTTGTTTCTTCACCCCACTTCTGCATTATTCTTCCAGTAAATTTTATTCTATGAGGTATATACTGTGGGCATTCCAAGAGAAAATGTTCCAGGGTCTCCACTACTCCAGAGTGGCACATTTGGCATCCCTTTTCTCCATCTCTCCCAATTTCCCCCCGAAGCTCCAGTGATCTTGATCTCAGTTTGAACAGCAGTGACCCTCCAAAGGTGCCATCTAGGTACTTCTCAAAAGCTGACTTTTCTTTATATTGTAACCCCTGCAGTGATCTTTTCACGCTAACCCCTGCTCGCCAGTTTCGATTGCAATCTTCCATGACTCTCTCTTTGACAAACCTTTTGCCTTCTTTCATTCCTACTTCTATGTTTGTGACCTCTATAGAGTAATTGTCCATTAGTTCCCTCACATGTTTTGACCACCCCGTATCTATATTAGAATTCCAAATGGTATCGAGCATCAGTTTGCACCACCGGTTGTCAGGCAGGTTTCTCAAGTAGTTAAAGTAACACAGTTTTCCCAAATCTACCCTGTCCTTGATTTTCATCCACCCAAGCTCCCCCCTTACTGCTTCCAAAGCTGCAGCATTACTCGACCCTGTTATCCAACTGCCGGCATCATTCTGAGTACTTTCCAACTTCTTAATAACGGTTTGGTTTAATGGAATCACGTCCGTGCCATACGTTATACTTGGTAAACCCACCCTCTCCCACAGTGTTTTCCCCACAAAGACCTTGTTGAAACTATTTTTCCCTAAAAGTTTTAGTTGGTTCAGAATTCTTTTCCCCTTCAGAATCAGTTTGGCTGAGTAATTTCTGTACACCCCTCTTCCCGTTATATTTATGCTTACCCCTAGATACTCATACTCTCCCGTTTCTCCTACAGTGATTTGTTTGCTTTCCCCTTCGGGGATTGAGAACTCCCCCACTCTCCATCTCTTCGTCATATCTACCTTGCGTCCAACGGGTATTACCTTGCTTTTATTTTCATTTAGTTCGAGCCGCCAAGTGTTCCCATATCTACCAACAATTTCCAGCAATTTCTCTAGCCCCTGTTCAGTTCTAGACATTAACACCATGTCGTCCGCAAAGAATAAGCCTGGTACCTTTATGTCTCCAACATTTATCCCCTCCGCACTCTGAATTAGTTCGTCCCCTAAATCTTTAACATACAATGCAAACAAAATCGGTGAAAAGATACACCCCTGCTTGAGGCCTATATCCATAGGGACTCGTTTTGTAGTGATACTCCCTAGACTGAGTTGGCTTTGCACATCTGTATACAGTGCTTTCATGATTCCCACAAAGTCACCCCCTAGTCCGATGCCCTCGAGCTTTCGCCACATACCTTCCCTCCACACTCGGTCGTACGCTTTTTTCACATCTAGAAATGCCAGAAACATCTTTTTCTTTTCAGCCTTTGTTGATTCTATCAGTTGGGTGAGTGTAAATAGGTGATCAGTGACTCTTCGACCTTTCCTGAAACCATTTTGAATTTCTCCTAAAAAAACCTTTCTCTTCAATAACTTCCTCAAGTCTACCGTATATGACCTTACAGAATACTTTTCCGATGTTACTACTAACTGATATCCCCCTATAGTTATCTAGAACTTCCTTATCCCCCTTTTTGTGTATGAACGACACCTTACTTTCCCTCCACTCTCCGGGGACCTTTTGCTTTCGCAGAGCCGGGTTGAAAAGGTTTGTCAGGACTTCAATAAGTGCCTCCCCTCCATTTTTGAGGAATTCGTTCGGAATTTCATCAGTCCCTCCCGCTTTACCATTTTTTAATTTCGAGACCACGTTCCGCACTTCTTCTGCCGTTATTTCGCTACATACACGATTGGATAGGTTCTCCTCCACCAGTGTATTTCTTTTTGGTGGGGACCCACTGCCCCATCGCCTATCGTTTATCTTTTCCCAGTGCTTGACTAACTCTGAAGCGATACGGCCTTTATCTTCTGTACTTTCCCCATCCACTTTGATACTCTGCACACTACTTTTCCCCCGTTTATTTACCCAGTTCCAAAATACGTTTGAGCTCGAACCCCCCGTGTTCTTTATTGTTCTGGCAAGACTGCAATTGCGCTCCTTCCTATTATTATTCTTTATCTCATTCACCTTTTTCCGTGCCAGTTCATATTCTCCTTTCATTAGTCTCGTGTCATTGTTATCCACCCCTTTAAGCTTCCTACTTCTTCTGTAAGCAGCGCATTTTACCTTCCTTTCTTTTATAGCCTTTTTCAGTCCCTCGTTAACCCTGTATCCGAGCTCTCTCGTTGGGACCCTCACCCTTCCTATACAATCCTTCCCTGCCTCTGTTAGGCTATTTACTATGCCATCTGAAATACTCTGGACATTTGCATCCCTAGGTATACATTCAAGACTTGGTTTTAGTTTTTCCCGAAACTGCTTCCAGTCGGCTCCTTGTTTTAGTCCCCAAACTTCCTTGAAGGTATTTCTGTCTCTATTCGTCTTTTTGCCCATAATCTTAACTGTTATCATGTTGTGATCACTAACCAAGTCATTTTTTCCCTCGTCATCTATTTCTACATCTATAACCTCCCTCCATACGCTAACGTCAGTGAGTATATAATCAATTATTGTTTTCTTATCGTTCCTCTCCCAGGTCCATTTACCCTTACATTTCGCATCCCTGTTCAGGATCTTTAAACCAAGCTCTTTTGATAGGTCCAACATCTTCCTCCCATTCGTGTTAATTTTCCTATCACCTCCCTGTATGCCCTCCTCCTTATCCCCGATGTGCCCATTGAAGTCCCCCATTAGGACAATACTGAACCCTCTGCTTTCAAGCTCTGTGATATTCGATCTAAGAGTTGTATATATTGAATCATTCCACTCGGGCTTACTTCCCTCCACTGCTAAGTATACAACACCAACGGCAACACTCCTGCTTCCTAACTTGATTTTTGCCCAGACTATTTCGTTGGATACTGGAATCTGAGTCCTTGCTTCTGTGAGATCTGTAATCAATGAGGGCTGTAATTCCTCTTTAGCGTAGATGCCAACACCCCCACCCCGTTTCTGACCCTCAGTTCGCCCAGCTCCTATCCACATGCAACCCTTCATCTGATCAACCCGCTCATCCCGTCGTATCCACGTCTCACTTAGACCCATTATATCGAAGTCTCCTTCGTCCATCATTGTTGATATTTCGCTTACTTTCTTGTGCAGACCCTGGATGTTGCAGTACCCAAACTTAATGAATCTTTGTTTTTTTTGTTCTCAATGGCACATTATTATACCGCTGGTATGTCCCTGTGTTGTGCATGTTTGTTGTTCTTCCTATGTTCCCAGCATTTGTGCCCCTCTGGGTTATCGGCTGTGGTCCCCTACCCCCCTTTTCTCCAAAAAAGGCCCAGCCACCTGTAAAAATTTTTGGCCCAACAGGTCTGTACCCATCCTACTTAAATGCAATCCGTCTCGCCCATACAACTCTCCTTGTCCCCAGAATGAATCCCAGTGGTCAATGAAATGTATTCCCAAGTCTTTGCAGTGCTCTTCCAGCTCCTCGTTTAGTGCCATAATCCGCGAGTTCCTCTCATTCCCACCACCCATAACGGGGAGCACCCCTGAAACGATGATCCGAGCATTCCTGGTAAGTAGCTTACTAATTAGGTCCTTGTATGTGTCCACCAAACGAACTGATTTCCTCTCCCTGATGTTATTGGACCCCACATGTAATACCACTACCGGATCAGGCCCCGACCCAGCTACAATACCGTCCACTCTATTCCTCAGGTCCTCCACTTTAGCCCCCGGAAAGCACAGAACTGTTCTATTTTTACTGTCCGGACCACAGACAACCTTGTCGATCCCCCGAACTATGCTACTTCCCGCAACCACCAACTTACTTTTGGCCCTCGCCCTATTTATCTCCTCTAGTCTCCTATTGTTTACAGCGTCCTCTTCCTCTCCAACAGCCCCACTCGGAATCACTATCGGTATCGGTATCTTTGACCTAGGATTACTCCTATCCTTGTCCCTCCGTCTCTTTCCAGGCCCTGAACTACCTGGACTACTCCCCTGGTCTTCTCCCGGATCCCTCCTCCTTTTTCCTGGCCTAGACCCCAAGCTACTATCTGTTGCAACTACCTCCATCCCCTCCTCTGACTCTTCCGAATCGAGCACATCAAATCTGTTTCTGGTGCTGCACTCCCCACTGCCTTTGGGCTTTACACCCCTATCTACCTGCTTCTCTGGCCCCCCTTTTCTACCACTTTTGATAGTCCACGCCAAACGCTTTACAGCATTGCTCCGGCTTGGGCCCCCCTCATCTGTCCTACGTACTTTTCTAGCAGCCCCCACCTCATCACCTACCTCATTCACATCAAAGGTTCTACCCCCATGTTTCCTCTTGGAACCACCGACAACCATCCATCCTTCTCGGAAAGCTACTTTCACAGGCGTAACTCCAGACAGCCCCGCCCTACCAAGTTTTCCCTTCAGCTCAGCAATCTCCCCCTCAAACTTAACAATTGTCTCAAGTAGGCGGAGGATTTCCTGACAGTTTGCACATACCTCTCCATATCCCATCGAACGACAGTCCCCATACATCATAGAACACTGTTTACAAACTTCAAGCCCAATATCGCCATCGGTGGCCCCACCAACCCGGCTCTGACCGACACCCCCAGTGACCTCTGTCTGCACACCAATACTTACCCCGTTGGCACCGTTGACCTAGACCGCGATATTACACGTATTTACCTCCATACTTACCTCCGTCGGAACAGACTTGCTCGCCATCATCAAAACAAAATTACGCGATCGGACAGGGAAAACTGTAAACACGCGACAAAAGGCAACACGACGAACCGTTCGACAACTTAGCGCTCACAGTTTTATTTAAGATCTCCTAACTTTGTCCCAGTTACTATACTAAACTACCTCCCCACAAAGTTGAATAAAATAACCTGAAAATGAAATATATATGATTAGTAAACAATAAAAATACTTAATTCCGATTCGTAGCCAAGGAAACTTCTGTGTACTTGCGGATCGATCCAAGAAGTCCGCAACTTGAGGAAAGATGCAAACACAACTAAACTCAAATGTCGGAAATTCACAGAATGTAGCCTTCCCAGAGTAGTGAGAGTACCCAGACACTGCCATTGGCAGTGTCTGGGTACTCTCTCTACTCTGGGGTGGCTACATTCTGTGAATTTCTGCAGCAAGAGAGTATTTAAGCAGGTCATCAAGTACACACACCGTCGAGGAATCTCAGATCAGCTTCTGAGAGTCTCCTTGTCGTACCGCGAATTCGATCAACGGCAGGGAAGAGATCGTTCACTTTCGCAGCTCCCCCACTCTGGAACGCCCTCCCTCAGAACATTAGAAAAACCCTAAATGCAGATCACTTCAAGAAAGCTCTGAAAACCCATCTCTTTCAAGCAGCCTTCGGCCGCTGATTATACCATTGTTACCGTCACCTATGTTTTCAGCGCTTTTGAGCAGCGTTTCGCTGGGAAAAGCCCTATATAAATAAATTATTATATTTAATAAAAAACGAAAAACCTTAGATTACGGGATGTCGACGGTTTCGGTTTCGGTTTTTTTAAAAAACTAAAAACCTCGGTTCGGTTTCGGTTAACCTGCAGCTCTATTTTTTCAAAGACTTGACGAAATGGACATTTTGGGATTTCAGTCTGGTCGTTTCGGCCTCAAACAAGACGACAAGGGTGTGGCCAAGGAGGTCATGGGGGGGGGGGGGGTCATACGACCCCCACCACCACCACCAACACACAAATCCCGAAGGTCCGCTGCCGATATTCTCCACAATCTAAAACATGCCAACATTGAATTTGATTCACTCTCCATCAACTTGAAATCTTTGATCACTGCTGATATCAAATCTTGAATCCCCCCGCCTCCACCACTGATGGCCAGTGACGTTCATCCATCTATCGCATGTTACACCCATAAACCTATTGGGGCAAAACTTTTGGACAGAGTTCGGTTTAAGTAATGTTCATAGACAGTTACTTCCAGTCCATTTGGGAGCAAATTTTACCCGAGACACTCAGTGCACTAGATTTTTAAAAAACTGTCTGAGCGGGGGAGCCTCTGATGAACCCCTTCTCTATAGAGAGGCGTGTTCCCTCTCCCAGGCCCACAGCCCGCTCTGACTTGGTTCCTTGGAACAGGACTGAGGCATGTTATGCCATGCTGTCGCTTAATATAGTTCAGCCCCAGCAACAGCCCCCCTTATTTGAGAATCCAACCTCGATCATCCGCTGTAGGCGAACATAACTATAGGCGAACATATACCCCAACCCCTCTTTATTTTAATTTTTGTTAAACTTCTACCTTCAAAATTATGGATTGTGACTCAACACTGGAACGAGCCTTTGCCAATGAGTGTCAGCCTATGTTGTTAGCCACCCCCCCCCCCCCCCTTCCTCCAAAAAAATAATAACTCATGTGTTTTGTAAATTTGTTCAGGCCGTACCTACAAGTGAGTGTACATAGTCTTCCATTTAAATGTACGTAGGGCAAGGGTTAAATGACATAATAAAAAAACAAACAAAAACATTGTGTTGAAACAGTGTGTTGGTGGGGGGGGGGGGCGGTGAGGTCGTGTCCTCTTCCAGCACCCCAACCCCTCCATTTCCGCATGCCACCGTCCCTGGCGCTGGCAACAACGATTGCTGTGATCAAGAAGTTATCAACCAAGAATTAAGGAAGAAAAATACATTTTGAAAATGGTATGTTTGCCTGCATGTACAAAATACTCGTTTTATCCCTAAAACAAAAATCAGACAAATTTAAAGTCAATCAGTCAATCTGTGTTTGTACGTCCAATCACAAGAAAGGCGGTCCTTTGGGGTTATTCTACATTCTGATAATCACGTACACTTTGAGTTGAATAGTTAGTTAAAAGAAGACGCATCTCTGCAGAAAATTACAAATTTTATTCAGAAGTAACATTTGGTAGCCTTATTTTTCACGAGTGCAAAGAGTTTCACACAGTCATGTCGAACACGTGCTACGTAGTGCAAATACATTCCGCCTCCATGCAGACCGACCCATTCTGTAAAATAGAATCAAACGTCATATTATATAAATGCGTGGACAACCTATTTTTGATGGTGGCTGTCCAGTAGCCTAGCCTGGTGGAAACTCTGCATGAGTACAATGCCATTTTGGTCAGATTTGAAAACACCCACCGAGGGAAAATTCCACCCAGATAGGCCTAATAAATCAAGTTCAGTGTAAAACTGGGAAAAAAATATATTTAAAAAAAGTTAGTAGAGAGACTTCTGAACTAAAATAAGAAACCGTTCCAGAGGAAACTTCACTCTGAGTGTACGCATCATAATTAACCAATGCTGTCCATCATCTGATTCAACGTATTCAAGACAAATTGATAACTTTACAATAGAGTCCTGCAAACCAAGAATGTAACAAATTGATGATCAAATGGTTTCGCGCGCAGAAGGCGCGTAGGGACGGTTTGGGGAGCAAGCCCCTTTCGACCCTCTTTAAGTTTAGATGATTTTTGATTGTCTGGGCGTGGCAAAGGAGGAATGGGGGAAGGAAGCAGCTTGTTGTATTTTGTTCTGTCAATCAAATTGTCTAGTTTTGAAATTGACGGAAGGCTTTATTTATAACTGATTAATATGAAAACAAAATATCAAATGTTTTGAAGTGAACAAAACGGACGAGTCATATGATAAAATAAAGTACTCTTAGTCATGGCAGTTGGGACTGGACTGATCCTCACCATATCAATGGGAAGATTCCTATAGGATTTGTGGAAGGAAACCGGTGTACTTGACAAATTCAGGTATATATATATATATATATATATATATACTACTACTACTACTACTACCATCGAGCAGCCATATAAAAAATAGTACCAAACCGAAACGGGTACAGATGTTACCACTGATGTTTGTATGCATGAAATAAGTCGCATAGAATTGGTGAATATCCCATTTGTACCCAGCCGCACCACCCTTCTGAAGCATGAGACCTAAGTTCTGAAAATGTTTTCATTGCATGCCTACTATTTCTGCCCCTCTCATCTACCATAGGAACAAGAGTACCAAAAGGAAAATACAACACCCCAAATCCGAAATGTATGCAGACATGTAATATGTCACACAAAAACAGAAAATATCCCGTTTGTGTTCAGCCGCCACACACTTCCGTGGCCAAAGTCGTGAAAATCCAATTGTTTTCACCGAAAGCTTGCTATTCAGCACTCCGTCAGCGCAGTCTGAAAGAGAGTACTAGAAGACAACTCTTGAGAACCTAAACTTTCATACATATAAATATGGAATTTGTAGCAGAGAATCAAAAGATATCCCATTTATCTCAGAGGCCACACCGTTCGAGTACAGAAATCACGAAAATTGACAATTTTTCCAACCCCCCACCCTTTACTACCCCACCTAGCAGCCATATGAACAAGAGTACCAAACCGAAACGGGTAGAAATATCACCACTGATGTTTGTATATATAAAGTAAGTCATATAGGATTGGAAAATATCCCATTTATTCCCAGTCGCATCACCCTTCTGAAGCAGGAGTCCTAAATTCTGAAAATGTTTCCATTCCATGCCTACTATTTCTGCCCCTCTCATCTACCATAGGAACAAGAGTACCAAAAGGAAAATACGATACCCGAAATCCGAAATGCATGCAGACATGTAATATGTCACACAAAAACAGAAAATATCCCGTTTGTGTTCAGCCGCCATACCCTTCCGTGGCCAAAGTCGCTAATATCCAATCGTTTTCACAGGAAGCCTACTATTCAGCCCTCCGTCAGCGCAATCTGAAAGAGAGTACCAGAAGACAACTTTTGCGACCCTAAACCATCATACATATAAATATGGAATTTGTACCAGATAATCAGAAACTATTCCATTTGATCTGAGACGCCACACCCTCCGAGTACAGAAATCACGAAAATTGACAATTTTTCCAACCTCCCACCCTTTACTACCCCATCTAGCAGTCATCCGAAAATGAGTACCAAACCGATACGGGTACAAATATAACCACTGATGTTTATATATAAGTCATATAAAATTGGAAAATATCCCATTTGTTCCCAGCCGCACCACCCTTCTGAAGCAGGAGTCCTAAATTCTAAAAATGTTTCCATTGCATGCCAACTATATCTGCCATAGGGACAAGAGTACCAAAAGGAAAATACTACACCCCAAATTCGTAATGTAGGCCGACATGTAATATGTCACACAGAAACAGAAAATATCCCATTTGTGTTCAGCCGCCACACCCTTCCTTGGCCAAAGTCGCGAAAATCCAATTGTGTTCACCGGAAGCCTGCTATTAAGCCCTCCGTCCGCGCAGTTTGAAAGAGAGTACCAGAAGACAACTCCTGCGACGCTAAACCTTCATACATATAGATATGGAATTTATAGCCGAGAATCAAAAAAATATCCCATTTGATCTCAACCGCCACACCCTTCGAGTACAGAAATCACGAAAATTGATAATTTCTCCAACCTCCCACTCTTTACTACCCCATCTAGCAGCCATGTGAAAAAAGAGTACCAAACCGAAGCGGGTACAAATATAAAAACTGATGTCATAAAATACTAAACCCCAAATCCGTAATGTATGCAGACATGAAATATGTCACACAAAAACAGAAAATATCCCGTTTGTGTTCAGCCGCCACACCCTTCCTTGGCCAAAGACACGAAAATCCAAGTGTTTTCACCGGAAGCCTACTATTCAGCGCTCCGTCAGCGAAGTCTCAAAGAGAGTACCAGAAGACAACTCCGGCGACGCTAAACCTTCATACATATAGATATGGAATTTGTAGCAGAGAAACAAAAAATATCGCATTTGATCTCAGCCGCAACAACCTTCGAGTACAGAAATCACGAAAAAGAGTACCAAACCGAAACGGCTACAAATAGAACCACTCATGTTTGTAGGCATAATGTATGTCATATAGAATTGGAAAATATCCCATTTGTTCCCAGCCGCACCACCCTTCTGAAGCAGGAGTCCTAAATTCTCAAAATGTTTCCATTGCATGCCTACTATCTCTGCCCCTCTCATCTACCATAGGAACAAGAGTACCAAAAGGAAAATACTACACCCCAAATCCGTAATATATGCAGACTTGTAATATGTCACACAGAAACAGAAAATATCCTGTTTGTGTTCTGCCGCCAAACCCTTCCGTGTGCAAAGTCGCGAAAAAACAACTTTTTTCACCGGAAGCCTGCTATTCAGTCCTCCGTCAGCGCAATCTGAAAGAGAGTACCAGAAGACAACTCCTGCGACCCTAACCCTTCATACATATAGATATGGAATTTGTAGCAGAGAAAAAAAATATCCTATTTGATCTCAGCCGCCTCACCCTTCGAGTACAGACATCACGAACATTCACAATTTTTCTAACCTCCCACCCTTTACTACCCCATCTAGCAGCCATATGAAAAAAGAGTACCAAACCGAAACTGGTACAAATATAACCACTGATGTTCGTATGCATAAAGTAAGTCATACAGAATTGGAAAATATCCCATTTGTTCCCAGCCGCACCACCCTTCTCGATCAGGAGTCCTAAATTCTGAAAATGTTTCCATTATATGCCTACTATTCTGCCCCTCTCATCTACCATAGGAACAAGAGTACCAAAAGGAAAATACTACACCCGAAATCCGGAATATATGCAGACATGTAATATGTCACACAGAAACAGAAAATATCCCGTTTTTGTTCAGTCGCCACACCCTTCCGTGGCCAAAGTCGTGAAAATCCAATTGTTTTCACCAGAAGCCTGGTATTCAGCCCTCCGTCAGAGCAATCTGAAAGAGAGTACCAGAAGACAACTCCTGCGACCCTAACCCTACTTACATATAGATATGGAATTTGTAGCAGAGAATCAAAAAATATCCCATTTGATCTCAGCCGCCTCACCCTTCGAGTACAGAAATCACGAAAATTCACAATTTTTCTAACCTCCCACCCTTTACTACCTCATCTAGCAGCCATACGAAAAAAGAGTACCAAACCGAAACTGGTACAAATATATCCACTGATGTTCGTATGCATAAAGTAAGTGATATAGAATTGGAAAATATCCCATTTGTTCCCAGCCGCACCACCCTTCTGAAGCAGGAGTCCTAAATTCTGAAAATGTTTCCATTGCATGCATACTATTTCTGCCCCTCTCATCTACCATAGGAACAAGAGTACCAAAAGGAAAATACTACACCCCAAATGGGGAATGTATGCAGATATGTAATATGTCAAACAGAAACAGAAAATATCCCGTTTGTGTTCAGCCGCCACACCTTTCCTTGGCCAAAGTCGCAAAAATCCAACTGTTTTCACCGGAAGCCTTCTATTCAGCTCTCCCTCAGCGCTATCTGAAGCAGAGTACCAGAAGACAACTCTTACGAACCTAAACCATGGTACATATGGATATGGAATTTGTAGCAGTGAATCAAAAAGTATCCTATTTGATCACAGGCGAGTACAGAAATCACGAAAATTGACAATTTTTCCACCCCCACCCTTTACTACCCCATCTAGCAGACAGATGAAAAAGAGTACCAAACCGAAACGAATACAAATATAACCACTCATGTTGGTATGCATAAAGTAAGTCATATAGAATTGGAAAATATCCCATTTGTTCCCAGCCGCGCCACCCTTCTGAAGCAGTAGTCCGAAATTCTGAAAATGTTTCCATTACATGCCTACTATTTCTGTCCCTCTCATCTACCACAGGAACAAGAGCAGCAAAAGGAAAATACTACACCCCAAATCCGTAAAGTATGCAAACATGTAATATGTCACACAAAAACAGAGAATATCCCGTTTGTGTTCAGCCGTCACACCCTTCCGTGGCCAAAGTCGCGAAAATCCAATTGTTTTCACAGGAAGCCTGCTATTCAGCCCTCCACATTAAAGAGAGTACCAGAAGACAACTCCTGCGACCCTAAACCTTCATACATATAGATATGGAATTTGTAGCAGAGAATCAAAAAATATCCCATTTGATCTCAACCGCCACACCCTTCGAGTACAGAAAACACGAAAATTGACAATTTTTCCAGACTCCCACCCTTTACTACCCCATCTAGCAGCCATAAGAAAAAGAGTACCAAACCGAAACGGGTACAAATATAACCACTGATGTTTGTATATATAAAGTAAGTCATATAGAATTGGAAAATATCCCATTTGTTCCCAGCTGCACCACCCTTCTGAAGCAGGAGTCCTAAATTCTGAAAATGTTTCCATTGCATGCCTACTCTTTCTGCCCCTCTCATCTACCATAGGAACAAGAGTACCAAAAGGAAAATACTACACCCCAAATCCGTAAGGCACAGAAAAGGGATTTAGTGAAGAGAACTTTTTATGTAAATTGCGAGGTGTTTTCCCAATCAACACTGATTAGTGAGTAAATACCTGCTGTTATATAATCATACATAACACACTCAGTCAATATTGGGATATTTTTTTTTATATGGAGTGTACACGTAATGTGGATGTCCCCCTCCTAAGAATACTTTATGCTTCGCGTTTCCTAGCAACATCAAACAGGGGTTTAAGTGGAATAGTATTCGCATTAAACATGTCGTTCTATTGGGATTTCTAAACCACAGTTTAGGTTTACATGGAATAGTAAACCAAGTAAACATAGCCCACTGAAAAATACCCCTGGGTGTATCATTCTATTCTTGACATGCGCAGTGGAACGCACATAAAAGTTCTTCGCCTCTCACAACGACAATAAAAAAACATGCAATTTCGTTTGTCAAAAAAAAAATAAACAGTGCAAGGTTCACGAACAATGCTATAACTCAAGAGAGAGAAACTATAAAAAAAAGTCAATAACATTTACTCAGCCCATAAAAGCGGCATTTCAAAAATATTCGATTCTCAACTGAAAGGGTGTTTTTCTCTCAGAAAAAAATTGTTACAACTTTCAGAAGATCCTTTTTGGCCATTTTATTTCCTTGATGGCAGTCACGCAAATTTTGACACCATCACTGGAAAGTTTCTGATGAGGGCCTTTTTAACGATGGGTTTCTAAGATTGTTTAAAAATTAAAGGAGGGATATGTTTCCCACGCTTTGGATGTCCCCCTCCTAACAATACTTTCACGCGTCGCGTTTCCTAGCAACATCAAACCGGTGCTACTAGAAACCGGAATCACCCGGAATCCCCTTTAAAGACCGGAATCACCCGGAATCCCCTAATATTTTACTACATTTTCGCCATATTTAGCACTTTTAGTAATAAAAAATCATTCTTGGGGGTTTCCAATCATAGTTTTTTTCAAATATAGATTTTGACGTGTCTTAGTGTACGAGAAGAGATTATCGGAACGATTATTATCATTCATTACCTTTCATCGATCGAACTTTTTCAGGGGAAGTAACTCGCGATACCATTATAGTGTACGTTTTTATCTCGCGCTGTATCAACGCAGCCCTGATCGGGAATTGTTCTCATTCAAATTGAGCAAATTATAATCTTGATTAGAACGTGGAAACTTATTAGATTCCATTGCTAAAAGTGCTAGATGTGGCGAAAATGTAGTAAAATATGAGGGGATTCCGGGTGATTCCGATCTTTAAAGGGGATTCCGGGTGATTTCGGTTTCTAGTAGGACCCCATTAAACAGGGGTTTATGTGGAATTGTTTTCGCATTAAACATATCGTTCTGTTGTGATTTCTAAACCCAGTTTAGGTTTACATGGAATAGTAAACTAAGTAAACCGGAGTAGTTCACTGAAACATACCCGGACCGGTCTCCCTAATTCGCGACAAGAAGCGTCAAGAAGCGACAAGAAGCGTCAAGAAGCGACAAGAAGCGTCAAGAAGCGTCAAGAAGTGCCAAAATTCCTATATAGCGTCAAGAAATTAAAAATAATATTGATTACATATTTATAATTTATATATTTATAAATGAAATATTATATTCGTTGTTGATAGAACTCTTAGCCACGCCTATCTCGGCGTGTTTCCAGATCCCACGACGAGGACGTAGTTCTACACCGGGATCCACATTTTCTTTTTTTTTTTTTTTTTCATTTGCAACTTATATACAGTATATTCAGAGTGTACAATGTGGTAGGAGTTGGCAGGTTTATTTGGTTTTTAGTCGTTTTGTTGACATCGTTTTTTCACTCCTGACCCTTTTTCTTTGCCCGGGTTTTCGTGCAAAAGCACTCGTTTTGGGAATAGTGAGTGCGCCATCCGTTGATGTAGTAGATTCTGGCTGCTTGGGATTTTTAGCGCCATGAGTTAGAAATTTATGCAGAGTTGCTTGCTTTTCTTTCTCAGATTTACCCTGCCAAAGAGCCTTTGAGCACTGCAAGTGGACAACGGACGGGTTTAATTCAAAATCCCCATGACCGTATAAAGCACCATATATTAAACTTTCCTGTAATTTTATTTCTTTATATATTTTATTCAACAGCTCATACATACAACAGCTTATACACATGTTCCCTCATTGTAGGAATGACCTTTTCAGTGAGATATGGACCTACAAGCTCCTCGTATTTTCGTTCGATATCAGACGATTTGGAAGTGAAATCTACAGTAGTATCTGCCTCTATTAAACCACTCTCACCAAACAAGTCTGATACTATTTGTTTGGAATTGCGGTCATTCATGCCAACCTTACACCGCAGGTATCTAGAAACATTTTCACTCAAGTGCCGTGTACACAATGTCAATTCAGAGCCCGTAAAGCTTGACTTTATTGCTTTAACTAAAGCTTTTTCTTCATCTGAGCCAATTACTAAATCATTCAAACTTAATAATGTGTCAGTTATCCTGGTGTCCAGCACTGCAGCGATATGAGTGAAAAATCTTTGGTAGGTGTGATATGCACCGTCCCAATGCAGATATATTGGACCCATTATTATTAGAGCAGTACTTTTGCCTTTCCGTCTCAGTTTATGCTCTTGAAATACTGTTGTTGTCACAAAACAGGCTCCAAGATTAAATGTCCTATCTACACCAATTATCGATGATTTACATGCACTTGCAAAGTGTTTCATTTGAAAATCTGTATAACATATAACATTTGGAGGTTTGCCTGCAGTCTGAATAACTTCCTTCAAAAATGGGTGTTTGTCAGAATTCATACTGATCACATTTTGCATATGATCGGCAATATTTTGTTTGTTGCCTGGATTTTTTTCCTTATTTATTGCGTACTTTGTATTCTCCACATACTTAGAGTCGCGCGGCTGGTGCTCTGAGTTAAAGTGGTCTTTAAAAACTTGCTTAACTGATTTACCAGAGTTTATATCTTCTTTTATCTGCAACTTTGTTTCTGGAGAAGTTCTTATATATTCATGGCTTGTTACCTTCGCATTGCCATGTTTGCACACAGTTTCAACAGGATATGTGCCTATATATTCAGCAATTGCTTTTGTCGTTGTTTCTGTGCAATAGCCTGGCATTTTTTCGAACCAACTGATTCTTTTCTTGTATGTTTTATCTCTTTTGAGAGATGCATAATAACGTTTTAAAATATGCAAATTGGAATCATCAGGCTGTGGTTCCAAAGGAATAAAAAAAATTTTCACTTCTTTGCAAAAAATACCATTTTTTTTTACACAGGATGCCAATATACCATTTTCATGTCGCACAAAATAAGTGGTTTTTGTGGAGGTTGATTTGGAATCCCATGTTCCACAATCATCCCAGAATTCCATTTTCTTCGAATTTTTCTTTCTATTAAGATTGGACTCATGATTTAATACAAAATATACATTTTCTTTAATTTGTTCTGGAACTTTTGTACAGAGAGAGAGAGAGAGAGAGAGAGAGAGAGAGAGAGAGAGAGAGAGAGAGAGAGAGCGAATAATTAAAGTAGTTAAAAATCATAACATTAGCAACAAGGGCGACAACATACACAATTTGTAAAAATTAAAAACAAATTAAAAACAATTAGGAAAGGGATAAAAAGTACTTTATAAATTATTATTTTTAATTTCTTGACGCTATATAGGAATTTTGGCACTTCTTGACGCTTCTTGTCGCTTCTTGACGCGTCTTGTCGCTTCTTGACGCTTCTTGACGCTTCTTGTCGCTTCTTGACGCTTCTTGACGCTTCTTGTCGCTGAATAGGGAGACCCACCCGGACTGATCAATCTCTGAATCTGTCTCAAACTCTTTCCCACAGAAATCGGATGGGCGATGTCAGGAGGTTAGGTTAGGTTGATTCTATACTCCGTGGCGAAGTGTAACTAGCCAGGGGGCATAACTCGTCAGTTCAATTTTGGAAAGCTGCTGGCACGTGAAGAACATCAAGGGGGACAACTTCTTTTGCTATTTTTTACGGCAGGCGTGCGATACTGACTTCGATTTTTATGCGAATATTTGGGATTTGTCGCATGACATCAGCACTGAAAAGTTGTGGGCGGTTGGCTGTTATCTATACGGCATTATCAAGTGGTAACTACCTAACTAATGTTGTTGAATAACGGTGTCTTTGGACGCGGTACCTTTCTTTTCAGGTTGTGCAATTCACGCTGCGATGGTGTATTGTTAAATTACGAAATGGGAAGCGGAATGGGACAGTGTTGGCAGATGCGGCACCGAATGGTGGACCATCCAATATCGGGGTTAACTCCTGATATGAAAATGCATTTTAGTTGTATACGTATAAGGCCATTAATAGATTACATCGATAAATATTAACGCGTGAAGAACCGAATTTAAATTTAATTTTCAACTAAATCACAAGGTGTTCTATGATTATCTCCCCTTGATGTGTTTCTTAATTTGACGGAACGAATAGCACCCAAACCGTCCCCAAGCCGAACCGTCCCCACCTAAGCAACCCAAACCGTCCCCACCTATTTTACCCAAACCGTCCTGAATCCCTTAAACCCAAACCGTCCCCACGTCATTTTTTATTATTATTATTTTTATACAGTTTTATTTTTATGCAAAACCACTTACCCAAAAGAGAATTATCAAATCCAACAAATTATAATAAAGAATAAAATTATATCCGATTGTGATTACATTAAATCCAACAGAATGAATGAGATAAAGCCCAATTATCATGCACTAGCAACTTTATCACTCACATATCCGATTCAGACATACTGGAAATTGAAATGAATGAAAAATACAAACTTGGTTGATTTATGTAACGATGACAGGTCTCACTCAACTGACATGCTATCAGCATGTTTTAACAAGAATAACACTGTGATTACTCCTTTCGGCTTCAAAGAATGTTTACACAAACACTCTGTGGCTGTCTCGGTGTCGCTACTTCAAAGAGTGTTTACTCTAAACATCCACGCTTCAACTTCAAAGAACCAATAATCACAACAATCACAAAACATTTTAAGGTCACTTCTTCCAAATAATTTTGTATTGAAATAATTCACAAAGTTCAGTCTTGTTAGTCATTTCTTCGGTGCGCTAAAACCTTTCATTCATTCGTTAATCTTTAATTACGAGTGGACCTAACTAAATACAGTAACTTTGCCATGTATTCAACTGGTGACGGTTTGGGTAAAATAGTGGGGACGGTTCGGTCATGGGGACGGTTCGGGTTACGTCGGCCAACTGGAGTAACTGACCCAGGGGACGGTTTGGGTAAAATAGTTGGGGACGGTTTGGGTAAAATAGTGTGGGGACGGTTGGCTTGGGGACGGTTTGGGTGCATCCCGACGGAACAGATGGACACACAGGTTATGAACCACTAAATAAATTCCATTGACCACAGTGTTAACCTTCCACTCTCTGTACAACACACCAAGTTGTTTTGAAAAAAAAATACCTATACATTTACAAAGTACATCATCTCTTGAAAAAATTAAACTGGAAAAAAATATATGTTGCCACACCAAATTTCAGTTTAAATTTTGAATTTTCACAACTACCGTATGGTCTTGCACTGAATGACCTTCACACTTTTTTCACCATGCCTCATGTTTTTGAGAGATTCTCACACATTCCGGCACCAAATTACAAACAAACTTATTAATCCTTTCTAAAGTGGAGGAATCAAAATTTTAATTAATGGTTTCAAAGTCAAAATATATTTAACCAATTAACTGATCAGCCCTATTTAATCCTACTCACAACATTGGGTGTCAAACCCTCCAGGTCACGTGTTCACTTATTTAGTGGTTCATAACCTAAAGAGATACCAAAGTTGATTACAATATCTGTAATTTGGGATTTAAATTCAAAATAAAATACTACCAAATTGATTCCAAACATTTTTTTTTAAATTCACTGTTTTTTCTCTGACCTCACAGCATTTCATTTAACCCATCCTGTTTCTTGAGTAAAAAAAAATCCTGATACATTTTCACCATTTCACTTATTTTAATTAAACATAGTAAAAAAGTCATTGAAAAAATATTCTTCAAACTGACAACATTTTGTATCAATACATTAACAGATCAGCCTCATGTGTACCTCAAATCCCAATTATTCTCAGATTACACTCAGTGCAAGAATATTTTAACCCCTTCATTCTTCTCAAAATAAAGATGAAAAAATGTACTTTTCCTTCCTCAAATGTTTCTATATGGCACATATGTGCAGAGCAATACCACATGTGAGAGAAGCACACCTTAACTCAACATAAGTTCCATATAATTTGAGTGGAAAACAGAAACAAAGGAACAAAGCAAGGGTTGCTATTTGACCTACACCGTACCAACCAATTCAGTGAAAAAGCCACCCCCTAATGCCTATGAGACCTTCCATCATAGTTTTAGTGACAGAAGTTTATAGTGTTTCCAGATGTATAACTTACAGAGATAAGAAGCATCTTAGAAATCAATAAATCACAGATTTATTTTATCTTATCACTGGCAGAGTGGCCTCCAAGTGGAAAATTCCCTCGGTAATGTGTTGCAAAGACAAAAATCTCCACATGTACCCTGCTCAAATGAAATATTTTATGGACAGCACAGGAATTTTGAGAGAAGTCAACCACATGACTCCTTGTATTATACTCATGGATGCCAGGAGCTGAATTCTTAATTAGCAGAAACAAATTGGAGGGGGGGGGGGGGGTTGGTGAGCAGAATAATAAAATCTTACAGATGACTCCAGATATGTTTCAGAGGTCACGCAAATACATTCAGTGGCATAGCACTTTTCCCCCCACTGGAAATGAGAACTATTGACCCAGTCTAGGTACTGTCAACCCTTTCCCCACCCCAGCCTATCTCCACTTGTTTCACCTTTTCAAAAAAAAAATAGTTGTTCAACCCTCTTAGAATCAACAAAGGTGCTGATTCCAGAAAGATTCAACAACATATTTTTACTAGAATATACCTGAAACATTAATCTAAGGAGTGGTTAGGTATCTCTATTTACCCTCTTTATGATATAATATGTCATATTGACTGCTACATCATAACATTAACAGAAAGCAAATCTTAGTGAGACTACTTGGCAAAAAAATAATGGTTGAGAAACCAATAAAAAGGACAAGAAGCAAAATTCAATTTTCAAACATATATTTTGGGGAATGCGCTCTTTGTAAGGAACACAGTAGTTAAGGCACACCCAGAGAGGATTGACAAAAACATTGCTACTGAATCTTGAGATGAAAAGAGGAAAGAATTTTATGCAATGTGAATGCTGCCGTTGCAAAAACTGAAAAAAATTCAAGTTACCTACGGTGTCATGATTTTCAAATCACGAAAACCCTTCTAGAATAGCGATTGGAATCTGATATTCAAAACACTTCAAGGCAGAGGGTATTTGCTCAGAAATAACTGGAATAAGCTTCCAATTGTCCATCAATCAAAGGGAGGTAATCCACTTTCAGTTTCTATCAAATAGAAAGGAAATTCAGCTGTCACATCATGAAAAATTCAAGTAACTCCATACATAAACTGCTCACATGGAGTGAAAACCTTCTGTACACCCCATTAACACAACATTTAATTCATTTCATAGGATGAAACAGGTTATTTCACATTTGATTCACTAACTGAGGTCCCCAAAACAAGAATAGTCTCCATTCTGTGCTGTTACTGAGAACTTGGCATGCTAAAAATCACATATTTAGCACATTTATATAGATAGAGGGGGGTTAAAATGTCAGAATGAAAGAAAAGAGACTTGCAGTAGTTAGATGTGGGACGGGAGCTTAGGTGGCATGTGGAAAACATGACAAATTTTATTAATTGTGTTTCAAGGTAGCAATACAGTGCATTTAAACTCCAACCGGTATAGGGTTAAACAGATTCATTCTGCAGAAATGGTTGTATTTGTCACCATTATTTCAACTGTTCTACCTTGCAGTTGCCCCAAACAACTGGAAATTCAACCACTAACCAGCCAAACAATCTTTCCTCCTATCTCAGGTCACCTTGTTTATTCAGCAAGCCTGTTATGCATGCCAGGAAAGCAAAACAGGCACTGTGTCGTGAAAATTGGGCATCCCACACCTCCAAAATAGCATTTTCCCAAAACATTCAAACATATTACAAACCCAAAGTGCTTGAATTGAAAAATTTACAAGAACGGGATATCCGAAAACAAAGAAATATCTTGAAATATCCCTCAACAACAGTTACAAGGAAATACTCCCTTAGGTTATGAACCACTAAATAAATCCCATTGACCACAGTGTTAACCTTCCACTCTCTGTACAACACACCAAGTTGTTTTGAAAAAAAATACCTATACATTTACAAAGTACATCATCTCTTGAAAAAATTAAACTGGAAAAAAATATATGTTGCCACACCAAATTTCAGTTTAAATTTCGAATTTTCACAACTAAGGTATGGTCTTGCACTGAATGACCTTCACACTTTTTTCCCCATGCCTCATGTTTTTGAGAGATTCTCACACATTCCGGCACCAAATTACAAACAAACTTATTAATCCTTTCTAAAGTGGAGGAATCAAAATTTTAATTAATGGTTTCAAAGTCAAAATATATTTAACCAATCAACTGATCAGCCCTATTTAATCCTACTCACAACATTGGGTGTCAAATGCTCCAGGTCACGTGTTCACTTATTTAGTGGTTCATAACCCACAGTCTGCTCTTTGGTTACAATAGACTAAATAAATGGTCTGCATTGTGGACAATTTTGACCCAGTCACTTTTCTTCCAAAAACACTGTAGAGTCTCACCTTTCAGAATAGAAATGTGTAACCATTGAATCTGAGATGTTATTTTTGTTTGTTTATAAGCCAATTTCGAATCTGACATCTTTGATGTGAAGGTCAAGTTCACGAGGTGCAAACCATGTGACTAGCAGTTTACTTCCGTGTTTACAGTGTTGAGTTCAGTGTCTACCAAACAGAGTTGTTTTGCATAATATTAAGTTTTAATTTCTCAGAATCTATGTCATCTTTTGAATTAGCCGATGACACAAAGCATAGAGGTCTTTAAACGGGGATATCGCCGGTTTAAATACAATCTTGAGCCCATCGCATGACCTGATCGAAAATTTCAGGCTGAGGAACAACATGAATCTTTTCCTACTCAACATGTCATCTCAGCCGCAGTTTGGATGAAGAATAAGAAGTGGTGACCCATGAAGTTATGTCTTTTAAGACTTAGGCCACAACACCACCTATGCAGGGTGTAGGGAGGCCTGTGGGTGATGGGGGAGGGGGGGGGGGGTAGCTCAGGTGGGGGCACCCACCATTGAATGAAATGGGGGGGGGGGGGGGGGTGTGATAGAGTATGTTTCCCTTCATTTAAAATAAATGGGTAGCACTTGATCCAGCAATAAGTGGGGGACCCCGCCATCGGATGACTCAGGGGTTGGGGGGGGGGGGTAGAGTATGTTGCCCTTCGTTAAAAAAACATAGCGATCGGTCCAGGGATGGACGTGGGTGGGGGGGGGGGGGGGGGGGAATAAACTACATGTATTCTTTGGAAGGAAATGCAGAAACAGAAAAACCTACAACATTTTGGGGATTTCTGAGGAATAATTGATAATTTGATATTATCATCTATAAATGACATCTGGTATTTATTCACCCGGAAAGCCTAGAATATCCCCAGCATGTAATTTTTTTGTCCTAGAAACACAGCGAGTAGGCCTTCATTGGAATGAGTCACATACCCTCATTGGGATTTGCCAGTCAAATGAAGGGGGTCATAGACTGTATTTGTGATACGAAAATCTGAAAAAATGATAAGATTAGAAGTTATAATCGCATCCTTCGTCAACAGCATTATCAATTCCACCCTTTCCTAACATGGGTAGCAGACGATACTTGTAATAATTACTTAAATAACTTAAAAAAATTCCAATTTTTGTTTCAAAGACATAGTTTATGACCCATTTTGAACGAGCTAAATGGGCTCGACCAATGAGGGGTCAAAAGCTATATTTTGGAGAGAAAAATTGAGCAGAATATAAAATTTTAATGTCAGTTATTGTATATGGTGCTGGCTGGGTTGTTTTCAGCACATTGGGATAAAGGGTTAACAAATAGCTAAACAACTAACAGTTAGTAACAGTACATGCATATTTATCCGAAAATACTAACAATTTGGGGGATTTTCTCAGTGTCAGAAGAGGTTTGATAAACCAACCTGGACCCAACCCCAATACACATCTCTTTAATGCTCCTGTTATCCCTTCTTGAGTCAAAGATATACTGTTTGAAAAAACGAAAATCACTTAAACGCTAACATATTAAATTTCAATGCTTCTTCAAAAGCGTTAGGTTTGAAGCTGTAAGATACATGTGAAGTATAACAGAAATCCTAATGTTTCAGCTAATGGACCATTGGCTTGAATTTGGGTACCCATGAGCATAAGCTTTTTGGAATCCTCACTGAACCACAGGTTCAGTACTACTTGAAATAAGTTGCTTAACTGGTAGATTGCTGGAAGCCCATACTTGTTTTTTTCTGAAGAGCAGGCACCATAGTTCAAAGGCTTCGTACTTGGTGCATCTGCTTCATATTATCATTGAAGTGAAATTATTTAGTCTGTAAGCATTTTCCTTGTTACAATTTATGGGAGAGTGCCTATAGGTACTCTCCCATAAATTGTAGCAAGGCAAAAGACATGTGCACAAATTCTGATGACCAAAAATAATTTAGCACTCTACCAGTTAAGAACACTGTGAAACCTTTTCTTTCATTGACCGTCGTTGATAATTCCAACTCTTGACATCATTTTTGTTAAGCTCTCTGAGTCTCTGGTAATGATAACAAGTGTTTGAATATCAAAAGATGGAATAAAAGATTTTTTTGGTTTGGTTTCAATATTGTGATCACAAAATTTCTCTTGCTTTTGCAGTGACTCAACAGCAGTACTGAGTTCATATGTTGCATATACATGTACACGTTTAGAATCACCCTGTGGATCGAATAAGGCACACACCCCCTCCCCCCCCCCCTCCCCTGACCGAAAGAAGTCGGGTACTCTGCCAGTCATTTATAAATATTTTACTTTTCATTCAGAAGTTAACCCAGCAAAACAAAACCATGTTAGAAGCTCAAAAGGCTTAAGTAAAGTTTCAGTTAATGGACAGCAATGCCTTTGTCTGAAACTTTGCTTGCAGTCTTTGTGGATATGTTCTGTTGAATTTGTATTATTTTATTGATAATTCAAACTCATAACTGTACATGCACATCTAATGCAAGCCTAGGTATCATATGTACATCTATAAACTTGTGGCTACAAAATTAATGATGTACATGTATGTACATCCATCTCCAACAGTATTGTTTCAACTACTGAAACATTTGTCATGCCTGTATATGTCTTGTTCATACAAGATGATCCAGTAAGAAAAATTAAAATGTGTAATCGATGCACTGAGTTTTTATTTGTGATCCACAAGCTGAAACCCTTCTATTCCTAGCATGTCAGAATTCAGAAATACATCAAACTTTTTTTTTTCTGAAATACAGTTACAGGTCACAAGGAGTGTATTACCAGTAAATCAATGAAAGAGTAGAAGAGTAGAAGAGCAATTATTGATAATTTGTTGCAAAGCATGGCAGGGACACTGCAAGGTTTCAGCCAATGGACCTCTGGTTAAACCTGGTGTTCCACTGGCTAAAACTTTGCCTGAACTTTGTACATGTACATTTGACATTTAAAATTGAGAGAGAGTACTGTAGTAGTTTGGGTGATAACTCCACTCGAGGGGGGATTTGATGTCGATGCCAATTCACTCTTCACATTTACATGTAGTACGCCTGCTTTCTTTTCTATTGAATCCCATTCTATACATGTCTGTCTGCATAACATTCCATTCATCAGTCATTTTCAAGACTTGATGCTAATTTGCTAAAATTGAAAAAATTAATATACATGTATTGCAAGAAAAATAAGCTGCAAGTGTACCACTATGAACTGTATGTCCTATGTTGATAACACCAGATTTTTTTTTGAACCCCCCCCCCCCCCCCTTTGTGGGGCTTTCTAAACAATAATATCAGAACCTGGTGTTATCATAGAAGGAGGACACATGGTTTATAATGGTTATATTACAACTTATTTGGACTTGTTTGGTAAATTGTAACTACACTCACCCAGCAACACAGCTGCAAAATGCATTTATTATTTCTCCTGTGTCCTTGGAAGCACACACCCACACCAGGTGTGGTGGTTCGTTTATCCTCTGTGAAGGCATGCATTGTGCCTTTAGATAACAATAATTTGATTCCTCTTTTATGTTGTGGAATTCAGTATTCATAATAAAGTTAGAAGAAAAATAACTGTACGCTTTTTGTTCCTTATAGTCACAAAGAAGTCGTTTTGTTAAGGAAACTTTTTCGATATTAGTGTCGTGTTTTGAAATGAAAACAAGTTATGCCCTGTATCATGACCAATGGCCATTTGTCTATTCCATCGGTTTCCTTTATCCATCCTTCTTTTATCTCCGTGATGGGGTCAGGGAGGTAGCCTTCGTCTGTTTTCAGTAAACTTCTGTACATGTCACGCCGTTCGGCTTCTTTTTCCTGTGCAGTTGAAAGTGTTGGGACTTTCATTTCCCAAGCCGAGAAGCTTTGTGCAACAAGTGTTTCTTTGTTGCCACTCACATTGATTAATTTGAGACCCTGTCTCCGTAAAAACGTCTTTAAACCGGCGATATCCCACCGTTTAAAGTCCTCTATGCTTGACTCGTCGGTTAATTCAAAAGATGACATCGATTCTGATAAATAAAAACTTGATATAACACATAACAACTAAGTTTGGTGGACACTGAACTTAACACTGTAAACACGGAAATAAACTGCTAGTCACGTGGTTTGCACCTCGTGAACTTGACCTTCACATCAAAGATGTCAGATTCGAAATTGGCTTATTGTGAGTCGGTTTTGACATTACAATATTTTTTATTTGAAAAGAAATCTTGATTCACTGATTTAATGAGAACAGATTGAAAATAATATTTTTGGTCGTTAGTTCTTTGGGCTGGATACTTCTTAAGCATTCTGCATGCCTAGAGCTCTTCAAGGAAAATTCAGACTACTGACCATCTCAGGCCCAAACCTTAGCCCAGGTTTGGACCTGAGGTGGTCAAGAGTCGTGAGAGGGGCAATTATTTGTACTCCCATAGCCCATACTTTCTAGAATGCTTGACCTGGTGTCATTTGTTGTATCTTAATACTTCTTTCCCATATCAATTACAATGTATTTTGATATTCTACACTTCTTGCAAAAACCCAGTCGTCGACTTTGAAATTGTAGTCGATAGATGTTTCTGACGAATAGTTGACTTCTTGATTAATCATGACAGGCCCAAAAAGATACCACTTTTGTCAACTGACTCATCTCAGTGCAGTTTATCCTTTATTTATCACAAACTAGTAATCACCTCCTCACTGTGAACCAGGTCAAATGGGACCACATACTTGGGGTGGAAGTCCTCTAAAATAGGCAACAAGGTTATAAGCGATTGACTAAACTTGACTTTATCTTCATGTTTTAGTAACGATTGTGTAGAAATAGGGCAGTGACCTTAACCCTTTACCCAAGGAATCGCCCACATCCACCCGCGTAATATACAAATTCAGCAGCTGAAAAAATATTATATCTCGAAAAATTTCAACAAAACCATATCATGTGACCCCTCATTGGAATGAGCTCGTTCCAAAGAGGGGTCACATGATATGGTTTCGTTGAAATTTTTTGGAAAAATTTAAAAAATGATATTTAAAATAATAAATTTTGAAATCGTATGCATTGGGTAAAGGGTTAAAGACCAATAAATAAATATCACATAATCATAAACTATGTATCTTTCTCTTCCTACACTAACAAGACCAGAAGCTGACATCATTTTATGGAAAGCTCTCACTGAGAGCTTTACAGAAAATGATGTTGGATTCTGATCTTATCAGTGCAGGAGCAGCTGTATATTTAGTTTATTGCAGTTGTGCTGCAATGTATTTTGACTTGTACTGTACTGTTCTTTATTAAATGTCTACCTAATACAAATAGCAATCCACATTTGCAGAAAACATTTCCTGAATAAGTCACTACCGTAGCTGAAAGTTTAAAATGGACATTATGTGATACACAAATATCACCATAATGATTTGACCTCGTTCTCTAAAATTGATTTGAGCCTGGGTTAACCTCAACTCAAATCGATTTTAGTGATGTCTGTACTGAAATTTCATACAATTTTTTTGGAAAACCGTGAATTATTAATTAGAGATTGTCTATTTTCAGGTAAGAGCGTATCTAAACATCTTCGTAGTTTCACCTACCACTCAAAGCCTTGAAGAATTGCCAAGAATGGCGTGCATTTGATAAATTCCAGCATTATTTATTTATGTATTTTTTGGGGTTTAACAACACTTTGGACAGCCAGGGTCACCTTGTTTCAGACAGGTTTATGGGTGGAGGAAGCCAGAGTACCTGGAGAGAACCACCAAGCAATGGCAAGCAAATGTCAGGCTCCCCAATATACTAACTCCACCCAAGCAGGGTTAGCATTAATTGAAAACAAGCGCACCATTGATGTGCAATACGCCTTAGTACACAATGCCACCGTGCTCCCATGTGGGTAATGAGTGTGAAGTTTCTTGCCCAAGGACACAACGCAGTTGCGTAGGTGAGATATGAACCAAGGACCTCTCATCCTGCAGCCTGCACCTCTACCTAGTGAGCCACCGCACCCACATTCCAGCATTAGGAATTAATTTCAGACTCTGATCGATTTTAATGAACTTTGTATCGATAATTAGTCGAGTTGTGACGAAGTCAAACTCGACTTATAGTTTGGTGAATGGCGGGAGGGCGGGCGGGGTGGGCGGGCGGACGGGCGGGAGGGCGGGCGGGCGGGCGGGCGGGCGTAAACAATTGGTTTCCGGATGATAACTTGATAGTGGTTCAACTCACATTCATTAAACTTCATACATAGGTTGGTCTTGGTGGGAGGAAGAACCCTATTGATTTTGGACATGCTACGTCGAAGGTCAAGGTCACAGTGACCTTGAACATAGTAAATCTTAAACAATTGGTTTCCGGATGATAACTTGATAATGGTTCAACTCACATTCATGAAACTTCATAGGTAGATTGGCCTTGGTGAGGGGAAGAACCCTATTGATTTTTGACTCGCTACGTCAAAGGTCAAGGTCACAGTGACCTTTAACATAGTATATCGCAACAATTGGTTTCCGGATGATAACTTGATAGTGGTTCAACCTAGAGTCATGAAACTTCATAGGTGTGTTGGCCTTGGTGCGAGGAAGAACCCTATTGATCTTGGACTCACCAGGTCAAAGGTCAAGGTCACAATGACCTTGAACATAGTATATCGCAACAATTGGTTTCCGGATGATAACTTGATAGTGGTTCAACCTAGAGTCATGAAACTTTATAGGTGTGTTGGCCTTGGTGCGAGGAAGAACCCTATTGATCTTGGACTCACCAGGTCAAAGGTCAAGGTCACAGTGACCTTGAACATAGTATATCGCAACAATTGGTTTCCGGATGATAACTTGATAGTGGTTCAACCTAGAGCCATGAAACTTTACAGGCGTGTTGGCCTTGGTGCGAGGAAGAACCCTATTGATGTTGGACTCACCAGGTCAAAGGTCAAGGTCACAGTGACCTTGAACATAGTATATCGCAACAATTGGTTTCCGGATGAGAACTTGATAGTGGTTCAACCTAGAGTCATGAAACTTCATAGGTGTGTTGGCCTTGGTGCGAGGAAGAACCCTATTGACCTTGGACTCGCCTGGTCAAAGGTCAAGGTCACAACTCGACATTGGATCTGTGATCCTGAGCGGCATTTTTTCATAATTCATATGAGATCACAACTCATTGGAGACAGGCCTGAAAATAAGCTGTCTGACATTTGCAGAATGAGGTCCCCAGAGGGTGAATTTGATGATGCTATCCCATACAGTGAGCCAATTTATCCTCTGGGTACCTTTTTCTGTTTGGTTATGAGACCCTGATTCAGATTGAGGTTCACAGAGGGTACATTTAGTGATGCTACCCTGCTGCACCCTCTGGGGACCTCATTTTGCAGATGTCAGTCTGCTTATTTTCTGGCTTGATTGGAGATTGTCTATTTTCAGGTAAAAGAGCACCAAAACATCTTAGTAGTTTCACTTACCACTCAGAGCCTCAAAGAATTGCATTGCCAAGTATGGCGAGCATTCGATTAATTCCTGCATTAGAGGACAACTATATGTATTTACTAATAGATGAGTCAACAAAAGAATGTGCTGCAGTAGATCCTGTTGAACCACAAAAGGTAAGCAGGGCTTATATTTCATCTAAATTTGTGAGAATCCATTTGGATTCTCGTGAAAATGGTTACGAGAATCCATACTTACTATGAGTGTCCCAGGATCCCATGACACCACCATGGTTCAACCACTGTTGTACACTGATAACACATGTTAACCTTTTACCCAACACACCTTTTTAATTTTTAAAACTAAATTTCATAATTTTTAAACAATAAATAATAAATAAATGATAAAATAATTAAATGAACAATATTTACCAATAAAATCTTACAAATATGGCTGTCATTGGAACCGGCTCAATGAGCCGGTTCCAATGACAGCCATATTTGTGCAATTTTATTGACAAAGTGTCAAGATATTTCAGGTCATGTTAGCCTTCTATTGGTTAATTTGTTGCTGCTGTGTTAGATAAAGGGTTAAATTGACTCAATTCTATTCACACGAATCCTAGCAGAGGTGCCGTGAAAATCTACATGGATTCTCGCCGGTTTTATTGCGCGAATCTTTGTGCGAATCGATTCTCGGATTCTCGTCGAAATATAAGCCCTGGGTAAGTGTACTTGTTCAGGCCTTGCATTTTCAGGAGACCGATTTATTTGCTCGCCTTAAAAAAATTGAGGAGAGTGAAAAATAGCCCTTCTAGCCTTAGAAAATAATGATTACCACAACAGCCTATTCCTAAAACACACAGGTTTTCAGATCTCTGCAATGTTAAATGGTCTCTGCTGCTGCAATATGGTCGCACTGCCCCTCCCATTCCTCCGGGTCTTATCAAGGAGGGGCAGTGTAGCAGTCTCATAGATACACCTGGTTAGCAGCACCAAATAAAATGTACAAAGCCCACATGGCTGAATTCTTTAATAGTACAACTTCATTTTGCCACTTTTAGCTTTTGTAGGCTTGAGAAGAGCTAATCACTCCCCTAGGCCATGTGAGGAGAGCGATTTTTTGGCCTCCTGCATTTTTAGCTCAACTTTGGCGAAGCCAAATTTGAGCTTATGCCATGGCCCGTCGTCCATCTGTCCGTCTGTCCGTCAACAATTGGATACGGCTCGGGCTAGAGGCCGTAATTATGAACCGATCTTTACGAAACTTCTTGGGTACCTTTGTTATGACCGTGGGACGAGAACGAGTGTTTTGGGGTTTGGTCCGAAATTCAAGATGGCTGCCAGCCGCCATTTTGTACCGACGATGCAGAAATCTGTTTTTTGTACAGAACTTCCATATGAAAGCTATGATTTGAATAATTTTTTGTATGAATGTTTAGTACCATGGGATACATCACATATAATATGGGTTTTTTTCTCGTGCGTAAATTATGCAAATTAGACTAACTTTGATGTTTTTTGGTGTTACTTTCAGCACTGTAAGTGCAAATGCCAATACGGCTCAGGCTAGAGGCCGTATTTATGAACCTGATCTTTACAAAATTCCTTGGGTACCTTTGTTATCACCGTGGGACGAGAACGAGTGTTTTTGGGTCCGTTCAGAAATTCAAGATGGTCGATGGCAGCCATTTTGTACAAAATTTGGTGCAATCAGATTTTTGCACAGAACTTCCATATGAAAGCGCTGATTTGAATAATTTTTTGTGTGAATGTTTAGTACCATGGGATACATCACATATAATACAGGTTTTTTTCTCGTGCAGAAATTATGCAAATTAGATGAACTTTGATTTAATCAGTGCTACTTATACACTGTAAGTGCACATGTCAATACGGCTCGGGCTAGAGGCTGTATTTATGAACCGATCTTCACAAAACTTCTTGGGTACCTTTGTTATCTCCTTGTGACGAGAACGAGTGTTTCTGGGTGCAGTCCAGAATTCAAGATGGCTGCCAGTGGCCATTTTGTACCGAAATTAGGTCCAATCAGTTTTTTGTCACAACTTCTACACAGCTCATATTTGTGAACTGATCTTCACGAAACTTCTTGGGTACCTTTGTTTTCACCTTGGGACAGGAATGAGTGTGTTTTGGGGTGCCTTTGTTATCACTGTGCTATGAGAACAAATATTTTGAGGTTCAGTCAGACCCACTCTGGGACTCAAAGATTTCTTTTCTAGTTTAGCATCTGACTGTCACCCACCTTTACAATACTTTACCTATACATTTGTTACAGGCAACGGTCAGTATTTATGTACAGACCGTTACAATACTTTATATGTACCTTTGTTATCAGGTCATTACCTAGATGTTTGTCATTGCTGTGTCACATACTATACATGTACATGTCTTTGTCTTGACAAGTTGAGCTACAGTGTCATTGACACTTTCATTTAGAATGCCAGGCCTGCTTGTTCACATAATAATAATAATAAGACCCTCAGATGCACTAATTTGATAACCTTGCATTACATTCCTCAAATCCTCCAAAGGTTATTAGTGTTCAACCGAATACCAAAAATGGCTACTGCCCGATTAGTCGTTTACCTGTTATTCGAGCTCACACTCAGCCGATTCCGATTGTAATACCATGTGCTACTGGATGAGTCGAGGCTTGAAAGAACTACATTAAATTGAACATATTTCACAGTGTTAAATGTTGACTCCGGTTGCAGCAAAATCACCAGACGTGCACACTAACTTGAGCAGGATACGTGACTCTCGGAGCCATGTATGCTACCCGAGTGCGTGCAACTGGTCATTTTACTGCAACCCAACTCAATGGAGTGCAACCTTCACCTTTTCCGGTATGAACTGGCGATTGCCGTAAGTACAGTTAAAACTAGAAGTCCTGTCACGAACTGTGCGCTTATCAAGGCTTAATTGCACGTAGGAATTGCGCGCAATTGCCATATCGAATGGCATCCAAAGCACGGCAGGTTCCCCCTGGTTACTCATAGCAAACACAGGCAATGTTTCTGCCAATGGACCTCCGGTTTACCCGGAGGTCCATTGGCTGAAACAATGCTTGTGCACAGGCCATATATACAGAATTTGATAGCCTTACTATGGGCATAACGCGCAGATTAACGCGCAGATCAACGTGCTATTTGTGCGCAATTCATGACCGGACTTCTAGTTTTAACTGTACACTCAATTGTAAGCTTTACATGACGTTTAACTTGTGTATCCCATAAAAGGGGTATCTAGTGAAATTAAGAATACACATTTTGGTGGTTGTTTCTCAAGTTATCTCAACTTTATTGAATGGAATCATTGACATAGTTTACATTAACAATTAAACAATTGCAGAAGATAATAAACTGTGGTTAATGAATCATCACAAAAAAATGTTTGGCAACAATCGGTTGAACCAATGTTCCAGCCTCCAGGAGCCATTGATGTCATCCAATTGCCCATAATCATCCGATTGGGGAGGCCGATTCCGATCATCGGTTGAACATGAAAAGTTATCCCAAAATTTTCTGGGATAACCTTTTCTCACTGCTCTAAAATCGCCCATAGATTGAAGGGGTAGGAGGTGGAGACATCACAATGTACTCCCGAATGGATGATCAACTGAAAAAATGCTTCAGATCCACATTTTATTTTTGTGTTCAGTAACTGGTAGAATGCTGAATGCCCATATTTGGTCTTTATTCAGAAGTGCAGGTACCACAACTTAAAGGCTTCATATTCTGTGGATGTTCTTCATATTATCTTTAAAATAAATTATTCCAGGCCTGGCATTCGTTAGGAGTGTAGGAACTAGTGCTGCATGCCTACAGCATGCCTAGAAAAAATTGAGGAAGGCAATTTTTTGCAGGCTTTGATTTTCTAGAATGCCAGACCTGTTAGGGACTGCCTTTAAAATCTATTATCATTTCATCTCCTGAGATCCATGTGTTCTCTGTGCCAACTGGCACAGAGAACACATTGGAACTCAGGGGTCGATTTTTCAATATTGCATTGATTCGCAATAATTCATGACCCATTCGGTGTCACATTTTAATACATTTTGAGTGTAGAAGCAGGCTTGTCATTTCGAGGCAGACGATTGCCCTAGGCCACAGTCGCCCACCTGAAGTAAAAATTCCATGGACAATAAACGTCCGCCTAACCCCAGTTTCTGTGGCCCATTAACCCTTTACCCAACGAATCGGCCACATCCGCCCGCATAATATGCAAATTCAGCAGCTGAAAAAATACAATTTTTCAAAAAGTTTCAAGAAAACCATATCATATGACCCCTCTTTGGAACGAGCTCGTAGAACTCGTTCCAATGAGGGGTCACATAATATGGTTTTGTTGAAATGTTTTGAAAAAATTTTAAAAATTATATTTAAAATAATAAATTTTGATATCGTCTGCGTTGGGTAAAGGGTTAATTCAGTCAAAGACACAACAAAATTGAATGAGGTAACAAAGAGCAATTTGTGAAGTTTGTCGTTGACGCAGTGACCCAGAGGCAGTAAGTAACTTTCCAAGACGAGCGAGAGGTCTGCCTATTCCAAAGTTGTAATTAGTTATTACATTGTACATCAGACCGTGACAACTCTCGTGTTCCACGTGATTACAGGAGTTCGACCCCTGACAAATTGTCTGGGACGTTTCGTCCCAAAATCAAAGCTGATACAATTCGTCCCCCAAATCTGCTTGATTCGCCCCAAGTTATCGGCATCTGGTGGTGAGCTCAGTGCACTGGCTTCAGTGGCTTGTACAGTCACCATGGTTATTTGGATGCAAGTGAGTTAGTGAGTGTCATGGGTAACCTAGTACCTTGCATCCAAATATTCAAGCCAGCATCTATACATTACATGATGACGTATATCATAATTACACGGAACCATGTACCTTAAAATGATATTAGTTGTCTACCTAGCAGGCGGAAACAAAATGGCCCCCATAAACCATAAATGGCCTTGCTGGGGTCATTTTTGGCAAACCCAAAATGGCCCTTCTGGGGTCATTTGAGGCGAACCATAATGGCCCTTCTGCAATTTTCAAAATGACAAGCCTGTAGAAGACAGTCACATAAGAACTGAATGCAACATTTTGAATAATGAGATGTGTGTGCCACTTTTTCCACTATGTAGCTGAATGTAAAACATTTTTTCAGTCGCAATATTAATTCCTTGAAGTGAATATAAACAAAATAGCATACAAGTTTTTGCATTGAAAATTTCAGGTGCCATTGCACTCCCAAGCAATCCAAGGAGGGCAATTGTCTTGCACGCTTTGATTTTCTAGATTGCCAGGCCTGTTGTAATAAGCGTTATTCAAGTTAAATCTGTGTGGATCTGTCTTGTCACAATTTATGGGAGAGTGCCTCTAGGCCTAAATTGTAACAAGTCAAAGACAAGTGAGCTAATTTTGACAACCAAAAATTAAGGCTGTGACGATTAATCGATTGCCAATCAGTCATGCTGAAATTGATTTGTATTTTTTTCATTGTCAAAGAATCGGTAAATTTTACCCAGTTTTAGACGTTTAATAATTTTTAAAAAAATTGATGAAAAAACTATTGTTTCTAAAGGTAAAAGGTCAAGAACATCGACGTTAAACCTCAAGAAGCCGTTAGAAGCATTTGTCTGTTAGGTACATTCAAACCTTTGACGGTCTGAACCTTTGAACTTTTAGTGTAATAATCAAGACTGGTTGGCAGTTGCCAAGTTCTTGATTATTACATGGTTCAAAAGTTCAGAACACCAAAAGCTTTGAATGTACCTAAAAGACTAAAAGAGGGAGGTGGGGGGGCGGGGGGGGGGGGGGGGGGGGGGGGCATCTCGGTATGATTATTTGATTATTATCGATTATTTGCAATGATTAATCGATTCCTAAATAAAAAAATTGTGACAGCCTTACCAAAAATAAATCTGCACATGACCACTTAAAAAAAAAATCACTGACAAAAGAGAATGGGGGCATCTTGCCTCAAAAGGCGTATGCAAATTTTTTTTGCATAACTGTTGTCACGTTATCTTAACTTTTCAATTTGTGCATCCCTGATAATAAGGCCATTGTTAGTTAATTTTTAGTTCAGCATTATTCCCGGTTATCTGAACAAAATGTGGATTGAGGCTGTTATTAATTATATCCTCATGGGGAAATAGCTTAATTTTCTCTTTCCACCAGATGCATATTATGCTCGTACTCACTGCTTCCTTGCATGTGTAGGGTTTCTCAGATAGTAGAACTTGCAATGGCCAGGATTATATATATAGAACAGCCAAAAACAAAATGTACTATTAGTCAACATTTTACCCTTAATAACACCAGGCTTTTGGCTCAATATTCCCAGATTGTTATAGCAAATGAGGCATTAATCTGGCATATCAATGAATGAGGAAGAAACATGTATTCTCCTGATATGCTGATCCCTCAAAGGAGGTGACCCATTTGCAGAACCAATAATAAAGAAAATGCATTATCAATTCAGGCAAACAACAAAATGAGATGAATATTTATTTATTATTTATTTATTGGTGTTTGAGGTCACATACTTATGCACAGTGGCTAATCGTGACCGTGACAATTTTACGGGTGGAGGAAGCCGGAGTACCCGGAGAGAACCACCGAGCATCGACAAGCAACTGTCAGCTCCTCAATATACTAACTCTGTTCAAGCTCCGCTCAAGCAGGGTTACAGCGGTTGAAGACATGTGCACCATCGACGTGCAGTATGCCTTAGTACATGGTGTCATCGTGCCCCCATGTAGGCAACTGGGATAAAGTGCTTTGCCCAAGGACACAACGCCGGTCGTCCCGGACAGGGATCGAACTCGGGACCTCTAGCATAGAAGTCCAATAGTCTACCACTGAGCCACCATGCTCCCAATGAGATGAATAAAGCAAAACCCAAAATTAATTTACCATGGCCTGATCATAATAATAATAATAATAATACCGGCACTAATAATAATACTATTTAACTCCTTGCATACTGCTAACAGATATTCCAGCTCAGGACAGGATTTCTCTTGCCGCTGTCATAAGTATAATATGGGCACATTTAATCAAGTAATATCCCTGTAAATTAAATGTATTTTTGTGTCAGCCATTCCTGGAGTTAAATTTAGATGAATTTTTGTCCAAATCTAATCAAGACTGCTTCACAGTAGCCATGACTAGACTTGATGAAAAATATCTTGAACATACTCAGTGGGTTTCAAGTTAAAGCTCAATATCCACTGAAGTGCTCATGGATCTTTTGTAAATCCGTGCAAAGAAAATTCCAAATGCAAAATTTTAAAAACTTTTATAATCAGAAATAAAGCACAAGTTGAGTGTCATGTTTAGCTCTGTATTTTTTCAACCATCAGTGCACACCGAGAATTATACATACATCAATAATATTTTCTTTCTTCCAACTGTGTTTAACATTTCTACAGAAATGTTTTTACAAAAAATAAAAAAATTGGGGGGGGGGAGGGGCAGTTTCAGGCCTGGCATTCTTAAAAATGCAGGAGGGCTAAAACTCGCTCCTCTCGCATGGCCTAGGTGAGCGATTAGCTCTCCTCAAGCTTACAAAAACTAAAATTGCAAAATGAAGTTTTACTGTTAATGAATTCTGCCATGTGGACTTTGTACATTTTATTTGGTGCTGCTAACAAGGTAGTCTCTGTGAGATGGCTGCACTACCCCTCCCACACCTTTGGGCATTAGCAAGGCCCGGAGATGTGGGAGGGGCAGTCTGGCCGCCTTACAGAGACCACTAACATGCATGTAGCAGAGATCTTAAATGATATGGGTTTTAGGCATAGGCGGTTATGGTAATCATTATTTTCTAAGGCCAGGAGGGCTAGTTTTCACCTTCCTTAATTTTGTTAAGGTGAGCAGTAGGTGAGCAAATAAATTGCTCTCCTGAAAATGCCAGACCTGTGGGTAGGGGGTGTAGGATGGCTTATGCTCTGTTTACCTAAATAGCCAAATACAATACAGGCTATAACAAAATGTTTTATAAGGCAAGATTATCTCCTTAATAACACCAGTGGGTTTAGAGTTGAAGCTCAATATCCACTGAAGTGCTCATGGGCTTTGTAATATTGCCAAATTAATCGGTTTCCAGTTTTCCAAATACAAGACAGAAATGCAGGATTTTCAGTGTTATACATCCGTAACTGGCCCGAAGTCAGCCTTGAAGAGATAATGTTTTTAATGACTTTTTAAAAGAATTCATTTTCTGTGGTCCTTCGAGATGTTTGGGCAGCTGATTGCACAGGGAACGTGTGGCAATACCAAAAGTCTAGTACCTACAACAACTAGGTCAACACAGGTTGCATGGGGGGGAGGGGGGGGGGTGGCAGTCAGAGGTGGGTGGGGTTGTCAGGGATATATGAAACATGAACATTACTTACTTTTGAGAACATACATGTAATTTAGGAATATTAGTGACCACTCCTAACTTTGGCGAGATTATAGAGCCTGAGTTAACCCTTCACCCAACGAATCAGCTGCATCCGCCCACGGAAAATGCAAATTCAGCTGTTGAAGAAATATTATTTTTCAAAAAAATTCAACAAAATCATATCTTGTGGCCCCTCGTTGGAACAAGTTTGATGAGTTCGTTCCAACAAAGGGTCACATGATATGGTTTTATTGCAATTTTTTGAAAAATTTCAAAAAATGATATTTAAAATTATAAATTTTGATATCGTCTGCATTGGGCAAAGGGTTAACTAGTTATCACATCACTGATATGTTGTATGAACTCCAGCCATAATAATTAATTTTCAGTTCTTAAATAATTTAAATTTTGAGAGTTCTTTTATACATTTGTGAAGGCAAATACATACTGCATGAACTAGTGAAAAACCACTATATATTTATTAAAGTTTAGTCCTTAGGGTCTAGGTTTATGTTTGGCGAGTTTCTTGTCATACATGTACATCGATAAGCCATGTTCCAACATTCAAACTTTGGGTTGTATTGGTGATGTAAGTTACAATATACTACAGCCGCCATGGACTGGACATTTTCCACAGATGGGCAATATTTCCTTGGATGCTTTAATATTAGATTCCAAAACCTAATTATAGGAATAAGCATCAAAAATTTAATCATTGAAGCACCGGGTTGTAATTAATTAATTAAAATTTTACTGATGATGATTTTCATTACATGTACCTGGTAAATGATTATGCATGCTTGGACTTCACTGCCCATGTCTGGATTCAGGCCTGAAAATAAGCAGTCTGACATTTGCAAAATGAGGTCCCCAGAGGGTGAATTTGATGATGCTATTCCATACAGTGGGCCAATTTATCCTCTGGGTACCTTATTCTGGACCCTGATTTGACACAGAATGAGGCTCACAGAGGGTACATTTAGTGATGCTACCCTGCTGTGCAGGGTAGCATCACTAAATTCACTCTCTGGGACCTCATTTTGCAGATGACAGTCTGCTTATTTTCTGGCTTGTCTGGATTTCAACCAGTTCATGACGTCTGTACTGTACCTTGGCAGTGGTTTCTAGTGAAGAGATCACAAGACACATTGGTATGTCAAAGTGTTAGTACGAGTGAGGAAAAAATAAGTAGAACACTTCAGGCTTTTATGGACACCTTCAAAATGTCTGACAAGAATCAAATGAACATTTTGCCAGATTCAGTGTTGATTCTAATTGCTTTCTTTGCAAGAATTGATTCTAATTCTATTCTATCATAAATTTTAGTGCCCCCCCCCCCCCCCCCCCCCCCCCCCTACACTACCACCACCTAAAAAACTCAAAACTTATATTTTGGGTAATCTGTCCACTCTAAAAAAAAATTATGATATTAAAAGGAAAAGATATGGACAAAGCAAAATTTCTTGAACATACTCAGTGGGTTTCAAGTTAAAGCTCAATATCCACTGAAGTGCTCATGGATCTTTTGTAAATCCGTGCAAAGAAAATTCCAAATGCAAAATTTTAAAAACTTTTAGAATTAGAAATGAAGCACAAGTTGAAGCATGTTTAGCTCTGTATCTTTTCAACCATCAGTGTACACCGAGAATTATGCATAATGTTTTTAACACTTCTACATAATTTTTTTCAGTAAAAATAAAAAACATTGACGGGGGGGGGTGGGGGGGGGGGGGGGTGGGGGGGGGAATGCCATCATTATTATTAATTTTAATCAAAAAAATGCAGGATATCACTATTATTCTACCATCACTATTATATGGTAGGCGAGAGTAGATTGTCAGTGAGTATCAAAAATGTATACACATATCCATTTTCAGGTTAATTCATTTATCCCTTTACCTAACAAATCGGCCAAATGTGCCCACAAACATAATTTACAAAATTTCAACAAAACCATATCACTTGACCGACTCCTTGTTGAAATGAACTTAACAAGCTCGATCCAATGAGTGGGTCATGATATGGTTTTGTTAAAAAGTTTTAAAAAAGAATAATTAAAATAATAAAATTTGATATCATGTGTGTTGACAACTATCAACAAAAACAACACATTTTATTGCCAACCAAATTTGCGAGGGGAACCCGTATTACTATTTCATCCCCTCAGTTCCAATGTGCCTACTGGCACTTGAGAGATATTGAGTTTCACAACTTTAATATTTTTTGAATAATGTACAGCTGATCATATAAAAACCTATACTATAATTTGTGTTATCCTGTTTGTCATGAATTTTGTTTGTCATGAGTGACATGCCCTATCTTCGCAGCTTCTGTGGGCCCGATCGACTTCAAACATGGCAGGTATATGTATTTAGTCCACTACCGTCATCCCCGGAGGGCACTGTAGGTTTGAACTCTGTCCATCCGTCAGTCTGTAGGTCTGTCAGTCTGAAGGTCTGTCAGTCCGTCAGTCACACTTTAGTTTTCCAGAGTTTTTTTTTAAACGCTTCAACGGAATGATTTCATTTTTGGTAAACTACTATAGAACGATGACTTACAGATCAAGTTTGAGTTTCATGCTGATTGCATTATTCTTGTGTGAGTTACGGCCCTTGGAAATATAGAAAAGCACCAAAATATCAGTTTTCCAGAGTTTTTTTGGAAACGCTTCAACGAAATGATTTCATGTTTTGTAGACTACTATAGAACTATGACTTACAGATCAAGTTGAGTTTCATGCTGATTGCATTATTTTTGTGTGAGTTATGGCCCTTAGAAATATGGAAAAGCGCCAAAATATCAGTTTTCCAGACTTTTTTGGAAACGCTTCAACGGAATGATTTCATTTTTGGTAGACTACTATAGAACGATGACATACAGGTCAAGTTTGAGTTTCATGCTGATTGCCTTATTCTTGTGTGAGTTATGGCCCCTTGGAAATATGGAAAAGCGCCAAAATATCAGTTTTCTAGACTTTTTTCTGGAAACGCTTCAGCGGAATGATTTCATTTTTGGTAACCTACTATAGAACGATGACTTACAGATCAAGTTTCATTTATACTCTGTCCATCCATCCGTCAGTCAGTTTGTCTGTCGGTCATACTTTAGTTTTCCTGACTTTTTTTTGGAAACGCTTCAACGGAATGATTTCATTTTTGTTGACCTACTATAGAACGATGACTTACAGATCAAGTTTCATTTGCACTCTGTCCATCCGTCAGTCTGTCAGTCATACTTTAGTTTTCCGGACTTTTTTTGGAAATGCTTCATCCGAATGATTTCATTCTTGGTAACCTACTATAGAATGATGACTTACAGATCAAGTTTGAGTTTCATGCTGATTGCATTATTCTTGTGTGAGTTATGGCCCTTGGAAATATGGAAAAGCACCAAAATATCAGTTTTCTGGACTCTTTTTGGAAATGCTTCAATGGAATTCATGCTGATCACATCTAGGTTATAACATTTGTATAATTATTAATGCTCATTAGTCCGGTAGGGGACATTGTATTGCTTCAGCGATACGTGCGCTCTTGTTCTATCTGATATAACACAAATCGACATGTTTGGTGACATAATTTTGTATTATTTACTGAGAATTGCCAATTGTGTTGCAAGCCAATTGTGTTGCAAGATAGGGGTATTTACAGTAGGTAAGGCCTAAAAAAGTTAAAAATCAGTTACTCAGGCCCTCTAGCATGTCCTTACGGCTCTCTTTATATAACAAATGCAAACTTCAAAAAATAAAAATTAAATGGTTTATACTGGTGTTTGTCTGATATTTTATAATGCTTTAACATTGCAAAGCTTTGTTGCTCTCAAGGGATGAAATACACCACTACTCATGCTATTCTGTAGATTATGAGGCCTAAAACATAAAACAAACCAAGAACATGAACTTATGATGGAAAAGAAATAGTTACAAAAAAAAAATTAAAAAATGCCAGACCACCTGCAATTTTACAGAAAAATGGCATTAGAAACAGAAGATCTACCTTGTGAGCCGTAAAACAGTTTACAAATTCTATGGGATTTGGGAGGTAAATCAAAGTTTACTTGTACCATCATTTGCACAGTTAGATTTTAAAAAAATTCATCCCTGAATTTTATGCTATCTGTTGAAAAACATGCGTAGCATGGGTTCATCCCCTCTTAATAATAAATTTGATTATTTTTGTAGATATTAGCTGCTGTCAAAGAAGAAGGCGTTACCTTAACCAAAGTTTTAACAACGCACCATCACTGGTATATTTTGTTTTAATTTCAAATCAGTTCTAGGCCTGTTTCTCTCAATTTAGTCCTGTTTACCTAAACTTAACAGACTTAGCTATTTTTTCTGAAATGTTATTGTTCTTACTATGTCAATGAAAACTATAAATATCTTTCTTTTTCGCTCTGCCTGACAAAATGTCAACAGAGCTTTTTCTAATGCTAAACTGTCTGTCAACATTTTGTTTGTCCGGGCCATAATTTCTTAACCACTGAGTATTTTTAACAAAACTTGTAACCAAATGTATTATCACTAGACAGTGTGCCATCAGTCATAACAAGGTCTCTATCTTCAAGGTGAAGGTCACCATCAAAAAATAATATTTGGATATTGCTATTTTGCCCTTCTCCAGTCTCTATAATATGATCCATAGGATTGATCTTGCCCATTCGTGACACAGTAGCTGACCATAACCAAAGGTAGTGCCATGATCTTGTCCCAAGGTCATATTCTCATGGTCACATTCAAGAAAATTTCAATATTTTACAATCTTGTTTGTCTGGTCCATAATTTCTTAAACCTCTGAATATTTTTTAGCAAATCTTTGTAAATGTTTTTATTGTCACTAGACAGTGTGCTATCTGTCACAGTGAGGTCTCTACCCCCAAGGTGTGGGTCACAGTAAAGGTCACAAAAAATAACACTTGGATATTGCTATATTGTCCTTGTCCAGTCTCTATAATCTGATCCATATGGTTTATCTTGTTCATACTTGATTCAGTTGCAGACCATAACCAAAGGTTGTGTCATGATTTTGAGCCATGGTCATATTCTCAAGGTCAAGGTCACATTCAAGAAAGCTTCAATATTTTACCATCATTATTGTCCAGTCTATATAATTTGATTTAAATGTCAGATCTTATTCATTCTTGGTACCACTATTGCTCATGACTCAAATGTGTGTCATGACTTTTATCCAAGGTCATATCATCAAGGTCAAATACAGCAAAACTTTGATATTATTATACAGCCCTTGTCCAGTTCATTTTACTTGGTATGATTGAAAGATCTTACTTATACTTGGTACAATTACTGCTTATGACTTAAAGGTGTGTTGCGACCTTGATTCAAGGTCATATTGTGAAGGTCATGGTCACAGGCAGAAAACTTAAGATCACGAGCAGTAACGCTTCTTGTCATGTATTTAGCTTTCCCTACAAGCAGCGACCCTGGGCAGAGCTGTCCAGTGTTTTCTTTGCCTCCTCCTCAAAGTGGAGAAGAGATTACCATAATAGGAAAATGGTATTGTGGTGGTTCTCCCCTTCTCTGTTTTTATTATGCCAATCCTGCTTCTTTTTTTAACATCTTAATGGGGTTCCCACCTGTTTAAATGTCAACAACTAACATGTGATCTCACTTTTTATTTTGGCAGAAATTATTTCAAGATGGTAATTTGATAAACTTATGCTGTATTACTTTGCTGTAACCTGTCACACTCTGCCGTAACGTGTAGTTTGTTTACACATTGTACAATTAACATAACCTACATGTAACAAATGATCGTCACAAGTTATTTTCAGGCCTGCCATATATGCACCCAAGGATTACATTAGAGGAAGTTTGTTTGGGCACCATTGTAGACATTGGAACATCACATTCCATTGTTTCAGCAATGTTAGCTGACTGATGTTATGAATATGTATACCAAAGTCAGTGTTGGCCATGTGCTGACCTCGAAATAAAGAGCTTATATTAGGGCCCTGCCAAGCTTCGACATTTGATTCGATTTCAAATCTTAAGGTGATATTTGGCTGGATCCAAAATAGAGCTGCACGATTTGGTTCCTTTTGAATCTTTTCACAGCGGAAAAGTTTGGTATCAGCCATCTACGTCATCTCACAAAGCATATACTTTAGATGGAAATTGTACATAAAAATGCAACCCCATCCAGGGATCAAAATACTATTTTTTTTATTTGCATAGCGAAATGCTATATATTTTCAAAAAATGTCCAACATGTTTTGAAAATTGAGTAGCATTTTTTATGTCTCAAATTCAATATACAATAATGAGTGCTTTTGTTCCCTAGAAAGCATTTGACACTTAGTTACATGAATATTAGTGGTAGACTTACTTAAAAAAGATACCAAGAAATTTATACAGTCGTGTTATGCTGCTATTAACTTGCAGTAGCAGCATTACCTGGATCTGTAAATTTCTGTAGTGCCGCCTGGCACCAACAGACGTGGAATCTTTTAACTGTTTCACCACTGTAGCTTTCAAAGTTTCAAGTGGTTTGATCCATGCATTATCGGTACATACATGTACGGTGCAGACATACTGATTTGGTTCTCTGCTATTGTGTGAGTGGGTGTGTATCCCCAATTAACTTTTTTACTCGAGTGGATACTTGAGAACTTGGAGGCAAATCGGCAGTTCATGGATCACCAGGAACTCTAGCTGGTGGTCCATGAACTGCTGATTTGCCATTGAGTCATCATGTTTCTACCTGACAAACAGTTACAAGTCAGGACTAATGCCCTTTGTCCACCATGATATAGAACTTTAGAATGTGCATCGCATTCCGCTATGTATATTTTTAGCTCATCTTGACAAAGTCAAGCTGAGCTAATCTCATCACTCTCCATTCGTCCTCCACCCGTCCGTCATCCGTCAACACCATGTTTTGGTCTTCTCCTCCAAAGCCACTGGGCCAATTCAAGTGAAAGTGGGATACATCACATATAATACAGGTTTTTTTCTTGTGCATAAATTATGCAAATTAGACTAACTTTGATGTATTGAGTGTTACTTTCAGCACTGTAAGTGCAAATGCCAATACGGCTCGGGCTAGAGGCCGTATTTATGAACCGATCTTTACGAAACTTCTTGGGTACCTTTGGTATCACCGTGGGATGAGAACAAGTGTTTTGGGTCCGGTCTGAAATTCAAGATGGCCGATGGCAGTCATTTTGTACAAAATTAGGCGCAATCAGATTTTTGCACAGAACTTCCATATGAAAGCACTGATTTGAATAATTTTTTGTGTGAATGATTATTACCATGGGATACATCACATATAATACGAGTTTAGATGAACTTTGATTTTTTTCAGTGCTACCACACAGAAAGTACACATGTCAATATGGCTCAGGCTAGAGGCTGTATTTATGAACCGATCTTCACAAAACGTCTTGGGTACCTTTGTTACCACCTTGGAACAAGAATGAGTGTTTCTGGGTGCGGTCCAAAATTCAAGATGGTTGCCAGTGGCCATTTTGTACCGAAATTAGGTCTAATCAGTTTTTTGTACACAACTTCTATACGGCTCAGTCTAGAGGCCGTATTTATGAACCGATCTTTATGAAACTTCTTGGGTACCTTTGTTATCACCGTGGGATGAGAACGAGTGTTTTTGGGTGTGGTCCGAAATTCAAGATGGCCAAAAGCAGCCATTTTAAAAGTACCAAAATTAGTGCAATCAGTCTTTTGAACAGAACTTCTGTATGAAAGTTCTGATTTGAATAAATTTTTGTATGAATGTTTAGTAACATGGAATACATCACATATAGTACAGGTTTTTTTCTTGTGCAGAAATTATGCAAATTAGATGAACTTTTATTTATTCAGTGCTACTTATACACTGTAAGTGCACATGTCAATACGGCTTGGGCTAGAGGCTGTATGTTATCATTCTTACGGAAATTGCCACTGTTTGTTAAGTGTTTCCTCCCTCTCCTTCATTGAAACCCCCCCTGTTAAACTCGCATGCTTTTTTGACCTTTATTGAAATTTCTTTTTTAAATTTCTTGGGAGTTTAACTTGTTTATAGAATGTTTATTCTGTGTATCCCCATGGTTATGTCTTCACCCTAGGGGTGTTTAGGCGTTTTGGTCATGCATCTGCCATCTGATGTATCGCAGTTTCTTCTGACGAAGATCCTGCCTCACATCGGATAGTTTGAAATCTGTTACTGACTTCGGGCCGTGTTGTACAGTGCCTGGAGTCTTGTTTCCGGTTTTTATTACACGTTGTTTACATTGACAACTGTTACTTTCTGTAGGTAGTTTCCTTGTCATTTTATTATAATGGGTCTATAGTTAGATACATTATATACTCCGGAAGTGTAGCATTAATTTTTAGGAATAAGAAAAAAAAATTGTCCTCACTTAGGCTTTTTTGGGATCCATTTGGGCTTACCTCTGGGAACTTGGGCTCATGTCAAAATTTTTTTAAATTTTTTTTTTTTTTTTATGAATTTATTTTTCGAAATTTTTGCATTGGATTGTATTATTATGTATCTTTGTCAGATTGTTATAGGAATTAGTGCGAGTACTGTTGACTTGTCGTTTTTGGCAAAATGAAAGATTATTGCTCAAATTGTAAGTTGAGGAAATATTCCTCTGACTCTCATATTCATTGTGTTTGTTATAGTCCTTGTAGTCATTGTAGTCGCACTAATTCTTGTTCTGTTTGCGCCATTTGGGGGTGACAAACGTTGGAGACGTGTGTCACGGTATGTTGTTAGTGGTGAGAGGCCGATGCCAGTTCTCTCACCACAAAGTCACTTTAGTTTTTCAGTTTCTTTTTCAGAGGAACAAGAACATGGTGATATATAAGTGATGCCGTCAGAAAGTGTGCTTTCGTCACAATCAAATATAGAGCTAGCAGTAAAAGTGCTCAATAATATAAGACAAAGAACTAGACCTCAGGATTTGGAGTTTACTCCCTTGTCACCAGCTAGCTCAACTGGTGGATCTATTACTCAGGATTTGAGTAGTGTGACACCGGGTATGTCTGTAGCGGTCGAGGAGAGGAAAAAGGGTGTTGCAAGCACTAAAAAATGAAAACATGTTCACCCTGCGGCGACGGAAAAGAGGAAGCCGGCTAGTTCAGTCGGAGCATACGTCCACACCTCCTGACCAGGACAGTCCGTCAAATAGGCTTCTGGGGTCAGCTAGTATATTGGCTTTTGTATCGTCTTCTAATCACACGTGACTGTACCTTGGCTATGTGACTATGGAGATCCAGCCTTCATCGCCGATGAAGGATTCGATGTTGTCAAAAAAGTCACGCCATCCGGTAGCCAAGGAGATGAGGCCACATGAATTGGGACATCCACATAAGAGGATTATGTCAGACACGCCTTCCCAGGAGCAACCAGCGGCTAAACATCAAAGAACCGCTGCTCCACAGGCCTCTGTTACGGACTTGCTGCTGCAAATAGCACAGCTCATCGCAGCATCCCAGCAGGTTCCGGAACATTCTGCGACAACTTCTAATGTTGAACTGTCGGTTGAAGCTGGGTCGGTCATTTGTCTGCTCGTTCAGAAATGGATTATTTATTTGTTTATTTATTTATTGGTGTTTAAGGTCACATATGTTCAGATATGGATGACCGAGAATCTATTCTGATCCAATCGGATGGTGAAAGGGAACTGAATGATTTGAATTATTCCCTTCTGGAACAACACAAGGTAGCGATGGATTTTATTCATCAATACCTTCCAGAGGTTGTTCCGTCTGATCATAATGCTGCGACTACTGATAAAAGACTGCTAGCGTCATTAGATACCAACTTTTTCAGCCATGTTAAGGAAGATATTCCTGTTTATCCGGTACAGTCTGGTAATGTGTCTCGGACTTTTGATCTATTAAATGACACTATATTTAATCTTTCCTCGGGGAAGAGGAAAGGCAGTTTTTTTTGTCATCAAATGCCCTACAACTGCCATTGATTAGTAGTAGAAATAAATTTAAAACGGCAGGTCAGGGTATTCTGAGAGTTCCTCTGCGTTTGGACGAGCAGGCTGAGGAATTAGATATGTCCTTACCCGCGTCCTTTTCAGTTCGTTCGAATACAATGGAGACAACGATTTCTTCCAATAGAGCGAATCTAGACTCTTTGAATTATGCAGATCACCTTACGAGAGCGATGGCGTCTCCGTGGAAAAAAATTTGAGGACGTTCGTACCTCATTAAGAGTTCTATCAAGGGCTGTTGCTTATACCATGTATAACTCTGCCTTATCAGTAGCTAATTTAGAGTTAGTTAGACGTGATGCAGTCCTAGCATCATCATCCCTAGTGGATGATAAGATGAAAAACTCACTTCAAGTCGCTCCGGTATCCGGTGACAATCTATTTGCCATCAAGCTTTCTTTGATCTATGATCACATTACTAAGAAAGCATCTAATGCTCTGCTTTTGAAGTCAGTTTCCAGTAAAACTGATACAGCAGAAAAGGGTAAAAAGTAGGAGCTTCAGGACCAAGATCATCCAGAGGAAACTTCTCTAGAGAGTATAAGAAACCCTCAAATAATTACCCTAGGGATCGTTAATATTGTGACTCAGGTAGGGGACGTGGGTCTCTGGCCGAGACAACCAGTCAGACGTCCCCAGGTCGGCGGGCCGAGGCGCTGCACGGGAGGACGTAGTTTCTTTTCCCATAGGCCTTGTAGGTCCAGAAAGTGAGGGTCAGGACCTCTATTGTGCTCCTGTTGGCGGTAGATTAGCAAGATTTTTTGAAAATTGGATCACAATTACAGAAGACCAGTGGGTCAGAGGGGTTATCTCAGACGGCCTGAGGCTATCATTCTGAGAAAAGCCTCCATTAACACGAAGTCCTCGCTGGACTCGGCTTCTGACCAACCCCTCTAAAAAGAGATTCACTTCTATCGGAGGTAAAATCTTTTTTAGAGAAAAATACAATAGAGGTCGTAGAAAACCAGGAATCACTAGGTTTCTACAGTTGCCTGTTTTTGGTACCAAAGCCAGACAGCTTGTTCCGTCCAGTAATAGATCTAAGCTGGATAAACAAATTGATTGTGGCTCCAAAGTTTTATATGGAGACCATTCGATCAGTAAGGGCGAGCATTTGGGTGAACGACTATGCAAAAAGCATAGATCTAAAGGATGCGTACTTTCATGTTATGGTGAATCCAGCATTCAGAAAGTATCTACGGTTCGCCGCCCTGGAGGTTGTTTATCAGTTCTGAGCGATGTGCTTCGGACTCAATCTAGCACCCTGGGCATTCACTCGATTAATGAACTTAGTAATGGCGTATTTCCGGGCTCATTCTTCTGCGGTAACGTCGGCCTATTTGGACGACATTCTTCAGAGATACGGCAATAAAAGGGTTCTTCAGTACGATGTTCAGAGTCTGCTATTATTGCACCGATGTCTCGGTTTCATTGTAAACAAAAAGAAGTCAGATCTAGCTCCGTCCAAGTCATTCATTCACTTGGGGATGAGCTTCGAGACTCACAACAATCTGGTTCATCTGCCGTTACCCCGAGCAAAACTAGTCAGTTGTTATGCTCGCTTTTGTCTACACTCAGACATATTAACAGCGAGGGAATTCATGCGACTGATGGGGCTGTGCGGAGCGTCTGCAGACCTCATTCCGATGGGCCACTTACACACACGTCCACTCCAGATATTTTTTACTCAAACATGGAGTGTGAAAACTCATTCGCTCGAAACAAATATTGTTCTAACGGACCAAGTAAAACAAAAGATTCAGATTTGGGCAGACGTTCAGTGGTTAACTCAGGGAGTTCCACTGCATCTGCCAGATCCGGCTTTAACAATGATGACGGATGCAAGTGAAGTAGGCTGGGGTGCAACTCTGAGCCCAACAGACTCAAAGTGCCAGGGTCCTTGGGACCTTACGTTGCAGGAAAAACACATAAACATCAAAGAAATGATGTCAATATGGCTAGCGCTACGTCATTCGATGAACATAATTCTGAATTCGCATGTTCAAATACTGTCGGACAACTCGACAGTAGTAGCGTATATAAGGAACCAGGAAGGCACTCATTCAATTCCGTTATTCGAACTAATGGAAAGAATTCTTCTGTATGTCTTGGAACATCAGGTTCATCTATCGGTCCGTCATATGCCGGGTCGCCTGAACATTTTAGCAGACTCGCTCTCTCGGAAAGGTCGCATTTTGTCTTCAGAATGGACTCTCAACAAGCGAGTGTTCAGGCATATTTGCTACCAATGGGATCGACCAATGATAGACTTGTTTGCGACACATCTCAACAATCAATTGCAGACATATGTGTCGCCATGCCCAAATGATAGACTTGTTTGCGTTCCCTGGAAGCTTCCTCATGGGAGTACCTTCTCTTTCAGGGGAAATCTCGCACTCTGCATCACAACCCACAAGGTCTCAACCTTCACGTATTTCCGTTGTGCGGTCGTCCTTGCACTGGAAGTGTTTACAGGATGAGCAGTGGATGCAATTTCTAACTGTAGGAGGGCCTCCTCTTTGCTGAATTATGCTGCAAAGTGGAAGGTTTTCTTTCATTGGTGTAAGGATCAGTCGATAGACATTTATGTTCCATCCATTCCAGACATTGCAAACTTTCTGGTTTACTTGTTTGACGTTCTCAAACTGCAGCCCATCACTATTAAGGGTTATAGGTCTATGCTATCTTACACTTATGCTCATCATGATAGCTTAGAAATCGGATTTAATGTTTCTTTGTCTGAGTTGGTTAAAAACTTTTCGATCAATAGGCCTAGAACTCTTAGGTTAATTCCTAAGTGGAATTTAGCTTGTGTTCTGTTCAAGCTTAAAGAAGCTCCATTTGAACTGTTGGATGCTGTAGAGTTCAAATTCTTGACATATAAAACAGCTTTTCTCTTAGCCTTTGCTTCCGCAAGAAGAGTTAGTGAACTCCATGCTTTATCTGTCGATGATTCTCACTATCGCAGTGTTGGTAATACCATTACTTTAACTACTCAGGTGGGATTTTGGGCTAAGAACTAGGCTCCTAATAAACGTCCTGAGCCTATTATCATTAAGGCTCTTCTGTCTACGGATGGCCGTAGACCCTTGCTGTGTCCAGTAAGAGCTATGCACATATATAAACGCAGATCAGAGTTTATCAGAAAAGGAAGAAAACACCTCTTTTTATCATTAATTCCCAATAGAAGGGAGATTTCTGTTCATTCTATTGCTAGATGGATTCAATTTGCAATTCGTACTGCCTATGAAAGTTTGTCTTCTAATCAGCAGTCGGTTGTTAAGATTTCAGGCATGAAGTTAGAGCACTGTCCACATTCTGGGCTTATTCCAACAGTATTGCCATTACTGATCTCATGAAAGCTGCGTACTGCACGCAGCCTTCTACATTTACCAAGTTTTACCTAAGAAATATAGAGTCTATTTCAGGCGACCTTAGATGTTTAGGTCCGTTATCTGTTGCTCAGAATGTCGTCCACCAAACAATTAAACAATTACAGCTACTGTTATGTAGGTTTTTTCTGTTCCAGCAGTGACTCTGTCCTGCTGCCCGCTTCGTTCTGTGATGATTTGACCCAGAGCAGAGGGAAGGGGGGGGGGGGGGGGGGCGGTTTTCCTTTATATCACCAGGTTACCAGGTTTATAGTGAAAAGCAAGGGAATACCTCCTCTGGTGTCAGTAATTCCAAGTCGGTGCTGGGATGGTTTTAAAGTGTAAAGCAAATACATATCTCATTTATGTAATATTTTTAAAGTGTAGCTCACTGTGAAGCATTTGTATTTGTCACGTGTCATATGAGCGTTAATATACAATCCTCAGACACTTTTAAATGAGTATAAAGAGTCTCATTCTCTGGACTATCTTCATTTATTGGCTTCCCTTTATTAAACTAATATAATGGGTTATAATGGCTGTAAATAGAGAATTATATATGGTATAATGCTCAATTATATTGTTGGTGTTATGTCTTTCTTATTTCAAATAAATAAGAAAGACATATATAAATCCTTTCTCTCCTTTTCTCCTTGAGGAGATATTCTTTTACAAGTAATTGAGTTATTGGATTTTCCTTTATGTCTTAGGCCCTCCAGCCTTTTTACGATTCAGCTAAGTCTGGGCCATTGGTTTACAGTTTAAAAATATCAAAAAATTTAAAGTAATTTATATATTTTTGTGTCGCCGCCCCACGAAGTCGGGAGCGACATATAGGGATTACTTTTGTCGTTTTGCGTCGTCCGCGTCTTCGTCCGCGTCACACTTTCTCGTATCCGCCACTCCTCTTTAATCTATGAATGGATTTTGATGAAACTTTCAGTGATTCTTTATCACATAATGGCATTGTGCACCTCCTATTTTATTTTTTGATCCGGAGCGACATATAGGGATTACTTTTGTCGTCTTGCGTCGTCCGCATCGTCGTCCGCGTCACACTTTCTCTTATCTGCCACTCCTCTTTAACCTATGAATGGATTTTGACGAAACTTTCAGTGATTCTTTATCACATAATGGCATTGTGCACCTCCTATTTTTATTTTTTGATCCGCTGTATTTTTTCCAGAGTTATGCCCCTTTTCCACTTAGAATTCTGTCTGAAATGCCAGGCGACACACGTCTTCCATGGAAGACTCACATCTAAGTTTATACTTACCAATGGCCCAGATGGGGATGGCCCTCCCATGAGTTGGGAACTCATACCTCCCCGCTGACTATGTAACATTTAGCAGGTACTGTTTGTAAGAATGAGGCTTGGAGCCAATTTCGGTACTTCCTGGACACTGCACATGCACAGTGGTCAAAAGTATGGAGGCCCATATAGGACATTTATTTTTTGGTTTTGGATGCAAATTTGGGGTATTTGGGGGACAAAATTTGTACTTGGCCCTGGATATATTGGAGTTAGCACCAGCTAAGTCTGGGCCATTGGTAAATATAAAAAATATATAAATTACTTTAAATTTTTTCATTTTCATCAAAAAAGTTGATGTGAGCAACGACCTTCAAACTTGCATTGGCATTTTACTTTGGCATGCACTACAAGGTACATTCATGAATCACCTTTAACAGGATAGCCGCGGGTCTTGGAAATCCCGGAAAATCCTTGAATTGCACAAATATGTTCAAGGACCTTGAAAACCCTTGAAAATCACTAGTTTTTGACAAAAATGCAGGAAACTCCTTGATTTTACCGTTTTCACATCCGTTACCTATGGTACATGTATGTTCCAACTTTTCTGTTATCTGAAGTGCTGCGAGCATTTTATAAGCTTAGTTATGATTGGTTGAGTTTATTCCTGTGTCATTGTGTAGTGCATATGTTCATCCAATCATTGTGTTTCTTACAAATAACGTTGCCTCTTGTCTTGGTGTTAAAGTCACGTGTTGTAGTTCACTTCGATGATTTTTTATAAATCTTGGATCGTTCCCATCTCAAATGATAAACATTCTGCTTGGTGTAAACATTACAAATGAAATATAAATATTTCTACCATGGGTGAATCGAGGCTTCGATCTCACATAACTGGAAAAATGCACATGGAACACACTTTAGTGAAAGCTTTGTATGAAATGATGGTGAAGAATTTCTTCCAACCTCAAAACCACAAGGAATATGCAATTGGTCAGTCCGCACCTAACATACAAATCTCTGAGGATCAGGGGTCAGCTTGGCAGCTGATTTTAGGGAGAAGTAACTTCTCTCTCCAGAGACTTTAGAGAGGAGTCAGGGGACAGGAGGGAGAAATCAATGGACATGAGGGAGAAGTCAGAAAAACATCAAACGTACATGACATTGTGGCAAAATAAATGTGCATAGAGGGCACAACAATAGATAACATGATGAATTGTGGAGAAAAAAATAGTGAGGGTGTGAAAAATGGAAGTTCGTCTGTTACATAGTCGTGCAGTACAAACGACGTCCATTCTGCAGAAATTTTATGGGCATTGAAGTGTGTACAATCCCACTACAGTTTGAATAGTTGTGAATACACTGACACTTTATTTGCAAGAATGTTTCCAGATAGTGCCATTGCAGAGAAATTTTCATGTGGAAGGAATAAAGTAGCCAACTTCATTAACTTTGGAATACGACCATATTTACAATCTTTGTTAATGGACACTCTGCAAAAGGAAGTGATTTGTGATTTTGTTTGATGAAAATGATGTCAGATTCTGGTGTCATCAGTGTGTATGGGCAGAAAGTACTTAGTTTATTGTGGTTATTCGACAACTTTTTTTTGACTCACACTACCCTATGTATAGACTAAGAGCTACACGAATTGCATGCTGGTGTTTAATTACTTTGTTGATATGATCCTTGAATTTGGACCTGGAACCTCCTTGAAACTCCTAGAATTTCATCTGTTCAAAGTTGGGGGTACCCTCTTTAAACTTACTGCATTTGGGTATCAACATTCTTCCTTTAGCCAGTCCTACAGTTTACATTTAAAAATGCATCCATGGATTGCTCTGACATTGTGCACACTCAATGCTCATAAGCTATGTTTTGGAAGCAAAAAATGAAAATGTTTAGTTACTCAAGAATTTTTTTTATGAGTGTCGTCTGCTACTAGCGATGGGCCAACTGGAAATAAATCTCCTGAATGTCCCAAACTTTGGAGCATAAAAAAAATATAGTTTTCTGGAAAAAATGTGTGTCCCAAATCATAGAGTGACCCAATACATAGAGTAAATACGGTACCAAGTTCAGGTTTGTCAAGTTGAGCTACAAGTGTCATTGACACTTTCATTTGGTATGCAGCTTCCTTAGGTCAAGTGAAATCAGATGGACCAAAAATGTCAGTTTTGACATGGGGTGCCGTATGGGGATGCCCATTTTAACACTGTTGATAATAGGAAAATGCTGAGTCATTATCTTTCTTGTACTCCATCAACTAAAATGTTTTAAAAATCATCTTCTCATAAGCCACTCGCAATAATGGTTAGATTTCTGGTATGGAACTTACTTCAGTGATGCAGATTCACGTTTTTTTCAAAAGAACTCAGTATGTCAAAATTTGGGCTCCACTAGGCTCCTGTGAAAATTTGAAATTCGGATTTGAAATTCAATTCGAAAGTCAATATTCGATTTGAAATTGGAAATTTGAATATTTTCGGATATTCTTCAGAGGGGGCGTGGTGGCGTTGCGGTAACCGGTTCTTGTCAGATCACTGAAGTTAAGCAACGTCGAGCCCGGTTAGTCCTCGGATGGGTGACCGTCTGAGCAATCGATTCGGACTCCCACTCTGTGCCCTTGGGCAAGGCACTTAACCCCAATTGTCCATATGCGGGTGCAATGACGCTGTGTACTAAGGAGTACTGCACGTCGATGGTGCACATGTCTTCAAACAATCTAACCCTGCCTGTGCTGGAGTGTGGAGTTATGATGTTGCGAAGCTGGCAGCTGCTCATCGTTGCTTGGTGGTTCTCTTCGGGTACTCCAGCTTCCTCCACCTGTAAAACTGTCATGGTCATGATTAGCCATTGTGCATAAGTATGTGACCTTAAAACACCAATAAATAAATAAATATACTTCGGCCATAAACGTGTATGTTTACAGATTGTAATTGATGATATTATTTTATATTGAGTATTGTTCTGAGTAGAAAAGTTACAGACTTGTATCAGTAATAGTGTTTGTAGTGATGTAGCTACAACTGTACAACAGTTGTAGCTAAATCGCTACAGATGCTGTTACCACTACAACTGTTCATTTCAACTGCTTGTGAATTATGACCAGTGACTATTGATAAAAATTTCAAGTTTTGAACTTTGAAAAGTTATTCAGCTGCTGAACTTCAATAAATGATTTGTTCCACAACATGATCACATTATTTTATATTGAGTATTGTTCTGTTCGATCGCAGTTACTGGATACATCATCAAAAATAAAGATTTTCTAAAAGAATACCCCTGATTATTATATAAACAGAATTAGAGCAGGCTTTAATTTACAAGCAGATCAACTCCATTCGGCATTGAATTATCGTTTTGTTTTAGTCATTCGACAACATGGCAGCACGATGACGACGTGTACTAAGGAGTACTGAAACTCGATGGTGCGCATGTCTTCAACCAATCTAACCGTGCCTGTGCTGCAGTGCAAAGTTACGATGTTGGGGAGCTGGCAGCTGCTCATCATTGCTCAGTGGTTCTCTCCGGGTACTTTGGCTTCTTCCACCTGTAAAACTGTCACTGTCATGATTAGCCATTGTGATAAGTATGTGACCTTAAACACCAATAAATAAATAAGTCATTCCACATTTTTATTTAAAACAATGGCTTACGACCGAATTGATATCTCAGTTTATAGTGTGGAAGTGGTAAGGAGAAAAATACACTTTACATGATAAGTTACCTCCGCTAACATGTATGGTATATGGAGATTTAATACCTGGATGTATCGGTCAAATGTGCTAAGATGACGAAGCCTCAAAGAACAAGTTACAAACAGTACAATGGTACATTTTTAAAAACAAAACATGATTAATTATTAACAGTAATCATTTCAGTTAAAGAAAGCACGAAGAATTAGTGAAGTCATATCTATGCTAAACAGTAAACAAACATAAACACTCAAATAATTGTCAACAATGCTCATTTCAATGCAATTACAAAACAAACAAGTACACAAAGACATGTTTCAATAAGCACGAAGCTAAAAAACTATCCTGAAATTGAGCACAGTGTTTTACAGTCAGTTCATCAGTTCGTACTGCTGGGTGGAAGTATTCTTGCTTATGTGTATACAATTCTGGATAATTTTTGAATATTAGGAAGGATTATGAAGGATATATTTCATTGTTGAATTTAATTCAAACAAACATGTAAGTACTTCATATTTTGTTAAAATTTATGATAGATATTTTAAAATGTGTACAAAATATATCACACACATATTATCAATACAGCTAAACTAATTGTGCTTTCACGAATATTTGTATTTCGTTTTACATCACCCCAATTCGTGGAAGATATTGTCTACGTCAGTTCATTATCATAAAAAACTTTGCATGACTCAAATCATCCATATTATTATGAGTATTTGCTCCTCTTTTTTTTGATCCAAAAAATTATGAACAATAGTTATGAAAACATTGCTCCATGTGTCCATTTGTTTTGCGATATTCGCAACAACATGTTGAAAATATCACATTGTTGCTGTAGGAATATCACCAAAATAAGGCGCTAATATGGTGTCATTAACAAAAGAATATCACCTAACGGTATACTTTGTTATAGGCTGCAATGTACATCCCTTGGGTCGTTAAGGAAACGAGTAAACAGTATTTTGTTGACATATCGTCTCCTGAGTTCCAGGGTGTTCTATGTGCCTACTGGTACATAGAACACATTGGTACTCAGGGGACAAATTATTTGCTCTTATTTTATTTTTATGATTGAATTGTCGGAAATCTGATGATATTTGTGACTATTTTCGGGTTATTTGGTTTGATTTTTATTTCGAGGCGAGCAAAAGTGGAAAGCTTTCGTTTAAACCATATACCCTCGATGTTTCGTGTGTGCTTTTACCCTGGATGTTGCACGCTCTCATATACCTTGGATGTTGGGTTCATCCTTTGCCATGGCTATTTGTCCAATGCATTCTGACCAGTCAAAAGACCGAATTTATCAGGATATAGGGACAAGACTGTGTGAATTTTGATGATCAGGGGGTATTATTTCAGAAAAAAACTTTTCTTTTGACGACGTATTGTGATTCGATTCAAAGTTTGATTTGTTTCTCTAATTCGATTGGATATTCGTCTCGATCAAAATCGGCAATTTCGCAGGTCCCGAGGCTCCACTCAAAATTTCTATTTCCAGAACCATCAATGGGCTGATTTGAACCAAATCTGTTATGTAGTATAACTTGGGGTAATAAGTACTTGATTTATGCCCCCAATTGTTTTTTTGTTTTTTTTTTGGGGGGGGGGGGGGGATGGGAAGAGGGAGAACCACAGGAGTTGAAAAAAAAAATTTCATTTGGATACTTTTTTGAGACTTCACTGAACAGAACTTTGTTTTTGCCTAGAAAACTTTTCTAGGAGCAACACAAATGAATGGCCAAAAAACTGCTTCTGGTTATGTCATGGCAAATCAAAAAATTGCTCTTGCTGCCCATTACTTACTGACACACTCATCTTTTGACAACTTGAGTTAGGTGAGCATTTTAGGCTTACTTGAGCCTTTGGTTTTAATAGCCTAATATAAATTAACATTTCAGGGATCATGCTGGAGGAAATGAGAAGCTTGTTCAGTTAACTGGGCCAATGAATGTATACGGTGGAGATGACAGAATTGGTGCTCTTAATAATAAAGTGGAACATAGAGATATTCTAACAGTTAGTGAATGCTGTATATATATATTTGATGCTGAAGTTCATTATCAGAGACAATTTTCATTTTCCCTAAATGTTTTTGTTATAATCTTTTTACCTCCATATATAGAACAAGTTTGCCTGTGTTCTTATGTTGTTGGCAGAATCAACTGGTGGAGTACTGAGTTTAATAAGTCACAGGTTTTCATGGAACCGCGAATGGAAATATCATAACCTTTACCTAACATGAAAAGTAGATGACACTTGCAAAAAAAATTCTTCAATAACTAATTTTTTTTCATTTTTTGTCTCAAAAACATAGGTTTTGACCCCTCATTGGAATGAGCTCGACAATCGTGTTCCTTCGAGGGGTCATATCCTTTATTTTTGACACAAATAATGAAAATTAATTGGTGTTTTTAGCTCAACTTGACAAAGTCAAGCTGAGCTATTGCCATCACTTCTCGTCCATCGGCGTACGTATGTATGCACATACGAACGTATGTACGCACGTCTACAATTTCCTTTCACACACCTCACAGGTCGCATTTATGATCGGATTGCTTTGAAACCTGCATGCTTGTTTAGGGTGACCTCTAGATGGGAGTTATCAATTTTCTTCCATTTCCATCAAAATCTGTTGCCGCGGCCAACGTTCTTAGAACTTAACTTAGTCACACCTCAATATTTCCCTTTGGCACACCCTACAGGGCACATTTATGATCGGATTGCTTTGAAACCAGGCATGCTTGTTTGGGGTGACCTCTAGATGGGAGCTATCGATTTTCTTCCATTTTTGTCAAAAAATGATGCCGCGGCCAACGTTCTTAGAACTTAATTTAGTCAGACCTCAATATTTCCCTTTGGCACACCCTACAGGGCACATTTATGATCCAATTGCTTTGAAACCTGGCATGCTTGTTTGGGGTGACCTCTAGATGGGAGCTATTGATTTTCTTCTTTTTCCGTCCGTCAAAAAATGTTGTCACTGGCAACTATCTTTGAACTTAATTCAAGTCAGGCATCAGTATACTCTTTTGGCATGCCGTACAGAGCATATTTTTGATCAGATCAATTTGAAACTTGGTATGCTTGTTTGGGGTTACCTCTAGATGGGAGTTATCGATTTTCTTCTATTTCTGCCAATAAATGTTCCCGCTGGCAATGACCTTTGATGAACTAAGTGCAGTTATGCATCAAAATTTCCGCTTGGCACACCCTCCAGGGCATATTTATTATTGGATCACTTTGATACTTGGTATGCTTGTTTGGGGTGACCTCTAGATAGGAGCTATCAATTTTCTGCAATTTTCATCAAAAAATGTTGCCGTTGGAAGTGTTCTTAGAACTTAGTTTAGTCAGACCTCAATATTTCCCTTTGGCACACCCTACAGGGCACATTTATGATCGGACTGCTTTGAAATCTGGCATGCTTGTTTGGGGTGACCTCTAGATGGGAGCCATTGATTTTCTCCGATTTCTATCAAAAAATGTTGCCGCTGTCAACGACCTTTGAACTTAGTTTAGTCAAGCATCAATATATTCCTTTGGCACAGGGCACATTTATGATCAGATCGGTTTGAAACTTTGTATGCTTGTTTGGGGTTACCTCTAGATGGGTGCTATCGATTTTCTTCCATTTCCGTCAATAAATATTGACACTGGCAATGACTTTCGATGAACTTAGTGCAGTTATGCATCAATATTTTGCTGTTGGCACACCCTGCAGTGCACAGTTTTGACCTGATCACTTTGAAACTTGGTATGCTTGTTTGGGGTGAGCTCTAGATGGGAGTTATCGATTTTCTTCCATTTTCGTCAAAAATTGTTGCCACTGGCAACATTCTTAGAACTTGAAGTTTAGTCAACCTCAATATTTCCCTTTGTCATACCCTACAGGGCACCTTTATGATCGAATTGTTTTGAAACCTGGCATGCTTGTTTGGGGTGACCTCTACGTGGGAGCTATTGATTTCTTCCATTTTCCATCAAAAAATGTTGCCACTGTCAATGACCTTTGAACTTAGTTTAGTCAGGGATCAACATATTCCTTTGGCACGCCCTACAGGGCACATTTATTATCAGGATGGTTTGAAACTTGGTATGTTTGTTTGAGGTTACCTCTAGATGGGAGCTATCGATTTTCTTCCATTTCCGTCAAAAATAGTTGCCATTGGCAACAACCTCTGATGAACTTAGTAAAAACTTAGTGCAGTTAATTAAGCATCAATATTTCCCTTTGATACACCCTGCAGGGCACATTTATGATTGGATCGCTTGCAAACTTGGTATGCTTATGTGGGGTGACATCTGTATGGGAGCTGTCGATTTTCTTCCATTTCTGTCAAAAAATGTTGCCGCTGACCTTTGAACTTAGTTTAGTCAGACCTCAATATTTCCCTTTAACACACACTTCAGGGCACATTTATGATCGGATCACTTTGAAACCTGGTATGTGTGTTTGGGGTGACCTCAAGATGTGAGCTATTGTTTTTTTTCATTTCCATAAAAAATTGTTGTTGTTATCACCAGCTTTTGAACTTACTGCATTTGTGCATCAACTTATCCCCTTTGCACTCTCTGCGGGGTATATTTATGAATTTCCATGAAAAAATGAATAAGAACCATTGCCACAAGCAGTGACCTTCTACTTAGTGCATTTGTGCATTAACATCTTTCTTTGGCATGCCTCTGAGGGCACATTCATTATCAGGTTGTTTTGAAACTTTGTATGCTTATGCAGGGTGACAAAGATAGGAGCTATTGATTTTCTTTTCATTTCCATCAAAAACTTGCTGTTAGCAACAATCTTTGAATTTAATGCATTTGTGCATCAACATTCTTCTTTGACATGGCCTACAGGCCACATTTATCATAGGATTGTTTTTTAACTTAGTGTGCTCATTGGGCGAGACCTTTAGATAAGAGCTATTGATTAGCATTCATTTCTGTTGAAAAAGTTGCCATTTACAATAACCTCTGAACATACTGCATTTGTGTATCAACATTCTTCCTTTAGCCAGTCTTACAGTTTACATTTAAAAATGCATGGATTACTCTGACGTTGTGCACACATAATGCTGTTATGTTGAAATTTCATCAAATAACATTGGTACCAATGATCTTCAATTTTGCTGTTTTATTTATAACTTTCCAAGTTCAAGTTTGTCAAGTTGAGCTGCAGTGTCATTGACACTTTCATTTTAGAATAGCACTGTCCAGTTTTGGCTCTTACATTGGGTAAAGGGTTAAACAGAAAATCGGGGAATCGGGGAAATTCTTGCATTTATAAATCTCAATGAGGATTACTACCAACAGCCTGCTAGTCGTAATTCTCAGTAAAAATTTATGAAAAGAGAATTTGTCAATTGGCAGCAGGTATATAGTGGAACGAAGTATTGATGTACCTTTGGGTAATACAATTTTGGATGCTTGAAGTAATACATACTAATGCTCACATCAGGCTTCCAAACATGAGCATCATTATTTCGAACAGGATGCATCAATACTTTTGGGGATGGTAAAAAAATATCAGTTGGAGATATTGGTGGGAAAGCTAAGAAATGTAAAGAAAATTGCAGATAGTTTTGGTAGTAATGCTGCCATCATTACGGCTGACGAATGCGTCATTCTTGTATCTGTACTGCTTGTATTTTTCTGTAACTGAGAACGGAAATTTTTGGTATTGGAACTGGGAATTCCCTGATCTCAATTTCAACCCTATTTGAGTACCATACAGTACGATTGCTGTGGATTGGTCACTTTCCATGGTTGCGCAATATTTTCACAGACGCAATATTGAATTCCGAACTCTAATTATAAGAATAATCATCAAAAATTTAATTAATGAAGCACTGGGAACAACCTGGTGCTTCATTAATTAAAATTTGCTGATAATGATTTTTATTACCTGGTAAATGCACGCAGTCCATGGCGACTGTACTCTACCATGCGGGATGGTCATGTACATTTGGTTTCTAATGAAAGGTGTAATGGCTGTAGTTATAACACTTTTAATTCTGTGGTATTGCTCAAAATGATATAAAGAGCAAGAATGTTAGGTTTTCTCCATTGATTGTGATTTCTCCTTTGATTGTGACAAAAATACAACACACAAATTGTGTTCACCAGCATGAGTCTAGTTCACCATCATTTAATTATCAAGTCCCTGAAAATGACAATGAGTGTGCTTCTTTGTTTTTTTGTTTTTTTTGTTATTTATTTTAAATAAGTTGTAACCTCTGAACACACCTGTTCTTTGAAATCCTCATCTATAGCAACACTAAACCATGCGGAAAATAAAAATCTGTTTTACACACGTGTGCAGAACGGAAATCGTTGATAGACTGTTTTTTAAATATAAGCGAAATTTCACTGGAATTTTCCTCAAATCATGCTTCTCAATTAAAATTCGCTAGTGATAGCTGCAATAGTAACAAGGGTTCCCCTCACAAAGTTGGTTGGTGATAAAATGTGTTCTTTTTGATGATAATTCGTCCCCTGACTGCCAATGTTTTCTATGTGCCTACTGGCACATAGAACGCATTGGAACTCTGGCAACTAGTTGTGAAATGAATTGCTGAGTTTCCTTCTAATAATTGCTTTTATAGAAGTGAAGGCATGTAATAAACACAATGACGCACGCATATGAATGGATTAATCGATATGGCTCTTGTGCCATCGTGGAAGGATAAAACTCAAGGCCTGTGGCCTCTTGTTTTATCCTTCCGTGCTGGCACTCATGCCGTATCGATTAACCCTTCACACACGTGTGTTGTTCTGTGTACTTCCTGACTGTTGAAAATGTTGTTATTAGAATCTGAAATAAGCAGAATTTTCAACAGATCTCAGAATGCCAGGTAATAGGAGTGGGGCCTTTTTGCAGTGTATTGGTTTCTAGACTTCAAACTGAAAGGTCCACAGTCTGATTCTCACCGGGAGTAACTGCATTTTGTCCTTGGGCAAGGCACTTAATCCAGATTGCCCATGTGGGGGGCACGGTGGTGCTGTGTACTAAGACAGTAACTGCGTTTTGTCCTTGGGCAAGGCACTTAATCCTGATTGCCCACGTAGGGGCACGATGGTGCTGTGTACTAAGACATACTGCACATCGCTGGTGCACTTGGATACTTTATTAACATGCGACAACGTTTGTTAATTTTTATTATTTTATGAGGTGAACTTATTTAAAAATGTAATAAATAATTACCGGTTTCATTTCACTCTTCACGAGGCGATGACTGTCGACAAGTGATAAATTTAGACAAGTTCACATTCAAGGTGAGGTCACCAAAGGTCAGCATGAATGTAGTTCCACTGTAGATGTAAATTTTAACTATAGAAATCCCATTGCTGGCGTGTTCACCACGGTTGGTGTGTAAAGCTAAAATTTATGTCATTGACTTTTTATATATAGTAGAATAGGTAATCATGGTATAAAATGTAGTTATACTTAATTGGATATCTTCAAAAACAAAAATTTACATAATAATAGTGTCATCGCTATTATTGAGTAGATTAGAGTACAATACAATCTAATATATAAATGCGAATGTCTGTATCTCTCTCTCTCTCTCTCTCTCTCTCTCTCTTTGTTCTGGGTGAACTCCTCTGTTTCTCGACCGATCGATCTCAAATTTTGTTCACGGGTAATTCCTCCCTGCGAGTAACATGGAATGGGTGCCGTGCCCGTGCGGGGTGACCTTGACCTTCATATTGATGACCTTGACCTTTTATTTTGAAAACAACTGAGCCGATCGGGCTAAAATTTCATATGTGCAGGTATATTGGCCCATCGATCATTTTGACTTTATCGGGGTGCCTGTGCGGGGTGACCTTGACTTTGAAATTGGTGACCTTGACCTTTTATTTAGAAAACAGCTGGGCCAATTGGGCTAAAATTTCATATGTGCGGGTATATTGACCCATCGATCATTTTGACTTCTTTGGGTTGCCTGTGCGGGGTGACCTTGACCTTGAAATTGGTGACCTTGACCTATTTCGAAAACGGCTGATATAACCATCTTCTCCCGTGCAATGCTGGATATCACCCGCTAGTAGATATATATAATGTAGCCCACTTAATTGGATATCTTTTAACTGGCAGAGAGCTGAATTATTTTTGGTCACTAAAATTTGTTCATATGTCTTTGCCTTGTTAGCTCACCTGACTGAAAGTCAGGGTGAGCTTTTCTGATCACTTTTTGTCCATTGTCCGTCATGTGTCGTCCGTCGTCTGTCATACGTTGTGAAGCTAGTGTTTGGGTCATTTTCTCCCAAGCTACTGGCTGCAATTCAATGAAAATTCACATGAGTAGTGGTTCTATAGGGGCATTTGGGTTTTTCTTCAAATTGGGTTTCTGCTCATATTGAGGAGGGGGGTGGTGCCAAAATGCACAAAATTTTTTAAAATCTTCTTCTCATGAACCAGCCAAAGCAGAGACTTGATATTTGGTATGCAGCTTCCATTTGAGGTGTAGACTCAAGTTTGACGGGCAATATTTGCCTTTGTTCTGGGAGGGGCAAGAATTTTCGCCAAGCCCAAAATTTCTATTTTACAAACTGAGAGGCAGATTTGAACCAAATTTGATATGAGGGCTTATTGGGTCATAAGTACTTAATTTATGCCCAAATTTTTTTTTCCCGTTGCCCCATGGGAACCACAGAAGCTAAAAATAGAAAAAAAATAAAATGCCCATATCGCCAAAACTGCACGGCACTGACAATTCTTATTTGGTGTGAAGCTTCCTTAGGACCAACAGAATTGAATGATAAAAAAAAAATTGCTGTCGGTTTTATCATGGGGTACTTTTTTGGGACAGAGTCAGCATTTTTTAACACTGTGGGTAATGGGAAAAACATTTAACACTACTTTTCTCCCAAACCACTGCTCCAAAAGCTTTTAATTTTCATATATAACATCTTTGGAAGATTGTTTCACATGTTTATTGAAATCAATTCCCTGTGTCCACATTTGGGCTCTCTATGTGGAGCCCAAATGTTTAAATTAGTGCAGTATGAGGTATATTCTTTAAAAATCTTCTTCAGATCTACCAATAGGAATCTTTCGATATTTGGTATGCAGCATGCTTAGGGAGATGAGATTCAAGTTTGTTCAAGCCAAATCCCTGGGTTAATATTTAGGCTGAAAATTTGGGGTCCGGTCCGGACTTAGAAATTTGGGACCAAAATCCGGAAATTAGTTTTTTGTTTTTTTATGCGTTTTGGTCAATTTTAAGACAAAATTTTTTTTTTTTCTTTTACACTGAAAATTTGGGGTCCTGGTGGGACTTAGAAAATCCGGAAATTAGTTTTTTGGGGTTTTTTTTGTGTTTTGGCCAATTTAAAGAAGAAGAACAAATTTTAGTCTGAAAATATTTTGTTTTTATCTCAATTTTGGGACGTAAAAGTACAGGAACTGAAAATAGAAGGAAAATCCTGTGTATTGTGTGGGCACAATCGCTTCATCTAGTTGGTATATGCTTTTCTTAGGAGGAGCGTATGAAATTGTTCAAGTCAAGTCCCGGGGCCTCTTGTTAGAATTAGAATTAGTTGTACAGGCAAATCCTTGCCAACTAAATAATTTCACTTAAAAGATAATATGAAGCATATATCCACTGAATATGAAGCCTTTACGATACAGTACCTTCACTTCAAAGTAAAGCCCAGTTAATCGAATAACCCTGTTAATTGAACAAAACTTCCAAACACAAAACCATTTTCTATGCCAGTGTTTCTGTTAAGGGTAAAATGTTTGGCCCACATTTATGGAACTTGAGGGGAACAGTCTAGGGCTTAAACATATCCGGTTACAAACTTGTCACCAACGTAACTGGTGGGAAAAGCTGTCAGCAGGATAACCACAATGTTAATATTGTATATTATCTTTTGTATAAAAAGCCCATTTATTCCCCTGAATGCAAATGTTACTGCAGTAATTAATCCAGGTCAGAACAGTTGAACACACATGGTGTATGAAAATTTATTACTTTCCAAAGTGGGATTTACTGGGATTTCCGGATTTGATTATTCAGTAGAACCTGTCTTGAGAGACCGCCTTTTGGGCCACACAAAAGTGGTCTCTCAAGACATGTCTCTCATAACAGGTTTCAGGTTTTCTCAAGTCAGTAAATAACCAACCACAAAATTCAGAAATGGAGAAGAATGGATTTCTGTAATTACTTTGTAGTTGTTCTTTTGTATGAAGTTTTTGTAACAAATTGAAATGGACTGTTATAAAAATTATAAAAATAAATTAGTGTTGAAAATCTTCATTGAAGATTTTCAACACTAATTTATTTTTATAATTTTTATAACAGTCCATTTCAATTTGTAACAAAAAGATTTTCAACACAAATTTATTTTTATTCCTATCTGTCACATTTCAGGTATGTATGAAATAGTTTATTCAGCAATAATCCTAATCTTTTCACAGGGGTCTTATAAGAACATCTCAATCTTTAATGAGTAAGCAATTGAAACCCAATTAAGAGCTTTTAACTTTTAATTATGTTAGTATAACCACAATGGATTTTCCAATTCCAGAACAGGTAAAAAGCTTTTGTCATGGTTTCAGTCTTCAAAGGGGCGATCTCTCAAGACAGGTCCATTATGGCATAAAAATACAAGTTGGTACCAGGTCACAGTGGTCTCTCAAGACAGGTGGTCTCCCATAGCAGGTCCTTTATAGAGTAAAATCAATCGGTGCCTGGCAGATGCGGTCTCTCAAGACAGGTGGCCTCTCAAGACAGTGGTCTCTCAAGACAGGTTTTACTGTAAACGATAACTTCACAAGTGAATTATGCAATCAACAATTGTGTCATGTATCCATGCACACAAACGAAGATGCTTTGCTGTGGGTGTAATGGGGACTTCATTGTTTTTTGTTTTTTTAACCCTTTACCTAATATGAGAAGCAGACGACACTTGCAAAAAAAATTCTTGAATAGCTATTATTTTCATTTTTTGTCTCAAAAACATAGATTAAGACCCCTCATTGGAATGACCTCGACGAGCTCATTCCAATGATGGGTCATAACCTATGTTTTAGAGACAATAAAAGAAAAAATAATGAAAATTAATTGGTGATTTTTGAGAATGGCGCTGGCTGTTACGTTAGGTAAAAGGTTAAATAACATAATTATCATTAATAATGAAAAGTAATAAACAGAGTAATCGCTTGACTGGACTGGTTACGTGAAATAATTCATTCGAGGTGAGGGGCTATATTGTAAAACACTCATGCACATTCGTGCACTCGTGATTGTATAATGTCCCTCACCTCTCATGAATTATTTCATGTAACCAGTCCAGTCAAGCAATTACTCTCTATGTTATTGTATTGACCATTCATCTATTATTAGACTCTTGACCACCTCAGGTCCAAACCTGTGACGAGGGGCAGCTTTGAGCCTGAGGTGGTCAGGAGTCTGACTTTTCCTCTGAGTGCAGTTGGCATGCTGTATGCCTACATGCCTAATGAATATCTGTTCTGAGGAACTATAATGACCCAATATACAGTTGTTTCTGGAGGTCACAGAGTATGATTAAAGTTGACTTTAATCGATTATTCTTCTTCAAAAGTCGAGCATGAAATTTCATTTTATAATCGTGCCAGCCTTACCGAGTCGTTGACTGTCATTCTCATCCTGTATTTAAAAAAACTTAATCCAAAATTGTACAGATGTTCAACCAAATGGCAATCTAATCAAGAAAGAGACCACCTTTGCGATCACATTACTCTATGTCTCCTCTTTTGATTCAGATGAGGTTTTTAGTAAAAAAAAATTAATTTAAGTTAAGTTTTTCCATGTGTTACAGGCCATTCGATTTGAGGCAAATGGCCGTTTGGGTCACATGGTGGTTACCTAAAATGAAAAACACGTGAACGAAAAACAGGATGGGCCAAATTGTCTCTAGATTACACAAAATTTTCGCTAAGTTGTCTCTAGATTACACACAATTTTCGCTAAGTTTGAATGAATGGTGGAATGATGTTGAGCATCAACCAATCATCAGTGGCACAGGTGTTTGCATCTACCTAAAGTATGGCTGCTCTGTTGGCCAATCATTGGCCAACACAGCAGCTATACTTCAGGCAGATTGAAACACCTGTGCTGATGGTTGATTGATGCTCAACATCATTTTAAACTGTTTATCATTTTAAGATGTAACATAGGTACAAAATCAGGAAATGGCAATAATTCATGCCTCTGCCACAAATAGTGTTTATGGATGCCATACTCTTCTGCAGTATGCCAGTCCATGCCTAGATTAGGTTATATTGCAACTAAATTGTATCTGAATTGCTGCAACACAGACTCATTATTGTTCCGAAGGATTCAACTCTATTCATTAGGATTCTGCCCAAAGAAACAAGAACTTGGCTGTGACACAACAGTTCATATGGCAGCATAGTTGCGATGCAGATATGTTTAGACTACCCAGGGGGTTACAGGAATCAAGTACAGGGGAACAAACGATAACTTACCAAAGTTCAGACCAGTTGAACGATAAATGGGTTATGCAAAATTTTGGAAACAACAGGACTGTGTTAAGAACATGGAGATATAGTAAGGCGTAAAACAATTAAAAATCTGTTTCTCCGGTCCTCCCGCATGGTCCTTTTGGCTGCCACATGCTCTCTTTTTATAAACAATGTGAACTTAAAAAAAATAAAAATTAAATGGTTTATGTCTGATATTTTACCCAAGTTAAAAAGGTGATAAATTTGTCTCTTGAGTGCAAGAAGGCTTTGCTAAAGCATTGCAAAGCCTTCCTTCTCTCAAAGGATGAAATGCACCACCACCCATGCTATGCTGAAGATTAAAAGGCCTAAAACATAAACCAAGAACATGAACTATTGATGGCAAAGAAATAATTACAAAAATAAAAAATAAAATAAAAAAACACTCGCCGGCATGCAATTTTACAAATAATGGCTTGAGAAACAGAAGCTCTACTTTGTGTAGCCTAAGCATCACTTCAGCCTCCTTAAATTAAAAAAAAATAAAATAGGTTTGTACGACATCACTCACCACAAAAAGCTCTGTCTGTTAATATCTCCATTGGTTTAACGGAATAGTTTGTACATCACCACTCACTCCGAAAAGCTGTGTCTCTAAATATCCAGTCCTGGTAATTCATCCTTGTTTCCTCAGCAAAAAAATTGCTGTGGAAAAACTGGTGCTTCCATGGCAATTGCCGTGTAGCCTGTTCGATTGTGTAAAAATCATCAGGGGCAGGGCGTAGTCTCGATTGCCATGTATATGTAGTGTGTGGTGAAGTGAAAACTTTCAAGTACCTTTAACAAGTGAAAGTAGTCCGAGATACATGTGTATTTAATCCCAATCAATGTTCAGAATCTTTCACTCAATTAGATCATGCCAATATCCTGAACCGTGTGAATGCTGAGAAAAAAGCATGGAAGTAAGCATGCGACTTTTTCATTATGTATAGTATGAGTGAAAATATGATTCAGCATAACCACAAGCTAAGTATCTCACTGTTTCTATGTTGATAACACCAAAATCTGACATCAGTTTCTGGAAAGCTCTATAAGAGCTTTCCAGAAACTGATGTCAGATTCTGGTGTTATCAACATGGAAGAAGCAGAACACATAGTTTCTAGTGGTTATGCTGCAACTTGTACTGCAAATTGTATGATTAGTAATACAGCCTAGTGAAACACACATGGTTTGATTTCTTGTGTAACCTGGAAGTTGCGTAATTTCTGCTACCACAAGGCTTTCTGAATTTTTCATTTTCTTGGCATTTGCTGCGGCACTGCTGACTGCTGAGGGTAAATTACCAGGGCTGAATATCTCCAGTGGGTTCAGCCTAACTTGCCTTTGATCATTCTTATGGGTGCTGTGGGATCATTTGTTAAGCCTATTGAGACACAAAAAACACATAAATTTGGGTAACAATGAATAAAGTTTATCCAATTGATATGTTCTCATTGCCACATTTTTCTGTTACTGCCCCTTCAATAAAGGAGAAAATGTGACAATGAGAATAGGATCACGTATTCGCCCCTTTGCTGGAAAAACCAAGTGATGGGAGTCCATAGGGACCACAAATTCAGTTCCCCCTCAGTTAGGTAGTTTATATAGAATATACCCATAGTAGCTTGGTGTACCAAATGTTCACCACTCATGGTGAAGTGGTGTTAACCATGAGCCTTTGGCACATGGTTAACACCACTTCACCAAGAGTGGTGAACATTTGGTACATCAAGCTACTATGGGTATATTTTATTTATACCATGATCATCAGATTAATAAGAATTTAATTGTTAAATCAGTATTCACATATGCGAATCTGTTTTTGTTTATATGAGCACCGGTGGGCGGTACTTCCACTGGCAATTTTATCACCGAACGAAATAGAAAATGAAACGCACAAATTATGGTGCCTTTTTCATTTTAATGACATATTATTTCGTGTTATGGATGCTTTATTAACATGAGACAATGTATGTTTGTCAATTTTTGGTATCTTATGAGGTAAACTTATTTAAATGTTATAAATAATTGCTGGTTTCATTTCACTCTTCACGAGACAACGAGTGATAAATTTAGACAAGTTTGCATTCAGGTCGAGGTCACCAAAGGTCAACTTGGATGTAGTTCCAGTGTAGGTGTAAATTTTAACTATTGAAACCCCATTGCTGGCGTGTTCACCACGGTTGGTGTGTAAAGCTAAAATTTATGTCATAGACATTTTATATACAGTAGAGTAGGTAAGGCTCCACAATGTAGATCTTCTGTTTCTCGGGCCATTATTTGTAAAATTGCATGCGGGCAAGCGTTTTTTTATTTGATTTTTCATTTCTGTAATTATTTGGTTGCCATCAAAAGTTCATGTTCTTGGTTTATGTTTTAGGCCTCACAATCTGCAGAATAGCATGGGTGGTGGTGTATTCCGCTAAAGCATTGCAAAGCCTTCTTCGACTCAAGGGACAAATTTATCGACTTTTTTCACTTGGGTAAAATATCAGACATAAACCATTTAATTTTTATTTTTTTAAAGTTTACATTGGTTATAAAAAGAGAGCATGCGGCAGCCAAAATGACCATGGAGGAGGGCCTGAGAAACAGATTTTGAATTTGTTTAGGCCTAATCATGGTATAAATTAGGGTAACAAATGAATAAAGTTTATCCAATTGATGTGTTCTCATTGTCACATTTTTCCTTTATTGACCCGTCAATAACGGATAAAAGCTGACAATGAGAACATGATTACGCATTCGTCCCTTTGCTGGAAAAAACAAGTGATTGGATTCCATAGGGGCCACAAGTCCAGTTCCCTCCCAGAAAGATAGTTTGATGAGTTTATGCACAAACTCATCAAAACCGTTTTTATGTTTTCGTTGAGTCTTGTGGTTCGGTTTTCTGGTTTTTCACTAACACTGTGACCAAACAGGAAAACCTTCTGGTTTTAGTGATTAGCACATGACAGATATGGCCATCACATTGAATGGTAAAACGTTAATGTCCATATTGATGATCTCATTTCAGCTTGGTTCAATGACTATCGAATGCCTATCCACTCCATGCCATACAACAGGTCATATATGCTATTATATTACTGGAGAGAAATTAGATCAACCAGCTGTATTCACAGGTAATTTTATCTCTTTACCTTTCCTGGTACTTATTAGTCCTCCACAGGTTTCCGTGAGGGGACATATGGATTGCCATCTGTCTGTCAAGTCTGTCTGTCCTGTTACCACCCATATCTCCGAAATGGTTGAATGTTGGTGTTTCAAATTTTTTAACATTAATCGGACATTTTGAATATGATGCCTGTCAAATATTGAAAAAACAAAAATTAAAGATGGCTGAATGGTGGCCATTTTTGTTGTACGTTTTTTGTGTGTTTTTATATTTTAATACGTTACCACTTGTATCTCTGAGATGCTTGGATGTTGGTGTTTCAAATTTTAAACATTAATCACACATTATAAAAATATGATGCATGTCAAATCTTGTAGAAAAAAACTAAAGGTGGCTGAATGACGGCTGTTTTTGTTGTGATTTTCTTTTGGTATTTTTTTCATACCTTTATACCTTTCCACCTCTATCTCTGAGATAGGGGGTGCGGTGGCTCAGTGTTAGACTGTTGGACTTCTATGCTAGAGGTCCCGAGTTCGATCCCTGTCCCAGACGACACGCGTTGTGTCCTTGGGCACAGAACTTTATCATGGTTGCCTACATGGGGGCACGGTGACGCCGTGTACTAAGGCGTACTGCACGTCGGTGGTGCACATGTCTTCAACCGCTGTAACCCTGCTTGAGCAGAGCTTGAACAGAGTTAGAATGTTGAGGAACTGACAGTTGCTCATCGATGCTAGGTGGTTCTCTCTGGGTAATCTGGCTTCCTCCACCCGTAAAACATTCACGGTCACGATTAGCCATTGTGCATAAGTATGTGACCTTAAACACCTAGAAATAAACAAATAAATCTCAGAAGCTTGGCTGTTGATGTTTCAAATTTTTAACATTTAATAATCACCCATTTTGTAAAAATGATGCATGTCATATTTTGTAGCGGGTGTGTGGCTTGAACAAATATCAATGGATTTGGTCAAAATTTGGTATATGGGACTTTCTCAACACTGTCTTGGGCGAGTTTTCAAAATGATGCAGTTCGACCATACCAAGCAGAGTTATGGCCCTTAATTAGTTAATTTTGGCACATTTCCACTCGTTAGTATGATAACTGGAACAAATTATAACAGATTTGTTAGATGTTTGGGATATGAGACTTTCCTGACAATGTCTAGAATGAGTTAAAAAAACTGGTGCAGTTTGATTATCTTATGCAGAGTTTTGGGCCTTAATTAGTTCATTTTTATGCATTTTCCACATTTTCAGCTTGTTAGTGCGATAACTTGAACAAACAGATTTTGTCTGTATTTTGGATATAAGACTTTCTTAATGTATTGAACAAGTTCGAAAACAGGCAAGGTTCGATCATACCAAGCAGACTTATGGACCTTAATTAGTTAATTTTTAGCTCCCTCATAGGAATCCTGACATATGAAGCAATGCTTGTTTACTCTTGTAAACAAGCTCTGTTTCACTGGTGAAATAGGACACAGTCACTAATGCTTGGGGTGCGACTCCTTTAAAATAGGTAACATGGGGCATAAAGGATAGACTGATCTTGACTTCATCTCCATGTTGTGGTCATGATTAGCCATTGTGCAGGAGTATGTGACCTTAAACACCAATAAATAAGTAAATAATTTTAACCCAACTTGACAACATCAAGTATGAGCTATTGGGATGGTATACGATCTGTCGTCTGTCCCACTATATATTTTTATACTGTACCAATGACCCAGACATAGCTGGTGCTAATTCTCAAAAATCTAGGGCCAAACACAAATTTTGCCCCCCAATCCCCAAAATTTGCATCTAAAACCGAAAAAATCATGTCCTAAATGGTCCTCCATACTTTTCCTCCACTGCGTATGCGCAATGTCAAGGAGGTCTCAAAATTGGTTCCAATTATCATTCTTTGTTTGGCCCTTCATCAGTTCACATCTGACTGATATTTGTGCTTGTAAATCTCAGTTTAAATGATGCCAGACACATAAATATTAGAGAAATGGTGGATCTAAAGAGGAAATAGAAGGAGGAGAGGAAAAATGAGTGGCAGGAAATAATCAGGGCTGTAACTTAAAATTTTTTTACGAAATTATGTTATGTTGCCTAATTTCGAGGCATGGGCCTGTTGTTGTCATTCTTGCTATAAAGTTACACTGCTTGTTCAGTGTTTCCTCTCTCCCTTTCCTTTAAGCCCCCCTCCCCCACCCCCCCCCCCCCCCTCCACCCCACCCCCTTGCTATTCTCCCATGCTTTTGGCATATTTTTTGAAAAATTATTACTAAAATTTCTTGGGAGTTTTAGCTGGGTAACAGAATGAATTCTTTTCTTTTCCCCATGTTTACGTCCTCACCCATGGGTGGTTAGGCGTAGTGTTCTGCATCTACCATCTGATGTTCTGCAGTTTCTTCCCTGGAAGTCTCTGTTTTGCATCAGATAGTGTGTTATTGGTAACTGATTTCGGGCCATGTTTATCAGTGCCTGGAGTCATGTTTCTGATGTTTATACACTTCTTGTTTACATTGACAACGGTTTCTGTTGAGGGGGATTTTCTTGTCTTTGTATTAGCTTAATCATAACAAGATACATTATTATTATAAGTAAGTGTTGCATTAATTTTTTTGTAATATTTTAAAAAAATTTTGTCCACACTTAGGCTTTTTGGGATCCATTTGGGCTCAACGTTACTTTCAGAAACTTGGGCTTTTCTGAACAAATATTTTTTCCAAAAATATTTTTGATTTCAATTATTTTTTCTATGTTAATGGATGATGTTATTATGTATCTTTGTTTTCAGGGGTTGGTCAAATACTAGGACTTTTTGAGTTCTTTTCACAATGAAAGGATATTGTTCAAATTGTAATAAGAGGAAATCTTCCTCTGACTTTCATAATCATTGTATTAATTGTAGTCAGTGTACTCGCACTAACTCCTGTTCAGTATGTGTCAATTGGGATGACAAACATTGGAAACGTGTGTCACGGTATGTTGTTAGCGGGGAAAAGGCCATGCCGGTCCTTTCTCCGCAGGGTCACTCTAGTTTATCAATCTCCATTTCAGAGGAACAAGAACAGGGTGATGTTTCTGTGATGTCTTCCAAAAGTGTGCCTCCGTCGTCACAGTTAAATGAAGAGCTAGCGGCAAAAGTGCTCATGGAAATACGTCAATTGCCTAAGAGGTCCCTAGTAGGATCGACAGCATTGGCATCCGCTAGCTCGCCCGGTGTAGCGACCATTCATCGAATGGCTCGGCAGCCGGGTTCGTCCGTTGCGGTCCAGGAAGGAGATTTGGGTGATGCGAGCACTATAATAAGACAAAGTGCACACCCAGTGACGACGGATCAGAGGAGAGAATGGAGGAAGCCTATTAATCCGGTTCCTAGCTCGTCCAGGTCCATCCGGGCTGCGAGCGAGAGAGGTCCCTCTCTCGTACAACAACATCTGGGACCAGATGTTGTGGTACAAAACATTTCGCATTCGGAGCATACGTCTGCCGCTCGGGACGCTCCGTTATATAGACAGTCCGGAGAGACTGTCGATAAGGCTTCCTCATCCTCACGGCAGCGCACACGACCGCACCTTGGCTACGTGACCGCAGATATCCAGCCAGCTTCACCGATTAGGGATTCCACGGCGACCAGGTCACGCCATCCAGTAGCCAGGGACACGTGGCCTGTAGACTCCGGACGTTCGCATAAAAGGAGTATGCAGGAGTCAACGTACACAGAGCTTCCAGCGGCAAAGCAACGTAAGACCGCTACTCCACAGGCCTCAGTGACGGACGTGCTATCCCAAATAGCACAACTTATCGCAGCATCCCAGCAAACGACAGAATCTCTGTCGGATCAGGAATTATCCGACGACGCTGGGTCGGTACGCTCCGCCGAAGCATCGGGTACGGACGACCGAGAACTTCATAGGGTCCGGCAGGATGGCGAAAAGGATTCGGAGGATTTGGAGCTTTCCCTTTCGGAACAACATAAAGCTGCCATAGATTTTATCCGGCATTATCTCCCAGAGGTTGTTCCGTTGGACCAAAATGCTGCGATGCCAGATAAGAGACTGATAGCGTCATTGGACACAGAATTTTTTGATCGGTTTAGGGACATCGTCCCTGAGTTTCCGACACAGTCCAATAAGGTCACAAGAACATTCGAATTATTGAACGACGCCATTTATAAGCTTGCTACCAAAACGGGCAAGTCTGGTTTCTTATCCGCAAATGCCCTAAATCTGCCTTTCATCAATTCAAGGAATAAATTCGAAACGGCAGGACAGGGCATACCGAGAGTTCCTCTGCGTCTAGACGACGAGGCTGAAGACTTGGAATTGTCTATACCGTCGTCTATGTCAATTCCAACCACGATGTTGGAAACGACAATAATGTCTAACAGAGTTAACTTAGACGCTTTATCATACGCAGATCACCTTACTAAGGCGTTATCATTACGTCTTCAAGGGAAAGAATTCCAGGATATACAATCCTCATTAAGACTTCTTTCAAGGGCAGTAGCTTATTCCACGTATAATTCCGCCCTTTCAGTGGCAAACCTGGAGTTGGTTAGACATGACGCAGCCCTAGCTACATCCACGCGCGTGGATGGTAAGGTGAAGAACTCTCTCAGAGTCGCTTCGGTCTCCGGAGAGCTTCTCTTCGATGGCAAGCTTTCAGCAATCTATGATAAGATAACTAAGAAAGCTTCGGACTCTCTGCTTTTCAAATCCGCTTCCAAAAAGCCGGATACAGCAGAAAAGAGTAAGACAGGCACTTCTGGGACAAGTACGCCCAAGAGAAGTTCCTATAGAGGTTCCTATGCATCCTCTAGGTCTTATTCTAGAGACCGTCAAGGCAGCGACTCTCGTGGGGGATGTTCTTCTGGCCGACATTACGGTCAGACGTCCCTAGGTCGATGGGGCGAGGTGCGGGTCACGGAGGACGTAGTTTCTCCTTCCGCAAGCCTCGCAGGTCCAGGAGGTGATGGTTTGAACCTCTATCGTGTTCCGGTAGGCGGAAGATTATCGAGTTTTATAAATGATTGGGCATCAATTACGGACGACCCCTGGGTTCGAGGGGTAATTTCGGAAGGACTAAGAATATCCTTCAAACGAAAGCCTCCATTAACTCGAAGTCCAAAATGGACTCGGCTTCCGTCAAATCCGCAGAAAAGAGACGCTCTTTTATCAGAAGTACAGTCTCTTCTGAAGAAGAACGTGGTAGAGGTCGTAGAACACCAGGAATCACCGGGTTTCTACAGCCATCTGTTTCTGGTTCTGAAACCAGACGGCTCGTTCCGTCAAGTCATAGATCTGAGCTGGATAAACAAGCTGATCATCGCTCCGAAGTTCTATATGGAGACAATTCGATCAGTCAGAGCGAGTATTCTGGTGAACGACTATGCTACAAGCATAGATCTCAAGGATGCGTACTTTCATGTCATGGTACATCCGACATTCAGAAAGTATCTACGCTTTGCAGTCCTAGGAGTTGTATATCAGTTCCGAGCGATGTGCTTCGGTTTGAACCTAGCACCCTGGGCTTTCACTCGAATAATGAACTTGGTAATGATATATTTCCGAGCTCATTCGTCTGTGGTAACGTCGGCCTACCTGGACGACATTCTTCAGAGGTACGGCAATGAGTTAACGCTTCAGAACGATGTGCAGAATCTGCTTCTATTACTCCGACGTCTCGGTTTTATAATAAACGAGGAGAAGTCGGAGCTGGTGCCGTCCAAGTCATTCACTCATCTGGGAATGAGCTTCGAGAGGCACAACAATCTCGTTCGTCTGCCGTTAACCAGAGCGAAATTAATCAGTTGTTACGCTCGCTATTGTCTTCACTCAGACAAAGTCACAGCGAGAGAGTTCATGAGACTGATAGGTCTGTGCGGAGCTGCTGCGGATCTCATTCAGATCGGGCGGTTACGCACTCGTCCTCTCCAAATTCTCTTGACTCAGAATTGGAGTGTAAAGATTCATTCACTCGATATAGACGTTCTCTTGTCAAATCAAGTGAAACAAGGGCAAACATTCAGTGGTTGACTCAGGGAGTCCCACTGCAGTTGCCGGATCCGAGTTTTACGATTATGACGGATGCCAGTCAAACAGGTTGGGGTGCAACATTGATCCCAATGGATTCGAAGTGCCAGGGTCTTTGGGATCCGCAATTTCTAGGCAAGCACATAAACATCAAGGAAAGATGTCAATTTGGCTTGCACTACATCATTGGATGAACATTATTCAGAAAGCACATGTCCAAATCCTGTCTGACAATACAACAGTAGTAGCGTATATTCGGAACCAGGGAGGCACTCATTCCGTTCCCTTATTCAATTTAACGGAAAGAATCCTTCTGTTTGTTCTAGAACACCAAGTTCTACTTTCGGTCTGTCATATTCCGGGTCGTCTGAATGTATTAGCAGACTCCCTTTCACGGAAGGGTCGCTTGTTGCCGTCAGAATGGACTCTCAACAAACAGGTATTCAATCAGATTTGCTACCAATGGGAGCGGCCAATGATAGACTTATTTGCGACACAACTCAACAATCAGTTGCAGACATATGTGTCTCCATGTCCGGATCCCCAAGCATATGCAGTAGACGCTCTATCAATCTCGTGGGACGGAATGATAGGATATGCATATCCTCCAGCACCGTTGATTCAGCAGATATTGCTAAAGATAAAACAATCTCAATGCAAAATTCTGTTGGTAGCATCTCTGTCTCCACAGAGACCGTGGATAAATCTACTCAGGTGTCTGCTGTGGGACTTACCACGAAAACTTCCTCCACGAGAGGATCTTCTTTCGCAGGGGAAATCGCGTCAACTACATCACAACCCGCAAGGTCTCAACCTTCACGTATTTCCATTGTGCGGTCCTTCTTGCACGGCAAACATTTTACAGGACGAGCAGTGGACGCAATTTCTAACTGTAGGAGGACCTCCTCTTCGCTAAACTATGAGGCTAAGTGGAAGGTCTTTTGTTGTTGGTGTAGGGATCATTCTGTTGATATTTTTGATCCCTCCATTCCAGACATTGCAAACTTTCTAGTATACTTGTTTGACGAGATCAAACTGCAGCCTGTTACTATTAAAGGTTATAGGTCTATGTTATCTGATACCTATGCACACCATGATAGTTTACAAATTGATTCTAATGTCTCTTTATCTAAATTAGTTAGAAACTTCTCAATAAATAGACCTAGAACTCTTAAATTAATTCCTAAATGGAATTTAGCTTGGGTTCTTCTTAAACTAAAAGAAAAGCCATTTGAGCCTCTTGAGACAGTAGATTTCAAATTCTTGTCTTATAAGACAGCATTTCTCTTAGCTTTCTCTTCTGCTAGAAGAGTCAGTGAGCTTCATGCACTATCTGTGGACGATTCTCACTATCGTAGTGACGGGAACCCTATTACCTTTACTACTAATGTTGGATTTTTTTGGCTAAGAATCAGGCTCCTAATAAATATCCGGAACCTATTGTTATTAAGGCCCTTCCATCTTCAGACGGGCATAGGCCTTTACTCTGTCCGGTTAGAGCTTTATGTATTTATAAACGAAGATCTCAGTTTATCAGAAAGGGTCGAAAACGTTTCTATCTCTGATGCCTAATAGGAAGGACATTACTGTCCATTCTATTGCTAGATGGATTCAATTAACTATCCGTACTGCTTATGATAATCTATCTTCAACTCAGCAGTCTGTGCTTAAGATTTCGGCTCATGAAGTAAGAGCTCTTTCTACATATTGGGCTTACGCAAATAGTGTTGCTATTACAGATTTAATGAAGGCTGCATATTGGTCTCAGCCATCCACATTCACGAATTTTTATCTCAGAAATATTGAGTCCATTTCTGGAGACCTGCATTGTTTAGGTCCGTTATCTGTTGCTCAGAATGACGTCCACTAAACAGTTGCAACTATAGTTATGCAGGCTTTCTGTTCCGGCAGTGACTCCATCCTGCTGCCCTCTTCGCTCTGGGCTATTTGACCCAGGGGAAGGGGGGGGGGGAGGGTGTTCCCTTAGGTCACCTGCTTTATAGTGAAAAGCAAGGGGATACCTCCTCCGGAGTCAGTAATTCTGAGTCGTTACCGGGATGGTTTTAAAGTGTAAAGTTAATGTTTAAAATTCATGTCATATTTTTAAAGTGTAGCTCGGTGTGAAGCATTTGTATATGTCATGTGTCAAACGGGCGTTAATATACAATCCTCGGACACTTTTAAAGAGTATAAAGAGTCTCAATTCTCTGGACTGACTTTATTTATTGGCTTACTTTAAAAATAGTTAGTATAAAGGGTTATATTGGATGTTAATAGAGAACATGAATGTTATTATGCTCAGTTATGGAGGGTGTTGTGTCTTTCTAATTTATCATAAATAAGAAAGATACATGTAAAGCCTAATACTCTTTTTCTCCTCGAGGGGATGACTCTACTATATATAGTTGAGCTTATTGGATGTTCCTCTATGCCCTAGGCCCTCCAGCCTTTTTTACTATTCAGCTATGTCTGGGTCATTGGTACAGTATAAAAATGTTAAAAAATTTACAGTAATTTATATATTTTTTATACTTACCAATGACCCAGACGGGGATGGCCCTCCCAGGAGTTGGGAACTCATACCTCCCCACTGAGTACATAGCGCTGACCAGGCACTGCTTGTAAGAATGATAATTGGCGCCAATTTCGAGACCTCCTTGACACTGTGCATGCGCAGTGGAGGAAACGTATGGAGGACCATTTAGGACATGATTTTTTCGGTTTTAGATGCAAATTTTAGGGATTTGGGGGGCAAAATTTGTGTTTGGCCCTAGATTTTTGAGAATTAGCACCAGCTATGTCTGGGTCATTGGTAAGTATAAAAAATATATAAATTACTAATAAATTTTTTAACATTCGTATATTACTCTGTCTGTCCACAATTCCTTTAGCACAGCCTACAGACTGCAGCGCTCACCTCATCAGTTCCAAATTTTATACATGGCTTTGGGGAATGTCTGGATGGGAGCTATTGAATGGCTTAAAATTTTGTTGAAAAACATGGCTGCCAGAAGCCATCTTAAATTTAGCATATAAATTGTCAACAATTCCATTGGCACATCCTACTGGCCACATCTCTTACGATCTTTTTCAAATCTGAAGTGTAGCTTTGGTGTGATTTCTTGATGGGAATGATCAAATTTTTCTGAATTGCATTGATAAACATGGCTGCCAGCAGCCATCTTGAATTTGTCAACAATTCAATTAGCATACCATACAGGCCACATTTCTCACCCAATCTTTTTCGTATGAAGCTTTGGTGTCATATCTAGATGGGAACAATCAAATTTTTCTGAATTTCGTTAATAAACATTGCCGCCAGCAGCCATCTAGGATTTGTCAACAATTCAATTAGCATACCATACAGGCCACATTTTCACTCAATCTTTTTCAAATTTCATATGTAGCTTTGGTGTCATCTAGATGGGAGCTATGAAATTTTTCTGAATTTTATTGAAAAACATGGCTGCCATCTTGGATTTGGCATATAAATTGTGAACAATTCCATTAGAAGCACACCCTACAGGCTAGATATCTTACCAATTTTTTTTTCAAATTTCATATGGAACTTTGGTGTGATGTCTACATAGGAGTAGGGCTGCACGGTAAACCAGTAATTACCGGTATTGAGAATGATACCGGATGAATACCGGTATTGTTTTAAAAGTACCGGTATATCCTAAGAAATAGTATTGGATCAAATTATCGAAGTTGAAGTCAGTATATTATTAAGGAAAAACAGTAAATGTATTCTATCATGTCTGTCAACTTCTGTGATAAAGTACACGTCAATCAATCTTTATTTGACGAATGAAAACCTAGTTTGCAGCCTACTTGAGATTCGTAAGTTACAAGTAAGTATACACGTACCAGCAATTTGAAACTGAAACTGAAAGTTGAATATTTTGGGGTTGCGTCGAATTCAGGGAATGAATACTTTGACACATTTGTGTATGTAATCTTGCGTTTTCCCGTATGGATAATAAACTTACTCACAAAATCATTATAGGGATTGTTCGTTTTATTTATTCCATTCCTCTCAAAAACAGATAAAACCTGCAGCCACGTTGATCAACATTTCCATCAACACTGTGAACTTTGAACTTATGAATATTAATAAGCTATTCAACGGCAATGAAGGCATGGATTGGACATCCCTGTCACTTTTCATCCCAGTTTTAAAACGACAACCAGCAATATAAAACCGAACTATTTTTTGTAACTTCAAATATTTTATTACAGATGTTATCCCAGAAATTAATAATGAATTCAAATAAATATATATCTCAACCCTTTAAGAACTGTGATAACCACGCATCACATCAGGTGTAGTTGAGGGGGCATGAACATAAACAGTACAGAAACAGAAACAAAGGGAAGGGATGGCCTGCACAAAAATAATCCATTCAGACATTAATAATTGCCACTCACATGAACATTAATTACTTACACAAACACACCACTGAACATATCTATCAACACTTAAAATACAATAGGTTGAACTCTTGTAATTATATAAATTCCTAGCCATTTTCCAGTTTGAAAGTTTACACGAGTTTCTTGTACTGTTATGAACAATTGTAAATACTTTTCAGGTGGAGAATATATGGTGATGTAATTAATTGGTAAGGCCCCCACAAAGTAGATTGTCTGTTTCTCAGGCCATTTTTTGTAAAATTACATGTCGGCTTGCATTTTTTTTTTTTTTTTTTTTTATAGTTATATTTTTGCCACCAAAAGTTCATGTTCTTGATTTGTTTTATGTTTTAGGCCTCATAATCAACAGAATAGTATGGGTGGTGGTGTATTTTGTTTCTTGAGTGCAAGAAGGCTTTGCATTGCAAAAACATTGCAAGGCCTTCTTGCACTTAAGGGACAAATTTATCAATTTTATTAGCTGTCCGGACAAGTGCCCCCCCCCCCCCCACCCCCAGACAACTGCCCCCCCCCCCCAGTCCAAAAATGCAGACTTGGATAACTGCCCCCCAGTCCAATTGGCAGCTAGGACGACTGCCCCGAGTCAATTTGTCACATAGGACATCATCTAGGATAACTACCCCCCAGTCTGATTGGCATCTAGGACGACTGCCCCCCCAGTCCAGTTGACTCCCCACATTTGTTCTTAATGCAACTCAAGTAAATCTGTATTTTGTTTTAATTTACATTGAAAGGAATTGAATTGAAAGGATAAATATTATTACTAAATAAACATGCTACATGAAACAAAAAACCATTGTATTGCTTCGAGTGTGAATGATATGTGAATGAAATTTTTATGTTGAAAGAACAAAAAGAACAAAAAAAATAGACTCCAAAGCCAATTGCATTAGTCTCAAAACACAATCTTTTAGCTTGTTATTGTTTTTACATAAATATAAAATAGAAAATGTCAAGGGTTAGTTGTTTTTTATTCACAGTCTTCAAAAATGTCCAAAGTCCCAAGACTGGGGGCAGTCATCCTAGTTGCCAATTAGACTGGGGGGGGGGGGGGGGGGGGGGGGGGGGTAGTTATCCTAGATGACAAATGTACTGGGAGGGGGGGGGGCAGTCGTCGTAGGTGACAAATGGACTGGGGGCAGTCATCCTATGTGATAAATTGAACTGGGCGGTAGTCATTCTAGCTGCCAATTGGACTGGGGGGCAGGTGTCCAAGTGTGCATTTTTGGACTGGGGGGGGGGGGGGGCGGGGGGCAGTTGTCTGGGAGACATTTGTCCTACATTTATTTTATTAACTTGGGTAAAATATTTTTACTTTTTTAAGTTTGCATTGGTTATAAAAAGAGAACATGTGGAAGCCAAAAGGACCATGCAGGAGGGCCTGAGAAACAGATTTTTTACTTTTTTAAGCCTAATCCATTCTCTTTATTCTGTATATGCAGTCAAATTTTAATATCTATTTAAGTTATTACCTGTCATGTATCCCGTTAAAGGTTAGAAATGGGGTTAATGATCTCTATTTATTAGTATAGAATTGTTAAGAGTTGGGCATGTTGTTTTTCTACAGAAATTGAATTAGGGTAATGGTGCAGTTTGACAGGTACAAAAGTGCATTTTCTCAGCATGTTTTTTCTTCAAAATAGTGCATAATACAGCCACAGAAATTCTAGTTTCAACTGTACACTGGTCTGCAAAAAACCAAAACTTGCCATATTTCTCTGTTTAAAAACAAAATATATGTTTAAAATTGTTCTGATAAGGCCTAAAAAACTTAAAAATCTGTTTCTCAGGCCCTCCCGCATGGTTCTTTTGGCTTCCGCATGCTCTCTTTTTATAACCAATGTAAACTTAAAAAACAAAAATTAGATGGTGTACAGTACGTGGAGAGTGGATTGTAACTAAATCACCCGCGGAGTGGAGTTGTCACCCAAGCTATAACTTTCAAATAGTGTACATATCAACAAAAAACACAAGCAATGTTTCAGCCAATGGACCTCCGGGTTTAACCCAGAGGTCCATTGGCTGAAACTTTGCTTGTGTTGGTTATGCTTTGCAGCAAATTTGCAATTATTGATTGGGTGGAATCTCCACTCTGTGGGTGATTTAGTGATAATACACTCTCCACGTACTGTATGTCTGATATTTTACCCAAGTTAAAAAATTGATAAATTTGTCCCTTGAGTGCAAGAAGGCTTTGCAATGCTTTAGCATTGCAAAGCCTTCTTGCTCTCAAGGGAGGAAATACACCACCACCCATGCTATTCCATAGATTATGAGGCCTAACACATAAACCAAGAACATGAACTTTTGATGTCAAAGAAATAATTACAGAAATAAAAAATAAAATAAAAAATGCTTGCCCGCATGCAATTTTAAATAATGGCCTGAGAAACAGAAGATCTACTTTGTGCGGCCTAACTGCCCCTTGTTACCAGACAGTCTCTTATTACCATACCTTACGATATATAACCCTTTACCCAACGTAACAGCAAAACACAGCCAGCGCTATTCACAGAAATCGTCAATTAATTTTCATTATTTTTTTCATTTTTTGTCTCAAAACATAGGTTATGACCCCTCATTTGAACAAGCTCATCAAGCTCGTTCCAATGAGGGTCATAACCTATGTTTTTGAGACAAAAAAATGAAAAAAAGTGGTCATTCAAGAATTTTATTTGCAAGTGTCGTCTGCTTTTCATGTTAGGTAAAAGGTTGTAATGGCAGTTTTCATTTTTTTTTTTAGGTGATACTCTATTTGTTGGTGCATGTGGTAAGTTTTTTGAAGGTACACCAGAACAGATGTACAGAGCTTTGGTGGAAGTTCTTTCCAAATTACCATCAAACACAGTGAGTGAAAAGAGGAACTTATTTTTTTTGACGCAGGGTTTATGCATGTTTTATGGTAAATTTGAATTGGTTACCCAACTCGTAAAATCATCTTCCTTCCTTGCTCCTTTTTTTCCAAATGACAATTTTGATCAGAACTTTGGAACACTTGTAGGCTTGTTACTTTGAAAATCATAGGTTTGCAACAAATGCCCTCCTGGAATAAGGTTGATAGGTGTGACTGCCCTCATAGTTCTACAGAACTTTCACTACAAAAACCTCATGTTGTGGGGTGCCAATCAAACCTGAAAATAAGCAATCTGTCATTTACAGAATGAGGTCCCCAGAGGGTGAATTTGCTTATGCTATTCCATACAGTGTGCCAGTTTATCCTCTGAGTACCTCTTGCTATTTAGGTTTGAGACCTTGGGGTTCACAGAGGGTAAATTTAGTGATGCTATCCTACTGTCCAGAGTAGCATCACCAAATTCACCCTCTAGGGTCCTTATTCTGAAGATGACTGTCTGCTTATTTTCAGGCTTGGTGCCAATTTATCCAACTGCACTAAAAATTTTAATTTGGCACCAAAACATCTTCACTGGTTAAAAATTTGGCACCACAAAACGTCCTTTCACTTGAGAAGGAAACCGATTGCAGCAGTAAAAAGCATGATCGATGATGAAACAAACACAAAAACTCACTCAAACACTGTGATTCTGTCAATAAGATGTTGGATATAGTGTTTGGTCACCCTTTTGACCTTAATTGTCAGTGAGTGGTGATGGAGCATTGTTTTTTCTTCAATAAAACAGGTTATCAACTTTCCAAAAGGCCACATTTAATGATATAAATACTTTTATTACTTTCCAAAGTGTCTTTTACTGGGATTTCCAGGTTTGATTTTAAACAATAACTTCACAAGTGAGTTATGCAATCAACAATTGGGTCATGTATCCATATGTGCAAACGAAGATGCTTTGCTGTATTGGTGTAATATGGACTTCATTGTTTGTTTTTTTTGCTTTTTTTTTTTTAACCCTTTACCTAACATGAAAAGCTGATTACACTTGCAAAAAAAATTCTTGAATAACTATTATTTTCATTTTTTGTCTCAAAAACATAGGTTATGACTCCTCATTGGAATGAGCTCGACGAGCATGTTCCAATGAGGCATCATAACCTATGTTTCAGAGACAAAAAATAAAAAAATAATGAAAATTAATTGGCAAGTTTTGAGAATAGGGCTGGCCATTTTTGGCCGTTACATTAGGAAAAGGGTGAAACAAAATAATTATCGTTAATAATGAAAAGTAATAAACTGAGTAATCACTTGACTGGACTGGTTACATGAAATAATCCATTCGAAGCGAGGGACTATACTATAAAACACTTGTGCACTTGTGTTTGTACAACGTCCCTCACCTCTCATGAATTATTTCACGTAACCAGTTAGATCAAGCAATCTATCAAACTGTCGCAAGTGACTTGCAACGATATGTAGTATTTATCTAATTGAATGCTGCCTTTCTTATCAACCTACCATACAATTGTTTACTACAGGCTTGTGCTACAGTAGAAGTCCCTAACTCAGAAAATATACTCTCTATTTTGATCTTTCCCAAGCGATTTGGGAAAGAAAAGTGGTGCAAAAGCACCAAGAAAAAATAAGCCAAATCTGTGTTGAGTGCTACCGGTGCACACCCAGTAGGGGATTTCTTCTCTTAGTACAGATCCACTGCTTCCGGTGCCAGTGCGAAGACATGTGACCGATGAATCATTCTTTTTTCTTCCACCATCTTGAGATGTGCTATCCATCTGCGTTAGAAAATAGTGATACTTCTACTCGTTAATTGTTTCTGTGACAAGAATTATTGATCTGAAGATCTTCTAATATCAGGACTGTTTTTATATATTCTCGTTTATTAATTTCATCCACATTTACATTGTATTCTGTATATTCTCCTTGTTTGCGCGCAAGTTTCGCATACCGTGCGATTCGGACATATCAATTTTTGATTGATAATTTGTTATCCTTTTGGATATTATTATTATGTCTCCCCTTCCCAGAAGGGAGACATATTGTTTTAGTGCATATTCTTCTTCTTCTTCTCCTTCTTCTTTCTTCTTCTTCTTCTTCTCCTTCTTCTTTCTTCTTCTTCTTCTTCTTCTTCTCATACAAACTTTGTCCGGGCCATAACTGTTTTGTCTTTTGACCTACACCTTAGATACTTGGCATGTGGATGTATCACCATGAGCCGGTGTGCAGTGTACCATAGTGACCTTCATGTGACCTTGACCTTTGACCTGAAGGTCAGATTTATGTGTTTTTTAAGGGAAACATCACACAAACTTTGTCCGGGCCATAACTTTTTTGTCTTTTGACCTACACCTTAGATTCTTGGCATGTGGATGTATCACCATGAACTGGTGTGCAGTGCCCATAGTGACCTTCATGTGACCTTGACCTTTGACCTGAAGGTCAGATTTATGCGCTTTTTTAAGGGAAACTGTCTGGACCAGAACTTTTTTGTATTTTGAGTCAGGCTTTAGATATTTGGCATGTGGATGTATCACCATGAGCCGGTGTGTAGCGTACCATTGTGACCTTCATGTGACCTTGAACTTTGATCTGAAGGTCAGATTTGTGCTTTTTTCAAGGAAACTTTGTCCAGACCAAAACTTGTTTGTCTTTTGAGCCAGGCCTTAGATATTTGGCACGTGGATGTATCACCATGAGCCGGTGTGTCGCATACCATTGTGACCTTCATGTGACCTTGACCTCAAGGTCAAATTTATGTACTTCAAATAGGGAGTAATTGTCCAGACCAGATTTTGTTTTGTTTTTTGACCTAGGACTTGGTTATTTGACATGTGGATGTGTCACCATGACACCGCATGTCGTGGCCTTCATGTGACCTTAACCTCAAGGTCAAATTTATGTACTTCAAATAGGGAGTAATTGTCCAGACCAGAATTTTTTTGTTTTTTGACCTAGGACTTGGTTATTTGGCATGTGGATGTGTCACCATGAGACCGCATGTCGTCTACCTCGATGTCCTACATGTGACCTTGACCTCTGACCTTAAGGTCAAATTTATGTACTTCAAATAGGGAATAATTATCCAGACCAGAACTTTTTTGTTTTTTTACCGATGACTTAGATATGTGACATGTGGATGTATCGCAATTAGACCGCATGTCACATGTAATCATGACCTTCATGTGACCTTGACCTCAAGGTCAAATTTATGTACTTTAAATAGGGAGTAATTGTCCAGATTAGATTTTTTTTTTTTGGACGTGTGGATGTGTCACCATGAAACTGCATGTCTGCTACCTTCATGAACTGCATGTGACCTTGACCCCTGACCTCAAGGTCAAATTTATGTACTTCAAATAGGGAATCATTGTCCAGATCAGAACTTTTTTTGTTTTTTGACCTAGGACTTAGATGATTGACATGTGGATGTATCACAATGAGACCACATGTCATCATGACCTTCATATGACCTTGACCTCAAGGTCAAATTTATGTATTTTAAATAGGGAGTAATTGTCCAGACCAGAATTTTTTTTTTTTGACATGTGGATGTGTCACCATGAAACCGCATGTCCACTACCTTGATGAACTGCATGTGACCTTGACCTCTGACCTCAAAAGGAAGGGGAGACATATGTTTTAGTGTGCTAAAACACTTTCTAGTTATTATTGGAGTTAGGTGTCAGTGATGGGGGAGCCTATATGGGCAGGATTTTTCCTCTCCGTTGAGGGTAGAACTTCTGGTTTTTTTGGGTCCCTGTCGGCCGCCTGGGTTCTGTTGTGTTCCCGCCGGTCCGTTTTTTCTGCCACCTTTCTCTCGTAGTTGGGGGTGTTCTTCTACTTTCTACATCTGTTGAGTTCACCTTTTCATCTACTGCTCTCACCTCTCTTATGCTCAGTCTTTTCCTGTGGTGGATACTGCGGGAGCTGTTTACTTGTCTAGTGAAGAGATGCTTGGTTCCGGACTGTGGTCACTCTCGACATCTGAGGCTGTCACTAGGGTTGTGACTCCTCCTTTGGAGCCGAGCTCAGTGGCCCTCTCCACTTTTCCACCAGTTTCACGAGCTCCCGACGTATTAGCTGCTACTGCGGTTCCGTCTTCAACGTCATCGGTCACCATTTCAGTCGGCCTCGTCTTATCCCTGCAGGGGTCTGCAGAGATGTCTGGTGGTGTGGACGTGGGATATCGGCCTCAACTTTCCCTGACTTCAACTTGGCGAAGTCGGAAGGGGTTGACGGCTGAACCCTCTGCTGTGGTCTCTCAGCCGTCGAGCCCAGCTGCTTTCTCATTGGATTCAGATGTTCCATGCACTCTGGTCCGATGGCCAGTTTTGCAGGACCGACACTTTTTGTGCAGCCTGGACCTTCTGTCCCTCAGAGGTCTATGGCGACTCTCCAGAGTTCCTGCACTGTAGATCCTTGGGGTATGTTACATGTTATACCCCTATCAGCATCTGCCTGCAGATGTTTTGGCTGCCTCCCATCGCCCCGCGTCAGGTGTACTAGAGGATCGTGACCCTTCGCTGGTTAAACCGGCTGACACGGGCTGTGAGCTTAGGGAGAAACTCTCCTTGCTCACTCAGGTTCTTTCCCAGTGCCTTCCTGTTGCCTCCAGCAAGGCTACTAGTGGTTACCAGGTCCCCATGTGGCGCCACCTCCCAGGATTGGAAGCAGGCCGCTTTTTGATCTCCCAGGTGTGCCTACACCATAGGAGGCATTGGCTGGTTTGCATGTGATGGGCTTTGTGTCTTCTGACGTCTCTGACGTCGAGAGCCAACAGTCTTCTGACTTGGGGGCAGCTCTTGACTTTGTGTTTGAATTCCTTCCGGATCTCAAACGGTCAGATCAGCCGACGGTGTCAGCCAGGCTGTGATCATCGGTTGCGCGCCTACAGCCTGTGGAGCAACCCGCTTCTGGGCACCTTTGACCATGCCAGTCGGTACAGGTAGTTGAAGTGTTTGCAGCTTTGGACTCTAAGCTGAGTTCCAAGGCTATGAAGACTTCGTTCTTCACCAGGGCTTACACCTTTTTGCCTCCAGCAGGCTTGGGACGAATACTTTGTAAATGTATTCGAATATGAATACGAATACTTTGAAATTTCATGAATACGAATGCAAATACACAAATTTTCAAATGTATTTGAATACGAATACAAATACATTACAATGTTTTCATGAATACATTTTTGAATACTTGAATACTTTTTAAATTAGAAGTATTTACAGCAAGGCCTTTAAGTCATTTTTTAAACTGATGGTCCTTTAGTTGAAGCTTTAATTGTACTTACCATGCTTTGTTGGAAAACTAAAGTAATTACCTGATGGGAAATCCACTCTATGGGTGCCATAGTAATTAGACTACTCTCCATGGACAACACATCACAAAATGTGAGTGGATTACCTCTAAAAAATCACAGACTGTCGTTTCCTCCTGAACGTTAAGTATCATTCCTCCTGAACGTTAAGTATCAATTGCAATGACACCACATAAGAAGGACTAGTAAAGTTTTAGCTAATGCACTTCATGGTTAAACCTGGAGGTCTGTTGGCTGAAAGTTTGCTAACAGCAGTAGTATTTTCTTTATAATATTTACATGCTTTCACCAATTATAATTAGACATACTGAGCTGTACAAAGGTGACCTTAAACAGGAATAAATATGTGTTTATAATGGATAAATAGAAAAACTTTAAATAAATCCAAAAATTTTAGAATATAATATCATTGAATAACTGAGTTGTGTCTAATAACACAAGTTTTTTTGTTTTATTTTTATTGTCCATGTTTTCAACAATTTAAAAAGGTCATGGGGATATGTGGCCATTGTTACATAAATAGGTTGTATTGTGACAAGTTAATTGATAATTAAGTCTGTTGTCTGCTTTCAATGCATAAATTTCAGAAAAGGTGTTTGGTGGTATATAAATAATATCGGGGATTATTAAGTCTTTAATATTGATATGAGGTGTGAATTTGTTGTCTGGAGTCCATGGGCTTGATCTGTGAAAACTTTTTATTCAGTATATGGTTCTTTAATTCCAAAATATAGAAAGTATTCAAAATGTATTCATGAATACAGCTCAAATTTTAATGTATTTGAATATGAATACGAATACATGTATTCATAACATTCAGTGAATACTGAATACATGTGAATACTTGATAAACTGTATTTGAATACGACAATACGAATACTGAATACGAACACCCCAACCCTGGCCTCCAGTGCATTATCGTTCCTACGATTCCGCCAATCCATCAGTCTGCCGGACTTTGAAGGTCTTGGATCAGGAATCCACCTCCCTCTGGCTTTCCAAGCCCAAGTCAGCCATTATTCCTCTGGCAACTCTGGAGTCCCTGTTGGGCTTATCAAGAGAGATGCTGGACATGCTTTCTCTCTCAGATCACAACGTCTCTGCTTTGGCTGCTTATCTGCCTCCAGATAAGTTTGCCGACATACTGGCTCCTTTGCGTGTGATTTCCAAGGCGCTCATGCATCTAACTCACACACATGCCTGTAACACGGCTAACTTGGAATTAGTTCCCTGGGGCGCTGTGTTGGACACAAGCCGTTCCCTTCCTGTGGGGCAGCGCGCTGATTTTTGATCCGCTTCTTTGGCGGGTCCGCGATTATTCCATGGCTCCGTGGCGACAATCCGGGATGATGTCCTGAGTCATTCCAAAAATCAGCTGCTGCTTTGTCTGCTTGAGCAGCCTTCTGTTGGAAGCAGGGGCCGTTCTAAGCCTAACAAATGCCCTTCTGCTTCCTCTGCGAAGCCAAGGTCTCATCCTCCGGCCACCGCTTCTACTTCTTACTCACTTGGTGAGGGTAAGCGTCGGCAGACCAGAGGGAGGACTCGGGATCCTTCATATAGTAAAGGAGGTGGTTTCTCCTCTTGCGGGCCTCACCGGGGCTTGAGATGAAGATCCTCACCTCGATTCATCCCAGGTTGGAGGAAGAATATCAGAGTTTGCAGACCACTGGGCCACAATCACATCTGATCTTTGGGTGTTGGATGTTGTTCGGTCCGGGCTGCGCATATCCTTCCGGAGGCACCCCACTGTGTCGAGAGTGCCTCTTCCAACACAAGTTCCTTCAGATGTTCCACATCGGGAACATTCAATCACGGAGATAGACAGTCTCCTGTCAAAGGGTGCGATCGAGGTCATCAAGAACATTCATTCAGTGGGCTTTTATTCCCGCCTGTTCTTGGTGCCGAAAAAGGACGGCCTACTAGTTATAGATCTTAGTATCCTGAACCAGTCTATCATTGCTCCAAGTTCAGCATGGAGACTTTCAGGTAGGTTTGCCGCTCCATTCACCAGGGAGATTTCGCTTCCAGCATCGACTTGCGAGACGCTTTCTTTCACGTTCCGATTCATCAGACTTCGTGAAAGTATTTCAGATTTGCTTTTCTGGGGCGAATTTACCAGTTCAAGGCCATGCCTTTCGGCCTCAACCTGGCTCCTTGGGCCTTCACTCGACTGATGTCGCATGTGATAGTTCCTTCACACACAGTCCAGGGTGAAGACTTCAGCATATCTGGACGATATCCTCCAAAAGTACTCCAATGCTGCTTTTCTGGTGTCAGATGTTGACACACGGTTGAGCCTGCTCACGTCTTTAGGGTTCTGAGTCAACAAGGAGAAGTCGGACCTGGTCCCTTCTCAGTCGTTTTGTCATCTGGGGATTGACTTCCGTACTCAGCTGAATACGTTGTTGATGGTTCCTGGGCGAGGGCTGTGATACTTTCTGCTTTCACCCTGACTCTGTCGCCATCAACGTCCATGACAACCCGGAGTATTCTCTGCCTGCACGGTCTCTGCAGTTTGGTGACGGATCTCATTCCTCTAGGTCGGCTGCATGTCAGACGTCTCCAACACTTTCTGCTCAGTCGATGGAGGCCGATTGTGGATCCTCTAGATCTGGTGCTTCAGTTACCAGAGTCTCTTCATCGTCACCTTCTCACCTGGACGGATATTCAGTGGATTATGCAGGCAGACGATCTTGGATGGGGTGCGACATTGGATCCTCTAGGTCTTTCCCTTCATGGGGTATGGGACCAGGATGAAGCAGCTCTGCACATCAACCTGAAGGAGCTTGTTGCTCTTCTTCTTAGTTTCCGGCGGTGGATCCCCCACATTTCATATCGTCAGGTCCTTCTGTTGTCCGACAATTCGACAATGGTCGCTTACATTCGGAACCAGGACAGCACGCACTTGGTTCCCATGAACAAATTGGCTCAGGATGTCAATGCCGGAGTGGTGTTTTGTCACATTCCCAGTCATCTGAACATCCTAGCTGACTCCCTGTACCGACAGGGCAGGGTCATTTCAACCGAGTGGATGCTTCACAGGGCAATGTTCCAGTCACTTTACGATCTCTGGAGTTGTCCCCACATTGATCATTTTGCGACCCATTGGAACCATCAGGTGGACACTTCCGTTTCCCCATGTCCAGATCATCTGGCTTTCACCATGGACGCTCTGTTACTCGATTGGAATGGTCTTGTCGGTTATGACTTCCCGCCGGTTCTGATTCTGCCTCAGGTTCTAGCCAAGATACGAACCTGCAGTTGTTGAATCATTCTGTTCGCTCCCCTGTTGCCTCAACGGATGTGGTTCAATCAGCTCCGCTCTCTGTTGGCGGCAGTTCCGGCACGTCTCCCTCAATGTCGCGACCTTCTTTGCCAAGGTCACCTGAGGAGGTTTCATGTCGACCAGACTTCATTGTGCCTTCAAACATATCTTTTGTCAGGTCCTGTCCTCTCCATAGAGGCTTTCCGAGACGAGCAGTGGAGTGCATTTCTTCAAGATGGCACTCCATTGGTTTAGCCTAATTGGAAGGTCTTCTGTCGATGGTGTGCTGGTCACTCTGTAGATTATACTAATCCTTCGATAACACAGATTGCAGAGTTTCTGGTATATCTGTTTGATTCTTGGTGTCTCCAACCTGTTACCATCAAAGGGTACCGGTCCATGCTTTCGGAGACCTTTTCGTATATGTGGGAAAGTGTCGTATCGGCACTAATCCATACCTCTCCAAAAAGCTTATTCGGCACTTTTATTTGAAAAGGCTTAGGATTTTGTAGCTTACCCCAAGATGGAATCTTTCTTGGGTGCTGATTTGCTTGTGGGGGGTTCGAACCTTTATCCCAGGTGGATGTCCATTTTCTCACATACAAGACAGCTTTTCTGATGGCTTTTGCCTCAGCGAGATGGGTTAGTGAGCTCGGTTGATCCGAGCCTTTTTCAGGAGCTCCCCCAACAGTGTTAATTTTACCACTGATTGCTCCTTTCTGGCCAAGGATCAGATACCAGAAACAACTCCACCTCCTATCTGTATCAAGTCTATTCCTTCTGCTGAGGGTAATCACCTATTGCTCTGTCTGGTTCGTGCACTTCGCATTTATCTCAACCGGACGCAGTTCATTAGAAAAGGCAGGAAACGATTCTTTCTGTCTCTTATTCCTTGTCAACAGAAGATCTCTTCTCAATCCATTTCTCAATGAATTTGTCTTGCTATTCGCGCGGCCTGTGCTCGTCTAGCGACTGATGATTGTATTACCAATCGTATTTCTGCCCATGAGGTGCGTGCATTGTCTACCTCCTGGGCTTATGATAACTCTGTCAAGTTGTCGGATATTATGCAGGCAGCCGACTGGAGAAATGCTTTTATTTTCTCCACCTTCTATCTGCGTCAGTTGCAGGAGCAGTCTGAGAACCTTTTTGTTTTGGGCCCTCTTTCTTCTGCTCGGGCTGTTTTTTACCCTAGCCATTAGTCTTCTTACAAGGTCAGTTCCAGCACTGTGCTGTTTTACTGTCGTTTCTGTCTGTGCATCACGCAGAACCGTACACCTCATCACTCTTTGTCTTTTACTAATGTTTGTGATGCTATGGTTTGATAGGCCTAGAGAACTCTTCTGTCCACGGTTCCAGTGCAGTCGGACTATTGATTTTTATAGTTTCCATAAAAATTTGTTGTCGTTATCACCAACCTTTGAACTTACTGCATTTGTGCAGCAACTTATCCCTTTTGCACTCTCTGCAGGGTATATTTATGAATTTCCATAAAAAAGAGAGAAAAAAAAATTGCCACAAGCAATGACCTTCAAACTTAGTGCATTTGTGCATTAACATCTTCCTTTGGCATGCCTCAGAGGGCGCATTCATTATCAGGTTGTTTTGAAAGTTTGTATGCTTTTGCAGGGTGACAAAGATAGGAGCTATCGATTTTCTTTTCATTTCCATCGAAAACTGTTGCTGTTAGCAACAATCTTTGAATTTATTGCATTTGTGCATCAGCATTCTTCTTTGACATGGCCCACAGGCCACATTTATCATTGGATTGTTTTTGAACTTGGTCTACTCATTGGGCGAGACCTTTAAATAAGAGCTATTGATTAGTATTCATTTTTGAAAACAGTTGCCATTTACAATAACCTCTGAACTTACTGCATTTTGTATCAACATTCTTCCCTTAGCCAGTCTTACAGTTTACATTTAAACATTCATGGATTACTCTGACATTGTGCACACACAATGCTCTTATGTTGAAATTTCACCAAATAACATTGGTACCAATGATCTTCAATTTTGCCATTTCAATTATAACTTACCTAGTTCAAGTTTGTCAAGTTGAGCTACAGTGTTATTGACACTTTCATTGCTACTCGACGACAATCTACTTTCCATGGGTTGGTTGTTTCTAGGCAAGTTTCAACTGTCTATGTAGGCAGCCAAGTCCTGCCTAGAAACAACTGTTAACTCACTTATAATTTAATATGAAGTTTACCCAGAGATACACAAAGACTGCATGTTGGAACACTGTTATGTTGCATTAGAAAGTGATCAGCGTTGGAATAAGGCCCCATATGGTTACTGGTTTTAGATATTACAAGACACCAACACAACCTGGAGAAACCAGGAAATGGTATTTCAGACAGTCAATAATGTAAAAAGATGTTTCTTCAATGGGATTGAACAGCAGCGGACTTGTGTCTGCAGGGCTCAAAATAAGCAATGTCGCGTCGCTTTTTGCTATGCAAAACTTGCAAAAAAGCTACACAATGTTCAATTATGTATAACATTTTGCGATACAAGATAATCAACTGCAGCCTATTAGGCTGCAGTTGATTATCTTGTATTGCAAAATGTAAATGAAAATTTGCAAACAAATTTGAAAACTAGTTCACTGATGCTTTACTTCTGATTATGGAACATTCCAGGCATAACTCAGATTAACTCTCCATCAAGCATCATTAGCAACTTCATATGTAAGATGAATTCTATTGGTTTAAATTTTTCCTGTTTTTACAACATTTTGCATAAAATGTCCATTAAAAATAACTTCAAGCCCATCAAATTAAAAATCCCACTTCCATTTTGAGAACTCTATTAAACAACCAAGACGTGATTTGAAGATATCCAAGTCCATGCAACCCTCAAAGGCAGTTCAGTTAAAAAAACATAGTAAATGTTCCATGTGTTGCAGATCATTTGGAAATGCCCAGAAATGGATGGAAACTATTCTATCTACTTAGAAGAATTCAATACAAAACAGCATAACATAACTCTGGTATACAAAAATTGCTATGGAATTTTTACAAAATGCTACTCATTTTTTGGAAATGTGTAGCATTTTGCCACGCATAAAAAAAAGTTATTTTGAACACTATGATGTCCCTCAAATGGACTAATCTAGAGACTCGACTTGGCATTTAGGTGTAATCTTTATCAGGTGTAACATCAACAGGTTGAATTTGTCATGCGATGTTGTGTTAACCATTCAACCCTAACCTCTTCACCAAATGCACACAGTATCAAAATTTTTTTTTTTTAGATTTTTCAAAAACTTTCAACAAAACCATATCATGTGACCCCTCATCACTGAGACAAGCTGAAGGAGCTCGTTCCAATGAGAGGGGTACATGATATGGTTTTGTTGAATTTTTAACTCACCTGACTGAAAGTCAGGGTGAGCTATTCTGATCACTTTTCGTCCGTCGTCTGTTGTCCGTCGTCTGGCGTCCGTCGTGAAGGTGGTGTTTGGGCTTTTTCTCCCAAACCACTGGCCGCATATTAATGAAATTTCATGTGAGAAGGGGTTGTGTCTGCGGACACCTATTTTTTGTCAAATTAGGTTTCGGCTCACATTGAGCAGAGGGATGGGGCAAAAATGCTCCAATTCTTAAAAAATCTTCTTCTCAAGAATCAGCAATAGCAGAGACTTGATATTTGGTATGCAGCTTCCTTTTGAGGTGTAGACTCAAGTTTGTTCAAGAGAAGTTGGAGGGGCTATATTTGACGATGTTAAAGGAGGGGCAAAAATTTTGGTCCCGCCCCAAATTTCTATTTTCCAAACCGCGAGGCCGATTTGAACCAAATTTTACATGAGTGCTTATTGGGTCATAAGTACCTAATTTTTCCGAAATTTTTTTCCCCATAGCCCCGTGGGAACCACAGGAGCTAAAAATAGAAAAAAATGAAAACGCTCATATCTCCAAAACTACACGGCACTGAGAATTCTTATTTGTTGTGAAGCTTCCTTAGGACCAACAGAATGGAATGATCCAAAAAAATTGCCATCGGTTTTATCATGGGGTACTTTTTGGGGAGTTTGAAAAAGTGCTGAGTCAGCATTTTTTAACACTGTGGGTAATGGGAAAAACATAAGACTACTTTTCTCCGAAAGCACTGCTCCAAAAGCTTTAAAATTTCACATATAACATCTTTGGAAGATTGTTTCACATGTTTATTGAAATGAATTGCCTGGGTGGATATTTGGGCTCTCTATGGGAGCCCAAATGTTTAAATTAGTGCAGTATGAGGAGTATTTTTGAAAAATCTTCTTCTTCAGATCTAGCAATAAGAATGTTTTGATATTTGGTATGCAGCATCCTTAGGGGGGTGAGATTCAAGTTTGTTGAAGCCAAATCCCTGGGTTCATATTTAGGCTGAAAATTTGGGGTCCCGTTGTGGACTTCGAAATTTTGAACCAAAATCAAAAAAAAATTCTTTTTGTTTTTTATGCGTTTCGGTCAATTTTAAGACAAAAAAAAAATTTTTTTTTACCCCTGAAAATTTGGGGTGCGGGTGGGACTTAGAAAATTTTGGACCAAAATCCGAAAAAAAAAATTTTTTTGTTTTTTAGGCATTTCTGTCAATTTTAAGACAAAAAAAATTTATTTTTTTTCCCCCTGAAAATTTGGGGTGCGGGTGGGACTTAGAAAATTTTGGACCAAAATCCGAAAAAAATTTTTTTTTGTTTTTTCTGCGTTTTGGTCAATTTTAAGAAAAAAAAAAAAAAAAATTTTTTTTTCCCTGAAAATTTGGGGTCCGGGTGGGACTTAGAAAATTTTGGACCAAAATCCGAAAAAAAATTTTTTTGTTTTTTATGCATTTCTGTCAATTTTAAGACAAAAAAAATTTTTTTTTTTTTTTTCCCCCTGAAAATTTGGGGTGCGGGTGGGACTTAGAAAATTTTGGACCAAAATCCGAAAAAAAAATTTTTTTGTTTTTTATTCATTTCTGTCAATTTTAAGACAAAAAAAAAAAAAAAAAAATTTTCCCCTGAAAATTTTGGGTCCGGGTGGGACTTAGAAAATTTTGGACCAAAATCCGAAAAAAAATTTTTTTTGTTTTTTATTCATTTCTGTCAATTTTAAGACAAAAAAAAAAAAAAAAAAATTTTCCCCTGAAAATTTTGGGTCCGGGTGGTACTTAGAAAATTTTGGACCAAAATCCGAAAAAAAATTTTTTTTGTTTTTTCTGCGTTTTGGTCAATTTTAAGACAAAAAAAAAAATTTTTTTTTCCCCCTGAAAATTTTGGGTCTGGTGGGACTTAGAAAATTTGGACCAAAATCCGCAAATTTTTTTTTTGTTTGTTTTTTTATGCATTTCTCTCAATTTTAAGACAAAAAAAAAAAAAAAAAAAAAAAATTTTCCCCTGAAAATTTGGGGTCCGGGTGGGACTTAGAAAATTTTGGCCCAAAATCCGAAAAATTTTTTTTTTTTTTTTCAATGTTTTGGTCAATTTTAAGACAAAAAATTTTTTTTTTTTTTTCACCCTGCTTTTCTTGGGAGGGGGCGTATGCAGCTTATTCAAGTCAAGTCCCTGGTTTGATATTTAGACTACCGTGTCAGGTGAGCGCCCTCAGGCCCCCTGGGGCCTCTTGTTTTTTTACTTATGAGTGCATTGAAGTTTGAAATTTACAAGCCTGTGTGGAAAGTCATGAATATTTAAAAGAATTGAGCATGAAAAATCATCATCAGTTTGGTTTTTAGAAAAGTATCAGAGTAAGAGATTAACATCCGTTGGGGTAGTATACTGGCTAAATTATCAATTAGAAAGGAGTTAGTTGCTATGTTTTTGTAAGAAAAGAAAATTTCAAGCAAGAAAATGCCATAAATAGTTCTAGAAATTTGTACTTTTAGTTGGCTGTATCTTTGTATGACCATGTCCTTCTGTCGATTCATTTGTCCATCAGTCTATGCATTAGCTTTTGCTTGTCCATTGAACAAGTTGAAATGCACCATGGATCCTATTCTTTTGTGGTGGATTAGTGATGAGTAGAGGAAGGTTACATTCAATAATCAATTCTCTGCCATTTCCAATATGGCAACCATGGCCGCCATCTTGAATGTTTTTTAATTTTTGCTTGTCTTTGTAATATTGGAAATGCCCAGTATGGACACCATGGCAGCCATCTTGGATTTTTTGTAATTTTTGCATGTCCCTGCAATAAAGAAATGTTTCATGGATCCTATTTATTTTGCTGTGGGTTAGTGGTGACCAGAGGAAAGTTCCTTTTGATAATCATTTTCTGACATATTCAGTATGGCTGCCATGGCAGTCATCTTATTGTAAGATGCAAAATTGCTGAATTCACATTAACCCTTTAAACCTGCAGGACCGATATTTTGTTCCTGACCGATATTTTGTTCCTAGACATAATTTTGTCCCATTTTTGTCTTTTAATAAGAGGTCAATATACAGGGCATAGAGGATAAAATAATAACTGCAGTTTGCAGCCGGACGGCTGCAGACTGCAGTTATTATTTTCTCCTCCTTGTATATGGGACTGACCAATATCATTGTAAGTGTAGACAAAGGCAATACCGTTCCAGGAAAAGGGTTAAGCAGCTCTATAATGATGCCACCGCCCAGTTGTGCTCTTGTTTTATATTTATTCTGTGTGTATTTTTAGAGAGTGTTTTGTGGACATGAGTATACAGTTGGTAGTTTGAAGTATGCCTTACATGTTGAACCTGAAAATGAAAAATTGAAAGCAAAGTTTGACTGGGCACAGGTAATGAAGTGTAGATACAGTATTCTCATCTTAAAAGTGTTTCTCAGTAAGATGATGATTCGGTCATGACATGTTCACACCAGTAGCTCAAAATTTGTTAAGTACTGTTCAGTAAAATCAAGAATCAAATCAAATTGAATCACAAATCAAACCTTGTGTCTCTTCAAATTGTAAACACTTCACCTTATAACCTTAAGTTTGCAAAATCAAGACAGAATCAGAAATGAATGAAAATAGTATATGAGATTCAACGTTCTCACATTTCTTATTCAACAAGTGAGATTCCACAGCTTTATTGGGAGGTGTAAATAGTACAGTGCCTCCATGGAAGAGAAGCAGTGTTTGTTTACTGTGGTAAACAAGCTCTAATTTACTGGTAAAGTAGGACCCAGTCATCAGTGCTTATGGTGGAAGTCGTGTTCATCCGATGATTGGAATTGGCTACCCCAATTCGCCGATTGTGGGCAATCTGATGACAACAGGAACGGCTCCTGGAATGTCGGTTCAACCGATTGTTGGCAAGCAATTTTTTGTGATGACTCATTAACCACATTTTATTATCTTCTGCAATTGTTAATGTAAAATGTTGTCAATGATACCATTCAATAAAGTTGAGAAACAACCACAATGTGTATTCTTAATTTCTCTAGACTCCCCTTTATGGGATATACAAGTTAAACTACATGTAAAGCTTACAACTGAGTGCACTTGCAGCAATTGCCAGTTCATATCGGAAAAAGTGAAGGTTGCACTCCATTGACTCAGGTTGCAGTAAAATGACCAGTTGCACGCACATGGGTGGTACATGTGGCTCTGAGAGCCACATATACTGCCCAATTTTGTGTGTCTGGGCAGTTTAGTGCAACCTGAGTCAACAACTTTTAACACTGTGAAATATGTTCAATTTAATGTAGTTTTTTCAAGACTTTACTCACTCATCTAATAGTTCCCAGTATTGCAGTCTGAATCGGCCGAGTGTGAGCTCAAATAACCGGTAAGCGGTCAGTGGCCATTTTCAGTAATCAGTTGAACACAAGGTGGAAGTCCTCTAAAATGGGCAACGTGGGTATAAACGATTGACTAAACTTGACAATATCTCTGTATTGCAGTCAAGATTAGTCATTGTGAATAAATATCAGACTTTAACTGGTAGAGTGCTGAATTTGTTTTCATAGTAGATTTGTAACATTAGTATTTTTTTAACACCACTTCACCACGAGTGGTGAACATTTGGTACACCAAGCTACTTTGGGTATATTTTATTTATACCATGATCATCAGATTATTAAGAGCATTATTATTATTATTGAGCAGCAGCCGTACGTACATGTGAATTTGTATTTGTTCACATGAGCATCAGTTGGTGGTACTTCCACTGTCAATTTTATCACCGAAAGGAAATAGAAAAAGAAACAGGGCCTTTTTTATTTTAATAACATAATAACATACTGTTTCGAGTCATGGATACTTTTTAACATGAGACAATGCATGTTTGTTAATTTTTGGTGTTTTATGAGGTAAACTCATTTAAAAACGTAATAAATAATTGCCATTTTCATTTCACTCTTCGCGTGGCGATGTGCAATAAATTTAGACAAGTTCGCATTCAGGTTGACGTCACCAAAGGTCAACTTGGATTTAGTTCCACTGCAGGTGTAAATTTTGACTATTGAAGTCCCATTATTGGCATGTTTACCACGTTTGGTGTATAAAGCTAAAATTTGTCATAGGTTTTTCATATATAGTAGAATAGATAACCATGGTATAATATGTTACCTGCAATGGCGACCTTAATTTAGAAGGATTTTATTAATAAATAATTGTTTTGTTACTATTTCTTGGAAAACATTTTTTTTCTACTACTGCACAAATAACAGGGTTATGCATACAGTGTAAAGCCTCTAGTACTTTTTAGTAGAGTCCTGATAGTGGCTTTTAGCACTCAACCAGATAAACACCAATAAATAAATAAAAATTCTTTGTAAGCCTTTTTGTTTAGTGTGCTGTAATAAGTACCGTTTTACATAGCAACCTGTGAACCATAGATGTTTGGTTGACTTGAATCTTGAATTGAATCAGGTGGAGGATTTTGAATCAAATCCAAACTTGAATCGAATTCATGGCTCTTCAGGTTTTAAATACATGTGTTGTAATTCATCAGTTAAAATTGATCTCATTCTTTCTGAACACATAATGTGATTCCGAAACAAATGCTCATTTTTCGCGAACGTTTGCTCGAGCAAAAAATGCCATTTATCTTGGTCACAAGGGAGATAATATTTTTACACTATAACCCAATCGCTCAGACTAGCTGGTGCTAACTCAAAGTTATCAAGGGCCAAACACAAATTTTGAACCCCCAGTCCCCAAAATTTGCCTGCAAAACCGAAAATTAAAAGTCCTGTCTGGCACTCCATACATTTACTCTCCGCGCATGCGTAGCTGTCAGGAAATGACCGGAATTGGCGCAAACACCATTCTTTGTTTGGCCCTAAAGTCGGCAACAATGAACTGACACCTGTGCTTTAAAATCTCCCTTTTTGAGGATGCCAGACACAAATCAATGCAAGAATTGGTGGATACAAGGCTGTTATTGGATGAAGGAAGTTCGGTGGTTTTAGAGGTTCAGGGCTCTAACTTTATAATAATTATAAAACTATTTTATGTTTCCCAATTTCTGGACATGGAAATGGAAATCATTTTTGTTAATGATTATTCCACTGTTTGTTAAGTATTCCTTCCCTATCCTTCCAGGAACCTTTCCTGTTAAACTCTTAAGCTTTTTGGCTACTTTTTATTGAAATGTTTTATTAAATGTCTTGGGGAGTTTAACATGTATTACAGAATATTTATTCTGTTTTTCCCCATGGTTACGTCTTCACCCTAGGGTTATTAGGTCATTTAGTCTTGCATCTTCTATCCGATGTATCGTTTTTTCTTCGTATGAAAATCTAGCTTTGCATCTGGTGGTATTTAAATTGGTTCTGACTTTGGGCCTTTTTGTGTGCCTGATGTCTTGTTTACATTGACGTTGTTTACATTGACAACGTCCTCATATATAGGTAGTTTTTTATACTCTATTACTGTAGAATTACTGTAGATACATGGATTATTATTCCAGTAGTGTAGCTCAAAAAATTTGGATTTTGTCCACACGTAGGCTCTATCGGGATGCCCTTGGGCTCTTAATGTTCCCTTTGGGAACTTAGGTGTTTTTTTCAAAAATGTTTGTTTCCAAAAAATATTTTGAATTTAATTTTGATTGCTATTAATCATGTATCCTAATTATATATATATATTTTGTTGTCCGGTTTTGATGACTGATTTCGACTTTAGTCGATGCACTCCTGCAGACTCTTGTCATTCTTGTGCTCACTGGGATGACTGATGTTGGAGTCGGGTGTCGTGGTACAGTGTTGGTGGTGAGGTTCGGAGGCCAGTCCTCTCACTAAGTTATAATTCATTTTGTCAGTTTCTATTTCAGAGAAACATGAACATGGTGATGATATTCTGACACCCATCAAAGTGTGCTACTGTTGTCGTGCTCCGTGGAGCATATAGAGCTAGCTGGGGTGCTCATTATTGCAAGAGTTAGGACCTTTTGTTAAGGGTTTTAATCTCTTGCAAGCAGCTGGCTCAACTGGCAAAGCGGTACTCCGTCTGTGGGTGCCCTGACACCAGGTAAGTCCATTGTGGTTGAAGGAAATGTAAATGTGGGTAGAGTGAGCACTTTAATATAAACAGCTCACCCAGCGACAACGGAAATAGAGAGGAAGTCAGCAACTTCTTGTACTCAGTGAGGTCTGATAGACCACGAGTGGGAGAGGTCCCTCTCTAATCTAGCAACATCTGGGGCCAGATGCTGTTTTGAGAAACTTGTACAAGCCAGAGCATATGTCCGCCCTCCACTTGGGGCTCTCTGTTTAGTCTGCAGTCCAGGTCGGCTTCAGTCAAGGCTTCCTCCGCTACGTTTCACAAGCCAAAATGAAGTTTTCTGGTTGGAGATGGAGCCTATGTCTGCCGGCCACTTGGGACGCTCTGTCCAGTTTGCAGCCGGTGTCGGCTTCCGTCACTGCTTCCTCTGCTACATTATTTAAGCACACACAACCGCATCCTAGCTACCCGACTTCGGATATTCAGCTTGCTGCACGAAGAAGGAACCATGCCTCACCTGTGAAGTTGGACCATCTGGTAGATTGGGAGACGTGGCCTCGATCATCGGGACGTTTGGAGAAGGGATCCATCCTCGACACACCGTCCCAAGAGCAGCAAGCGGCTAAGAAACGGAAGACCGCTGCCCCTCAGGCCTCGATGATGGACTTGTTGTTGCAAATTGCGTAGCTGATCACAACATCCCAGCAAGTGCAGGTGCCGCCTTCCTCAGACTCAGAATCTGAGCTGTCGGACAGTGCTGGGTCGGTCCAGTCGTCTGTTCACGCAGATGCAATGGACCGAGATTGGCAACTGATTCTCTCGGATGGTGAAAGGGATAAGGAAGAGGATTACCCTTCCCTTTCGGAACACACATGGTTGCGATGGTTTTCATCCATCAATACTACCCTGATTTTGTTCCGCTGAAACAGAATGCTGCGACGACAAGAGAGAAGCTGCAGGCGTCGTTGGACGCAGACTTTATCCAAACAACGGAGGAAGTCCTTTCTTTTCCGGTTCAGTCTAGGCAGGTGTCGCAGGCCTTTGGCCATATAGACGACGCCCTATTTATCCCCTCGAGTGTGAGGAAGAAGGCAGTTTCTTCTCTTCATCGTCCATAAACATACCATTTTTGGACCACGTTTATATAAAAACGGTAGGGGAAGATGTTCAAAGAGTTTCTCTGCGTTTCGATGAGCAGGCCGTGGATCTAGAGGTATCCTTACCTGTATCATTCATTATTCTCTCAGACACAATTGAGACGGCAATTTCTTCAAATAAAGCGAATTTGGACGCTATGCCTTATGCAGATCACCTTACAAGAGCTATGGCGCAATGTCTCAATGGAAAGGAATTTGAGGACAATCGTTCCTCTCTTAGAGTTCTTTCCAGGGCAGTTATGTATAGAGAAAAGGAGGGCACTCTAGACAAAAGTCGTCAAAAGGAAACTCCTCACGAGGTTGCAAGAAACCCTCTTATAATTACTCTGGAGGTCGTCAGTGTAGCGACTCAGGAAAGGCGCGTAGGTCTGATCAGGACTATCGGTCAGACGAGATTCTTCGCAGGGAGGACTTGGTTTCTCCTCCCGTAAGCCTCACAGGTCATACAGGTAATGGCTAAGACCTTAATTGCTGGCCAGTTGGTGGAAGGTTATCAAGCTCTTCAAAAAACTGGATAACAGTCATGGAAGATCAGTGGGTGAGAAGTGTAGTCTCGGACAGCTTACGACTATCATTCCGAGCAAAACCCCCACTAACAAGTTGTCCGTGTTGGACAAATCTTCCATCAGATCCTTGAAAAAGAGAGTTTCTCCTAGCAGAGGTACAGGCTTTCTTATCAAAGGAAGGAATAGAGGTCGTCTAGAATCAGGATTCTCAAGGTTTTTACCAGTGGGATTGCCCCATGATAGATCTATTTGCGATGCACTGGAGCAATCAGTTACCAACGTTCGTGTCGCCATGCCCAGATCATCATGCATATGCAGAGAACTCAAGAACGATTAAAGTAATGTGGATGAGGAAGGTTCGATATGACTTCGAATCCCCCCCCCCCCCCCCACACACACCCACTGCCAATGTGTTAAGAGGTGATTACCCTGCAAGGCGTAGTTTTCTTCTTGTGAGCTTCGTATGAGTTTAAGTACATTCATGCATGTCATGACTTCTTGATTGGCGGCTGGGTCGTGTTCTATGGCGACCTCATAGGCACATCCACTTTTTAGTTGGTTGGTTTCCTGTGGTTGTTTGTCTATATGTCATATACGAGCACATAATTCACCATCAATAAATTGCTAGTCTTTGGGTACCTCGGAGGCTGTCTAGTCAGTTAACTGGTATTCAGATGATTACATGCGGGATTTCAATGCTCACGCGCATATTAAATGAATTATTAGGCAGATGCATTATTGTATGTTATGGACCTTAGAAATAATTAATTATTTCCGGGGCGGTCCATGTCGAGTCTCTTAATAATAGCTCATTCCATTTCTAGATCCAGGTTACTATTAATGTCAGTACCCAATCGAATACACCTTGTCTTACACTCGTGTATTGGCACATTTCTAGATTCATAGATATCGGATGGTACACGTCGGGGAGTGTTATTACTGGAATTAATTGTACACCTGAATGGGGTCGCCTGTGGGTTACCTCAGAAGTGTGTTTACTCTCCAGACATCATCCATTGTGATTCTATTAGACATGTGTATGTTATATATTATATCACCGGTTTTTGTCCTATCTGCGTATGCCGACTCTGGTATACATTACAAGCGGACAATATTAATTACCAGGATCGCTGCTTTAGCCTTAGCTTCTGAAGTGGCGTTAAGCACCAATTTATTAATAATAATTAATACCTGGGTGCCTGTTCGACGAATATTTATATTGTTTTTTGGTACCGCTTTTACTGATTCCAAAGCATTACCCTCTTTCTTTTTGAAAAAGATTCCTTCAAGAAGGGGGGAGGTGGTGATTTTTTACCTCTCTTCCAGTTTGATAAGTATGTAACTATGAGTGAAGCTGTTTTGTCTGTAATTATATCATGCATACAGCTTGGGTTTTATTGTATATGGCGTATGTTTGTGGGGGATATCCTCTCATTCTCAAATACGGCATTCAAATTTTTGGGGCTTAGTCCAGGCTAGCCTTAAAAATTGGGAACTCATTACATCCAAATTAGCATAGTCTTCATGCTGAGAATACAAAATTACTTGAATTGGGCTCCTTATTTATGATATGTCTTCTCTATTACTGTATAGAGAGACATACATGTAATTTCTAATAATTTTAATTTCCTTTCACCTTGGATTACAGGATTGGAACTATGTTGGTCTGCTAATTCTGAAGTCCTAGGCCCACTGCCTTTTTATGATTCAGCTAGTCTGGGCCTTTGGGTTATAGTGTAAAAATATTATAAATTTAAAGTAATTTGTACATTTTTATACTTACCAATGGCACAGAAGGAGATGGTCCTCCCATGAGTGGGCACTCATACCTCCCCGCTGAATTATTATGTAGTACTCTCTTCTAAAAAGAATGATGTTGGCGCCAATTCTGGTCACTTCTTGACAGCTGTGCATGTGCAGAGAATAAATATATGGAGGGCCAGATAGGACTTTTAATTTTCGGTTTTGCAAGCAAATTTTGGAGATTGAAGGGGGGGGGGGGGTCATAATTTGTGTTTGGCTCTTGATAACTTTTGAGTTAGCACAGCTAGTCTGGGCCATTGGTAAGTATAAAAATATACAAATTACTTTAAATTCATAATTTTCGGTATGCACTAAAAAACACTAGATTTTCTTTTTATTATACGCTTTTTATAAGAATCTGATAATTCCACTCGTTTCGACCTTGAATTTTTACATGAAAGTAAACAGCATATTGAATCATTGAAATGCAGAAGTGATTTGATTGATCCTAGGAACTGATAGTGTCTTGCAATCTAATTCAGCTGGCGGATTTCTAGTCCAAACATGGCCTGAAAGTCTGTAATATAAGTTTTTGGTTTGGTACGTCCTTTGAAAGAATGTACCAAACCAAAAACTTATATTACAGACTTTCAGGCCATGTTTGGATTAGCAGGTTCCTGCCTCAGTTCAGGGTGAATATGTGTTGAATTATTGCTGGAAATGATCGGTATCCACTCAAAAACCCTAGATTTACTTCTCATTATACCTTTTGAGAACAAATTGATCATTTCCAGTGATTATTTGATGCATATTCACCTAGAAGTGATGCTTTGAAAGCTACTATTTTGATTGATACCATGAACGTGAAAATTTCTGTATCTTCACAGTGGGGGATACCATTTCTATCTTTCTGCAATTTCTTCGATAATCTATCTTTAGCATATAATAAAACATTCTCTCAAATGTGGACAAATCTGAAGGCCTACTCCTGTTGTTTATCTTTTCTTTTTTCAAAATGTACAATGCAATGAGTAAATTACTTGCTAAAGTTTTATATATTTTTTTCCAGGATAAAAGATCCAAATCACAACCAACCATTCCTTCCACCATTGGAGATGAAATGGCATTCAATCCGTTCATGAGAGTTGGGTAAGACAATAGAAATTAGCTAATATATTACACACACATTTGTTTTGGAACAAATTCATGAAAAAGATGGGGGAGGCGGGAGAGGGATGGCTGTTGATACCCAGTTGACATTAAAAGGTGAAGACAATAACATTAATTTTACATCATTTTGGATAAAGGTCGAGATTTGGAAAAAGGAAGATGTCAGTGGTTACATAAGTGTGCCAAATTTCATAACCGTGGGAGAAGGGACAGTAATAGAAAATGTGGGTAGAAGAAAAAGCCAAACATGGCTAATGATTGCTATGTAAGTTTGTTGACTAACTTAACATTCAGCAACGATATGTCCTAAACAAGTTCAGTCAAACAACTTTTGATAATTAATGCCTGTTTGCTGGCTGGCAGTCCACTCTAGGGTCCTGGGAATAGTCAAGATTCTATTAGATATCGATACCAATCGTCTGGTTCGAGATTGATCCCAAATCTGCCTCAAGATTCGATTTTTTTAATCTCTTGTACTTCAACTTGTTACATTTCCAACAAAAATTGGATAAAATTGACATCAGACAATTCATTCATGTAGGTGCAATTCATATTTAATTGAGTAATTGACAATGGTTAATTGTAAGGTAAGTAGTGAATTTTGCCCAGAACATTTTCCATAGTTTTAGTTTTTGAAGGCTTAACTTGTTACAATTCACATTCTTTTAGGGTGATCACACAGTATGAATGATCGTTTGATGTTCTCTGCTATTTTGGACAAACAGCATGGAAGTATGAATATACGAATACTGAATTTGTATTCGAATAATCGTTGTTTGTTATTCTATTTCGAATATTTGAATATTCGTTTCAGCACTACAGTGATGATAATGTCAGCATGTCTATTACTGTCACAACATTCAAACTTTTAACATAAAGAAATAATTGTGATAATCAATAAATTTGTCTCCCATTTTTTTTTATTAGCTCGATGTTGTTTTAATTTTATGCGATTTCCAGTTTTTATATTTTTGCATGAACAAACAAGGTCCATGAAAAATAATGTCAATGAAACGTCCAGAATAATACTAGCGAAAACAACGACAATAATTCTGCCATACCATCCATAAAAGTTAGGCGAACTGTCCAAAAGTTAAGCACACCATCCAAAAGTTTGGCAAACTGCTACTGAAATTATGGCGAAGTGTCCAATTTTCCGTGGACTGTCCCGAAATATATCTCAGTGAAGAGCCCAGAATTCTGTTAGATAAAGGTTTAAGAGGTCGATTTTGGTTCATAGACGTTGCCAGAATTCATTGGACAATCTCTAGAGGCATGCTCGAATAAATTTAAGCAAGACATAAACAGAACGATACATGCGTGTGAATGGGTTAATCAGTATGGCATGAGTGCCAGTACAGAAGCATAAAATGAAAAGCTGCAGGCCTCAAGTTTCAGCCTTCTGCGATAGCACAAGTGCCATATCGATTAATCCATTCACACGCATGTGTAATTATGTGTTTATTACATGCCTGCATGTGTATAAAAACAATTATCAGAAGGACACTCAGCAATTCATGTGCAAGCTATCAACAAAATGAACACATTTTATTGTCAACTAAATTTGCGAGGGGAACCTGTGTTACTATTTCATCCCCTGAGTTCCAATGTGCTCTATGTGCCTACTTGCGCATAGAACACATTGGAACTCAGGGGACGATTTTCAGCTATCGCTAGTGATTCAAATTGTCATTGTGTTGCACGATTTACACAAAATTCCAGTATTTAAAATAGTCTGTCAATGATTTACGTTCCACACATATTTTCATTTTCCGCATGGTTTATTGTTGTTACAGATGGAGATTTTATAGAACATATGTGTAATAAAACTCCATATGAGCAAAATATTTTTCCTTCGAAGCAAATATGAAATACATCCACAGATTACCATGATTTTTACTGCAATATCAGCTGGCCTTTAGAATAGTCTAATTTCAGTCTGATTTTGAAAATGGGAGGCACACTGTACACTGCTCCCTCCATTTGATGTGAAGTACGCTATTGTTGAGTCCCGGAGACTGGAAAATGTTTTCAAGAAAAACATCAACGAACATCTGCACACTGTTCACCCCACTGACAGTTTCCAAAAATATTAATCAATTTTTCGAATAAGCTTTACGCTGTACAATCAAATTTATTTGAGTTAGGTATAATACATGAAATGCTACTTCGATGGAGGAATCCTAGGTCAATCAGATGATTATTCACAGAATGTATAAGCTAAAAGACAGTGGGTAGCATTACTGGCCTTTGAAGTTCGTCAGATTTTGTTGTTTACTGATTAATTCTCGGAAAGTGAAGATTGAAGTTTTGGAATGCTACAGATTATAATTCATGTTGTATTGTTCACATTGTTGTGTATGCATTGTATTATCAGGCCTATTTCCCCCATTAACAGATTTTATCCCTTTACAGAAAACACAGGATATCAATATTTATTGATTTTTTCACCGCAAATTCTTAAAACAATTTCAACAAAACCATATCATGTGACTCCTCATTGGAATGAGCTTCCAATGAGACCGTCACATATGGTTTTGTTGAAATTTTTCAAAATTGCACAATTTGTATATTACGTGGTGAATGCGGACGATTCGTTGGGTAAGGCTTAATAGCTCACCAGGTGGAACCGAGGAGCACTATTACCTACTCACAAAAGGTAAAAATTTGGGCACAAAGGCAAATAGAGATCCATCATATTGTGGCCTGGTAGGAGAGAAAATGGCAGGTCTTGACCAGCAGTGTCCTTTGTAAATTGAGAGTAACAGTAATAAGCTGAGACATGCATTGGTAAAGCAATATGTTCTTGAAGAATAACAAATATTGCATGAGGTTTCAAGCCATATGACAGTTTATGGACTGACCAGTTAGCCCTTAATGTGCATATTGGCCTCACTGCTATTATCTTTATAAACATTTCAAGTTGACTGGCCAGTCCATAAACTGCCATATGACTCACTTCCTCGTGCAATAATGGTTAAATATGACCAACGGCAGTGAGTAGAACATGATAATATATGCACATATCTGACTGTTTTGGTGAGTTTTACTATGAGATGAGATCACTACCAATAAACCCCAATGAATAAATAAATAAATAATGTGCATACTGTACTGAGCTGGGTATGAGCCCTTTGTCAAAAATAAGCTCACTTACCAACCTTTTAGTTTCAGAATCCCCTCCTTGTAAATAATTCCAGTCCCTGACTTTATAATGACAACATACATGATAACCATACTGGTACATGTAAGTTGTTACATTGAAAAAAGAACCCTTTACCCAACACACGTGATCTCAAATTTTTTTTTATTTCTTTCTCAGATGTTTAAAAAATTTCAACAAAGCCATATCATCTGACTGCTCATTGGGACAACCTCAGTGAGAAAACACTTTCAGCAAAACTCTATCATGTATCGTCAGTCACATGATATGGTTTTCATGAAATTGTTTTACATTTTTTTCAACTGTTCAGTTTGTAATTTATGCAGACCCATGCAGCCGATTTATTAGGTAATAGGTTAATGGAATGTTGGTATGGGATTGACAAGAGTCATCTACCTTTGTGCCAACTTTACATCCAAATTCTCTTGTAGGCTTGACCTCTTCAAAATAAGCCCACCCATATACATGTACTCTTGCCCTCTTCTACTTCACGCACCTCATGGGATTATTCTCAGGTCAGTATGGTATTGACCTCAGCACTTCAGTCAGTGTACACATTTCAGGTTGATTGGTCACTCCATAAACTTTCATATGGCTCACATCCTCGTGCAGTATGGCTTAACTGGTAGAGTGCTAAATTTTAATTGGCTAACAAAATTTGTTCGCATGTCTTTGCCTTGTTACAATTTATAGGAGAGTGCCTGTGGGCACTCTCCTGTAAATTGTAACAAGGCAATTCTTAACAGACTAAATAATATTACTTCAAAGACAATATGAAGCACAGCCACAGAATTTGAAGCCTTTAAGTTTCAGTTCATGCACTTCAGAACAAAGCCCAAATATGGGCTTCCAGCACTTTACCAGTTAAATATGCCCCAAAGAGAAATGCACAACATGTCTGACTGTCGTGATGAGTTTTATCTCTTGGGTTTGTTTATTTGGATTATATGATTTCTTTGTTATGTTGTTAGTGATTTTCAAATTAATGTTCTCCAAATTTCAAAAGATTTCATTGGTTTCTTTTTTAAATTATCTGAAGAATATGGGGGAACAGTGGCATTGTGTACTAAAGCGTACTGCAAGTCGATGGTGCACCTGTCTTCAACCAATGCTAACCCTGCTTGTGTGGAGTTGGAATGTTGGGGAGCGTACAGATGCTCGCATTGCTCGGTCGTTCTCTCCTGGTACTCCAGCTTCCTCCACCCGTAAAATTGTTGTGGTCATGATTAGCCATTGTGCAGAAATATGTGACCTTAAACACCAATAAATAAATAAATAATCTGATGAATAATCCCCGTGGGAACCCTGGGTAGTGAATCACTGCTTGTTTGATGTGCTAAACAAACTCTGTTTTACTGGTAAAATAGGACTCGGTAAATGCCTGGGGTGGAAGTCCTCCTCTAAAATGGGAAACATGGGTGTAAATGATTGGCTGTTCTTGACTTTATATCCATGTTGCGGTCACGATTAGCCATTGTGAGAAATAGCGACCTTAAGGCCTAAAAAAGTTAAAAATCTGTTTCTCAGGTTCTCCCACATGGTCTGTTTGACTACTGCATGCTCTCCTTTTACAACCAATGCAAATTCCAAAAAATAAAAATTAATTGCTTCGTGTCTGATATTCTACCCAAGTTAATAAAACTGATACATTTGTCCTTTCAGTGCAACAAGGCTTTGCAATGCTAAAGCATTGCAAAGCCTTTTTGCACTCAAGGGACGAAATACACCACCACCCATGCTGTTCTGGACTGTAGATTATGAGGCCTAAGACATAAAACAAGCAAGAACATGAACTTTTAATGGCAAAGAAACAATTAAAAAAATTAAAAATAAAATAAAAAAAAGGGCCCACCCGCATGCATTTTTACAAAAAATGACCTCAGAAACAGAAAATCTACTTTATGAGGCCTAAACACCAATAACTATATGTGATGAAAAAACCTGTTAATGTTATATTTAGACTTTGAGAGAAGATTATTTTGTCAAATTGAGGTGCACAAACTGTGTGATAAACCAATATGTTCTTGACAGAAGGAGATTCAGAATCATACAACAAATATTACATGAGGTTGCAACTCATCTGGCACTTTATGAACTGGTTTGTTAACCCATAATGTGCATATTGCTCTAAAAGCATTTATTTCATGCATCAATTGTTTATTCATTTTCTGTTTTTTTTTTCAGGGAACCTTCAGTTCAGAAGCATGCTGGCCTAAAGGATCCAGTTAAAGTAATGGGCTTCCTACGAGAAGAGAAAAACTCTTTCAAACCTAAGATGTGACTATGATTCACGTCTTTCTTGCTTCTTCCTTGATCTCCATTGTTACTATCCAATAGATACGTATATCCATCCATTAACAGATTGCCAATGATGTTGCTAATCAGATTCAAATTTATGCATACTTCCACAGATCTGAGTAGGGACACACCTCCATTCAACAATTTAGACAAATATTAGATTCAAGGAGGTCACGTCTTTAGACATCTGCAAACTTGCTGATTTCAGCTAATTCATGCCCAGAATGCTGAAGATTTATTTCTATAAATTTACATGAAAATGGTCAAAGAGCACCATTTTCATGCTAATTTATAGAAATAAAATATCTTTCAAACAACAGGTTCTCTTTCTGTTCTTTTATTATCCACCCTGCAATAAGTTGTGGTGGGGAGGGGTGCTATACTGGAATCAGTCTTGTTATTTTGAGGAGGGTGATCGGCCGCGGCTGCAGTTACCCACCTAAACTAAAATTTCTGCGGACCATAAACAATCGCCTCACGCAAAGTACCGCAGGCAATAAATATTTATCAGTTCCAATATGTTAACAGAGCTAGAGACATTGCTGCACACAGCCCCAGTTAAAATTGAGAGGAGGGATTTTTTCTCAGCATTATCTTTCATCAAATGGCTGGGAGAAGGTGCCTGCCATGTGTCACGTCATTTCACCCATGTGTGTTAAATACTCTCCCTTGATGTGCAGAGCTCTGTTTTGAACAGCTGATTCCAGGTTTCTTTTCTTTCTTTCACTCTCCCATTTTTGGAAATGTTCTGTTTTCGAAATAACAGCTTATCAAAATATTTCTTTATTGAGTAACAATTCTTCCAATATATTTATCAGTATGTATTATTCTTTGGGTTTTTTTCACCAAATTTCTTGCCTGTACCCAGGGTATACTGTTTGAGATTTGTGGGACATCACTGGTCACTGGCTTGGCAAAGTTCATCCAACTTCGTGTCAACTGAAGAATAGGCCCGACCCCAGTTGCCCTCCTTTGATGAATTAAGGTGGACCAAAAATGGCCCTCCTGGACCCATTTTAGGTGAACCATTATGGCCCTCCTGCTGCAATTCTGATAATGACAAGCCTGTGGAATCACCTTGTCTGTCCATCCATCCATCCATTTGTCCATCTATCAGTCCTCAGACATAATTTTGTCGGGAGATTTTCTCGGACGTTTATGAACATAATCTGCTTGAAACTTGGTATAAATGTTCATTGCCGTGAAAACCTGTGCACCTGCGATTATAGTTCCAGTTGGATTATTTGTTTGAGAATTATGCCCCTTTTCAACTTAAGAAAGCAGGCCTAGAATTTTATCCGGAGATTTTCTCAGCTGTTCATGGGTTGATTCCTTTGAAAATTGGTATGGTTGTTAACTACCATGGGAAATTGAGCACCTGTGATTATAATTTCGATCGGATGTTTTTTTCTATAGTTATACCCCTTTTCTTCTTAACATGTCTGAATTTTGTCCAAAGATTTTGTCAGATGCTTATAGGTCAATTCCTTTGAAACTCGGTATGTATGTTCACTACCATGTGATCTTGTGCACCTGCAATTATAGTTTTGATCAGACTTTTTTTGCGAGAGTTATGCTCCTTTTCATCTTAGAATGTCTGAATTGCCTCGAATTGTGTCCGGAGATTTCCTCAGATGTTTATAGGTTGATTTTTTTTAAACTTGGTATGGATGATCACTACCATGGGAACCTGTGCACTTGTGATTATAGTTTTGATTAGATCTTTTTTCCCAGAGTGATCAATTTGTTTCCTCACCTCGTGGATTTCGAACCATCATGATTCAGTTCTTGTTTATTCCCTTGATAAAAACAGAATTATTTTTTTCCCAGATAGGATAATTAGTGAGCTCATTCTCAAAGCAACGGTTCAGGTAGCGATAATTCAGTCAAGGTCTATTCTTAAAAAGGAAACAAAACATCATAGCATTTGGCAGAAAATAGTTCCTGCAAATATTCAGTGTAATGCTTAAAATATACTCTATTGACACATGTTAAGATCAAGATAGCTTGAGTAATAAAGTATACCCTGGAAAATATATATGTTTGTGACAATTACTCAACTAACAGTTTGAAGGCCATGCAATTGCAGAAGCCTAAAAATAGACTTGAATCTTGATTGCATCTCAAAGCAAAGAATCAGGGTCAATAAGTTTTGCTTTTGCTAGTTTCTAGCATGTTCGTTTTGTAAACGAAATTAACCACATTTTCTGGAAATGATGATTTTGAGCGGAAGTAGGGTATTGTTCACTTACATGAAGGCCATGTTCAAGAAGTGACGAAACGATCTTCATCGGAAAAAATTTGTAAATTGTAACACTCCATCCAGCATGTAACAAGCTAAGGTATTCCTTTCTTTCAATTTCAGCCCACACATCACCATTTCACACATCAATCTCGGACATACACATACTATACATTGAAAGCTGTTGGTTTTCACATTAATATTATGAACATTTTGGTTGCCTGTTTCTATCACCATTGTCCGACTCTCGAACTTCGAAGAAACAAGATTTCCATATATGATACAGACTTGACAGTCTCAGGAACTTTAACCCTTTACCCAACGAATCTCCCGCATCCGCCCACGTAATATGCAAATTCAGCAATTGCAAAAATATTATTTTTTAAAAAATTTCAAGAATACCATATCATGTGACCCCTCGTTGGAACGAGCTCATTCCAACGAGGGGTCACATGATATGGTTTTGTTGAAATTTTTTGAAAAATTTGAAAAAATGATATTTAAAATAATAAATTTTGATATCGTCTGTGTTGTGAGTAAAGGGTTAAATAGTATCAACAAAATATGTCATTAGTATTGCAAAACACCAATTTAAATTGATACATCTGATTGGAATGAGCTTGCGAGTACAAATAAGTTGTAAGTGAAAAACATCGATAGCGCTCATCTAGACATTGCCCCATGTCACATATGAAATTTGGAACTGATCAGGTGAGAGCTGTGGCCTGGGGCGTGTGATAAGAGAGTTATGGACAGACGTACGGACGTTCTACCGCAGATGTACTTGTGAGGTGATTTAAGTGTTAGGTAGGGGGGAAATTGAGCAACTCACAAGTGGGTTTTTCGCACCTCACAAGTTGAAAACAACCTCACAAGTGGTTGGCGTACTAACGGTTTTATCCCCCAACCTCACAAGTAACGACTGTACGCGGACGGTCACCTCGTAAGGTCATATGCGGTGGCCCGGACATACGACGGATCACAACCCATCCCAACAGCTCATACTTGACGTTGTCGAGTTGAGCTAAAAAGGTCGCCTGGGGCACTTTCTCGTCGCTTTCTTCTAAATGCCTCACACGGGAGACATTCGAAGAAAGGGTTGACCAAACAGAACATTTCAATAAAGAGTTGCTTGACATTGCAAACACAGTCATCCCTATAACCTCGTAAAATCCGAAACGTTTCAGCAATGATTGCAAACAGGCTATAAAGGATCGCAAGAAATCTGAACGGGAATTTAATAAGTCACCAACCACACAAATTTTGGACAAACTACGTATAAATCGGACAAAAAAAGACGGCTTATAAAACCAAAAGAAAAAGAAAAGGTGTTGGGAAACTTATGTCTCTAAACTTAATCGGCACAAACCTGTCAACAGAGATGATTAAAAAAAACATAAGGTTAAGAAACAAAATCAACTGTACAACACCCGGACTACAAGAATTCTGCTCTTTGTTTCACTTAGAAAGCGTGGGCATATTTATGGTAGCATGAATGAATGAATGAAAAGTTTCAGCACACCGACGGGCCTCAGGGACGATGTGGGATTTGAAATCCGTTACGACCCGAATAACTTTCTTTGCTTATGAATCCATGAGAATCTGAAGCGAAGGCCAATAATCTTGTTTGGTTTGAGTGGGAACACTGGCAGTAGGGTACGGGGTCAGGCCCCCCGCAAACCTCGAACTGGAAGGTGCCCAAGAATTGTGCACAATAACACGAATAAATGAGTTGACTGCATATATTTTGCCTGTTCTGTACATCTCAACCTTCATTTTGTGTATATTTAATTTGAATTTAGGTGGAAATTTCAAAGTAAACAAAGTTCTCTTACTTATGTAGCACCTTAAATGTATGAAAAATTGAACTCGTAGATAATTTTAATGTCATATAAAACTTTTCTGTACACATTGTAAACATAAATGACTAAACATTAATTAATAAAGATAATTACCCATTATTTCTAAACATAAACCATGTGTTGTTGTTTATAGATCTCTATCCTCGAAATCGGGCCGAAATGACCAAAGGGGCCGAAATGATTAGGGCCGAAATGACTTTGAGGCCGAAGTGACCAGAGGCCGAAATGACTTGGGGCCGAAGTGACTGGATACCGATTCCATGCTTGCTGAAGCGAAGGAGCATTCTCTTGAGAAGCGCAGAATTAAACTTTCACTCATATGTTTCTAAACTTCAAACCCTGCTTATAACTGTGTCCCAGAACCTCAAAATATCGAATTTTTTGACAATTTTAAACAGCTGACAGTTATTTTGGACCTAGCTTCTACCAAAATGTCTCAAACAAATTCCTTGCAGTACAAACAACGATATGCTTAAATTAAGTCAAAGTACTGTGCATATAAAAGGATCAAAACAGATGGATCAAAAGATCGTGTCAATGTATCATCGGCCGTTATTGTTGGTGATCAGTGTCAAAGTATCATCGGCCGTTGTTGCTGGTGATCAGATCAAATGAACGGTAAGTGTATAAAAACTACGTTTTAAAGTACTAAATGTACCTCTGAATGTGTGAAAAGTGACAATTTAATGAAGCGTACGCAATAATAAATACATATAACGAAGATTCAGTATCGTTTGTTTTATTGTAGACTTTTTTCAAGAGAAAATGGATCATTTCGCTATCGACACTGATCGACACGCCGTTCTGGGCAAGGAAAACAACGAATTAGCTAAGGTGCACGACGGGGTGAATATTATCATACTTACTCCACGGAGGTGTAATTAATTCGTGTTCGTAACATTTAGAAATTTCTGTTCACTACAAGGGGATCTAACAGGAAGTTTTTTTGGAGAGAAACCATTTATAATTTGGAAATATTTATTCATTTATTATTTGTTAGCGTTTAAGGTCACATACTTATGCACAATGGCTAATCACGACCGTGGCAGTTTTAAGGGTGGAGGAAGCCGGAGTACCCGGAGAGAACCACCGAGCAAATTTGAAAATAGTCTACAATAAAACAAACAATAACTTAATCTTCGTTATGTGTATTTATTATTGCGTACACTTCATTAAATTGCCACTTCACACATTCAGAGGTACATTTAGTACTTCAAAAAGCAGTTTTTATACACTTACCGTCCATTTTACAGGCAAAAGGATGGGCACAAGCTATTTTTTTTTAAACGGGGGTTCGTAATTTATTTTCTGTTAGCGTTTCGCCTAACACATGCCGAGGTGATAATAAATATTAAAACCACCCATACGTCAGTGGATACTAGTTCTACGTTATTCCTGTATGTCCTACCCCAATGGTACCCACAGCAGCCTTTAAGACTGGACCACTTGTGCTCATTCCACCAATCCACGCAGGGGACAAATTTATCAAATTTTATTAACTTAGGTAAATATCAGACATAAACCATTTAATTTTTATATTTTTAAGTTCGCATTGGTTATAAAAATAGTCTGTGGCAGCCAAAAAGACCATGCATGAGGGCCTGAGAAACAAATATTAAATTTTTAGGTCAGATGTATATGATTTGACGATTTTAGCCAGAGGCTCAAGTGAGCCTAAAATGCTCACCTGTCTCAAGTTGTCAAATGAGGTGAGTGTATCAGTATGTGATCAACAGCAAGCGCAATTATTTGATTTGCTCTGACACAACAAAGCCAACTTTTTTGGCCATTCATTTCTGCTGGTCTTAGGAAAGCTTTCTATCAAGCGCTGTTCTGTGATGTTTTGTTTTTCAACTACCGTGGTTCTCTCTACCCCGCCCGCACCCCCCCCCCCCCCCAAAAAAAAAATTGTTCATGGCATCAAGAAAATATTTGGAAACCACATTGCAGTCTTGAGCGGGTTAAATTTAAGACATGCACACAGGAATCAAATAAATGTTTTCCAGCAGTTAAAGGGTTCATTCAGCATGAAATAACTTGAATGTGCACAGGAATGAAAGAGTTCATCATGAAATAAAATCTTTGGAAATTTCCAAACACACTGAAGTCATGAGAGGGTTAAATTGAAGATATTCATACAGGAATCAGATCAATTTTTTTCAAGGAACCAGAAAAATACATCTACAGTATTGAAAGGGTTTTTGTTTGTTCATGGCATCAATAAAATCGTTGTAACCCACATTCCAGTCTTGAGAGGGTTAAGTTAAAGCCATACATACAAGAATGCCAAGACTCTACCCCCCCCCCCCCCCCCCCCCCAAAGAAAAATTGTTTTTTCATGGCATCAATAAAATCTAAAATCTTTGGAACCCACATTGCAGTCTTGAGAGAGTTAACTTAAAGATATGCACACAGGTATCAGATAAATGTTTTCCAGCATAGAAATGGTTCATTCAACATGTGAAAGAGTCCATCATGAAATAAAATCTTTGGAAAAATACACTGAAGTCATGAGAGGGTTAAATTAAAGATATTCGTACAGAAATCAGATCAATTTTTTCCCAAGGAACCACAAAAATACATCTACAGTATTGAAAGGGTTTTTGTTTGTTCATGGCATCAAAAAAAATATTTGGAAACCACACTGCAATCTTGAGAGGGTTAAATTAAAGACATGCATACAGGTGTCAGATGTTTTCCAGTATTGAAGTGGTTCATTCAGCATAAAATAAAATCTCTGCAAAAACAAACAAGTCCAGAGAATTTTCTGATTAAAATATCAAGATAACAATGTTCATAACAGGTTTGTTATTTTTAAGAACAATATGTCAATCAAAAGTTCTCCGTGAATGAAAAATCCTCCAGGATAATCTACTGCAAAAATGCTGACTCATCATTTTTTGAATACCCTCTACAGAGCACCCTGATTGAACTGGTGGCAATTTTGTTTAACCAATCCCTCCTTCCGGTCCTAGGGATGCTTCATACCAAATAGCAGTTCTCAGTTCCTTGTGCTTTGGGATATATGGGCTTTTGAATTTGTTTCTGTTTTTAGCCCCTGTGGTTGTCACAGGGCTGTGAAATTTTTTTAGGCAGCAATCAATTACTTAGGACCCACTTAAACTACATGCCAAATTTGGTTGAAGTTGGCCCACCGGTTCTTGAAATAGAAATTTGGGGCGGAGCCCAAAAGGTATATCCCCCCACAGAGAGCCCAGATATTGACCTATCAACTTCCCTTGAACAAACTTTAATCTTCTGTACCAAAGGATGTTCCATACCAAATATCAGTGAATACTCTCTGGTGGTCGATGAGAAGAAGATTTTTAAAGGTTTTTAAGTTTTTGGGGCATAAAGCAGAGCCCGAATACGGCACCTCCTTCAATGAAACAACATCGAAAGGGTATACTCCATGGTCAGTGCAATTGTTGTTTGAATTTGGCCTAGTGGTTGTGAAGAAGATGTCAAGTTTGCAAAAAGTTAACGGACGACGGCCAACGGCCGCCAAGTGATGGGAAAAGCTCACACTTACCATTCGTGAAAACTTTTATTTTGATGAAATCACTCATATGAGATAATTCCGGAACCTGCTGAAAAACAGTTTTGATTCAAACAAACTCTTCCTTTGATAATCAATTTTGAGTTCTTAAATAACTTAGAATTTGAGAGTAGTGCTTTACCCTTCTGAGTACAACCAGTACAAATTCCAAAGGATAAAAACAAACTTCATAGGCTCATACCATCAAATTTACAAGAGTTCAACCTTTAAGGGCCTAGTTTCAAATTTGTTGAGTGATGAGTACATGTAGAACATATGTTCAAACAGACAGACTTGTTGACCGAGTTGCAGAACCTTGGCAGTGGTTTGAACTGAGGTCTTGGCTGCCTGACTGTTTCGGCAGCCAAGCCCTCACTATAAACTACTGCTAACCCAAAATGTTACCCTTTATGAGATGGGGCAAAGAATAAGTAGAATTATCCAGGCCTTTGAGGACACTTAAGAATATATGACAAGATTCAAATAACCATTTTTTGAGAATCAAAGTTGAATCTCATGGATTTCATTTGAGAGAACAGATCCTGATTCTTTTGCATTTTTGGTCCCGAGGGACAAAATATGCTTCACATAAAAACTAGAGGGATATGTCCATCCCCATCAGCTCACCAACGCATGGCATGTAATAAACCTAGGCTTATTACAAATCTGCAAAAAATGTCCGGTCATGTACATGTATAGCAAAACAGGTCAGACATTTTCTTAGTCCACAGTGGAAAAAAATCTACCATTGCATTAAAAAAAAGTCCAAAATCTCTTATCTGAAAAATGTCCGCCCAAGGGTTAATGTCATCTTATATTGATGCATTTAACACATATATGAAATATATAATTCACAGCATACCAGTGGTAGCCTACACGCATGTATAGCAAAACAGATCAGAAATGTTGTAGGTCCACACGGACAAAAAAGTCGAACATTGCAAAAACACTAAAATCGATGAAATACCACTGGTAAGGGTATGTGGGCAATTGTAATCCACAGAAACAAAAGAGATCCATAGTAACATGGCAGAAAGTCAAGTGGACTCGTACAATAACTTTAACACGTGTTGACGCCGCCGCACTTCGTTGCTGAGCTAAGAACTAAGGAATACTTGACGTTATTGTGATGAATTGACGGTAACATGGCCTGAGGTTTGCGGCTCGAGGCTTATGTTCAAACGAGATGCGAAGCGTCGAGGTTGAACATACGCTCCGAGTCGCAAACCTCAGACCATGTTACCGTCAATTTATCATAATAACGTATATGTTCAAATTCGATCCTACCCACAGCCGAAAACCAACATCGTCAAACACCAGAGGTTTATTTACTGAACTTGTGATCGTTAAAAGTTGCCTTGTTCAAGGCAACTTTTAACCATCACAAGTTTAGTAAATAAACCTCTCCTGTACCCCCACGACAGCAGTGAATAAATAATCAATAAATCAGATAAATTCATTCCGTCATAGTTCAAATCGTGAATTTGTTTGTAATTTAGACAACACTTCATTCGTAACACTGTCTGCTCAACGTGTGAGAAATCCAGAAAAATGGAGCGGCTTGCTAGTCACTCCGTTGATGAAACATTTAAGAAACGGGCGACGTCATTTCAAATATTTCGGGAAAGCCAAATCTCGGATTTTATTGAGCACAGGTAATCTTGAATAACACTTGTACATGGAACAATCATATAAAACACATCAGCTCCAAAGCATAGACTCGTATAGATATGTTAATATTGCATGAGTTCACCCTCGATCGTAAGATTTTGGAAAAAATATATTTTGCATTTATTAGGCCCCTCTTAGAGTATGGATATTGTGTTTGGGACAATTGTTCAATAACTAAAGCCGCAGACTTAGAAAAAAATCCAATTAGCTGCAGCAAGAATAATTTATGGCGCCACCACAAGTGCCAACTGTTCTTCACTTTATTCTGAAACATGTTGGGACACTCGCCAAGAAAGACGCCGGAAGCACAAGCTTTTCCAGTGCTTCAAAACCTACCATCAGATAACACTCCAATACATCTCCAGCAAGGTACCACCCATTACATCATCCATCAGTCAAGACCGTTTTCTTCGATCCAATCGAAATCATCGTATTCTGCTATGCCACACAAATCTGTACAGGCTTCATTCGTCCCATCCGTTACCAACCAGTGGAATAGCTTACCTATTCCAGTTAGAAATAACTCCTCCATTAGACATTTTAAGAGTTTCTTAAATAATGGCTGCCGTCGTCTACCCTCATTTTACTGTGGAGCCAAATCACGACCAGTTGTAGATTAAGGTTGCGTTGTAGTCGAATTAACGCCCACTTATACAATAATCACCTCTAAGCATCTCCCGAACTCCCTTCTGTCCGTGTGGTGACTACGAAACAACTGACTATTTCTTATTGCATATTGCATACATTTTGGAAAAAAGCCGAAGTTAGATCCCGCCTGGCACACTTCCTTGACACGGCGTTTGGGTGCCCTCGCCGGTCACAATTACTGTGGTCGTAATGCTACATCAATGTGGTCTGTGACCGGGGTGCCAACTTGACGTTGCGCCGGGGATGTGTGTTGCGATGGATCTAATGAGCGGATTGAACCAATTAACAAACAATAGACAAACAGATTGTGCTCGAACAAGTTGTATATCTTCCAATGGAAACGTTTTGTGTTCAAGTATTATTTCCTTTCAGCTTCTCTATCTCTCTTTTTCTTTCTCTCCTGTTCCATCTTCCATTTTTTTCTTGTCTATATACTAAGGTTTAAACAATTTCAAACGCAGCGTATGACAAAATCTTTCAATTGCTCATGTAGCCTGTTTACCTAGGGAGACCGCCCAAAATTAGCTATTAGCTATATATTAGCTATAAGCTATGGAGCCGTAGTGGTATGTCTCGGGCTTTTCAGGGATCATTTGGATGATCTCATGGATGATCTCATGTGACGTCATAGCCACGTGACCCATTGGTGCCATGTTTGGTTGTCATGGTAACCCGCGAGAGCGTCCATGTTGTGACGTCATCTCCATAGTGATACATGGTGTGAGTGCGCATGCGCAGCGCGTGTTGTTAGGGTGATACGTGTTTCCGTCGTCCATGTTGTATACTGGAGGCCGCCATCTTGGTTTCTATGGTAGCACGTGATTGCTATGTTACCTAAAACCTTCTTATAGGACAGGAGTATGTTCGGAGGGTATGTTCGATTGAATCGGAGTAAATCTAATTACCACAAACAACCCAACAAGTTGTACTATTTCGATTTTTTCAGAATCCTATTTAGAAACTTTTGGCTTATAATAGTAGCACGTAGTGCTATAGTACCGAGGTGGTGCCTGGGAGTGTGTTCGTTTGAAGTGGAGTAATGTTCCGATTTTCCCATAATCCCTTTTTTGGATCCCATGACGTTTTTCCCAATAAGAGTAGCACGTAGTGCTATAGGACAAATTTACCCAGAATCCATTATTTAAATTACAAGTAGAGCCCATATGTGTACATGAAGGCCGTGAAGCTAAGTTCCACCATATACTCATGTGAGGATCTACCCATATGTTAAGCTAAGAGATGTGTCGTACGAGGTTGAATTTACTATCCCTCTTAGCCTCATTTCGATTTTTTGAGGATACCTTTTTGGATTTATTAAAAAATAACAACACAATTTTTTACACTTTAATTTCTTTTATTCAACAACAAAAATACATCTTTTTTATGGTATGTAGATTGTCATATATTCATAAACAGTCATTTTGCAGATTGGACATCTTCTCAGTGGTTTACATCAGTCTTTGCACAGACACAAACGGTTACATGGTCGCGGAGCGACATTGGCCTCAGCTAATGAACACACACTACATTTTGTCCTCCGTGAATCATCTTCTTGAAATGATGTGTCCATTTCTTCTTCTTTGATGGCCATTTTATCTTCTTTTTCAACGTCCATGAATTCAGATGGTAAATTATGAATGTAATAACAGTCTGGAGAATATTTTCTGTGTTCTTCTATAACATCATCTTCTGTCTCCCAGAAACGAACAATAATACCACAATGAAAACATCGAGTTCTGTCTCCTGTCCCCAAATAAAAGAATCCAGCTTTTGTCAGTTCATTCAGGGTTTTCACACTTTCACTTTGTACCATGAATTGAAATGTCTTGAGACGATTTTCCTCCAATGGATACTTGATGTGTTTTGGTGGTCTTTGTTCTGGTGTCTTTCTTATTTTCTCTTCTCCACGTAATAACTGTTCCAGTACTGGTGGTGGAACATCACGAAAATATGTTTCGAATGAAACGCTCATTCTCTCTACAAAGTCTCTTGCATTTCTTGTTTCTTGATTGATAATCATTCAGTGCCATCCTGATCAAACATGGAATAGTGAACATTCTTCAATCCTTTTTATCTTCATTCTTCTTTGGTTTTCTTTCTCTTTTTGGTTTGGGTTCTCTTATTTCAAGGCTTCTCTTCTTTGCAATATCCACTGCTTTGGTCACTTGTTCCCAATCTCTTGTAATGAACTGGAACCCAACGTCGTTCTTGAACAGTTGAATCTGTAAATCGTTGTTCAGTTTGAAGACGGTCACATTAGTAGACATCCTTCTTCTTTGGCTGTTGAAACACAAACGAGCTGAACACCAAGTGCACCAGTTTTTATAGTTTTTCTTCAATACAGCGACATCTAGTGGCTGGTTTCCTCTATGACGTCATTAACCAACACATCATTATCCATTAGATCAGTCGTAAACATGTTGGATATGGTTTCCATCGGTACACCGCGAAAGCGATGTTTCATGTAAAACAGGCAGTATTGTCCACACACTGGTAATGGTCCTTGAAGGCGTTTTGTATTATACTTCCAATATCTGGAATTCTTCTTCAGGAAATTCTCGAATGGTCTGTGTTGTGGTGGTAATCCATAGGAATCAAAGTACTCTGCGTTGTACTGACTCACAAAGAGAGCCACCCAATGTTCTCCTTTTCTGTGGTCTGGATCCGTGTTGGCTATCAAAGCCACTGGTCTGTGATCTAGTAATCTTCTTGGTAATCTGTTTCTCGCAAATACACCTAAACATATTCTCTTCAAACAACTATCTGATCGAAGTGCATTCTCTAACTGCAACGTGTTAGTGTTGAGTAATCGAAGATTACTTGTCTATTCTGATCCACTTCTATGATGTTCTGGAATTCTTCATCCACCAGTACGCTGATTGTGGTTGGTAATGGGTTTTTGAAATGGTCTTCTAGTCTCAAAGTTCCTCTCGTCACCAGATCGAAGTGTTGTCCATGTGATAGATCTGGAGTCATGTCGAATACGAATAGGGTGTATCCATTTATGTACTCTTCTCGGCTGATGTGGTTTCCTTCATTCTCATACATTTGTCCAGTTCATTGGAACAGGGTCGCATAACATCTCGCCACTTCTTCCTGTGCGAATCTAGGTTGTAATGGTTTGGCTGGAATCTGCTGCCCAATCACGTACAAAGCCAAGTAATTGATTTTGTAGTTCTTGAAATTATAAGGATTCTTTGAAAAGTTTCCATTGAAAGCACCGTTGTCTACACACCCCACCACGATGCGTTTAGGTAGTTGGCCTAAAAATAAATTTTCTTGTGTCATGCTCAAATTTTCTTTCGGCACTGAAAACACCTTGGTTTCCACACGGTCAATAGGATATTTTGCAGTTGCTTTTGTTAGTGCTTTCTCTTGAGCCATTCTCACGAATGACTGGAGTCTCTCTTTGCATACAAACATGGATACATCTAGAATTTTGATCTTGTATGTATCGGTGTCGGCCATCAATGCGAAAGCATCTTTGGCTCTATTCATTTTAACATGAACATTAACTCCATTCAGCAAGTAACGAGTTTGGAAAAACATGTCCAAATGTAATCTTCCAGTCATGTCCACGATTTTACTTTTCTCTATAAATTTCTTTCGAAGAAGAAATCCCTTGTTATCATCTGTGAAACCTTCCATGTGTCCGGCCGTATCCTTGTACCATAATGAATTAGTCAGTTGTGACTTCTTTGCAGCTGGTCCATAACTCAACAAAGTTTCTATGAAAGCTCTGTAGTGATAAGTGTTGTTGGAAGGAGATACCAGTTTTTCAATCAAGCTGATATCGATTTGATTAAATAAGAAATGCATCCATAAATTGACTGGGCCCACATTGGCATCGGGTGCAATTGATGCCCCATTGGAATCTTCAACCGTTGCTTTAACATACAAGTATGTCTGTGCCAAATTCAAATAATCATCTCCTAATCCTGCAATGTGGAATTCTATTGGACCACTGTTTCCTATAGTCGCCAAAGGCCTGTGTTCTACCCATTGCCCATGTTCCACACTAGTCTGTGTTGATGGTATGGAAAACAAGTCGAGTTCGCTGTTGACACACTCACAAGATTTTTCATTAATGAGAGACATCATGCATCAAGAATGTCTTGGGTCTGAACAGTTCTCCTTCGTTTTGTCGATTTGCGAGGTTTGCGTGGTGTGGGACTTTTTATACCTTTCCTGCCGGGTGGTTTCGATCCACCAATCACTTCATTCCAAGCTTCTGCGCCAGCCTCTTTGACTCTTTTGATTTCTACCTTTTTTACATTTTCCCCTTCAATGACATCTTCGGCAAAGGCCGCTCCTTTTCTCAATAACTATTTTCCCACGGTCCTGGGTATAGTTTTCAATAAAGGTAACACCATATTCTTCAGTCCTCCCAATATACTTCCCAAACCATATCCTCTCTGTATTTGAGCTCCAGAAAAAGCCGATAGGCCGTTCCCAGCTTGTTTCGTGTAATATTCTTCGTATAATTTGGACTTACAACAGTAAGTCACGTTTATGTGAAATGAAGAGATCTAGAATTTCTGAAATGAAGTGTCACGGTGACTTTCCCGAACTCGAATGCTGCTATGGTTCCTGTGTCACCCCTTATATACACCTGGACGTTACTGAAATTGTTTCGTTCCACTGGTACATAATACACATTCTCAAAAGTTTTAGAGATGATATTCCTATATTTTCCACGCACGGGTACTATACTAAGAAGTGGTATTCTTGAATCTCCTACGACTTGGTCTCGAACCAATTCACAGTATACATAGAGTGAATAAAATCCTTGGTTGACATCGGCAACTCTGGAAGAATTGTAAGTTCCTGATTCAAAAACGCACTCATTAAATCCCAAAATATTTTGAAGAGTAGGGCTCAATGTGATCACGGCTCCATCACGTACCGTGATACGAACTTTACCAGTCACTTCATCCACTTCAAAACCTACCTTATCGTGACGAGGCAAGAGTAATTCTTTAACACCATTGATAGCCCGTAGCACATCGGTGGGATCCAAATAACGACCTTCCTTGAGAGTAAGTCGGTAATTCTCTTTCGAAGACCAGAACACTGTCACGAAAGCTTCTTCTCCACGAATATTGAACCAAGTATTTGGATACTGAATCTCTGCCAGACCTACTTCCCATTCTCCCGTGAGATTCACCGGTTGTGATAAGTGAGTGGTGTACGCTGTCAACGTGTTTTCAGGACACACGTTCATAGAACTATTACCTGGTAGAGTCAAATAAAACATTACTTTTTCTTAATGCTTGGATTTGGTAACAAATATCCTATGCTACTACTCAAGAGAGCAGTCCACAACTTGCTGCCTGTGTTCTCGAGAGTGAGATTACCGACACTGGTAATGATGATGATATACAAAATGATTATTTGTGAAAAATAAGTGATCTCGCTCCGTGGAATTCTTTTGCCAAACAGAGGCCAAGAACCGTTCGATCCTTCTTCCATTTTGAAGAAACCTCAGAGGTTCACTTCCTTTTATAAGTGAGCTGACTCTGCTTGATCCACGAATTGAACGAAGTGGGATAGCCCAACCACAGTACGAACAATTCCCTTTTCTTACCTCGACCACGCTTCTTGAGTACGTGTTTGATTTTGTAAATAGTTTTATGTGAAACTCGCCGAAGTTCTTCAGTGTAGAACAACCCTTTCAATACTTCCCCATTATCATCTTGTGAGATGTATGTGACTGGATGTTCTTTCTTGATGGCTACTACTGTGAATAACTCTTCAGTCCAATTGGGCAAATAACCTTTCTCAAAAGTTTTCTTAATTTTGATTCTCACTCTGTCTCCTACTTTGTACATTGGTGTCTTGCGTTTTATGGGTTGTCCATACAACCTTTGCCAAACCTCTTCTTGATTTTTAAAGTTCACGGCAATGGGGGCCATACCTACACTACGATGATGAGAATGATTATATGATTTCACCAAGTTTTGAAGTGGAAAAGTTAGTGTATTGTTCTTGGTAAAATATTTCCACATCTTAGTTTTCAAAGTTCTATTGAATCTTTCTACTATGGAACATTTTGTGTAGTGAAAAATTCGACTTTGTGATCTTTGAGAAAATTCTGAAATTTTCTGTTTAGAAATTCTTTGCCTTGATCTGTTTGTAATTTTTCTGGTTTACGACTTTGTTTGAAAATTTTACTGAAAGCTTTCACGATGGAATCACCAAGTTTGTTTTTGAAGGGTATGACCCAAGCTTATTTACTAAACACATCTATACATGTCAACAAAAATTTTATGTTTTTGTTGAATTTACTTATGTTTGAAACATTTTCCAAGTCAGCTTGCCATTGTGCATCTATACCACTAACTATCACTTTCCTTCTAGGAAATGTTCGACGAACAGGTTTGTGTATGTGTCTTGAGTCTCTAACCATTTTACAACTTGTTTAGTTATTTTCTTGGATGCTCTACGAAGAGCATCTACACCACCAAAACTACCTGGCGCTTCAGAATCATAATACAATGCTTCCATGACCGCCTTGTTCAAGTGTCAACTCTATTTATACCCTTTTTCGGTCCACTTTGGCTTTTCTGTTTTCTTTGGTTGTTTAGGTTCCGACTTTATCGGTGCCTGTTTCATAAAATCCCAACGTTCTTTATGACCAATCAATTCTTGGGTATGTTATTATCTCTCAAAGCTTCGGCCAACACTTCCCATCCCTTTGGTTGGAAAGATTTTCGTCTTCTAAGTAAATCGTTTAGAAGATCTGTTACATTCGACCCTACCACTGTTTGATCTTTGTAGACTAATTCACCCTTCTCATTCCAAGATATATTTGGGTCACTTCTTATACAATTCAACAACAACTTTCCCTTTCTCTTCATTGTCATAGGTACAGAATCGAGAATGTCTTCGTCTTTATTATCGTTCTCGAATTCGACTTTAAATGGTCGAGGAGCCATTACCTTTTGTTGAAATGCCAGTATCTTTGTAAAATTTGATTATATTGAGTCATCTTTCCATCAGCCGAAAGAAAAGGGGCATCGAGAATATCTCTCATTTCTCTATCCAGTGAAGAAACAGCCAGTTCATTTGGTTGTCTTGGAGTCTCTTGCAGACGTTCCAATAAACCTTGGTTCTACCAAAGCCATCTTCTTTACATATTCCATCATCCAAATATACCTTTAACAGCACCCAATAGTACAGGAGGTAGCAATGCCCCCAAGAATCCCCCTTTCTGCAAGATTTGTCTCCTCTTTTTGTCAGAAGTACCTTTATTTGCCACTGCCCTCACTAGTTGTTTCTGACGAACGAGTTTGGTTCTCTGGGCTTTGGTCAGAAGTACTGCTCCCTTCAGTATATTCCAGGCACAGTCACACAAACAAGTAATCAATTCTTTGTTTGCATGTTCTAGTATGGATTTGACGAGTGTGGGTTTCGATTTAATAAGAACCTTGAGAAAAGCGATGTTGCGCTTGAGACAGTCAGACATGCTTCTGACTTGAGTCAGACTTGTTGCTCCCTTTTTATACTTTTAGGAGGTACACATATTGGGTTTCCCCAGGAAAAAATTGACTTCTTAATCTCATGTGTTCAGGAGTATCTTGTTTGAGGTCTATTAAAAGGTAACCATATGGTGTCGAAGTGGCATCTTCGAAAACTTCTCTCAGAAACTTGGAATGACCAGGATACATCTGTGGTGCCAAGTGTGAGATCTGAGAACGATCCCTAGAATTTTTAAACAAGATCATGTAATGACTATTGAGAGCTAAAATCCTATGGACTTTATTTTTGTCGAATAAATTTTGAACAAAGTACATCACACTAATGTTACGGTGATGACTACCTTTAGTAAATAATCTAGACACTCGAACATCTGCATCAAGCATCAGATCATCCAATATGACTAAACTATCAGATTTTAATTCTTGAGGGAGACCCTCTACGAATTCTACTTGGGGTAAAGTATTGTATAATGGTTGCCATTCACTATAACACCAAATGATGTGACTTGGAACAGGTGATATAATATTTTGAATGTTTTGAATAACCCGATTTACAAAGGATGATTTACCACTACCCGTGAGACCACACAATAGACAAGTGAATGGATGCTTCCAACGAGGATCTATCTTTGTTGTTCTATGTGGGTACTACTTCCTTTTATACCCTTTGGGGAGGTGGCCCCCCACTGAACGTGGGTACTACTCCCCTTTTATACCTTTTGGAGAGGTGGTCAATATGACCGTCAAAAAATATTTAAAATTGGTGGCCCTCTGACTAACTGGCTGGGGAGAGGTTAAGTTTGTTTGATATTTGTCAAGAAGATAAACATCAAATAACCTAAGCATCATTACCACCTTTTTTTCTTTTTTCTTAATTTTATACTTTTTTCTTCTTTTTTTCTAAAAAACAAACATCTATTTTCAACATCTATTTACATCTACAGACTGAGTGTTTTCTTGAAGGTCATGAATTCAACCGCCAAATCCATAATACAACGTCTCTGTTCATTTGTGAGATGTTTCTCTAACATATCTTCATACTCGATCTGTACTGGTGATGGACTCATTCCAGAAGTATTATGGTGCCACAGTAGATGGACATCATTCTTGTTAACTCTTTCAAGAGCTTCACTAAAACATGTTATAATCTTCTCTTATTCAGACATCATTAGGCATACATTATGCTGAATCTGACTTGGGTGATCGACTGTACATCCATAGCATTTTACTTTCACTACAGCCTCAATGTTCTCTTTGACATAATGAGCATATGCCAAGCAAAGTTCATCCTGCAAGCGAACTTGCCTGAGTTCACTATCAGTTTCATCAACGATCAATGGTCGCGGCTGGGTTATTCTCACTGTGATCTTCTTCTTCTTCTTCAAAGGTGGTTCTTGAATTGTTTTTTTTTTAAGTCTTCATGGTTAGTAGGTTTAGTAGGTTTAGTGTCTTCAGGAACTTCAGTTGAAGTTGTTTGTTGGGTTTTGATGGCTGCATCTACTTCTTCAGTTTGGGACTTCAAGGCATTCCAGTCTTCTAAAGATAGAGCAATACCAGTCTTCATAGGACAAGGTTTCTGGTCTTTTCCCTCAAAGTATCTTCTGAGATGAATCTTCAGTTCACCTTGGTACTGGGTGACGTTAGCATAAGTCTGCTTGGTGCCAATTCGGAACATCTTCTCTGGTCAATGGTTCGATCGTGAATGATGCCAAGTCCATGCTTTGCCTCATCTTATATATCTTCGACGGACGTGATTGAAAACATCACCACAGTTCAACAAATTTTGATCGACTTTTTGATTCATGGTTGGGATTTGTGTTTGTTTCCTATAAGATTATAGGTTAAAGTTGGAAAATTTAGAAAATTAGTATAGAAGTCAATGGTAAAGAAACACAATGAGGATACAGAAATTTGATTGGGTGATTAACTTCGATCTGATTGGTCAGTTTGGCGATCAAACTGCAATCTTGATCCTTAAACTGTAGGATATGGCCCTCTGCATTTTATACTGGCTTGGGACAGGTCATGCTGCAAACCTCTGTCCAATGGAGATAAGTGAAATAGCTCGAGTGCATTTCCACCCCTACAGTTCGTATCCTTAAAAACAAAAGAAAACAACATGTCCAACTTAGCAATTCAGTTTTCTATCATAAAAATTTCTCATTTCTTTTAAATATTCACAACAGAGAATTTCTTAGTAATAATGATGATGATGATGATTTATTCCTTTGGTTATACAATAGGGATAGCCTAAAAGACACCAGGAATCAACTTTTTTTAAATGAAACTAAAAAGTTTTGAATTAAACTAAAAAGTTTGGAATAAAGACGTATCATCTGGTTCCAATAGGTGTAACCTAAAAGATACCATGAATCAACATTTTTTTAAAATAAATGGAACTAAAAAGTTTTGAATGAAACTAAAACGTTTGGAATAAAGAAGTGTCATCTGGTTCCAATAGGTGCAACCTAAAAGATACCATGAATCAACATTTTTTTAAAGTAAGTGGAACTAAAAAGTTTTGAATGAAACTAAAACGTTTGGAATAAAGAAGTATCATCTGGTTCCAATAGGCATAACCTAAAAGATACCATGAATCAACATTTTTTTAAATAAATGGAACTAAAAAGTTTTGAATGAAACTAAGTTTTGAATGAAACTAAAAAGTTTGGAATAAAGAAGTATCCTCCACTTCCAATAGGGTTAGCCTAAAGTATATCAGGAACATGATGATGATGATAATAATGAAAAAAACTCTGTACTAGAATAAATAAAAAAAAAATGAAAAATCTTTACGCTAGAAAAATGTATTGCCTTGTAAGACTTGCCATTTAGGGTTTTTTTGATGACTGCCATAAAGGACTTTATGAGGACTGCCATATAGGACTTTATGAGGACTGCCATATAGGACTTTTTAATTAGAGAGAAAAACTGTCATATAGGACTTTATGAGGACTGCCATAAAGGACTTTAGAGGATGCCATATAGGACTTTAGAGAGAAAAAAACTTGCCATAAAGGACTTTAGAGAATGCCATATAGGAATTTTTACTTAGAGAAAAATACTGCCATTACTTAGAGAAAAACTTGCCATTTAGGACTTTATTAAGACTGTCATAAAGGACTTTAGAGAATGTCATAAAGGACTTTAGAGAATGCCATATACGACTTTAGAGAGAAAAAAACTTGCCATATAGGACTTTATGAGGACTGTCATAAAGGACTTTAGAGATTGCCATATAGGACTTTAAAAATTTGGTGAGCCTAACATGATTGAGTAGACCACCTAAAATCCTTTTTGGTTTTTTTTAGGAATTTTTTGGTCAACTAAATAGGACTTTTTGTAGGCAAAAGCTAGACTTTGTTCAGGTTGTAACAAATATGACACTCTCTCAATTGTTTCTTCTTTAAATCTCTAGTGGTATGGTGCTAACTCCATCTTCTAAAACTCTTCGTTTTGGGTAGAAATACAAAAGTCCATCTCTGCTCTGCTAGTAGGTATACATGGTGTTGTCATTCATAACAAATCCTCGGTTGATGCCAGATCCACTTTGTTGAGTCTTCAAAACTTCCAAATATTTGTCTTTCGTCAAATCGTTGTGGCGTTTGCCGATTCCTTTACAACTACATTTATTGGTGGCACCGAAACAATAATAATATAATATGTTTTACTACACAGTCCAACAATGCCGGGTCCTTGCCATTCTACCTTGAACAAGCCTGGAGTTCTCCTGTCAAAACGGTTTCTTTCCTGGCAACATGAGGGTGACAGCCATTCTTTGCCTTCTAATTTGGTTTTCACATAATCATCTCTTTGGAAATCATAACACTCTGATGGAAACCACTTGTGATTTTCTTTGTAAAATTCTACTCACTTCTCTGGTTTCACTAATTCATCTATGGATAGTGACGAGGTACATAGATATGGAGAATCTGTGTCCATTTCAGCATATTCGAAATCTTGGCGGTTGATAAAAGTATCGATGACATTATAATAGAACTGAAGCATCCGGAGTTTCGCATACTGATAAACAAAGAATCCGCTGTGGAGTGGCAGATCCAACTTGATGGTCTTCCTGTTCAGTTCGACTTCATATAAAGTTTCATCTAATGGATTCAAGGCTTTGAAGGACATGTCATTTACAGCTTTGGTGACTTCATCGTCGCAATAGCACACACGTCGATGCTTCTCTTTGTTGGTGACGGTTTTGCCATATCCAGAATTTCCCAACAGCTTCATGGTGTCGGCAACGATCGACTTGTCAGGGTCAACATCTCCTTGTCTTCTTGCTTCAGATACTTCATCTCCAAATTTTTCAAAACGTCTTCTTAGTTTATATTGGATAACTTGATAGACGTGATCAACTTCAATACCATGCTGGAGGTACCACTGCAGCAAAGGGGTTGCAAACAACATTTTTTCTGCTACATAGCTTCCGATCAAACTTCTACAGGGTTTCTTCATCATTCCATTCTTCTCAGCAAAGGACTTCATGTGTTCACCAATATCATCTATGGAAATATCTGTAGTCTTGAAGATAGGTGTCATCTCTTCAAAGTAATCTTTCAGGTGATCTGGTACATGCATATCACATTCGACCAAACCAAACAGTTCGCCAGACTTCACTTTGTTCAGTATTTCTTCATCTGGCACTGCACAGTCTATTTTGTCTGAAAAGTTCTCTTTCAGGAAGGCTTTGAGTGTGGCATCGGCCTTCTTCATCTTCCTCCATTCACACTCCCAGATTTCAGCAAGTGTGTAGCCCAAATCGGTGATGTACTTTGCATTGGTACGGGTGTCTTGTAGCAGTTCTTTCATGGGTTTATCTCTGACTTCATTATGGATGATAGGAAGGCCATTCTTATCTTTCATGCAGGTATGTCCGTCAGAAGCAGACACGGAATTGGTATACAGTCTGTGTCTCGTTGCACCAACCATCAACAGGCGACTGTCTTCGGGCAATCATTTTTTCGGCTCCGTTAAACTGATGTCTGATGTGGATGTCATCTCTCATCGATAAAATAACCATTGTTCAGCCATTTTACCATACTTCATTGGATGTTCTGGTTTTCTTCACGACGTCTAATACTTCAGCCCGTTGGCATCTCTTGCATTAGGCACCAAAGATATAATGCATTCGCATCAAAGCCTATAATACTTCCACGTGGTTTTGCTTCTTTGCCATATTTTGTTTCTCTGATTCGGGTAACATCTTTCTCGTGGTACCGGTTGAAGATAATTGAAGGTCCACCGACGATATTATCTTTCACTAAGTGATGCAAGTCTTTGTTTTTCTGGTTAAATAATGTGAAGTAAGTGTCATCATTCATGGTCTGGAACAGGTATTTCAACGTAAGGCCTGGAACACTGATACCATCTTTAAACATGTCGATGTGGCGTTCTTGGTAGAAAGAAAACTGCTTGTCAGCTGCTTCAAGGAATGGTTTTACATCTCGGTTATTATATCAGATCAGAAAATCACGGAAAGTTGTCATCTCCAGGTCTTTCCATACATGCTGGCAGTACTGGTATTCTTCATTGGATATGTTTTCTTTCTTGAGAGAACTGTAGAAGGCTTCATGGTCTGGTAGGTGGTCTTGATTCAATTTGTCCAAGCTGTCGATCCATTCATATGGTAAAAATCCCTTCGTCACGGAACAGCCAAATGCTTTCAAAAACTTGTCATAGCTGAATCCTGGAGCGAGGTAGTTGCAAATATCAACAAATTTGAAAGATTCTGTCGAGACGCACATGTAGTTATTTGATTTCTTCACTGCAATGTCATCAGTTCACGCTTGACTACATTCATATCATATTTTCCAGAGTTGAATCCGATGACGGGCATCTCTTGCAGGTAGTCTTGAAATTTCTTCTCCAATTTTTGTAAAGGGTGCATCTTGGATGTATCTTCTCCACTAGCTCTGGCTTCCGCTTCCAGCGTTTCATCAATTTTCTGTCTGAGTTTAAACAAGGTCCAAGCATGATAGGTCTGCATCAGTTGGTGGCAATGAGATGAAATATCTGAGGTATGTCGTCATTTCTTCAACAAGTTCTTGAGAATTTCCATTTGTAATTAAACATTTCGGTTCTTGGTATTCTGGAACATTACTACACTCACACTCAATGGTCGGTGTTCTGCTTCCCATATCAGTTTATCACTGTCGGCAGGTAGACTGGATTTGCCAAAGTAACTTTCAAAATCAAACGTTGCACGGTATGGATAAAACTTCTTCTCTTCAGGCACTTCTATACCTTCACGCGGGTTACCATGACAACACAACATGACGCCACTGGGTCATGTGACTATGACGTCACATGAGATCATCCATGAGATCATCCAAATGATCCCTGAAAAGCCCGAGACATACTACTAGCCGTAAACAATAAAGAAACTACGCCAGCTCCCATCCAATGAGAGGGCGAGGATTTTACTCTTATTGGAACATATACCCTTTACATCACATTTCATCCAGGGTCACTGTGTTGCATAGCAATCAAGTGCTGTGGTGACAAAAGTAGGTTTTTTACGATCAGATGGCAATCAGATCGAGTTACATTTCCGCTAGTGAATAAGTGAATAAATACAACATTAAGACTGCTTCAAAAAAAAAAAAAGAAAGAGCCGGGCCAAGGCCCAGTGCTTACCCCACCATTGCATACCGTTCCGCCACATCCCAAATTCCACTGAAATCCATCCACTCAGTTCCGAGATATGGATCCAGTCGGACAGATGCATGTAATCCATTAATTATTTATTTATTGGTGTTTAAGGTCACATATTTTTGCACAATGGCGAATCATATCCATAACATGAGTATCAACTCAAGACTAGGGGTGAGCGTTAATAAGCCACGTTGCCCATTTTAGAGAGGGTTTGCACCTCCCACACATTGGTGACTGGGTCCTATTTTACTAGTTAAAACAGAGCATGTTAGGTAATCCGTTAGACCTCCAAATCTCCACAAGAGTTGGGGTACAATAACATTTCATATGCAATGTTCTCGTATTTCTATATTAACCCTTTACCTAACATGAAAAGCAGACGACACTTGCAAAAAAAATTCTTGAATAACTAATTTTTTTCATTTTTTGTCTCAAAAACATAGGTTATGACCCCTCGTTGGAACGAGCTCGACGAGCTCGTTCCAACGAGGGGTCATAACCTATGTTTTTGAGACAAAAAATGAAAATATTTTGAAAATTAATATGCGATTTTTGAGAATAGCCCTGGCCGGTTTTGGCCGTTACTTTGGGTAAAGGGTTAACAGGCAGGATTCTATAGTGTTAGGGGAAGGTAAGAAAACAGATAATTAAGATTGTATCATCACCCAGTTGCGATCCAACAAAAACCTCAGCGCACTGTTGGGATCACAGAACTGTATATATCCTTACATCCACACAAAAAGTGAAATTCTTGAAGAAGATATTATTGGTATCACAGTACTAAATATTTTCCCATAGGCAAGCATTATAACATTCAGGTGAAAAGAAATATGATCACATCACTTTAATTTTGGCTTTCAAATATCTTTGTTAAATATAGCACTTCAAACAACTTTTTCTGTCCCAAAACAGGGTGTCATGCAACAAATAAGAGCGAAAAACTGACAGGAAGGGAAGTACCAGTCACATGCACATATTTTTCAGGTACTTCCCAACAAAAACACACCAATTGTCAATTGTATTTTTGGGGTCCAAAAAAGTCATCAAATCACCCTCTTTATTTACCTGGAATATTCAACAATAATGCAAAATGTCAGTCGAATGCTTCAAATGTTTATTGAAACATTATGTTTTCCCAAGACTGCTTAGTTTTTGGAGATTGCATCATTTCCTAGTGCAACTATTCAAGACAGGTAACTCTAATTCAAATATTTACTACAGTGATACCTACAGTACACAGAGAGTGTATTGTTACTAAATCATCCATAGAGTGGAGATTCCACCCATGCAGTGAATGCAAATTTGTTGCAAAGAATAATAAGCACAAGAAAGGTTAAGGGCCTATATAAGTAATGAAATTTTGTTTATTTTGAAAATTCCCACCTCTGATTTTCCTTCAATTCAAATTAAATATACACAAAATGTACATCAAAATGAAGGTTGGGATGTATAGAATACAAAACACACGTGTAATCAGCTCATGGAGTCGACTGTAGGCACCACTGGTTCCTGGAAGTCTGCTGCCGTATTCGCACCAGAACTGATAATTTAATAATATTTCACGAAAACAACTTGTGGCCAAATGTGCTTTACATGTCCAAGAACAAAGCTAGGGGATCAAAATTCTTCAACACACGGCTACAGAGCTGCATGGAGGAAAATTCCAGAGCCATTGCTTTTGTTTACGTATGAGAATACTTTCGATTTCTTGTCGACGTCATCGGACGGAAAAAGCATGTAAAAACAACGCCGTCTAAAATCAAATAATGAAAAAGATCGCATTCATACAGTATACTGTTATTAGAGAGAGATTACACAGTTACCATATTCAATGCAAGGTATCATGATACCTGTTGAAATTTCTTAGAATTACGAATTTGTTTTTCGATGGAAATTCGTGGTATCGAGTATTTGCGCATGTCTATCGAGCATGGGAACCATCTTTAATAAAAAATGCAGACATTGTTGTCCTTTTCCAAAATACAGTCCTTTCTCTGCACTCGCAAGTGTTTTGAATGCCTAGCTTTGTTATTGAATATCTGAAGCACATTCGGCCACGAGTTTTTCCTGCGAAATATTATTTTATTATCAGTTCTGGTGCGAATACGATAGCAGACTTCCAGGAACCAGTGGTGCCTGCTGTCAACTCTATGAGTTGATTGCATACGTGCTTCGTGTTCTATACATCCCAACCTTTATTTTGATGTATAATTTTTGTATATTTAATCTGAATTTAAGGAACATGAGAGGTGAGAATTTCAAAATAAACAAAATTCCATTACTTATATAGCCCCTTAAACCCAGAAGCCCACTAGCTGAAACAGTGCTTGCGTTTTTGTGTCCATATGCACAGAATTTGAAAATGATACTTGAGGTGATAACTCCACTTCATGAGAAATTTCGTTACATCCTCTCTCCATGTAATGTATAAGTTATCTCTAACAACATCCTGGAAAAGCCTTGGGGCTTAAAACTGACATCAAGGTCTAAAATCTCCATGTACCCTGGCCTGGATGTTACCCAATATAATGATTTTGTCCCACCGTCTACCATAGAAATAATGCATGTTTCAATGAATACAATAAATTATCCTAAATGTAACCTCAAACGATAAAGCTGGAGTCCTGCACAAAGCCTCACATTCAGAAGTAATGCGCAATCTATCGATCAATGTGAACATGAACAATGCACACATGTACCGAATAGCGAGAAGAAAAAAAATGGCCGATGAACTACAGTTGATTTTTTCATCCTTCAGTGAAGAAAACTGAGGAATGAACTTTTTTTCCAGAATTTACATTCACCCTCATGAAACAGATTTAACTCAACACACTGAAACGATTCCATGAAAAAGACAAACAAAAACAAATGCTATCACAGGACTAAAAGCAGATCAATTCTATTTATGAAACTAGGCCTCAAGCCTCGAGGGGTTTGACAGTCATTACGTGTACATTGCATACAAAACCGCACTTGTTTATACCCCACTCACTACCTACTCAAATTTGAATCGAATCAGTGAATATTGGGGGTTCCAACTTCTATCATATAATTTGTATTCCCATGGAATAAACTTTGCACGCTTGTTAGGCATATTGGACTAGATGATGTGTGTCACCTTCATGTCTACAGGAGGATTATTGAAATTTAAAATCCTGTAAAACTCAAAACCTGTGCTGGAAGACAAAGTCAGACGTGACATTGTAAAAAACTTGTCTCCTGTCATTTTGCAGTCTAGGCTCAAATCTGAGGCTGAAGAATTGGCCAGCATTTTTGGAATTTAGAAGAGTTAGATGCAATCAATAACAATGAATGTTTTTAATCTTCACCATCAGAAAAATTATCAGTCACTGATGACAACTTTTTAAGGTCTTAAGTTTAAGTCCTGTTATGTTGCTAAAAAATGCAGACAATGCCTGTCGCAGTATGGTTGAAACTGGAAATTAACTGGCTGAGAGGTAAATTATTTTCCGAAGATGATTTGAAACATGGAAATTTTTTTTCAAAGAAACCATGCTACCAGCAAGAGTATCCTTAGCAATATTTGTTTTGTTACAATTTATTGGACAGTGACAATTGGCACTCTCCAATAAATTGCAAAAACATCAAGCTAATGAATACAATGTAAAGCCACTTCCAGCACTTTTTAACAGAGCCATGATAGTGGCTTGCTTTTAGCACTCAACAAGTTGAGGAATACTACTTTCATGTAATTTCTGCACTATCAATTTGCAAACACTTGCAAGTTATTACTGGTATTTTTAACTGCAGTACACAAACATTAGCGAGTTAGTCAAGGTCAAAGGTTATTCTTATGACCTGGTTGTTTCTTGTGTCAACAGGGCATGCTTTTATCACCTACATGCTTTAGAAAGGCTGATGTCATTGCTATATGTTTACGTCACAGCTGAAGTTTTCTTCAATTAACGCTGTGCTGGTCGTGGATTCCCAAGTGATGTTATTTTCCCATGAATACTAGTTGATCATGTGATTTATCCCATGAATACCAGTTGATCATGTGACATTCAGACATGGTGCATTGATATTACATTTGGGTTTTCCAGAGTCTATTTTTAAATTCCGTAATTTCCATTTATGTCCTATAAATAGACAATTGCCAACACAAACAACTTCCTGTTTCCTCGATTGAATGTAGTCTCAGAATCACGTCTCTCCGATGATAACCCACAGACAGAAGTGCTTCTGTTCAAATAGTGAAATTTCATAACCTCCTAAATAAGTTCATTCCCACTAGACCAATTACCTTTAGACCAATTCCCACGAGGCCAATTCTCAAAAAAACAATTCCCCTTAGACCAACTCATGCGTTCTACTTTTAAAACAATTCTGAATCAATAATTTGATATATTTATAAATGTATTTTATGTTATTGATATTCAAGTCTGAAAATAAGCAGTCTGTCATTTGCAGAATGAGGTCCCCAGAGTGGGAATTTGCTGATGCTATCCCATACAGTGGGTAAGTTTATCCTCTGGGTGCTTCTTTCTGTTTATGTTTGAGACCTTCATTCAGATTGAGATTCACAGAGGGTAAATTTAGTGATGCTACCCTGCATCACTAAATTTACCCTCTTTTTCGGAAGATAGTCTGCTTATTTTCTGGCTTGTTGATATTTTTCGGAAGATAGTCTGCTTATTTTCTGGCTTGTTGATATTTTATAAACTGAAATGTTATAAACCTATATTTTTTGTATGTTATGCGTATAAATATTTTTTTTACTAAATAAACTGCTTATCAGTAAATAATAAATGTTTTCTTAATTATCCTTAATCAACCCTTAATCAATAGCAGTATGTAGTTGGTCTTTTGGGAATTGGTCTTTTGGGAATTGGCCTAAAGGGAATTGGTCTAAAGGGAATTGGTCTAGTGGGAAGACATCCCTAAATAATCATTTCATGTTCATTAATATTATTTTATTACAATTCATTGGAGAGAGCATATTTGTGATCTCGAATAAGGTGTGAGAAAATAATGTCTAAATATACATGTATGAATAATTGACCGATACTGCAAATTAAAATTCTGTAACAAACTGTACAGAAAGAAGTAATTTTCTTTAAACTGTTGTTGATTATTTATTATGGCCATGTATTAATTTGGGAAAGACTGATCAGGTGCTTTCTTTTCCAACTCCAACCTTCACAACTGCTCTTTACATGTAACTTCACCAATAAACAATTTAGTAGAAGTAAATGAATTATAGAAAATTATAAGGTAATACCTGAAAATTACTTGACCTTATTATTGAAAATAATATCCATTTTAACCCTTTACCCAACGTAAAGGCCAAAACCGGCCAGCGATATTCACAAAAAAATTTATTATTTTTTCATTTTTTGTCTCAAAAACATAGGTTATGACCCCTCTTTGGAACGAGCTCATCGAGCTCGTTCCAAAGAGGGGTCATAACCTATGTTTTTGAGACAAAAAATAAAAAAAAAATAGTTATTCAAGAATTTTGTTTGCAAGTTTCGTCTGCTTTTCATGTTAGGTAAAGGGTTAATGGAACAAAAATATAAGATGTGTTATGTCTGTTGTGGTGAATATGTCATGCATACAGTTATCGTTTGTGTTTGCAATTCAGCAGTAAAAATGGTGTGCTTCCCTTCCCCTTGAATTTAAATTGTGATATGGTATAGCTGGAAACAAATCTGTAATGCTATCCTCCCTCAGTCTAATTTCAAAAACGGTAAAGTGAGAAACACTTACTTATTCCCTCAAATAATGAAGTGATAGGTAAGAGACAAAATTTGTTCACTGATAATGTTTTTCCCCCATTTAACTGAAAAATATTCAAAGGATCCTCCACAGAAAAATCAAATTATTTGTTCTCCTGTCTTGAAAACACATCCCATTAACAATCACATAACAACAAGACATTCTATTTTTGCAGTTATAACCCCCACCCCCCTCCACAGACACACACACAAATACTAGAGCTGTAGGTTTTTAAATTTCTTGTTCGATTTCGGTTTTGGTTTTTCAGGTGGAGTAAAAACTCGGTTTGGTTCGGTTTTCAGTTTGTTCATGAGGCCAAGTAAAATTCAATAAAACTCATTCTTATGTCCGAAGTCATAACTGAATGGTAGTGAAAATGAGTGAAACTCAATGAATGCCCGAAATAAACTATAATACATGAAGAATCAGGACGGCCAATATAAAAATTACCTAAATATACAAAACTTTTATTGTGCTTGGCCATTTTTCGAGGTCTGACACCTACACGCAATTTGAGGAAAGCTGTGAACACAACTAAACTGAAATGTCGGAAATTCACAGAATGTAGCCTTCCCAGATTAGTGAGAGTACCCAGACACTGCCAATGGCAGTGTCTGGGTATTCTCACTACTCTGGGATGGCTACATTCTGTGAATTTCTGCAGCAAGAGAGTACTTAATAAAAAACGAAACAACTTAGATTACGGGATGTCGACGGTTTCGGTTTTTTAAAAAAGCTAAAAACCTCGGTTCGGTTTCGGTTAACCTACAGCTCTAACAAATACAAAGGAAAACATCCTCATATAACTGATTATACTTTTTTATTGTGTTTCATGAATCATTATTTATGTACATGATTCAAAATGTTGCAATTCACTGAAAGACATGAAGCATGACCTCGAGCATGAGAGACCAGCGCACTTATCCACCACTCTCTCACGAGTGTTTTACAATATGGTCCCTCGCCTCGGCCAGCACTATTCTCAAAACTTGCCAATTAATTTTCATTATTTTTTCATTTTTTGTCTCAAAAACATAGGTTATGACCCCTCATTGGAACGAGCTCGTCAAGGTCGCTTCAATGAGGGGTCATAACCTATATTTTTGAGACAAAAAATGAAAATATTAGTTATTCAAGAATTGTTTTTGTAAGTGTCGTCTGCTTTTCATGTTAGGTAAAGGGTTAAAAAAAAGCAAAAAAAAAAGCAATGAAGTCCCTATTACACCCACAGCAAAGCGTCTTCGTTTGCGCGCACAGATACATGACACTATTGTTGATTGCATAATTCTCTTGTGAAATTATCTTTTATAATCAAACCCGGAAATCCCAGTAAATCACACTTTGGAAAGTAAAAAATATAAGTTTTCAGTTTAATATTATTCAATTATTTGGATCAATTAGCAGCAGCTCAACCAATTCTGAACCCCAAATTTAATGGGTGTAACAGCTGTTATTTTATTTATTTATTTTATTTTTTGGTGGGGGGAGGGTGGGTGTGGGCAATTACAAAAGTATTTTTCAATGACAACATGTTAAACAGTTCGGGGAGCGCGGTAGCTCAGTAGGTAGAGTTGCAGGCTGCAAGCCGAGAGGTCCTCGGTTCGAATCCCACCTGCGGCAACCGCGTTGTGTCCTTGGGCAAGACTCCCCATTGCTCGCGTGGGAGCACGATGACGCCGTGTACTAAGGCGTACTGCACGTCGACGGTACGCATGTCTTCAACCAATCTAACCCTGCCTGTGCTGCAGTGCGGAGTTACGATGTTGGGGAGCTGACAGCTGCTCGTCGTTGCTCGGTGGTTCTCTCCGGGTACTCCGGCTTCCTTCACCCGTAAAACTGTCACGGTCATGATTAGCCATTGTGCATAAATATGTGACCTTAAACATCAATAAATAAATAAATAATGTTAAACAGTTCAGCTTTCCAGTATCTGATGACCTTATGTGTCCACAAGAATCCTGCAAAACAGGATATAATATCATTATCAGGCAAAATATGTTGAGAATCAACTGTGTTCTATTTTAGCTGACAGCATCAAATGCAAATATTAATATTCATTTTCAGACTTACAACTTATTTGTACTTGTAAGCTCATTCCAATCAGATGCATCAATTTAAATTGGTGTTTTGCAATACTAATGACATATTTTGTTGATACTATTTAACCCTTTACTCACAACACAGACGATATCAAAATTTATTATTTTAAATATCATTTTTTCAAATTTTTCAAAAAATTTCAACAAAACCATATCATGTGACCCCTCGTTGGAATGAGCTCGTTCCAACGAGGGGTCACGTGATATGGTATTCTTGAAATTTTTTGAAAAATAATATTTTTGCAACTGCTGAATTTGCATATTACGTGGGCGGATGCAGGAGATTCGTTGGGTAAAGGGTTTAAGTTCCTGAGACTGTCAAGTCTGTATCATATATGGAAATCTTGTTTCTTCGAAGTTCGAGAGTCAGACAATGGTGATAGAAACAGGCAACCAAAATGTTCATAATATTAATGTGAAAACCAACAGCTTTCAATGTATAGTATGTGTATGTCCGAGATTGATGCGTGAAATGGTGAGGTGTGGGCTGAAATTGAAAGAAAAGAATACCTTAGCTTGTTGCATGCTGGATGGAGTGTTACAATTTACAAATTTTCTCCGATGAAGATTGTTTCGTCACTTCTTGAACATGGCCTTCACGTAAGTGAACAATACCCTACTTCCACTCGAAATCATCATTTCCAGAAAATGTGGTTAATTTCCTCTACAAAACGAACTTGCTAGAAACTTAGCAAAAGCAAAACTTATTGACCATGATTCTTTGCTTTGAGATGCAATCAAGATTCAAGTCTATATTTAGGTTTCTGCAATTGCATGGCCTTCAAACTGTTAGTTGAGTAATTGTCACAAACATATATATTTTCCAGGGTATACTTTATTATTCAAGCTATCTTGGTCTTAACATGTGTCAATAGAGTATATTTTAAGCATCACACTGATTATTTGCAAGAACTATTTTCTGCCAGATGCTATGATGTTTTGTTTCCTTTTTAAGAATAGACCTTGACCGCATTATCGCTACCTGAACCGTTGCTTTGAGAATGAGCTCACTAATTATCCTATTTGGGAAAAAAATAATTCTGTTTATAAACAAGAACTGAATCATGACTGTTCGAAATCCACGAGGTGAGGAAACAAGCTGATCACTCCGGGAAAAAAGATCTAATCAAAACTATAATCACAAGTGCACAGGTTCCCATGGTAATGATCATCCATACCAAGTTTAATAAAAATCAACCTATAAATATCTGAGGAAATCTCTGGACACAATTCGAGGCAATTCAGACATTCTAAGATGAAAAGGAGCATAACTCTAGCAAAAACGTCTGATCAAAACTATAATTGCAGGTGCACAGGATCACATGGTAGTGAACATACATACCAAGTTTCAAAGGAATTGACCCATAAGCATCTGACAAAATCTTCGGACAAAATTCAGACATGTTAAGAAGAAAAGGGGTATAACTATAGCAAAAACATCCGATCGAAATTATAATCACAGGTGCTCAGGTTCCCATGGTAGTTAACAACCATACCAATTTTCAAAGGAATCAACCCATGAACAGCTGAGAAAATCTCTGGATAAAATTCTAGGCCTGCTTTCTTAAGTTGAAAAGGGGGCATAATTCTCAAACAAATAATCCGACTGGAACTATAATCGCAGGTGCACAGGTTTTCACGGCAATGTACATTTATACCAAGTTTCAAGCAGATTGGTTCATAAACGTCCGAGAAAATCTCCAGACAAAATTATATCTGAGGACAGATAGATGGACAAATGGACGGATGGATGGACAGACAATGTGATTGCACAGGCTTGTCATTATCAGAATTGCAGGAGGGCCATAATGGGCCACCTAAAATGGGTTCAGGAGGGCCATTTTTGGTCCACAATTGATACTTAACGTTCAGGAGGAAACGCCAGTCTGTGATTTTTTAGAGGTAATCCACTCACATTTTGTTATGTGTTGTCCATAGAGAGTAGTCTAATTACTATGACACCCATAGAGTGGATTTCCCGTCAGGTAATTACTTTAGTTTCCCAACAAAGCATGGAAAGCACAATTAAAGCTTCGCAGTTTAAAAATGACTTTTAACCCAACAAACAAAAAACTTAAAGGCCTTGCTATAAATACTTCTAATTTAAAAAGTATTCAGGTATTCAAAAATATATTCATGAATTCATTGTAATGTATTTGTATTGGTATTCAAATACATTTGAAAATATGTGTATTTGTATTCGTATTCGTATTCATGAAATTTCAAAGTATTCGTATTCGAATACATTTACAAAGTATTCGCCCCAAGACTGATCTTTAGCCGATGGAAAGATGCTAGTCAATGTTGCCTATCACAGCTCCATAGTCTCTGCCCTAGCAATAGGGTACGCCCGCTTAGGTAAGATGACAATGAAGGGCGCCACCCCTAAACTTGACTTCACCGGCTATGACGTCGGGATGGCAGTCCTTGACGAGGGTCTGGCGATGGCAAACAAAGGATATGCTCATTAAACAAGGAATCATTCCACCAAATATTATGAAATAACAAGATGGCCTCGATCGCAATGCTAGTTGGGGACGCCTTTGTTAACGCATTCGCCTTCTCTGGCAGTAACTACCTCTTCTCCATGTTTCGGGATAATGAGGCTGGCGAGGAACGTGCACGACATGACAAAGCCATAGAAAAGCTGCAGACAGCTCAGGCAGCATGGTCCCATAAGAGAACAGAACGCCTCGATTGGGTTAACGAAGAACTACATCGCCAAGGTCATGCATTACGCACATTCCAGGATGTCGATGCTGCAATTCGCGAATATGCACGGGTAACTGGGAACAATTTAAACAGTCTTGGCCCAGAGCCGCAACTAGAAGACTTTTACACACCATCAGTCGACCAAAAAGACCACGAGGTCGCCTTTGGTATCTTGGGGATGGCTGCGACGGGCCTGGTGGCCTACAAACTCACCAAGTGAATGTGTACCTTCGGAACTGCAGCTGTGCTGCCCGCCGTTGTAACGTAGAAAAACAAAAAACAGTAACGGTGTCTAAAAAAATTGGGTTTTTTTTGTTGCTGCTATGCGCCTAGCTACTAATCAATCCTTATTCGCACAGCAAATGCCCATGAGATGCTTGGTAAGCATCTGAGGCGGGCGCGGTGGGCACTGGTTTCAGTTGGCCAGTGGGTATCATGGGCTTGCTCTGCCGGGTGAGTTCTTGGCGTATCAGCAGTAACATCTCGTTTTTTGTGTCCTGCGAGTTCTCTCTTCGAGAAGTCTTGCGGATATCAATCCGGAGTTGGTTGAATTTCTCTTCCTCTGCGAGTATATGATTGAATTCCTCGTCTGAATCTGGCCATCACCAACAGCCTTCGAGTACAGATTTGCGATGCTCGAAATGCTCGAAAGTTTTGCCTCCGCTAATGTGGCAATGGTGTTGTACTTTTGAGCCTTCTTTGTGAGTCTTCGGCTTACAAGCTTCCCGAAGCCACCTGCCAATCCACAGACACTTGCCGCGGCCTCTAACGCTATAACCACAGGAACCGCTGCTACGTTGGCCAACAGTCCAAAACCACTAACGCCGATTCCTACACCCGCCGCGGACATAACTGTTTCAGTGCCATCTCCGATATTAACCCCTCGCTGGTATTTCTTACCGTGGGGATACCTGCGGTCTCGTTCGGCCATGAGTCGGGCTCTAACATCACCGATCTCCTGGATGCGTAAAGTATTCGCGTCACCGTTTTCGAGGTTTGGATAATATTGTCTTGAAGGGTTTTTATTACTAGTAACAAGACCATAATTGTATATAAATTTCACCTCCTCGTGAGGCCCCCGCAAATTGGACGCTAATCTATTTGGCGCCCAGACCACGTGCCTCTTGCCGATTTGTGTAACAAGGGTGAGGATCATGCCACCTGGAGATCCTTTTCTTCCATAAGTTGGTAGGTGCCTATGGGCAGGTCTCTCCACTTCGAAGCTTCGCTTTTCTTGAAATCCTCATTTGTTGGCCAGCTCATGTCTGTGACTTTGTGTACTTGTTGGATACTTAACACGTGATAAATCTTCAATTGTGCATATTAGAATTCCAAAGGATGCCTGTATACCCAAGAATGGACAGCAAGGTGGCAACAAAGTTGGCTTCAATCTACTACAGTCCCAAGGGGTACTGGAAGGGATTTGCGGCCATTAAAAACCTTGTTTCCGCAACCAAGGTCTTTGAAGATGTGCCTCGGGCATGGCTCAAGAAGCAGGCCATCTGGCAGATATACCTGCCCCCTCCGCGACACATTCCGTGACCCACATAAATTTTGACGTGTCCGTGTGGATGTCCACCGGGACCAGGGAATTGTAGAGCGTTTCAACCGCACCCTGATAGAGCGACTCTTTGAGCACCAATGCACTCAAGGAATGCGACTTCCACCCGGCAAACGATCAACCGAGTGGGTTGCTCGACTGCCTGCCGTCATTGCGGTTCTGAATGGTGAGGTGACTCGCCTAACCGGAAAGAAGCCCTCTGACGCCATCAAGGCTAAGACTGTAGCACGAAAGCCCTCCTCTGTGGTTGCAGGTCGTCCTGTTGGCATCCGAGAGCAGAAGCTCCCCTCTGGCATGGGTGTCGCTACCTCTACCAGCCAGGCGAACTTGAAGGTGGTCGCCGTCGTGCAACTGACCGTGTATGGTCCCTCCAGGTCTACCAGCTTGGACGCTCGGTCACCAAGCTCGGCGAACATGTGCTTTATTATTTGTTGGATGGGCCACCACGTGGGTTTGTCCGAGAGGAGCTCCTCGTGATGCCCCCTGACACCCAGTTGCCGCCTGATGGGGTTCCAACTCAGTTGTAATTGCAGCTCCCCCTTTTTTTCTGTCTCACTCTAGACAAGTCAGTCGTACGTTACCTCTACAGTGTCCCCTGCTATTGTCCAGCCGGTCGACAGAGAACTGCTGTGTGTCTTTTGGGTTATACACCCATATCAACTAAATGTTGCATGTCGTGCAGCTGCGGTTTTGTTGGGCCTCTCTGAGCTGCAAGATGTAATCAACCTTCAGGTTAAACCCCTGGAGACATTTGACCTGGTCCTGATGCTTGTATGCCACAAGTTTGTTTTGGATTTGCTTGCGGAGTTTCTTGTCGCTCTGTAACATGACCTCAGAACCCTCTTCTGGAGGACAAGTTACCCTCTCAAGTTGATGCATATACTCCACACGTGACACAGCGAGGTAGGCAAGATTTGACCACTGGAGAGAGTCATCGATAATCCAGACCTTCAGCGGGTCGCTGACGGTGAGACCCTGACTGGAGTGTACCGTCATCGCGTAGCCGAGAGCCCAATCATAGCCCCACTTACCGTCAATGACCTCTTGGGCGTATCGAACAGGTACCTCCACGACATTGTTAAGAACTAACTCCTCCTGGTCGAGTCTGCCGTCATTGGCTATTACAGGACCTGGGATCGTCACCAAACAATTTTGCCACCGAGTGTCCTTTGGTCGGTACAACAAGGGAACAGGATCATTTGGGAACGCCTTCTTGTGGCGATGGAACAGAATACTCTGGGCACGATCTCGGACTTTTTGACGGCAGGTAAGAATAGGTCCCCGGGATTCAAATGCTCTATAGACCTATCCCATCCCAGGCATCTTGGGAGAGCTCTTCGTATCTCCTGGCACTGGGCCTTGTCAGTGTGGAGACGGATGCGCCTTTTGAGAGCCTTGAGTATGTCATCTTTTGTCCTATGGTCAACTCCGACCTCTTCGTAGTAGTCGACGACCTGGCACAGCCAATCATGCGGCATCTCGCCTGCAATCGGCGGCGGCTGGCCCAGATCGCCACAGCAGACGACTTGGACACCCCGTTGCTCAAGCCAGCATAGAAAGGTCTCAAGATTTGGTCGGGGCACAGTACAGACCTCGTCCCAGATGATAACACGGGGAATGAACTTTTGGCCCATGCGATTTGGCGTCCACTCAGTTTGTCCACTCCACCGGAAGAAGCTATGGTAGGTCTGGGTCCTGACTCCCCTACCTCGCATCTATTTGGCAATGCGGTGAGTTGGTGTAAAGACAAGCGGATCTCGCCTTCTGAAAAGCTCGATTGCTCTCGTTGTCTTGCCGCTACCACCCCCACCGTTGAGGTAGCTCAGCCGTTGGTGGGTCAGTGGGTCGTCGTACTTTGGAGTTGTAGAATCAGGGATGTCTTTTTTCCGGCACCAATACTCTGTCTTTGGAAGATATGCGGCGTGATCCTGGGGCATGTAGAGAGTTTCCCCCTTATCTCGCCATTGAGCTGGCAGGACATTATGCTTTTTGGGGGGCTATAGGGTGGGTTCGTCATTATAGACGCAGCACGTTCTGCAAAAACCCTCAGGGTGAACTTCTTGTGGTACGTAGACTTGGACACCGTCGAGTTTATGGAGTATTGCTTTCTTGACATATATGCTGTCTGTCGCCACCCGAACCGCCTCTTCTTTGTCGAAACGCTGTAACATGCTGAGAAGGTTAATATGGGCGTATGCTAACATAGAGGCCCTTAGGTGGCTGGCTTCCATCGTCGTAAGTTAACACATGGCCTAGGGGACATCTTGGGGGGCTCCGACCTGAGTGCTACTTTGGCGAGTATCTCTCACAAGATAATCTAGTTCACCATAATCCGTGACCAGGCGGCGCGTCAATCATTTACCACCGCCTTTTCCGTCCTGGGTGAATTTCCCGATGATGCTGCAGCCCTGATCTCTATCTTCGGAGAGCCACACTACGTTCTTCTTTCCGAACGCGATGATGGCTTCTACATCTAGTTCGGTTAGGATGCTGGAATTCGTGAGATACGAGAGGAGGGCCGACGGAGCCCAGCCCTGCTCCTCGAAATGTCTCCCGAACCACGCAGGGATGACAGGATGGACACTTGGATCGAAAGCCCACTTGCGTGTTTGGACGAAACCGGTACCTATGTCTTTGGGCAAAGCACCATTGATTGCTTCACGGGTCATGTTGGCCTTTGGATGACCGAAACGTTCGATGTAGGGCTGAGCCTCACCCAGACCTTGGAAGCTTGGGGGATAGCACGCCTTCATGTCGATGCTTATGATGTCATTGACGTGATACCATTCTGGGTTCCAGAGGCCACCGTGACCATGTTCGACACAAGCCTTTTGGATGTCATCCAGGAAAGATGCTGGGGTCGGCTTCCAGTCATTATTTTCCTTTACGACGATGCTGGCTGCGTGGTTCACTCCGAAGGCCCTGTCGGCAAGAGACTCATCTCCTAGATCGGCGCAGGCCGCTTGGAGTATCTCGTGAGTTTCCTGAGTTCTGAAAGTACGACCGTCTTGTAAGACAAACTGGTCAACGCTGAGCTGTCTATCCTTGTCACCTCCGAGTAGCCAGACAGCGATTGGCTCATTTTGGGTGGCCTGTCTGATGGCTTCCCAGACGTCACCCTCGTATATGTGGACCTGTCTGGTCTGGGGGAAGTGCAGGTCTTTGGACCAGGCGTGGCCGTTGTGAATGATGAGCTCTACGGGTTTTCATCTACTTGCTTGGTATTTGCCACTGTTAAAGACATCCTCGCCAGCTATATCCTTCACGATGATGGCCCGCTTGAGTGTTTTCTCGAGGTTAGCCACGTCATCAACTGTGACACCAGTTATATGAAAACTTTTCTCCCACTTCTCGAGTTTCTGGCGCTTGATCGGGGTTAGGTCCTGTCGTCTAAGAGCGCAATCAAAGTGTTCAACCACTCTCCAGGAGACGCAATTCAGATCCCCCACTTCCATTGGTACTTGGTTTGCAGGGTTTGGCTTTCTGATGGGATAGAGCCCGTAGACCACAGCTGTAACACGGTAAGCATTTGTGTAGTACAGACTGTCAACCCCCGTCAGGGCGACTGGTTTGGTGTTTTGTGTGATTTCGACAATGCCCTGGCCTTTCTTTCTTTCTGCCTTCACAGGGTCAAACTTGTCTGCGACTACCCAGTCTCTTTCGTTATGCTCCCGGGAGAAACATAATCTTTAAGATGAATTCCCCCTCCGGTAGAGTCCCGAGAAGCCGTGCTGCCCTCTCATCGGTCATCCAAGGCCATTCGGCCAGTGTGCAAACTATCCGCGCCATTGGCATCTACGTCCATTCGCCAAGTAGAATAGACCGCAACAGCGCCGTCGACGTCAAACTCATCTTTGGCGTTGTTCAAAAGAGCCACCCATGCTTCATCATCTGACAGCCTCACCGGATGAGGGACTACAATATCCAAGTCGAATTGTCGCCGTTCTCGTAATTCTTTAAGGATGGCGTGTCCCTCTTGAACGATTTGATTGGCAAGGGTTACAGGCCTTCGCCCACGTAGGACAGCTCTTCTAGCGGGGTTTCTTCGCATCTTTTCCTCAACAGCTTTAGCACGAAGTGCCGCCGTGACCTCGGCCTGAATCTGTTTGATTGCATGCATTCTTTGACCACGCTTGTTAGGATTCTGTACATCTTCCCGAAGAGCCAGGAATCGACCCGTTTCTCTAGCTTGCCGAGGTCTTTTTATAAATTCTTCCGCGCGAGCAGTGGCGATCAATTTAATCAAGTCATTTTTTCGGAACTTTGAATACCTCCTAAACCCAACCCAAATTGTTTCGCTTGAGCACAGAGATCATTCATAGTTATTATGTTGTGTAATGAGTATTTCTAAATGTTATCATTTCTCTAATAGGAAATTTCAAAAGTGTTATCTATCGCGGCCAGGCGCCGAAACTCGTCCTTAATTTTACATTGCCTTTATCGCCATTTAGCCAGCCGAGCGTACCCAACGCCACAGTTTTTACAAAGGGCTAGCGCTGTTTTGACGCCCTTATCGCAGTCTTTGCAGGATAGTGGGGCTCCACCCTTCTTTAGACGAGAATTGTGGACCTTACAAAAGGTTCCACGAGACGGCCGCCCACAAACGTCGGTAGACCCTAGAAACAGCCACTCACAAGCGTTCATTGTATTAGTCCTCATGTGTATGTCAAGTATACCTATGTGTTTCTCAAATCTCTAAATATATTATAAGCAGCAGGGAGGGGTGCATATATATTTGACAGACTTAACAAAACAAGAGAGCCTGGGCCGGCGAGGGTATGGGCCGTACCATAGGCTCTCGCCGTTCATGGGCTCGAGAGGATTTTTTTCAAGCTTTCGAAATTGGTATGCTGGCCCTCCTTGCTGCTTGGAGGCACGATGACGCCGTGTACTAAGGCGTATTTCACGTCGATGGTGCACATGTCTTCAACCACTGTAACCCTGCTTGAGCGGAGTTTGATCAGAGTTAGAATGTTGAGGAGCTGACAGTTGCGCATCGATGCTCGGTGGTTCCTTCCGGGTACTCTGGCTTCCTCCATCCGTACAACTGTCACTGTCACGATTAGCCATTATGCAGAGGTATGTTACATTAAACACCAATAAATACAATAAATAATATTTATCATATGACTCGTCAGTTTTGTTCACTTTAAAACATTTGATATTTTGTTTTCATATTACTCTGTGATAAATAAAGCCTTCCGTCAATTTCATTGGTCAATTTCCAAACTACACAATTTGATTGGCTGAACAAAATAAAACTGGGCCACATTTTCATAATTTGCATAATTAGAGTTGGGAGCTTTCATTGGTCAATTTCAAAACTGGACAATTTGATTGGCTAAACAAAATACAACTGGGTGACATGTGCATAATTTCAGTAGGGAGAATTTACGTTATCTGTCCTATTTAGGGTGAGTTATATTGTATTAATCTTTTACCTACAAGAAAAACGCCATTCATTTTGTTTTATATTTTCACTTTTTTCTTCCAAAACATAGGTTATGACCCCTTATTGGAACGAGCTCCACAAGCTCGTTCCAATGAGGGGTCATAACCTATGTTTTGGAAGCAAAAAATGAAAAATTTTATTTATACGAGGATGTTTTTTCCAAGTGCCGTCTGCAACTCATGGGTTAAAAAGTCATACTAAGTGGCTAATTTGTGCGTGTGTGTGTGTCATATGATAAATAGAATATGAAATGAGTGTTTTTCTCATATAATATTTATGAAACTCGCCAGAGGCTCGCCAAAACGGAAAATTCTTAGACTCGTTTCATAAATATTATATGAGAAAAACACTCATTCCATATCCTCTATATATCTAAATTTAACTCTGGAAATAACTGATCAAAAAGTCAGTCCAACTTACAGGAGGAAATTTAGTTAAATGTAACCAAATTACACTTATTTTGAGGGCAAGAAATGTCGTGTCCTGGACAGGAATATCCGCCAGCAGCATGTAAGGAATTAAAGTTTATATATAGATTTAGTACGCGTCATGTTTTGATTAGTTTTTTAGGTTTACATAGACTTTATCGGAACTTTCCATATCAACGACGTATGTACACCCACAGCCCTCACGTGATCCGTATTTAAAAAACAATAAACACGTGTGAAGCAAATCCACGTCAAGATTTTGTACGCGGAGCGTTTTGATTACTTTTTGTGGTCTACCTAAACAATATCAGCATCTTCCATATTAATGATGTTTGCACCCACAACACCCTCACCTGATCTTTATTTACATATAGAATATACCCATAGTAGTTTGGTGTTCCAAATGTTCACCATGAGTGGTGAAGTGGTGCTAACCGCGAGCCTTTAGCGCGCGGTTAACACCACTTCACCACGAGTGGTGAACATTTGGTGAAGTGGTGCTAACCGCGAGCCTTTGGCGCGCAGTTAACACCACTTCACCACGAGTGGTGAACATTTGGTACACCAAGCTACTGTTGGTATATTTTAATTATACTATGATGGTCACATTATTAAGAGTCGCTATTATTTTTTCTCGATTTTACTGAGCAGCAGCCGTACATACGTGCGAATTTGTGGGCGGTACTTCGCTGTCAATTTTATCACCGAAACGAAATAGAAAAAAGAAGCAGGGCCTTTTTTCATTTTAATAACATAATAACATACTATTTCGAGTTATGCATGCTTTATTAACATGAGACAATGCATCTTTGTTAATTGTTGGTGTCTTGTGGGGTAAACTCATTTGAAAACGTAATAAATAATTGCCACTTTCATTCAGTCTTTGCGAGGCGACGTGCGATAAATTTAAATAAGTTCGCATTCAGGTCGACATCACCAAATGTCAACTTGGATGTAGTTCCACTGTAGGTGTAAATTTTAACTACTGAAATCCCATTGAAGGTGTGTTCACCACAGTTGCTGTGTGAAGTTAACATTTATGTCATGGGCTTTTTGTATATAGTAGATGGGTAATCATGGTATAAAAACAATAAACACGCGTGAAGCAAACTCGGGAGAACACTATGGACGTTACCCCCAATCACTTCATATTTCATTTTTCCTAACGTATAACCCAACTTTGCAGACTCCTAAATGATTGTTATTGACAACACTTCATTTTGACACCAATATCTTATATTAACACCCTTTTAAAATTATACAAGCTTCATGATTGGTCAGTGATTAGTGTATCCAGCGCGGTACATTTAACTCCAACGGTGTGTTCGAAATTCAACGGGGTGTATGAGAATATCACGTGGTGACAGTTTAAGGGGGGGTGTACAGATATTCTATGGTACACATTGTCGATTTCCCTTTCACCCTTCACCTCAAACATTTTCGTGAGTAATAATAAACTTTCAGACTCACAAACAAAATGAGAGTAGTATTGTTTCATGAGAATATTCCGAAAACTTGAAATAAAACACACGTACAAACCCTAAATGTCTAATTTTACTGTCGAGAAGTGGGATCCTGTTGTGTGTTTCTACACTACAGATCCGCCTCGGCTTCGAAGAACAGGCAATCAATCTCGTTATATGAATTCGACCCGTGAGTTCCAATGTGTTCTATGTGCCTACTGGCACATAGAACACATCGGAACTCAGGGGACGAATTGTCTTGTACAAGTTTGAATATAGTGCGCCCAATTTCCCCAGGACACACAACGCACAACTGTATCTAATAAAACACTTATAAAATCAACTTGTGTCCCACAATAATAACGACGCCTCATTTCCCAATGTCCTTGAATTGAAATCTCACAAATGTTTGAGTTCAGTCGAAGGGAAATAACTCCACATCGTTTTTGTTCAATAATAAAATAGGATATGTTTCATTCGGTTTCTCTAATTATTACTTTTATCAAGGTTTTAGTCACTGGAATGCCGCTTGGAGGTTATATAATAAAACAACGCTCGGCAGACTGAATGGGGCAGGGTAATAAATTCGTCACGCGGCTTTCAGAAGAGTGAACGGGACTGTACAGTTAAAACTAGAAGTCCTGTCATGAATAGTGCGCTTATCTAGGTTTAATTGCGCTTTGTAATTGCGCGCAATTGCCATATCGAATGGCATACAAAGCACGGCAGGTTCTCCTAGTTACTCAAAGCAAACACATGCAATGTTTCTGCCAATGGACCTCCGAGTTACCCGGAGGTCCATTGGCTGAAACATTGCTTGTGCACAGGCCATATGTACAGAATTTGATAGCTTTACTTGGGCCATAACGCGTGCATTAACGCGCATATCAACGTGCTATTGGTGCGCATTTCATGACAGGACTTCTAGTTTTAAATGTACTACCCTTCTGAGATTTGTATGTCCTTCGGTTTGCAGCCTCCGAAAAATACGGATCTCAGATGGGTAGTACAATCCCGTACACCCTGCTGAAACACCGTGTAACAAATAATATTTGGTTCCTTTTATCAACCACAGAATCATATTTTCAACGCAATCAATATACTCAATTTGATTTGGAGTATACGCAGTGACATTTGACATAACATGCGTTCTTTACTTTAAGTTTAATTTTCAACTCGAATTTACCTTTTTATTAATATTACCATTGAGAGTTACTATGGAGGTTAATTTGAACAAAAAAATACAAGGACTTAACACTCACGCTGCCGAAAGCGACTATTGCCACCTATTTTATGATGATTATTTATTATTCATTGGTGTTTAGGTCACATACTTATGCACACTGGCTAATCGTGACCGTGACAGTTTACGGGTGAAGGAAGCCGTAGTACCCGGAGAGAACCACCGAGCATCGACGAGCATCTGTCAGCTCCTCAACATTCTAACTCTGTTCAAGCTTCGCTCAAGCAGGTCTACAGCGGTTGAAGGCATGTGTACGTGCATCGACGTGCAGTACGTCTTAGTGCACAGCGTCATCGTGCCCCCCATGTAGGCAACCGGGATAAAGTGCCTTGCCCAAGGACACACGCGGGTCGTCCAGGACCTGGATAGAACTCGGGACCTCTGGCATAGAAGTCCAACAGTCCACCTTGAGCCACTGCGCACCCCTTTTATGATGATTATCTGTACGTTCTGGTACGCGCAGATTAAACCTACCATCTGATTACTTGCTGGAAAGGGCTCAGAGAGCCCGTTCCAACAATTAATCAGATGAAAGGGTTTCAAGTATGTCATAACTTTTATTAAACTTCCTCGCATACAGGTGAACATAGAGGTAAAATGAAGGATGCTATTCCTTCTATTAAGAATTGTATTTTATGTTTTCAGTGATCTTCGAGATAAAATTTACTGCAATACACTCCTTTTAGTTGGGCATTATCAAGTTTTACCTTCCACCTGTGCCACGGGCACCACTGTTAAATGCAAAAATTTACAAGCAGTGTAGACGGTAAACTATAATCCTGACAGGGTAATATTCCAACTAGATCACCAAGGCATGCCTTTAAAGAAGGCATGCCTTGGTGATGTAGCTGGATTATTTTCTCAGCAGGCTCTTGGGTCATCACAGTCGGAACAAATCACGTTTATAGCATCCCAAACCTCATCGGTCATCTTCCAGACGACCCTGATTCGATTTCGAATAACAGACGTGATCCGATTCGAGATTCGATTTGAATCGAAAATGTGTTATTCGTAGGGATCTATTATTGCGTTGTGTCCTTGGGCAAGACTTCTAATCGGATTGCCCACGTGGCAGAATGGTAGAGACCTGTACTGAGACATGCATCACGTCGGAGAAGCACCTGCCATCCTGCTTGTGCGCCGCTGCTCGATTATTCTCTCCGGGTACACCGGCTTAATCCACCCGAAAATGGCCCTACAGGAGGGGACTACGGTTGTCGAAAATGTTGTTAAACATTAATTAATTGAGTCTAGCTGATTGGTGACTTAGCATAACAGGCCCTTCATTTTTATTGTCATTTCATTTTGTTTGAGAAGCTACCCTTGAACCTCTCTCCGAGAAGATCTCGACGAGTTATACGTTTTTGGAAAAAATGAACATTTTTGTCATTTCAGCTTTTCTATTGAATAATTATTTTTTCAAAAGTAGTCTGCTATTCGTGAACTGAATGAAACCATACTTCAAATCGAAACGGAAGAGTGCAGTGAAGTCATGTCAATTTTCTTTTTGTGGTAAAAAACAGTTCATTGATGGCACACAAATATCTCGGCTCCCTGAAAAATGTCACCAAATAGTTTCTGGCCAGCGTGAACACTGAATGACAGTCACCGAGTAGGCTAGAATTCGCAAAGATCTGGCGAGAAACCATGGCCACAAAAATGCTCAGGTAATGCTTCTTCAGAAATATATCACGAATTTGGGAAAGGTGTCCACATTAATTTGTTTGACAATGATTCAAGTTATTACACAATAATTTATTGAAAAGTAGAGTAAAGTCAATACGTTCAATGCGTAAAATACATATTTGAAAATCAAATTTATTTGCTATGCCTGCAGAATTGGTAATCGGAAAGTGCAGAGGTGATGAATAACCTTTACTGAAGGGTTTTCAGATATAGTCTCTCTGGAAATGTCATCACATTTCTATAGTCTCGTTATTTAGTTATTGTTATTTATTTATTGGGGTTTTAACGGCACTTTCGACAGCCAGGGTCACCTCGTGTCGGACAGTTTTACCCGGAGAGAATCTCCGAACAACGGCGAGCAACTTCCAGACTCCCCAACGTACTAACTTCACACAAGCAGGGTTAGCATTGGTTGAAGACAAGTGCACCATCGACGTACAGTACGCCTAAGTACACAACGCCACCGTACGCTCACGTGCCTAATTGGGATTAAGTGTCTTGTCCAAGGACACAACGCGGTGCCGCAGGTGGGATTCGAACCGAGCACCTCTCGGCTTACAGGCTGCATCTCTACCTACTGAGCCATCGTGCTCCGTTTTCAGTCTCTCTGGAAATGTCATTACATTAGTATAGTCTAGTTGTCTGGCAGTGTTACAACAAGACATGGTGACTGGGCAAGCTCGTAAGCCATAATTCTTTTTTTTAAAGAATCTGACACGGTTGTGCCCTGGAAACAGTTCAACCTATCGCCTACTTGTAGATTCAGTCGGATGAAATGTTTCATGACGGACATTTTTCCTGGTGGAGGAAGCCGAAGTACCCGGAGTGAATCACCGAGCAACGGCGAGGAACTGTCAGGCTCCCCAGCATACTAACTCCACTCAAGCAGGGTTAGCATTGGTTGAAGAAAAGTGCACCATCGACGTGCAGTACGCCTTGCTACACAACGTCGCCGTGCCCCCGCGTGGGCAATGGGGTAAAGTGTAAAGCCTCAGGACACAACACGGTTGCCGCAGGTGGGATTCGAACCGAGGACCTCTCGGCTAGCAGCCTGCACCTCTACCTACTGATCCACCGCTCTCCCTACATTAAACACTTATTGATTGGACTATCTATAACTAGGGTTCGAAAGAATTCTATATGTATGGGAGAAAAGAGACACATAACATCAGTGGTGGTCCGCTGGAAACTCAATGAAAGGTGGGTAAACAAATAACCCTTTTCAGCGTCGAATGACGTTCGAAATTTGACTGGTATCCCGAGAGCTTGGTCTGAGGGGTACCGATACTGATAGGCTGGTTCTCTTTTCTAGCTGACCTATGAATGTCTAAAATTTAACATGTCATGGACAAAAAAAGATAGTAATGTTTATATTTCTGTTGCAGATATAAAAGCTATATAAAATATTTTTTTTCAAGAGAAATGGGTGCTTGTATATTGTTTTGTATAAAATATGATAGTATCTGGAGTTCTTTTGTTGCTATTTCATAATTCACATGGGCCACCTGCAACAGAGAAAATACATTGAATTAAAACATGTTGGCTTCTACTTGTCAAAACGCTATTTACTGTAAGATAGGTGGGGGCGGGAGAGCTAGTACTCGCAAAAATTTAACCATTTCGCTGCTGTGCAATTTGGTAATATCGTGAACTATATATTGAAGGGAGTGGGGATAAAGTGAAACAAAATGATACTAATGTACAGTTATTTGTAATTTTAAAACTGTTATTGCATACTGGAACATTATGCGACAATTTCATTCACGTACGCAGCGTTCACAGGATCAAACAATGTTTACAAAATTAACCCTAGCCCCACACTCCATAAATCTCAATAGAAAAGACGTCTGGTTAACTTGAATTTAGTTCCTATTTAATGGACTGACTATGTAGTCCAAACTTGGTCCCACAGGCCGTAAAATAATTTGTTTGTTTTGTCGTCCTGTGTCACTGGTCGACAAAAAAAATATAACGGCCTGTTGGGCCAAGTTTGCAAGTTTGGACTATTGAGCACGTTGTTGCCTCGGGTATTTCGGAATTTGCATAGTTGCGAAAAATGGTGGAGAACAAACAGGGGTGGCGCCAGGGATTTTTCGACAGGGGGTGGGGGCTGACCTCTCCGACAGGGGGCTATAATATTTGACCTCCCAAACGAAGGAAAATGAGTGAAAATTGGTAAATTGGAGAACCAAAATAGAAGCAAATTGAGTATGTTTGTTGATTATTTAACATAAACATATTATAATAAGGTCGGGAAATATTTCATCTATAAAGCCAGTTTGACGAACGACATTAAGGAATTTCGTGAGAATCACTATTCTCTATCAAAGTTCCAGTGCTGCACGGGTTCGAGACGGAACGCCAGTTAGATAACAACTGTCATAATGCCTTACAAAGAAGAACCATATACGTCGTTCTTCTTGATCGACGCAAGACGAGATATCTACATTCGATTGTCGGAAATTTCTCGTGAAGTCAGGTTTACAAGACTCTCCGACGGACTGACTAAAAATCTCCGTCGGGGGGGGGGGGGGCTCTCCGACGGGGAGGGATGGGGCGGGCTGTAGCCACCACCACCCCTGACACCCCACCCCACCCCTTGGCGCCACCACGAGAACAAATGGTTGATACTATATCTTCTGTCGCTTGCAATTCCTATAATAACAAAGTGCTGTGTATCCATTCCCTGGTTGTGATTTATTTATTTCTGAAGGTTTATCGACATTTTAACAGCCAAGGTCATGTCGTGTTGGAGACAGTTTTACGGGTGGAGGAAGCCGGAGTACCCGGAGAGAACCACCGAGCAAAGCTCCCCAATATCGTAACTCCGCACTGCAGCACAGGTAGGATTAGATTGGTTAAAGACATGTGCATCATCGACGTGCAGTGCGCCTTAGTACACGACGTCATCGTGCCCCCATGTGGACAATCTGGGTTAAGTTCCTTGCCCAAAGACTCAAAGCGGGAGTCCGAATCGATCACTCAGACGGTCACCCATCCAAGGACTAACAGGGCTCGTAGTTGCTTAACTTCGGTGATCCGATGAGAACCGGTCCCTGTGTGTGATATCTCCGTACCGAGTGCTGGCTTATAGCACATGTCGTCAACATTTGGTTCCGTACTCAGCAGTGGCGTAGGAACCGGGGGGTGGAGCTAAGGGGGGTATTTACACACCCCCCCCCCGAAAAAAAAAAATTCCAAAACTTTGTAAATCATATTTAGTATCTACACGAAAATAACCACATACATCTGCATATTCTACATCATACAGGCGCACGTAAAAACTGTATGGTCTACACCATTTGCAGGGCATAGAAAAGTTGGTAGCAGATGTCACTGACTGATTTGACGCTCAACAGGTTAACATCTTCTCTCTGACATACATCCTCCTTTAACCCTTTACCCAACGTAACGGTCAAAACCGGCCAGCGCTATTCTCAAAAATCGCCAATTAATTTTCATGATTTTTTCATTTTTTGTCTCCAAAACATTAGTTATGACCCGGAGGTCCATTGACTGAAACATTGCTTGTGCACAGGCCATATGTACAGAATCTGATAAGCATTCTATAGTCATTACGCGTAGATTAACGCGCAGATCAACGCGCTATTTGTGCGCATTTCATGACAGGACTTTTAGTTTTAACTGCATTTTGGAAATAGCAATTTGGAGTGTGAGTCTCATTAAGGAGATATCCTACCTCTGTCGAACCCACTGGAATCTAGTTATGTGAATAAATTGTGTTTTAAATGTACAAAAGTTCAAAGATCTTAGTTTCACTCACGCAAGCAAATTTTAAGTGACCGACAACCCGGTGAAGTACAGTACAGCTGTCGTGGGCTGGTCGTAATCCACTTAGTCGTTTACTGCGTCATTAAGAGAGGATATCGAATGTTTTTCAGTGGATACTGAAAATTACCTCATGCGTGACCGAGGCAAATGTTTATTTTTCGCGAGCGTTGGCGGAATCCACTCAAAAAAACACAAGCTTTTCTTTTCATTATATGCTTTATATAAGAATATGATCATTCCTATCGATAATTCCACTCGTTTCAACCTTGAATTTATGCATGAAAGTAAACAGCGCATTGATACGCGGAAGTGGTTTGGTCGTTACTCGGAACAGGTTGGGACTTGCGATCTGATTCAGCTGTCGGGTTTCATGCATCAATTCAAGGCGAATACGTGTTGAATTATTGCTGGAAATGATCGGTATCCACTCCAAAACATTAGATTTTCTTTTCATTATACGTTTTTAGAACAAATTCATCATTTCCGGTGATAATTTGACTCGTATTTACCTTAAAGTGATGCTTTGAAAGCCAGCATTTTGATTGATACCGTGAAAGTGAAAATGTCTATATCTTGACAATGGGAGATACATGTACGATTTCTATCTTTCCGCAATTTTTCCGATAATCTATCTTTTAGTGTATAATAAAACTCATCAGCAGCAAAATTTTAATTAATGAAGCAACGGGTTGTACCCGTTGCTTCATTAATTAAATTTTTAATGATTATTCCGATAATTAGTGTTTGGAACGTAATATTATTGCGTCCGTGGAAGTATTGCCCACCCGTGGACAGTGAGCAGTCACATTAAATCAACAGTCGTCAGCGTGCAAACTCCATGAACACTGGATAAACAAACAGCTCATTCCAAACAGAATTATACTGGTGGCCTGATCGCTAGCAGATGGGCACAAGGATGATATGATTCGAACCGCACTGTTTCTCTCGCACTCTACCACTCCATCCATGGTGATTCTAGCAGAAAAACTCGCTGGACAAGCGTTCTGTAAAATTATCTTAGTTCTAGCCTCAAAATGAGAAGTACTTACTTGTACAATTCCGATCTTTTCACTGCTCGCTTCTTTCTACGTGAGGTTACTAAACATTCAGCGTCCCAGTCATCTACTATTCCACTCTTCACAGCTTCTTTGAACGTATCTAAATCACACAGATCGTCGTCACATCCTGCAGATAACAAAAATGTTTTGACGGACGTCGTTAAAAGTGATTTAGTGCCAGAGATGGAATATCGACAGAACCACTTTGGGTGGAGTCTACAAATGGCCTGTTATATATTTCGTATTGCAACTACTTTTAATATAGGGGGTTAAAAACACTTTCGATAGCCAGGGTCACCTCGCGTCGAAGGGTTTTACGGGTGAATAAAGCTGGAGAACCCGGTCAAAACCACCTAGTTGCGGCGAACAACTCGTCGACACCCCAACGCACGCAACTACTTTTACTTTTACTCTCTATATTTTCTCCGAAAAGATATATTATGCATTGATTCGATCAAAATTTCCGCCAACCAAGGTCATCGGAAAGAGGAGCAAGGGGTAGCTGCCCCCTTGCCATGAGGTTGGCGGCAGCACGTGCCATTTGTCGTCATAAGTGAGCAAGAGGAAAATACTTTACATTCCGAGAGTTGCATGAAGAATATATGAGCCTACACGCTAAAAACTAAAGTGTTAAAAACTACACTTGAAGTGCTGTATTTAACACTTACTAAGTGCTGAACTAGCACTTTGTTCAAGAGTAGATATCCCAGAACTTGACAGGTGTTACAATAATACCTCTTGACAAGTGTAATGTCGCGACACTTAAAAAGAAACAACGCAGATGACGCGGATCAGGCTCAAACTCTCGAGCCTGATCCGCGTCATCTGCGTTGTGTCCTTTTAATTATGTACCCACCAAGCGCAAATCAAATTATGGACGATTCTGGAAGAACCACCAATGCTAGCCACATGGGAAGTGCCATCCATTCAAGTTTCAGATGTCTGACGATTGTAATGTCTAAGTGCTTAAAGCATTGCATTTTGAGTGTTAAAATCAAACCCTAAGAGTTAGAATGGGTTTAACACCTTGAAAGTGTCAGTTTTAACACTTTAGTTTTTAGTGTGTACACTCTAAAATTAGTTGGGTTATAAATCAACACAAATCAACTGGGCTGAGTGAATATGAACCCAATTGGGTTCATATTCACTCAACCCACTTGATTTAGGTTGGATTTTAACTCAACTGATTTTTGAATGGAAGGCCAAATGCCACTAGTATTGAGTGTCACAACTGATAAGTTATAAACTCACTCACTAATGTGGATAAACATGCAGCTCATAAAGCAATGGTCGAGTGTTGAAAATCCATGTTTGGGCTTTACTGTGAAGAGAGGCCTCTGCAACTGAAGGGATTCGAATTCTATGGATGTCTTTAATATTGTCTTTGAAACTAAATTGTTAGCTCTGTACGGATTTTCCCTGTTACAATATGGGGAAGTACCTATAGACCCTCCCCCATGAATTGTCCTAGGGGCAAAGACGCGTGAACATCTTTTGACGACTAAAAATATTGGGCATTCTACCAGTTAATTCATACTCAGAGAGCCCTTTCTTTTTGATATCCTCCTGTCCTCGGATGCTCCCCAGATCCCTTGTCACCAATTCAATGAAGTTTTGAAAGGGGGGGGGGGCACATCCGCCCTCCCCGACCCTAGATACAAATTCTGAGTTTTGAATGAGAACTCATGGTTAGGGTCCTGTGAAGTTCAGATTTCGGGTCAAATCAAATGAGACACTGGATTTCGAATCGAAACGAATCTCGAATCGGATCTTACAGCCCTTCAAATTATAATTTCACTTTCTTATAACCTATATCGCCAACCTCTTCTTGAGCATTGTAATCAACGATGACTGGCCCTTTTCCGCAAGTCAGTTAAAAAACCGGAATATTTCAAGACAGAAACATAAAGAATATACCCATAGTAGCTTGGTGTCCCAAATGTTCACCACGAGTGGTGAACAGTTGGTACACCAGGCTGCTTTGGTTATATTTTATTTATACCATGATCGTCAGATTATTAAAAGTCGCTATTATTCTTTCTGGATTTCACTGATCAGCAGACGTACATACATGTGGATCTGTTTTTGTTTACATGAGTATCGGTGGGCGGTATTTCCGCTGTCAGTGTGATCGCCGAAGCGAAACGGAAAAAGAAGTGCGCAAATCACGGGGCCTTTTTTTCATTTTAATAACATAATAACACACTGTTTCGAGTTATGGATGCTTTATTAACATGAGACAGCGCATGTTTGTTAATTGTTGGTATCTTCTGAGGTAAACTCATCTAAAAGGTAATAAATAATTGCCGCTTTCATTTCGCTCTTCGCGTCGCGACGAGCGATAAATTTAGACAAGTTTACATTCAGGTTGTGGACACCAAAGGTCATCTTGGATGTAGTTCCACTTTAGGTGTAAATTGTTACTAGTGAAATCCCATTGCTGGCGTGTTCACCACGGTTGGTGTGTAAAGCTAACATTTATGTCATAGGCTTTTTATATATAGTAGAATAGGTAATCTTGGTATAAAAAGTAGGTTTCGTAATTGGAACATCCATGCCTAGATCTTTATCTTCTATCAATAGGTCTCCCGTACAGGGGAGACCATTGGTGTAAGTTTGGAAACATTTCGACGATTCGAACATTTCCGAATCACTGCGCCAAGCATCGAATCAACGGCACCATTTCGAATCGAATCGAATTTCCAAACTCCGCAAGGCCTTACTCAGGGTGGCACTAACAACCATCACATCAAATGACAATAATGATAAAAGCGAATTTATGCTCAATCGACAGTGTGACTAAGTGCTTATGTTAAGGGTTAACATTGACCAATGTTTCAATATTTGCCAAGAGAGGCTATCGTACCTGTCATCCCTGTATAAATGAAATTAGAAGAATCCTAGTTCCGTGAGGTAAGCTGACCCCACAAGGACTGGGTTTATTTCAGTTTCACTATTAATTTCAATTTAAGTGATATGATACGATGATATGGTATCCAATATTCTATCATGGACGTAGGAAGCATTTGTAACTTGTGAACTCTTGCAGAACCTCATACTGGAACCCCATTTTTCCAAGATGACTCGAAGAATTCGTGTGTGGAGTCAGTCTATCGCGTTATTGCTCGATAGCTCATTTACTCGAGGGGATTCGAGTCTCCCGGGCAATGCCCGCTCCAGTCAATGCTCGATTGAGTCTTGGATTTATTCTTAGAAACTTTGTATTCGATAACGATGTGACAGTGGGCGAGGTTTAGATGAATGGACGTATGTGACTGGTTAGTTATTTGCAGTAAAATGAACTGACTGGATGGTCGGGGTAAATGCAAATGGCTTATGCTATTTGTATGTGATATTAAACACCAATAAATAATAATAATAATAACAGACAAAACCTACCAGTTATCCAATTGGTTACAATTTTAGCATCAGCCGCGTGATCATGCTTGTACACGAGCTTGACAGAATGTTTGCCCTCTACTTCGTGGAGTTCAATAATAAATACTGATGAGAACCCTGGGCGAATATCATCAAATATATCCATTGCCGTCATAAGTGCTACTATAGTGGACTCGTGCTGCAATCAATCAAAACACAATTAAATAGTAAAGCCGTCTGAAGCCGTGGGAAAAAAATGAAATGGTACCGGTTTCCCAACCGATCTTAATTTTTATTCCCGACCCTAATAATTTTATTAGCACTTAACAAAAATGTTATCTCCATTTAAATTGATATCGGAAGATAGGTACAGAAAGGACATCATATGCATATTCACCGCGAAAATTGGCCATTCATTTCAAGCCCTCACTAATCCAAATAGCAGACAACACATTAAAAAAAGAATAACAAAACGTCTTCATGTATTTGTCTCAAAAACATACCTTATGATACCTCACTGGAACGAGCTCAGTGAGCACATTCCAATGACGGGCCGTGAGCTTTTGTTTTTTAGACAAAAAATGAATTTTTTTTTTTTTTATAAAATTTGAAGTTTTTTTTTGTAAATTACCTTTCCACTCATCCCTACCCCCTTCCCACAGACACACACGCACGCTTACCTCACGCTACTGTTTTTGCATTTTCTTGAATCAACGTGATCGGAAGAATGCCGTCACGGTGTGCAGGAGAGGTACTGCACGTTATCTATTCCAAGTAAAAGTTTGAAAAAGTCAGCCTTACTGTGGAGATCACATTAGTAGGTACTTTTTCATTTTAGAAAACAATTATATTCTCCACGGTGACTTAAGACTCTCTTATCCAGTGTTTCCGCGAATTACCGAAAACCCATATTATTCGTAATAAATTAGTGTTCAACCGATTACCAAAAATGGTCGCTGACCGATTGCTGGTTATTTAAGCTCACAATCGGACGATTCCGATGCCGATTCCGATTGTAATACCGTGCACTACTAGACAAGTCGAGGCTCGCAAAGAACTATATTAAATTGAATATATTTTACAGTGTTTACAGTCTGTTCACTACAAGGTAAGTCAAGACTCGAAAGAACTACATAAAATTGAACATATTTCCCAGTGTTAAACTCCGTTGACTCAGGTCCAGTAAAATTACCAGTTGCGAACCCTTGGGTGGTAAACGTGGCTCTCAGAGCCACGTTTACCATCCAAGTGCGCGCAACTGGTAAGTTTTACTGCGACCTGAGTCAATGGAGTGCAACCTTCATTTTTCCGGTATGAACGGGCGATTGCCGCAAGTACGCTCAGCTGTAAGCTTTAAATGTCGCTTAACTTGCATATCCCGTTACGGTGGTCTAGAGGGTTTAAAAATACACTTTGCGGTGGTTTTTCAACGAATGGTATCATTGATACCATTTTTCATTAACAATTGGACAATTGCAGAAGATAATAAATGCGGTTTATGAATCACCACAAAATGCTTGGCAACAGACGGTTGAACCGATGTTCCAGGAGCCATTGCCGTTGTGATCCGATTGCCCACAATCGGCCGATTGTGGTGGTCGGTTCCGATCATCGGTTAAACTCTATAATAAATACTTATTTGATTTCTCCAAATTATCCAAATTCCTGAGTGTCGTCTATCAATCCGCCATGAGAAAGATGTCGGAAAGTCACTTTCACATTTTGTTAAAAATGCTGCTTGAAATTCAATGTAAGGACGGATCTGGAGGGCGAGAAAAGTTGGCAGCATCTAAATTGTACCGATATTGTTTGTGTTTCCCACTGTGTTACTAAAGTCCTCGACAGTTTATGCCCAGACAAGTTCATGGAAAATAATTTGATCTAAATGAGGGCTTGAATTAAAGACGTGCAAGAGTTTAGTTCAATAAATTTTGAATTGCTCAAGACACTTTGCCCAATGAGCTTATCGCAAAAAAAAAAACCGGCATTCATGACTTGCTTTTTTCATTTCTTTTGCCTTAAAACATAGCTTATGACCCCACATTTTGTCGAGCTCATTCAGTCCGTTCCAACGAGTCATACGCCAAGTTTTAGGCAAAAAATGAAAACTTTGGGTATTCAAGATTTTCTTTGGCAAGTTTCGTCTGCTATTCCAGCTGCATGAAGGATTGAATCGAGATTACGCGAGGCGTGGATCCCTATGAATAAACAAGTAAAACACATCTTTCTGGCACCTTTGGCTGACAATTTTCGACATTTGGAAGAGATTTACAGGAAAGCTACATTGCAAAAAATATAGGCTCTCTTTAGAACCAAAACTGGTTCTAATCTTGTCCCTGAGGTGGAACCAGTTCTATTTAAACAGTATTTATTTCAAATAAAATAAATTTACCAAGATCAGCATTCAATTTTAAAAGAATATTACATGAACTGAAGTAGATTCAGCAGTAAACTTGGAGCTTATTCAACGCAGTCGCCAAACATTTTGAAACAAAGGAGATATGAACAGTTGGCATATCGAACTAGTTTTGGTTCTGTTTAGAACCAAAACTGGTTCGATATGCCAACTTTTCATATCTCCTTTGCTTAATAATGATTTGAGACAACCTCGTATGAGCTCTAAACTTACGGCTGAACCCCCCCCCCCCCCCCCCCCCCCATCAATTTATGTTTAATTCTGTTAATATTTAATGTTAATCTTTATAAATTTATTTGATTTGAAATAAATACTGTTTAAACAGAACTGGTTCCATCTCAGGGACAAGATTAGAAACAGTTTTGGTTCTAAAGAGAACCTATATTTTTTGCAGTGTAGCTCTCCTTAATTTACTAAAGCTATCAGCAAATTTAGATCTGGATTTATGGAAATTTCATATAAAAATTGAAATTTAGAAATGCCAGCGAATTTGTATTATCGATGTGCGCATCATTTCACAAACTTCAGTCTATTGCAAGTAATGTAGTATAAAATTCAGAAGCTGGCTTTTTGCAATTTTTTTGCAATTAGTTTGAATGTTTGACTGCCATTTAAGAATTGAATGCAATTTTTATAATCTTTATTGGAGTATGAACGTGTGGGAATGGGTACAAATTGTATGAATCCCTTCGGGATTTATACATAATTTGTACCCATTCCCACACGTTCATACTCCAATAAAGATTATAAAAATTGCATTCAATTCTTATAATTACATTCCGTAACTGTTTAAACTACTTTTACCAACCAACAAAGCAGAAAGACGAAATAAAACATGTTCGAACGAACGAGGCGAAAAACCACCCTCACACAAAATACAAAGCGCACAACTCTGATTTTTAATTTTCACAACTTTAGAAATGGATACGAGTATTTTAGTAACGTAACGGGCTTTATGCCACAGTTGCGAAATGTCACCAAAGAAACAGTAGCGGAGTTGATCACTGCGAGAGGCGCAAAAAGTTAAAAGCCCGCCCAAACACCGCCCGAATTACATTCTGACAACTGCGTTCTACCGTAAATGCGGGTCAAAGTTCGACCAAATGTATTCATCGGAAAATAAATTACATCTGGTCAGACGATATCAAAATTGATTATTTTAAATATCATTTTTTTTAAATTTTCAAAAAATTTCAACAAAGCCATATCATGAGACGAGTTCGTTCCAAAGAGGGGTCACATGATATGGTTTTGTTGAATTTTTTTGAAAAATGATATGATATGTTTTCAGCTGCTGAATCTGCATATTACGCGGGCAGATGCGGCCGATTCGTTGGGTAAAGGATTAACCCTTTATCCAACGAATCGACCGAATCCGCACGCGTAATATGCAAATTCAGTAGTTGAAAGAATATTATTTTTAAAAAAAATTCAACAAAATCATATCATGTGACCCCTCGTTGGAACGAGCTCGTCGAGCTCGTTCCAACGAGGGGTCACATGATACGGTTTTGTTGAATTTTTTTGAAAAATTTGAAAAAATGATATTTAAAATAATAAATTTTGATATCGTCTGCGTTGGGTAAAGGGTTACAGGATTAATCACAATCCGAGTTTTCAGTTAATCAACATTTTGTTTTATCGGACTCATTGATTCAAGCAAACTAGAGCATATATTATTATTACTTTCCAAAGTGTGATTTACTGGGATTTCCGGTTTTGATTATAAACGGTAACTTCACAAGTGAATTATGCAATCAACAATTGTGTCATGCATCCGTGCGCTCAAACGAAGACGCTTTTCCGTGGGTGTAATGGGGACTTCATTGATTTGTTTTTTTTAACCCTTTACCTAACATGAAATGCCAACGACACTTGCAAGAAAAATTCTTGAATAACTAATTTTTATTCATTTTTTGTCTCAAAAGCATAGGTTAAGACCCCATCATTGGAACAAGCTCGCCGAGCTCGTTCCAATGAAGGGTCAAACCTATGTTTTAAAGACAAAAAATGAAAAAATAATGAAAATTAATTAGGGATTTTTGAGAATAGCGCTGGCTGGTTTTGGTCGTTACGTTAGGTAAAGTTAAATAATATAATTATCGTTAATAATGAAAAGTAATAAACAGAGTAATCCCCTTTGACTGGACTGGTTACGTGAAATAATTTATTCGAGGCGAGGGACTATATTGTAAAACACTCGTGCGCATTCGCACGTACAACACCCTCACCTCTCATGGATTATTTCACGTAACCAGTACAGTCAATTAATCACTCTCTATTTAAACTACTTACCCCCGAATATAAATACATCTTCTCTTCATCAGGCGATGATATTTTGGTTGTCATGGTCTCTATCATTTGCTTCAATAATGGACCTAAAACAAGACGTTAAAAAACGTAGTAGTAATGCAAGATGTGGCCACACAAAATACAGGGACAGACACACGGGTGTGAATGGGTTAATCGATCTGGCACGAGGTCCAGCGTGGAAGGATAAAACGAGAGGCCACAGGGTTCGAGTTTTATCCCTCCGCGATGGCCCAAGTGCCATGTCGATTAACCCATTCACACGCGTGTGTCGTTCGGTGTTTATTACACGCATCCACGTCTATAAAAGCAATTATTGGGACACTCGGCAAATCAATTGGCAACTCATCCCCTGAGTTCCAATGTGTTCTATGTGCCAACCAAATTTGCGAGGGAACCATTGTTACTGTTTTTAATTATCGCTAGCGATTCAAATTGTAATTGCAGTGCACAATTTGAAGAATATTCCAGTGAAATTTCGATTCTATTTATGAATAGTCTGTCAACGATTTCCGTTCGGCACATACGTGCGGAACGGATTTTCATTTTCTGCATGGTTTAGTGTTGCTGTAGATGGGGATTTCATAGCAGAGGGGTGTAATAAATACATTAATTGATTCTCGGGGATTTTGTTTCAAACCAGCGGCGATGGAGGGAAAGTTTTATTTCTATTTTCTTATTGCTTAAAACATGGACTGGGAGGCTTTCTGGTGTCTTTTTACACACGGCAAATATCGAGCCATGAGAGGACAATGGAGCCAATTGCATTGCTCTGGGATTGCAGTTGGCACCTTTTCCTCTCAAGGGACGACATAGAAGGTGCATCATTAAACAAAATTCATTCACTTTTAAAAATAAAACCGTTTTTTATCTTTAGTTATGGTCTTCAGATTTCATATTCAGAGTCTCCGTTAGGGCTGCACGGTATTTCGATAAACCGATATATACCGGTATTCAAACTAGTATCGATTGAATACCGGTGTAATTACAAAACTATCGGTTTATCGTCATTATTTATTTACCCACAATTTAATTTTCAAGATGTCTTAAGTTTTTTAACTGTAGCTCCGAATGAATAATATTATCGCTTTTCCCAAGGAATCGTCCGCATGTGCCCACGTAATATACACAGTCAGCAGTTGAAACAATAATTTTCAAAAATTTCAACAAAACTATATCATGTGACCCCTCATTGGAACGAGTTCAACGAGCTCGTTCCAATGAGGGGCCACATGATATTGTTTTGTAGAAATTTTTGGAAGAATTTTATTTAAAATAATAAATTTTGATATCGTCTGCGTTGTGTAAAGATTTTTCGAACCGCATCATCAATGCATGCTGATTCGTTCCGACTGTGATGTCTCAAGTCTCGATTGTGGTACTTACGTTCAGATATCTGAACAGTTTTCGATATACCGATATACCGCGGTATTTTTTTGAATACGGATACCGGTATTCTGTTTTGAATATCGGGCAGCCCTAGTCTCCGTCTTGTAGATATTAAAGCCCAGTCTCTGACTTAGTTTGGAATGGCAACATCAGGCCTGGCAATCTGGAAAATCAAGGAGTGCAAAACAGTTGCTCTTCTCAGATTGCTTGGGAGTAATTGCACCAGATATTTTCAATCCAAAAACTTATATGCTATTGTGGTTATATTCATTTCAAGGTATTAATATTGTGACTGAAAAATTGTATTACATTCAGCTCCATAGTGGAAAAATTGGCACACACATCTTCTCATTATTCACAATATTGCATTCAATTCTTATGTGACTGTCTTCTACATTCACAATCTATCGAAAAGCAACACAGAATGGGTCATGAATTAATGCGAATCGATGCAACATTGACAAATCGTCTCCGGAGTTCTAATGTGTTCTCTGTGCCCTGTGCCAGTAGGCACAGAGAACACATTGGAACTCAGGGGACGAAATGATAATAGATTTTAAGGGCAGTCCAAACAGGTCTGGCATTCCAGAAAATCAAGGGGTGCAAAGAATTGCCCTCCTCAATTTTTTATACGCGTGCAGTAGGCGTGCAGCACTCCTGCACTCCTAAAGAATGCCAGGCCTACAACATTATTTATTTATTTATTGGTGTTTTAAGGTCACATATTTCTGCACAATGGCTAACCATGACCGTGACAGTTTTACGGCTGGAGGAAGCCGGAGTACCCGGAGAGAACCACCGAGCAACGGCGAGCAACTGTCAGCTCTCCAACATACCAACTTCACACAAGCAGGGTTAGCATTGGTTGAAGACAGGTGCACCATCGACGTGCAGTACGCCTTAGTACGCAACGTCACCGTGCCCCCACGTGGGCAATGGGGGTGAAGTGTCTTGCCCAAGGACACAACGCGGTTGCCGCAGGTGGGATTCGAACCGAGAACCTCTCGGCGTGCAGCCTGCACCTCTGCCAGCTGAGCCACCGCGCCCCCGCCTACAACATTGATGACAGCCTTACTGATAAGTCGTAATAATGAAAGGTGGTATTATTCAAACCTGATGAAGGGATTTTTACCGTTTCATGTTTTCAAGAAATCCTTTGTAGGTTTGCTCGTTGCAAAAAAAAATCAAGTGATTGTTTTAGTCATTGTGAGGTACTGAGAACATAGTGGATCCTTCAATGACTTGATCTTCTGTGGAAACAACATATCGGTCATGATTGATATACACATAATTCCATTCTAGTCTACGTATTAGCAGCTGCTTAAATAAGAACACCGAAAGTTAAATAAGAAAGTACACATCCGTTAGACAGTCTACTTAAAGATTTTACCAGCGGATTTTATGTCGATTTTCATGCCACATCCAAAGCAGAAGGAATTCATCGCAAACGCATGACCGCGACAACTGGATTGTCCACACGATTTGCAGTAAACCTTTACGGATTTCTGACATTGACCATTTGTGCGGCAGATGCCGTAAAAGGAAGATATTGTAGTTTGATGAATATCTGTATCTGTATCGGAGTCGGCTCCATCATCATCATTCACAACTTTAGACACTGATGCAGTTTCAACTATTCTACAGTCCTCAGTTTCAGTGACGCTCACACCGCTAAGTATACATTTAAAAAATGTCAAGTCATTTGCTTCTCTACCTTTGCTTATAGTTACGATTCCTAAATACGACAGGTGAGTCGCACCTTCAACTTGATCGGTATACCGTTCTGGTATATAAACTTCTAGGTCCTGGGTTTTCTCTGTACACTCGGGTTTTAACGTACACAACGCGATTTCTGCTCCGTTGATCATGCTGTGCATGGTAAATTCCTTAATTCCATAAACTGTTTTAATTGATAGTTCAGATACCTTTACACGTTTCTGAAATTTCTCAAAATGAGTCTCTTCGTGCCACTTTATGTGCTCTAGACTCGTAAGTTTCACTCCCTTGGCTGTCGGATCCTGTGTCATCTTCCGATATTTCGTCAACTCCTTTTCCATGGCTGTAACCTCCTCGGGTATCCCCGCACATCTTTTATTCGACATTCTGCTTTAAACTGGTTTCACTGTAGACTAAAACTCTTCGCCTACAGTTAAAACTAGAAGTCCTGTCATGAATTGCGCACAAATAGCACGTTGATCTGCGCGTTAATCTGCGCGTTATGACCATAGTAAGGCTATCAAATTCTGTATATATGGCCTGTGCACAAGCATTCTTTCAGCCAATGGACCTCCGGGTAAACCGGAGGTCCATTGGCAGAAATATTGCCTGTGTTTCCTATGAGTAACCAGGGGAACCTGCCGTGCTTTGGATGCCATTCGATATGGCAATTGCGCGCAATTCCTACGCGCAATTAAGCCTTGATAAGCGCACAGTTCGTGACAGGACTTCAAGTTTTAACTGTATATATATATATGTTACAGTCAATGTGTCAAATCAGTCATTTGGCCAAATGACTGAAACTTTCAGTCATTTGGTCAAATGCTTGTGACCGTCAGTCATTTGGTCAAATGCCTAAACTAGCCAGACATTTGGTTAAATGACTGAAATTGACCACCAGGCATTTGGCCAAAATGCCTGGTGAGTATTCATTGAGGGTTTGAAAAATAACAACACCGTGTGTCATCTTTATTTACATTTATTATAACAGAAATGAAAAATCCAAGTTTGTTAATCAAATAATTCAAATACATTCAACAGATATTCAATAATTGCCATAATATAGTGGAGTCTACTCTTCACCTATATATCTATATATACTTATTAGGTATCCGAGATAAGACTCCCATCTTTTTGGGAGCCTACACTCGACCTTATGGAAATTTATTCACATCTCCGTTTTAATTCTACAAAGTACCTCGTCTCCATAATCCGCCCGCTATCATTCCTCATCTGCATAATTCCATGTCTGGTAGCACAAATGTCCTTTCATCCGTCCGGTAAAAAAGAGAACTGTCTTATATCCACCGTCTTGTATTTTCAGTCAACATTGATATACACATTATTGCCGAGATGAACCTCCAATTTGCATTCGGACCCGCGTTCAATGCGATCTATTGTCACATTAATCTCCCTTACATTTTCGCTCAATATCTTCCATCTCTCCAGAGGTGAAATAACTCCCCTTTTAGAAGGCGTAGATTCATTAATCCATTGCCAACTATCTTGTTTGCGCTTTTTCTGTTAAATCGTTCCATGATGGGTGTAATGCACTAACTGATGTGTTTCAAATAGAGTGATGTTCTGATATGCTCTAATTGTCCGATAAGTAGAGTTTCAGTAAAAGTGTTTTTGTTCTCTCGCTTGACTGATGGCAAGACTGATATATCCGGATATGTGTGATGAGTAATTCCATTGTCTGGTGATAAACACCCTCAACGGTTGAGCGTTCGTTCTGGAATCTTCTTATATCAACGCGAACGCCACCCTTGTAATCGCACACTCTGACTTTAAAATCGTCAGGTAAGTGAAACGCCGATGTGCAGTTACAGTAGGTGTCATTCTGTGTGTAGGATGGGGCTAGATCAGTCCAGTTCACAAATTGAGTTTTTGGACTCGTCACACACCTGTATGCATTGGTTGTCATCCCTAAGATAGCACCCAGCGGTGAGATGAGAACGACACAACCCATTGCCTTGATGACGTTCATGTGCTGGCCGTATGCTCAATCCCAAGAATGAAGGTTACGACTGACAGAACGGGTTATTCGTGTTTTCATTCTGTGTTCTCGTACAATGTTTTATCTATGCTATACTATATTTCGTACCCATTTTCCGCGATATTTTCTTTGTCGATACAGGTGACAATTTAAACGGAGGAAACTGTAGGTAGTTCACATCAATAGCCCATTTTCCATTTCCAGAGCCTACACTCGACCTTATGGAAATTTATTCCCACCCATTTACAATCTACATAATCCGACCGACGGTCAAGTGTTCAATATATATCTTTCTTTCATAACGAAGACCGGGGATATTCAGGTCATGCAAATTTATTCATCTAACCACTTCACCGCGATTTCCAATGCGAGGATCTAGTGTTCCATACATATAGCTTTCTTTCCTATCCAAGACCGGCCATATTTAGTTCATGCAAATTTATTCATCTCACCGCTTCAAACCTCGATAAAGCTCATTTGCATCACAACGTCCTCGTGACTCTTTCCCGGCCGCGTACTCCATAGTCAGCGATATCCCCGCATTTAATAAGCCAACATATCTGGGAGCAACGAGTAACACAACGGTGTGTTTATAGCTCCCAATATACTACTGTTCAACAGGAGGCATTTGGTACGATTCCGCGAACATCTTGACGATTCGGCTCGACTAGAATCGAATCGAATCAACGGGACGATTTTAAATGGAATCGAATTTCGTAGTTCCCCACTGTCCTACCGTAGACGTGGTCAAATGAATATGGAAGGCACCTGCATTTTAAGTCATTTATTATATCTCCAGAATGAAACCCAAAGCAACAATATAAAGATTTGATAACATATTTTTGAATTTGTTTTGAAGGAAAGATAAAATGATAGCTCATGAAGATGTGCCCTTGTTAGTATATACCGACATTTGCACGAGCCAGTTTAACCCTTTACCCAACGCAGACGATATCAAAATTTATTATTTTAAAAACCATTTTTTCAAATTTTTCAAACAATTTCAATAAAACCATATCATGTGACCCCTCGTTGGAACGAGCTCGACGAGCTCGTTCCAACGAAGGGTCACATGATATGGTTTTGTTGAAATATTTCGAAAAATAATATTTTTTCAACTGCTGAATTTGTATATTACGCGGGCGGATGAAGCCGATTCGTTGGGTAAAGGGTTAAAGAAAATGACATTTAAACACCGGTAAACACTCGCGTTAAAATATAGTATCTTTCGTTAAAATAAGAGACATAATTTCGGCAACTCCTGGAAAGGGGTGGGTTTTCCTTTCATTGTTATTACACACACTCATTCCCAGGTGCACTTTGAGAACAACTGGTTGAAATGAGTTCCCTTTTATAGTTTGAACAAAAAACTAGCTGGTTGCAACTTGAAATAAAAAGCTCGCATCGCTACCCGCTAGTATATTACTCTATTGTAAGAAGGCGATAAACTGCATGAAAAAGTATGCTTTTCCGCCTTCCCCTTTTTACTGCACTAGCTACAGAACAGTCGCCGTGGACTGGTCGTAATCCACGCATGGGCAGTGATGTCCACGCATGCGTTTACCAGCTAATAAAAATTGTCATCAGCAAAATTTTAATCAATGAACCACCGGATTGAACTCGGTGCTTCATTGATTAAATTTTTGATGATCATTCCTGTAATTAGTGTTTGGAATCTAATATTATTGCGTTTGTGGAAATATTGCCCACCCGTGGGAAGTGACCAAATTACGGCGGCTGCACGGTATGTTGTTTATCTCTTAATGGAATTTCCGCCCAAATAAATAGCCTAACTAACATGTGACCTGGTTTGGGCGAGATCGCGGGTTAGGTGTTGGTATTCATTATGGCGGACTTCTGTAAGATGTAATAGGCATGTCACTCTGTTCACATGTAGAGGCAATGTGGAACCTTGGAGTGGATGTTGTCAATTCTACCCGCAAAAACATGGAGATTACAAATTAAATTTTTGTTGAATTATTTTGTCATAACCTTGGAGAAATCGAGGATGAGATGCACTTTCTGATGGACTGTCCAGCCTATTCATCCCTGAGAAATGAACTGTTTGTTATCATGGTGCACAATAATGGAGATTTCAGTGGGATGAACAGGGAAAGCCAGTTCAACAGCATTATGCAAAACAATCAAATAACTACAGGGGCACCAGTCTGTAACATGGTCTACAGGTTTTTCAAATTAACGGAGTCAGTTCTGGCTTCTTTACCGCCTAACGCCGTATGGTAGATTATGTGTTCAAGAAAATTCTTCTCCTCAATGAACATTTAAACTTTTGATTATATTGACAATTGTTTGTACTTAAGATGCTCTGATGTCAATGTTATATTATCATGTAGCAGCCTTTTTAAGGGCGTACAATTGCAAATAAACGATCTATCAATCTATCTAACCTGTATTTCGTTTGTATATTTTACAATTGAATTAATCCTCACGTTACTCAACCCTTTGAACCCTGGGGGTATCTTCCATGTCAGTTCAACGACAGTGATTGGAAGAGTCCATATTCATTATCTTGGGTAGACCAATTAATATTTCCAACGTACAGCCCAGCGGCTGCACTTTGAAAATATTAATTGCTCTACCCCACACATTTACTTAGCAGCCATCCTATTTAACGAAATTATGACGTATAATGCTTCTGGGCCGGAAAAACGGCCGCTAGGGTTCAAAGGGTTGAACTATCGAGTGCGGGTTATTTCCAGGTCTGTTCTTGTGCACGAAGATAACGAAAGTTAAGTCATACCTCCTGTGAGTCTCTTAAGTTCGTCTCCAGCACTATAATATTTGAAAAATAGGTCGTTGATGTCCTCAAGGGCTTCCTTCACTGAGCCTGTATACCAATCCGGGAGTGGTAGTCCGAAAGCTTTCTGCAACAAAACAGTTATGTTTGAATGCAAATGTCATCAACAAAGTGGCAATACCTCGCTACGTTACAGTGGATAGACTGTCATGTCCCATTTGCCATACGGGTTTATAATAACAATTCGTCAAGTGAGAACCATAAGAACCATTTCCCAATAGAAATTGATTTAACCCTTTACCCAACATAACGGCCAAAACCGGTCAGCGCTATTCTAAAAAATCGCCTATTAATTTTAATTATTTTTTCATTTTTTGTCTCAAAAACATAGGTTATGACCCCTCATTGGAACGAGCTCGTCGAGCTCGTTCCAATGAGGGGTCATAACCTATGTTTTGAGACAAAAAATGAAAAAAATAGTTATTCAAGAATTTTTCTGCAAGTGTCGTCTGCTTTTCATGTTAGGTAAAGGGTTAATCTACATAGAATATTGTTTTCTCTCTGTGAAATTCTAAAAAGTTTTGATACTTCGAAGTTGAACCTTGAAGGCTTATATGATACAAGAAATCGTTAGTTAATTCTCACACGCAGATATTTTCCCCACTTTGATTAGAACAGTCGTCTTCAGCAAACAAAAAAAAAATAACAGAAACACAAAATAATACTCCATACCAAATTACTAATAAGCCACACCAAATTGCCGTTGTGGCTTGAAAATTAGACATGAGCACAAAAGGAGCTGTATCTGACATTAACAAATATGACCAAACATTCTTAAATATTTAACTCTTTGACCGCCGATGATATAGGACCATGACGAGTATATTCCACAGTGCTCTCAAGGAATGGCGAGTGGTCACTCGCCAAAACATCCAAAGTGGCGGGTGAGCATCACTCACCTCTAAAACCCCTAAAATCGTCCATTAAACCTTTACCTAACACAGTTTTTTTTTAAAATAAATTAAATGTCACATTTGTCGAAAAATAATCTCTCAATGTTTCAATAAAACCATACAAATACGAATATCTTTAGAACCGGCTCGATGAACCGGTTTCAGTGATATCCATAATTGTATGGATTTATTGAGACATTTATATGATATTTCAGGCTGTGGTAGGCTTATTTTGGTAAATTTTCTGGCCATTGTTTTTCCGCTATGTTAAGTAAAGGGGTTAAAAGGCTAATTGCAGTTGTAATTACTCGCCACCACTCGCCTAATGTCAACTGTAGGTGAGTGACGTATCACTCGCCACCAGTTAGCTCCTTGAGAGCCCTGTTTCCACTTGGAAGGGTCAATATTCGCTATCTGGGGAAGACCAATTAATATTTTCAACGTGCAGCCTTGGGGCTGCACGTTGGAAATATTGATTGGTCTATCACACAACTTAAATAACCAAACATTTACTTTATGAAATTCTGACGTAGGAAAACCTCGTACCTTAAAATGGGTCTTTCGTGAGTTAATGTTTAGAAGGTGACCAACAACATCAAGTAACCGCATGGATGGCTTGGAGCCATAGCTGCAGGAGTTATTTCAATAAGTTTTCAGATTTAATGTGAAGCATTGTTTGCTTGATAGGCCCAAAGGCATGAACAAGAGTCCATTACAACCAAAATATTAAGGATTTGTTATGTTATACAAACACATCAAACTTAGGGGAAAAGATTAATTTCCGGAATCAACAAACTTCTTCAACAAGAGTTCGATACTACCTATGCGAACTTATATTAATCTAAACGGTGTGATACACATTAATTACATGTTGGACTACTCTGTTATCGCAAATAGGCATCATTTTTTAACACATCAAGTCAAGGTTCGTTATGTTCCTGGATTATAACTTTTATAGAGTTTGTTATGAAATCAAGTCAATGTTGTTATTGATTGGAAAATCGAGCAATAAACGAATCCTGTGATAGGAAAAAAATTAGGCTGAACTATTTTTCGTCCTCTCATTAAAATGAAACAAAAATATCAGAGAGAAAGCTATCATCTGCACTCCAAATTGTTAATATTCTGCCATACCAGTAAACCAGGTTTCATTGGTGAAAGGTTGAAGGTATTCCTATTTTTGGTTATTTGATTTTCCAGTGCATTCACATCAGCCATTAAAAATGCATGCACTGACAAAAAATATTAAATTTCCGTTTTAACCATTTTGTTTGAATATTGTTTAAAAATAAATTCTGTTTGTTCTGCAATTTCTTCTATCTTTAGCCTGTATAGTGAACAATAAATTGAAATGGAACCTAAATAACCCTTCATTATCCACTCATATGTGATTTTTATATCTAATCTATCCACATCATCATTACTCTATCCATCCATTCAAATATCCTTACATCCATCAGTCCACCGATATGCCAGCCAGCCAGCCAACCATCAGCCAGCCAACCATCAGCCAGCCAGCCAGCCAGCCAGCCAACCATCAGCCAACCAGCCAGCCAGCAGTCAGCCAGCTAGCCACCAACCAGCTGGACATTTTTTTTTTTTGTCAGGAATAATGTTGTTGCACATAGGTAGAAACATGTAAACAAGCAGACGAAAGTTTACAATGTAAGGGAGTAACTCTGTCTAGCAATCGTTTCGTGATGAAGTGATTATCGATCGGTACGATTAACCGTTGTGAATGTCGGGCGTGTTTCGATTGCATATTACGTTGAGCTATCGGATGGGATTATCGATCGATCGATCGATCGATCGAAATAAGTTTCTCAATTTGGAATAGATATTATGAACAGATTATTTCGTTTTGCTCGAGTGAGTTTAATGAAATTTTAATCACATTCAGCAGACAATTTAGAACATTTGCTGTAAGATTGCCATTTTTGAGACGAGACGGTTGTATTTTATTTCTAAAAACAATATGGTAGACACACACCTAATATTGATTTCATGTGGCGTTACCGATGACGCTATCATCGACTTAATGTAGCTTCATAGGCCACCACCATTTATCCACGCTAATTGGTTGATCCCAAGAGCTGACACAATAATAAACGTTAGTTTAAACATTATTTTATTTCATAAATAAATACAAGTGCACAAGATATGAAATAACATGATTTAACAAGAGCTTGTGAAATCTGGATTCAGCAGCAAGCCGAAACTTATGTAAGCTGTTTCCAATAATAAACGTTATTGTATGTTCAGTTGGCGGATACGGTGTCAGATAAGGCGAAGTGAGAACAACATTCGGAGAGGCTTTAGCTAAGCCTAATATTGTTCTGGGTGAGCCTCATGTCACACTGTACCCTGCAACTAAACGTCCCGCAACGTATTTATTATGCCAGCCTACGAAATGTTCGCAAACCGTATCATGTCGTTAATTAAATTGTCCTACCAGAATTCATTTGTTTACAAAGCAGACGAGTAGTAATGCGGTGTTAGAGGAGTTATCCAACATATCATTGATCTCAAGGTTATTTATTTATAACCTCCGACATTCTAGGCGAATTTACAATTCTTTCTGCATTCCGACACTTTGGACTGAAAACAAACTCTCTAAAGAACCAATAAGCCGAATTCTGACTGTAATTTTTGCTACAAAAACAAAATGGCGGACAATGGCAATTGAATTACCGCCAATGTCTGTAAATTGAATTAATACGGGGTCACTGTTGACAATCATTGTCGGTGGAATCCACAGGTCCTCGGTCATTTGGTTTGACTATTCATTGGTTAATCTGTCCGACTGGTGTAATAATTATCGATATGCTACTGAATGTGCCCTGACAAATTCTGGAGTGTACTCCATTTCACTTTACATATAAACCTACCCATACATGGCTGGACAAAATCCTATATTGAAAGAGAAGCAACGTTAGCAGTAGTGTATGCACGTTTCAGGGATCATTTGGATGCCCCGGTGGATGACCCCGGAAGTGACGTAATGTCACGTAACCTAGTGCCGCCATGTTGTGTTGTCATGTAACCCGTGTGAGCGGCCATCCTGTGACGTCATCCCCATTGTGATACGTGGTGTTAGTGCGCATGCGCAGCGCGTGTTGTTAGGGATTTTGCAAAAAATGGGATTCCATGGGATATGGCCATTGGATATAGTCTTTTGTCATACAGAAGGGAGATAACCCTGCATACAGATTGTGGGAAATCAAGCAATCTGATTGGTTAGTTATAATCTAGATAAATGAAACAACAAGAGTACTTGGAATAGGGTCAGAACTAACAAGAATACACCAGAAATTGCTAAATATAGTAATAATAAGTAAAGCAATTAATAGGCTCGTCTACGCTACTGGAGTATACTCTAGAATAACGGAACGTGCCTACGTAGACGTAAACTATTGCATATATAGATAAAAACTGAGAATTCTGGAAGAATTCGAAATAATACAAGTTGTCGGGTTGTTTGTGGTAATTATCCAGGGAAGTCGTTCCAGAAAATACTCCGATTCAACCGAACATACCCTGCGAACATACCCCTGTCCTATCGTAGGCCTTAGGTAACACAGCAATCACGTGCCACCATAGAAACCAAGATGGCGGCCTCCAGTATACAAAATGGACGACGGAACCACGTATCACCCTAACAACACGCGCTGCGCATGCGCACTAACACCACGTATCACTATGGGGATGACGTCACAGGATGGCCGCTCACGCGGGTTACCATGACAACACAACATGGCGGCACTAGGTCACGTGACATTACGTCACTTCCGGGGTCATCCACAGGGGTCATCCAAATGATCCCTGAAACGTGCATACACTATTACTAACGTTCCATCGGGAATAAAGTAGTAAACTAAATGCATCACACCATGTACTAAGAAACTTTGACCAAATCTTTACCCCTTTCAACTCGGGTAGTACAGTCCATGTCAGTTCAGAGCCATCAACTTGTAGAATTTATATTCGTTACTTGGGGCAAGACCAATCATTATTTTCAACATGCAGCATTAGGGCTGCATGTTGAAAATAATGATTTGTCTACTACCCTTCTTTCAATAACATCAATGACCACACTTATCTGATCAAAATAATAGGGTTCCATGATCAATTCTTTCAACTCAACGAAACGTGAGGGAATTCCTTCAACACGAATGAAATCGTACAGGGTGGTGAAAAATAAGCAAACTCAACCCAAGTTGTTTGCTTTTTCAGTCGTGCAATTATTTACTAGCGGAAACATTTGGTAAATATTTTAAATGTGCCATGGATGATTATTTCATTGTTTGGATTTTGATGTTATTTCTTTATTACTGATTAAATTTTTACGAGTTTTGTTGTCTTAACACAGACAGCGTTTGTGTGGATAACGTTCAAACGTGGGGTGGGTACCCAACGCCATTTCCTGATCAAAATCAATAGCGGGTGTTCCCACCCCGGGCTTCAGTCGCTGCTCTAACTCTCCTTACTATTGACCCCATCAAGCTGTTTATGGGCCTCTTATTCTAACTCCTGAAGATGGGCCTGTGTGAACTGAGCGACCTTGTTTGGGGCGTTGGCGCGCTTCCTGATCCTCCTGTCCAGCTCGTCCCACAGATGCTCGATCGGGGACAAATCTGGACTGTATGGTGGCCAATCGAAACCTGGGACATTGGTTTGGTTGATGAAGTCACGACAAACCCTAGCAACGTGCGGCCTCGCATTATCCTGCTGCAACGTAAGGTTACGCGCATGAAGAAGTGGAAGGACGCGAGGCATGAGGAACTGATCCCGATATCTCACGGCTGTAAGGTTGCCCTGGATGACCACGAGGGGTGTTTTCACGCCATGAGAAATCCCCCCCCCCCCAAAAAAAAAACCATAACAGACCCTCCCCGGGTCTGACGTTTTCCTTAACGCACACGTCAGAATATCGCTCACCTGGACGTCGATAGCAACGTTGTTGTCCATCTGGCCTCTAAAGCGTGAATCGAGACTTGTCAGTGAATAACACTCGCCTCCAGTGGACCAAGAGAACCCGATTTGGTGCATGTGCCCGCAGCCAGTGCAATCGACTTTGACGTCGCCTGGGTGCAAGTTGCTGGCCAACGTAGGGTGGTCGTGGCCTTAAATTGAACTCCCGCAACCGATTTCTAACTGTTGTTGGACACACTTGGCGACCAGGTGTGTCCACAACCTGACTCGCCGTCTCCCTCGTCTTCTTTGATTAGAAGCGTGCATACCATAATGAGATTGACGTTTTGTTTTAAAACGTTTGTTCTGTCGCTATTGCGACTGGACTTCATTTTTTGCTGTTGTTTTTGTTCTTGTTTCTTTGGTGTTTTGCACGGTGGATTGTCTATCAACTGGATCGTGCAATTCCAGGCAACATGGAATGTATGTTGATGGGAAACTAGAAGCAATTTTCGTTCTTATACTATCAGTTTTTGAATGGAATGACTTGTAATCACCAGAGCCACTGAAACAGTCCGTCAGGCGCGCGTGCGTTCGTTTTCTGCGACGTTATGTGACTTGTATTGTTACTGCAATGACGATACAAGATCTTTTACGCCGAAGTTTTATCACTACTGATATTGTTGTTTGCGATTGGGAACTTTGGTAAATGGTAGATAAATATATTTATTGAATTCCAAACAACCTTTAACATTCATAACATCTGACACTCATATCTTCATTTAACAGTGTTTAGACCGCTCCTTTAGTTTAGTCATGAGAACTGTACCACACTGTGATTGGTGAAAAAAACTGGAGGCCCGATTTGGTCCGGTAGACTACTCCGCGATCCTATATTTTCCCACTGCACCGGCCCAAGGCAGCCTACTATCGTGTTTTTGTTTAAAACCAAAGTAGGATATTTTTACGCCCTCCGCGCATGTATTCCTTGGTGGAGGACGACAGCAGCTTTTTAGTGGATATAAGACATGTTTGTTAACTCTTTACCCAACGCAGACGATATCAAAATTTATTATTTTAAATATCATTTTTTCAAATGTTTCAAAAAATTTCAACAAAACCATATCATGTGACCCCTCGTTGGAACGAGCTCGTTCGTTCCATCGAGGGGTCACATGATATGGTTCTGTTGACAGATTTTGAAAAATATTTTTTCAACTGCTGAATTTGCATATTACGCGGGCGGATGCGGCCGATTCGTTGGGTAAAGGGTTAAACTGCCATTAAAGTAGAGAATTCTATAAGGCATTGTGGATTTGCAAATAGCGAATTTTATATCTTCGTATGCTGAATTTCTGTGCAACAAGGCGCTATGTGCAATGTTGATGCATTGCACATAGCGCCTTGTTGCACCAAAAGGACAATGTACTGTATCCTTATGCCTTCATTCGTAATAGGAAACCATCTCCTATCTGGGACTACTTGATCATCGTTTGTGGGAGGAAGCTTCTTCCCAGAACTAATCTAGTTATTTCACAGGTTACGTTGGAAGGTAAAGTCTAAATATGAGCGCTCTGTCCCAACACTAGCGATAATTTGACACATCAAAATGCCCCTCCTGACCGCCATTGACCGCTCGGCCGATCCAGGTCGTTTGTGTACCGGTTCAGCACGGTTGATATAGTCCAGACAGCTGTCCGGCTCTGCACCGGTACCGGACCGTAATTGTACGGTCCGATCTGCAACACTGCTCTAATTCTTCCGATACGACAGTCTGGCTGTATGCACTGGACGATTAACCCTCTTCAGACTACTGTCACGATAACAAACATTCACGCAGACATTCTTCCCATAATTCAACAATCAATTTAACCAATTCAGTCTTGTTTGACAGAGCTCAACAAGCTCTGTAAAACAAGACTTAAGTGGTTAAATTCATAATTGTATTATGGAAAAAATTGCAGTTGGCACATAAACATTAGTAAACAAAGCAAGCAGCTGGAAAATTAATTGTCATTAAAATTAATTGATGTGGTTTAAGTAATAAAAAAAAATGAACACGAATTAACGCTGAAAAACGCTCGGGAGTTATTCTGTTTTTGGTTCGTCGATATGATAGCGGCATTATGGGGTTTTATTTGTTTTAGTGTTAAGAGGTATGGGTTTTATTCCAGTTTACTAATGAAGGTTGTGTGTTTTGTTTGTTCAACTACTAAAGAACACGGGGTTGTGTCTGACTACTAGGGGGTGTGGGTTTCTTTCCATATGGAATTCTCTCCGTACTATAATTTAGAGATTTTGTCACTATGGGATTTTTATTTTTAGTGAGATTTTGTCCGAGCACCGAAAGGAGCAACGGACCACACTGGTCACTCAGGGACACCGTGCGAATACTATCGTTAGACATAACAAACAATTCTATATAACAAACAGTTAAATATCCTCATACAGCTAACCTACCTGGCATTCTAAACAATCGGCAATTACGAACGCTGTATACAAAAAGCTGACATGGTCCATCCCAGTCACATTCTCTAGAAATCTAAATTCGTCCTGAAAATTACCAAACGGATACATTTATGTTGAATTCTGTTCTTTTGTACGAGAGGTAATGCACGAATCTAGAAACATTTTAAAACACATTACTAATCACCCATCCACCCTCACCTCCTTCCCACACACACACATACACACACTTACTTTACCCTTTTGCCTTACACGAAAAGCAGACGACACTTACAAAGAAAATTCTTGAATAACTATTTTGTTTCATTTTTTGTCTCAAAAACATAGGTTATGACCCCTCATTGGAACGAGCTCGACGAGCTCGTTCCAATGAGGGGTCATAACCTATGTTTTTGAGACAAAAAATGAAAATTAATTGGCGATTTTTTTAGAATAGCGCTGACCGGTTTTGGCAGTTAGGTTGCGTAAAGGGTTAACAAACTCTAATTCAGGAGTTGATTTATGAGTGGAATGTACAGCATGACGACCACAGGCGCCATTGGTAGGAGACCCGTCACTCCTATCAAGGGAGCCAAAGGTCACCATACCGTATAATTGAGGACAATTTAACAGCTTGTGAAATACTTCTAAAGCCGTGGCCAGTTATCCAAAATGCAATTCTACAGATTTATAAATTGAGAACCAGTTTCTATTTTTGTAAGGCAGACTCCCACAGAACCAGCATTGATCCCTGCCTTCACATCTCCGGACATATCTGAATGTGAAAGTTGCGCGATCGTACATGCGCGTCTTCGTTTTCAACCTCCAAATAAAGCATTTATTGCAAAAGCCATTACAAGGCTTCATTTGAAAGCACAATTCAAATATTTATCTGGGAGGCGCCCCCACCCTCTTTTGATTGCTCATGCGTAGATGTCTGCGGTATCTGAATGGAATGCAACCATCCCGAAAGGCCAATCGCTGACTTGCGCCACTTCATGGGGATCCTATAAACTACTTAACCCCACTGCCAACCATGAAACATTTTCCCGAGGCGCCAATAATTGTTTGAGCATGTCCAGTGCATCTGACAACGCGAGCTGATTGCAGGCAGACATGCGGACACAAACAGCTTCCGTTTTGCAGACGTAATCGGCTTAACCCTTTCAAACAGGCGTGCATATATGTTTGCGTGAAGAACAAAATGGTAGTGGACGAGCAGACGATATAAAGAGCAAAACATCTGACTATCTGCATTGATGACATTTTCGATTTTTGTATCATCTTTGTCGCACACTCAGCAAAAATGGTTGCACCAAACGGGGCTCCGGATTCATCAGACCGACCATAGTTCGGCCCAATTGGAGAAAAAATTGATTTTTCGAACCAAAAGAACGTTGTTTCCTCGTGTCTGACCGATCAATGGCAAAACTAGACTGCTGGTATATCGGAATGCTTACTATGTGGACTGCCAATGGCTCCACACTGCCAATGGCAGTTCACACTGCCAACGGCAGTCCACATAGAGGGCATTTCAATAAACCTACAGTCTATGAAATCAGATCTATTTCGTCTTTTGATCATTTTCACGAATTTCATACGCCAACGGGTGTTGTGCTACATAAATTTGGGAGGCCCTGCGTGTCTCCCAATAGACGGGTCCACCGGAAAATTTACCGGTGGGTCATACGACCAGTCCGCCTCTGAGACAGTCGGTACGAATTTGAAATTCAACTCACAAACTTCTTTAACCCATATATTTTCTTTTTCCAAAAAACAAAATCAACAAAACCATATCATGTGACTTTTCATTGGAACGAGCTCGTTCCCATGAGGTGTCCCATGATATGGTTTTTGACAAAAATTGAAAAAAAAATGAAAAAGTGTTTTTAAAATAACAATTTTGATATTGTATGCGTCGGATAAAGGGTTAAAATGGTCAACTTTGTTTTCCAAATTAGCGACTTTCATGGAAAACTTGGTATTCGAAGTTTCAATACCAACTTGCATAAAGAAACGGAGCGATATTCTCTGAACAAATTACGGAGTTGTGCACGCGGCACCTGACAATATGAGGCAGAAGTTCAAAGGACAAAAACATTTTAATTTTTATTCATTTACAAATGTGAATGCATTCTGGACAAGTTTTAACATCAAACCTTCGCAGCAGTATCCGAAACTAACCAATGACAACATGACTCCTTCTCGGCTAAAGTGCTGACCAACTAACAAAGGAACGAACACAGAAAAGAACGAAAGGACGAACGAAAATGACCATCAGGGAAATTTTAATAAAGTAAATTTTTTACTATTACTCCTATAATTAGTGTTTGGAATCTAAATTTACTGCGTCCGCGGAAATATTGCCCGACCGTGGAAAGTGACCAGACCACAACGGCCCTACTGTAATTCTAACCATCACTAGAACTTCTTAACCCTTTACCTAACATGAAAAGCAGACGACACATGCAAAAAAAATTCTTGAATAACTAATTTTTTTCATTTTTTGTCTCAAAAACATAGGTTATGACCCCTCATTGGAACGAGCTCGACGTGCTCGTTCCAATGAGGGGTCATAACATATGTTTTTGAGACAAAAAATGAAAATATAATGAAAATTTATTGGCGATTTTTGAGAATAGCGCTGGCCGGTTTTGGCCGTTACGTTGGGTAAAGGGTTAAGTTAGTAAAGGACTAATAGATTTTATACTGAACAGAATGCTTGTATCCAGTCAGTGTGCTAGAATATAACATTGTAATGTATTGAACAGGGGCGGTTGACAAGGGGGAGGGGACATAGGGGGGCTCAGCCCCCTCACTCTGAGACCAGGGTGGGGGCTGAACCATAATTTTGCCCCCCCCCCCCCCCCAGTTATTCACGCAAACTGATGAAAAGTTGTGTTGTTTTTCGAACAACAAACACACCATCAGTAACGTTGATCGAGTCGGACATCAGCTATACTTCACTTGACTCAATTCAAAAACGCAAGATCAAGGGCAAACTGGGCTACCGTACTTTGACATACAACATTCGGTTGTGACTATTGATCTAAAAATAAATAATTCTATTTATATCTATGGTTGTGACCTCGATCTTGTGATGAAGTTTTGTTTTGATTCGCGTTTGAAAAACATGGTATATTCAGCTGCGAACGGAGTTCAGTATGAACCGTGTGCCCCCAAAAACCAAAAAACAGAGACAGAAATTGACTCTAAACTTGCATGTAAGCTGCCCTGCGGTGAGCCTGGCGAAACACCGTATACACACAAAATCGCAAATAAGGGAAATTCAAACTTACTGGTTTAAAAAATGTCATTTTCACAGTAATAAAAATGACTGCATTTTCTCCCCAAAAGTCACGAGAGAGCTCTATTTGAGAGCTCATTTTCAAAATTTTATGGGGAGAGAACCCTCCCCCCCCCCACCAGATCTCTCTTTTGAAGCGAGTGACTTTGACACTCGCGGCAGATGTCCCCTCCCCCCCCCCCCCCCCCACACACACACACTTTTCATTTCGCTCCGCCGCCTCTGGTACTGAATAAGGGCCCCCAATATTCTAGCGACCAACAATTTTTCCCACGGAAGTAGTATGTAATGTGGTTTTGAGGTACAGGTTGGATGATCTCATATACAAGGGAGAAAACTCTGCATACAGATTTCGGGAAATCAAGCAATCTGATTGGTTAGTTATAATCTATATAAATGATCCAGATAAATAAAACAACAAGAGTACTCGGAATAGGGTCAGAACTAACAAGAAAGGACCAGAAAAGCTAAATATAGCAACAATAAGCAAAGCTGTTCCAGTTAACAGGCTCTTCTACTCTACTGGAGTATACTCCAGAACAAAGAAACATGGTCAGGTAGACGAAAACTATTGCATAGATAGATAGAATCAGAGAATTATGAAAGTATTCGAAATAATAAAACTTGTCGGGTTGTTTGTGGTAATTTTACGAAACGGGAAATTACACCGATTCAATCGAACACACCCTCATAACATACCTCTGTCTTTTTGTAGGCCTTTGGATAACATAGCAACCACGTGCTACCATAGAAACCAAGATGGCGGCCTCCAGTTTTCAAAATGGTTGACGGAAACACGTTTTCCCCTAACAACACGCTCTGTGCATGCGCACTAACACCATATATCACTATAGAGAAGACGTCAAAAGATGGCCGCTCACGCGGGTTACCATGACAACACAAAATGGCGCCACTGGGTCACGTGACTATGACGTCACATGAGATCATCCATGAGATCATCCAACCCATACCTCAAAACCACATTACATACTACTCACGGACAACACATTTTACCAACAGACGTGGTGATGGGCTAGCTTTGGGTCTGTTATTTCTCGTCGATGGGATGTGCTTTGTTTCTTTTAGACTGAAAATGAAAATAGCAATAATATAAGAATAACGGTTTCGGCCGTTACATTTGGTAAAGGGATAACCATACAACTAAAAAAAACCCTACCGCGTATTTTAGATTTATATCCTGAGCAACTTGACTGCCTGCATATGCATAGTATTGTAACTGGTCTCTTCTGTCACATTTTTTATTCATATATATCATCTGAAAGTATACAAGAAAACGAGACTGAATAACATATTTTATACCATGCTCGCTAATGTTACTACCTGTGAAAAGCCTGTACAACATTTTACCTTTTAACACCACAACCTGTATAAAATTTCTACAGCGGTTAAAATGTTTTCAATGGGAATTCCATTACAAAAATGTACTCCTATGGCAAGGGGGGGGGGGGGGGGGGGGGGGGGGGGGGGGGGTTCAGGCAAAACAAAATACAGATACAAGTGGAAATTTTGACATTTTCAATTTTTGGGACCCACCACCCCCGGAATGCAAATTTTTGCCAGTCATGACGTGGACACCCACCCCTCCCGCACAGTTTTTCCTCCAAGACAATTGGGGACAGTAGTATGTAATGTGGTTTTCACCCCCCCCCCCCTATTTGGATGACCCCGGTGGATGACCCCGGAAGTGACGTCATGTCACGTGACCCAGTGGCGCCATGTTGTGTTGTCATGGTAACCCGTGTGGGCGGCCATGTTGTGACATCATCCCCTTAGGTTAAACATATTTTTATTTGCGAAACAAATAAGTTGCAAATAGGGATTGGAGGACAAGTGCTTTCCACTTAGTATATATACCCTCCGCTCCCTTAACGTGATACAAAAAATCAATATAATGGCGAAACAAACAAATGAGAGAAATGTAAAAAAAATATATATATATATTATTCTAGAAAATCTAACTTCACAATAAAAAGAGTGAGAGAGAGAGAAAAAAAAGTGATTAATTGATTGATGTCCTTTCTGCACCTTGAGTCTGCCTCTGTCAATTTGATGTTCCATGCCGAGGGTCGACCAGGCGCTGCACTGAGTGGTTGCTACTACTACTACTACCATCATTACTGCTACAACTATAGATAATATTTTTACTATCGCGTTCAAATCTTACCACCGACATAACTCTCCTGCGGCGAATAATAATAATAATAATAATAATAATAATAATAATAATAATAATAATAATAATAATATAATAATAATAATAATAATAATAATAATAATAATAATAATAAATAATAATAATAATAATAATAATAATAATATTTACATATTAATTTCCGTAATCATCCATTCGTTACACTTTAGCCGCCTAATCACGCGCCTTAGAAGTCACAATGAACTGCATGTGTTAAACAATACTAGAAACTCATTATCGAATCTTCGAGTGTTACAAATACATTTTTGAACAAATTTAAAAAGTGAGGTATTAGTTTTATGTTCTAAAATGGGATCGCCGTACAATAAAATATCAACGGAGTTCAAATTAACATTAATTTCCAATAGTTTACCAATGAGAGCGTTGCGAGATTCTGAATAAAAGGGGCAAAAGAGTAAATAGTGCTCTGCGTCCTCAACAACAGCTGGACAGTGGGAACAGTATGGAGATTCGGAGATGTAATTGAGAAACTTATCACTGTTCAAATCGCTGCAACAAGTTCGAATTCTACTATGAATAATGTTGTATTTTCTGACACCACAGGAGAAGTATCCTGGAGGTCTCCCTTCAGGCGGTGATATGAGTTTTTTGAATTCATTGAGTGAACTGCTGTTTCGCACGGACACTGGTAGACTATTCCATGTTCCTGTACACGAGGGAAAAAATGATCTTTTGAATAGCTCTGTTCGCATGCAATAAGGCATAAAATCTGCCGAATTTCGAAGGTTATAATCAGATGTGTCACGAACTCTTCGTGGTAGTAATTCCTGCAGATAATCGGGCGCATCGTTGTTTACGATTTTGTAGAAGGTACACATCTTTTGTATGTGTCTTCTTGTTTCGAGGCTGTCCCACCCAACTTCAATCAAAAGGAGATCTCACGATACTGATCTCGTCAGCCCTGATACGATTCGTGCGGCATCACAGTGTATATCCTCTAGACGCTTTATCATATATTGGGGAGCTCCGCACCACACCTGACTCCCGTATTCCAATATTGGCAAAATGAAGGCATTGTACGTCTTATTCAAAATCTGTCGATTGAAAATATGCTTTAGTTTTCTTAACTGTGAAAGTCTAACACAGGCTTTTTTACAAATGTCGTCAATATGCGCTTCCCAGCCCAAGTTTGATTGGATGGATAATCCCAAGTGTTTGTGGACGCCAACAAAGTCAAGTGTTTCGCTGTCGAACAAAACACTTGGAATAATGACATCTCTATTGAGTGTAAACAACACAGCGTTGGTTTTTTTAGCATATTTTTGATATGGTTTTCAAAAAGGGGTACCGAAATGGGGTACCCGGGATATTGCCATTGGATATAGAGGCGATGAGAATCGGATACAATTTCGTTGTACTAAGGGGAGATAACTCTGTACGATTAAGTACAGGTTATGGGAAATCAAGCAATCTGATTGGTTAGTTATAATGTATATAAATGATCTGGATAAATGAAACAACAAGAGTACTTGGAATAGGGTCAGAACTAACAAGAATAGACCAGAGTAGCTAAATATAGTAATAATAAGCAAAGCTATTCCAACTAACAGGCTGTTCTACGCTACTGGAGTATACTCTAGAACAAAGGAACATGGCCAGATAGACGAAAACTATTGCACATTTTGATAGAAACAGAGAATTCTGAAAGAATTCGAAATAGTAAAACTTGTCGGGTTGTTTGTGGTAATTCTACGAATCGGGAAAATACTCCTATTCAATCGAACACACCCTTCGAACATACCCATGACTTGTTGTAGGCATTTAGGTAACATAGCAACCACGTGATACCATAGAAACCAAGATGGCGGCCTCCAGTATACAAAATGGACGACGGAAACACGTATCACCCTAACAACACGCGCTGCGCATGCGCACTATCACCACGTATCACTATGGGGATGACGTCACAACATGGCCGCCCACGCGGGTTACGATGACAACACAACAAGGCGCCACTGGGTCACGTGACATGACGTCACTTCCGGGGTCATCCACCGGGGTCATCCAAACAGGGGTGAAAACCACATTACACACTACTGGGGACCCACCCCTAATTTATAAAATCTGTTTAACGAAGTATTCAAATTACCTAAATCAAAACAAAAAAAACAAATAAATACTTTTCCCAAACATGAAGGGTGCCGCAAACCAACTTGTCCGATATCCCAGTCCTGCTCTTGGGCATCCAAGGCATCTCTAGCCACAGATGGCCCCAAAACAATCTCTCTGCATATAAAGCCACAACGGAAATGCAGCATCAGACCCCAGGTAGCCATTGGAACCCGCCTCCACCAACTGAATTGCAGATATACATCCATTCATGTTTCAAGCAACACAACCCTTACCCCGATGTACAACATGTCTATGCTGTTCAGACACCAGTCGAATCCCACCACCAAGAAGCTCTGCCCAAAATATATTGTTCTCACCTGGATATTTTCAACTGTCCACAAGAAATACTTGTTTTTTATTTCATTACTTTTGGGTTAAATGTTTAGTTTGTACAGCTGGTCTGAGAGAGATCTAATACTGAAGTTCTTTGACCCATGCCAGGGTGGCTTTTCTGAGATGAATTGCCTCTTATTTTTTTTTTATGTTAGTGTCACTAGAATCATATTTACCTTGAAATTATACACGTTTTCCACAATCAAGATTTTTATTCTATCAATCGTTCCAATTATTCCATACATGGAAGCACACTAGACCAATGGCATTAGGCACCATGAGGCTTACAGAAGAATCAAATAATAGGAGCTACAAAGCACTAATAAGAGGCAGACTGCCTTAGTAGACATATAAAGGAGTGAAAATCATGGCCAAATAGCTGGGAATCAATTTTTTGTTTTGCAAATTTTTGCCAGACTCAGAACAGGACCCACCCCCAAATGAAGTGTAAAACATGGGGAAAATTATTACATGGAGCCCCCAACACATTATTCATGCTCTATTCTGTTCTAAGTTATGAAACTAAGTACTTGAATTCACTTTGCTTGTAAAATGATATTTGGCAAAAAATTGCATGACACCGGTAAAAACTGCACTTTGGGGCTCGGAAAAACCCACCCGCCCACCCGGACCTTGTACCCTGGCATTTTTGCCTATGGTAGCAATTACATCCAACTTGACCTTTGACATAACACAATTTGTCAACTTCGACACATTCACACTTCGTGGTGTTTCATTCAAACATACGACGTTTTGCGGTACTATCTACTCCGTGCAATGACTTATGAAGTTTCAAATATCTACAATTAAATATTTAAAATAAAATTTAAAAATTGTTAACAATAATTTGAATGAAAAAGCAAGGTAAATTCAATCAATTTTGACGATGTGTCTATCTGCCAATCAAGCATTCACGTGCAGTCGGAAGTATTGCCCACAGGCGCAGATGTAAATAAAACAAACCCATGTGTTCGCTTGTCTGCAAATCGAAAATATCGTTTTTTCCCCATTTTGTGTGACAAAGTCGATTATTTATTAAGAGCAATGTCTTAAGTAAAACAAATAGGTACTAGGGCCAGAAATCAGATTTAAACAACGAGTAGAATAAGAGTTTTAACCACGAGGCTCTGCCGAGTGGTTAAAACCCTCATTCTACTGGTGATTTACATCTTATTCTATTTGATCACATTCTTTGAAGTTGAAGCAAAAAATGAAATGCACCAGATTTCCCGACCTAGCATAATTTTTGGAATAGAATACTTTATTGTGCGACCATAGTGTACAAATGGTATGGCATTACTAAAGATATTGTATAAAGCAACACAGATAATAAACAATAAACAATAAAAAAACTGATTTTGCAGCGACTTAGACACTAGCGCATATAAGGCAGGCACACACCCATCCTCAGTATTCCTCACACAAACATACGCACATGCCCACTGTCTGCCTGACAGTCATATACACACATTTATACCGGAGACGTGGACCCGGGCCGACACTATGTCAGGTAGCATGGCGTACAATATTACGGTAAACCATGTCCACTTGGTCTATTAGTTGAGGCCACCAGCTTTTATCTTGGCTGCTGTTTGTTTCTGACCTGCTAGCGGATAACCGACCGGAGACAAATAACAAACCACAAGAACTGTTTCTCGAGCCTTGACACACGCAATTCAATTAGGAAATTGCCCGGGCAGTTTTCGTTAATGGTATTACCGTGGCGTTTAAGTAATTATTGTGCCTCAAAGTTAGTTTGTCCAATCTGAACGCTGGAATACCATCTAAGGGTTCCACCATATCAGGTATTATTTGTTATTATGCCAGCTAATGAAATTCGCCAATCACAGCCCCCGAATAGTGGGACGGTACTGAGCCGTATTGGGTCACCTGCAGCCCGAGGTGACCTAATGCGAAACTCGTATTAGGTCAGTACTGCCATTTTGTTTCGACGTGGAAATTCCTCACCTCGCGGTGCTTTTATAACCATATTGAAGAAATTGCAGTACAATCAAACGTCCCTCCGTGTCTATATGTCTCATTTTCTCTCGTTTTATAATACATTTATTGTGAAATTTATTTTTTAAATGTAAATTTAATTATTTGAAGTGAGAAATACTACTGTATTCGATCTACCGATAACGGATCAATCAAACGTCCCTCCGTGTCCATATGTCTCATTTGCTCTCGTTTTAAAAATAGCGACTGCACTATAATGAAATTGTAAGAAATGAATCACAGCTATGAAGGAAAAGATGCGAGATACATTTATTTTGTTCGAATTCTATAAAATCGGACGTTTCGAACATTTTCTGCACACTCAAGACAAAGTGACAGTACGAAGAAAAGCGTTTATCGCTGTTGTCTGTGTTGTCAAGGAAATTATACACAAACAGGGAGACAACTGTGCACGTTTGTTACAACTTACATTGCGTTTTGCACCAGTTTTGAAAATGTGCCGGCGTTCAAATTTGATTGTTATTTTGTTGTCGCTGGCATAATAAATACGTTACAGGACGTTCAGGTGGCGGATACGGTGTCATATGAGGCTCGGCAAAACCAATATTGGACTCGGCGTACCGCCTCGTCCAATATTGTTTTCACCTCGCCTCATATGATACCGTATCCGCCACCTGAACGTCCTGTAACTTATAATATCAGGTGAGTAGCAGCCATTACTATTTTGATCAAATTGATTGCTTTCCACTCGCTTTGAATTTTCAAAATTTAAATTTAAACAAAATAAGAGAATTTAAGTACCAAAATTATTTCCAAGGTATCGTATTATTGATTTAAAACATTAAATATTTAAACACTAGACAGAAAATATTATTTGTAGTCCTAAAATTTATTTGTTGTTTTTACGACCGTAATCCCGACTCTAGTCTATCGATTTTTTATGCTGAAGCGAACAGTTTCTTTACAGTTTACTCAACAGATTAAAAGTGATTTTTTGAATATTTAAAAGTGTTTTGTTACCACTTGTTCAGGTGGTAATGACAGTAAATATATGTAAAGGTGTTGTAGATATGCTTATAGTAGGTCTGGCATTCTTTAGGAGTGCTGCACGCCTAGAAATAATTGAGGAGGACAATATTTTGCACCCCTTGATTTTCTGGAATGCCAGACCTGTTTGGACTGCCTTTAAAATCTATTATCATTTCATCCCCTGAGTTCCAAGGTGTTCTCTGTGCCTACTGGCATAAAGAACACACTGGAACTCCGGGGACGATGTGTCAATGTTGCATCGATTCGCATTAATTCATAACCCATTCTGTATTGCTTTTCGATAGATTTTGAGTGTAGAAGACAGTCACATAAGAATTGAATGCAACATTTTGAATAATGAGAAGTGTGTCAGATGGGGGGGGGGGGGGGGGGCACTAAAAATTTGCAAGACGTGACGTCCTATTTTTTATTCGGCTCCTTTTTACACCCAACCACCCACTACGTGCAAAGTTTCTACTACCGTAATTCTCAGACACCCACCCCCACTCACCCATTAAAATCCAAAATAAACTTATAAACTTGGCACAGCTGCCTTTAAGGGGTTTTCATAATGTTCTTAAACTGGTACCACCAATTTAAACCTCTGTGGGCTGCTGTGGGCCCCAATCTACAAATGGCAAGCTGTTCATTATCAGACTTGGCCAGCGCCGGTGTACATATACGGGAACAAATTTTTATTTGAATTGTTCCCAAAATAATGTCTGCACATTTTCTACATTTCGAACAAAACCCCCACCCCCTACTAATGTGTGACATTTTCCAAGATTAAGCCCAATATTCTCACATATAAAGCCTCCCGATGTTGTATTTATGTTAAGAGTGTGATGTACATCATCTTTAAGGTTTGAAACACAAATGATGGTATATATTAGCTGATATATTGATATATTTTTTAAAAATTCAAAAAATTGCACAAGTTGGAAATGCACATTTTTGGTGCACTCAAGAGACCCACCCACCCCCACGTCACGTCTTGCAAAAATTTGGTGCCCCCCCCCCCCCCCCCCCCCGAGTGTGTGCCAAATTTTTCACTATGTAGCCGAATTCAATACAATTTTTCAGTCACAATATTAATACCTTGAAGTGAATTTAACTACAATAGCATATACGTTTTTGGATTGAAAATTTCTGGTGCAATTGCACTCCCAAGCAATCTGAGGAAGTCAATTGTTTTGCACTCATTGATTTTCTAGATTGCCAGGCCTGTTTTTGAGATACTTTTTCGTTTGAAAAGACATATCGCAGGAAGATTGTTTACTGTCACCAAGGATACATACCGGTGCCAGTCACTGTTGATGATTCTGAACGGTGCTGTCAAGGGGGGATAAAAAATAAACTTCCGGTCGTTCTTTGTTTCTCGTGAAAATTCATTAATCCCTGATTTACATGGACTTTCGGCGTAATAAATATGTTACATGGCGTGTTGCTGGCTGATACATGTCCATACAATACTCTAAGAGTTCATATCAGGTTCGGCTTCGTCAACTCTCATCGCCTTGTATGAAAATGTATCAGCCAGCTACACACCGTATAACTTATAATGGGCGACTGCTGTTTATTTCTCTTTAGATTGTGATTAACATACTTTCGTTATGAACCGTCTCGGCTAACAAATATATCGTTTATGTAATTTCAAACAGCTGAGATTACGCATAGGTCTTCACTGACGAAAAGTAACCTGGCTTCATCAACCATATGTAGATGATTAAAGTTGGGGAAGTTTCTGCTCACCACGGTTACTAGTTTACCACGCGTCCTAGAGTAAAGTAGGCATATGAACATGACATACATTTCATCCTCAGTCACCCCCAAATTTCACTGCCTGCAAATTCTCTAGTCGTGGGGTACTGAGTGTGACTTTTCATAACGGCCAGGTTCTATTTCTAAATCGTGAGCTGAGATGCGGAGTTTAGTTACAGCTTTTCTTTGTTCTTCACAAGAACAAATTCAAATTTTCGGTAGCTGAGGCGGGGAGGCTATCACCCCACGCTTCACGGCTGTAGAGTAATATAGGTGTTTCTAGAGTATCAGAAATCTGTTCCCGTACCCGTATGTTGTCTTTTGAGACCGATAACAATAAGCGTTCAAGTCTAAATTACGCTTTCAGTGCCCTTGCTCTGAGATTTTGGACAGCCCCAGGAAAGCTCCTCGAGGCGGATATAATGATTCCCGAATAAGTGTAGGATGTGACATTGTTTAGCTATACCATCCCATACACAACATTACTTGATATTTTTCTACCAGATTTGTTAAAAATTAGTACTTTGGATTTCTGCTTATTGACAGCGAGCCTCCATTTATTACAGAAGTCGAACAACGAGTCTATGGATTTCCGAAGTCCAACCTCTGAGATAGATAGCAAGACGAGATCATTGACGAGATCATAGACAAGGAACCATGTTGCCCTGTTGGTCAGGAAACTCTTTGCTGTGTTCCTTAATGTAGTCCGGCAGCTGCTGTATGAATAGGTTAAACTGTAAAGGACTTAACCTATTCCCTTGCATCACACCCACCGTGTTGGAAAACTTTGTGGACAGTGTTTGTCCTATTCTTACTTGGAGTGCACTGGATGTGAACATTCGTTAATTCGTTTAACAGAGGAATAAAACTTTCCTCCAACCCCCTTCTCGATAAGCTTCAAGGAGAGTCCTTCTGTCACAGGTTCTGTTGAAATCTATAAAACACGCATAGCTCTTTTTTATGAACGCGAAAGGCCTTATTGAACAAAGCTCTTATACCTAATATGTGGTCTGACATTTTTTTGCCTTTCCTAAACCCGAAACTCAATTGGAGTTCCTTTCTGTCTGTTCGGTTAAGATATTAATATAGAGTTTCCCAACACAGCTCGTGATAGTTATTCCACGAAATTGGTCGGGATTTTTTGCATTTGTGACCTTCGAGGTGGAGACTATGTATCCTTCAGACCATTTCCCGGAAAACCACCATTGCTCAAGACCGTGCTAAACAGCTTGGTTAACCCTTTATCTAACGTAACGGCCAAAAGCGGACAGCGCTATTCTCAAAAAATGCCAATAAAGTTTCATTATTTATTAATTTTTTGTCTGAAAAACAAAGGTTATGACCCCTCGTTGGAACGAGCTCGTTCCAACGAGGGGTCATAACCTAGGTTTTTTAGACACAAAATGAAACAAATTAGTTATTCAAGAATTTTTGTGCAAGTGTCGTCTGCTTTTCATGTTAGGTAAAGGGATAAAACTGGGCTTATAATTGATTTAACGGATTTAATCATCTCGTTTCTTATCCCGTTTTAGCCTTCAGCTTTTCCACTTTTCAATCTCGAAATGGAACATCTTGTTTCCTCGACTGATATTGGAAAATCTAACGAGGGGTCATAACCTATGTATTAAAAGGATTAACAGGCTATAAAACAACTATAAATACTAACATTATCGTTTTCCTTTGTACCCACTGTCAAGACCGGTATGGGTTGCCATTTTGTTTGATCTAACCCTGGTATCGCGTTGTTGTATAATCCCTCTAGAACAAGATTAGCTGTCATTACTGTTCTGTAAAGATCCGATGACCAAGTCTTGAGCTGAAATTTGAAACGAAAACGGTTATGATTTGAAATTATATCACAAGCAAAAAATAAACGAAAGTGTCGTCTTAATAATACAGATAGTGTTGTAGCTTTTTCGGAGTTAATCGAGAACAGAAAATTTGATAGAAACTAGCGTGACTATATGACGGTCTCGACTCCCATATTAAGACATTGACCCGACCATGTGAGACTTATGCCGTCATGAAAATCGACTTTCGATAATGTTATCTCCCTTGAAATTATTACCCAGGTTCAGTTAACCCTTTATCCCAACGCAGACGATATCAAAATTTATTATTTTAAATATAAATTTTTTTTTAATTTTTCAAAACATTTCAACAAAACCATATTATGTGACCCCTCATTGGAACGAGCTCAATGAGCTCGTTCCAATGAGGGGGTCACATGATATGGTTTTGTTGAAATATTTTGAAAAATTTAATTTTTTCATCTGCTCAATTTGCATATTACGCGGGCGGATGCGGGCGATTCGTTGGGTAAAGGGTTAAGAAGCATAGAATTGTTGAGAAAACACGTGTGACATCAGTAGAAAAGAAAGTCGCCAATTTCATTTGGATATTTCGCATAAACGAAAACAACAAGCAGCCATGGGAGCTGTCTGTTGTTTTCGTTTGTTAACAGTTACAAGAGGAAACTTGGCGTTTATGTCAAGCTAATTAGAAGCAACTAAGCAACCGTCCTCTTAGTCTCTTTGCTTAGCGAATGTGTTTATACAAGGATATGCGAGTGTTTATTCTTCTCAGGAAAAGAATTAGCGAATCTTACTTCCTGGACATTTATTTTAACCCTTTGAACTCTAGTGGTATCTTCCATGCCAGTTCAATGGCAGCAATTAGATGAGTGCATATTCATTATTTGGGGTAGACCAATCAATATTTTCAACGTGAAGCCCCGGGGCTACACGTTGAAAATATTGATTGGTTTTCCCCACACATTACTGAACAGCCATCCTATTTAATGACGTTATGATGTACCGTGTTTCTAATCGGAAAACGGCCGCTCGGGTTCAAAGGGTTACTAGAAAGGATAGTGACTGTATTAAATGTCACGTCGCGCACACTGTTGACACAAGCTGATTGGGGGAAAAATTGTAAAAAGCCAGCTTCTGTACTTTTATACTACTCTACAGGAAAATGCCTCAAGTTTGTGAAATGATGCGCGCACAGATGATACAACGTTGACAACATTTCGAAATTCCGATTTTTATATGAAATCCTCATACCCTCAGTGTTAAATTTACTAACTTTCTGTAAATATCTTCCAATGACGAAAATTGTCATCTATGGTTTTAGTGCATAACGCTGTGCAGCACGAAACAAGGCCGCAGGTCATGATTGTCGTTGTGACAAAATGCCTCGATGCAAGGAAAAGGGAGGATCAATGTAAATGGGTTGGACACATCATATCATTTATTTTCATTTTTGTTTAATCTTTACCTAACAAACAAATTTCCATTTTCGCTCCCAAAATAAGGCTTATGGCTCAAATAGGGCCATAAGTCCTGTTTTGGAGGAAACAATGGAACGTTTGCGAATACAGTTAGGCTAGATGTACGCAATGGGGAGCACTGTTGATCAATAAATATAACACAATTCAAATACAATCACGATCAGTACAAAGAAAACACATTTAGTCATGCTTAACTCAATACCTAACATGAAAAGCAGACGACACTTCCAAAAATAATTCTTGAATAACTAATGTTTTTAATATTTTGTCTCAAAAACATAGGTTATGACCCCATGCTGGCCGGTTTTTGCCGTTACGTTGGGTAAAGGGGTAAAGTTATTTCCGTAACATGAAAACTAAAAAAACCTTTTATTTTTCAACAAAATCTGTGCGTTTGTTTTCTAATTTTAATTAATTAAGTAATTGGTGTTGAAGGTCACATGTTTCTTTACAATGGTTAATAGTGACTAATTTCTCCTGATATCCGGAAATGATCAAATGTCACAGATTATGTATTTCTAATTAAATGCGCAAAAAACTGTTCGTAGAAATTCAATATACAAACTTGATTATATTATATAAAAATTCTAGAAAATCTTAATAGCATACTTTTAAATTATTGCGGCATCCTGTGGCACGCCATTTTGGCGTCGCTGCACTTTATTGTCGCGGCAAAATGATCTGCGGCGTAGTGTCGCGCTGTGAAATCCGGTGTGACAAAATCTCGTTGAACCTATCAAGACGAACTATTTTCTCCTACTTTTAAATTTGTTTCTAAACTGGAAGTTAAATGACGTAATGTCCATAAAACTAGATGACAGCTGTCCATTACCGTTTGTGTTGATGGACACAGATAATCATATAAATAAAATAGTCCGGTAACAGCCTACATTTTGTTGCGAATTTGTTGTTAGAATCATCTCACCGTTGTATGCTTTTACTAAACAGGTTCTCACGAGGATTACCCTGACAATGCTTGTGACATTCAAAGCCCATCATGTATCGCAATATAACGTCACTTCCTCTTCCGGAAATGGTACTAAATATGAAATACGAAATGAATTTGTTTCATGCCCCGGCATTCAAATAGTCCGGACAGCTATTGTGTGAAAAGTCATCCTTCGTCGAGGGGCTACTAGGGCAATGGAGCTAGTAATTGGAAGTAATGTCAGACGAAATATTCCAACTACATCGCTGAAGCAGTGTTCATGCTGAAATATTTTGTTGTTAAGTGGAATTCTTTTACTGCTCAAATGATTGTTGAGTGCACAATTTGAGTGCAAAATGAAATCGGTTTGTAAATGAGAACGAATCAAACATTCGTCCGTCGAGTGGAACAAAATATCGCACTTGGAGTGTAACAAGGCGCCATCTGCAATGCTTTAGCATTGCAGATGGTGCTCTGTTACATTTAAAGTGCGATGTTTTAATTTAGTATCACCCCGCTCTAAAGCATTTCTTGTAACAAACCCCACAAATGATGATAAAAATATGGATAAAAAATGTCAACAATAAACACTAAAACCAATAAATAAATAAATAAATAAATAAATAAATAAATAAATAAATAAATAAATAAATAAAACGCTTGATCCCCAGCAATCGTCATCACTAAATCAACGAAAACTCACCTCTTTAAGGTAAGATGACCTGTCGAGAAATCCATCATATCTTTTATGTGCTCTGTTACATTTAAAGTGCGATGTTTTAATTCAGTATCACCCGGCTCTAAAGCATTTACTTGTAACAAACCCAACAAATGATGATAAAAATATGGATAAAAAATGTCGACAATAAACACTAAAACTAATAAATAAATAAATAAATAAATAAATAAATAAATAAATAAATAAATAAATAAATAAATAAAACGCTTGATCCCCAGCAATCGTCATCACTAAATCAATGAACACTCACCTCTTTAAGGTAATATGACCTGTCGAGAAACCCATCATAGCTTTTACGTAAAAACTTGCCGAGCTGGAATGCGTGACGTCCTCCGAGCTGAAAAAAAACAAACTATTTTTGTCAAATTAATCTATATATATATTCGTCTGAATAAAGCTCAAACAGCACAGGAAACAATGCCATTTTCCCATAGCTTTCGGTCTGCTAAGGACATTCTTTAGTGCACAGACACAAAAAGAAAAAAATACACAGAGACAACAAAAGAAATGAACTGTGGCGATAAATTTTCTCGTGAGCCCAGTTCTGACTGAACGGGTGTATAATACCACCCGATAAGAAAAGAAACCGGGATAAAAGTAGAAAGCAAAATCTAAACAATTACTGTTGGATAAATTCTGAAACGTATTCTAGAAAGCCCTAACTCCCGGTGGAACCCGATTTTAATATACCCTCCGAAAATTAAAAGGAACTGGAATTTTAGAAATGTAAAGATATTTCCATGTATTGCATGAAAGTGTGATAACTGGATGATTTAAATAAGTCTGCTTGCACTCCGTCGCCTTAAAATGCACCAATTTTAGAGTTTGGTGCTTTTCTGGCTGGTGCGAAACGACGTGGGGATGTACTGGAACTGCTCCCATTAATGGGATAGTGCCACCAAAGGCTTGTTATTCCCTGTTATTGGTGCAGGGAAGAGACTCAGTAAAACTAGTGTCTACAAGACCATTACTAGTGGGTTCCAACTCTGCCAAAAATACTCAGATGAGCGCCAGAAGTTAAAAGCGGACAACTTTCGCAGTAGTATTAATGGCGAAAAATGTGTAAATAGGCTAAAAAGACAATGAAGATGTTGAAAATAGTAGCGTCGGACAAAAATCAAATGCGTCCAAACCGCTGAGTGCAGTTAATTTAAATTTGCCAAATTAGTACTGCGATCCTTGAGGGAGAGTTACGTATCTTTGTCGAGTGCCCAGACCGCGTGGAAACAACGTGGATCGCATGGATTTGTGGGTTGTGTCCATATCCAAACCAACAGGGAGTATTTCGATTCAGTTGTCAAAAGTTAGCTCAAGTATCTATATTTTTCTTCCAGGTGTTCTGTAGATATATATATATATTGTTTTAGGGCAGTATAGATGTGATTTTTAATAAAAGATAGTTATATTAGTGTTTTGTTTAGTTTCTTTATCGGATATCAGTGGCGTGTTCCCTATCTTCGCGCGGGTCATTTTCGGTGTTTTGTTTTTGTTTTGTTTACAAGTTCGACCGCTTTTTAAAATTCAAACTTCTCATTCTAATTTTGGCTATGGATGGTAAGTGTTTCGTGACGCGAGAGGTGCAGACCAGCAGGGCAGAGATGGTTAGTATAGGTGTCCAGGTGGGGGGAGAGGTTGAGGCCAGCACAAGGGGTGCTACTGCTAGTGAGTTACCAACGGACGGCCAGCGGTCGGATATGTGTAGGCACTGCCATATGGTGCATGTGGATGGGTGTGAGCTGGGGGAGTTGGGGATGTGTGCCATCTGCGTAGAGCTAATGCAGCTGCTAGAGGCATGTGTAAAGTTGGAGGAAGATGTGCAGGTGGTGAGGGGGAAACTGGGGAGGGCAGGAAAGTCTGGTGTTACCCCAGTTAGGGTGGCATTCGATGGGGGATGAAAGGTGGTGGGTAGTAGGAAGCTGACTTTTGACGTGGATAGTGGGTCTTTTGGGAATAGGAAGGTGCGTCGGGTTGAGGGTAGAGGAGAAGTAGGGGCTAGAGTGTCAAATTCCGAGGCTAGTACTGTGAGTCGGGGGCGAAAAGGCGTATTCTTTTAGAATCGGATAGTGAGGGAGATAGCGATGACCATGTGGAGTCTGTCAGGACAGGAGTCAGAGGGAAGGTTAGGAAGGTGGTAAACGAGGACAAGGTGGCTTGTAGTGGGAGTGGGCAGAAGGTGGGGTGCAGTGTCCAAAATAGATTCAGTGTGTTAGGTAAATTCGAGAATTCTGAGGAGCAGGTTGGGTCTGAAGAGGTGGAGGTGGAGGTAGGCATGGGGGTTAGTGTGGCGAAGTGCTAGATTGCGAGCCGGCCCAGTGGGGACAGAGGTGGCAACAGGGGTAGTAGGGGTAGTAGGACGGGAAAGAGAACAGGAAAGGACAGGAAGAGGCAGTTGGTGGTTGCAGGGAGTAGTATAGTGCGGAGGTTGGATAGGGTGGTGTGTGGGCCCGACAGTGTCAACAGGACCAATTTGTGCTTTCCGGGGGCTAGGGTGGAGGACCTAAGGGACAGAGTGAGTGGATTAGTAAAGGGGTCAGGTCCAGACCCAGTGGTTGTTGTACACGTGGGGACCAACAACATCAGGGAGAGAAAATCAGTTCAGCTTATTGAGACTTACAAGGACTTAATAACTCAACTGAATGCCAAGAATGCACAGGTAGTGGTTTCGGGGCTTCTCCCAGTACTAGGTGGTGGGGGCGAGCGTAATTCGCCGATCATTGGGGCCAACGAGGAACTGGGGGAGTATTGTAAGGAACTTGGGATATCCTTTGTAGACAATTGGGGATCATTTTGGGGCAGAAATGACCTATATGGAAGGGATGGTCTCCACCTTAGCCCAAGGGGTACAGAGGTTTTAGGACGAAATATGTTGCAGGTGGTGGAGCCTTTTTTGGTATAGGGTGGGGAGGGGGGGGGGGGTCAGTGAAGGGGGTGATAATCACAGAAAATGTGTCACGAACCATAGGTGTAAAAAATGGGACAATGGGGATAAGGAAAAGGGACCAAAACTCCAAATCAATAGGAATACCTTCCCAAGGAAAGCACAGGTACACAAAGTAGGATATACAAACAGACAAGGACTAGATAATAATGGGACCAGTAGGCGGAAGCCAATGAACCTTGACACCCTGAAAGTGGGTTATAGCAACATCCAGGGTCTCCACCGGAAAGTAAGTGAAATTGCTACATTGATTGAGGCAGAGGAGTTTGACGTCATGGGCTTAAGCGAAACGTGGGTAAGACACGAGGAACGGGTAGACCAAGTAAGGGGGTACGTATGGATAGGTGTAGGGCGAACGGAAGGCCAGAAAAAAGGGGGAGGGGTAGGCATGTACATTAAAGAGGATTTAAAACCATCGCTGATCACAGACCTGGAAAACATCAGCACCCCGGCTGAGGTATCGAAAGAAATTGGATGGGTAAGGGTCTGTAGAACAAAAGTATTTCCCTTGGGGTTGTGTATTGTGCGGTGGAGGGAAGCAAACCCGAATGGAATGATTCGATATACTCAACACTAAGGTCCAATATCATCGAACTACAAAACAAGGGGCTCGGTATAATTCTGATGGGTGACTTTAATGGCCACATAGGTAATGATGAAGAAGGCATAGAGGGTGGGGACAATAAAGTCAACAGGAATGGAAGGAAGCTGTTGAACTTCACAAACGAGCTCGGTATGAAGATTCTGAACAGGGACGCGAGGTGTAAGGGGAAATGGACCTGGGAGAGGAACGACAGAAAATCAATAATCGACTACATCCTCACAGATATTAATTTATGGAGGGAGGTGATAGGGGTAGAAGTGGATGATGAGGGTAAAATGGAGGTGGATAGTGATCACAACTTGATTACAGTGACGATCAGGGCCAAAACTCTAGTAAAAAGCAAAGGAAGCTCTAAGGAGATTTGGGAACTCAAAAGGATGCTGACTGGGCGAAGTTCAATGAAAAACTGAAACCAAAGCTTGCATCCGTACCCAAGAGGGGCAGTGTCCAGAAGATGGCCGACGTCATGGTTGCGACCCTGGTGGAGGCAGGAAAGGAAAGTGTAGGAAAGGTCAGGGTGCCAACACGGGAACTTGGGTACAGAGTGAACGAAGAACTGAAAAGGGCCACATAAAGGGAAGAAAAGCCAAATGTGCTGCATACAGGAGAAGTAGAAAACTTAAGGGGGCGGAAAGCATTGAGGCCACAGTTGCTAAGGAAGAATACCACCAAGCACGAAATAAAGTAAATAAGATTAAAGACGATAATCGGAGAGTACGAAATAGCAGTCTTATTAGGACGATAAGAACGACAGGGGGGTCGAGTTCGAACGTATTTTGGAAATGGGTGAATAAACGTAACAAAAGAAGTAACCCACAGAGTATTAAAGTAGATGGCAGAGTTACAGACGAGCAAGATCAAGTGGCATCAGAACTAGTCAAGCACTGGGAAAAGGTAAACGATAAGCGATGGGGCATGGGGAGCCCACCAGAGTGTCCGAATCAGGTCGAGGAAAACCTATCGAGCTTCGTGTGCAGCGAAATTAAAACGGAGGTGCGAAAGGTGATATCAAAATTAAGGGGTGGAAAAGCGGGAGGAGTGGATGAAATTCCTAACGAGTTTATCAAAAAAGGGGGAGAGGAACTCGTGGAAACCCTAACTGTCCTATTCAACCTAGCCATAGAAAATTAAGAGGTCCCAAAGGAGTGGAGAGAAAGTAAAGTGGCATTTATTCACAAAAAGGGGGAAAAAGACGTTTTGGATAACTATCGAGGGATCTCTGTCAGTAGCAACATTGAAAAGGTTTTCTGTAAAGTCCTGTATGGGAGACTAGAGGAGGTGATTGAGGAGAAGGGTTTTTTGGGTGAAATCCAGAATGGCTTCAGGAAGGGAAGGAGAGTTACTGACCATCTTTTCACACTATCCCAAATGATAGAATCCGCGAAAGCAAAAAAGAAAAATATGTTTATGGCGTTTTTGGATATCAAAAAGGCATACGATAGAGTAAGGAGGGAAGGTATGTGGCGCAAGCTGGAGGCTATGGGCTTAGGAGGCGAGTTTGTTGGAATTATGAAAGCATTATATAACGATGTACAGAGTGAACTTAGCCTGGGAAACATTACAACGAATCGTGTGCCTATGGAGATAGGCCTAAAACAGGGGTGTATCCTTTCGCCGATCCTGTTTGCATTGTACATCAAAGGTTCAGGAGATGAACTCCTGCGTAGCGAGGAGGGGGTAGCAGTTGGGGACTTGAAGATCCCAGAGCTATTTTTGCAGACGATATGGTTCTAGTGTCAGAAAGCGAAGAGGGGCTAACGAAAATTCTGGGAATTGTTGGGAAATATGGGAGCAAATGGAGACTCGAACTTAATGAAAGCAAGAGCAAAGTTATACCTGTGGGCCGCAAAGTGGACCCCACTCGAAGGTGGAGAGTGGGTGAGTTCTGCATTCCGGAAGGGAGCAGCAAACTTCTCAGTGTGGGAGAGACAGGTGATTACGAGTATTTGGGGGTAAATATAAACATTACAGGAAGAGGCATCTACCGGAACCACACAAATAAATTGATTCTGAAGGGGAAGCGAATCCTTAACCAAATGAAACTTATAGGGAGAAACAGTTTCAATAAGGTTTTCGTGGGGAAAACCATTTGGGAAATGGTGGGGCTGCCAAGTATAACATACGGTACGGAAGTGGTACCCCTAAACCAGACGGCCGTAAAGAGCTTGGAAATCCTGCAGAACGATGCAGGCCGATGGATAACGGGGTCGAGTAATGCCGCAGCTCTGGAAGCAATCAGGGGAGAGCTTGGGTGGATGAGGGTCAAGGACAGGATAGACCTGTTGAAGCTCGGTTATCTTAATTATTTGGTAAATCTCCCCGACAGACGATGGTGTAAAGTAATGTTCCTGAGAATTTCCAACTCAAATATCAAAACGGGGTGGATGGTCCAAGTGAGGGAGCTAGTAGAGAACTACTCATTGGAGATCTCGGACCTGGATGTTGGGGCAAACCAGGGTAAAAAAATCGTCAGAGAAAGGGTCATGGAGGATTGTAACCGTAATTGGCGAGAGGGGGTCAAATCAAAGAGGTCTTTGGGTGGCCTGCGTGATAAAGAGAAGCTAGGTTCTGAAAAGTACCTTGATGGCACCTTTGGGGGTCACTGTTGTTCAAGCTGGGGTCGCGATCCCTGGACCTGAGGGGAGAAATTTGGAAAGACGGTGAAAGGGTGTGCCAGATGTGTAATTTGGACATGGTGGAGACCCTGGAACACTTTCTTCTAGAATGCCCAAAGTATCAGTCTAAAAGAATGAGATTCACTGGGAGTATAATGGGGAAGTGGGATGGGAGAATGAAGGACATGTGGTTAGGGGAGACTCAAAGGAGAGGGTTAATATGCTAATCGGAGAGATCGGGAAGAATGGGACAAGGGATATTATCAAGCAGTTCGTCTCCGAGTGTTGGGAGGAGAGGAGAAGCGTGGGAATAGGGAGGCAGATGGGAGTACAGGGGTAACCATGGATTTCTCGTCCGAGAACCGCGACAAATCAGCGGCTGGCCAAAGTTTTATTATTATTATTATGGAAACTGAGAGGACCATTCGTTCCGGCTGAAGAGTAGTTTTAAATGGGAAGTTTTGTTGAGACCGAGAGGCCCATAGCTGTTCGACCCAGAATGTTTCCCGGGCGACGCGCTCAGCTTTTGACCAGTCGGACTTGGAATCTATGATGCAGGCCTGAAAAGAAGTAAAAGGGTGACCCGTTGACATGCAGTGTCATGTAACAGCACAGTCACGCTTTTTTGAACGACCGGTGATTATTCACACGTATGTGAAACGGCGTACAGGTTTCGCCGACACACTGGATTTGACAAATTCCACATTGAAGTGGATAGATCACATTTGAACTTTTGCAGGTGCCGCGGACAAAAATTCTAAATGATTCCCTAGTACTGGTGCTGTTGAATGAATCGGATGTTGGCATCATTATGCACGTTTTACAACTGGTTTTTCCACAGGCTTGGCTGACACCAAGTTCAGGTTTGACTGCACTGAGGCTGGCACGAACAAGAATGTCGCGAATGTTTTTGGACGCTTGAAAGCCACGACTGGAGGCTTGGGAAATGTTTGGGATAAGGTTGGATCATTCTGAATAAGCGTCCAGTGTCTTTGAAGTATGTTGAAAAGACTTGAAAGATGTGGGTGAAATGCTGTATGCGCGTGTTCTGTGTGGGTAGGCGATATCGTAACAGATCGTCCCGTGCTAGTGCGTCAGCTTCACTAATGGCACTGTTAACCTGTTCTTGCTTGTATTTTACGGCTTACAAGATGAGACCGAAGATCAGAAAAAGAAGCTTCCTTGTCAGCGGGCTTAGAACAGACTCCCTTGATTCTGACAGCGAGACTGTATGGAATGTTTTTGACAATGTGCCTAGGATGTCAACTAGATGGAAGCAAATATTGGTGTGAGTCTGTAGGCTTGCAATATAAGCTTGTAACAATGTGGTTATTGTCAATGCGTTAGGTGGTATCAAGAATGAACCAGAGCCAAGATGTGGGCGAGGGAAGTGGCGAGGAAAAGAGAATAAGCTTCTCAAGGCGACCCAAAAAATGTTGACATAAGAAGGAGCCAGGCGCGTGCCCATGCCCTTATCACTGATCTGAAGATAGTTTGCCCCAGTGGACTGAAAATTGTTTAACTTCAGAACAAGTATGATAAGATGTACAAGGTGCTCTGTAGGCGGCTCTAAATATGAACGTGTATCCCACGCTTCTCTAGAGGCTTCAGTTCCTTCATCATGGGGTATGTTTGTGTACAGGGAAACTACATCCATCGTGCACAGCAGAGTGTCATCTGGGAGCTCACTCAGTTCGTCCATTTTTTTGAGGTAGTGAGTGGTATCTCTCAGATGGGCCGAAATTTTTCTATGAGAGGTCGCAGATGGAAGTCAACAAGCTGAGAAATTTTTTCAGTGAGACCGAGATGATAGGGCGACCTTGTCTATATATATATATATCACAGAAGCATACGGGTATAAAGAATGAAACAGTCTGTAAGATTTCAGCATCTGGTTTAGATATGCAGGGTTTAAAGGTTGGAGTTAATAGAGGGGCGGGACCTCCTCGATGGAAGTGTAGGGCACAACATTCCAGGACGCACCGAACGTACCATGGTTCAGCCGAGTGTTAGGATGATGCATTGAGTGTAACTCTGGAAGAATGTGACCCCCCCCCCCCCCACCTCCTCTCATTCGGTATACTTTTGTCATAATTGAAGTCTAAATTATCTTTTTGTATAGTAATTATGATCTTTCTTAAAAGACTAGATTTAATACATGGATATATGTTAGACACACAGTCGGTCAATGAAATTAAGATCTCTACAGGGGCGGACTGGGTCAAGGAAATCTGGAGAAGCACCAATGGAGAGGATGGGGGGGGGTCCAAACCTGGAGTAAATTTTAATTTTTTGAACTGAAAAATCTCTGCTTCCTTGCATCTGCGCGGTCAATGGCTGTCCACATAAAGTACATTTCGATAGCATTTTTGTATCATCTTCATCCATCATTCGATAAAAATGGTTGCATCAAGGGGGCTTCCGGAACCACTGGGAGAAAGTTTGATTTTTCAAACTGAAACAACCTGTTTCCTTGCATCTGAACAATCAATGAGGCTGCTAGTGTATCATAATGTCCTCTTTGTAGACTGTCCATGGCAGTCCACATAGAGAGCATTTCGATATACCGGCAGTCTATTCAATCGGATCCATTTCGCCTTTTGGACATTTTCACGAATTTCATGCACCAGCGGGTATTGGGCTGCATCAGTTTTGTGGGCCCTAGGGAGCCTAAAATAGTACGCCCACCGGGAGTTACCCCGGTGCACCATACGTCAGTCCGCCTTTGAATCGCGAATACCGATTCGAGTTGTTGGGGGGCCTAATACGATCAATTTGGAGTACGGGAATGGTATGCTTTAATTTAATAAAAAGTTGCGTCACAAATACTACATGCTTTACTTATTCACTAATAAATTTTCAAGAAGTCTTGAGTTTGTTTAAACTATAATCGTTACTGACTACTATTTCATAGAGAATAATCGCTTGACTGGAATGGTTACGTCAAATAATTCATGAGAGGTGAGGGGCGTTGTAGAAACACGAGTGCGCGAATGCGCACGAGTGTTTTACAATATAGTTCCTCGCCTCGAATGAATTACTTCACTCAACCAGTCCAGTCAAGCCATTACTCTGTTTATTACTTTTCATTATTAACGATAAATATTATTATTTAACCCTTTACCTAACGTAACGGTCAAAAACGGCCAGCGCTAATCTCAAAAATCGCAAATTAATTTTCATTATTTTTTCAATTTTTGTTTCTAAAATATAGGTTATGACCCCTCATTGGAACGAGCTCGTTCCAATGAGCGGTCATAACCTATGTTTTTGAGACAAAAAATGAAAATAATAGTTATTCAAAAACTTTTTTGGCAAGTGTCGTCTGCTTTTCATGTTAGATAAAGGGTTAAAAAAACAAAAACAATGAAGTCCCCATTACACCCACGGCAAAGCGTCTTCGTTTGCGCGCACGGATACATGGCCCAATTGTTGATTGCATAATTCACTTGTGAAGTTATCGTTTAAATAATCAAACCCGGAAATCCCAGTAAATCACACTTTGGAAAGTAATAAAACAACATTATCAACGCATGCGTTCCACTTAGGCATGCCCGGATGATGTAGTTGGAGTACTAGTCAGTTGGTACTTGAGCCATCACAGTGGGGACGAATGAGACTTACACTCCCTCAAACGGTCGTTTTCGCGACAACCCTTGCATCAGTCGGTTATGCCGTGACCGATCAATAGTTGATTAATCGAAGATTTATGCCCGCTCAAGAACGAACCATGTGGGCACCTGTCCGACAACTAGCGCATCTGTAAGTATGCGATGTATAAAAAATTAGTTATGGTGTGATGTATGTCACCTTCTTTATGAACTCGGTTGTTCACCTACCCCCCCCCCCCCCCCCCCCCACTCTCCCCAACACACTCCACACGCACTTCGCGAGGATAGAATCGAAACAGATCTTCGTGATATATAGAATCGAATCAAATTTTTGAAGCCTCGCAGGATTCTATCATTGTTCCAAAATATGCTCGTATACAAAGTTATTTGTCTGGTATACGCAGGGGCGTGGTGAGGATGAACGTTTGGTGGGGGTGGGGGATTCCACGGATTGTTAGTCAGTCATAGTTAAAACAACTCAAGACTTTTTAGACATTTATTAGTGAATAAATAAGATACGCTTGCAGCAGTCGTAATGCAACTTCTTACTCGAATAACACGTACCACGTACAGTTAAAACTAGAAGTCCTGTCACGAACTGTACGCTTATCTAAGCTTAATTGCGCGTAGAAATTGCGCGCAATTGCCATATAGAATGGCATCCAAAGCACGGCATGTTCTCCTGGTTACTCATAGCCAACACAGGCAAAGTTTCCGCCAATGGACCTACGGGTTACCCGGAGGTCCATTGGCTGAAACATTCCTTGTGCACAGGCCATATGTACAGAATCTGATAGCCTCACTATGGTCATAAAGCTTAGATTAACGCGCAGATCGACGTGCTATTTGTGCGCATTTCATGACAGGACTTCTAGTTTTAACTGTACACTACCAGTACTCGAAATTGTTCAGACTGGGGCACCAACAGGCCGAATCGGGTTCTACACATCTCTATTTGCATGACCGACAGTGTGAGTGGTACAAGACCAAGTATCAAATCTAATCTTGTAAAAAATCCTATACTTACAGCACAGCCGTTGTGGAAGGGTAAAAGTCCGCTGGTGGGTCGTGTTGCCCAGAGCTTTTCTCAATCAATAATCAGTAGTTTTCAGCAAATATTTAATGAAAGAAGCACCGGGTCATACCCGGTGCTTCATTCATTGAAAATTTGATGGCTATTTCATTGTTTTATTCGAAGATTCACTGTTAACGCATGCGTGGAAATATTGACCACGAGTGGAATTTGACTTTTCCACGACGACTGAACTGTACTAGCAAAAGAGAATTGATTTCATAGACTTTAATCTTGACAAAAATGTCCCGACTGTAAAAGTATGGGAGGTGCATCCCTTATAACCCCCATAGCTACGCAAATGGGAATATGGAGGTATTTTATATTTTGGGATTCCACATTTTGTACCATGGTGCACTTTGAAAAGGGGAGTCATGTGCATACAGGGGCAGCGGAAGCTCGATAAAACTGGAGGGGCACAACTTTTCAAGGCTACCATAATTCGGCCCAGTGGGAGAAACGTTACGATCGTATATCAGTAAATGTGCAGTGACATATTATTATAGTTTCTCGTTTAGATGAGCATACCGCGGTGTGGTCACCGTCCTGTCCTTTCTACTTCAATCATCTTCCAACCCGAAGGCTAGCCTTCGGGCTGGAAGATGGGTGAAGTAGAAGAAACGGACCGAAGCGAACGAATGTGGAGTTCTTTTGCCAAATGTTGCTTGGATTTGCAAATAATATACTGAGTCAAAAAAGAACGTATAACAGAAACAAATGTGAAAAATAACATAAAGGATGAAATATAATAGTTCTAATGTTGCATGTTTGTGGACAAGAAGTCGTGCAAAGAGTTTAATGACATGTTGTTGTTGTCCACCCAACCGGATACAATTTTGCTACGGATTTCAAAATAGCACGTGTTACCTGAGAATGTCAAATTGAATGGGTGACCGACGATTTTCTTTGTGCAAGAGAACGTGGGTTATTTAGAAAACACGCTAGCTTTTGTCTTCCAATGTTTAGAAAAATACTAAGGTTAACCGAAAATCAGAGAATGCAATGTCATTGGTATTCATGAGGCTGAGGTACCTCCAGATGAGTTCGCTGCTGCGTTCGTAGTCACTGCGACCACTATTTACCTCATTATAAGGTATAGAACCGCTGGATCTACTGCCGATCGACTGCGTTCAGGTCGACTAAGAGTTATGACCCCTGCACAAGACCGACACATCAGCACGTCTCACTTGCGGGATCGCTTCCTTCCGTCGACGAGGACAGCAGCAATTACTCCTGGTAGAACTAACAATAGAATCAGTGCACAAACTGTCCGCAACAGACTCGCTAAACACGGCATCCGAAGTAGGCGTCCATACCACGGGCCAATCCTTACCCAACGTCATTGTACGGTCAGAATGGAATGGGTACGTCAGCGTGTTCGCCGGACTCAGCAGCGTTGGAACACCGTTCTTTTTAGTGATGAATCATGATTTTGTCTTCGGCGCGCTGATGGTTGGGCAAGAGTGTATCGCCGACGAGGAAAACGGTTTTCTGATGCTTGCGTGTGGGAATGCGACGTTTTTGCGGGGGTAGTGTACTGGTTTGGGCAGGAATTTCCTTACATCATCGAACGCAGTTGATCTTCATCGATGGTGATCTGAAAGAATAGCGATATAGGGACGAAATTCTTAACGTTGTTGTTGTCCCATTGTTCAACGCTAACGCTGGATTGCAGTTAATCCAGCAAGACCATGCCCGATGTCACGTGGCGCGTATCTGTCGTGACTTTTGCGAGGAGTAGAGCATCGAACTTCTTCCCTGGCCCCCTCTTTCGACAGATTTGTCGCCAATCGAGCATCTTTGGGATCAAATGGACCGTCTGGGTACGACTTCATGATCTTCAGACATCAGGCGATTTACGTAATGTTTTAAGGCAGGAGTGGAACGCAATTCGACAGGGTGACATCCAGAGACTTACCAGGTCCATGCGCCTTCGATGTCTTGCCATCCAAGAGGTAAACATACACGCTATTGACTGCATGTGTGAACTTTTCATTTCACTCCATGTCTGAATTGCGACACGTCCTGACGTGACGCTGGCAACAGTAAGAACATGAAATTATGCAAATTCATACAACAAGACTCGAAATATGAATTTACAATAATTTGTTTGGGATTAAAGTCGATAATACTAACAAAATTGTTCCTCAAAGTTTATTATCGAGTATATATCACAGGAATGCCTGTATAGTGGCATGTTTTCGTGCGCCCATTTTAAATCATTGTGTAACCGCGCAACATGTCTGTGGAGAACATTAGAGGGGCACGTGTCCTCGGTGTCCCCCCCCCCCCCCCCCCCCCCTTGTTCCGTCGCCTCTGTTTGCATACACGGCCCATTTCCACGCACCGGAGGTCACTGACACTGGATGCTTTTAGGTGTAAAATTTAGTTTGTAGAAATAAATCCATAATTATAATATGAATAGCTGTTTACTAAAGATGTGGTAAAATAATCGATTGTTCCCTCATGTATGCACTTAGAAAATCAATTAATATTTTGAGTGCGCTAAGCCGGATCCGTTCTCACCTGACTTAATGACAGCTTCTCACAAAAACTCGTGACCATTAAGAGGTCAAAACTTTCATGGGAAAACACAGGTACTTTAGAGTTGTTTACCACACTGAGTGAATCGGTTAATCTTTCAAACAAATAAAATATTGGCAAGAGATGAGCGAACTTTGGCATTGTTAGTTAATGTTGCCTACACAGAAAATAAACATACCTTTTATTAAGAAAAAACTATTGTTAGGAGATAAGCCAAAGCATGTCAAATTTTGTGAATAAAAGGAATCACTCGGACAATATCTTTCATTGGATTCAGTCAAGTGAAATAATGTACCAATATTAAATCACTGTCCATGTGATATTTAAAATGAAAAGGGTTTAAAATCAACCACCACTGAGCCATCTTACTGCGAATCTGATCACCAGGCAGGGCATATACATTTCAAGCGAGAGTCATAATCGATTCTTGCAAATGATTCTCGCTAAGAAAACAACGAGAATTAACTTTGGTTCTCGCAGAATGTTATTTGATTCTCCTCATAGAATCTGTAAGTGTCCCTAAAGGTGTGGAGAATTTTACTTGTTTTTGCTCGCTCATACAATAAGGTAACGCTTTGACTAACCAGTAGTATCTTGTGATGTCTTGATTGCCAATTTATGCAGCCAAGACTTTACTAGAAACCACTGGCAAGGTACAGTAACTTCCATCTATAAAAGCTTGCACAGTACATGGAGAGAGGATTGTAACTAAATCACCCGGGGAGTGGATTTATCACCCAACGTATCACTTTCAAATGCTGTGCATGTGCACCAAAATCTCAAGCAATGTTCAGCCAATGGACCCCGGGTATAACCAGGAGATCCATTGGCTGGAACTTTGCCAGCGCCTGTTATGCCTTGCAACAAATTTACAATTATTGGTTGGGTGGAAGCTCCACTCTGCGGGTGATTTCGTAAAGTAATAAACACTCTATTGGAATATGTGCTTATGGTGTACATTTAAGACAAGACACTCGCAAAAATGGAACTACCGGTAGGCCCTTAAAGCTAAACTCTAGTAAATGTATTATGAAAATAGGCGGAGTACACTGTACAGTATATTTATCCTCTCTCTCTCTCTCTCTCTCTCTCTCTCTCTCTCTCTCTCTCTCTCTCTCTCTCTCTTTCTCTCTCTCTCTCTATCTCTCTCTCTCTCTCTCTCTCTCTCTCTCTCTCTCTCTCTCTCTCTCTCTCTCTCTCTCTCAAATATATACTAACAGTCAGTAAAGCTTTTTTTTTATAAAAATGCAACTAAAACCGTGGCTAGATTCTATTATTTTAAGGACTGTAAGAATCGACGATAGAAAACTTGTCTGTATCAATGTGGTTTGGTTATATGTCATATGTCATCGTGACGTCAATATGAAATAACTCGCCAACCAAATTGTCGAGGGGAACTCGTGTTACTATTTCGTCCCCTGAGTTCCAATGTGTTCTATGTGGCTACAGGCACATAGAACACATTGGAACTCAGGGGACGATTTTCAGCTTTCTCTAGGGATTCAAATTGAAAGTTACACGATTTGTAGGAAATTCCAATGAAATTTCGCTTCTATTTAAAAATAGTCCGTAAACGATTTCCGTTCCGCACATATGTGCGGACCATGTTTTCATTTTCCGCATGGTTTAGTGTTGCTGTAAATGGGGATTACATAGAACAGGCGTGTAATAAATACGTTTCGACTTCAACATGTATTTATCAAGAAAGAAATTTCCAAGCATTGGAGTTTTGAGCTATAGAGCAACTGAAAAATATTACATTACATCGCCAACGCATATCCTCGAAGAAGACCCGCACTGGTGATGTAATCGGAATAGTTTATCAATTAAGACTTTAGCCATCACAGTCAGGACAAAAAGGGGCGGACTTGGAAAAGTTACCAGAAAATGAACCAAGGCGGATCGCGGACTCAGGGACGTGATGACTGATGACTGGGGGATGAGGGTGTGTGTCAACCCCCCCTCCCCTCCCCCATCCCGGTCAAAATTTCCTATAATTGGAAATTCGGAGGGCAAGTCATGAGTAGTTGGAAATTCCATCTATCTGGATTTTAGAGCTTCTTTGGCCATGCTGGTGTCTCCTTTACTTCCCAAATTCCAACTCGGTTTCAAACAGGCAAAGAATTCTAACTGTTACTATTTACAACCACAATGTTCGCAATATCGAGCTTCACAAGTATGCAAGATGCCAACTGGTATGAAATTTCTATAGTACGTTTACTTGTCGTAAAAAAAATCCTCGAAATGCACTTCAAGAAAATCGCATCATGTAAAATCGTTACCCTGAGTTAATTCCATCATTCACAATTACAAAATGATGAAACATCGAAAATTGATCATTTCTGAATAAGATCTGATTTAATATTAGGACAGTGTGCATTTTCAAAGGTCTAAACTTGAGCATTTGTTTAGCACATATTCAATTCCCAGATGAACACCAAATAATAATAACCTGATAATTCTATCATAAATGTGTTGGCATTTTAGTTACTAGGATCAATATTATGCCCCCTTTCATGGCTTCAATTTCAAAATCTTGCTCGGTGACGAATCTCCAACTACGGGGAGGGACCGGGAGGTAATTACCACCCCCTCCCCTCATTATTCCATTATTTTCATATTCAAATAAAAAGGAGTTGTTGAAAAATCATTTGCTGAGGCAGGAAAATAGTGATGAAGAAAAAAAAAGAGCATGTATTATTATTATTCTTAATGCAATTAACTCCAAACAGTTAAAGTTAATGAGAAAATCGTCATTTTTCCTTCAGATTAATTTTGATGATAATAACTACCATATATACATCTACACAGTGCAGATGACCTGACAGTGTTTCTTCATCATTGTTAGCTGCCTGTACAGGCAGCCAACAATGACGTAAAAATATGCCAAGATAAAAGCGGTCTCACGATAGAGGTCTCAAAGACGAATAGACATGTGTGTAACTTTTTCATTGCAATATAGGATGGGCTGTTTGGGGCTGTATTGGGAAATAAGAGTTAAGTACCACAGAAAAGTAAAAACTGAACAAGGGAATCTTCGGTCACATCTCCGGGGTATATATTTAGAATATACACATAGTAGCTTGGTGGACGTTACTTCCGCTGGCAATTTTATCGCAGAAACGAAATAGAAAACGAAACACGCAAATTACGGGGCCTTTTTTCATTTTAATAACATAATAACATACTACTTCGAGTTACAGATGCTTTATTAACATGAGACCACGCATGTTTGTTACGTTTTGATATCTCATGAGGTAAACTTGTTTAAAAACGTAATAAATAATTTCCGGTTTCATTACATTCTTCACGAGGCGAAGAGCGATAAATTTAGACAAGTTTGCATTCAAGGCGAGGTCACCAAAGATCAACTTGGATGTAGCTCCACTGTAGCTTTAAATTTTAACTATTGAAATCTCATTTGCTGGCGTGTTCACCGCGGTTGGTGTATAAAGTTAAAATTTATGTCATAGGCTTTATATATAGTATATATGGTAGAATAGGTAATAATGGTATAAATACGTAAAGCTAGCATATTTTAGGTAAAACTTCTTCAATATGAAATTCAACTAATCTCTTAACAACACGAGCATAATATTTAAGGAATAGTGCATGGCTTGGAGTTGACTCGCCCATATAGTGCCCAGTGAGGTGGTGTAGTTCCCGATGCGAAGCACTATGTGGGCGTAGTCAACGACAAGCCATGCACTAGTCCTTATATTATATCGAACAACACGAAAATGCAAATTAACCAAATAATCTACAATCCAAATTGTAAACATGTAATGATGTTTTTATTTTAAACAATAAAGGAGAAATGAGAATAATGTGTGGATATTGATAATTGTTCGACACAATGATACTATTCCTCGCCTCTGCCAATGTCTCACTCCGGGTTCTAAGGGTAGATCACGACTCCTCGTGATCTGCCCTTAGAACCCGGAGTGAGACTCGGATACATATTTTGTACATCCACTTTATGGTAATAATCTCTATTCATCGGAACGTATCACCTCGGAAAACTTTGCGGCTATTCTTGCGACACTAACAAAACGAAGTGTATATTTTTTATGTAAATCGCTTTTTCTAATTGGTGGCCTGGATTTTCTGCCACAATTTTGGATAAATCGTTGCTTTGTTCGTTTTTTTATAACCAGGAAATGCATTTAGTGCCCGTGCTAAAAATAGAAAATATATAGTGCCCGCATGTAGTGACCCTTCAGCTTTGTGCTGGACAACTACACGAAATAGGGTATCACCTTTCAGCCAATCAGAATGCAAGGAAGTCACGTGAGGTATAATATGTATCAATATAACGGTGTAATGCATAGAACTATGTATGAAGTTGCTTCGTATATCCAAGAACAAGGCTAGGATATCAGGCAAGTCGAATTGCTGGCAGCTTTCATACTTCTACAACGAATTCAAACTTTGTTTTGTTCAAGGAAAACGACATGCACCTTGTGAATCATATTTGGAGGCAAAGAGAGACACCGTATTTGTACAAACAACAGGCCCGAACGTGGACAGACGTACTCATTCAAACATCGAAACATGAAATCACGGAAGGGATCATCAAGTAACATGTTAACCCTTTACCGAACGCAGACCACATCAAAATTTGTTATTTTAAATATTATTTTTCCAGCTCGTTCCAATGAGAAGTCACATGGAACGGTTTTTTTACGTTTTCTGAAAAATATATTTTCACATGCTAAATTTGCATATTACGAAGGTGGATGCGGCCGATTCGTTAGGTAAAGAGTTAACTGGTGTCCCCAAAATACACAGAAAATGTTTACCAATGAAAAATGCCGTTTTTCGTGATCATTTGCAAGAATATCATTTCTAAAATATATGTCAGCAAGCATTTTATCACGTCATCATGTTGTGTGTGACAAGTCTTAGTCTTTCTCGTGTTTTGATGCATTTTGTTGTAGTCATTATCAATGTGCAAACCCATGAGAGTGGATTCGTTTGTGGTCGTGTTATATGCCATTACATGTACTACATAAGTAATAGTCGTTATACTGAGATCTAAATAGCAACCCATTATGGCTTTCGCAAATATGCAACAAAGAAATAGAAGTATGTTTTCTTTAAGTTGTGAACGTTACAAAAAAATCAACTGAAAATTTATTTTGGCCTCCTTTCGATGTACGTTGGACTAAATTTTGGTATACAACTCATTTCTGTGTGTCCTTTAATTCTCTTTCCAACATCAACCCGAATGTTGCTTTCTGTTGCGTTAACTGATTCAGAGTAAACAGACGACGCCCTTTCCCTACAAATTTTCAGTGAGATAGCAATGACGGGAAGCCAAAAGAGAAACACAAGTTTCAGGTGAATGCATATGAGTTGGGAGGCACCCCATCCTACGTATGTTTATGGCAGTACAGTGTGAAAATACATTGGCGTAACTTTTCTCTCTCTCTCTCTCTCTCTCTCTCTCTCTCTCTCTCTCTCTCTCTCTGTCTGTGGAAAAAAGTTGGGTGCACGTGCCCTCTACTCTTCGTTTCTTCGTCCGCTAATTACTTCTAATTTCGGTTGAGTCGTTATTACGCAGGCCAAACCAAGTTTTGTTCCTCTTGCCTTTCAGCCTCGTTGAATAAAACTGTAATCAAGTGTGCCTTTAATCACTCATCCACCACATTAAAGACAACAACTGCAAAATGTCCACTCGCTGGTTGATGGAATACCAAATCGCTATGTGAAATATTTAAATTTAATCCTTTACATAATATGAAAAGAAGACGACCCTTGCAAACAAAATTCTTGAATAACTAATTTTTTTCATTTTTTGTCTCAAAAACATAGGCTATGACCCGTCATTGGAACGAACTTGACGAGCTTGCAAAAAAAATTCTTGAATAGGTATTATTTCCATTTTCTGTCTCCAAAACATAGGTTATGACCCATCATTGGAACGAGCTCGACGAGCTCGTTCCAATGAGGGGTCATAACCTATGTTTTTGATACAAAAAATGAAAAAATAATGAAAATTATTTGACGATTTTTGAGAATAGCACTGGCCGGTTTTGGCCGCTACGTTGAGTAAAGGGTTAAATAAGAATTGAAATTAATTATCTGTTGCTTTATCGGATGGATAAGCTTATTGAGTTGTGTGAATTTATTTATTTATTTATTGGTGTTTAAGGTCACACATTTCTGCACAATTGCTCATCATGACCTCGACAGTTTTACGGGTGGAGGAAACCGGTGTACTCGGAGAGAACCACCGAACAACGGCGAGCAACTGTCAGCTCTCCAACATACAAACTCTACTCAAGCAGTGTTAGCATTGATTGAAGACAGGTGCACCATCGACGTGCAGTAAAACTTAGTACACAACGGCACCGTGCCCACACGTGGGCAATGGGGGTTAAGTGTCTTGCCCAAGGACACAACATGGTTGCCGCAGATGGAATTCGAACCGAGGACCTCTCGGCTTGCAGCCTGCACCTCTACCTACTGAGCCATCGCGCCCCGAGTTGTGTGAAAAGCGTAGCCCATCATACAAAATTTGATACGCTCATCTAACATTCAAACGCCGAAAAAGAGACAGAAAATTCACCCCAATTGTTTCAATTTAATTTGGAGTGTTTGAGTGTATTATAATATACCCTTAGTGGCCGAAGTCTCCGTCATTTATATCAGTGTCTTCACATCAAATTTTGCGCACACCAAAGTTTTATTTTCAATATTTTGGACAATACACGGAGTCTGAAATACCGAAGAGTAAAACTAGTGTGAACAGCCTACGTGAATACTGAAAGACCACCTGCAGCCATTACAGTTTAATTGCAACGCTTGTCACGCCCACATTTTTTTTTATTTGACAAGGGGGAGGAGGGAAGAAAAAGCATTCTTACAATAGAAAAAATACTCATCGCGTTATAAAACAAACTCACTTCGACCAATTATATGCAACCAAATTGGATATCATTAATTTATTTTTTATTGGGGTTTAACGATGACAGCGTGTCGGACAGTTTTAGAGGTGGAGGAAGCCGGAGTACCGAGAGAGAACAACCGAGCAACGACGAGCAGCTGCCAGACTCCCCAACGTACTAACTCCACACAAGAAGGGTTAGCATTGGTTGAAGACGAAAAGCTTTAAGCTCATGTGTGTCGTATCCCGTACTAATTTCACACAAGCAGGGCTAGCGGTGGTTGAAGACAGGTGTACCGTCGACGTGATGTACGCCTTAGTACACAACGCCAACGTGCCCCCAGGTGGACAGTTGGGATTACATGTCTTGCCCAAAGACACAACGCCGCAGGTGGGATTCGAACCGAGAACCTCTCGGCGTGCAGCCTGCATCTCAACCTACTGAGCCACCTCGCCGCCTTGGATATCATTAACTGGTCGAATTCTAGAAGCCACTATCAAGGCTTTTAAAAAAAATGTGGGTACCAGAGCAAAAGCCAATGTTTTCCTTGGTCATGTTTCATATTCAGTCAAACGCAAATAATATTTTGCTGATATAAATATGTTCTATTACAAATTATTGGAGAGTGCCTGTGGGCACTCTCCAATAATTTGTAATAAAACTAACTTTCAATAATAATTGACACCACCAAAAAATAATCTAACCCCAACCAGTTATTTCCTTTTCAAACTAAAGATGTGTGCCGATAATTTAAATTTCAAATTTTCTATCGTAAGCTCACCACCCTCCTCCTTATCCCCATCCTAGCGCATTCAGAGAAAAACATCGTCGCTTTCTAAACACAAGGATTGGTATTCATATATTTATTGGTGCATAATGCCACGTCAGCATTCAAGGCTATATCGAGTCGGTAAAGAGTTCATAAAGAATGACATGAGTTCTGACATCCACTGAAAAAATGATTGATCATATGCTTCGATTAATGTTCTATATAGGGGATAGCTAGTTTTCGAGGGTGAGAATGAAATAGTTTGTTTTCAGCTTTATTTTTATTGCTTATAGAAAGATACTAGTACCGGTGTTAACCATCCTGTTGTTCCCTGTGGCCAGGAGTCAATTTGGTATGGATTGTTTGGATAAATGAAGGCTGGACTTCTATCGCCATGACGAAAAACCTGAAAGAAAGAATATATTACTGATATAAGTCCTGGAGACCCAGTGCTTTGATCTGTGTTTACTGTAGATAAAAGAGGACGATGGTACACATTTCATTATCAAAATTTGGTTAACCGAACTCATCTCCTTTATCGAAAAACCACAAAATAGTGGCAAGACTCTTTGAATTCAAATCAAAATCAAAGAAAATAAGTTAGAATTTAAAAAAACAAAAAAAACATGTATTAACCCTTTACCCAATGTAACGACCAAAACCGACCAGCGCTATTCACAAAAAAATACTATTTTCATTATTTTTTCATTTTTTTATCGTTGAGCTCGTTTCAATGGGGGGCCATAAGCTACGTTTTTATGATAAAAAATGGAAAAAAATAGTTATTTAAGTATTTTATTTGTGTCCTTGGGCAAGACACTTCATCTCCATTGCCCGCGTGGGGGCACGATGACGCCGTGTACTAAGATGCAGTACGCCTTAGTACACGGCGTCATCGTGCCCCCACGCGGGCAATGGAGATGAAGTGTCTTGTCCAAGGACACAACGCGGTTGCCGCAGGTGGGATTCGAACCGAGGACCGCTCGGCTTGCAGCCCGCACCTCTACCTACTGAGCCACCGCGCTCCCATTCGAGATTCAAATCAAATCGAAAATGTGTGATTTTCAGGTCCCCAGCTACATTGCTGGCGAGGCAGATCCTTTGCTGCGAGCCGTGTTTCTCGCAGATCTGAGCAATTTAGCTCAGAACTATATGACCTTTGTCGGATTTCAATCTGTAGTCACGTGTTTTACTATCGCCCGCCTATCGGGAAGGTTTATTTTAACGGAGTGACGGACAATTTATGGACACACACACCCAAACTATAGATACAATATTTTAGTATAACTGGGTTCTTGGTGGTTCTAGAAATGATTTGGCCGGCAGTAGGTCTGTCGAATTGCACATTTGAGGTAAAATACGTTTTACGAACGTGACATCTGTAGAAAAGCGGTGATTTCGCCGATCGAAGCCCCTGCCTTCAGTCTTCTCCTTATTTTTGAAATCGACAGATCTACAGTACAGTCACCGTGAATTGAACGTAATTAACGCGTGGGCAGTGATGTCCACGCTTCCGTTTACCAGGTAATAATGCATCATCATCAAAATGTTAATTAATGAAGCACCTCTGCTTCATTAATTAAAATTTTGATCATTATTCCTATAGTTAGTGTTTGCAATCTAATAATATTATTATTTATAATATTGCATCCGTGAAAATACGGCCACCCCGTGGAAAGTGATCAAAAGTGTAATGTTGAAGAGACACTTATTTCTCTGTCAAATTTCTACAATGCTGCCCTCACGAAAGTATTCCTCTCCTATTCTTGCCAGTGGCGTAGCCACGGGGTGGGGGGGGGGAGGTCCCTCCTCTCCCGAAAGTTTTCTTTCGCTTCCCCTTCAAAACAGCATTGGCCCAATGCAATTTTAACATTATAATTTTAATTAATTAATTATTTAATAATCGCAGGTCTCAAATAAGCAAAATATTAATTCATATTTGGATTCCTGAACTGGGCAGCCATGATCCCTCAAAAACCACTAATTTGCAAATAACGAAGCGAAGAAAGCGTCTGAATTATAGAGCTAACGGTAAACTGCTACGCCTTTTTGAAACGCTAACAATTTATTTCAACTTTTTATAGTCATAGAAAGAAAACACAATTAACCCTTTACCCAACGCAGACGATATCAAAATTTATTATTTTAAATATCATTTTTTCAAATTTTTCAAAAAATGTCATAAAAACCATATTATGTGACCCCTCGTTGGAACGAGCTCGACGAGCTCGTTCCAACGAGGGGTCACATGATATGGTTTTGTTAAATATTTTTGGAAAATAATATTTTTTCAACTGCTGAATTTGCATATTACGCGAGCGGATGCGACCGATTCGTTGGGTAAAGGGTTAAGGAAAATACAGTTATAAAATTTGAATAGGATTGGCTCCTGATGATAGATGTGTCCTTTCAGAAGGTTCCGCTTCCGATGCCTAATTTGATTCCGTGTGTAAAATATTATGTTTTTTTTAGTCATTTGTCTTAAGAGATGTGTCGCCTTTCAATACGACATATGAGTGGCAGCTCACAATATACGCAATATTCCACGCTTGTAAGAAGAAAAAAAACAAGTAGATATCCAAAAAATAAATAATGATTCGATTCGCTCGGAGATTCAATTCGATTTGAATGAAAGGTTCCAAAATTTGATATACACAAAGCTCGAATAATTTTAATAATTGATATGGGGGCGAGAGGTCCTCGGTTCGAATCCCACCTGCGGCAACCGCGTTGTGTCCTTGAGCAAGACACTTCACCCCGATTGCCTACAAGGGGGCACGATGACGCTGTGTACTGAGGCGTACTGCACATCGATGGTGCGCATGTCTTCAACCAATCTAACCCTGCCTGTGCTGCGGTGCAGAGTTCAGAGTTACGATGTTGGAGAGCTGACAGCTGCTCGTCGTTGCTCGGTGGTTCCCTCCGGGTACTCCGGCTTCCTCCACCCGTAAAACTGTCACTGTCATGATTAGCCATTGTGCATAAGTATGTGACCTTAATCACCAATAAATAAATAATAATTGATATAACGTTGACTACTATAGAGTTTCTGTTTTTCAAACTATTTATTCATTTATTTATTGGGATTTAACGACATTTTTTACATTCAGTGTCACCGCCTGTCGGACAGATTTTCGGGTGAAGAAAGTCGGAGTACCCGACAAAAACCACAGAACAGAGGCGAACAACTGTCAGATTCCCCAACGTACTAACTCCCCACAAGCAGGGTTAGCATTGGTTGAAGACAAGGACAGCATCGAGGTGCAAAACGCCCACGAGGACAATTTGGATTAAGTGCCTTACCCAAGGACCAAACGCATTTACATCTAGTGGGGACCGAACCGTGGATCTTTCGGTTATGGAGTCCAATGTTTAAGCTTCAAACGACAGAAGGTGTAATATTGTATTATGTAGCATATTATGGAAAACAGTTACTGGTCTAGTGCCTCGTTTGTCTTGTAGGCTACTCCGTCACTACATTGATATCTGCTCACATATTGGCTACATCGGCTGTGCAAGTGGACAAAACATCACCACAACTCACCCAAAAGCTTCAGATTTTTTATAGGTTGGACAGTTTCTGACAAAGGCTCAAGGTTTACAAGTTGTCCAGGGGATAACTATCTACTTGCAAAGACCCCTTAAAGTAGATCTTTTGTTTATCAGGCCATTATTTTGTAAAAATGTATGTGGGCGTGCGTTTTTTTTTTTTTTTTAGTTTTTTTTATTTTTGTAATTATTTCTTTGCCATGGGTGGTGGACTTGCGGTGTATTTCGTCCCTTGAGTGCAATAAGGCTTTGCAATGCTAAAGTATTGCAAAGCCTTGTCGCACTTGAGGAACAAATTTATCTGTTTTATTTACTTGGGTAAAATATCAGACATAAACCATTTAATTTTTATTTTTTTAAGTTTGCATTGTTTATAAAAAGAGAGCATGTGGCAGCCAAAAGGACCATTCGGGAGGGCCCGAGAAAAAGACTTTTAACTTTTTTCAGGCCTGAACGAAAAAATACTCACGGCATTGACGAACTTCAAAGTAGAAAGGTCTTCTTCACAAGAATCGTCGGCGCGAGAATTTACCACCGACAGGAGGAAGATGAAAACTGATAACCAAGCGAGACTCATTCTCTTCGACGAACTAGCCAGCTTTTTGAAAAGATAAATGTCTAGCACAGCTTTTTATACGTTTTGCTTGAGTGTTTCTTCTTGTACCTGTCACTCAGGCCTGAACTTTTTTTTACGATGTTATCCGTGGGTTGCTGTCGTCATTTCCATAGGTACAGTAACCATAACGTTTGTGTTTGAACAAATATTTTATGCATCACTTGTCTCTCAGTTTTTTAATTTATTTCTATTATTGAGAATATTTTAGTCGAACATAATAATTCAGTCCCTCCAAGGGGTTGGCCACTAAAAATTTGCAAGACGTGACGTCCTATTTTTTATTCGGTTCCTTTTTACACCCACCCACCCACTAAGTGCAAATTTTCTACTACTGTTCTCAGACACCCACCCCCCACTCTCCCATTAAAATCCCAAATAAACTTATAAACTTAGTAGGCACAGCTGTCTTTAGGGGGTTTTCATAATGTTCTTAACCCTTTACACAACGTAACGGCCAAAACCGGCCAGCGCTATTCCTAAAAATCGCCAATTAATTTTTATTATTTTTTCATTTTTTGTCTCAAAAACATAGGTTATGACCCCTCGTTGGAACGAGCTGGTCGAGCTCGTTCCAATGAGGGGTCATAATTTATGTTTTTGAGACAAAAAATGAAAAAAATTAGTTATTCAATCATTTTTTGGCAAGTGTCGTCTGTTTTTCATGTTAGGTAAAGGGTTAAACTGGTACCACCAATTTAAACCTCTGTGAGCTGCTGTGGGCCCCAATCTACAAATGACAAGCTGTTCATTATCAGGCTTGGCCAGAGCAGGTGTACATATACGGGAACAAATTTTCATTTGAATTGTTCCCAAAATATTGTCTGCACATTTACTACATTTCGAACAAGACACCCCCCCCCCCCCCCCCCCCCCCCCCCACTAACGTGTGACATTTTCCCAGGTTGAGCTCAATATTCTCACATATAAAGCCTCATGATGTTGTATTTATGTTAAGAGTGTGATGTACAACATCATCTTTAAGGTTTGAAACACAAATGATGGTATATATTAGCTGATATATTGATCTATTTTTAAAAAAATTAAAAAAATTGCATAAGTTGGAAATGCACATTTTTGGCGCAGTCAAGAGACCCACCCACCTCCACGTCACGTCTTGCAAATTTTTGGTGGCCTCCCCCTGGTCCCTCGCTGATTTGCTGCGAGCTACAACCTTTTGAATATTCGCCTCTTACAACTCCTTTTTCCAAAGTTTAACAACTATGTAATTGTTTTATCCCTGAGACTTATGTTATCTAGACAAATCTGAGATGCTTCGTTTGAGCACAGGATGTTAATACTGAGATGGGATCTCACCGAAACAAAGAAGTGGACGAATAAATTTCAAATTTAGTTATAAACATAATAAAAACATGCACAAAAACTGAGAGGCCTTAAGTTGAAGAAGATAAATGAAATGGTTGAGTTTTCTCGACCGATACTTATTTTCATGCCCGACACTAATCTTTTTATGAACTCTTTGCAAAAAAGTTCTATCTATTTAAAACGAAGATACCAAGGAGTCTGGCATCAAATACATGTACACCACGAATATAGGCAATACATTTAACCCTTTGACTAATTCGAAAAGAAGACATTTGATAAAAACATTCTTGAATGAGTTTAAATTTTCATTTTGTTGCCCTAAAAAACATAACTGATGACCCCTCATTGGAAAGAGCTCGTTCCAATGAGGGGTCATACGCTATGTCTTTTATGAAAAATATGAAAAAAATGAAATTTGAAAAACGATCTTTGTAGATAGCACTATCAGGGTAAAGGGTTATGCGACTGTATGAGATGAAATATTAAAATAAATTTTTAAAAAGACCGAACGACCATATTTTTCTATTTTTTTTTTTGTAACCTAAACCAAATCATTTATTTTTTCTTACCTTATCACATGATTAAAAAATTATGAGCAGACAAATGTAATTATTTTCGTGTATGTTGTAAATTCAGGACGAGGTTTCATATATTGCACGGTGTAAGCGTAGGCAGAAAGGCTGTCTTCCTGCAGCTCCCAGAAATAAAATGTTCTTGTAAACTGCCTCAAGATAAGACATATTTTTATTTGCCATCATGTTAACGGTGCAGATCGAAACTGGAGGATAAGTGCTTACCACTTAGAATAACCCCCGCTCCTGTGCGTCGATTGACAGTGTACAATTAGCAATATAGCAGAATGAATAATATCGCTAAAACAATTAAACGAAATTAAACCTTTACCTTACATGAAAAGGAGAACGCACTTACAAACAAGTCTCAAAAATATAGGTTATGACCTCTCATTGGAACGAGCTCGACGAGCTCGTTCCAAAGAGGGGTCATAACCTATGTTTTGAAAATAAAAAAAAAATTAAAAATAATAAACATTAATTGGCGATTTTTGTGAATGGCGCTGGCCGGTACGTTGGGTAAAGGGTTAAGCATAATTAGAATATTGAATAAAATAATGAAAACTGGAATGAAAATCATAAAATACAACCGTAGATCCAATGATGCTGACCCCAAAACACCGCATTCTATAGACTTTCAGCCTCAACTCTTTGAATCCGAGAGATGGCTGTCCAGAAACGGAATACGTCATACTCTCATTAAGTAGGGTGACTTTTAAGTTAAGGTGTGGGATAGAACAATCAATAATTTCAACGTGCACTATTGGAGCTGCACGTTGAAAATATTGATCAGTCTATCGCCAAATAATAAATATGAACTTTGTCAATTGAACTAACTTGGAAGATACCACCAGTGTCCAATAGGTTAATTTATTTATTGGTGTTTAAGGTCACATATTTTTGCACAATGGCTAATCATGACCACAACATGAGTATCAACTCAAGACCAGGGGTGAGCGTTAATAAGTCATGTTGGCCATTTTAGAGAGGGTTTGCACCTCCCAAGTATTGGTGACTGGGTCCTATTTTACCAGCAAAACAGAGCCTGTTTACCGCAGTGAACAGGCACTGCTTCATTTTCCGGTGTTTCCGCGGGGACCAATAGGTTAATGTGAACGAACTTAATAACAGTTAATATTTACATGCCAACCAATTTCCAAAATCCAAGTTCCCGAAACACTACTGCAACCCATCGTCGTATTTGCGGTAATGCAAAAGTGTGGCGGGGAGGGGGGGGGGGTGGCAAAGCGCTATGAGGACACCCTCACCACAACTGCCTTTAATAACCGAAACAATTGCAACGACAGTGTTTACTAGTTGTACATCTTGTGGCCAGAACTCCAGTCTCAGTCTAAGTGCTCGATTTTCTCAAATCGCCATTCAAATATTATTTTCTTCATTTTGTCTCAAAATATATAGCTTATGATTCCTTGTTGCAACCAGCTCATTGGGTTCGTTTCAAAGAATGGTCATAGACAATGTTTTCGAGGCAAAAAATGACAAAGAATTTTTACATATGTTTTGTATAATCTGTGTTGTGTAAAAGGTTCAAGATTTATTGTGGACTTTTGAGTACTGAGTGTACTGAAACAACGGCGTTCGGCGTGATGAGAACGAGAATCCAGATAAGCTACAGAAAATGGGGAATATGTCTGAATCAGGGATTCACCCAATCCTGGCAAAAATTTCCTATAGTTGGAAATTCGGAGGGCAAGTCATGAGTAGTTGGAAATTCCATCTATCTCGATTGTAGATCTTCTTTGGTGATACTGATGTCTCCTTTACTTCCCAAAATTCCCGATCGGTTTCAAATCGGCAAAAATTCCAACCGTTACTATTAACAACTACAGTGTACGAAATATCGAGCTTCATAAGTTTTCATGATGTCAGTTGGTACGAGGTTTCTATAGTACGTTACTTATTGTCATGAAACAAAATCCTCGAAATGCACTTCAAGAAAATCACATTATGTAAAATCGTTATCCTGAGTTAATTCCATCATTTACAGTTCCAAAATGATGAAACATCGAAAATTGATCATTCCTGCATAAGATCTGATTTAATGTTAGGACAGCGTGAATTGCTTAGAGTTCTCAGCTCGAGCATTTGTTTAGTTCATATTCAGTTCCTAGAATAATACCAAATAATAATAACCTGATAATTCTATCACAAATGTGTTGGCATTGCATTTACTAGAATCAGTTTTATGCTCCCTTTCATGGCTTCATTTTCAAAATGATTCTCGGTAGTGAATTTCCAACTACCCCCTCCCGGACCCTTCCCTAGTAGGAAATGCACTACCCTACACCCCCAATCGGAAACCTCTAGCCACGTCCCTGGTCCGAATATGAGGGCAATGTAGAATAGAAGTGCTATCTCCATACGCCTTCCAACGATTATCCAACAGCTGACACTTCATAAGGATATCCACTCCCGCAGAAAAATGGAGCCCGAGCGGGCTGTGAAAAGAATGTAAATTGTCCAAGGACTCTAACTTCAATGGGTCAGTGTAATTAGTCGGCTGATGACTCATAATTTAAGAAGCCGAGGATTATTATAATCCCTGATGGGTACGGGTGTGGGATGGGAAAATCTCACCCGAGGGCAAGATATTTGGGCCAGACACGAGGCTTACCGAGTGTCTGGACCAAATACCTTGACCCGGGGGTGAGATTTTCCCATCCCACACCCGTACCCATCAGGGATTATTTTTCTTCCCCCACCATACAGCGGTTACGTTAGCCAGAAGTAATCGGCGGTCTCGTGCTGATATGATCAACTCATTTGGTATTCGTTGTTTTGAAAAACTAATGACACCATCGGAAAGAGCATGCAAAAGTTATGTATATTGGGAACGGTGGTATCTTGGGGTTTACAGAGTTTTAGAGCATCAAACTTTGATCACACGGCATTCTGATGACGTCAATATGAATTAGTTGGTAGCAAGAAACTGATACGATATGCATAACGTCATAATATAAGTTACATGGCGTGTAGCTGGCTGATACATTTCCATACAAGGCGATGAGTGTTCATATCAGGTGAGGCGAAGCCGAACCTGATATGAACACTCAGAGCCTTGTATGGAAATGTATCAGCCAGCTACACGCCATGTAACATATTTATTATGTCGAAAGTCCATGTAAATCAAGCGATTAATAATTTTCTCCATAAACAAACAACGGCCCGGAATTTATTTTTCAGGAACCCTATTGATAGCACCGCGCAGAATTATGAACAGTAACAGGCACCGGTACGTGTAACCATGGTAATTGTAAACAAATCATCACTTTGCGAAGGGCGATTGCCGTACTTGTTTACAAATGAAACGAATCGCTGCTTGCCACTGAGATCAGTGTTGCTTGCCAACTCGGCATAATCTGGAGGCCCCTTGCGTACATTTACTGTTGTTACTACCTAAAAAGGACTAATAAAGCAGTTTTGAACATTAAAAATCACTTTTTTACTGTAGAGCAAACAATAACAATAACGCAACTTGAACTTTGAAGTTGAATCTGAAACGCACACCGACTTTCTGTTAATTCTGTTTGATCGGAATGTTTCAAAAACAAGTTTGTTCATTTATTATTTATAGTGATGTTGATGTTGCCGATTTTGCAATTTCTGAAAATAGGAGCACCCTTTGGCATTGATGAGCTGGACAAATAACTCCAGAGGGGCAACACAAATTTTCTATTCACCTCAAAAACCCGATCCAAACAGTGACTGAAGGAGTCGTAAAACAAAGAACTTTTCAGACTACAAATATTATCTTCTGCCCATCTTTTTACATATTTAATGTTTTAAATCACAAAATACGGTATCTTGAAAATATTTTCGGAACCTAAATTCTCTTATTTTGTTTTAATTCAGATTTTGAAAATTCGAAGTGAGGGGAATTGCATCAAAATAGTAATGGCGGCTACTCACCTGATATTAATTAATATCAGGTGAGTAACCCGATACGGTGGAATCTTTAGAAGGTATTCCAGCATTTTGATTGGACAAACTAACTTTGAGACATAATAATAACGTTGTATATGTATAACGTCACTTGGGTGGGGTGGGATACATCTGTCTCTCCCTGCTATCTCACCCTGGACAGACGTATGTTACACATGCAGTGGGGGGAGAAATATCTGTTCATATTTGTGAATCGCGAGATTTTATAAACGACGAAAAAAACACACTAACCGCAGGCTATCATCTCTATATTCTTGTCAATTTTCATGCCAATTGCTTCAGACAAAAAGTCACTTAGAAAGATGTCATTAATATTTTACTTCACGAACGGGACGCAACAGTCTGCTTAATTTACAAACTGAACTGCTGAAAAAAAAGTTTCTCAAAATATTTCAACAAAACCATATAATGTGTCCCCTTCATTGGAACGAGCTCGTTCCAATGAGAGGTCACGTGATAGTTTTTGCTGATTTAAAAAAAAACTGTAAATCAAACAATTAAAATCATAAAGTTTTGATATCATGTGCGATGGGTAAAGGGTTAAACCTTTGAACCCTCGTTTCCTGGAATGGTATCGCCTTTCTGTTTATTTACAATGAGATGGGTCAGTCCAATGTGCTCGTTCCAATGAGGTGTCATAACCTACGTTTTTGAGACAAAAAATGAAAAAATAATGAAAATTAATTGGCGATTTTTGAGAATAGCGCTGGCCGGTTTTTTCCGTTGCGTTGGGTAAAGGGTTAACAAAAGATTCCCTCATATGATTTGCCTTTTCTGTTCTCTTATTTGTTGAGTGCTAGACGCCACTATTAGGGATTTCAAAAATACGAGGTTACCAGAGCAAAAGCCAACATTTTTCTTGCTCGTGTTTCTATTTTGTTAAAATAAATTTATTTACAATTTATTGGAGAGTGCATGAGGCCACTCTCCAAATATGTGTAATAAACAAAATTTGAATAACAAATTAAGACCACCAAAAGTAATCTAGCCGTCAACCAGTTAAAGTGGAGAAAAGAACATATTTTTTTTATTCTAAATTTAACAGATTTCTCCATTCAGTCAAAACAATGTTAACGAGTCGGTACCTCGACTCCAATTCAGAGGAAAACATCCTGAATGAAAAATTATTGGGTGTCGAATTTAAACCCATTTCATTTTAATTATCACTTAAACTTTGATCTAATATTGCTACATTATCTCACTTGACTGGATCTGATGAAAACATTGTTGAGGTTATTACTTTCATTCACAAAAGCTGTAAACATATTTTTGGCTTATTAAGATAATATTTTTCATTAAATATGTTTATTATTTGCGTTGGCAAGAAAATCAAACAATGTCTATGTTCGTCCAGCTGTTGACAATATTTTATATGTTAATTAGATGGGCCCAATTAAATTCACTCACAGGGTAAACAGATTTATGTTATCTTTTTTTCTATGATAGATTTGACCTCTTAATGGAACAAGCATGTCAGGGTTGTTCAAATAAGCTGTTGTCAGTTCAGTTGAGGATAGATCCGGTTCACGCACCACCCCCCCCCCCCCCCAAAAAAAAACAAACTTTTCTCGATTTTCTAAGTGCAGGCACAATCGATTATGTTACTACTTTTTCAGTAAAGAGCTCTTCATATTCTAAGCATGAGGAAAAGGGTTTCCCGACAGATCCTAATTTTTATGCCCGATTCTAATTTTTATGAGCTCTATCTGTTTTATTTACTTGGGTAAAATAACAGACATAAACCATTTAATTTTTATTTTTTTCAAGTTTGCATTGTATATAAAAAGAGAGCATGTGGCAGCCAAAAGGACCATTCGGAAGGGCCCGAGAAAAAGACTTTTAACTTTTTTCAGGCCTGAACGAAAGAATACTCACGGCATTGACGAACTTCAAAGTTGAAAGATCATCTTCACCAGAATCGTCGGCGCGAGAATTTACCACCGACAGGAGGAAGATGAAAACTGATAACCAAGCGAGACTCATTCTCTTCGACAAACTAGCCAGCTTTTGAAAAGATAAAAGTCGAGAACAGCTTTTTATACATTTTTCTTGGGTGTTCCTCGGTGTACCTGTCATTCACACCTGAACTTTTTTATGATGTTATCCACGAGTTGCTGTGGTCATTTCCATAGGCGCAGTAACCATAACACTTGTGTTTGAACAAATATTTTATGCATGACGTGTCTCTCAATTTTTTAATTTTTATTTATATTATTGAGAATATTTTGGTCGAACACAATAATTCAGCCCCTCGCTGATTTGCTGCGAGCTACAATCTTTTGGATATTCGCCTCTTACAACTCCAATATCCAAAGTTTAACAACTATGTAAATGCTTTATCCTTGAGACTTATGTTATCAAGACAAATCTGAAATGCTTCATTTGAGCGCAGTATGTTAATAGTGAGATGGGATCTAAGCGAAACAAAAGATGTTAATAGTGAGATGGGATCTCAGCGAAACAAAGAACTGGAAGAATAAATTATAAAATAAACTTATCAAGATAATAAAAACAAGCGCAAAAAACTTAATTGCCTTGAGCTGAGGAAAAAAAATGAAATGGTTGAGTTTTCTCGACCGATACTTATTTTCCTGCCCGACATTAATCTTTTTATGAACTCTTTGCAAAAAAATTCTATCTGTTTAAAACGAAGATACCAAGGAGTCTGGCATCAAATACATGTACACCTCGAATATTGGCAATACATTTAGCCCTTCGACTAAACCGAAAAGAAGTCATTTAATAAAAAAAATTCTTGAAAGAATTTAAATTTTCATTTTGTTGCCCCAAAAACATATCTGTTGACCCTCATTGGAAAGATCTCGTTCCAATGAGGGGACATACGCTATGTCTTTTATGAAACATATGAAAAAAATGAAATTTGAAAAACGATCTTTGTAGATAGCACTGTCATGGTAAAGGGTTAAGAGACTGTATGAGATGAAATATTAAAATAAATTTTAAAAAAGACCGAACGACCATATTTTTCTATTTTTTGTTACCTAAACCAAATCATTTATTTTTTCTTACCTTATCACATGATTAAATAATTGTGAGTAGACAAATGTAATTATTTTCGTGTATGTTGTAAATTCAAGACTAGGTTACATATATTGCGCGGTGTAAGCGTCGGCAGAAAGGCTGTCTTCCTGCAAGGTCCCTGAAATAAAATGTTCTTGTAAACTGCCTCAAGATAAGACATATTTTTATTTGCCATCATGTTAACGGTGCAGATCGTAACTGGAGGATAAGTGCTTACCACCTAGAATACCTCCCGCTCCCGTGCGTTGATTGACAGTGTAGAATTAGCAATATAGCAGAATGAATAATATCGCTAAAACAATTTAACGAAATTAACCCTTTAGATTACATGAAAAGGAGACGGCATTTACAAACAAAAGCCTTGAATAACTATTTCCATTTTTTGTCTCAAAAATGTAGGTTATGACCTCTCATTGGAACGAGCTCGACGAGCTCGTTCCAAAGAGGGGTCATAACCTATGTTTTGAAAATAAAAAAAAAAATTAAAAATAATAAACATTAATTGGCGATTTTTGTGAATAGCGCTGGTCGTTACGTTGGGTAAAGGGTTAAGCATAATTAGAATATTGAATAAAATAATGAAAACTGGACTGAAAATCATAAAATACAACCGTAGATCCAATGATGCTGACCCCAAAACACCGCATTCCATAGACTTTCAGCCTCAACTCTTTGAATCCGAGAGATGGCTGTCCAGAAACGGAATGCGTCATACTCTCATTAAGTAGGGTGACTTCTAAATTAAAGTGTGGGGTAGAGCAATCAATTATTTCAACGTACAGCATTGGAGCTACATGTAGAAAATATTGATCGGTCTATCGCCAAATAATAAATATGAACTTTGTCAATTGAACTAACTTGGAAGATACCACCAGTGTCCAATAGGTTAATTTATTTATTGGTGTTTAAGGTCACATATTTTTGCACAATGGCTAATCATAACCACAACATGAGTATCAACTCAAGACCAGGGGTGAGCGTTAATAAGCCATGTTGCCCATTTTATAGAGGGTTTTCACCTCCCAAGCATTGGTGACTGGGTCCTATTTTACCAGCAAAACAGAGCTTGTTTGCCGAAGTGAACAGGCACTGCTTCACTTCCCGGGGTTCCCGCGGGGACCAATAGGTTAATGTGAACGAACTTAATAACAGTTAATATTTACATACCAACCAATTTCCAAAAATCCAAGTTCCCGAAACCCTGCTGCAACCCATCGTCGTATTTGCGGTTATTCAAAAGTTTGGCGGGAGGGGGAGGGGGGCAATGCGCTATGTGGAAACCCTCACCACAACTGCCTTTAATAACCGAAACAATTGCACCGACAGTGTTTATTAGTTTGTACATCTTGTGGCCAGAACTCCAGTCTCAGTGTGAGTGCTCGATTTTCTCAAATCGCCATTCAAAAATTATTTTCTTCATTTTGTGTCTCAAAATATATAGTTTATGATTCCTTGTTGCAACCAGCTCATTGGGTTCGTTTCAAAGAATGATCATAGACAATGTTTTCGAGGCAAAAAATGACAAAGAATTTGTACATATGTGTTGTATAATCTGTGTTGTGTAAAAGGTTCAAGATTTATTGTGGACTTTTGAGTACTGAGTGTACTGAAACAACGGCGTACGGCGTGATGAGAACGAGAATCCAGATAAGCTGCAGTGAAAATGGGGAATATGTCTGAATCAGGGATTCACCCAGTCCTGGCAAAAATTCCCTATAGTTGGAAATTCGGAGGTCAAGTCATGAGTAGTTGGAAATTCCATCGATCTCGATTGTAGATCTTCTTTGGTGATACTGATGTCTCCTTTACTTCCCAAAATTCCCGATCGGTTTCAAATCGGCAAAAATTCCAATCGTTACTATTTACAACTACAGTGTACGCAATATCGAGCTTCATAAGTTTTCATGATGTCAGTTGGTACGAGGTTTCTATAGTACGTTACTTATTGTCATAAAACAAAATCCTCGAAATGCACTTCAAGAAAATCATATCATGTAAAATCGTTATCCTGAGTTAATTCCATCATTCACAGTTCCAAAATGATGAAACATCGAGAATTGATCATTCCTGCATAAAATTTGATTTAATGTTAGGACAGCGTGAATTGCTTAGAGTTCTCAGGTCGAGCATTTGCTTGGCACATACCCAATTCTCGGAATAATACCAAATAATAATAACCTGATAATTCTATCACAAATGTGTTTCCATTTCATTTACTAGAATCAGTGTTATGCCCCCTTTCATGGCTTCATTTTCAAAATGTTTCTCGGCAGTGAATTTCCAACTACCCCCTCCCGGTCCATTCCCTTGTTGGAAATGCACTACCCTACACCCCCAATCGGAAACCTCTAGCCACGTCCCTGGTCCGAATATGAGGGCAATGTAGATTAGAAGTACTCCACACTCCTTCCAACGATTATCCAACAACTGACACTTCACAAGGATATCCACTCCCGTAGAAAAATGGAGCCCGAGCGGGCGGTGAAAAGAATGTAAATTGTCCAAGGACTCTAACTTCAATGGGTCAGTGTGATTAGTCGGCTAATGACTCATACTTTAAGAAGACGCGGATTATTATAATCCCTGGTGGGTACAGGTGTGGGATGGGAAAATCTCACCCGAGGGCAAGATATTTGGGCCAGACACGAGGCTTACCGAGTGTCTGGACCAAATGTCTTGACCCGGGGGTGAGATTTTCCCATCCCACACCCGTACCCATCAGGGATTATTTTTCTCCCCCCACCATACAGCGGTTACGTTAGCCAGAAGTAATCGGCGGTCTCGTGCTGATATGATCAACTCATTTGGTATTCGTTGTTTTGAAAAACTAATGACACCATCGGAAAGAGCATGCAAAAGTTATCTATATACCAAAGGTATATACCACGAAATCAGTTGGGAACGATGGTATCTTGGGGTTTGCAGAGTTTTAGAGCACCAAATTTTGATCACACGGCATTCTGATGACGTCAATATGAATTAGTTGGTAGCAAGAAACTGATACGATATGCGTAACGTCATAATAACGTTGTAAATGTATAACGTCACTTGGGTGGGGTGGGATACATCTGTCTCTCCCTGCTATCTCACCCTGGACAGACGTATGTTACACATGCAGTGGGGGGGGGGGGGGGGATATCTGTTCATATTTGTGAATCGCCAGATTTTGTATACGACGAAAAACTAGACTAACCGCAGGCTATCATCTCTATATTCTTGTCAATTTTCATGCCAATTGCTTCAGACGAACAGTCACTTAGAAAGATGTCATTAATATTTTACTTCACGAACGGGACGCAACAGTCTGCTCAATTTACAAACTGAGCAGCTGAAAAAAAGTTTCTCAAAATATTTCAACAAAACCATATAATGTGCCCCCTTCATTGGAACGAGCTCGTTCCAATGAGAGGTCATGTGATAGTTTTTGCTGATTTAAAAAAACTTTAAATAAAAGTGTTAAAATATAAAGTTTCGATATCATGTGCGATGGATAAAGGGTTAAACCTTTGAACCCTCGTTTCCTGAAATGGTATCGCCTTTCTGTTTATTTACAATGAGATGGGTCAGTCCAATGTGCTCGTTCAAATGAGGTGTCATAACCTGTGTTTTTTTAAAGGACGATGGCGCCGAAGGCGCCCGAGTGAAGACGTCGAACGTCTTCACTCGATCGTCCTTTATACTAAAAACACTTTTCCTTTTTTATTGGAAGTGGCATCCGAGAAGAGACTCTACGAGATTTACTTTCGTCTGGGGAATTTTTCAAAGGAAACAGAGGCAGAAAAAAGCACATCTCAATGAACCCTTGGACACTAACACACATTCGGGATGTACTGCCTTTGCTTCGACCTGACTTATTCCGAGCACCCTCATTTGGTATATTGACCCATAATACATTGGGAGTCAGACCTAGTAGAGCACCGATTATGTCACGTGACTCCTATAGCAACCCACGCGACTCCATAGCAACAAGGAAACTACTGGGCCGATTTGGCCCAAATTTAGTATATGGACCCATAATACAGCATGACGCCAAACAGGAAGTCCGATGATGATGTCACGTGACTTCCCTAGCAACCAAAGCAACTCCCTAGCAACGGACAAACTATTGGTCCGATTTTGATCAAATTTGGTATATGGACGCATAATACAGTGGGAAGCCAAACAGGCAGGCAATGATGATGTCACGTGACTTCCATAGCAACCAAAGCAACTCCCTAGCAACGGACAAACCACTGGGCCGATTGTGATCAAATTTGGTTTATGGACCCATAATACAGTGGGAATCCAAACAGATGTGCCAATTATGATGTCACATGACTTCCCTAGCAACCAAAGCAACTCCCTAGCAACGGACAAACTATTGGTCCGATTTTGACCAAATTTAGTATATGGATCTACATTACACTCGGAATCCAAATAGACAGGTTGATGATGCTGTCACGTAACATCCCTAGCAACCATATAAACTCCATAGCAACGGACAAACTATTGGGCCGATTTGGACCAAATTGAGTACATGGATCTATATTACATTGGGAATCCAAACAGACAGGTCGATGATGATGTCACGTGACTTCCCTAGCAACCAAAGCAGCTCCCTAGCAACAGACAAACTACTGGGCCGATTTTGATTAAATTTGGTATGTGGACCCATAATACAGTGGGAATCCAAACAGACAGGCTAATGATGATGTCACGTGACTTCCTTAGCAACCAAAGCAACTCCCTAGCAACGGACAACTTATTGGGCCGATTTTGACCAAATTTAGTATATGGGTTTATATTACATTGGGAATCCAAACAGACAGGTCGATGATGATGTCACGTGACTTCCCTAGCAACCAAAGCAGCTCCTTAGCAACAGACAAACTACTGGGCCGATTTTGATCAACTTTGGTATATGGACCCATAATACAGTAGGAATCCAAACAAGCGGGCTACTGATGATGTCACGTGACTCCCCTAGCAACCAATGAACCCCTTAGCAACGGACAAACTATTGGGCCGATTTTGACCAAATGTAGTATAAGGATCTATATTACATCGAGAATCCAAACAGACAGGTCGATGGTGATGACACATGGCATCCCTAGCAACCCCATAGCCAATTTTGAACAAATTTAGTAGATGGACCCATAATACTATAATAGGAATCCAAAGAAACAGGTCGATGATTATGTCACGTTAATTCCTAGCAACCATGCCAACTCCCAAGCAACTGACAATCTGCTCGGCCAATTTTGACCACATTTGGTAAATGGATCCAAAATATGTTTGGAATACAAACAAAAAGGTCAATTATTATGTCACCTGGCTTCTTCAGCATCCAAAGCGACTCCCCAGCAATGGGAAAATTCCTGGGTCGGTATTCACCAAATTTGGTTTATGGACGAATAATACAGTTAGGCTTATACAATGAATGTCATGTGACGTCCCTGGTAACCAAAGCAGCCCTCCAGCAATGAACAAACTATTGGGTTGATTTTGATCAGTACACGGGCCAATATTAAATATAGAAAAAGCAGAAAAGAACACCAAATTATTGTGTCATTTGATATAACAAATAAACAGACCAACCGCGGATGTTAATGGCGATTAATATAAGACATATCATGCCTTGGGAAAAGGACGTTGAGCAGTAGTTTTAATGTTCATGTTTTACTGTAGAGGTAAGTCCATTGCTGCATCTTTTTGAAATGCCATGCAAAACTTACATGCTTTCATTCAGTAATTAATTTTTTTGTTTCAAAACACACTAATCATTGAAAATTATTTTTGGGTGCATTTCATTAAATTCACAAAAATTATTTTTACCTTACTAATTTGTTATAAACTTTCACATAGACACAGTTCAGCGGGGTTTCTCAAGGCTTTATTTGATTTTCAAACTGTAGCAGCAGTGGACTTGCCGAATATTGTTGTTTTTTTGTTGATCTCTAACTGTTCTTCATTGTTAACTATTAGTTAATTACAAACCAAAGTAAAACCAAAAGAATTTGCTGCAGTATCTCCTTCAGTATAATGCTAAATTGTAGTGGTCACATTCAAGAGACTACAGAGCTGTATGATCCATTGTTGATGCACGTGCCTACAACTAATTTTAACCATGCTCAATCAGGTTAGAAGGTTTGTGAGTCTGACAGTTACTTACCACTGACTTATGGTTCACTCCATTTACTTCAGCTTTTTCAAACTGAACAATCATCATTTCCTTTGTCCTGTGGGTAGAGTCATTAAATTCTATTGAATAAGCAATCATATAAAAAAACAGCTATGGATGGTGGGGGAGTTGAACCTGGAACACAAAAGTAGTGGCCTTGATAAAAACACGTTAACAGAGTATTTTTCATCGTCCTTTTTTGCATAGCTTTGCTATATTTTCTTGTTTCCGTTGCGTTGGGTAAAGGGTTAACCAAAGATTCCCTCATATGATTTGCCTTTTCAGTGATCTATAACTTGTTGAGTGCTAGACGCCACTATTAGGGATTTCAAAAATACGAGGGTACCAGCGCAAAAGACAACATTTTTCTTGCTCGTGTTTCTATTTTTTTTATATAAATTTATTTTGTTACAAGTAATTGGTGAGTGCATGTGGCCACTCTCCAAATATGTGTAATAAACAAATTTTTAATACCAAATTAAGACCACCAAAAGTAATCTAGCCGTCAACCAGTTAAAGTGGAGAAAAGTGCAAATTTTTTATTCTAAATTTAACAGATTTCCCCATTCAGCCGAAACAATGTTAACGAGTCGGTACCTCGACTCCAATTCAGAGGAAAACATCCTGAATGGAAAATTATTGGGTGTCGAATTTAAACCCATTTCATTTTAATTATCACTTAAACTTTGATCTAATATTGCTACATTATCTCACTTGACTGGATCTCATGAAAACACTGTTGAGGTTATTACTTTTATTCACAAAAGCTGTAAACATATTTTTGGCTTATTAAAATAATATTTTTCAATAAATATGTTTATTATTTGCGTTGGCAAGAAAATCTAACAATGTCTATGTTCGTCCAGCTATTGACAATATTTTATACGTTAATTAGATGGGCCCAATTAAATTCACTCACAGGGTAAACAGATTTATGTTATCTTTTTATCTATGATAGATTTGACCTGTTAATGGAACAAGCACGTCAGGGTTGTTCTAATAAGCTGTTGTCAGTTCAGTTGAGGATGGATCCGGTTCACGCGCACTCTAAACTTTTCTCGATTTTCTAAGTGCAGGCACAATCGATCATGTTACTACTTTTTCAGTAGATAGCTCTTCATATTCTAAGCATGAGGAGAAGGGTTTCCCGACAGATCCTAATTTTTATGCCTGATTCTAATTTTTATGAGCTCTTGGCAAAAGGTGTTATATCTTTTTAAGTCGATATTTGATGACCTTAAACTTTAGGGCTTGGCGTCAAATAAATATACACAGCGAATATAGGCAATATATTTTAAACCTTTACCAAATCCGACGTCACTTGATAGAAAATTTCTTGCGTAAGAATAAATGTTCAATTTTTGCTTCAATTTGTTTATGTTTTGCTTAAAAACAGTGCTTATCGCCCTTTATTGGAGTACAGGTTTCGCCAATATACTCAATTTCACAAACACTACGTGGGAACAGGTAAACCAAATTGGAGCTTTTGCAATCTGCTTGTCAAACGATTCTATTATTTTCTCCTATACTGGTGCCGCGGCAGGAATTAGTTGTTGGCACACAACTTTTATAATCGGCCTTTCCACAAGCTTGACTGACTCCAAGTTCGGAGCTGTCGGGCTCGAGACTGGCACGGACGAGAATGTCGTGAAACCTGTTCTCGTTTCATAAATGTCTGAACAACCACGAGCCATTCAAGAAGATGGAACGTGACTCTTCCATCACACGACATGGCAAGTCAACGAGTCACTCATTCACTTCATTCTAGGCATTGAACTAAACTAAATCTGAGCAGCGTCTAGTGAAACATCTTGGATTGAACAGAGTTGTACTTACAGACTCCTCAGTGTCAACAGACATCCCAGTACATCCTGATTTCCGAAAGATTTCGAAGGATACGTAAACTCGCGTAAAAATGGGAGTTAGGGACATTTTGGTTTAGTTCATTGTTTCGCCGGAAGCAGTTTCCTTTTACAACTTGACATTTTGCTACAGTTTTCATCTTTTCTGACTCAACATTGTTGAAGTCACAGGGAATTTTCCAGAGGTTTGCTTCCGTATTCGTATCAATTGTTTGTTCGTGTGTGTGTGTGAGAGAGAGTGTGTGTGTGTGGTGTGTGTGTGTGTGTGTGTGTGTGTGTGTGTGATCCCCCGCCAGGATTCGAACTCTCGGCAACTCCGCCTAGCAATCAGGAGTCCAACACCTAAACCACTAGATCATTGCACACCGTCAAAAAAAACAACGATGGCTGGAATCCAGCTTTTTGGATGAAGTTCTCATGATTACTTTGTTCATCTTCCTGTCGGCAGCAGCATGAAAGTGTGGAAGGCGCTGGCTACAGTACGATGAAAGTGCTGTGGATGGCGTCAGATGAAGACTGGCACGGGTCTGTGTGTGTTTTTCAAATGACTCAATCATGTTTTAGAGGGATTTAGAATGTTGGTTACTGATCCCCCGCCGGGATTCGATCCCTCGGCAACTCCGCCTGGCAATCAGGAGTCCAACACTCTAAACCACTTTTATATCTCACGTGACTTCCTTGCATTCTGATTGGCTGAAAGATCATACCCTATTTCGTGTAGTTTGCATCCACAGAACCGACCAGGCACTACACCCAGGCACTACACGTTTTCTATTTTTAGCACACTACTATATCAGTTTTCTTTTCATTCTGGGCGAATAAAACTGATCAGGCTAAATTTAAAAATCGATTCACAGAGGCACAACATCCACAAAACGACCCGGAAAGAAATCTTTGTGGAAAAATGTATCGCTTTTCCATTGTTGAAGTAACATTTTTCGAGGCGTTCATTTTATTCCTTGACAAGATGATCCATATCTCGTTTCGAAGAGAATGATCCATACCTGGGTCCAACTTTCATGAGAACGCATCCGGATATGAAAAATCGTTTGTTTCGCTGCTCATATTATTTCGCTATTTAATTGTATGTTTTGGGCAGTAAACGAATAAATAATGGAATTCATTTGAATCTTCGGAGTTTGTATCCCGTGCTGACCCATTCGGTAATGTATATGTGTGACAAATGTGTGGAAATTATCAAACTGCGTTGTCAAATTTCGAAAATTTTAGTTTTCATTCGCGAGTTGCGCGATTCTAGAATACACAGTTCCGTTTGGGGGAAATGTTTTGTTTACCCTTGCCGACCGATTCAAAATCTGTCTTCTGCTCATATCAATAATCCAAGTTAGCCGTGTTTTGGAAGAAGAAAATGTTTTTTAAAAACTACATGGTATTTTCTCTATATAACGCTGGTTGGTAGGGCTGCTACCTTGGCTACAGATTAACAAATCGGACAGATGTTTTTCTTGATGGGTGTTCGATATAAGATAAGGATTAGTGCATGTCTTGTCGTTGACTACGCCCATATAGTGCCCAGTGAGGTGGTGTAGTTCCCTCAGCTTCACGGCGGGAACTACACCACCTCACTGGGCACTATATGGGCGTTGTCAACTCCAAGCCATGCACTATTCCTTAACTAGACCATTGCACGCCGTAAAAAAACAATGACTGGAATCTAGCTTTTTAGATGAAGTTTTCATGTTTACTTAGTTCATCTTCCTTTCGGCAACAGCATGAAAGTGTGGAACGCGTTGGCTACAGTACGACGAAAGTGCTCTGGATGCTGGGTTCGGCAGAAAGGGATTCTGTGGTTTCCACTAGAACGCAGATTGTGAGTTGAAATCATCTCGGAGGTTTTTGGTGGTGCTATACTAGCAATGTAAGGAGGGGTTAAATTGTGGTACATCTTAAAAAACTACATCAGTATCCCAACAGGTTTCGACGTATAATAATTCTTACTTGCACTAAATCCTGGCCGCAGCTACTCGGATTTTCTCTATGTTTGCCATGTCATTTTCTTGCAATTATTCCCAACCGAGTCAGCGTATTCCAGTAAGGGTCTGACAAAAGCAAACTAAATCTTTTCCAAAAACGCTTCGATCAAGTTCAAATATATGCATCCTTATCAGGTCTACACGGACCCAAGCTTAGCAAACGTCTTCAGTATGATTAGTCCATGTTCAGTGGTGATAAGAAAAATACCTAAGTGTTTGTGACTATTGACTTCAATTATTTGCGTATTAGAAAAAAATAATGGAGGATGTGTTGGACGATTTGTTTTCCGTGATATTAACACACATTCTGGGTTTTTTTTGTGGATTAAATTCAACCAACCACAACCTAGCCCAGCTTTCCAATGTAACCAAGTCATGGATGATTAAATCTGCGCTTGTGTGGGGTTTCCACTATCAGACATAGAGATGTATCGTCTGCAAATAGACGTATATTACTGATCAAATTTTCCGTTTTATCATTAAGAAATGAGGAATAGAAGCGGGCCAAAGCCGGAACCTTGTAGTACTCTAAAGCAAACAGTTCTCCGAGACAAGGCTTTGTTTTCTGCGACAACACTTTTGGGGTCTATTTGAAAGATATGATTTTCTTCAGTCTTTCAATGAAGCCTGAATGCCATACTTTACCAAATGCCTTACTGACATCGCAGAAAATCACCCTAACCTCTTTGCCTTCGTCAAAGAGCATGACAAAACTCATCGTATATATCAGTTAATTAGAGGACAGTTGAGCCACGTGGTGTAAAACCAGATTAGAATGGACTAAGGATATTATTATCACGTAGATACTTTCATAGACAGTTAAAAACACATTTTGTAAACACTTTACCTACCCAGCTAATCAAAGATATTGTGTGATAATTGATTACTAAATTGGATGGGTTCTTTTTTAAAATGAGCGAAACATTGGCTTTTTCCATGCATGGGGAAAGAAACAGTTGTTAAGTAATATATTAAAAAGGATCAAAAGTGGCTCACATAAGGAGTTTTTACATTCTCTTAGTACATGTGGACTAATAAGATCGGGTCGGATGCTTTAGATATGTTTAATGATTCTAGGGCTTCGTGTACCTCGCGATAGTGCAGTGTTATGCTATCTATTATTGCGGTGCGTGGAGGGCCAGGTTGAAGTAGGCATTGGAGTCATAAATAGTAGGTATAGAATTAACGTAATCGTTGAGCACTTCAGCTTTGTCATTGCTCGTCGAATACGTTATAACTAACAGGAAGATGACAGGTAGACAGCCAATCTGGCTATGCCATCTCCCTACGATATACACTATTTTTGTATTTCTTTACAAACTCAATTGTTACTTATTACTTTTTACTACTATTTTCAATGTGTTTAATGTACATTTTTTGTATTATATACTACTCAAAGTTTGCTAAGCACCAAATATTTGACACATCATTGTGAAATTTGCTGGTGACATATTTGCGATATTTTTGGTGGATATGATTGAGGAATGTATTGAGATGGTCCCTAATGTTTACATTAGCTCTCTTGACAGGCAGACTTTTTGCGAAGTCATGGAAAGCATGTACCCCTTGATTTTCATTATGTTTTCGTGCACTGTCTACATGTACATGCCACGTGTAGGGTATTCAGTCTTCATTTCAACACAAACCCTTGTGATTTAATGATTGAATATGGCAAATGCAAATGTAAGAAGACATTTGTCTGAAGCAGAAATGTGGCGGGCTGTTGGGATGGTGAAGCAAGGGGCTACCCATCGTCAGGTTGGTGAAGCTCTTGGTGTGCACCATACGGTGATCACCAGAGCCTGGGCAAGATTTCAGCAGTATGGCACACCAGTAAGCCAGCATGGTGGCGGCAGAGACTGGGCAACATCTGCAGCTGAAAACCGGTTTTTGATCATTCAGGCCCGTAGGAACCGCTTTGCTACAGCAGCCCATCTTCGCAGTGACCTTCAGAATGCATCCGGGTTAAATGTTTCGACGCAGACTATCCGGGCAAGGTTGTACGAAGGTGGTCTTCGATCGAGAAGACAACGTATTTGCATTCCGTTGTCCCAGAACCACCGCCAGGCACGATATGAATGGGCCATGGACCACGTTGGTTGGACCAGAGAAGATTGGCGACCTGTCCTTTTTACAGATGAGTCAAGGTACTGCCTAGACCACACCGATAGGCGTTCTAGGGTATGGAGAAGACCGGGAGAGCCATTTCATGCAGCCGACATTGCTGAGCATGACCGCTATGGTGGGGGTCAAACATGGTGTGGGGCGGCATCAGCTGGGGTGGGCATCTAGAGCTCTGTGTCCTTGAACGTGGTACATTAACTGCACAACGGTATATTGGTGAGATCCTGGATGTCCACGTCAGATTGTATGCAGGTGCAGTGGGTGATAGATTCATTCTGATGGACGATAATGTTCATCCTCATGTTGCCCATGCTGCCGGGGAGTACCGACAGAGGGAGGGGATTGAGCGTATGGACTGACCAGCAAGACCCCCTGACCTCATTCTAATCGAACATGTCTGGAATGATTTGCAGCTTGCAATTTCATCCCATCCAGTCCAGCCAAAAAGTGTCCAGGAGCTTGGTTCCATGCTGGTCCAAGAATGGAGCAGCATCCCACAAAGGACCACCAGGAACCTTATTGGGAGCATGAGAAGGCGTTGTCAAGCTGTAATGAACAGTAATGGGTCTCATACTCGATATTGAACCCATACCAGTTCGCTCCGTCAACTTTTTGGCAAATTGAAAAATTTCCTCTTTTACACAACTAAAATCTTAATTTCTGTACTTAAATCAATACAGATATAATTAAATAAAAAATATATACACTTTTCGTTACAATATTTCAACTAAAATGTAAAACAGGTAGTTGGATTTTCTTGGCGCTTAGCAAACTTTGAGTAGTATATATATTATGTATACCGTAAAGTAAACCAATAAATCAAATCAACCGATAAATAAATCAAAATACGTTTTATTTTAACCCTTTATCCAACGTAACGGCCAAAACCGGCCAGCGCTAATCACAAAAATCGCCGATTAATTTTCATTATTGTTTTCAGTTTTTGTCTCAAAAACATAGGTTATGATCCCTCTTTGGAACGAGCTCGTCGAGCTCGTTCCAAAGAGGGGTCATAACCTATGTTTTTGAGACAAAAAATGAAAAAAAATGGTTCTTCAAGAATTTTGTTTGCAAGTGTCGTCTGCTTTTCATATTAGGTAAAGGGTTAATGAGTGCTAGTAGCAATCCCTGAGGTAATACTGTTTCCTATTAATGATTTCAGAGTCTTCCACCATTGTGAGGATGCAACCTTTGAACTTTTGAGTACTTTCTGAACTTTAGTTACATGGGGGAGTTTAGCTTTCGAATAGCTGAAACCACTTCGTTTGTCTTAATTTTATATTTCCGACATGCTTTTTGAAGGTCGCTACGTTAAGAGGCTCGAGATACGCGTCTTCTTTGAGAGATAAGTAGTCTTGGGTCATTGTGGAAGCATTTAGGCTGTGTAGTCCTAGAGGTAATGAATTTATTTGGATATGTTGTGATGCCAACTCGAGTAGGTTATTGAAAAAATTGGAAACAACAATATCCAGATTCCGGTTATCAAAAATGTCGTCCTGTTCCTCATTAACAGTGACGTTATTTTAATGCAATCTCCTAAGGCATATGTCCAGACGCGTCTTTTAACCCTTTACTTAGCGAATCGCCTGCATCCGCCCGCGTGATATGCAAATTGAGCAGTTTAAAAAATTAAATTTTTCAAAATATTTCAACAAAACCATATCATGTGACCCCTCATTGGAACGAGCTCATTGAGCTCGTTCCAATGAGGGGTCACATGATATGGTTTAAGTTAATGTAATCTCCTAAGGCATATGTCCAGACGCGTCTTTTAACCCTTTACCTAGCGAATCGCCTGCATCTGCCCGCGTAATATGCAAATTGAGCAGTTTAAAAAATTAAATTTTTCAAAATATTTCAACAAAACCATATCATGTGACCCCTCATTGGAACGAGCTCATTGAGCTCGTTCCAATGAGGGGTCACATGATATGGTTAAGTTAATGTAATCCCCTAAGGCATATGTCCAGACGCGTCTTTTAATCCTTTACCTAGCGAATCGCCTGCATCCGAAAAACCATATCATGTGACCCCTCATTGGAGCGCGTTCCAATGAGGGGTCACATGATATGGTTTTGTTAATTTTTTTGGAAAACAACGATGTTGCTTTGATACAAAAAGTTATAAAGGTTGTGGGATCTAAAAATATGCATTTTTCAACGAATACGTCCCATGTTAATCATCTATATATTGATCATACCAATAGTTTCGCATAATTTATGGCAGTGAACGCCTAACTCCGACTCCAGCTCGATTCGAGTTGAGCTGGAGTCGAGCTGGACTGGGAGCAAACGTGTATACCGTTCTAGCAGAGTCGAGCTGGACTGGTGGCAAGCCTTTGAACTGGTCTGACGCAAACAGAGTCGATGAATTTAATCATGTAATTCATAGGGGGAAGACCTTTATGACCCTTGGGGCTCAAGCCCCCACTTACTCCTTCACCATTAGGCGTACCCTTTACCACTCCACCCCACCCCACCCCCAGATAAAGAATTAAAATGGGAATTATAGGGATAAAAATATAATAATTATTAAAGAGCTCGTCAATGTTAATAATCGAAACTCCTCCTCCCAAGTGAACACGATAATAGTCTTCTGAAAACACGCAGGTACAAGTATTTACTAATGTGAAAGTAACTATCTCCAAAGACTTGAAATGGCATCGTTATCTACCCTTCAAAGTTAAGACAACAGTAATAAAAAAGAAGCTTTTAATTAAAACCCTTGGGTTTTTAGAACTATAGCGAAAACTGAAGGTATATGCAGTTAGGAGTGTTAGAAAATGCTTACACAATAATCACCCTCCACCAGCCTAATGCTTCCAACCATCGCCATTACAATACATTCCATAACCCTTTACCTAACATGAAAAGCAGACGACACTTGCAAAAAAAATTCTTGAATAACTAATTTTTTTCATTTTTTGTCTCAAAAACATAGGTTATGACCCCTCGTTGGAACGAGCTCGACGAGCTCGTTCCAACGAGGGGTCATAACCTATGTTTTTGAGACAAAAAATGAAAATATTTTGAAAATTAATTGGCGATTTTTGAGAATAGCGCTGGCCGGTTTTGGCCGTTACGTTGGGTAAAGGGTTAAAGTGAACCCCAATCTGTCGACAGCTGAATCTCCCCTCCCCAAAGCTAACACCGACAATAGCCTGCTGAAAACACTCTGGTATTAGGAATCACAAGTAAAACCAAAACCACCCCAATGACTTAAAAGGGGTTCGTTATCTACCCTTGAACGTTAAGACAATAATAATAATAAGTAGCGTTTCATTATAATGCCTTAGGTATTTAAACTGTAAAGAAAATTAAAGTTATATGCAACCTGAGGTGTACGAAAATCTCCCCAAGATAATATCATCCACCACCCCCCCCCCCTCCCCATCCTCCTCCTACACCAACCTATTGTTTCCAACCATCGACATAACATTACATTTCTTAAAGTGCTCCTAGGTTTCAACAGTCGAATCCTCCAAAGCGAAAACCGTAGTAGCTTACAGAAAACACGCTGGTATTAGTAATTGCAGGTATAAAAGAAGCCACCCCATCGACTTAAAATTGGTTCGTTATCTACCCTTGAAAGTTAAGTCAATAATAATAAAGTAGCGTTTCAATATAATGGCTTAGGTATTTGAACTGTAATTAAAATTAAAGGTATATACAACCAGAGTGTCAGAAAATGCCTACAAAATCTCACCCCCTCCACCAACGTAATGCTTCCAACTATTGCCATTACATTTCATTCTTTAAACACATCCTCCATGTGAACAAACGAAATCCCGCCTCCCAAGTTAACACCGACAAATCCTTCTCAAAATGCACTGGTGTTAGTAATTACTAGTATAAAAGGACATTTCTGACGCGGGAGGGGGGATGGGGGGTGGTGGTGGTAGAGCTCAAGCCCCCACTGACTACCACACCCATCGGGCGCCCATTATAATAGGATACAGCAGCTTTGTTTGGTTTATTCTAGATTTCCCCTGTTATTCAAGAGCACGGTGAGAAGTTCTGAGCCATAATATATTTGGATAAAGGATTAACACGTTACTGTTCAAGAATATAAACAAATTCTCTTATATGTAGTTTCTGGCACAACTTCTACATAATCTCTCCACACAAACCTCGGTGGTTTATGTCATGGCGCTACTTTGTAAATATTTGTTTAACGTATTTTCGAAATGTAAAAATGCCTGAAGATTGGCAGAAAGAGCGGTGAAAGCGCCAGCAGGCAACTGTGCATAATTTCGTTGTATTTGTTTTGAACTTTGATTTTTCTTTTAACCACCTGCGCGAGGAGTTATTTAAACTTTCTGATATATATACAACTCTTCGTAACAACGTATCATAAATTGTGATGTGACACTAAATATATTATTAAATAAAATGCCAATACTATTGAGTATCTCATCACAATTTATGATACACTGTAAATTCCCGGTCTTGACTCATACGCAGAGTCGTCTCGTGCCTTATTTGATACAGCTGCCTCCCTTGCCTTCGCCATCTTTGCATAAACGTTTAAAATCATTTCAAAAACCTGTCCCGATTCATCTCGCATGTCCGATCAGACACATAATTACAGTACAGTCACTGCACCACAGATCAATTGTTTCTGTGTCATACAGAGCAATCACCGTGGACTGGTCGAAATCCACGCGCGGGCAATGATATCCACGCATGCGTTTACCGGTTAATAACATCATCAGCAGCAAAATTTTAATTAATGAAGCACCGGGTTGTACCCGGTGCTTCATTAATTAAACTTTTGATGATTATTTATTTCTATAATTAGTGTTTGGAATCTAATACAAGTGCGTCCGTGGAAATATTGCCCACCAGTGGAAGGTGACCAGTCCACGGCGGCCGTAGTATATTTACAGTTTGTTAAAAAACGGTTTTGGCATCACACTCCGCATTTTGGAATTACTGACACCAGATAAAGCATAATTTTCCCCGTCTTTGTTGGCGAAACCCGTCTCTTTTACTCTTACGACCCACTTGCACCATGTACAGGCGTGGGATGTATGATGTACACATAGGTAAAGTGAGTGTTGAGTGGCCGTCGTGGAATACTAATTCCCTCTCCTTCCACCAAAAATGAAGAAGAAAGTTAAAAATAAATAAGTTGTTTCCTCTGTTTCTTTAAAAATTATGTTTTGTAAGTGTAATGTTTGGGTTTTTTTGTAGAATTGTTACACATGCATGTATGATGTTGGAGACACTTGGAGACAAATATCATGAGTTTTACAGATCTTTGGTTGGGTACTCTGAAATAATATTATTTAGTACATGCCTGTCCTGTGACATCCCCATCCACAGCAACACTAAACCATGCGCAAAATGAAAATCCATTCCGCAAACCTGTGCCGAACGGAAATCGTTGACGGACTATTTTTAAATAGAAGCGAAATTTCACTGGAATTTTCTATAAATTGCGCATCTCAATGACATTTTGATTCGCTAGCGATAGCTAAAAATAGTAACACTAGGTTCCCCTCGCAAATTTGGTTGGCGATAAAATGTGCTATTTTTATTGATAGTTCGTCTACTGAGTTCCAACTGGCACATAGAACACATTGGAACTCAGGGGATGAGTTGCTGTATAAATAGCTGAGTGTCCTTTTAATAATATAACAATAACATGATTTTGAAGGGCTTTATAGTGTATTAACGGCTCAACAGAAATGGTTAACAGCCCAAGAGTTTATTAGCGGCCCGCGACGAAGTCGAGGGCCGCTAATAAACTCAAAGGCTGTTAACCATTTCTGTTGAGCCGTTGATACACTGTAATGCCCGACAAAGTCATGTTATTTCTATTATTGCCACTTTCGTACATCGGGGACATTACAATTAAATTATATGGGAAATAAGATAAATAAATGAAATTTGACGTTTTAGAATTAAAAAAAAACAGCGACACTATCGTCTGATTTGTTGACAAACAAACCGGGTAACATGACTATCGTCTGATCAGCCGACGGCGAAATTTGGGAAGTTAGATGATGAAATTTATCTTCGAAATGCGAACTTTAGGCAAGGAGTTTATTCATCAAAGATATCGCTTACTTTGGGCGTATCGCCTCCTTTTTTTTGTTACATTATCTATCCGTGACACAATTAACAAACGTGTTAATTGTGTTTACAAATTAAAAAACTCCGAATTGAATTTCGATCCCAATAGAAATCTGGGAAAAATATTGTTGATCGGCTGAGAGATGTGACGTCATTGTCTATATTTAGACGTGTCGGGCTGTTATTGACGTGTTGGGCTGTTATAGTCAATAACGGCCCAACACGTCACATGACTTGTACTTGTTGAGCATTACGAGGTTTCAACGCCTGGTAAAACATTGTTAATGTGTTAGGAACGCCCGGAAAAGTGGTAATAATTGTATTTATAGACGCGAAGGCGTGTAATGAACACAAAACGACACGCGCATGTGAATGTGTTAATCGATATGGCCTGTTGCTTCTCGTTTTATCCTTCCGCGCTGGCATTCGAGCCATATCGATTAACCCATTCACATGCGCGTGTCGTTCTGTGTATTTATAGATCTTTGGTTGGGTACAGAGTCCTATGTACCCTGCCAGAATATTATGCAGCAGACAAAGGGTACATAAACCTCGGACAGAATACATGGAGGCTGTATATCCTAACAAATACCTGTACAACTATTTGCCACATCGAAAAGCTATCGTACTATGTTGCTAATGCCGAGATTTTCTAATCTGGAACATTTTCCTTCCTGGCATCACAAAATCGCCAATTAATTTTCATTATTTTTTCATTTCATTATTTTTTTTTATTTTTTGTCTCAAAACATAGGTTATGGCCCCTCTTTGGAATGAGCTCGTCGAGCTCGTTCCAATGAGGGATCACAGCCTATGTTTTTGAGACAAAAAATTACAAAGATTAGTTATTCAAGAATTTTGTTTGAAAGTGTCGTCTGCTTTTCATGTTAGGTAAAGGGTTAAAGATGGTGATTGTGTTTTTATTTCACTGAAATATTCACGAAACATTTCTGCTGCCGATTTATAATTATTCTTTGTACCAGCTGACACTAATATCAGTCTATATGGTTCGCCAATCTTTTCATGTTTAATTGAGTCTGCACATTTCAAGCCAAACGAATTTATAAATTGATACTTGAGACGTCAAAATCTTCTCGATTCAGTTTTGAAGCGTGATTTATCTCCCTTGACAAAGGGGAACTTCGCGTCATTTTTTGTACCCCAGCAAAAATACATAGCTCTATGTAGCCCAATCACAACGGACGGTTTCCTTTGTGGTGTGACAACGGTAAATATTTACAATAACACCTCCTATAGGGGTGCGATCGATTCGTAGCGGTAAGCATTACCCATTTGTTGTTTTCGGTGTTTGTCTGGTCTAGAAGCACTTGGTGAACTCTTGATCAAGGTTTATCGCATTTCATTTTCGACAGGTGGTATTCTGCAGTGCTCTGGGAAAGATAGCGTACAGAAAATGTTAACTCTGTGTCCGCTTTTGTAATGACTGGTCAGTACTATTTTTGGTACACGTTATTTTATAATTACTTCCCTTATCGGGGTTGCGTCTGTCTCCGCATAATTTTGAATTAGTTTAAATTTGATACAAATGGAAGAATGGCGGATAATCACCAATTCCATATCCGAAATGGTATAACATTGGCCATTTCATTCAAAGGATTTGTGAGTTTATGCAAAATCACGGAAACCTATTTTGCGGAGTCGGCTAGAAATCCTATTTACGGAACCCCACTAAGAGGATCCCTTTATGCAAAACGTTTCCGGTTATAGAATCCCTTCTTTCCGAGATTAGGATAAGAGCCGTTGCATAAGATTCGAGCCATGCGAGCAATACCTGTTCCAGTCACAGCGCGATACCTTATTTGATGGATAAGATTTGAACCATGCGAGCAATACTTGTTCCAATCACAGCGCGATACCTTATTTGCTGGATAAGATTTGAACCATGCGAGCAATACTTGTTCCAGTCACATCTCAATACCTTATTTGCTGGATAATATTTGAGCCATGCGAGCAATACCTGTTCCTGCTCATTTGTCTTTCGAGTTTAAGAATTATATTCCACTTCGTCAAGGACCGAGAACAACAGGACGGTTTACTAGTGTAGAACGCTTGTGTAATGTTTTCTTTGGAGTGGCGCCCTCTAGTAGTTGGAGTCAGAATAACACTGACATTGGCCTTTCTCCGTTTGAAAATTTACTTACACGTTTGCTATATCCAATTTGAAATATCGAAAAGTGTGGCTGTTACAGAGAAAACATAATGTACGAAAAGTAAGTTTTGTTTAAACGCGGTACTAAAAATACATTTTAAATGGATAAAGCATAGATATGATCACAGAAACGACGAGGTGAATTTATGACATCACCTATTTCTTTTCGAACGAACTTCATTTTTCTGATATTCTGCGTCTATTGTGAATAGGATGAATAATACCATGGCATGGACTTCATAAATTCTTTTTGGCATTCTGTTTTTTGTCTTATATGCCTATACACTGGGTACTATACAGTTTTAAAACACATGACTATTTAACTCAGTACAGTCTAAAATCGCAGTCTCAAGCTTCTCGTCATGTTACACACAAAACCAAACAACTACGTTTTCCACATTAGCAAGTCTTGCCTATTATTTGAAGATGCAAATAGAGTAAAACTAAAGAGAGGCCCTAGTTTTCAAAATAAATATATTTCCTCTAACACAAACCGATATGCATATATTCCTCTGTGATCAGCTTCTTGAGAAAACAATAAGTGATGAGTGAATGTTAACTTGCATCTGCTACCTTGGATGTACAAGGTTTTCTGTATTGAGATGCTAACACAAATGTTGGATGACCAAAGACAGACAGTTAAGCTTCCCACTTATTCTCATTTGTTTGTTCCTTCAGAAGCGTGATATGAACTTGTGAAGCGGGTCTTTTTAAGTGGGTGTTACAGAGCTTGCAGTTGTTGATTTTTGCATGTTTGGTGTAGTAGCAGGTGTTCACAATATTGAAAATGCAATTGTTCATCTCCTAAAGTACATTAATTTCAAGAGAAAAATTGCACCTCATAGTTTCCCTTCTACAAGGAGGGGGAGGGGGGCACTCAGCTTCCTCCTTTAGCTTTTCCTTGCTTATGCTCTTTGTTTGTACCCTGTCGGCTTTTTCATGAGAGCATGTGGAAAATGCAATTGGCTAATTATCGGGAGCCTTTGACCCTTTTTTAAAATCACAGTATTCCACATCTCGCTGGTGGAAAGAGCATGTCAAGTTCCCTTCATTTCGGGGGTGAGTTTACATTATGAAGAAAAAAAAACTCCAAATGGTTGGGAGAGTATTTTCCCCATGCTGGTCGGAAAGGGAACTGGTGAGTGGCGGAGCTGGCTTCGCACAGCCCCATGTCAGAGAGGTCTATCTCCTATGTTGCATTTTTGTTGTGGAATGACCCAGCCCCACTCCCCTTTTGAGAGGCTGCACACACATACATACAATTTTTTCATTATCAAGACTTTACTTTCAGTTGGAAAGATTGGAAAAGAGTTGTGAAAAAGAGTTTGAAGTTAAAGAAATGTATTTTGGTTTGCACAAAATAATAATACTTGGGTCTTCACCTGATATTGTGGTGATATTAATTAACCATAATGGCGATAATTCCCCACAAAGTTGATCTTTAGTTGTGTCAGAGTCTCTGGCCATTTATGTAAAATTGCATGTTGGCAAGCATCTGATATCAGTAATTCTCATGAAAGTAAGTCGATAACTGAACTTTTATTTTTCATAAATACGAATTTGTGATTTCACTACTTCTGCACTCTTACAAATCCTTAATCCTGGATCCTTGAAATCCTTAAAGTTCATATTGCCACTTTTGTCTACTCTTGATTTTTTGATGGTTATAAACTGTCAGTCAAACCTAAACATTCACATTTTCTAGTATAACGGTATATGACAAACGTTTCCTTATGTTTGTTTTCTTATCAATGATTTGTATATATTTTAATCAACAATGTATGAATGGAAAAAATGGAAAATATTTTTTAAACCAAAACCCGAAGTTTGCAGGCTCCCAAAGTTGATTGCATGCAGATTTACAACTAAGATTGGTTTTATTGAATCTCTCATAAAATCAAATTCTTTGACCTGACTTCACTTCTGGTATCTAATAGTTTACAAGTACATGTGTATTTCAAATAGGTTTAATTTTCAAGACACAGAGTTCCTAATGTTGTGGGAGTTTTTTTAGCACAACTTGTCATAAATGAAACAGATGATACAATTAGTAAATTTGATGCAACAAGATCTATTAGTTGGGCCTACTGTGATACATGTAAATGAGTAATAATACCATTAATTTATAATGGTATTTTCTTTTCTTAAGTATATGTTTGAAGTACATGTAAAGGCGCATTGAAACAGTTTTTCTTTTAGTGTGAACATCATTTGCGGGTGCACAGTCAAGAGGATGTGATTGGTCTGGAGTACATTCTGATTTATTAGGCTTTCCCAAACCCAGTTTGGGAAAGACTCTTGTTATTCTTCTTTTTCAAAATTTTTCTTCTCTATTTTTCTTTTCGCGTATTTTCAAAATATTCTGCCAAAACCGTCAAATTTTCACCATTTTTCAAATGTCTCAAAATTGTTTACAGTTATTTAGCTCAAATTTTCCACACATTTAGAGCATAATATAATACACCACGAACACCACTCAAATCTTTCAACTTTAACCCCATTGGCCAAAAATGACACGAATATAGATTTTTTCTTCAAAATTGACCAACTTCAAGAGCAATTTTCTCTAATTACAAGGTTGTTGTAACAATTATTTTGGTATGGATAGATGCAACAATGATTGTGGAATAAAGTTACTGTTTACCTTTTAACCTCAGATTTAACCCTCAAGCACAATGAGGGCGAGAATAAGAGTACCGTTTGAAAATGCCAAAATTAGCCAACTTTGGTTGATTTTTCTATCATTTTGGAAATGGTTAATTTCAAACACTTTTCATGTACGTATTCACAATTGACTGCCAAGCATATTTGCTGTTGTAAGTTTGGTTGTAAAGTTTAACCCTATTCCATTCTGGTTGCATAAAAGTAGGTACCATCCAAAAAAACTCCAATTTTTCAGAATTTGGTAAGTTTAGGTGACGATTTACTCCATTTTTAATTGAGTGAGCTCTGGATGTTTTGTATAGCTGCATGCAACAGTCAAAGTATGACAAATTTTGTTCAATATGTTATTATTAAAAGTTTAATCCTTAGCAGATTTGAGACTTGCCTTAAGGGTACTGTCGGAATAATTGTTATTTTCGCCAACCTTTACATTCACTTTCTCAGCACTGGAGCCATATTGTCTCAAAACCTTTTCCTTGAGAAGATAGGGAATTCATCTAAGAACAATTTTGCTGTTATATGTTTTATTCCAAGTTTTAACCCTCATCCAGTTGTCAGGCCTTGAATTGGAGTACCCTCAACTTGTACATGTTCATTCAAATACCAAGATTCAAGATTAGTCCATGTCTCTTTTCAGACACTCAGTCTGTGATTGATGTTCATACATTTAGAGCATAATATGATACACTAAAATCACCACTCAAATAGTTTAAAATTAACCCCTACTGGCCACAAATGATAGGAATATAGCATTTTATCTTCGAGATTGACTAACTTCAAGCGCTAATTTCTCTAACTGCAATGTTGTTGTAACAATTATTTTTGTATGCATGGATGCAACAATGCTGGCAGAAGAAAGTTGCTGTTTAGTTTTTAATCTCATCTTTAACCCTCAAGCACAATGAGAGTAAGATTTCTATTTGTAAATGCTAAAATTAGCCAACTTCTGTTACATTTTCCTGTCATTTTGGAAAGGGTTATTTTGAGATACTTCGTTTTGCTATAGGTAGAGATGCTTATTGAACAAATCTGCTGCTGTAAGTTATGCTTTTGGCTTAACCCAAAACATGATTTGGCCACGTAAAGAATAGTATTGTCCGACAGAAATTGATTTCCAGTGAATTTTGCAAACATCTGTACTCATTTCCTCTAATTGCAAAGTTGTTATAGCAATTATTTTGGTATGGATAGATGTAACAATGATTGCAGAAGGAAGTTACTGTTTACTTTTTAATCTCAAGATTTAACCCCAAGCGCAGTGAGGGTGAGAATAAGAGTACCGTTATAGAATGCCACAAATAGCCAACTTTGGATGCTTTTTGTCTATCATTTTAGAAATGGATAATTTCAAGCACTTTGCTTTGCTATATGTAGTCTGCATTTTCACATTGGAAAGTTGGGAAAGCCTGTAATTTGTCCAACAAATTACAATTCTCTAGCATTTTTTTAGTTTTTTTTTTCCTCCTCGAATTTTGTCTGTTGAACTGCTCAAAAACAAGTTGTACGATTTTAACCAAATTTGGCATACTTATGTAATGTCATTAAATCTAGTGAAATGCGGTATTGCTATGTCTGTAAAAACGCGTATTTTCAAAATATTCTTCCAAAACCGTCAAAATTTCACCATTTTTCAAATGTCTCAATATTGTTTACTGTTTTTTAGCTCAAATTTTCCACACATTTAGAGCATAATATAATACACCACGAATACCACTCAAATCTTTTCTACTTTAACCCCCATTGGCCAAAAAAATGACATGAATATAGATGTTTTTGTTAAAATTGACATCAAGAGCAAATTTCTCTAATTACAAGGTTGTTGTATCAATTATTTTGGTATGGATAGATGCAACAGTGATTGCGCAAGAAAGTTACTGTTTACTTTTTAATCTCAGATTTAACCCTCAAGCACAATGAGGGCGGGAATAAGTGTACCGTTTGAAAATGCCAAAATTAGCCAATTTTGTTAGCTTTTTCTATCATTCTGGAAGGGGTTCATTTCAAACACTTTTCACGTGCGTATTAACAATTGACTACCGAGCATATTTGCTGTTGTAAGTTTGGTTGTAAAGTTTAACCCTACCTCATTCTGGTTGCATAAAAGTAGGTACCGTCAAAAAAGAATCCCATTTTTGCAGAATTTGGTAAGTTTAGGTGACGATTTACTCCATTTTTAATTGATTGAGCTCTGAATGTTTTCCATAGCTGCATGCAGAAGTCACAGTGTGACAAATTTTGTTCTATATGTTATTATTAAAAGTTTAACGCTTTGCAGATTTTAGACTTCCTATAGGGGTACTGTTGGAATAATTGTTATTTTCGCCCAAATTTACATGCAATTTCTCAGCACTGGAGTCATATGTTCTCAAAACATTTCCCGTGAGAAGATATGACATTCATCCAAGAACAATTGTGCTGCTATATGTTTTGTTCCAAGTTTTAAACCTCACCTAGTTGTCGTGCCTTGACTTGGAGTACCCTCAACTTGTACTTGTTCATTGAAATACCAAGATTCAAGATTCCGCCACGTCTCTTATCAGACACTCAGTCTGTGGTTGATGTTCACACATTTAGAGCATAATAAAATCACCACACAAATATTTTTAAATTAACCCCTATTGGCCACAAATGATAGTAATATAGCATTTTATCTTCGAGATTGACTAAATTTAGGCGCTAATTCCTCTAATTGCAATGTTGTTGTAACAATTATTTTTGTATGCATAGCTGCAACAATGCTTGCCGAAGAAAGTTACTGTTTAGTTTTTAATCTCATCTTTAAGATGAGCATTCATAAATGCTAAAATTAGCTAACTTCTGTTACATTTTCCTGTCATTTTGGAAAGGGTTAATTTTAGATACTTTGTTTTGCTATAGGTAGAGATGCTTAATAAACAAATCCGCTGCTGTACGTTATGCTTTGGGCTTAACCCAACATATGCTTTGGCCACGTAAAGAATAGTACTGGCTGACAAAAATTGATTTTCAGTTAATTTTGCAAACATCTGTACTCATTTCCTCTAATTGCAAGGTTGTTGTCGCAATTATTTTGGTATGGCTAGATGTAACAATGATTGCAGAAGAAAGTTGCTGTTTACTTTTTTAATCTCAAGATTTAACCCCCAAGCAAAATGAAGGCGTGAATAAGAGAACCGTGAGAGAATGCCAAAAATTGCCAACTTTAGATGCTTTTTGTCTATCATTTTGGAAACGGATAATTTCAAGCAACAAATTACAATTCTCTAGTTTTTATTTTTTTTTTCCTCCTTGAATTTTGTCTGTTGAACTGCTCAAAAGCAAGCTGTACGATTTTAACCAAATTTGGCATACTTATGTAAAGTCATTAAATCTAGTGAAATGCGGTATCGCCATGTCTGTGAAAACGCGTATTTTCAAAATATTCTGCCCAAACCTTCAAAATTTCACCATTTTTCGAAAGTCTCAAGTCTGTTTACAGTTATTTAGCTCAAATTGTCCACACATTTAGAGCATAATATGATACACCACAATCACCACTCAAATATTTCCATATTAACCCCCATTGGCAAAAATTACATTAATATAGCTTTTTTCGTCAAAATTGACCAAATTCAGGGGCAAATTTCTCTAATTATAAGGTTGTTGTAACAATTATTTTGGTATGGATAGATCCAACAAAGATTGTGGAAGAAAGTTAATCTTTACTTTTTAATCTCAGATTTAACCCTTATGCACAATGAGGGCGAGAATAAGAGTACCGTTTGAAAATGCCAAAATTGGCCATCTTCGGTTGTTTTTTCTATCATTTGGGAAAGGGTTAATTTCAAACACTTTTCATGTAATTATTCACAATTGACTACCGAGCATATTTTCTGTGTAAGTTTGGTAGTAAAGTTTAACCCTATCCCATTGTGGTTGCATTAAAGTAGGTACCGGCCAAAAAAACTCCAATTTTTCAGATTTGGTACGTTTAGGTGACAATTTACTCCATTTTTAATTGATTGAGCTCTGAATGTTTTCTATAGCTGCATGTAGCAGTCAAAGTATGACAAATTTTGTTCTATATGTTATTATTAAAAGTGTATCCCTTGGCAGATTTGAGACTTCCCATAAGGGTACTGTCGGAATAATTGTTATTTTCGCCAACATGTACATGCAATTTATCAGCACTGGAGCCATATTGTCTCAAAATCTTTCCCATGAGAAGATACGGCATTCATCCAAGAACAATTTTGCTATTATATGTTTTATTCCAAGTTTTAACCCTCATCCAGTTGTCAGGCCTTGAATTGGAGTACCCTCAACTTGAACATGTTCATTCGAATACCAGGATTCAAGATTAGTCCATGTCTCTGTTCAGACACTCAGTCTGTGATTGATGTTCACACATTAAGAGCATAAGGATACACTAAAATCACCACACAAATATTTCAAAATTAACCCATACTGGTCACAAATGATATGAATCTATCATTTTATCTTCAAGATTTACTAACTTCAAGGGCAAATTTCTCTTAATTGCGAGGTTGTTGTAACAATTATTTTTGTATGCATAGATGCAACAATGCTTTCAGAAGAAAGTTACTGTTTAGTTTTTAATCTCGTCTTTAACCCTCAAGCAAATGAGGGTAAGAGTACCGTCCGAAAATGACAAAAGTAGCTAACTGTGGTTGCATCTTCCTGTCATTTTGGAAAGGGTTAATTCTAACCACTTTGTTTTGCTATAGGTAGAGGTGCGTAATGACCAAATCCTCTGCTGTGAGTTATGCTTTGGGGATTAACACAATATAAGCGTTGGCCATGTAAAGAATAGTAGTGTCAGAAAAAAAATTGATTTTGAGTGAATTTAGCAAACATGTGTACTCATTTCCTCTAATTGCAAGGTTGTTGTAGCGATTATTTTGGTATGGATAGATGCAACAATGATTGCAGAAGAAAGTTACTGTTTACTTTTTAATCTCAAGATTTAACCCCCAAGCAAAATGAGGGCGTGAATAAGAGAACCGTGTTGAATGCCAAAATTAGCCAACTTTGGATGCTTTTTATCTATCATTTTGGAAATGGTTAATTTCAAACACTTTGCTTTGCTATATGTAGTCTGCATTTTCACATTGAAAAGTTGGGAAAGCCCGTAATTTGTCCAACAAATTCCAATTCTCTAGTTAATTTATTGTGTTTTGCACAGACTCATCTCTTGCTCTTGACTATTAACTCCTTATATGCTGTTGACGAACATTCTTGTCTAGGACAGGATATTTCCTGCCATTGAAATCAGTAGACTTTGGCACATTTAATAAACGTTTGCCGTTGTAAATTAAGTGCATTTATTTGCTAATAATTTCTTAAGTAGAATATAGATGAATTTCTCATCATCTTTAGTCATGTCTGCTTCACAGTAGCCATAACTAGATCTAATGAAACATATATATTGAAAACACTCAGTGGGTTAAGAGTTAATGAATACCCAGCATAAATATCTGTCCATTTTCAAACTGTTAAATTCTGTAGTAATACACAGTTCGCACCACACGAATCATTTTCTTTCTTTCATTTTAAACCCAGTAAATCGAATGAATTCAAATTTGTGAAGTAGACAACTATGCTGGAGTAAAGGGCGGGCAATATAATAACGGCATTAACGATAAGATACTTTTCACCAAATGTTTTATGCAAGTTATGAACTTCAAACGCTAAAACTCCATTAATGCTTAATAACAATACTTGCAATCATAGCTTATTTCAGACAGTTCCATTTCACCTAACTGAAATCCATTTCTTCACAGATGATCGGTTTATTATGATTGAAATTCACTTTGGTGTGCCACGTCTTTGGATTGGCACAAATCTTTTGGCACAATGTTCCCAGAATAAGACGGATCTTTCATCTTTCGAGATTTTTTTTGTGTCGGATAAGCTTTAATTATTCCGGTGCTAGTGTTTTGTTCGTATTAACATCTTAAAACTTAAAAAGAAAGAATTACCCGTGCTTGAATGGCGCGATAAATGACGAAAGATAACTTTTTTGCCACTTTTGATGCGCCTGAAGGTCAATGGAGCTGATTCAATGTGAAAACTTGAGACTGCATAAATTTACACATAATATCGATAAACTGAATAAAATCAACATCTGTTTCACTGATATGGGTTTTTACTTTCCTACATAAAGTAGCTTTTTAATATCATGCGTTTTCGAAAAGAAAAACAACCCTTCTCTGTCGTATTTTTATGTAAGTATTGCCGTTGAAATCAGAACATTTGCAAGACGACATTGCTCCAACTACTAGATGGCGTTGTTCAGAACGATTACTGGTTTGAGCGTCTCTGAGCCGTTCTGTTGTTCACAGTCCTTGACTTCGTTATACCCAGGGGAGATAATTATCTATAGGTAGATACAAATTAATTGAAATGAAGCAGTCAACTCGTATGAAGGTACTGGTGGCACCAAAGATACCTACGACTAGATAGATTGCAATGGTAGTCAGAGGAGCGTCTGGAATGTGGTAACTGGTGATCGAGAAGAAGAAGATTTAACACTGTTCAAATTAAAAGCTCCTTCACTCTAACAGAGTATCCGGGACATAGAACAGAACCATAGAACAGAGGAGTACCATTGTTTATAGCTGGTCTGAACAGACAAGGAAAGCTGCACATAGTAACAATAAGCTAAAACTGTTAAAACTGAAAGGCCCTTCTACCCTACTGGGGTAAAACAGATAGAAGTCGTTGCATGGGTAGTACAGGTCCAGGAATTTTGAGGTGAGAGTCGCCAGAATAATTAGAAGCGGAGAATTCTGAAGGAATTCGAATTAGATAAATAGGTGTCGGAATCTTGGTGGTAATTCTAACCGAGAATTTTATGAACCAATAAAGTTACTCTTGTACAAATAAACGGGCCTATTCTTAGATAAAAGAGGAATATGGGGGAATCCGAACGCATTTTAATGATTTGGGGTATTTTTGATGATTTGGATGGAAACTCGTGCCACCCTAACAACCAGCGCTGCGCATGCACAGTAAGACCACGTATCACGATGAGGATGACGTCAAAACTTGGACTACCATGACAAACAAACATGTCGTAACTAGGTTACGTTACTAAGCCGTTACTTCCTAAGTCCGTGGGTAGATCCGGTGAATGATGCATGTTCGGGTTCATGTTGTACAACTGTTACGGCATTGGACTTCAAGCCGAAAGGTTCACACGTTGATTCCCGATAGAGTTAATTGCATTGTGGCATTGGGCAAGGCACATAATCCTGATTGCCCACATGGAGGCAAGATGACGCTGTGTGATAAGGTGTATTGCCCGTCGATTGTGCACGTTTCTTCAACGAATGCTAACCCTGTTTATGCGGAGTTTGTACATTGAGGAGATTTGCAGTTGCTCGCCGCTGCTCGGTGGTTCACTCGGGTATTCCGGCTTCCTCCATTCGTATAACTGTCCGACACGGGGTGATCCTGGTTGTCGAAGGTGTCATTAAACCCCAATAAAATAAAAATAAAAGGAAAATCTACCATGGTAGCTGATGCTGAAATTATTTCTCTCATGAAGAGAGAAAACAATGCTTTTTCGACCCCACTTGTAAAATGAGTAGTTTTAACCGAAGAACAGTGCTATTAATTGCGTATCAAGGCTTATGAATACGCCCCAGCCTCATGGATAGGTATCCAGACAAAATCTCGTTGCACAAAATCCCTTTGGAAAAAATCCTCTTTGGACATATTCTCTCCCCCACATTGCAAACAATATAGGTTCTCTTTAGAACCAAAACTGGTTCTAATCTTGTCCCTGGGATGGAACCAGTTCTGTTTAAACAGTATTTATTTCAAATCAAATAAATTTACCAAGATTAGCATTCAGTTTTAACAGAATATTACATGAACTGAAGTAGATTCAGCGGTAAACTTGGAGCTTATTCAACGCAGTCGCCAAACATTTTGAAACAAAGGAGATATGAACAGTTGGCATTTCGAACTAGTTTTGGTTCTGTATAGAACCAAAACTGGTTCGATATGCCAACTATTCATATCTCCTTTGCTTAATAATGATTTGAGACAACCTCGTATAAGCTCTAAACTAACGGCTGAAACCCCCTCAATTTACGTTTAATTCTGTTAATATTTAATGTTAATCTTTATAAATTTATTTGATTTGAAATAAATACTGTTTAAACAGAACTGGTTCCATCTCAGGGACAAGATTAGAACCAGTTTTGGTTCTAAAGAGAACCTATATTTTTTGCAGTGTACTTCGAGTTTCAGGAGATGACAAAATCCCCTGACTCTCTTTAATTTTCAGAGGCGGGCATAATCAGACTAAATTTATATGGATTACAAAGCGATGAATTCGATCCTTTATGAAACATATTCTTCATTATTGTTCAATGGTATATAATTTTATTTTATTTAATGATCTCTGATATTTCAGTAACTGTTTACCATACACAACTAGAAGTTGACATTTGCAAAAATATCGTTAATGAGTAACATTTTCATATTCTGTCCCGACAACAAAGTTTATGATCCTCATTGGAACGAGCTCGGTGAGCTGGCTCCAAAGAGGAGTAATACTCGATGTTTTCGGGCAGAAAAATGACAAAATATATCAACAAAAATATCGATGTTTCTGAATACCGTGGGTCGGTTTTGGTGACTGCGTTTGGAAAAGTTTAAATTATACATTATGTGAAAAAATTAAAATAATATGTTCGCATCTGAAAATTAAATTGAGGGGATTAAATTTTCCGAACTGAATGAATTAAATATTCTAAAATGAAGAGATTAAGTCAGCTTCTGAAAATTAAATTGAGGGAATTAAGTCCTAAGGAGATTCATTTTAGTGAATTTTGTCCCAAGGGTTTCTGTCCAAATGGTTTTGTGCTACAATCCACGTATATGCCTTCGAAAGTGAATTTAAAATAATGAACTGTCATCCACTTCAGTTTATTTACGGTTTTTGATGAGATACGAAATGTTTTTTCTCAACTGTCTGAGGGCTAGATTATTTTGGTGGTCTGAATTTGTTCATCAAAATTTGTTTTATTACAAATTATTGGAGAGTGCCAGTAGGCACTCTCCAACAATTTATAATAAAACAAATTTGTATAAACAAAATTTTATTTGTGTTTGACTGAATATGGGACACATGCCAGGAAAATGTTGTCTTTTGCACAGGTACCCTTCATTTTTATGAAAGCCCTGATAGTGGCTTCTAGCACTCAACCAGTTAATTTACCAAATTATGAATTTTTGTTGTGGAAAAGGTCGTTGGTACTAAAGAAAGTTTCTGGCTGCGGATGACATCAAACAAAATTTGTAATTTACTTCTATTGATCATACGACCTCCTTAAAATTGATTGAAAGTTTCCCTACTAATTGGACAGAATGAATCAATCTTTTGTACACTGATGATGTACACACCTCTCGATCCGTATAAATGCGTGGCAGTTTGAAGATAAATTGTCGAGATACTAATCTGGTCCTTTTTGAAAATATTTCTTCAAAGTGGCGTAATTATTAAAAAAACATAATTGCAAGTGTTCAGACTCTAATTGTTCTGTTTCAATAATAGTAGGTAAAATATTTTAATATCCAATAAATGTATTCCTAGAGTATATACGAAGATACAATTATGATTATGATGTATTAATGGTCCCACTAAACTGATCATATCTTTCGCGAAATGTTAAAGTGGTGTATAATATATTATTTTGATTGTTCACGGGTTTTCTTTTGTCAGTGCACAACAACAGTAGTTTCGGTTCACCGATGATTCGTGAAAAGGGCAGTGAAACCAACACAAATGAATAATCCTCCGAGAAACGGTCAACGCAAATTTCTAAATATGGATTTAGGCCGAACAAGCCTGGGAAATACAGTACAGCCGCCGTAGACTGGTCACGTTCCACGGACGGGCAATATTTCCATGGACGCAATAATATTAGATTCCAAACACTAATTTAGTTAATGAAGCACTGGGTGCATTAAATTTTAATTAATGAAGCACTGGGTTCAACCCAGTGCTTCATTAATTAAAATTGTGCTGCTGATGATTTTTATTACCCGATAAGCGCATGCGTGAACATCACTGTCCACGCGTGGACTACGACAGTCTCCGGTGACTGTACTGTAGTAGTACTGTGCAAATAGGGCCCTGGCAATATCAAATTTCGGGCCGAATGGAATCCCGAATTGAATCAAGCAGAAGATTCCGAATCGAATCTTACCACTTTTCTAAGTGCTGACATTGTACCTCTTGCTACCGTAAAGGAGCTCACTGGTCAGAGCATTGGACATTAACCCTTTACCTAACTTGAAAAGCAGACGATACTTGCAAAAATAATTCTTGAATAACTAATTTTTTTCATTTTTTGTCTCAAAAACATAGGTTATGACCCCTCGTTGGAACGAGCTCGTCGAGCTCGTTCCAACGAGGGGTCATAACCTATGTTTTTGAGACAAAAAATGAAAAAAATAATGAAAATTAATTGGCGATTTTTGAGAATAGCGCTGGCCGGTTTTGGCCGTTACGTTAGGTAAAGGGTTAAACCCACTGTCCAGGATTCGATCCTAACCAGCGGTTACTGCGTTGTGTGTTTGGACAAGGCACTCCATCCCGGCTGCGCACCTGGGGGTACTAAGGCATACTGCGCGTCGATGGTGCACTTGCCCTCAACCAATGCTAACACTGCTTGAGCCTGACAGTTGCTCGCCACTGTTCAGTGGTTCTCACCGGGTATCCCGGCTTCCTCCACCCTTTAAACTGTCCGACTCGATGTGACTCTGGCTGTAGAAAGAGTCGTTAAAACCAAATAAATAAATGAATAAACAATTAAATCAATAAACAAATATTCAATAAAATGTATTGTATGCAACGGCGACTTGTCTTTTGGGCAAGCCAGAAGATGATAATAAAAATCTGTCATTTGCAGAATGAGGTTCCCAGAAGGAGAATTTGCTGATGCTATCCCATATCGTGGGCTAATTTATCCTGTGGGTACCTCTTTCTGTTTAGGTTTGAGACCCTGATTCAGACTGAAGTTCACAGAAAGTAAATTTTTGCTGTGCAGGGTAGCATCACCAAATCCACCCTCTGGGGACCTCATTTTGCAGATGACAGCCTGCTTATTTTCTGGCTTGCTTTTGGGCAAACTAACCAAAAAGGTGGAATATGGCAGATCGGAATCAACGTAGTTTCGGAAACGGAACCCCTTTGAATCAAGTGTTTTTTGGGGGGAGGGGGTTTTTGGTCACCGAGGACGCGTAGAGACGATGTGGGGCAAGCCCCTTTCGACCCTCAATAACAGTATATTAGTTTTTCCTTCTATGTCTGAGCGTGGTGAAGGAGGGGAAGGTTTCTATCCAAAGGGGTTTTGAGCTACAATCCACGAATATGCCTTCAAAAGTGAATTTAAAATAATGAACTGGCATCCACTTCAGTTTATTTACGGTATTTGATGAGATACGAAATGTTTTTCTCAACTGTTTGAGGGCTAGATTATTTTGGTGGTCTGAATTTGTTCATCAAAATTTGTTTTATTACAAATTATTGGAGAATGTCAGTAGGCACTCTCCAACAATTTATAATAAAACAAATTTGTATAAATTTTTTTGAGTCTTTTTTGTTTTTTCTCCAAGGTGGTGGTTGTGACTGAGATGTTGTGGTAGTTGTTGCTGTTTCTTCCATCCATTTATGGAAGTCCTGGTTACGAATTTTGTGGACCTCTAATTTCTTATAATTAAGATCCGTTGTGATGATGGTGATTGTATTTTCAGTGAAGTTACTGTGGTTTTGAGTGACATCGATGTAATCTTCAATAAAGCCAACGAAATCCAGTTCCAGTGAGCCGTATGCCGAGATGCAGAGATTATCTACCCATTATATGAAATCTCCAAGCGGTAGGAGGTGTGGTGGTGTTTTTCCCGAGTCCTGGTTTGAGTCCGAGTCCTGGCAGTCGGGTTCCGAACAAGAATGGATACATTGCCCGATTGGTCCAGGCTGATTTGAGCTTCAGGTTCGGATTGGTTGTCCATCATCTCCTCGGTCTCTTTCTCCGACTTCCCCCTACCCTCCGACTTCCCAGGGGAAGGGCGGCTTGATGTGGGTGGAGTCGGTGGTGGGGACGACTTGACGACGGCCTACTCTCCTTCTCATCCTTCTCTGTTTCAGCCCTTCTCCTCTCGAGCCACGCTTCAATGCGTCTGGCATACCGACGCCTTGCTAATGGTGGCTTTCTCTTTTTCTTCTGTTGGTGTTTTTTTTTTTACTCCTTTCAGGTATCTTGGACGTTGAGTCTAAGACCTACTTCGGAAGCTAATCACTGCTCGACGAGGCCCCGCGAAAGGTGATACCACTACCCTTGGAAGGATGTAGCTGGTAGTTAATGGAGAGTTGAACGCTATCAGCATCAACTTGGACATTCCAGTTGATGGGTGAACCGGTGTTCAGATCCAACATAGTGCCTCTGATCCATGCGTTGAGGAAATCCATCTATAGGTTTTAATTTGGAGTTCTCACGGGGGTGTGAGTGATCATTTGAAGAGCCAAGCAACAAAGCAAAAAAACGTGGGATAGAAGAAGACAAGATGAGAGGTTTCGCGCGCCGAAAGCGCATCGGGACGATGTAGGGTACGTCGAACCCCTTGCGTCCCATTTTGTATTGTGGTATCCAAACACATGCATCCAGGGGTAGTTAGTAGCTTCGGAATTCTGAAGGCCATCATTTCCCACCATGGCTGCTCTGGTTGAAGAGTGGAATTCGGTTTTTCTGTTGGCGTTCTACTTGGTGTTCTGCAGGGGGAGGGGGAAGAACCTTTATTGACAAGTTTAGTCTGTCTCCGGTTCAGGGGGTAGTGTTGCGGGGATTTGGGGAAGGGAGGCGCTATCATTGGCAAGTATAATCTGCCTTAGGCGCGCGACTGGTCTTCCGTGTTTGTTGATCGGGGTGGGTGGACGCCAACGTTGACAAGTATAGTCTGTCCCAAGCGTGTGGTGGGGGGTTAAAAGATGTGGATAGTAAGAGGGGAGGAGCCTTCATTGACAGGTGAGGTTGGTCTCCGGCTTCTGCGGTATTATGGTGGGGCGGCTTTCCCTGACAAGTTTAATCTGTCTCAAGCCAGTGGCATTTCTTGGTTCGGTACACATTCAGCACTAGACAATTCACTTTCAACAACGACCCTTGCTGGGCCAATGTTTGACCAGAGGTATTACTTTGAATTCCGTGGCGGTTGTGGGTCGGAAGGAAGACAAATAAAAAAAATAGAAGAAGATTTCGCGCGAAGACACTTTATAGGATTTTGAGAACATGTCGACGAATAGGTCCAAAAAGCTGTCTGATCGGTAAGGTCGATAACTCTTTCCTTCGAGCGGTTTCAATTGACAGCCGACAAGTGTGAGAAGATAAATTAATCGGAGATGAAAGAGGTTGAGTAATTATCGCTATTATTAGTCAGTCAACTAAAAAAGATCCCGATTCTCTTCGTATTTTTATTTGAACGCTGATCATGTAATAAGCCTTTTTCGAAACTGCCATTTTGGACTTTAATCTATGCAAGGTCACAGGTCGCGGGGTGTAAACAAATCGATTTCCATGTTCATCGCGTTCAGTTCTGTGTCAGCCAAATCAACTAGTTTTGTGAAATATCAAGTTTAAATTCGTAAAACCGATGTCGTCATTCGAATTAACTGAAGGGGAAACCTAAGAAGATGTTAAACGATGGAATATCACAGGTTTACAGATTTGTTTTTTCTCTTCATAACATGACAAGGCTGGTGTTTTGCCATACATGGTAGACCATTTCATATCTATAACTTGCAACCGTACGGTGTAGGTTAACGATATTAATTAGTCTATCTTAAACCTTTAAATGACACGAAAAGCAGACGACCCTTGCAAACAAAATTCTTCAATAACTGATTTCTTTTATTTTTTTGTCTCAAAAACAAAGGTTATGACCCCTCTTTGGAACGAGCTCAACGCGCACGTTTCAAAGAGGGGTCATAACCTATGTTTTTGAGACAAAAAAAAAATGAAAAAAAGAATGAAAATTAATTGGCGATTTTTGTGAATAGCGCTGACCGGTTTTTCCCGTCACGTTGGGTAAAGGGTTAACAATTGACTCATTTAAAACAAGTTAACTTTTGACATAGATGAACCCATTTTACAAAAGAAGGAATAAAAGAGTTGGATGGGTTATTTCTTTAAAAAAGTTAAAGCTGATTTCAAGGTCGCTAGTGCTTAGAGGAACAAAAATGCGGGACAGCGAAAAGGAGTGTCAAATGTGTAATTTAGGAGTAGTGGATACTCTGAAACACTATCTAATATAGTATTTGAAGGACATGTGGTTAGGGGGAGACTCAAAGGAGAGGGTTAATATGCTAATCGGAGAGATTGGGAAAAATGGGGCAAGGAATGTCATCAAGCAGTTCGTCTCCGAGTGTTGGGAGGAGAGAAGAATCGTGGGAATAGGGAGGCAGTTGGGAGTGCAGGGGTAATCATGGCCTTCTCGTCCGAGAACCGCGACAAATCAGCGGCTGGCCAAAGTGTTATTATATATGTTATATCTGTTATGAGACACTTAATCCCGATTGCCAACATAGAGCGCAGTGCACTAAGGCGTACTGCACGTCGATGGTGCACTTGCCTTCAACCCATGCTAACCCTGCTTCTGTGGAGTTAGTACGTTGGGGAGTCTGACAGTTGCTCGCCGTTGCTCGGTGGTTCTATCCGGGTAATCCGACTTTCTCCATCCGTAAAACTGTCCAACACGCGGTAACCTTGACTGTGGGAAGTGTCGTTAAACCCAATAAATAAATAACTATTATGATGTAGAAAATACCAGTCTAAGAGAAAAAAGATTCACTGAGAGTATAATGGGGGAGTGGGATGGAAAATGAAGGATTTGTGGTTTGTGAGTGACACAAAAGGTGCGGGTTAGTATGCTAATCGGAGAGATTGGGAAGAATGGGGTACGGGATGTCATCAAGCACACTTTGTTTCCGGGTGCTGAGACGAGATAAGAGGTGTTGGGATAGGGAGGCATTTGGGCCTTCTCATCTGAGAACCGCGACAAATCAGAGGCGGGAGAAAGGGTTGTTATTATTATTATTACCAAGAGCCCATGAGGTCTAGGAGATAGGAACCAACAAGAAAAACAAACATATGATTTGGGCTTTTTTAGAAGATATGAATCAATAGCTGTACCTGCCTACTAGCACACTTAAACATATTCGACACAACCGTAGAAACAAGATTTTTAAGTGATTTTCAGGTAGAAGCCATAAAGGCTATTATCTAGGGTTCAATATGGAATGGGCTATTTTGTACACACGCACACATCACAATAACTGCATTTACCCACGCGCTGCACATATGCACATTGTGCAACTACTACACAATTGTAGGCTCGAAAATGTTCTTGGAGTGTTCCAGAAGACGCATGGTGCGGTATATACGACAATTATTCTGAACATTTCCTCTGGGTTCAAGTGCAATACGTTTTTTTAATTAACCGGAGAGATAATCTAACCACTCACGAAAGTTATGTTGGCTCATGAACATGTCCAGTGTTCCCGCTGGTCCGAAATTGTCTGGTACCGAATTTTTAGCCATTTTGAATATTTTAGAGCCAAACTAAATGTTTGAGTACCAAATGGGAGGATATGTGGAGTTTTTTCGCCTTTCGTTGTGTCTGATCCTAATAAATTGAGGAGTTTTGAAAAACAAATTAAAATAATTATTTCAAGAGTGAACGGACAATTGATCACGCATAAAACCGACAGAGCCAGAAGGTTCTAATGAAATCTTCAGTAGGTATAAATGGCGATCATCAAAATTATATCTATGCCATAGATTCGATTAATGGTCAGGATGAATCAGACCTGGAGATAACACGCGATCGATCGTTTAGGTTACGCGGGAGTTACTCCAATTGTGAAATACGGGAACGAACTACAGGTTACGATAAAGTAATATTTATACCATGATCACCTATTCTACTATATATATAAAAAAGCTTTTGACATAAATTTTAGCTTTATACACCAACCGTGGTGAACCCGCCAGCAATGTGATTTTAGTAGTTAAAATCTACACATACAGTGGAACTACATCCATGCTGACCTTTGGTGACCGCGACCTGAATGCAAACTTGTCAAAATTTATCGCTTGTCGCCTCGCGAAGAGTGAAATGAAAGCGGCAATTATTAATTACGTTTTCAAATGAGTTCACCTCATAAGATACCAAAAATTAACAAATGCGTTGTCTCATGTTAATAAAGCATCCATAACTCGAAATATTGTTATTATGGTATTAAAATGAAAACGGCCAGGTGATTTTCGCGTTTCTTTTTCCATTTCGTTTCGGCGATAAAATTGACAGCGGAAGTACCGCCCACCGGTACTCACGTGAACAGAAACAGATTCGCACGTGCTGATATTGAATATTGTATTATTTAGCATTTAAACTCTTAATAATCTTACGATCATTGTATAAATAAAATATACCCAGATTAGCTTGGTGTACCAAAGGCTCGCGGTCAACACCACTTCACCACTCGTGGTGAACATTTGGTACTCCAAGCTTCTATGAGTATATTCTATATATATACAACGACAAAATAATACAACATAAATTAATTTCCTAATCCGGCATTTATTGCCTGTCAGACCTTATAATATCTCTGGACCATCTCGTCTCATTGCATACGCATATGAGTAGAATGGCATGTCATTTATGTCTTAACAGACTTCCACCATAATAAATAGCACAACTAACGCGCGATCTCGCCAAAGCGAGATTGCGCGTTAGTTTTTGCTATTTATTTTGGCGGAAACTCTGTTAAAACGTAAACAGCATGGCTGGCATAGTGAAACAGAGAAGGCGGGAAAGCGTAACAACACATTATTTCTATATGTTACCACCACTTTATTTAGCGTAACCTACAAATGGGTCAAGATGTAACATCTTTGTTTCCTGGCCTACCGAATGCTGTCTCCGTTGTTACACTGAGATAACAATTAATTGATGAGTTAATATTAATCCACTGGGTTTAGTTGGTCTCGTGACTTTCCAAAATGTAGCATTCCAACTTAGATAAATACCTCATACCGCTGCGAGTAAAATGCTGCATTCTGTAAAGTGGATAACCTGCAATGTAATCGGGGGGGGGGGGGGGGGGTTGGGGGGTTCTCGGAATGTCGGCACCTACTGTTTTATAACCTGGAGTCAGTGGTGCATGTTGAGTGCTAAAACAACACTTTTTGGGTGTTAGGAAAGTATAGTTTGTTTCTGATAAATGAGAGAAATGAGAGATAACGGCTTAAGTCAAATTATTCAGTCGGTTCTCGTAAAAAATAAGAAGTTTTTCACACACTAATTAATAATTACCATGAGAATAGCCACCTTCACTGCACTTCCAATGCACCGTGTCATTTCTACTGCTTTTTACCCTAAATTTATATCCGCCATAAACTAAATTCTAACCACCACGTCTATTGGTGATAAACCGAACATTTACTTGAGCATTTGCCATTTTAGACTGATATGTAATTTGAATGAATGAATGAAACGTTTTAGCGCGCCAAAGGCGCGCAGGGACGATGTGGGATTTACAAATCTCTTGCGACCCGGTTAACCTTATTTTATTTCACATGGATGACACAGACCTAGCTTTCTTATTGCCTCAAATGGGGTCGGGGGGGGGGGGGGGGGGGGTATGCACGCGGTTAGAATTCCGGCAGTTTACGTTGGAGTGTTAGATTGTCAATACTCAATCCCTCAACGCCATTAAAACTATTAGAGAGTGGGCTTTATTCGATTCCAGCTAGGCGATGGTAGAGGTTTGAGTCCCACCATGGTGGCGAGCCAGAATGTAATGTTGTGCGATGGCAAATCTAAGGGAAGAAGAGAAAAGAAAACCAAACAGCAACGCCGGTTTGGTAGCGGCCCCGGTATATGTGTGAATACTACTCACGAAGAGAAGAAGAAAATTTTCAACTCGGAACTGTTTATAAGTATTGTTTTTAATATTAGTTTTATTTCAGGGAAGTTTTTATATATTTAGTTTTGCAAGTGTGTTTGGGAGGACAGTAGGGTGTAATAAGGAGGTTTAGGTGATAGGTTTTTCCGGTTTTGTTGTTTGTTTGCCTTAGTTGCCTTTTTTCGTGTGTGCTTGTTGCCCTGGTGTTTTTGTCGTTTTCGGTCATTGGATTCTGTATAATATTTGTAATCATGAATGGTAAGTGCACGACGGGTGTTCAGACGGAGGTTAGTATGGGTGTTAAGGGAGGTCTGGGGGAGGTGAGTCGAGGGGTGCAGGTGGGGGAGAGTGAGGATACGGAGGCGTGCAGACAGTGTAATATGAGGTATGGTGGTTGTCGGCCTATGGAGAGTAGTGGGGTATGTGCGAATTGCAGGGATATTTTACAGTTGTTAGAGAAGTGTGTTGGATTCGAGCGGGAGATTGCAGAGCTGAGAGGGAGGTTGGGGAGGGCCGGTGTATCTGGAGTTACCCCGTTGAAGGTTACCTACGATGGTGAGGTTGAAGGTGGGTGGAAGGTCGTTGTGGACTCAAGGAGGAAACTGGGAAGCAGGAAACGTGGGGGGATAATGCTTGATGTGGGGGGGGGGTATAAATGAGGAGGGGGGATTCTAGTAGGAAATTTCGGAAGGTGGGGTCAGGTCAGGGCTGCGTCGAGTCCGGAAGCCAGAGTCGGCGTAAGACTGCCAAGGTTGCTAGGCGGTGTTTAGAAAACAGGTTTAGTGTTTTAGACTCAAATACCACTGGGGACGAGAGTGAGGGGGAAAGTGTGTGGGGGGGGGGGTGAGATGGTTGTTGATGATGATAGGCCAGATGGGGTAAGGAGGGCGGTCAAGAGAAAGAGGGGGCCAGGAGCTTGCAAAACGAGAGGAGGTGCAGATGATATAGGAACAGAAGAAGAAGAAAATTAGTTGTAGCGGGGAGCAGCATTGTACGTGGGATTGACAATGTAGTTTGTGGTCCTGATAGTTCCAATCGAACAGTCTTGTGCTTTCCGGGGGCGAAGGTGGAGGATCTCAGGGACCGGGTAGATGGCATTGTGGCAGGGTCAGGACCGGAACCGGTAGTGGTGGTCCATGTGGGGACCAACAATATCAGGGAGAGAAGGTCAGTAAGTTTGGTGGAGTCGTATAGAGGCTTAGTCGGCAAACTGCTAAGTAGGAATGCAAGGGTAGTCGTATCCGGGGTCCTTCCTGTCCTTGGAGGTGGGGATGAACGGAACTCAAGGATTTTGGCCCTAAATGAAGAGTTGGAGGACTACTGTGTTGATCTGGGAATACCCTTTATCGACCATTGGGACACGTTTTGGGGCAATGGGAGCATGTACGGGCGTGACGGGCTACATCTTAGCAGGGTGGGGAAACGGGTATTGGGGGATAAAATTCTACGGGTAGCAGAGCCATTTTTGAGAGGAGCGGGGTGGGAGGTCAGAGGCAAGTATAACTAAAGTGGACATAGGTGGGGTAATCAAGAGTGAGGGGAACAGAATAAGTTTACCAGGACTAGCGCCAGAAAACAATGGGCCCAGTAGGCGGAAGCCAATGAACCTCGGTACCCTGAAAGTGGGTTATTGCAACATCCAGGGTCTCCACCGGAAAGAAAGTGAAATTGCTACATTGATCGAGGCAGAGGAGTTTGATGTCATGGGCTTAAGCGAGACGTGGGTAAGACACGAGGAACGGGTAGACCAAGTAAGCGGATGTGTGTGGATTGGTGTAGGGCGAACGGAGGGGCAGAAAAGGGGGGGGGTAGGCATGTACATTAAAGAGGATTTAAAACCGTCGCTGATCACAGATCTGGAAGATATCATCACCTCGGCTGAGGTGTCAAAAGAAATCGGATGGGTAAAGATCAGTCTGAGAAACAAAAGTATTGCCCTTGGGATTGTGTACTGTGCGGTGGAGGGAAGTAAACCCGAGTGGAATGACTCGATATACTCAACACTAAGGTCCAATATCACTGAACTAGAAAACAGGGGGCTCGGTATAATTCTGATGGGCGACTTTAAAGGACACATAGGTGATAAGGAAGAAGGCATAAAGGGTGGGGACAAGAAAGTCAACAGGAATGGAAGGAAGCTGTTGTACTTCACAAATGAGATCGGTCTGAAGATTCTAAACAGGGACGCTAGATGTAAGGGAAAATGGACCTTGGAGACAAACGACAGAAAATCAATAATTGACTACATTCTCACAGATATGACTTTATGGAGAGAGGTGATAGGGGTAGAAGTGGACGATGAGGGAAAAATGGAGTTGGATAGTGATCACAACTTGATTACAGTGACGATGAGGGCCAAATACCTAGAGAAAAGGAAAGGAAGCTTCAAGGAGGTTTGGAAACTCAAAAAGGATGCCGACTGGGCGAAGTTCGAAGAAAAACTGAAACCAAAGCTTGCAGCCGTACTCAAGGGGGGCAGTGTCCAGAAGATGGCCGACGCCATAGTTGCGAGCCTAGTGGAGGCAGGGAAGGAAAGTGTAGGAAAGATTAGGGTGCCAACACGGGAACTTGGGTACAGAGTGAACGAAGAACTGAAAAGGGCCATAAAGGTTAGAAAAGCTAAATGTGCTGCATACAGGAGAAGTAGAAAACTTAAGGGGGTGGAAAGCAATGAGGCCATGGTAGCAAAGGAGGAATACCAACAAGCACGAAATAAAGTAAACAAGATTAAAGACGACAACCGGAGAGTGCGAAATAGCAGTCTTATTAGGCAGAGTTACAGAAGAGCAAGATCAAATCGCATTAGAACTAGCCAAGCACTGGGAAAGGGTAAACGATAAGCGATGGGGCATGGGGAACCCACCAGAGTGTCCGAACCAGGTCGAGGAAAATCTATCGAACTTCGTGTGCAGCGAAATCATAACTGAGGAGGTGCGAAGGGTGATCTCGAAATTAAGGAATGGAAAAGCGGGAGGGGTGGACGAAATTCTTAACGAGTTTATCAAAAAAGGGGGAGAGGAACTCTTGGAAAGCCTAACTGCCCTATTCAATTTAGCCATAGAAAAACAAGAGGTCCCAAAGGAGTGGAGGGAAAGCAAAGTGACATTTATTCACAAAAAGGGGAAAAAGACGTCTTGGATAACTATCGAGGGATCTCTGTCAGCAGCAACATTGGAAAAGTCTTTTGTAAAGTCCTGTATGGGAGATTAGAGGAGGTGATCGAAGAGAAGGGTTTTTTGGGAGAAATCCAGAATGGTTTCAGGAAGGGAAGGAGAGTCACTGACCATCTTTTCACGCTATCCCAAATGATAGAATCCGCGAAAGCAAAAAAGAAAAAGATGTTCATGGCCTTTTTGAATGTTAAAAAGGCATATGATAGAGTATGGACGGAGGGTATGTGGCGCAAGCTGGAGGCTCTGGGCTTGGGGGCGTGTTTGTTGGGATTATGAAAGCATTATATAAAGATGTACAGAGTGAACTTAGCCTGGGAAACATTACAACAAAACGTGTGCCTATGGAGATAGGCCTAAAACAGGGGTGTATCCTTTCGCCAATTCTTTTTGCATTGTACATCAAAGGTTTAGGAGATGAACTCCTGCATAGCGACGAGGGGGTTGCAGTTGGTGACTTGAAGATCCCAGGGCTATTTTTTGCAGACGATATGGTGCTGGTATCAGAAAGCGAAAAGGGGCTAGCGAAGATGCTGGGAATTGTTGGGAAATATGGGAGCAAATGGAGACTCGAACTCAGTGAACGCAAGAGCAAAGTTATACCCGTGGGCCGCAAAGTGGACCCCACTCGAAGGTGGAGAGTGGGGGAGTTCTGCATTCCGGAAGGTAGCAGTAGACTTCTTAGTGTAGGAGAGACTAGCGATTACGAGTATTTGGGGGTAAATATAAACATCACAGGAAGAGGCATCTACCGGAACCACACAAATAAATTGATTCTGAAGGGGAAGCGAATCCTTAACCAAATGAAACTTATAGGGAGAAACAGTTTCAATAAGGTTTTCGTGGGGAAAACTATTTGGGAAATGGTGGGTCTGCCAAGTATAACATACGGTACGGAAGTTGTACCCCTAAACAACACAGCCGTAAAGAGCTTGGAAATCCTGCAGAACGATGCAGGCCGATGGATAACAGGCTCGAGTAATGCCGCAGCGCTAGAAGCGATCAGGGGTGAGCTTGGGTGGATGAGGATCAAGGACAGGATAGACCTATTGAAACTCGGTTATCTGAATTATTTGGTAAATCTCCCCGATAGCCGATGGTGTAAAGTAATGTTCCTGAGAACTTTCAACTCAAATATCAAGACGGGGTGGATGGTCCAAGTGAGGGAGCTAGTAGAAAACTACTCATTGGAGATCTCGGACCTTGACGTTGGGGCAAACCAGGGCAAAAAGACCGTCAGAGAAAGGGTCATGGAGGATTGTAACCGTAATTGGCGAGAGGGGGTCAAATCAAAGAGATCTTTGTGTGGCCTCCGTGATAAAGAGAAGCCAGGTTTTGAAGAGTACCTTGATGGCACCTTTGGGGGTCACTGTTGTTCAAGCTGAGGGGAAAAATTGGGAAAAACAGTGAAAAGGAGTGCCAGATGTGTAACTTGGGCGTGGTGGAGACCCTGGAACACTTTCTTCTAGAATGCCCAAAGTATCAGTCTAAAAGAATGAGATTCACTGGGAGTATAATGGGGAAGTGGGATGGGAGAATGAAGGACATGTGGTTAGGGGGAGACTCAAATGAGAGGGTTAATATGCTAATCGGTGAGATTGGGAAGAATGGGGCAAGGGATGTCATCAAGCAGTTCGTTTCCGAGTGTTGGGAGGAGAGGAGAAGCGTGGGAATAGGGAGGCAGTTGGGAGTTCAGGGGTAACCATGGCCTTCTCGTCCGAGAACCGAGACAAATCAGCGGCTGGCCAAAGGGTTATTATTATATTATTATTATGACAATAGCGGTTACAAAAAAAGGAGTGGAGAAAGCTCCAACAGTTTGGTTTTGAAAAACCGGGAGTCATCCATCAAGCCTTCTGGGAGATAGGATGCCGTATGTGATTATGAGGTATCTGGTTATCCTTCGGGATTCCAAATGACCTCCCCCCCCCCCCCCCCCCCCAAAAAAAAAAAAAAATACTCTGTTGTGCGGACAAAATTAATTAATGTGCCGGCATTCCGAGAAGTGTTTATTTAGAGTGAGCCGGCATTCCAAGAACCAACCATGTAATCGCTTGATTGAAGAAAAAAACATTGCCTCGTTACCACACACTAATAATTAACATTAACAGTTTGTCCAAATACTATTTGTAACACCTTATTGACAAAATCACCGAGACTGAGTGTGTTTCGTGAAAGTCGGTTATTGTTTTCTTGTACTGGAAGTAATACATTTTTTTGTTTAACCATCGATCACGCTCTTCACTTCTGCAATGACTTTCCTTCACAAATGAAAGGAATGTTACCCGACGAAGAGGTTTTGATACCATTCAACATTTTTAATGCAACTGGCTAAATTGGCACCCGGCTGCATGTACACTGAAGATGTCATTCAGAATAGAAGAGTTGGAAACGAAAGACCGAGAATACTTATTCGCGTTTGTCATATGGAAGTGGAATCCAGCTCATTCACCAGAACCATAACAGGTAAAAAGAATATCGTTTTAGTGACACCGCGAATGTTTGAACGGATATTGGTTTGAAATTCACAAGTTTTCAAATGACAAAACCGTATCAAGAGAGATGGGAGACATTTTCAAGAACACGTACGTACATCGCGAACGAAATTATGATTCGATACAATTAGGACCGACGTTAGTAGGGATGCCAGAATGGAGAGGGGGGGGGGGGGGGGGGTGGTCACCCCCACAACAATATATGTAGGAAAATGTTGTTGACAAAAATGATGGTCGCTCGAATGCCAATGTGGTCGCCACAATACCAATATTTTCTCTGAAAGCCGCTAATTTGAAAACGTTGATCATTTTAAGGGCCTATATAAGTAATGGAATTTTGTTTATTTTGAAATTCTCACCTCTCATATTCCTTAAATTCAGATTAAATATACACAAATTATACATCAAAATGAAGATTGGGATGTATAGAACAGGAAACACATATGTAATCAACTCATAGAGTCGACTGTAGGCACCACTGGTTCCTGGAAGTCTGCTACCGTATTCGCACCAGAACTGATAATAAAATAATATTTCATCAGAACAACTTGTGGCCAAATGTTCTTCATATATCCAAGAACAAAGCTAGGCATTCAAAACACTTTCGAATACACTGGTAGGACTGCATTTTGAAAAAGGACAACACTGTCTGCATTTTTTATTGAAGATGGTTTCCATGCTCGACAGACATGCGCAAATCACTCGATACCACGAATTTCCATCCAAAAACAAAATCGTAATTCTAAGAACTTTCAACAGGTATCATGATACCTTGCACTGAATATGGCAACTGTGCAATCGCTATCTAATAACAGTATACTGTATGAAGGCGATCTTTTTCATTATGTGATTTTAGACGGCGTTGTTTTTACATGCTTTTTCTGTCTGATGACGTCGACCGGAAATCGAAAGTAGACTCATACGCAAACAAAAGCAAAGGCTTTGGAATTTTCCCCAATGTAGCTCTGTCGCCGTGTTTTGAAGAATTTTTATCCCCTAGCTTTGTTCTTGGATATATAAAGCACATTTGGCCACAAGTTGTTTTCGTGAAATATTATTAAATTATCAGTTCTGGTGCGAATACGACAGCAGACTTCCATGAACCAGTGGTGCCTACAGTCGACTCAATGAGTTGATTACGTATGTGTTTCGTGTTCTATACATCCCAACCTTCATTTTGATGTACATTTTGTGTATATTTAACTTGAAATGAAGTAATATCAGAGGTGAGAATTTTCAAAATAAACAAAATTTCATTACTTATATAGGCCCTTAACTAAAACCCATCGCACACTGGACGTTGGGGCAAACCAGGGTAAAAAAATCGTCAGAGAAAGGGTCATGGAGGATTGTAACCGTAATTGGCGAGAGGGGGTCAAATCAAAGAGGTCTTTGGGTGACCTGCGTGATAAAGAGAAGCCAGGTTTTGACGAGTACCTTGATGGCACCTTTGGGGGGTCACTGTTGTTCAAGCTGAGGTCGCGATCCCTGGAGCTGAGGGGAAAAATTGGGAAAGACGGTTAAAGGGAGTGCCAGATGTGTAACTTGGACATGGTGGAGACCCTGGAACACTTTCTTCTAGAATGCCCAAAGTATCAGTCTAAAAGAATGAGATTCACTGGGAGTATAATGGGGAAGTGGGATGGGAGAATGAAGGACATGTGGTTGGGGGAGACTCAAAGGAGAGGGTTAATATGCTAATCGGAGAGATTGGGAAGAATGGGACAAGGGATATCATCAAGCAGTTCGTCTCCGAGTGTTGGGAGGAGAGGAGAAGTGTGGGAATAGGGAGGCAGTTGGAGTTGGGAGTACAGGGGTAACCATGGCCTTCTCGTCCGAGAACCGCGACAAATCAGCGGCTGGCCAAAGTGTTATTATTATTACACGATATAAAAACCCTGGTGGTATCTTCCATGTCAGTTCAAATGCAGCAGTTAGAACAATCCATATTCATTATTTGATGGTAGCCCAATCAATATTTTCAACGTGCAGCCTTTGGGCTGCACGTTGAAAATATTGATCGGTCTACCTGACATATTCACTAAGCAGCCATCCTCCTCAATGAAATTGTGGCGTATCATGTGTCTGGGCAGGACAAACGGCCTCGCGTGTTCAAAGGGTTAATACATGTTTTTTTTTCTTTTTTTCAATTTTTCAAAATTGTTTTTCGAAAAAATATCGTGTGATCCTGTGTGATCCCGGTGATTCCGTGTGATCCCTTATTGGGACAAGCTCGCTCCAATGCGGGATCATATGATATGATTTTGTTGAAATGTTTTGAAAAATATTTTTTAAACTGTTCAATTTGTAAATTAAGGATCCCCCAATTCGTTAAGTAAAGGGTTAACTCTCGCCCCACCATGTCATAGAATTTTGAGATCTTGGTTTCGGACCTGGATACAATCAACTGTTAGAAAGATACTTAACATTTCATAAACGACAATTGCCGCTAAACCTGTTAAAAGTGAAATCGAAAAGAGAGAGTGACGACTTCGATCAGAAGACAGTACAGCCGCTGTGGACTGGTTGTAATCTATGCGTGGCAGCGATGTCCACGCCTGGGTTTACCAGGTAATAACAATCCTTTACATTAGCATTCAGCTTTCTTCCGAATCCCCTACTACAACAAGTTAGTTTGACATTTCAGGTGTTAAATGTATTCACTGAAATTTATGTACAAAACATTCAATACGTTTACACTTGTTTGCATGTATACAGTTAACTTATCTTTTTCAATCAATATTCTTTAAACTAATTAAACTAATAAAAATCCTCATCAGCAAAATATTAATTAATGAAGCACGGGGTTTTACTCGGCGCTTCATTAATTAATTTTTTGATGATTATTCCTATAATTGGTGTTTGGAATCTAATATTCATTCGTCCATGGAAATATTCCCCACCCGTTGAAAGTGACCAGTCCACGGCCCGTACTGTATTTTAGACTGCGTTCCGATAACGATGGTGTGTAAAGTAAGGCGCTAAAAGCGGGTCCCCCATCTATCATGGAATGAGAAGCGAGTTGGTTCATAAACATGAGACAGTCGTTGGATTGAATATCACGGATGTTTGAATGATCTCTTAAGAAAGCGGAAAATGTTTCAACGATAAAATCATTTGTCTTCAAATCGTCAAGGATTTATAAGGTCTGACATGAAGTTAGCTACTGTATTCAAATACAACAGTGACATTCAAAGACAAGTTTTGGAAAAATTTGAGGAAGGTGTGCGTGAAATAGAAAAAAAACATCTCCAACAAGGGTCATTGATTTCGGTCCCCTGTATTCTTCCTGAGATGTGTTGTACATTTATACCAAGATTAAACATGAATTTAGTGAATGAAGCTGACATTTTATAAGAAACAAATCACCTTAGGCGGTCTATTTACTTTGCTTAAAGTTGTTTTTCGTCTATCGAAGCATTTCATTCGCATCGTGGCGTCAATCAGATGCGTAACACCTTTGATCATCGTAACCCCTCCTATCTGCTACCCTGATAGAAGCACACACTCTCTCTCTATTCCCGACGAGAAACAAATTTCTCTTTGGGCCTCTTGCACGCCTCACCCCTGTGATGAGTTGATCTACACCCACCACAAGCGTTCCGACGGACCCTGTCCACCCCCAATGTGTGCGATACCCTGGTCACATATCGTGTAACCCTCTTCCATGAGTTAACATCCCCACCCCACCACCCACCCATCACCACCCTCACAGTTTAACCGCACTCCTGTCTTAGGTCACCGTAACACATTCTACCTACTACACTGGTAGAACCACATACTCCCTATGCCTGGAAAATATTTCTCTTCGTGCCCCATGTACGCCTTACTCCCGTATTTAGTTTGTCTACACCCACCATAGATATTTCCAACATCGGCCAGTTTTCCTGATCGAGCTTCGCTATTCCCAGTATTCCATTATTTGAACTTCCAATCCTCGAATCCTTTGAGTGTCCAATTCTCCCATGAATTGTGTCTTCACCGACGTCCATCATTGTTGGTCTCATTAACACTACATTATGCGCAAAACGTTCAGAGCCCATCATGATCGACGTGATCATTCTCACCATCATTTCAAAGCGTACAGACCTGTTTGCTTACCATGACAGCTCAACTGGAAATTCCAATTAAATTACAGAAGGCCTTGTCAGCTCTGGACGTCTTCTGTCCGATCAACAGGACTCTCAAGATGAAAGGCAGGAGCGCCCATCAGATGCTGGAATTTGAAGCAGAGTAGGATACTACCACCACACCTCTTTCGGGGAGATAGCATCTTTAGTGGGAGGAACCCCTCTCACGCTGGTCCTCACCCGTAGGACTGAAAAGTGGAAGAGAAAGAAGAGTACATCAAGGGACGCCCAGAGCTTGGAGGCCTGGCTCGATAGGAGAAAAGCTGGTACAGAGGAACAGGATGAGGAGAGGGAGGCCAACATCGTATCGCCACCACCCTCCCCTCCCATACCAACGCCAACCTCTTCACCAACGAGGTCGGAAGACAGGGAGATTGAGGAGGGGATAGAGGTCAATTGATCCAAACCTGTACCTCCAACCAGCTCTGACCACTCGAGCCGGGAGGAGGAAGAAGACGATCTACCGGATGTCGAGTTTATTGAACAACTTGATCAGGCTGCCATCAAGATCTCCAGAATGCCTACAACTAGACTTTATTGGCACCAGCAATACACCAAATACATGAGACCACAAATATGACTACACTTAAGGGCTCATACTGGACAAATTCTCAGAGAAACAGTTCGAAGCCTAAAAGAGCCGGGATCAATCATTCCACCGCTTCAGAGAAGAAACATCCACTCTTCCGTCCAAGAGGAGCAAAAAGACAAAGAAAAGCAAACGCCGCTAACCGAGCACCGTAGCCACTCTCCTGCTTTGCCGCGCCCAGACATAATTCGAAATTAATATTCCACTGTCAAAGATGGTCGAAAGGGGCTTGCGCCAAACCGTCCCTGGGCACGTTCGGCGCGCAAAACTATTCGTTCATCATCCGAGCCCATCGCTTTATTTTGCTGCATTTTATTCTATGAGACCTATACAAATGAGCCATCTATCCAACATACAGCGGAGATCGGCAAGGAGCCTCCACTACCCTCCGCGGGGGCTAAATATTCGAGTACAGCCTTTAGACACTTCCATCCCAACGGAAGAGGATAACACAGTTCAGAGACGCCAGTTCTGAGATCAGTGGACTTCGAACGTCCAATCCAGTAACTGGACGTACAGAGTAAAACTACCAATTATTACAGGCCTCCTTAATCCTCAGGGCCTAGAGAGAAACTTAACTGGTAGAGTGCTGAGTTATTTTGGGTCATCAGAATTTGTTCACATGTCTTTGATTTGCTACAATTTATGGGAGAGTGCCAATAGGCATACCGAGAGACACGCCAATAGGCACTCTCCCATAAATTGTAACAATGCAAATCCTAACAGACTAAATTATTTCAGTTCAAAGATAAAACGAAGCACATCCACTGAATTTGAGGCCTTTAAGTTGTGGTATCTGTACTTCAGGGTAAAGCTCAAATATGGGCTTCCAGCACTCTACCAGTTAAGGACCTGGCTGACGCCCAAAGAGAAGCCACTAGAGAGGTCCTACAGCATGTAGATGACTATAAAGAGAGTGGGTCCCCAATAGCAGAGACTGATAATGATCCCCAGGTAGCGGTCCTTTTAGCGAAGGTCTCTGTGATGGTCATCTCCAAATCGACCATGCCTAAAACAGAACCCCCTCGCCAGGAAACAGCTTAAAGGCGCTAACACACTAGCCTTACCAAAACGGCCCTTTTCAGGTTCACCCAAACCCTCCAAAAGAGTATACTTGTGAAAATACACAATTTAAGTTTGCTGTTTTAAACAACCATCCAGCTGGTTTTGTTTTCACCTAATATGTATACTTCCCTCCCGTACCATCCCCATCCATTGAATTGTCTAACAAACCCCGCCCGGGGTCAACATCGGTCTCCCTCCCTCATAGCACCCTTGGAACTATGAGCGAACCTCTCCCTTTTTATTGACTGAATTCTGTCATCACCATTACAGGGATTGGATGCTCACAAGACACGAGCTCGATGCCTGCCCTATCAGGTTATAACGGTTCCACCCATCCCCTCTTGCTACTCCCTGTCCCGCAAAGGGACCCGGTCCCAACACACAGCTTCCTGATCTATCGACAACCTGATGCCTCCGCGACCCTATATGCCCCTTCCTTTCCTGAGATTACTGTCGAGCTCGGGGAGGGGGGTCACCACTACCTCCTTTCAACGTGACCTACCGACGATCTAATGCATCCGCGACCCTATATTTCCCCCCAGAGCTTGGGGGATCACTACCTCCTTTACAATACAAGCATACCCACAAAACACACACCGGAAGGGGTACAGTGTAAGGCTTTAGACGAGCATCGGGTGTTACTAATGGCTGACAGTAGACCAACAGGCGTACGGGCGGCTCATACTATACAATACCATACCATACAACCAAGGACACCCCTCATCACATGGCATGGCATTACATATTACCGATACAAAACCATAGGATAGAATAATGCAGTTTTGAGTTACTATCTCGAAATTTCGAGTTATTAACTTGAAATTTCGAGTTACTATCTCGAAAATTCGAGTTACTATCTTGAAATGTCGAGTTACTATCTTGAAATTTCGAGTCATCAACTTGAAATTACGAGTTACTATCTCGAAATTGCGAGTTACTCTATTGCAATTTCGAGTTATTAACTTGACATTTCGAGTTACTACCTGTTTAACAATCATTTGACCAGTTCACCCCTTTGTGGTTGTGGGGAACGTGAAACAGTCCAACACTTCCTTCTTGAGTGTCCCCTTTATCAGAACATAAGGAGCATTACCCTTGATACCTTGCCCTATACAACAGACATAGACAGTCTCTTATATGGGGGCTTTCAGTACAATATTGACACAAATCGGTCAATATTTGAATGCCTTCATAAATTTATCGAAGCAACCGGTAGATTTGGTCGATAGTGAACTGAACTCACCAACAGTTAGGTATGGGGACTTTCTAATACTCACCTTTCTATTATGAGTGGAAGACGGGTGTTTGCTGGGGCGCCCTCAGGATGGGGATTCCAACCGCCGATCCTTCAGTTGATGGTTTCCCTGGCTTGTTATATTGTTTTGTATACATTAACTAAATAGCCGGATGGAGTCTACGTCCCGGGGCCGTCTTGGTTGTGGTCCGCTCGTCACATACTGTTAGTACCCTTTCTGTGACTTGTTTCCAGACGATTGTTCGATAGCTACACAGCATACGGCCTACCCCTTCAGCCCGAACTACAGTACTTTCTTTCCCTTCTATTTCTATTGTCTTATGTACCCTTCTTACTTACTTTTGTTTCTTTCATCTTTTTAATGCAGAAAAGAATATATCACACATAGCGATATGTGTCAGTGGATTGAGTGTTTCGCCATGAATTGCTATTCTGTAAATTAGTGTCATATATTGTTTGGAAACAGCTTACATAAGCATTGAGCTTGCTGCTGGATCTGTTTTCATGTTATATCCTATTCTTCATTAATGTTTTGATTCTGTATTGTATTCCTTAACTGAAATAAAATACTGTTCATTCAAATCTCGAGTTATTAACTTGAAATTTCGAGTTACTATCTCGAAATTTAGAGTTATTATCTCGAAATTTAGAGTTACTATCTTGAAATTTTGAGTTACTATCTCGAAATTTCGAGTTACTATCTCTTACTGTTCTTAATAGATAGCAGGGTCCTGGAAGAATATGCTGATAGAGTCTGGGACAACTGTCCTGAATTAAAATTACAGCTACCAGGATTGTTATAGCAGCAACATTAAGTGATTGCAAAGCTCTGCTGACGCTGAGGCCTGCTGGGAAACTTTACAACAGCGGCGTCATAAACACAAACTCACCCTCTTCTACAAAATGTATCATCGCATGACACACGGCTGTGTTGCTAATAGAACACTCCGCTCCAATCATACGCTGCCTGGTCACTCTAACAGTCTGCTTTCAAATAACCGTAGCTACATGTGTGTTCCTTCTTGTAATATACACCAACTGTCCTTTTTCACGAATGAAACCAACCATTGGAATACTATTTCCCTCGCCATTCGCGAAGATACATCACTGAACAACTTTAAAAGATATCCTAACTCTGAAACCAATAGAGTGCCGGGACACCTTAGTTATGCAATATTCCACCAGCTCAAATCTACTACTGCTGATTGCGTTTGCACTGCAGTAACCTTAATTTCGATTTATATCACCATTCACCATTCTGTTGCTGCGGTAACTTAGAAAGCACCAAACTTCACCAGATTAGGAGAGTTACATTAGAGTCTACCTTTAACAATAGATCTTGACGCTCTCATGTTTGGCAGTACTTGCCTGATGATTGTCTCATAGCTTGAAAATTGTCTCATATTCAGAACAGTACGGAATTACATTATACTATCTGGCGTTTCGGCTAGCGTTTGTGTGTGTGTAATATATATGGCCCGAACCGAATTCTGACCCCATCCATCGCGCTACGCCAGTAGTGAAGGCTGACACTATAGGTACAAGCATTTAACACTGAATTCCCCATACCCCAATGTTGACACTATAGGTACAAAATTAACATAGGATTCTCCATAGGGTTTTGTACCTATAGTGTCATTTTTGTACCTATAGTGACAACATTGGAGGCAGGAAAAAGATTCTAAAATTTTTTTCCTGCCTCCAATGTTTGATACTATAGGTACAAAATGACACTATAGGTACAAAACTCTATGCAGAACCCTATGTTAATTTTGTACCTATAGTGTCAACATTGGGTATGGGGAATTCAGTGTTAAATGCTTGTACCTATAGTGTCAGCCTTCACTACTCACGACCGTAAACGAGCAAATACACAAAGTCAATACAGCCCCACAAAACTAATCTTTGTGTCAGTTCAGTCCTGCCAACGCGTGAATGCGACTAACCTAAATTAGAATTCATTTGTTTGGGAGGAGAGCCCCAAGCATGTGTGCGTAAATGGGGTCAGTAATAGGGGGAAACAAGCCTGGAGTTACCTTGATTTACAAGCAATTCCTACCTTGCAATTACTCAAATAATACCTTGACACCTCCTGGGTTTCTCTGAGCCAACAACCCCCAATTGTGAAAAAATTGTTTATACACACAACAGTCGAAAGCAGACCAATGTTTAGTTTAGAGATTATATACCATTTTTCGAGTTTGACTGGATTAGAAAGTCACACCTCTCTCAAAACATAATGTTATCAGAAGAATGACCAGTAAATATTTTTAATCCGGCACTTTATTCTACAGATGTACGAAAGAAGGATCACTTGCAGATAATTTTATTTCTGAAGAGATGTATACGTATATTAAGTGAAATTATCTTTGATGACTACTTTGTGTTAGGTGTATATGTATTTGGGTGTACGTCTTACAGGTCGATTTATTGCCTGGCAAGTGGCTGGCGAGCTCCTAATTACGAATCCAGTTGTAAAATCACCGTTTCATATCTTCCTTGGGTGGCAACAAGGAAAGATATGTTCCGCGTGTCACATTGCTCTGTGTTTTCAAGTGTAAATTATGCACAAAAATATCGGATCATATCTTCCTTGGGTGGCAACAAGTAAAGATAGATTTCGCGTTATTACGCGCAACATTTGTTCTCAGCTTTAGACTTACGAGCCTCCTATCATTTATCTCATCCTCGCTCTGGTAACAGAGGCAGAGGCAAGTTCCCATACCGTATTCACATATCCATCCACTCCTGGACCCGAATCATTCAAATGCGTTGTTCTCTATATTAGAATGCGTTGTTCTCTATATTGTTCTCAACAGTTGAACAGGAAGTGTTTTGCAGTTTATTATCTGACATAGTAATCCCTTATATACATGCGGGCTGGAGCGCCTGAATGTCATAATATATAATTTTCAGATGTGCTTCAACAGTTAACCTCTCCATATACTGCTTATTCTGTAGTTTATTTAGATGTTCGCAGTCCAAACGAACAACAACAAACTCCTCCTAAATATGGATGGATTGATTATTGATTCCAATACAATTTTTATATGTTCCTGTCTCAGATAAAGACCATTCTGGGTGGGCGTATTTGCTGGCTTCAGTCAATTGTAATATCATAACTCTATGAACTCAACCATTCCTATCAACTGCTACCTTTTATTGTGTGTAGTTGTTTGACCTTGGAAGATGACTCACATAAGCCATAAGTTTTCTGTTGAATCCCCATCACATGTTGTATTTCCTATTGATGCAGTGTTTACAAGCCTATTTTATTCATTTGTATACTGTCCTCCAACATTATTGATGTATACATTTTCTACAATTCATGAATAAATATTGTTTTGACGAAATGGCGAGATGGTGTATTTTCACTTAGTTAGCAGGCAGGAGTAAGATATTTTCACATACCTGCTGTTGTCTGTGTTAGAATGAGTGACAGATATTCACAGTAGTTGGTCCTTTGCTTGTCAGCAGTGTTTACTACGACTCACCGATTACTGGTAATGAGCTTACAGTCACAAATTCGAAGCCCAAATCAGAACACTGGAAAATGGGTTATGCTCAAGCAAATAAGCAAATCAATGGTGCTCCATCAGCCAACAATGGAATTAAGTGGTTAAATTCCCAATTGCATTCTGGAGAAAAGTTAAATAAATGGAGTTCAACAATATATCGTCCCTTCAGTGCAAGAAGGTGCCATCTGCAGTGTCTTAGCATTGCAGATGACACCTTGTTGCACTGAAGGCACAATATGTATGAATTAATATATTTATTAATTAATATTTAATATATTGTATATAAACGCAGAAAATGTATGTAATTGTATAAAATGTATGCAAAAGTATAATACTGCAATAAACACACTCGAAAAATCTGGAGCGTCATCCATCAGTTGCCATGACCCTGTAGAGCCATGTAACTGGAAGAAGATTGGGATGATTTTGCAACACTCCCATCACTCATAAAGATGGAAGATCCACACTGATGCCAGGACCAATTTTGATGCTGTTTTCTGGAGTGCGATATGGACAGGGAACATTTTAATAATATCATTATTGGCACAGTTCCGTGCCAGAAACATTATCTTCTCTCCTAGATTGTTGGCAAAGGTGGGAGGAAGGTTTGCGGGTTATATAATACAAATACGAGAGAATCAAAACAAAGAAGTTTTGCTGTGGTGATGAATGAGTCTGAACTCCGGCTTTGAACTGTTCGCTGCGGAAGATTTTGGTGGTTTTAAACCGTTTCCCAGTAGGGCTGGGCGATATGGGAATCTGAATACCGGTAACGATATCAGAAAAAATATCGCGATATACCGGTATATCGTGCACCAGTGTGTGAAACACATGTTAAGTGCAAAGGATATCATGAATAAAAAAGATATTTTTGGAGCAAAAGACAGAAGTATCACTTACTGCTCTGGAAAAATGAGTAATTTGAATGGAAGACCATAATAATCCATGTCTACAAAGTTATTGAACCTATTGCTTAATACGAAAATAAGCCATAAAATTATCATGGGTTTACTGGCTTTCATCTGAATCTGGGATACACGTAAATTAGTCTTTGTCAATCTAATTCCTGTAAAAACATGGCCAGCCTCTCTTGACTGATAAGCGTTCAATTACTGAGCCAGTCAATTGTCACATTGTGTTAATTGCGTATGCGTGGCTTCATGAAAACTGTGGCAAGCAAAACTTTTTATCAAAACAACGGGTATCCAGTTGATGGAATTCCGAGGGCCTGGTTTCACAAAGAACCAGTAGTAGCTCCTCCCTTTCTCCTATCTTCCAGCAGTGAACTTCCTCAGATGACAATGTCAAATGTCATCTGTCACATGCCAGGCCAGTCGGTCTGTTGATATTAAGCACGCCTCCAAGACGTGATCACCCTTCACTTTCGATAGTCTGCAGGTGTCAATCACCAACCGACAATGTTTTCTCCCAGTGATGGAATCACACCTCTGTCATATTTGACAAAAATTGTTGCACATTTCGCAATTGTGAATAGTGTGATTTGAAACATTTTTGTGTCAGATTGCTGACAACGAATTAAGCGATACGTATGGCTTGCTGATTACAGTTCAAACAAATGCGACCAACAGCAGGTGACCGTGTTTTTACAGCCTGACAGTCGGGTGTGTTTTCCGTTACTCTCATCATCTCTCGCTGTTTATCATTTGTTCACGAAATAAGGAAAGATAAACTTCCAGTATTTTCAAAGCAACTTTCTGTGCGATTTTACAAAAAAACACATGTTGAAATTTTATTATCATGTGACCCAAACCAATATCGTTACAGACGATATACCGGTATTGCCAAAAAATAGACGATATTTAACCGGTACTGATTTCAATACCGGTATTTACCGGTATATCGAAATATCGCCCAGCCCTATTTCCCAGTTGTGGACAAAACAGATAATTATGGTGACTGTTACCTGTTTCTAGTCATGTATGCAACAAACGATCATAGTGGCTTTCAACTGTTACGTACAGAATAGAGAGGCGTTGAACTGTTTTCAAGTTATGTAGAAAACAAAATTTATGCAAGGTTTTGAGAAGAACAGAGAAGTTTTGTTGTAGCGAATCTGTCCTATGAAACTCGGTAACCCACATTCCCTCCCTATGTGTTGGTTTCGAGCGGGAGACTGCAGAGCTGAGGGGGAGGTTGGGGAGGACTGGTGTATCTGGAGTTACCCCGTTGAAGATTACCTATGATGGTGAGGAGGAAGGAGGATGGAAGGTCGTTGTGGACTCAAGGAGGAAACTGAGAAGCAGGAAACGTGGGGGCAGAATGCTTGATGTGGGAGGTGTAACCGAGGGGGGGGGGGGGGGAGTTCTAGTAGGAAAATTCGAAAGGTGGCGTCAGGACAGGGCTGCGTCGAGTCCGGAAATCAGAGTCGGCGTAAGGCTGCCAAGGTTACTAGGCGGTGTTTAGAAAACAGGTTTAGTGTTTTAGATTATGATACCCCTGGGGATGAGAGTAAGGGGGAAATTGTGGGGGGGGGGGGCGAGATGGTTGTTGATGTTGATAGGCCAGATGGGGTAAGGAGGGCGGTGAAGAGAAAGAGGGGGCCAGAGGCATGCAAAACGAGAGGACGTGCAGGTGATATAGGAACTGGGACCAGAAGAAGAAAATTAGTTGTAGCGGGGAGCGGCATTGTACGTGGGATTGACAATGTTGTTTGCGGTCCTGATAGATTCAATCGAACGGTCTTGTGCGTTCCGGGGGCGAAGGTGAAGGATCTCAGGGACCGGGTAGATGGCACTGTGGCAGGGTCAGGACCGGAACCGGTAGTGGTGGTCCATGTGGGGACCAACAATATCAGGGAAAGAAGGTCAGTAAGTTTGGTGGTGTCGTATAGATGCTTAGTCAGCAAACTGCTAAGTAGGAATTCAAGGGTAGTTGTATCCGGGGTCCTTCCTGTCCTTGGAGGTGAGGACGAACGGAACTCAAGGATTTTGGCGCTAAATGAAGAGTTGGAGGACTACTGTGTTGACCTGGGAATACCCTTTATCGACCATTGGGACGCGTTTTGGGGCAATGGGAGCATGTACGTACGTGACGGGCTGCATCTTAGCAGGGTGGGGAAACGGGTATTGGGGGATAAAATTCTACGGGTAGCGGAGCCTTTTTGGAGAGGAGTGGGGTGGGAATTCAGAGGCAAGTATAACTAGAGTGGACATAGGTGGGGTGGAGAAGAGCGAGGGGGACAAAATAGGTTTACAAAGCTTACCAAGGCTCGCGCCAGAAAACAATAGGCCCAGTTGTCGGACGCCAATGAACCTCGGTACTCTGAAAGTGGGTTATAGCAACATCCAGGGTCTCCATCGGAAAGTAAGTGAAATTGCTACATTGATCGAGACAGAGGAGTTTCATGTCATGGGCTTAAGCGAGACGTGGGTAAGACACGAGGAACGGGTAGACCAAGTAAGCGGGCGCGTGTGGATAGGTGTAGGGCGAACGGAAGGCCAGAAAAGGGGGGGGGGGGGGGGTAGGCATGTACATTAAAGAGGATTTAAAATCGTCGCTCATCTCCGATCTGGAAGATGTCAGCACCTCGGCTGAGGTATCGAAAGAAATTGGATGGGTAAAGATCAATCTGAGAAACAAAAGTATTGCCCTTGGGATTGTGTACTGTGCGGTGGAGGGAAGTAAACCCGAGTGGAATGACTCGATATACTCAACACTAAGGTCCAATATCACAAAACTAGAAAACGGGGGCTCGGTATAATTCTGATGGGTGACTTTAATGGACACATAGGTGATAAGGAAGAAGGCAGAAAGGGTGTGGGACAAGAAAGTCAACAGGAATGGAAGGAAGCTGTTGAACTTCACAAATGAGCTCGGTCTGAGGATTCTGAACAGGGACGTGGGGTGTAAGGGGAAATGGACCTGGGAGAGAAACGAGAGAAAATCAATAATCGACTACATTGTCACAGATATTAATTTATGGAGGGAGGTGATAGAGGTAGAAGTGGATGATGAGGGTAAAATGGAGTTGGATAGTGATCACAAATTGATTACAGTGACGAACAGGGACAAAAACGAAGATAAAAGCAAAGGAAGCTTCAATGAGATTTGGGAACTCAAAAAGGATGCTGACTGGGCGAAGTTCGAAGAAAAACTGAAACCAAAGCTTGCAACCTTACACAAGGGGGGCGGTGTCCAGAAGATAGTCGACGCCATTGTTGCGAGCCTAGTGGAGGCAGGGAAGGAAAGTGTAGGAAAGATAAGGTGCCAACACGGGAACTTGGGTACAGAGTGAACGAAAAACTGAAAAGGGCCATAAAGGGTAGAAAAGCTAAATGTGTTGCATACAGGAGAAGTAGAAAACTTAAGGGGGTGGAAAGCAATGAGGCCATGGTAGCAAAGGAAGAATACCAACAAGCACGAAATAAAGTAAATAAGATTAAAGACGACAATCGGAGAGTGCGAAATAGCAGTCTTATTAGGACGATAAGAACGACAGGGGGTCGAGTTCGAACGTATTTTGGAAATGGGTGAACAAACGTAACAAAGGAAGTAACCCACAGAGTATTAAAGTAGATGGCAGAGTTACAGAAGAGCAAGATCAAATCGCATTAGAACTAGTCAAGCATTGGGAAAAGGTAAACGACAAGCGATAGGGCATGGCGGAACCCACCAGAGTGTGCGAACCAGGTCGAGGAAAATCTATCGAACTTCGTGTGCAGCGAAATCAAAACGGAGGAGGTGCGAAGGGTGATCTCAAAATTAAGGAATGGAAAAGCGGGAGGGGTGGATGAAATTCCTAATGAGTTTATCAAAAAAGGGGGAGAGGAACTCTTGGAAAGCCTAACTGCCCTATTCAATTTAGCCATAGAAAAACAAGAGGTCCCAAAGGAGTGGAGTGAAAGTAAAGTGACATTTATTCACAGAAAGGGGGAAAAGACGTCTTGGATAACTATCGAAGAATCTCTGTCAGCAGCAACATTGGGAAAGTCTTTTGTAAAGTCCTGTATGGGAGATTAGAGGAGGTGATTGAAGAGAAGGGTTTTTTGGGAGAAATCCAGAATGGCTTCGGGAAGGGAAGGAGAGTCACTGACCATTTATTCACGCTATCCCAAATGATAGAATCCACGAAAGCAAAAAAGAAAAAGATGTTTATGGCCTTTTTGGATGTTAAAAAGGCATAGGATAGAGTATGGAGAGAGGGTATGTGGCGCAAGCTGGAGGCTCTGGGCTTGGGAGGCGAGTTTGTTGGGATTATGAAAGCATTGTATAAAGATGTACAGAGTGAACTTAGCCTGGAAAACATTACAACAAAACGTGTGCCTATGGAGATAGGCCTAAAACAGAGGTGTATCCTTTCGCCAATTCTTTTTGCATTGTACATCAAAGGTTTAGGAGATGAACTGACTTGAAGATCCCATGGCTATTTTTTGCAGACGATATGGGGCTAGTATCAGAAAGCGAAGAGGGCCTAGCGAAGATGCTGGGAATTGTTGGGAAATATGGGAGCAAATGGATACTCGAACTTAATGAAAGCAAGAACAAAGTTATACCTGTAGACCGCAAAGTGGACCTCACTCGAAGGTGGAGGGTGGGGGAGTTCTGCGTTCCGGAAGGTAGCAGCAAACGTCTTAGTGTAGGAGAGACAAGTGATTACGAGTATCTGGGGGTAAATATGAACATCACAGGAAGAGGCATCTACCGAAACCACACAAATAAATTGATTCTGAAGGGGAAGCGAATCCTTAACTAAATGAAACATATAGGGAGAAACAGTTTCAATAAGGTTTTCGTGGGGAAAACCATTTGGGAAATGGTGGGTCTGCCAAGTATAACATACGGTACGGAAATTGTACCCCAAAATCAGACGGCTGTTAAGAGCTTGGAAATCATGCAGAACGATGCAGGCCGATTGATTGATTGATTTATTTGCAGCATAAACATATACAAGATAACAATAAAACAGGTTACAGATGAATGCGCTGCAAGGAAATGGCATAGCCTGAGAGGCTGTCTTCGTGCCATTCCATTTTGACGAAAAGAATATTCATGACAGCAAGATTTGTGTTGATGGCTCATTAGGTTTAGTGATGGAACCTCTTCTTGGAAAGATACTATAGGGGATAGTAAACAGTTTGTGAGAGAAAACGCTACCAACGTACGAGTGGGTATATCAACCCCTCGAACATAGAATACAAAAAGCGCCGATGAGCCGCCGGTCCGCGAACCGTTGGATAAGACCAACCCCCCACGGCCGAAAACCCATCGCCAGTTCCTGTGGGCTAGAAACTTGTCGGGTGGAGAATTCACCACTGATACCTCTGTAGCGTCCTCCCTCACCACTATACAAGGATGTAGACAAGGGATATGACTTTATTTAGTACAATAATTAATACAATAAGTAATACACTAAGCAACAATTCGGTGAGGGCTTTTGTTTCTATCATTGGCACATTAGGTTTAGTGATAGAACCTCTTTTGGAATAATAGTATGGTGGATAGTAAACGGTTTGTGAGAGAAACGCTACCAGTGCACGAGAGGGCATATCAACCCCCGGAACATAGAATACAAATGGCGTCGATGAGCCGCCATTCCGTGAACCGTTGGATAAGACCAACCCCCACGGGCCGAAAAAAAAACCCATCGCCAGTTCCTGCGGTCCATATTCGCGAGTTATAAAAAACTTGTAGGGTGGAGAGTTAACCACTGATACCTCTGTAGCGTCCCCACCACTATACAATGAGATAGACAAGGGACATGACTTGTTAATTAGTACAATAATTAAAACAATAAGTAGTACACTAAGCAACCATTCGGCGAGGGCTATAGTGTCTCTCATTCTCACGTAGGCAAAGAACGAAAGGATCTTTTATAGGTGTTTGCTGTTTCAGAAATATGTTGATGGCATTTTTTTTTTTTTTGGTGGGGGGGGGGGGGGGGTACTATTAGCAATCAGGACACCATGGGTTATTACAGTTTACTGTTGACTGGTACGAATAAAAAAACTCTTCAACAAGAGTTCTCTTAAATTGAGGCCTGGAGAGAGTTTGCTTTTGGGGCGTGATTTGATTCCATAAGTTTCGAAATGTGTGTGGCGGTAGCAGAAAATTATGTTCTTGGTTTAGAAGTTTGGAGTTTCCCTGATTGTCTTGTATCCATACCCGATGGATTTGTATATATTTTGAAGGTCTCATTGAAACAATCCGGTAATCTGCTGTTGTACCAGTCATGCATAAAGATGAGAACTTGCAGTGTGTGCAGATCTTCAAATTTTAGAATTTGAAGTTCTTTAAAATAGTGGGTCGGTGTGCGCATTATACCTTTTATTTCCTATAATACGAACATGCCTTTTTTGGAGTTTGAAGATCCTCTTAGTAGCCGGTATATGACCCCACACCTGAATCCCGTACAATAAGTGGCTATGTATCAGGGTATAATACAGGGTTTTCATGGTATTTTGTCGCTCTATTTATTGCATACATGGCCCTGGATATTTTGGAACAAACGGCTGAGACGTGGTGTTTGAAACTCAAATATTCATCCATAGGACGTGTAATATGGATAACAGGGTCGAGTAATGCCGCAGCGCTAGAAGCAATCAGGGGAGAACTTGGATGGATGAGGATCAAGGACAGGATAGACCTATTGAAACTGGGTTATCTTAATTATTTGGTAAATCTCCCCGATAGCCGATGGTGTATAGTAATGTTCCTGGGAACTTTCAACTGAAATATCAAGACGGTGTGGATGGTCCAAGTGAGGGAGCTAGTAGAGAACTACTCATTGGAGATCTCTGACCTAGATGTTGGGGCAAACCAGGGTAAAAATATCGTTAGAGAAAGGGTCATGGAGGATTGTAACCGTAATTGGCGAGAGGGGGTCAAACCAAAGAGATCTTTGGGTGGCCTGCGTGATAAAGAGAAGCCTGGTTTTGTAGAGTACCTTGATGGCACCTTTGGGGGGTCACTGTTGTTCAAGCTGAGGTCGCGGTCCCTGGAGCCGAAGGGAAAAATTGGGAAAAACAGTGAAAAGGAGTGTCAGATGTGTAATTTGGGCGTGGTGGAGACCCTGGAACACTTTCTTCTAGAATGCCCAAAATACCAGTCTAAAAGAACAAGATTCACTGGGAGTATAATGGGGAAGTGGGATGGGAGAATGAAGGCCATGTGGTTAGGGGCCGACTCAAAGGAGAGGGTTAATATGCTAATCGGAGAGATTGGGAAGAATGGGGCAACAAGCAGTTCGTCTCCGGGTGTTGGGAAGAGAGAAGAAGGGTGGGAGCAGGGAGGCAGTTGGTAGTACAAGGGTAACCAAGGCCTTCTCATATGAGAACCGCGACAAATCAGTGGCCTGCCAAAGTGTTATTATTATGTGTATATAGTACATAATAACTACGGTCCAACTGAAGACAGAAGACAGAACAGAGGATTTTAGTGGTGCTGTACCGCTACGTACAGAATAAAAGTATTGAACTGTTTCCCACAGAAAAGGGGATATTTAGTAAACATAATCCATCGCAAACATGTTCAGAACAGAGGATTTTAGTGGCTTTGGACTGTTACACACAGAACGGGGACTTTGAACTGTTTACAAGTTATGTAGAAAACAGGTGATAAAAGTTACAATATGATCGGTTTCCAGTTTTGTATAAGGCATATGAATATAGAGATTATGAACTATTTCCAGTATAATAAGGCATATGATTTTAGTGGCTTTGACCTGTTTCCGGTTACGTACAGAACTGGGGATTTTAGTGACTTTTGAACCGTTTCCCAGTTATGTATAAAACCGAGGATTATAGTGAGTGACGTTTTAACTGTTTACAGAATAATATATTTCAGTAAACATTGTCCATCTCAAGAGCGGCTTCGAACTATTTCGTTTCCCAACAGAGGACTTTAGTGGTTTTGAACTGTTTCTCTGTTATGTGCAAAACAGAGGATCTTAGTCGATTTGAACTGTTTGCCCACAAAATAGAGGATTTTAGTAAACATAATCCAATTCGAACATGTACAGAACTGAGGATTTTAGTGACTTTGAACCGTTTCCCAGTTATGTACAAAACAGAGGACTATAGTGACTGGGAACTCGTCCCCTGAGTTTAATGTGTTCTATGTGCCTCCTGGCACATAGAACACATTGGAACTCAGGAGACGAACTGTCTCCCAGTTATGCATATGACATACGATTTAAGTGACTGACATTGTACTGTTTCGTAACAGAACAGATGATTTTTGTGGCTTTGAACTGTTTTTCATTTATGTACAAAACAGGGGATTAGAGTAAACATAATCCAACACTAACGTGTATAAAACAGCCGATTTCTAGGTGATTAGGGGATTCTTAGGATCTCATTTGACCATACCCTACTAGGCGGGTCCCCAGGTGACGGATGGGGAACGGCCTGCTGACATGGGCAGAATAGCTGTGAGATATATGAATAAGCTGCCCTGGACTAAAATGGTACGAATTTGTTTCCGCCATCAACTTGTTCTCCCATGAGGTGCGTTCCGAAGGCCCTGGAGGAAGGAATCCTGCTAGATGAGGACAAAGTGTGCCCCGGTTCGGCAATCTTAATTTTGGAGATACCTGCCCAATGAACTGGTTTGGTCCTAACTTCAGACGTAGACGGATGGTAGGACATACTCCCGTGTAGCCAATCGGGAGCCTCCAGAAAGGGTGTCACACGAAGGGGGGGGGGGGGGCACTTGGGGGTTATTCAATCAGTTATTCCCTTTTTGCAACATTTTAACATTGCCATTGTATACTGACTTTTCATGACTTTCTAAAAAAAAACACAATTGAACACATTCTACTTTATTGCACTGACTGGATTAGTTATGTCAGTGGCGTTTTGCATTAAACTAGTATCACAACATAATTGTGTGAATGACAAACTTCTGAAGGCATTACCCCACCAACACTCAACCGGCCAGTGGTGTATGAGTATGCATTACTCTGGTCGCGTGTGCATTCTGTGTACTCTTGGTGATGTTTGCTGGATATCCGCAACATAACCCCCTAGGTTGGGCTCGGAGGAAGGGTGAGCGGTATGGAATGACGAAATACAATAGAAACTAAATATGGACAATACAAAAAAAAGAAGCGTGGTCGAATCTTTTCTTTTGACTCTAATTCTAACTCGGATCAAAATAAAAAGCTGGCTAAAATTCATTATTATTTATGCGGCTGATGAGAATAAAAAGACATCCAACATGAAGCCGTTAAAGGAATGGCTGGCACCTTTAAGAATGTAAAAAAACTGATAACTGGTTTCTTATTAGTTGAATGTTTAAAAGAAACACAGGCAAAAAATTTACTAAATATTGATAAACTGGCGGATATGAATGTAAATACCTTCCCACATAGAACCCTCAACAACAGCAGAGGTGTAATTCGTACAAGGGAATTAGTTGGCATTGATGTTTTGGAAATAAGAAAGGAACTTCAATCGCAAGGTGTCCGGGATTTAAAACAGAGAGAAATTTATATATTTATTTATTGACACTTTCGACAGCCAGGTCATCTCGTGTCGGACAGTGTTACGGATGGAGGAAGCCGGAGTACCCAGAGAGAACCACCGAGCAACGGCGAGCAACTGCCAGACTCGTACCAACTCCACGCAAGCAGGGCTCGCTTTGGCTGAAGACAAGTGCACCATTGACGTACAGCACGCCTTAGGAAACAACCCCACCATGCCCCACGCGGGCAATTAGGTGTCTTGCTTAAGGACTCAACACGGTTGCCGCAGGTGGGATTCGAAGCGAGGACCTCTCGGCTTGCAACTTTTGATTCTTCTCAACCGCTCAAATTAATTATTTGTCCTTTGAGTGCAACAAGTCTTTGCAATGCTGCAAAGCCGATTTGCACTCGAGGGACAAAAAAAAGTTTTAAGGAGACCAGAGAGATAACAACATCTATGCCTGTCATGAATACATCACCGCCATCATATGCAGCAAACTTATCACATAAATAAATAAATAAATAAATAAATAAATAAATAAATAAATAAATAAATAAATAAATAAATAAATCATTGACACTATGAGTTTATTACCTCATGATAGATAGAGGTTACTGCTCTGTCAGATAAAATTATTGACTGCATTCTCAGATACTATGCGTGAGGTCAGTGCACTGTCAAATATATTTATGGACACTTAATTTATTACCACAATTTATGCTAAGTGTTCTGACAGTGTTTTCTTGTCAACTTACAGCAACAATGCTCGAGTATATGTTTGAATTAGATTATTGTATACGCATAATAATAATAATATAATAACACTTTGGCCGGCCGCTGATTTGTCGCGGTGGAACACAAAAGGTGGGTTACAAGTCATGCAGGATGTTGACTTTTCCTGACACCCGAACCTCACTTCTAATTTCAGTGTGCACAAAGTTTACAGCATTCTTAATTAACTTGCATTGATGTCGGTATTTTCTGAACATACTAGGTTACACGATGTGGCCCACATTTCATAAAAATGGCATAAAGTACATGATTTATCACAACTGGAATCTGTTTTACGCATAAAATAGGTGGCGTGTTGTGAAAACATTCCTCATTTGTCAATGTATATTCTTAACCCCTTAGAACCGAGTGCCGATTTTACGACCATGAACAAGATACTTGATACTTTCATTAAGTAGGGCGACTGCTAAATATACAGAACTAGATTGCTTTGGTCCAGGATATCACGAGAGCCTTCGGGTCTCGTGATATCCTGGACCAAAGCAATCTCGTGCGATAATTCTTAACACATTCAAACGTATGTGCGGTTCTGTTTTTATCACACTCCTCCCATGTAACAACCAGTCTACACGAAAATTGAACTAAAAGCATTTTTGCTGAATAATTGCTGTTTCCTTCATTGCCAACACTGTTAGTTGGCGGGGGGCCAATCCTAATTTGCTTTTTAATTTTTACGACATTCAATTGGTCAAAATCAATTGACACCGATCAGTTTCAGGGTCATGATGATCGAACTTCAAATATCCATTCAACTGCGTGGAATAGCACAACACACTTTTTTAAATAGCTAATAAGTTTAGCACACTCCATCATTATATGACCACTTGTGGACAGTATTTGTCAAGGAACAAGCAGTCAGAATGTTATTTTTATTTTGAAAATATTTGACGCGAATCTGATTGCTTAAATATCCCGCGTAAACAAATTTAAATGAGTAACTTGGATTTCGAAGCGATCGCGAATCCGATGCATTCAACTAATGATTGACGTGATTTATTTAGACAGGTTCCTTCTCTGTTTACGTTGGAAACGAAATTGAACGTGTGCGATACAACTTTATTTTTATTTACAGGCAAACGAGTGTTTTACATTAATATGTGTGTGATAAGTGAATGTATGGGATAGACCAATTAATATTTTCAACGTGCAGCCTAAAGGCTGCACGTTGAAACAATTAACTGGTTTACACCCAAATAATGAATATGGACTCTTCCATTTGCTGCCATTGAACTGACATGGAATATACCACCTGTATTCAGAGGGTTAAAGAGTCTATATTCTTTTCACCATTTTAAAATATATCATTTTGCTGCACTTGTTAGACTACCTCCCACGATGCCTGCCGTGGCCAAGATTACTTTTCACCGATCATTTTCTCTACTCCCCGCCCCCTCCCCTGTGTGCCTTTAGAATCCTCTTCCTTTTACCCTACGTGATTTTGAATACATCGCGCGTTTACCTTTGCATCACAACAAACCAAGCAATGCCTTAGAAACATATCGGTGTCTGGTGATGTTTGTTCCAAATATATAAACAGGCGTGCAGTCCGGTATGATATTGTGATGACCACATGTGCTATAAAAAAATCTTGGATGTGAACCCATTGAAATTGAGATGGTTGGAGTGAATTGTTTTTGTGAGCCTCTTGCACATAATGTTGATATTCTTTCTCACGGTTTTCTTCTTTAGATCGCAAGAAAACTCGTATATACATGCCATCGATTTGAATTCTTTAATTTCGTGTATCCCCTTGCTGTACCATTGTTTTTTCGGGATTCCATGAAATGAAACAGGTATGTACTACACAACTGAGACATGAGCTAGGCAGAATACAGGGATTTACTGTTATCTTAATACATGAAACCGGTGCATACAAATTCAGGATTGGATAGATTCACGAGCACGTCCGGGCAATAGGGAAGAGAAACCAGTGAAGATGTTACGAATAAATAAGTGCAAGCTATAAAATTCTAATGAAGTTGTTCACAATAAAGTGCTTGCTTTGAATAATTAAACTTATCCAATAAATAGAGAGTAATCGCTTGACTGGACCGGTTACGTGAAATAATTCATGAGAGTGAGAGGTGAGGTACGTTGTACAAACACGAGTGCGCGAATGAGCACGAGTGTTTTACAATATAGTCCCTCGCCTCGAATGAATTATTTCACGTAACCAGTCCAGTCAAGCGATTACTCTGTTTATTACTTTTCATTATTAACGATAATTATATTATTTAACCCTTTACCAAACGTAACGGCAAAACCGGCCAGCGCTATTCTCAAAAATCGCCAATTAATTTTCATTATTTTTTTCATTTTTTTCTCTAATACATAGGTTATGACCCCTCATTGGAACGAGCTCGTTCCAATGAGGGGTCATAACCTAAGTTTTTGAGACAAAAAATGAAAATAATAGTTATTCAAGAATTTTTTTACAAGTGTCGTCTGCTTTTCATTTTTCATGTTAGGTAAAGGGTTAAAAAAGTAAAACGATGAAGTCCCTATTACACCTACGGCAAAGCGTCTTCGTTTGCGCGCGCGGATACATGACACAATTGTTGATTGCATAATTCACTTGTGAAGTTATCGTTTATAATCAAACCCGGAAATCCCAGTAAATCACACTTTGGAAAGTAACAAATAACGATTATAACCTATTCGATGTTTAGATCCCTCTTCAAATGTGCATTCAATCGTGAATACGGATTTATCGGTTTCCCATGTGTTTCGATTTCTGCAAATGCCTTTTGTGTCACCGACAATGTTCTCATATATACAACTTCACTAAAGCGTCGGTTGTTATAAAAAATAAAAAAGGAGAAAGTATTCCAAGAGTTGGACTTTTCACGACGTTACAACCCAATTTTTTCACATGTTTTCGCATAAAAAGTGTCCCATTGGTCCCCATCAGGAGCCTAGCGAAGTGCTTTTTCGTTTGCTGTTGCAAGGTTCTACACTAAAATAGTCTGCAATAAAGTTCTAAATGATTGACATCATATCTATGATTATACGTATTAACAAACTTTGCTGTCTGTTGCAGGGAGAACGCAATACGAGCACATCGTGGGAGCTGACTGGGAGGGCAGAAACTGAATTGAAATGTATATAGGTATATCAAGGGAGCCAACTGCAGAAGAGAATCGGAAAAAGCATGTAATGCGAGATGGGGCAAGTTTTTCCTTTGATAATTTCCACAAACACGCACAACATGTGAAGAAACTAAAAGGATAGTTTTCATTGTAAATACATGCGAAAATTTTTCCAATTTCGGTTCTTGTTCCATGCCGCGAAATTGGAAGAGACCCCTTTCCCAAAAATATTTGGCATATCAAGGGAGCTAACTATACCCATCAACTTTACATGTGGATGCCAAAACGACCAACAAATTCAAGAAGAAAGTGGCATCTGTGAATTTCACGACATTTCTACATTTGTATAATAATGCACGCGCTCCTAACAAAATCTCCCCATTGTACAATCTCCTCTTATTAGTGGAGACATATGGTACATGTCTCCCAAAAAGGTTGTTTCATTTTCCCCGAAAGAAATGCACAACATCTTAACTGTCAGGGACGTGGCTAGGAGGTTTTCAATGAGGGGTGTTGATTTATGGAAATTCCAACTAGGGATGGATATTTAAAAGGATGGCCTCTAGCCCCATGTTTCAAAATGTTGACTCTGTGGAACTGTAGCGGTAGGATTTAGGGCATTCTGAGAATATTTCCAAGCAGTTTAAATGACTGCAACCAAATATCTTATAATCTATATACACAATTTGATGTTTTAAGACAGCACAAAATGGCAATTTTCCTGTTGCACTGTAGTCTGTAAGTAGACCCTATCTGCCTTCATTAGGCATTGTATCAATTACACGAATGCACATGTAAGGAGAATGCTCAAAAATCAGTATTCAACCAATAATTTATAAATTAATCATCTCAAATATGAGGTTATGCTGAGAAGTGAGCACACTAATCTTAACTCTTTAAACAACGCAGACGATATCAACATTTATTATTTTAAATATCATTTTTTTCAAATTTTTCAAAAAAAATCAACAAAACCATATCATGTGACCCCTCGTTGGAACGAGCTCGTTCCAACGAGGGGTCACATGATATGGTTTTGTTGAAATGTTTTGAAAAATAATATTTTTTCAACTGCTGAATTTGCATATTACGCGGGCGGATGTGGGCAATTCGTTGGGTAAAGGGTTAAAATAAACTCAGTGACTAACAGCCATTCATAATGCTTACAAAGTATGATTAATGAGTTAGGTAATTAACTCAGTCTACTATTATGTCACAATATGTGTGAGATATTAATTCAACAATATCAAATACAAATCAAAATGTCAGTCTGGCTATATGTCTTTCATGAGAGTACGGATTAATTTGTGGAATTAAACTCGACGCCGCTGCGTAGTCGGAAAATCTTGCGTTGTTCGATAAGAATTCTGTCTGTGGGAGTTGGCAGTTGAAATTTTCACGGAAATGTAATACCACATTCGGAAAAAAACCCTCTGTACAGCAATGCTTCGAATTTCCAACTGTTGGCAAAAATGCCTGAAAAACTTCCAACTATCCTCATTTTTGTACAAATATTGGGAGGGGGTGACACCCCCTGCCCCCCCCCCCCCCCCCACACACACACACACACGCACCCCTGTAGCTACGTCCCTGTTTACTGCAATATAGTATCTTCGTGAAAAAAAGGGCAAGTTTTTTCCCTCAAGTTGAAAATTTCCAAAAAACACGCACTTTTCCTGCATGCGAAAAGTTTCTCAGTTGGGGTTGTTACATGCCGCGAAATTGGAAGAGGCCTTTTTCCTCCAAATAGTTGGCATATCAATGGAGCTAACAATAATTATACACATTAACTTTTTACGTGGGGAGTAAAAGGACTAACAAATTCAAGTTGAATATGACATCTGTGATTTTCACGACATTTTTATAATAAAACACGTGTTCTGAATAAAAAAAGGATGTAAAATCTCCCCATTGTATAATCCCGTTACTAATGGAAACATATAGTACATGTCCCAAAAAGGGTGTTTCATTGCGCACGGCATAAGCCCCACCCTGAAAGAAGTAAAAAACGCCGTCTTTACTGTAGTATAGTGTCTTCACATTTGCCTTTGAGAACATAACTGTGGTTGATGATGAAGATATATTTATTTTCGAAGCAAAAGCAGAGCTGCTCAGTGCATTGACTTTTTCGTTGTGTTTCATGATACAAGTTGAAGAGATGAAGACATTACTGCTTTTCTCAACTGTGCATTCCATCACGAAATCATTCGATTCTCATCCGCTCCATTTTAGTTAATATGTTTTTTGTGTGGTTTGTTTTGTTGAGGAAGCTGAAAATGAACCTGATTCGAAAACAGAAACGATCATTTATGATCAAAATGAGACAATGTCCAAAGTTTAGTTCCATTAACAGTGATGTCACAAAATGGGGCGTGTTACGCAATGGCACACGAATATAAAGGGCCGCGTGAAGAGAATCTATGGGTATTGTTAGACAAATAATCTAAATCAGATGTCTTCTAAAAATACCAGTCCTGGCGAAAGGTTTCAGAGTAGATATAGTACTCGAAGCAATGAGAGAGGGTCGAAATTCTTTTGAAAGACTTGGGTGGATCTCTGCAAGACTTGGGTACATCATTGCACTCTATGCTATTGTTTGCATAAGATGTAAAATAAAAAAAAATGTGTGTGTATGAAACTGATGCTGATTTTTTTTACATAACTATGGCAATGATTGGGTTATTTTATCGGGAGGGTGGCACAAATAGATACAGAGGATCTCAAACGAGTGATGTTTGAAACGAGGTTGATGAATTTGATTCACAACGAGCCTTTAGGCGAGTTGTGAATCGAATTCATCAAACGAGTTTCAAAAAATCTTATATCCAAACATCACGAGTTAAAGATTCTGTATATCACATGAATGAATGTTTTTACACTTTTTATTTAATTCTTTGTCGCCAAATTCTCCCAAAACAACCGACAATCAGTTCGTTGGCTCAGACGCTTCACACCATGACGTCATAAATGCGCTTTACTTGCACCTGTTATCGTAATATAGTTCCTCGAGTATTTCAATTGTTACCCACTTTTCGTTGATATTAATGGAAATAGGACCCAGGCAGATCATTTAATATCACACTAAACAAGTAATATTTAATCAATTTGAAACATTGAACACAAGAAAGAGGTCCACTGAACATTCATTCCTCGTTCTCAGAATCTGAGTCAAGGACGCGAGCACGTTTCGCTGACGGGTTGTTGTGAATGTGAATTTGAAAGTTTCCACCATGAACATCTCTGAATAAACTGTTGACACCTCCGACACATTTGATGTTATTCTCTGACTTCGCCATGGAACTGCATGTTATATCAACGGTTTCTGAAAGTTGTTGATCCTGTGAATAGAAAAAGCTGGTTTGTGTTCGATATTGCTGCTATGGGAGCACGCGCCGATTAGACACTAGTTGATAATCAGGAAATAAGACATGTGTTGTTACGTCGAAATTGTGCGCTTAAAACACACCGGGTTGCACTATGAAAATCGAGCTTTGATATTTCAGTCATATGATCCCCTCAACCTGATAATGCGACCGACGTTATCTTAAAACACATTCGACACGTTTGATTTCAGGGCATACATGAACTCTTCGGGACCGTACTTCTCCCGAGTCCAGACCGGGAATTTTCAACGATTTAAAATTTCTCTTGATCATTCGGCTCTTTGTAGGGTCATTTTGTTTTCTCTTTTATTTCGGCTTTTCTTTGTTTGAGATTGTTTCATTTCTTTTTGCAAATCCACAGCGACGGGAGTTTCTCTGTTGTTCTGTGTTTCAGATTATTTCGATTCGTTTCTTTGTGTACGGGAGTTTTTTCTGTGTTTCTTTGTATCAGATTGTTTCGTTTTTTTTTTTTTTTCACTGGAGCGTTTTTCCTTTTTCTATCGTCTGGTCTTTTTTCTGTTTCGTCGCAGTATTCGCACTACCACCTTCCAGAATCATATGTTTGATCAAGTCTTCTATTTTTACTCACTCGCACCTTTCAAGCCCAGTTGGTGTGCCTCTGATATCAAGTCGGAACAGTTTTCATCACCGTTTCGGCACTTATCGCCTCTATCAAAATGGATATGTTCCTCATACTCGAAACCCTAGGAATGTTGGGATTTGTAGCTTATTTTTTTCTATCTGGAAGTTTGAAAATAAATCATTGTTTTTCTACTTCGTTTAATCCCGATAGAGATTCGCCGCAAAAAGAATATCCAGTCTCTCGCTCATCGTTTTCATTATTAGGTAATGCAAACAGGCAGAGAAGAACATGGCCCGAATAAAAAAAAAATTTAAACATCTCGCTTCCGATTTAATTAATTAATTGATCAATTCTCTCTTCTTTTATCCTAGCGGCACGGATGGCTGCCTTCGATAAAAAAGACATACCCGATCGCCGATTACAATGGCATTAGACGAGTCATTCCCGGTGTGAAGGAATACATCGAATGGAAAATTAAAAACGATTAAATTATTCCGCTTTGATAAACATAAACAAAAATAATCCAAATAACACCTAATTTTCTTAACCACATTTTGGCCAATTTTCAAATAAAAAGCAAAAATTTAGATTTGTGAGTCGAAACATTTATGGACACGAAATGACAGAATACAAGGGTGTTTTTTCGAAATTGTTTTTTCCTATGGACAATCCCATGTTAATTTCAAAGTCAGTGCTTTGTACTTTGAGGTGGTCCACAGACAGTAAAAGTTTTTAGGTGTAATTGCTCTATACACTAATTTATATAAATTAGTGTATAGAGCAATTACACCTAAAAACGCATTGGTGTTGGACCCCCACCCCCCTCCCCCACCACCTTCAGCAAGTTTATAAATGAGAATCTTTGGAATTATTCTTGTCTATTGAGCCCATTGGGTTCTAGTGTATGAAGTTTGTTAATCCAGAATGCTTCACGACCCCTCCTGTAAGCTGTATTTTGTTGATTAATTTGTTCAATCCCAATAATCTTAAAATTGTTTATACTGTGATTTTGGGTCAGAAAATGACGTGGTATCGGTTCATCCATAACCTCAAGTTTTATTCCACTCAGATGGTTTTGCATTCTCTCATACAGTTTTGTCCCCGTCTCTCCCACGTACACAACTTCATTGCACTTGTCGCGGAGAATCGCATATATCACATTCCTGGACATGCAGGTGATTTTTTTGCCTATGTGATAGGCCGTCCCGTTCTTGATTGCGAATTGTTTAGTTTGGAGCATAAACCCACAGATTGCACAATTTCTCTCGCATCTATCAGATCCCGTCCCTTGATTGTTGAACATTTTATTTTGCGTGCTATGGACTATGATATTTCCTAAATTTTTCAGTCTTTTGTACGAAATCTGGGGAGGTTTTTCGAATGCTAACTTCATGCGTTTTGAGCGGTGTAAAATGGGCATCCGCTCCCGCGTTATCTTTCCGATGTCGGGGAGGCGACGCGTGTAGGTGACCACAAACGGGACTCTTTCGCCGGTTGATTTGTTGGATCGTTTTTCAAGTAACTGTTTACGCTCGATTTGGTCGACCTTTTTTAGTTGTTCGCTTACAAACTTTTCGTCGTAACCTCTGGCATGCAGGTGTTGTTTCATATCATTTTTGTGGCATTCATATTCAGCATTATCGGAACAAATTCTTTTTACTCTTGAGGCTATTCCATATGGTATCGCTCTTTTAGTGTTTATTGGGTGATCTGACTTTGCCTTGTTGCCTTTGACTTGTTGCCACCCAAGGAAGATATGATACGGTCATCTTGCGCGTACTAGACTCGGATACGGGGAACAACATGATACGGAGAACATATCTTTACCACTCAGGGGAGATATGATACGGTGATTTTACAAGCAATACACTTGAATATGGAAAGCAACGCGTTTGAACAATTCGGGTCAAGGAATGGTTGAATGTGTGTTTACTACATGCGAACTCGCTTCTGCCTCTGTTACCAGGGCGAGGTTGAGATAAATGATTGAATGCTCCCAATTCTAAGGCTGAGAACAAAATTTGCGCGTGATAATGCGGAATATATCTCCACTTGTTATCATCTAAGGAAGATATGATACGGCATTGTCCATAATTTGCAATTAAAAACAGTGAACAACGTGTAATGCGGAACATATCTTTACTTGTTGCCACCCAAAGAAGATATGCATCGGCGATTTTATAGACGGGTTCGTGATTAGGAGCTAGGCGGCCACTTGCCAAATAATAAATCGATCTGTAAGACGTACGCGTATCTCGATCAGTTTTATAATCCCCATTCAACAATTAGGATTTGTGTGACGCTAAATTTTACGTTCCCATGACGCGATACACATTGGTACGGCACTTAACGTAACGGAATAAGAATTAGCCAAAAATGAACGCCGCTTAGAAGGAAGTAATCTTCCAAGCATGACGGCAAATTGACGAAGTTATATATATATATATATATTAGATCCCGAATCGCTTACACTCAAATAAATAATAACAACACGCGCGCGAAGGCTTACGAATAAATATAAAGAAACTGGAGTTATCCCTATTGTGATGGCGAAAGAGAGAGATATTCACTGCTAAATTCTCTTTTCGCAATACGTACTCTCTCACCATTCTTATTAAATAATGCATAGGGAGAGAGCGCTTCTGATGTTATTAATTCTCTTCTTTATCTCAGCGGCACGGCCGCTGCGTTCGCTAAAACGAATCTCGGAACACCGATTACAATGAGAATAGGACCACTCGATCGTCTTGTCATTCACGGATAGAAGGAATGCGCCAAGTGGCAAATTTGATTAATTTTTTCCACTTCAACAAACACTCAAAAATAAAAAGACTATGTATCACTATGGGGATGACGTCACAGCATGCATGTTTACGCGGGCTACTGTGACAAGCAAGCATGACGTAACTGGAACACGTGACTGTGACGTCACATGGGGTACCCAATGAGATCCCCCGAATGTGACCTGTATGGGTACATGACACTACTGTTCCCAAGGTGGCTGCGTTACTTGACTCTGTTATCCATCGATCCGCATCGTTTTGCAGAATCTCCACATTTATTCACTGCCATGTGGTTTAAAGGAGTCATGTCCGTCTCATTGGTTATACTTGGATGTCACACACTCTTCTCCCAAAAGGTTTTTCTAACGAACACCTTTTCGAAGCTATTTTCCTAGAAGTTTTAACTGATTGAATATTCCTTTCCCCATTGCATTATGTTTATTGGAAGTTATCCCTTTAAACCCTCGTTTCTTGGAATGGCATCGCCTTTGTGTAAACTTACAATGGGATGGGTCAGTCCAATATCAATATACGGGGGGGGGGGGGGGTGGGGATAAAATAATAATAGCAGTCTGCAGCCGTCTGGCTGCAGACTGCAATTATTATTTTATCATCAATTCCCCGTGTATAGACCTCTTATGACAAGACACAAAATGGGACGAAATTATGCCTAAGATCGAAAAATCGGTCTTATGAATTCAGAGGGTTAACATACAATTTCTCATAGAGGATTGCACGTTTGGTGGGGAATCTCGCTTTTGTATATGCCTCTACCTCTAACATACAATTTCACCCTGAAGTACTCATAATCCACCGTTTTCCAAACGGTTAGGTGCTTGCTTTCCTCCTAGCTGATAGAAAACTCACCCATCCCCTTTGAGACTCACCTACCCTACGGCCATACGGTGTCACTTTACCCTTATTTTCATTTAATTCAAGTCTCCAATTATCTCCGCACATCCCTTCAGTGGTTAACAGTTTCGACAGTCCCTCTTCACTTTCAGCTAACAAAATCATGTCATCGGCATTCAATAATCCTGGGATTTTTATCTCGCCAACATCGACCCATCTGTCCGTGCCATTACCTCTTCTCCTAAATCTATTATGTACTGTGAAAACAAAGTCGGGGACAGAATTCACGGTGCTTAAGGTGTTTCAAAAGTTGAATTCACTCTGGAGATCCCTGTACAGTGCATTCATGACACCGAACGAGCTTCCGTCAAATCCTCGATCCTCCATTTTCCTCCATAAGTTCTCCATCCATACTCTGCCATATGCATTTTTACACCTTAGAAACGTGTTCCTCTTATTGACGTTTGTTAACCCTTTACCTAACATGAAAAGCAGACGACACTTGCAAAAACAATTCTTGAATAAATAATTTTTTTCATTTTTTGTCTCAAAAACATAGGTTATGACCCCTCGTTGGAACGAGCTCGACGAGCTCGTTCCAACGAGGGGTCATAACCTATGTTTTTGAGACAAAAAATGAAAATATTTTGAAAATTAATTGACAATTTTTGAGAATAGCGCTGGCCGGTTTTGGCCGTTACGTTGGGTAAAGGGTTAATTCTATAAGTTGGGAGAATGACCAGTGACTTCTCTTCTTTTCCGGAATCCATTCTGGATTTCCCCGGGAATACCTCTTTGATAATCACTGCAAGCCTTCCAAATGCGTCATTGCAGAATAAGTTCCCAATATTATCAATGCCGTAACTTCCTTGGGCAAGACACTTCACCCCGATTGCCTACATGGGGGCACGATGACGCCGTGTACTGAGGCGTACTGCACGTCGATGGTGCGCATGTCTTCAACCAATCTAACCCTGCCTGTGCTGCGGTTTAGAGTTCAGAGTTACGATGTTGGAGAGCTGACAGCTGCTCGTCGTTGCTCGGAGGTTCTCTCCGGGTACTCCGGCTTCCTCCCCCCTTAAAACTGTCACGGCCACGATTAGCCATTGTGCATAAGTATGTGACCTTAAACACCAATAAATAATAATAATAATAATGCCGTAACTGACGGATATCCTTTTTTCTAATCACTTCAGTCTCCCCTATCTCCCTTTCTTTGTGAGGGCGCACTGTGGCTCAGTGGTTTCAGCATTGGACTTCAAACCGAAAGGTCCATGGTTTGAACCCCGCCTGGGGAAACTGCGTTGTGTCCTTGGGCAAGGCTCTTAATCATGGTTGCCCACGTGGGTGCATGTTGGAGCTGAGTACTAAAGCTTACTGCACGTCAATGGTGTACTTGCCTTCAACCAATGCTAACCCTGCTTGTGAGGAGTTAGTACGCTGAGGAGTCTGACATTACTCGCCACTGCTCTGTAGATTTCTCCGAGTACTCCGGCTTCCCCCAACTGTAAAACTGCCCGACTTGAACATGGCTGTTGAAAGTGTCGTTAAACCCCAGTAAATTAATAAATATGTATCGATGTTACTCCTTTTTCCTCCCCAGTGTAACCGATATGGTCATCTGGCATTCAAGGACAAATGGTATCACCCGAGAATCCACTGTTAATACAATGTTCGTTAAAGAAGTCTTCATTTTTGGTTGATCCAAATTATTACAGTTATCTCAATAACAAAGGAAGGTACACACTACCTTGACGCATGCCAATTTAAGTTTCATTCCTGCCATTGTTGCGATTTGTACATGCATCAGCAACTATGATATTATTTGAGTGAAAATCTATATGTTTCTGCCGAAATAAGTGCACAATGTGAATTTTACACAGGGAATTTCCCAATCTCTCAGGCCACCAGCATAAGTCTGTTCGGAATTCGATGGTGGTATGGGCTGTTTATTTACCCACTTTTCGTGGAGTTTGCGCGAAGATGACGATTGATGCAATGTGATGCCCCTTTACTCACAAAGAAATACTAATTTTTTTCCATTTGCGCTTCAGCTATCAATATTTCAATCAATAAGTATTTAATTCACCTTGATAACATCAAGATATTAACACAATTACTGGAACTTCGCAACGTAATCATATTAAACGTGGTTATAGTGAGTCTTTATTTCTCATGACAATGTCGTCAAAAGGTCGTTCAAATCAGTCCTCCATTGTGCGTTGATTTTTGGCGTTGATTCAAAGAAAATAAATACTTACAGCAGGGCTCAAAATAAGTGGTGTCGCGTCGCTTTTTGCTATGCAAAACTTGCAAAAAGCTACACAATGTTCAATTATGTATAGCATTTTGCGATACAAGATAATCAACTGCAGCCTATTAGGCTGCAGTTGATTATCTTGTATCGCAAAATGTAAATGAAAATTTGCCAGCAAATTTGAAAACTAGTTCACTGATGCTTTACTTCTGATTGTGGAACATTCCAGGCATAACTCAGATTAACTCTCCATCAGGCATCATTAGCAACTTCATATGTAAGATGAATTCTATTGGTTTAAATTCTTCCCGTTTTTACAACATTTTGCATAAAATGTCCATTAAAAATAACTTCAAGCCCATCAAATTAAAAACCCCAACTTCCATTTTGAGAACTCGATTGAACAACGAAGACGCCATTTGAAAATATCCAAGTCCTTGCAACCCTCAAAGGCAGGTCAGTTAAAAAAAAAACGTAGTAAATGTTTCATGTGTTGCAGATCATTTGGAAATGCCCAGAAATGGATGGAAAGTATTCTATCTACTTAGAAGAATTCAATACAAAACAGCATAACACAACTCTTGTACATGTGTATAAAAAAATAGCTAGGTAATTTTTACAAAATGCTATTCATTTTTTGGAAATGTATAGCATTTTGCTACGCAAAGAAAAAAAGTTATTTTGAGCACTGACTTACAGTATTATGTACAGATTCATTTGTCTGGAATATATTAGTTGGACGGAAAAGAGAACCTATGGTTTGCTTTTCCGACCAACTGAAATATTCCAGACGAGTGACTCTAAACATAGATGATGGCCTATTTAAAGGCTAGACTGTTTCAAATGACCCCACAACATCGAATTCCTTCCAGAATTTGACTGGTTGCTTGAGAGCAAGGGAATATTCCGGGATTGAGAAATATTAGATGACGGGTAGATGGGCAGCCACATAATATTGAATTAAACTCAGTCCTCTGACTTTGACTTGAAGAGAAAGGTGCACAGTTTTAAAATTCCGAAGTAAAATCTCAAGCTTCAAATTGTTTATGTATAAAAAAAAGTTTGTGTTAAATTAGCCGCGCGACTGGAATATGCAGTAGAGAATATAGAGTTCCTCCCCTTGCATTGTACGGCGGAACGTCTATCACAAAATTAACAGTCGCGATGACACCCAGTGAAGGCATTGAAGAAAAACAAGGAGAGGTGCGTTAAATGCGCTAACAATGAGTGATACAAATGTTTTTCACCATAATAACTTTTAATTTACACTTTGAGGTTTTCAAGACGGAATAAGAAACTCGAATATTATGTTGTATGAGGCTAAGAGTTAATTAAATTAGAAATGGATGAGCCGCAAAAAAAACAATTTAGATACGTACAGATTATCATAATAATGTGCATGTTCTGTGATTTGTATCAGATTCGAGGTGGTGTCCAGAATGGGATCTCAAGGAGCCGGCTTTGCCGGCGAGTTGTGATCCCATTCTGGACACCACCGAGAATCTGATGCAAAACACAGGACATGCACATTATCATGATAATTCATTTATCCAACAAACCTGTCACATAAACAGATTAAATCTTAAATTATTAATACAGTTTTGGGACATAATGTTGGGCGAGAAAAAGTTAAAAAAAAAAACAACATATTTTATGGAACAATATTGTTGTGCATTTTAACAAACAATGAGTAATGCGGTCACCGCAAATTTTCAAACTTGCGTTATAAAATTATTCACTCTCAATGTCACTTTCTATGATGATACGCTTGAATTTACAAGTGTGCAATATTAAATTGTGCAGTTTCTATTTACTGTGTGTGTGTGTGTGTAAGGGGGGGGGGGGGGGGTCATTTGCTATTAATAGTTCTGTTAATAAGGAATTTTGTTTTGTTTTGTAAGCGATCAGCTGAGTCAACAACTGAAATGCACATAGAATGTATTCATACGCCTGTTATGATAGCCCGTCGCGTTCCCGGAAACGAGTCGTTAATATGATACGGAATCAGAATGAGTCGTCTATGTGGTACGGAATCGGAACACATTATGTGATACGTGCCGTTTCTCGTGATTTTCAGGCCAAAATCTATATGATTGTTAGATAAATATGAGTCCCATATGGCACCGTATCCGCCAACTAAACGTCTATAACTAAAATAGTCATATGTTTTGGGATAGGTACATCATGTCGTCTACGGATAGATAAATACAACACATAACCATTGTAGACAGTAGATTGTCAAAGAAGTAGAGAGGGTTTTTACTGGATGTGCGTGGCCGAATAGATGGCATACCACGGTTATATCCTCCATCAAGTCCCCCAGCTGCAGCTAGTCACCTTCACGATGTATAGCACGTGGAAATTTTGGCTTGGATCCTAGTCAAGTGTGGTGGCTGTATTTGTGGCGTCAAGTTGTTTAAGCAAAGCAACGCATGCTTCTGATAATAAAAAAGGAAATTTAACTGAAAGTGCAAATAACGTTTACAAACGCTTTTACAATGGCAATTCCAACTGAACCCAAAATGATGATCCGCCGATGAGAGTACGTGTCATTTACATGTAATATGGCATTGAAATATAATCCAGAAATACACACTAAAACCTAAATTGTTAAAACTGACACTTTCAAGGTGTTAAACCCATTCTAACTCATAGGGTTTGATTTTAACACTTAAAGTGCAATGCTTTTGTCACTTAGACATAACAATCGTCAGACATCTGAAACTTGAATGGATGGCACTTCCCATGTGTCTAGCATTGGTGGTTCTTCCCGAATCGTTCATAATTTGATTTGCGCTTGGTGGGTACATAATTAAAAGGACACAACGCAGATGACGTGGATCAGGCTCGAGAGTTCGGGCCTGATCCGCGTCATCTGTGTTGTTTCCTTTTAAGTGTCGCTACATTACACTTGTCAAGTGGTATTATTGTAACACCTGTCAAGTTCTGGGATATCTACACTTGAACAAAGTGCTAGTTCAGCACTTAGTAAGTGTTAAATACAGCACTTCAAGTGTAGTTTTTAACACTTTAGTTTTTAGCGTGTATAATCCACGTAACGGTAAGATTTGAAATTCGTAAACCCACTTTCAGGGAAATAGAATGAATCCGTATTATCCAATAGTAACTTAATAAATAAAGTGCCAGTGTTTTTTGGGGTTTTTTTGGTAAATAGCGTGTATAATCCACGTAACGGTAAGATTTGAAATTCGTAAACCCACTTTCAGGGAAATAGAATGAATCCGTATTATCCAATAGTAACTTAATAAATAAAGTGCCAGTGTTTTTTGGGGTTTTTTTGGTAAATATCTACGTCCACGTGGTGGTAGACTTTATTACCATGACAGCTGTAGTCCAATACGACTTCCGACATTCAAATAAGCGTATACAATTTGTTATGGAAAGATTTCTCCATCGGACGAGTCACGTTGCAGAATAAACAAAACGACCGCCGTGGACTGGTCACGTTCCACGGATGGGTAATATTTCCACGGACACAATAATATTAGATTCCAAACACTAATTACCGGAATAATCATCACAAAATTAATCGATGAAGCACCGGGTGCAACCCGGTGATTCATCAATTAACATTTTGCTGAAGGTGATATTTCTTACCTGGTAAGCGCATGCGTGGGTATCACTGCCCATGCGTGGATTTTGAATAGTCAACACGGGTTGTACCTTAGATGTAGCTAACACATAATTCCTGGTTTTTAATAAGCGCGTACCGTTAGTTATAACTCGACTATGTGATCACATGTGGTAACATTGTGACAGACGTGGATGAAACATAATTATTGTGCTTCACAATAAGTGTGTACACTTAGCTGAAAACTGAATGCGACTCTGCGTTCAGCCTTTGTACCTTCCCCTAGACAGGGTTAACAGGGAAGTATTTCTTCTCCACATCAATCTGTGTATTTAATTAAATATTTCTCGATCACCTTCACTTCAACTCCCCCAGTGCGGTTAGTATTCTCAAATACATATTGTCGAGTATTACTCCTGAGGACACATTTTGTTTTTTCTTCCAAACGCACTTCCCAGAATGCGTCATTTTTAAATGAGGGATGGTGCAGAAACACAGGCAATAACAGTTATATAATTGTATGCTGGTGTAATCCGGCGACGTGCTCCTCTAGAATATCTCTATGAGGTCGAATAGTGTTTTAAATGAAAATTAAACGACATTCATTGATAAATACTAATATTACTGTAAATTATATAGAGAACAATCGCTTGACAGGACTGGTTACGTGGAATAATTCATGAGAGGTGAGGGACGTTGTACAAACACGAGTGCGCGAATGCGCACGAGTGTTTTACAATATAGTCCCTCGCCTCGAATGAATTATTTCACGTAACCAGTCCAGTCAAGCGATTACTCTGTTTATTACTTTTCATTATTAACGATAATTATATTATTTAACCCTTTACCTAACGTAACGGCCAAAACCGGCCAGCGCTATTCTCAACACTCGCCAATTAATTTTCATTATTGTTTCATTTTTGTCTCTAAAACATAGGTTATGATCCCTCATGGGAACGAGCTCGTCGAGCTCGTTCCAATGAGGGGTCATAACCTATGTTTTTGAGACAAAAGATGAAAATAATACTCATTCAAGAATTATTTTTTTGCAAGTGTCGTCTGCTTTTCATGTTAGGTAAAGGGTTAAAAACAAAACAATGAAGTCTCCATTACACCCACGACAAAGTGTCTTCGTTTGTTAGCACGGATACTTGACCCAATTGTTGATTGCATAATTCACTTCTGAAGTTATCGTTTATAATCAAACCCGGAAATCCCAGTAAATCATACTTTGGAAAGTAATAAAAATCTCTTTTTTGCTTGAAACCCCATGCTTAAGATAAAGTTTCGAGCATTATCAACAAGAACAAAATTAGTCACTCCTAGTCAAGATGTAACCATTACTAAACATTAAACAGACATGTTCCTCATCCTGTCGACTAAGATAATTTGTCTTTACGTTGTTCCTTCCACGCACAGATCCAATCTTAAATTTATAACTCTGTAAAATACGGACCTGCTCAATACCTGTGCACTACCTGACTTCTTTCGCAAAATATAACCAAAGGGAGCAAGCGTGGCGAATTTGCAAGACAAACTCTCTTCCATACCGATACTCCGCGGTTGTTTTTCACTGCGTACACTATCGCCAATCCGTCTCTATCACCGTGTTTCTCTCATCGCAAGGTAGTAATTTCTATCTCGCATAAGATACTGGGGACCACCCATCATCAAACTGTTACAACAGAACATCTTGCATAACTGTAGCCGATGCGTTAGTGTGCGGTTTAAATGGTCGTGACTGGTAGATTTGTCGCAAAATCAGTGATCGATGTGACATGAAATATCCAAATATTCTATTCCAACTTGACATTTAGTAGACTTTGCAGACAACCCTGTTTACGTAATCTACTTAATATCTTCCACAACGTTTTCATGTTCTAGGGTGTTGTTCCGGTAGATCGTCTATATAATGTTCTGTGTTGTCGCACCCTCTAAAGCTGTGTTCTCGCTGTAGATTTTTATGGTACGTTTTTTCCAGTAAACGACAGCGTTGGTGTTGATCGACACAAATCTGTAGGGAGAACATGCAAGACGGATGACTTTCTTTCGATTTTTGACTGATACGATTTTTGTCGAATCAATCAAACGCGTTTGATTTTAACCCTTTACCCAACGTAACGGCCAAAACCGGCCAGCGCTATTCTCAAAAATTGCCAATTAATTTTCATGATTTTTTCATTTTTTGTCTCCAAAACATAGGTTATGACCTCTCATTGGAACGAGCTCGTCGAGCTCGTTCCAATGAGAGGTCATAACCTATGTTTTGGAGACAAAAAATGAAAAAAAATAGTTATTCAAGAATTTTTTTTGCAAGTGTCGTCTGCTTTTCATGTTTGTCTCCAAAACATAGGTTATGACCTCTCATTGGAACGAGCTCGTCGAGCTCGTTCCAATGAGAGGTCATAACCTATGTTTTGGAGACAAAAAATGAAAAAAAATAGTTATTCAAGAATTTTTTTTGCAAGTGTCGTCTGCTTTTCATGTTAGGTAAAGGGTTAAGTTCTTTTATCGAAAGACTCTTCGATTTGTCGCAGGGATTACGGCTGGCCAGCCTCCAGAGAAAAATCGCACGACAAAAGCCCATAGTGAGAACAGCCTTCAGATTTTTGACATTCGATCGACAAAAGGCGTTCGAAAAAAGACTTACGATAGAATCTATAGTGAGAACACAGCTTAACAGAATTCTCGCCATCTAGTTGATTGAGGCGAGACTGTTTATCATTCCGATGGGCATTTTGTCAAACTGGTAACAACCGCTTGTAAGAAGTAAAAAAAATCACGACTACGAAAAATCCAACGCTAGGTTCACACTTAGTCATTTCAATATGAGTTTACTGTAGTTCATTAAACTTGACTGAGGTCAGGACCAGACTGCAGGGCCTATTAGGTATGGGTGGGGGGGGGGGGGGGGGGGTTCTTGGGTATTTTTACGCTCTAGACCCATAGAACTGCAAGAATCGAGGTCTGTAGGTGGAGAAAAATTTGAAGATGTGCTCCTATTGCGTTCGTACGACGAGGGCCTCATCCTGATAGGCCTACATTTTAAAAATGTACCCTGAATGGCGCCAGTTGAATGGGTTTTGAGTCTCAATGGAGCGTTAGGCATTGTAAGCCGAATGTGATTTTCCTCAGTTGACACCCAATGCAGACCGAAGAATTCAGAATTTTTAGGGTGTAAAAAGCTATCCCATGCCTCGCCCCCTCACCCCCCCCCCCCCCTCGAGGCTGGATTAATGATCAGACCCAGACCACTTCCAACAGAATACTTTTTTCCATAACCACTATTTTAACGAAGTAAAAAGAACATAGGTGGCGAATTCAATATACACGTTAAATACATGTAGTTTTACTAAAAAAATAACCAGATAACAAGCTAACTGGGGTATATATTAACGATTTGTGTTGGTTTGCTCCATGTCGACACATGAGACCAACTTACCCACTTCACTCTCAGTGCGCAAAAAGCGACGTATGACTGAACTGAGGAAGAAAAGAGGCGCACCGGATGAATCTGTGTTTTTCACCCGTACAGACCATCTCATCTGAACGCAGATATTTCTGAATTAGGTCGTTCTCAAATCGTCTCGGGGGTGTAGAGTTTAAACGTTGTTAAATTGGTTGTAAACTGGGTTTTTGCCTGTTTCAATGCCACAAGAGTATTTTTTGTTCCTTGTCAACACATGATCTTCAGAAATACGTTAATTTAGCGTTGAATATAGAACGAATTAAATATCAAACCATCGTTCATAACCCACCTTTCATTCATGTGAGTTCAGCTATTTATAATATGACACGAGGTTAAAACAATTGTACCAATACTGACCTATGTTCATACATTAGGTGATATAAAGTTACGAATGTTTTTAACAACTTTCAGATTGCCGTCATAAATAAATAATATTTTTAACAAAACGTTCGATTCAGTTCAATATTTTTTTCAAGATAAAACAATTTCTTTCGCGTGAAATTGTAAGTCGGTACAAAAGTTCACGGTCAATGACCTGAAACAAAAATATTTGTTTTCTGTCAACGTTTATGCAAGAACAACTGAGAATCCAGTTTGCGGGCATTAGAATGATCAAATACGCATATCCAAAATAAATTCTTGATTTTTTAAAACTATTCAGTTGAAATGTTACGACCCAAGCCTTAACTGAAGTAAGTGCAGAGCAATTAGAACCGATTTTAATACAAAATATGCATTTCTGTAGTCGTACGTGATGATTTCTCCCCAATTTAGAAAAGGCTCACAGTAAATCGTCCCTTGAAAAAAAGCAACCACATATAGTAGAGCGGGAGCCCTTTGGGGACACCCGCAGTAACACCTATTCAGAAAACGTCACGATTGCTCCTATCGAGAATGCCTTTAGCAACACTCTCATTCAATCACAAGCATTGTACCCACAGTCACTGAGAACAATGCAAAGGTAAAATCGTAATCAGTTATTTAACTTGTATCAAATCGACAAAATGTTCTCGCTATTCTACGAAACGGGAGAAAAGTATATTCTTCTGTACTCTGACTATAGCTGGCCGTTTTGGGTGACGTTTGTGGCAACCACTTTTGTTACAACAACCACGTTTGTTACAGCTCACCGCTATCGTTACAACATTTGCCCACTTTTGTTACAGCTCACCACTCTTGTTACAAAATCAACCACTTTTGTTACAAAATGAGCTCACCACTTTTATTACAACAATCGCCCATTTTTGTTACAATTTTTGTCAGCGTAAAAAATGAAGTAATCTGCAAGTCATGCGAGACTTGACGTTCATTCATGATTATCGGGAGTGCGGTTGCTCAGTGGTTAGAGCGTTGGTCTTCAGATCAAAATCTGATGCCTGTCCGGGGTAACTTGCGTTGTGTTCTTGGGCAAGGCACTTAATCCAAACTGCCAGCTTTGGAGCACCATTGTGCCATGTGCTGAGGCGTATCGCGCGTTGATAGCACTTATGCCTTCAACCAATGACAACTCTGATCGTGTGGGATTAGTACGTTAAAGAGTTGACAGTTACTCGCCGCTGCTCATGTTACTCTCCGGGTACTCAGGCTTCCTCGACACGTAAAACTATATTCGACACAATTTGATCTCAGCTATCAAAGTGTCATAACACACCAATAATTCAATAATGATTATCAAACCAAATCATTGTCGCGCAAGTTCAGCAGTAATGCCACACCCTTGCTTATTACTGGGTGATATAGTAACCTGCCATCTTGCGACATCATTGTCGTGGTGATATGTAGGGTATCGTGCGCATAGGCACACAAATATCTGAAATGGCACGTGACTATCGGTGCCAATTCTATGAGATTCCAACTCCTTGAGCCTTGGAACCTAGAAATATATGATGTTGACTTCTGGTCTTTTAACAGGTTCTCATGCAGGTTTTCATCTGTCGTCATCAATCACGTGACCGGAAGGGACGGGGTGAGGTTGCCCTAGCCCGCCTGAGCGGCCATCTTTTGACGTCATTTCCATGGTGACACGGGGTCTCACTGCTCATTTGCAGCGCGTGTTTCTAAGATGAAGCCCTCTTCCGGCAGCCATTTTGACAATTGGCGCCGTCATCTTGGTTGTCGGTGTAGAACGTGGTTGCTATGGAGCCCAATGGAAGTGTTCGACTGTGCGGGAGTATGCCCCGAAAGTTCTGAGACACCCCCAGAAGAGCGGAATACCCTGATTTGAAGGTTGTACTGGGGGGAGTGGAGGTTGTCCAGCCCGTTTCCAACTACTGTACGGTAGGATGTGGTTATTGTGGCGAGGATACCTTTTGTTGGACAGGGGCGTGTTCTGCAGGCGTGTTCGATTCAGCGCGAATTACCACAAACAACCCAACAACGACACAAACCTATCCCAACGTACCTTTTATTGGCCCAAAATCCCACCGAAACTTACCAAACGGACCTTTGTGAGCTTCATCCCACACGAGTACAAGAAGCCTATGGGGAAAGGCCTTAATGAGGTCCAAACTCATAGTTCTCACTGCCTCCTCTGCCCTCTTAGCCACCACCTCATGACCTTCCCTGCCTCATAGCCCTCACCTCATGGCCTCATCGTGTCCCCACAGCCGTCTAGTGAACATCTCCCGTATGAGGATAAAAGGTGTATGTGATGAAGCCTTAGTGAGACCCCACCTCACACCCCTTATCCTCATCTCGGTTCGAGTGATCATCATTAGTGAGAGAATTGATTGTGATCACACTAGTGATCATCTTCCCGTATGAGGTAAGAGGGTTGCAAGGTGAATCCCGGGTCACTGGGTGCAGGAGGATGGGGCTACTGGGAGGAAGGGGGGGGGGCGACTGTGTCGCTCTTGGCCAGGGTGTCTGGTGCCGAGTCATTTGGAAGGGTCCCCAGAACAGCTCCCCATGGATGACGGGATGGTGGATCACGTGGGGGGGATCTTCCGGTCGAAGTTTCTCCACTGGGTTTGGGTCGCCAGGGAACTGTGTCACACGTTGTCAGGATGCGGGAGTACGGTCCCATGACAGGTCTTCCCTGAAGGGGTGATGAAGTGTTAGGTCAAATGTGGAAGACAGGGACTTCTGGAAGAAGGGCGACTGTGTCGCTATCGCTCATCCCGTTGGGTCACCTCACTTGTGATCGCCCGCGATGATCACTAGTAATCATTCTCCCCATATGAGGATAAGAGGGGTGTGAGGCCTCACCTCACACCCCTCTTATCCTCATCTCGGTTCCAGTAATCACTAGTGATCACCACAGGCAATCACTAGTGACCACTAATGATCGCCTGTGGTGATCACTAGTGATCATTCTCCCAGTATGAGGATAAGATGGGTGTGATGCGAGGCCTCATTGTGGCCTTGTCTCATACCCTTTTTATTCTCATCTCGGCTCAAGTGATCACTAGTGATCGCCTGTGGAAAACCTTAGTGATCCCTTTACCCGTGTGAGGATAAAGGGATGTGAGGTAAGGCCTCTGTTCTGAGGTAGAGGCAGTATTTACAGCGGGTGATTACCGGGGAATATATCAGGGGCCTCGTAATGAGGCACACGTAAGCCTGCTCGGGATGAGGAATGGTAGCTGGTCGACCAAGTTAAAAGGAAACCGCAGAGGATTCTACTGCCTGAGGACGCAGGTCAGCCCACCCAAGCTAGTTATCATCGGTTGCACACGAGGGGACCCTACGAGACTTCTGAAACGATATATCTCTGGGGTCATCCGCTGTTACTCCTGCCTCTACCTGATAACAGAGGGCTCACCTCACACCCCTTTTATCCTCATACAGGGAGAATGATCACCACCGAGCAATGGCGAGTAACTGTCAGCTCTCTAACGTACTAATCCCACTGGAGCAATGCTAGCATTGGTTGTAAGCATGTGTGCTATCAACGTGCGATACGCCTTAGCACATGGCGCAACCGTGGTCCCAGGCGGGCAATTGCGATTAAGTGCCTTGCCCAAGAACACAACGTAAGTTACTCCGGCCATGCATCAAACTCACAACCTTCCGATCTCAGGACCAACGCTCTAACCACTAAGCAGCCGTACTCCCGATAATCTGACCATCACGTCTCGCATTACTTGCAGATTAGTTCATTTTTTACACTGACAAAAATTGTAACAATAATGGGCGATTGTTGTAACAAAAGTGGTGAGCTGTAACAAAAGTGGGCAAATATTGTAACAAAAGTGGTGAGCTGTAACCAAAATCGTTGTTGTAACAACAGTGGTTGCTGCAGACGGTTGCTGCAGACGTTTTGTCTCGCGACATCAAATTACAAGTGATTTGAAAACGGCAGCTAATAAAACTTTCGAAAAACTTATCGAAAATGAAAGGGCGTAATAGTCCAAAGCCACCACAAGAGACTACGCTGTAAGCTGTTAAATGCTCACACTGATGCTATTTTGGGGGGACGTGACAACCGTTATTTATTCTCAGTTCTTTATTCGACGTTCGTTGTCAGCCGATACAATTGGTTGATAACGAATGTCGAATAAGGACCCGGAAATATGTAACGGTCGTCACACCCGAGCTATTTTTACCATCCACTCATGTATCTTACTTCTCAGCAATTAATCTAACGCGTCGGTAAGTTGCGCGTGCAGTAAGCACAGAAACTCTCCATTGAAATATTTTGTTTCGTATTTTAACTTCCGAAACATATTTTTGACCTCTAACTGGAACTAGGTTTCTTAGCTCGTTGCAATGAGGAGGTCATTCAAATATTATGTTTTCGATTTTACATTCCTAAACATATCTTTGGCTCCTCATTGGAACTGGCTTTCTAAGCCCCTTCCAATGAGGGATCACTCTGATTTTAAGTTTTCTATTTTAACTTCCGAAACCTTGGGGATGGGGTGACCATCCCCTACTAGGCGGGTCCGTAGGTGGTGGATAGAGGAAGGCCTCTCAATTGTGCTTGTTTGCTGTGAAATATCTGAATACGCAGCTCCTGGCCAAAATGGTACAATCTTGCTATGCAGGCACCTTGTTCTCCCGTGAAGTGCGTTCCGAAGGTTCCAGGGAAGAAATCCTGACAGTTGAGGACAAAAAATGCCCCGGTTAGGGAATTCTCCATTTTGGGGATATCTGTCCAATAAACTGCTTTGACACTTACTTCAAGAGCATATGGGTGGTCGGACATGCCCGTTTTGGCCAATCGGGAACCCCCAGAATGGGTGTGGGGAGGGGGGCGCATTTGTAAGCCATTCAATAAGTCATTTCGTTTAATCAAATCCAACCGTTTACATTGAGTAATGACTTTTACTAAATTATTAAATTTTATCTCTTGTTTGGTTTTCTTGCAATGTTTATGTTACGTTACAGTGGCAATTTTTTGCAGTGTATTGTTAACCCTTTACGCAACGTAACGGTAAAAATCGGCCAGTGCTATTCACAAAAATCGTTAATTAATTTTCATTATTTTTTTTTATTTTTTGTTTCAAAAATATAGGTTATGGTCCCTCTTTGGAACGAGCTCGTCGCGCTCGTTCCAACGAGCGGTCATAACCTATGTTTTTGAGACAAAAAATAAAAAAAAACTAGTTATTCAAAAATTTTGTTTGCAAGTGTCGTCTGCTTTTCATGTTAGGTAAATGGTTAAGTGATTGGTTGAATGACCACCATCTGAAGACATGACGCTTCCACGCAGGAGATAATCAGTCAGTGGCATGTTTCGATATCGACACTGACTGAGTATACTACCCTAGCATAAGTGTGTGGGAAAACTGGGAGATTGGTGGGTTCACTGCATAGAAGTAACTCTCCCTCTTGTTGGACTCTGTGATGGGTGAGAGCCGAGGCAATGAACAATTTAAAAATCCATAAGGAAACTCAACCAAAAACAAAACGACCTTTTTATGCTATAGGACTGGGAGACTCTTACTCAGAAGAAGAATTGATAGCATCTTTGGTACCACCAGAAGATAATACCTCAAAATTTATTTTACTGAAATCAACCGAAGACAACAGGAAATAAAGTACCATAAATCCTTTTGCCCTCGACAAAAATTGCCAAAGGTATTGCAAGATCAGTTAAAGATGTCGAAAAGTTATGATGCACTTTTTCAATGCCCAAATCAAGTTCAGGCACATTACCTTCTGCACACAACTAAAACTAATTGATATCAACGTTAAGACCAATTACCATAAAACCCTAAATTCTAGCAAACGCGTCATCAGAACTGGAGAACTGATATGACAGAAAACGAAATTACTTTAGAACTTAAACCCCAATGGATAACGGCGGTAAAACGTGTGGAAAATTAAAAAAGATGGTAAATTAATTAAAATAAATACATACATTTGCACCTTTGATAGAACCAGAACCCCAAAAGCAAACTATGTTGGTTACATGAACGTCAGAGTAAATTTGTAAGTTACAAATCCACTTCGATGTTTCAAGTGCCAAGAGTTCGGAGACGGGCAGGATTCATGTCGGGGCAAGCTTACATGTTACAAATGTAGCTCAAATCACCATGGGTCATGCAATCAACGACACATGGATGTATCAACTATCAGGGCAATCACATAACATCATCTAAGGATTGTCCTGTTTGAAAGAAGGAAACGTGGATACAAAAAGAGAAATGCGAAAAGCAGATTAGCTTTAAAGAAGCCCGGGACATCGCAACATCAATATCCGGCATGAATCCATCAACACGATCTTACGCCTCGACTTTAAAACAAATAAAATCTACTGAATCAATTGCATGCCAATCTGAATTTACTTCGCTTGAACGCACTATTCAACTTTGCTACAATTTTTTACCATAGGAGACACCATTCAAACCCAACCCAGGTCAACGCAGACAACGCCAACTGCCCAAGAAACACTTGAAACACATCAGGAAAAACAACATGAACAGCACAAATCAACACCAGAGGAGAAAAAAAGAGGAAAACAGTAAATCAAAATGAAAACGTTCACACAAACCCATGCCTGAACGACCATAAAAATCGCAGCTGTAAAATCTGCCAGAGTCAGAGACGGAAACAAAAAAAAAGTACAGAGAATAAAGGAAATATCACCTGACAGGACACCAAAACACCTTCAGAATGTTGTTACGAACAACGTGTTTGAAGGGTTGAATGACATGGATGTTGATGACTGTATCAAGGCCATATTTTCCAACAAAAAGCGCATGACCTCGTCTCAGGGTGGGTCCCCGAATAAAAAGTAACCTCTGAAATCTACGGAGCAATTTCTCTCAAACGTCCACCATCAAAATCTCCAACTAAATATGGATAATAAAGAAAAAACCAATATAATACAGTGGAATTGCCAAGGTTTCAGGGCGAAGTTCAATGAACTGGACCTTATAAGCCAAAAATACAACCTTGGTGCTTTTTGCCTGCAGGAAATTCTTTTGAAGATGATTCGGTTTTTAACCCCTTACCAGACGTAACAGCCAAAACCGGCAAGCGCTATTCTCAAAATCGCCAATTAATTTTCATTATTTTTTCATTTTTTGTCTAAAAAAATAGGTTATGAACCCTTGTTGGAACGAGCTCTTTCAGCTCGTTCCAACGAGGGGTCATAACCTATGTTTTTGAGATAAAAAATGAAAAATAAAAGTTAATCAAGAATTCTTTTTGCAAGTGTCGTCTGCTTTCCATGTTAGGTAAAGGGTTAAGCATTGTACTTCGTATGATCTGGGCAGAGATAACAATGATCCTCACATTAGTGGAACGTCCAACTGACTTAGCCAGGACATTATTCACAGGACTGTGCTATTACAAATTTATAGACTGTAGCTGTACGCTTAACTTTATATAAAACTATTATCGTATCAACTCTTCGCCAAGCTTTCGGCACTAGGCCTTCATCAGAACGCTACAGATAACACAGCTACACCATCACAGCTTAGTCTCAAAACAACACAATTACAAATGAATCAGTTAGCGTCGCAGTTCCACGTGATGGTGTAGCTGTTTTATCTGTAGCATCCTGATGAAGGCCTAGTGCCGAAAGTTTGGCGAAGAGTTGTTACGATGCTATTTAAACGTTTATTATCCCTTATAGTATGGACATGTTTTGCTGATATTATAAAACTATTATCGTCTGTCCTATTTACGTTTCACCATGAAAAACCCTACAACTGAATAAAATCTTGAGCTATTGATAACTCCCAACTCCATACATTTTGTTTGTTATTTCAACGCACATAATTCACTTTGAGTTTAGGGTAATTTCTGCAGCCAAGAAGATGTAAAGGGTAAAACAGTGGAAGACTTTATTACAAAATATGACTTGTGTTTGCACAATGGCGGATCAGTCACTAACCTGTATTCCGTATCCAGTTCATGCACTTGTTTTGATATGTCTTGCTCCGAAGTGTTATGATAGTTCTATCAGAATTTATCTTTTGCTGAGTAATGTTTCGGTGGGCGAATTGGTGAATTAAAACCTGCCATTGTTGCACAGAGCGAGGACAAGTCTGTTTGTTTACCCTTTTCTCTTGTTCTTTTTTTCTTCTTGTTTATGATTTTTTTATCTTGTTTTTTGTTTGTTTGTTTGTTTTCTTTCCTGCGGTACATGGACATACTATACACTATCATGACCATGTGCATGTCCTTCAATTTGTATCAGATTCGAGGTCGTGTTTACAACCAGATCGCAACGAGCCCGCCAATACAAATTGTAGGACATGTATTTGGTCATGATAATACATTTATCAATCAACCCCCTTACATAAAGCCTGTTTTCCCCGTCTTTCAGTTTAAATTGGGTTGGAATTGGTCAAAATATTGAATTTCATATTTTAATGCGTAATTACAATGCATATAATGATTTATCATATGACTCGTCCGTTTTGTTCACTTTAAAACATTTGATATTTTGTTTTCATATTAATCAGTGATAAATAAAGCCTTCCGTCAATTTCATTGGTCAATGTCAAAAACAGACAATTTGATTGGCTGAACAAAATACAACTGGGCCACATTTTCATAATGTGCATAATATGAGTTGGGAGCTTTCATTGGTCAATTTCAAAACTGGACAATTTGATTGGCTAAACAAAATACAACTCGGTCACATTTGCATAATTTCAGTAGGGAGAATTATCTGCCCTATTTAGGGTGGGTTATATTGTATTAATTTTTTACCTAACGTAACGGCAAAATCTTTTTTTTAAATTTTCACTTTTTGCTTCCAAAACATAGGTTATGATCCCTCATTGGAACTAGCGTGTGGCGCTCGTTCCAATGAGGGGTCACAACCTATGTTTTGGAAGCAAAAAATGAAAAATTTTAGTTATACGAGGATGTTTTTTCCAAGTGCCGTCTGCAACTCAAGTTAGGTGATGGGTTAAAAAGTCATATTAAGTGGCTTATTTGTGCATGTGTGTCATATGACAAATAGAATATGAAATGAGTGTTTTTCTCATATAATATTTATGAAACTCGTCCGAATTTTCCGTTTGGGCTCGCCAGAGGCTCACCCAAACGGAAAATTCTTAGACTCGTTTCATAAATATTATATGAGAAAACACTCATTCCATATCCTCTATATATGTGATAGGGCGGTGTTTACCGGAAGTTGAATCTATATGATATGGAATCAGAATGAGTTGTCTATATGATTCAGAATCGGGACACAGAATGTGATACGCACCGTTTCTCGTGGTATTCAGGCCAAAATCTATATGATTGTTAGATAAAAATTAGTATTTCAAGCACTGAGTTGATACAATTATGCTGCCATTCAGTATCACATGATACCCTTGTAAAAACGTTTTTTAGACTACCTATCAGGTCACGACCGCAATCAACACTGACAACTGTAAAATCCAATTTCATGGATTTGACCAAAAAATACTTTCACCTGAAAATCGTGGTAGTATTAGCGTGCAGAGTAAATATAAACGAACCGCTAGAGTTTTAACAGCAACATAGACACTTAGAACTACGGAGAGTAAGACAAGATGAACATGGCGACACTAGAGAGGTCTCGAACACGCAAATTTTATGAGACTGATGTCGTGAAGTTCTAAACCAAAGTTAGTTTCCGACTGAACGGTGAGGGCTGCAATTGTATTACCTCCCCAACCCTTTGAAGTCTCCCTTTTCGTGCCTCTGATTAATAATGCGATAATTTAATTAAACAAAACTTATATTCCATGTATTACCAACAGATGAGTCGGGTCCGATTGTAATTCTTCCCCTTATCAAATTCCAGACCCATAATTAGCAACGTGATATTTTTAGTGATCGCGCAGCATAAATAGTCATTACTTCATCTCATTGACTGATGCCAAGAAGTTTTGTTTTTTTTCTTCTTTTTTTATCCAGTTCACTTCCAAAATTGATTCTTCAAACTATTCATGTTCGCATTTTGTTTTGTTTCTCCGCTTCCCATGGTTTCTACTCTGGTATGCCTTAATGTTATAAACAAGCGAAAATGGGATTACCCACTAAAATTCTCAGGATCATATAATCATTTCTAACTAACAGAAAAATAGGCCGATGAAATCGTCAGATGTGTACCCATACGCGCAACTAGTAGAAAGCTGTATGACGGAGGGCCACCACGGATGCTGACATTACGTACACCATACAAGGTATGGGTACATATAGAAATGGATTGGAGGAGTGTCTAATTTGATGGATAAAGGGTTAATATCTCCGGATCAAATTATCAGAATTACAAAAAAACTATACAGCACAGCACATCAGTAACCTGAATAAATATATAAAGAAACATGACAATCGGATTGATCTTTTTTGAGTTATCTCATGCCAAAGGGATTGGAGGAATTTTCAATTTGAAGGATAAAGGGTTAATATCTCCGGATCAAACTATCAGATTAACACCAAAAACTCTACAGCTTGGCACATCAGTAACCTGAACACAGATATATAAAGTAACTTGACAATCCAAGAAATATTTTTCAAGTTATCGAATGCCAAAGGGAAGGGAGGAATTTTCAATTTGAAGGATAAAGGGTTAATATCTCAGGATCAAAATAACAGATTTACACCAAAAACTATACAGCTCGGCACATCAGTAACCTGAACACAAATATAAAGTAACCTGACAATCCAAGTAATATTTTTCAAGTTACCGAATGCCAAAGGGATTGGAGGAATTTTCAATTTGAAGGATAAAGGGTTAATATCTCAGGATCAAATTATCCAATTTACACCAAAAACTATACATCTCGGCACATCGGTAACCTGAACACAAATATAAAGTAACTTGACAATCCAAGCAATATTTTTCAAGTTATCGAATGCCAAATGGATTGGAGGAATTTTCAATTTGAAGGATAAAGGGTTAATATCTCAGGATTAAATTATCAGATTTACACCAAAAACTATACAGCTTGGCACATCAGTAATCTGAACACAAATATAAAGTAACTTGACAATCCAAGCAATATTTTTCAAGTTATTGAATGCCAAAGAGATTGGAGAAATTTTCAATTTGAAGGATAAAGGGTTAATATCTCAGGATCAAAATAACAGATTTACACCAAAAACTATACAGCTCAGTACATCAGTAACCTTAACACAAATATAAAGTAACTTGACAATCCAAGCAATATTTGACAAGTTATCGAATGCCAAAGGGATTGGAGGAATTTTCAATTTGAAGGATAAAGGGTTAATATCTCGGGATCAAATCATCAGATTTACACCAAACACTATACAACTCGGCAAATCAGTAACCTGAACACCTGAACACAAATTTAAAGTAACTAGACAATCCAAGCAATATTTTTCAAGTTATCGAATACCAAAGGGATTGGAGGAATTTTCAATTTGAAGGATAAAGGGTTAATATCTCAGGATCAAATTATCCGATTTACACCAAAACCTATACAACTCGGCAAATCAGTAACCTGAACACAAATATAAAGTAACTAGACAATCCAAGCAATATTTTTCAAGTTATCGAATACCAAAGGGATTGGAGGAATTTTCAATTTGAAGGATAAAGGGTTAATATCTCAGGATCAAATTATCCGATTTACACCAAAAACTATACAGCTCGGCACATCAGTAACCTGAACACAAATATAAAGTAACTTGACAATCCAAGCAATATTTTTCAAGTTATCGAATGCTAAAGAAATTGATACGGACGCCGGACGGACAGACGGACGGACAGACGGACGGACAAAGGATGGACGAACGACGGATGGTCACCCCGGATGCCGGCATTATGTGTACCATACATAGTATGGGTACACATAAAAATTAAGGTGAGGTTTCACCACGACGTGTCAGAGGAAGTAATACTCTAAGCGGCCACACCACAGGGATCGGTCATACGCCCGATTTTTTCATAATATATGTGAATGACATGAAAAAGTAGGGAAAAACTACGTTGAAATATCGCAGTTCTTAGACGACAGATGGATGTGGACGGTCTGTAAGTCACGAAACATAATTAAAAATCGCCAGCATGATACCATTCGCGATGTTGAGAACTGGTGCGCCATATGGTGCATCGAGCTCAATGCCGCCAAAACTCAAAGAGTCACGTTCATAAGAAGCAAAGAAAAAAAACTTTCACCAGTATTGCTCGCCAGTTATACGATCACAAATTAGAAGCAAGCAACGAGGCTTAGGATTTATTCTGCATAGCAACCTCAGTCCAAACAGTCACGTAAACTCCATGACGATACGAGCTACTAAACGCATCAATTGTCTGAAGATAATCAAAGGTAAACTTGGGGAGCAAACAAAGACGTGTTTCTCAAGCGTTACAAATGAGAAGTGTTGGGGGGGGGGGGGGTGAGGGCAGACACCACAGAGTAGCCGGAAGCACCCGTGGAAGTTATTGCATTGGTAACAAATCATTTCATTGCCGTATTGGTGTAAATGTGTTTCGCATAGAACTATTCCCATATTTATTGCAGTTTATTACTTTCCAAAGTGTGATTTACTGGGATTTCCGGGTTTGATTATAAACGATAACTTCACAAGTGAATTATGCAATCAACAATTGTGTCATGTATCCGTGTGCGCAAACGAAGACGCTTTGCCGTGGGTGTAATGGGGACTTCACAGTTTTTTAACTCTTTACCGAATATGAAAAGCAGACGACACTTTCAAAAACAATTCTTGAATAGCTATTATTTTCATTTTTTGTCTCAAATACATAGGTTATGACCCCCCATTGGAACGAGCTCGACGCGCTCGTTCCAATGAGGGGTCATAACCTATGTTTTAGAGACAAAAAATGAAAAAATAATGAGAATTAATTGGCGATTTTTGAGAATAGCGCTGGACGTTAAGTTAGGTAAAGGGTTAAATAATATAATTATCGTTAATAATGAAAAGTAATAAACAGAGTAATCGCTTGACTGGACTGGTTACGTGAAATAATTCATTGGAGGCGAGGGACTATATTGTAAAACACTCGTGCGCATTCCCGCACTCGTGTTTGTACAACGTGTCTCACCTCTTATGAATTATTTCACGTAACCGGTCCAGTCAAGCGATTACTCTCTATTTAAGACTTATTTCAAGACTGGAGTCAGACAAGTGGTGCTTGTTATGTATTTAGGTGTGTTTGGATAGGCCGTACATCAGCAAATATGTCGGCATTTTGAATAGGTCAGTCCTTGGCTAGTGGCCGACGAGGCACTTTCTGGATACTGCTGACCATATCTGTTGCTCAAATCAAATCAGACCCAGTGTGCTTGTTGACTAATTTTAAAGGCATAATTGAACGTATCAATACTCCAGACTGGTTCGGTGATGTCGTATATACCCAAGTTGAGTATAGCGTACCATGTCTCCCCAATGTGGGAGTATGAGGGTTAAATGAATTTCCACCTCCTTGTTGGAGATCATAAGTCACATGCTTGAAATGGCTTGTCCTTGGCTCCATGCGTGTAGGTATTTATTTAACCCTTCGCCAAGTAGTCTTTCATAGTTCGTTGAATCGTGATTCGACATGTTAGCTATGCAGGTTCATAATTTCAGCCCATAATCTGGGTACTTCATTGTTGACATTGAAATGTATTGGTCTGGAGACAGTTAGGTAATTCAAACTAACGTTAGTTAAACGATACATGAGTTCGAATTTTTCGACGACCTTGATACAATTGGTGGTCTGTTAACCGTGATGTAGGCATTAAGTGCGCCTGTGATTTACAAAGAATAAGATTAGCCCATGTTACGCGACTCATACAATGTGTGGTTTGTGGATTTCAAGTAACTATTGCTTGGGCGCGTGTCTTTTTCACTGAGTGGACTCAGCACATATTATAACGTCGTGTAACATGTTTTGTTTGTTTCATCGCGTCAGTACCTGGCATGCGTAATAGTCGATGGCACTGGTGGAAGAGCAAGGGTGAATGGTTTAGCTACCCGTTTCCTCCATCCACCCCTAGCCCTCGCTCTTAGGCTCATCTGTGGATGCATGCTAAATTGTTGAATGCATGTGCTTTACTGATTGTTTTGAATAACACGACGTCAGGGCTATTAATGTTTTCAATAAATGGATGCTGTCTTATTATTAGGTCGGTACAATGTTTTGCATGTATAAAATCGTATCAGTTTCCAGCATGAAATATGACCGTTCTAAAAGGCGTATCAGTATGTGCTAGCTGCACTGTTGGAGGTCTGCGCATTCTAACCATTAGGCTCATACCATTGTTTAAGTAAGTAACCTTCAATGGGATATTATCTTTGGACTGAAAGCCACTGACCTATACATTTTATCCTTTCTGAGCTTGTGGAGCTTCGAGCTCGGGATAAAAAGCTGATTTCAGTGTGGTACATTAAAATTTGTGTTTGCTTCGGTATAAAATTTGTTTGACCTGAAGCCTATTGGTACTTGCCAGGAAGTTAATCCGTGGCCTGAGCAAAACCAACAAGTGACCTGGGCAAAACTAACATTCAAAAGCTACAAAGGGTTCAAAACCATGGCCTGCGCGTGGCACTAGGCACGCTCATGCGGACACCGATAAAGGAACTTCATGAGCTAGCAAAATTAGAAACTAGTGAAACGCGATTACAAGACGTACAAAACCAAACCCTCAAAAGACTCCAAGATATTGAATTAATGGTAGAACTAAACGAGCAATGAACCCTTAACAGAAAAACTAAATGAGCTAAAAAGCGCAAGACGGGGATATAGCTAGTTATCATAATTAAAGTAGCGTGACTAAACAAAACCTGGGGATTTATCAAAACTACTACAATTGAAACAAAAAGGCAGTGAGGATTACATCGCCAGTCAAACAACATTAAAGGACGGAGTTAGTGAGGACTGCCTCACCGCTTAATGCGTTATAATTTGCTATAACGTGTTGGGATGGGCCGGGTACTTGGTGTAAATAATCGGGACCGGCGGCAGGTGGCGATACGTGCAGAGCTTGCCTCTCAAACCAGTGGGATCTGCAAACAGCGGAAAAATATCCACCTGCAGTCGGGTTTTCCATCCCCGGAGAGTTATTTTCGGGGTGAGGAGACCGGTTTGCCCCTCTGCATGGGAGTTGCTGTTCTCGTCGGAACAGTGTACTTAGAAGGCAAAGCTAGCAAGACATCTTGGGAGGAGATCAAAACAGAACTTGAAGGTCCCGTGATATGGTTTTGTTGAAATTTGTTGAAAAATCTGAAAAAATAAAATAATGAAATAATACATTTGGATATCGCCTACATTGGGTAAAGGGTTAACTAAAGGATAGAGGTGCGGATTATATTGTTATTATTATTTGTTTTTGTTGTAATTAATGCACATTTATGTTCTTTATTGATAATACTTTTGATCAACATACTAGTACATACGTAAGTGTAAAGGTTTGAATTTAGAAGAAATACTCCACAGACGTATAAAAACACTCTTAGTCTGGCTCTAGACAATATCACTCAAACGTTTACATATATGTGTTCTTGGTGCAAGAATCCAATAGTAGTATACACTTATAACATAAAGAGTAGGTTAAGGGTTTTAACCACGAGGGTCTGCCGAGTGGTTAAAACCCTTAATCTACGAGTGGTTTAAATCTACCGGCCCAAGTACCTATTTGTTTTATTTATGCCATGCTCTTTATAAATAATCGACTTTGTCGCTTAAAATGGAGATAAAACGATTAGGAGACGAGCCAACACATGGGTTTGTTTTGTTTATATCTGAGCCGGTGGGCAGTACTTCCGACTTCAGGTGAATGCTTGATTGACAGCTTGACACATCTTCAAATTTGATTGAATTTACCTTGCTTTTCCAGTCAAATTCTTATTAACAATTCTTAAATTTCATTTTAAATATTTAATTGTAGGTATTTTAAACTTAATAAGTCATTGCACGTGGTAGATAGTATCGCAAAACGGCGTATGATTGAATGAAACATCGCGAAATGTGAAGGTATCGGTCAATTGGGTCATGCCAAAGGTCAAGTTGTATGTAGTTCCAACAATAGGTATAAATGTTTTTGACGGAATTCCGATTGAAAACGTTTTAACCGCAGTAGATTTACACCGGTAGTGGGGTTAAATGCTAAAATTTAACATACGGGCTTTTCGCAGGAAATAACATAGGTGACCATGGTATAATGTATGATTATTGTTTCATTTTACTAGTAGAGTGCAGAAAGCCCATTTTTTGGTTTATTCTAAAGTGCAGATATCACAGTTTAAAGGATACATATTATGTTGTCTCAGAAGTACTGTCCTGGCCGGGGAGAGGAAGGTAACCCCGGGCCCGGAACGTTGAGGGGCCCGGGTTTGGCCCAGAAGTCCAGAATTTTTGGATTAACCCCCCCCCCCCCCCCCCCCCCCCCCCCCATCCCGCAGCCCCAGTACAAACATGGCTCGGGAGACTGTATTTTAATTTTTTGCTTCGGTACGTCCTTTCAAAATACGGGCTTTCATGCCTTGTATGAACTAACCATTCCCCACAAGGTTGCGACAGTTAAGAAGATGGCTGTATTGTTGCACTTGACCAACGCTTGTAATTGTGGATTGCTTGATTCTTGAAGTTATAACTTTATTAAATCAACTTGACGTAATGAAGTTATCACTTTAAGAATATTGTACTCCAAAGCTATAACTCTTGGCCACTGGATACTCACTGATGAACTTGGAAATTAACGACATGGTACTAAAAACGTCATTTTGAAGGCCAAACGTGATTTTTTGTTCCAGAAGTCTCCATTTAATAATTGATTTTAAAATTTTCGGCACTCGTGGCACATTTCTTTGGCATCTGCATCAGTATCCCAACACTTTTGAAAGGGGCCCGTCACAGAATTAATCCTGGGGCCCGAATTGGGTGATATTACTTCATTTGTCAGACATCACATTAAAAATTCTAGAACCACAAAATAATTCAGCACTCAACCAGTGGACAAAAATTATTCACAAACTGGTTTCTATTCAAATTACTTCTTTTTTGTTGTTTTGAAGTTTATATTTTCAATTTCTCTTCGCTTCTATTGCTATTTTCTAGTCGATTGTTTTATCTCCGAAATCCCCTCCTCCCGGCTTCGTTCTACTCCTTCAGCGTTTATCTTTCCGTCGTTTTTACCAAGGTGGGTGACAGTAAAACGGCTGGCTAAGTCACCATCCTGTCCAAAACAAATATCTATCTCGATAGAGTTCAGCTACTTCATATAACTGTTTAATTGTTTTGTATTACCATTCATTAGTTTTGTTTTATTGTTTATTTATTTCGTCTCTCTTGTTGTGAATTGTTTTCTGCAAATAATACTAAACTATTACATCAATTCCAGGGAGCTCAAGGGAAGAGCTTCTCCAAACATAATGAGAACCACCGAAATTATAAACAAACGGAAATGGAACGGAACTGTACTGTACAACCCGGTGCTTCATTAATTAACATTTTGTTGATGATGATTTTATTACCTGGTAAAAGCATGCGTGAACATTACTACCCACGCGTGGATACCGTCCATTATTTCCAAATACAGCAAAATACTGCATTTTGATTGGCTGAGAGGTACGGTGTAACTTGCAATCCACAGTAGCTTTTTTTACACCGTGGTTAAACACAGTGTAAAAACAAGAAAACACAATAGCAGGGTATATGGCTAAAAAAAAGTACCCATTTTTAATTACTAATTCATACCTTCTGCTCGGTTATGTTAGAACAAAAATAAAAATTCAGAACATTTAATATTTATGTATAATAAAATATTATAGATATGGATGTCATTGGAACTGGCTCATTGAGCCAGTTCCAATGACATCTATATTTGTCTGGTTTTATTTAAGAAACTTGCAAAGTACAAATTTTCTGTCAGTTTTTGGCCACAATGTAGGTTAGAGTATTAAGTACACCAAAATTCTTGGAAATAAATCCGTTATCCTTGTGTTTTCCAGGGTGTATGGGAATTTACACCGGTTTGGAAACTCATACACCCTTCGGCTTCACCTCAGGGTGTATGAGTTCCCAAACCGGTGTAAATTCCCATACACTCTGGAAAACACAAGGATAACTAATAGTCCACGCCGGCTGTATTGTACTTCTACTTTTGCCACGGCTTCATAGCAGATACTCAGAGAAAATGTCTTTTAGCAAAGATTTTTTTCTATCTGACGGCAATTCTCCGACTTGTGGGTTTATTGGGGCAGGTGGAGGGGCGTTGTCGCCTGGCTCCACTAACTTCCGGCCTGCAGTCAAATGTTAAAACAGTAAGCCTAATTGCATTTCAGATTGGTTCAGTTGACGGAAGTTTAGTTATAATGTCGGATGTACACGGATTGTTTGTGTAATTGAAAGCGTTTTAGCAACTGATGGATAAACAATAAAAATAAATGTAATAGTTATTTATACGACATAAGACAATCAATTGTGTTAGATAACAGTGTACTCTACGGGTGAACGATGTGTGTGTGATTCTAAATCATCGCCATGGAGACACAAAAACATAACCATTTTCAAATAAATGTGGAAACCCTTTACAGGGAGGTTTGGGTTTTTAACTAATTTACTGAGGTCTGAGGACATTTTCAACATCCAGGATGACATCGTGTCAGACAGGTTTATGGATAGAGGGAGTGGAGTTTCCGGAGGGAACCACCGGGCGGTAACTGCGAGTAACTGTCGGACTCTCTAACCTAATTATCTGATAAATTTCAGGATTAGCATCAGTTAAGACAGTTGAAGACGTCAACCATCAACACGCAGAATTCCTTAGCACACTACGTTGTCATTCGCCTACCCGCGCAATTGGGATTACGTGTCTTGTAGACCGTGACCAGTGACCACCATCGCTTTCCCGTTCGGAAATAAGGGCCCGGAATGGTGACTGGGGTAAACAAGGTTTCACATCAGTCAATCATTTTGAGCAATGACTAAAACCTGAACTATCTTTTAAAGAGAGGTGAGCCAAATTTAGGGAGAGGATGGACGCTGTCTCTGTGTTCGCATTCAAAGCCGTTGACGTCACCAACAGAAGACCCCGTGCACTTGAATGAGAAAACGCGATGGAGACCTGGGCGTATTAAAAACTTACAGTATAGCCATACGAATTACTCATTTTCGATTTGAATCGAACCTCGAATTGGAACGTGTTTATTTTGTCCCTCGTTGACCTAGCATTACGACCTACCCACGGGCTAGAGTACAAACCCTCTTATGCCAGCAATAGTCACTACTCGATTAAAGGATTAACGTCAAATTAAGTCGGTCGTTTTTAATGGACCGTATCCCAGGAATTAATGAGCAGGTGCTATTTTGCCATTGAAGCGGACCCATAGTACCATAGTAAGTGAGACATTGTTGCGACGGAAGGGGGATTTATCAAGTTGTGGCTAGACCACGAAGCGGGGAGTTATTGTGGGCTTCTGTACCATGGTACCATAGTAAGTAAGTGACCCCTATCGAACCTACGACCTTTCTTTTGGCGTTTTGTAACTGTAATTTACGAGTGTTCACAATCACTACAATGTGGATTATTGCACGTTACGCAGGCTGAATACGAGTTTATGAAGATTTGGACGAGGGCAGAGCTCAGAACCAGAGGACCAGATAGACTGCTGGTGTTACATTGGCGAGAATGCCGTCTGTAATAGGCAGAAACCGGGGATTTTGATTTTTCAGAAAATCCTAACCGGCAAAGATACTCCTATTCAACCGAACATGCATTATAGCACTACGTACTACTCTTAGAAGTAGAATTCTGGAAGAATCCGTACCAAACATGTGGGCGTTTTGTGATTTGGGATATTTCTAGGGTCTAACTGGATAATTAGATTTACTCCCCTTCAATCGAACGCACCATTGGAACATGTCCGCGTCCTATTAGAGAGTTTTGGGTCACATAGCAACCAGGTGCCACAATATATACCAAGATGGCGAGCTCCAGTAAACAAAATGGACGATGGAAACACGTATCACCCTAACAACACACACTGTGCATGTGCACTGACACACCTATCACTATGCCGATGACGTCAAAAGAGAGTCGCTCACGCGGGCTGCAAGGACCACCAAACCTGACGTCACTGGATCAAATGACTATGACTTCACATATAAGATCCGCCATGAGAGCCGACTGAATAGGGTCGATCTCCACATCTATTACTCATGTCTATTATTCTTAGTGGTAATGCAGTTGCAATTGCCATCCATTAATCCAATTCGTGCGTAAAACCTTTTAAATATTTCAATACAGTAAGATAATGTGAATGATGAGTAGGAAATTATATAATAAAGTGCCCATTAATGAAAGAGGTAACAGAACTGATCCGGTGTGAATGTTTACAAGCGTGAACAAGAACGTTAATGTAAGGACTTTTGTTCAGTCTCACAAAGCAGATTTTAGTTCGCTCATGTTTTTTTTAATTACATACTGGGCGAATCACCATTGGACGAGGGTATCTACAATTTTTTGAAATATTGGCCACTATTTTATATGCTCGAACGAAGCCATTTGAATACCACTTGTTGCTGTGTGGCAATGGCTTCCTTATACTTTACGTTTCTGTTTCTATTTCATTCTACCAGAGGTTGTTCGGTAAACATAACAACAATCAGTGATACGAGGCAGCTCTATGGAAGCTTGTTTGAAACCTACTCTCCAGTTTTACGTCCTGTGAGGATATCAAACACCACAGTGCAGATTAATTTCGATTTTGGATTTATAGGTGTTGTGAAGCTTGAAGAACTCACACAGTCCTTGTGGACTACAGGCTGGTTGTCTCTAGTTTGGCAAGATGAATTCTTACGCTGGGATCCTGACAAGTATAACAATATAAAGGATTTAGTAATACCTCGAGAATTAGTTTGGAAGCCGGATATAGCATTGAACAACTTTCTGGAAGAGGTTCCTGAGCTACAGAAGAACGCTTATAATGTCCATATCACGTCAGACGGCACGGTTACGTGGCTTCCAGGGACAATTTTCAAAAGTACTTGCCAAATTGACGTCTCTTTTTTCCCATTTGACACACAGGAGTGTGAATTACTTTTTGAAGTGTGGTCGGAACAAAGCGACAATAGTGTGGAACTCTATGAAAACTCGGCCCAAGCGGACACGTCATTTTTGCAACAAAATGGAGAGTGGGAAGTAACCGACACGGATATTGAGAAACGACATTTTCTTTCCTCAACCCAGTCTCTCAACAAAAGTTTAATATCGGTGAAAATCATTATGCGGCGGCGACCTACATTCTTCGTTTTCAATGCAATCGGACCAGTTGTGATACTCAATTTATTAAATTTAGGAGTGTTCAAAATTTCGATTGATTCCGGTGAAAGATTGTCATATTCGATATCAGTGCTTCTCTCGTTTGCTGTGTTCCTGAATTACATATCTGCATTCCTGCCGAGGAGTGGTGAACATTTTTCATATTTAACTATCTATATTGCTATAATATTTAGCCAGAGTGCTGTCATGGTGGTCCTTTCTATAATAAATAATCATATTCACAATGGGCATGTATCAAAGTGGTTCCAGGTATTAATAGTAAGAAGAATGATTCAACACAGGAGGCACGTTAGCGTTTCACGGCGAACTCAGTCACAGAAAGAAACTATTTCTCTCCAGCGTTGTAACGAAGCGTTTAAGGAGGACGACACAACAGACGCAAATAAAGAGAAAGAGAAGAACACTAACTGGCCAGATATAAGTCAACGGTTAGATGACGTTTATTTCAGCATTTTCCTGTTGTTTTTCTCAGTTGTAAACTTGTGTTTTGGCTCTTTGGTATACTTCAGATGAAAGGCCCCTTGGTGCTATGTCGTAATGAAAATATTTGCAGCATAGCGTCACGAGTGAGTCGTCACGAATGACGTCCAAAGATGGTCGTTCTGGCGGGCTACAATGACCACCTAACCTGACGTTACTGGATCTTGTAACCATAACGTCACGTATGAGATCCGTCAGGAGATCCGACTGAATAGGGTCGATCTCCACTTCTATTGCCCATGTGTATCATTCTTAGTGATAATGCAGTTGCTATTACCATCCATTGATCAACTCCATGCTGCGTAAAGCCATTTAACCCTTTACCTAACATGAAAAGCAGATGACACTTGCAAAAAAATTCTTGAACAACTATTTTTTTGTCTCAGAAACATAGGTTATGACCCCTCATTGGAACGAGCTCGACCTGCATGGCTGACCATTTTCGTCACTGAAAGAAATTTACAGGAATGTTACCGCCCCTTCATTTTCTAAAGCTGGCAGTAAATTTAACACTAAGGGAAAGGGAATTTCATATAATAATTGAAATTTCAAAATGTTAGCGATGTTGCATTATCAAAATGCGCATCATTTCAAAAACTTCAGAAATTGTCCAGTAAGGTAGTATTATTTATTTATTTATTAGGGTTTAACAACACTATAACAGCCAAGGTCAAATCGTGTCGGTGACAGTTTTACGGGTGGAGGAAGTCGGAGTACCCGTAGAGAACCGCCTAGCAACGACGAGCAACTGCCAGCTCCCCAACATCGTAACTCCGCACTACACCACAAGCAGGGTTAGATTGGATGAAAACATGCGTACCATCAACGTGCAGTACGCCTTAGTACACGGCGTAATCGTGCCCCCATGTGGACAATCGAGGTTAAGTGCCTTGCCTAAGGTCACAACGCGGAAGTCCGAATCGATCGCTCAGACGGTCACCCATCCAAGGAGTAATCGGGCTCGAGGTTGCTTAACTTCGGTGATCTGACAAGAACCGGTTACCGCAACGCTTTCCCGTCCACGCAGAAAGGTAGTATGACTATTAGTCTCTGTTTAAGCCCTTTTAAAATAAGAAAACGGCGCTTTCACCCCGTTTTGGTGTTCTGTAGCTTTTTCTGTTTTCTGTTTTCTTCCTATTTTTCTTCCGGTGAAGAATAAAAACTTACAGGTTACTTTAAATAGCACATTTGCTAAACAAAGAACCAAGGTCGAGATTCACTTAGTTGCTTCTAATTCGCTTGCCATAAAAAGCCAACTTTCCTTTTTCTAACTTTTAACCCTTTACCTAACATGAAAAGCAGACGACACTTGCAAAAATAATTCTTGAATAACTAATTTTTTTCATTTTTTGTCTCAAAAACATAGGTTATGACCCCTCATTGGAACGAGCTCATCGAGCTCGTTCCAATGAGGGGTCATAACCTATGTTTTTGAGACAAAAAATGAAAAAATAATGAAAATTAATTGACGATTTTTGTGAATAGCGCTGGCCGGTTTTGGCCGTTACGTTGGGTAAAGGGTTAACAAAACAAAACAACATAGAGCTCCGAGAGCTGTCTGTTGTTTTCGTTTATTAAAAGTAACAAAAGAAAAGTTTGCTTTTTTCTACTGATGTCAAAAATATTTTCTAAACAGCTGCATGCTTCTTAATTGGACCTTCCCCGTCCGTCTAATAATTTTGGGGAAGATAATTATCGAAAGTAGATTTTCATAACGAGATAAGCCAGGGATGCTTGGATTACAGCTACAGTACGTGTTATTTAATTAAGGAGTTGTGCTACGACGACTACATGTATATTTTTGTATGCACTGGTTATTACTGTTCCCAAGAGGTCTTGAGTTTTAACAATAATCACGACAGTATGATATTCCAACTACATTATCAAGGCATGCCTTCGACGAAGGCATGCCTTGATGATGTGGTTGGAATATTAGTTAGTGGGGGCTTCCGGCATCACAGTGTGAACAAATCAGGTTTACACCATTCAACCTGTCATCTTCACGACGCCTGTTTACGAGATAATATTTTAGAAAGAGCATCGCTACTTCTTATCAGGTTCACAAACATGCCCCATGACGTCATCACGGGAGGATTTCGTGCACATGCATGCGAAAATATGCTAGCACCAATGGATCCTTGGGTCATTTACACTGAGAGAGAAGCAGGAAAACAGAGTGTTTGTATTTAACCCTTTAAGACATTTTTATTTTCTCCCCCCACTATACATGAAACATACGCGTGTCCCGGGTGAGACAGCAGGGTGGCATATTTCTATCCCACCCACCCCACGTGACATACTCATTTGCATATTTTATTAGGCCGCCGGAACTATTTCATCATCGTCTGCACAATTGTAAATAAACAAAATGGCTTCACGATTGTGTTCGTTGATTACCTATTTATCTGGTCCTTGTTGTTATAGACTCAATATTTAATTATTATTCAAATATTAAACTTGATTTGTTTCAACCCCATGTTTATCTGCAGATTTAATAATATCACTGCGCGGATTTATCGATCGATCAATAATGTCACAATGCCCTTTACATTAGAGTTTGACATGCGCAAATTCATTAACCCCTTAACGGACAGTGTTACAAATCAATTGTTTAGTATATACCTATGGTACATACCTGACTTTTGTACGATCTTTCCGATGAAATTGTTCGTTTTTCGAAAGGACTACGACTTGATAAATTGGGTATGTCAGCAGGTGACCGCCAATTATCTATAATGACGTAATCCTCGTGTGTGGGGAGAAAAATCAACCTCGATGAGTCTGAAGGTGGGAATGGGGAAATCTCACCCTCGGGACAAGACATCTGAACCAGACCCTCGGCAAGCCTCGGGTCTGGTTCAAATATCTTGCTTCTGGGGTGAGATTTCCCCATCCCACCTCCAGACTCATCGGGGATCATAATAGCGAACGAAGAGAGCATAATGGTAACGTGTGTGTATGTGTGAAAATATAAGATCGAAATTTAGAATATTTCAGAAAAATATATAACCAAAAATAGGAGTCGAAGTTGATCAAATTGTATTGTTTTCATTGGTAGAAATCGAATTAGATTTCTGAAAAAGGAACAGGTGAACGTGCAGGAATAGCGTCACCCATAGATATCGGATATGGCGTCATCTGACAGGTTCAGTCAAAAATCGAAACCACAACAACACAAAAGAAACGCAAGTTGCGCTGCATTTGTCGTTCATTTTTTAAACTTCAATTGCTTGTACAAAAAAAATCAAAATTGTTGGTCACAAAGTCGCACGCTTGTTAATAAAATATCTAAGAACAAGTGTGTCTGCAAGAAATTCTATAATTTTAAGTATTTTCCTTTCGCGAGACGTTTAAAAACGACAAGTCGATGTTTTCTCGCATTTCTCATTTCTGACACTCTTTTTTGTAAACGAAAGGTTTACCCCTCTTATGACGATTTCCTCTGGAAGATACGTAATATACAATTAGAAGAGGGACACAATGGGATTCCTGAGACTTTGCTCTTCATTGCAATGCATTCACTGTTCGGATAGTATTTTTTCCCCTTTTTTCTGACGCAATAAAATTTTTTGAACGATTTTTTCCACTTTAATATTTATCAAGAAGTTACGGTACCGATACCTGGTAGGCCTAATGATATTTCGAACACGAACTTTTCATTTTTGAGGTTTTGAAGTGATACAGTGTACAGAAACTTACACCCAAGCACCTCCACCGCAGTGGAAACTCCACAGAAAATTGTTGCTTCTTTCGGATTGACCCACTTTTGCGTCACGCGGTGCTTCTTGTAACGTTGTATACCAATTTTGGCTAGGAAAGACGGTTTGCCGTCTTCGGGCTGTGATTGCAAGAGACAATACGTGTACACGCAGTGTTGATACATTTTGTTTTTGAATATAAAATCATTCAGTAAATAGTTCATGACTGATTTCTTCGAAAGATAAGGAAGATCGAAAGGTGAACTACTGTCGTGTTTGATCAGTGACCGAGTCTGATCAAACAGTCAGTCTGTCAGTCTCCAAATCCAATTCCAAATGCATTTGCAATTTAATTTTAAGGCGACCAGCAAAATCGGACTACAATTACAAATTAAATCGTCGGAATTCCTAATTCCATAAATTTAATACCAGACAATTTTACTTACACTCACTGATACTGAATTCATTTTCTATCTGATCCTTTTTACATGACGTTTAACAATCCAGTGGCGGTGCCACTGGAGGGGGATAGCTGTCCCTCCCACTCCCCCCCCCTAGTCTTTGTAAGACTGTGACCCGGGCCCTCCTGGCCCTCACAGTCTTTGAGAGACCCGTTCAAATCTAGTCTGACTAAAAATGAAAGAAACTGACGGCATTTGGGTCGACTCAGTTCACGCTTCATATCGAAGACACAAATCACATAATCAACATTCTACTTGTCGCACTCAGCCCAAATATAATTTATTTACGTGTCTGCATCATTTTTTAACGCAAACACAGCATCAAATTCAAGAAATGTTGAAAAATATCCGACTTCAACACGTAAAATAACATCATGTTTCAAAGATAAACAAATTCTACTACGCATGCGCACAGATACTGTGCGCATGTGTAGTACAATTTGTATATCTTTGAAATCGGTGTTTTTTGACGTGGTGAAGACGGATATTTTTCAACATTTCTTGAATTTGATGTTGTGTTTGCGTTAAAAAATGATGCAGACACGTAAATAAATTATATTTGGGCTGAGTACGACAAGTAGAATGTTGATTATGTGATTTGTGTCTTCGATGTGAAGCGTGAACTGAGTGGACCCAAATGCGGTCAGTTTCTTTCATTTTTAGTCAGACTAGATTTGAACGGGTCTCTCAAAAACTGTGAGGGCCAGGAGGGCCCCGGGTCACAGTCTTACAAAGACTATCCCCCCCCCCCCCCCAATCAAACTTCAAATTTCTATCTGACCGTGGTTTTCCCACCCAATTTCACACTGCAAACGACACACAACAATACACGTCATGTCGGGTGTTGTAGAAATGTTCAGATATCGCTCCCACTCCCAGGGCCTCCAAATAGGCTATAGAAATCTTTCATGGGGAGAACTCCATATCCCCACACACGCGAGGGGGAGATCCCGTTCCCTCCGCCAGCTGTAAGGCCTGTGGCATTTGGGAGATTCCTTCGCCATCTTGACCTTGTACCCCCACCCCCAAAAGTCCCTCATAGCTTACCTAAGCCCCCCCCCCCCCCCTCCAAAACAAAAAAATATTGAAATCTTGGCGCCGTCACTGTAGCGATCAGTCGGTACCAAGAAAACCTGTGATGGAAAGACAATGTGTTGATCAAATTTGCAGAAAGGGCTACATAAAATTAAGCTACATAATGTTCTAACCAACTTGCAAGTTAACAATACAACCACAGATTTGGGTTCGATAGGGGGTGATTGATGTCCCCCCCCCCCCCCAAAAAAAAGACCCTTTCCAACCTACTTAGAACCTGAAGTGTTGAGGTTGAATGGGTGAGTGTATTTGTTGCACCCCTCTCCCCCCCCCCCTCCCCACCTTTCGGAAAATTTCAACCTGCTTGAACTACATGTACTTGAAAATACAAGAAGTGATATGGAGGCAGAGTGTGGGTATTTTAATTAATGCCTCCACCCAAATCCCATCACAGATTGCTGAGTTATGAAATTTGAAAGTGGTAAAAAGTCAGAAATCTTTGCAAAAAAAAAATTGGGAAAACAATCTTTTCTTGCTGCTAAGAATTCACCATAATTAGGAAATTTTCAAACACAAAAAGAAAAGATGCGATCGGAAATTCACGCTTTCAAGACCATGAAGAAATATTTGAAAGGGGTAACAGCATGCACGCAGAATTCATCAAATTGTTAATTGTACTTTCTTAGGGTACTGCTAGAAAACCTCTGTGTGGATGGTGGGGGAGGGGCATAGAGAATAAACTAGAATTTCACAACAAGACCATAAAAATATACAGAGTCGTGGCAAGTAACTAGATTTTTTGGTGAATAGTAATTACTGTGAACACTAGTTAGAACATATTGGCCGTGGTGATGGCTGGGGGGGGGGGGGGGTGCTGGGGGGGGGGGGGAATTGTAATTTTGAAGGACCATAACAAATTTATTTGAAAAGAATGTTATGATGGGCAACAAAACTTTTGCCAAATTGTATTTATTGATGTCGGAAGTAGAAAATCACAGGGCTGTGATGCTGCTGGATTATTTTCTTATGACTTGGGTCTAAATCCTCCTAAACAAGTCCCTTCAGGGGTGAAATCACAGCATACCACTCTGAATTTATTAAGTTTTTTGCGGGATACTATATTTTTTTAGAAACTACTGTATAATTATTTATTTATTGTTGTTTAAGGTCACATACTTATGCATAATGGATAATCATGACCGTGACAGTTTTACGGGTGGAGGAAGCTGGAGTATCTGGAGAGAACCACCGAGCAACGATGAGCAGCTGCCATCTCCCCAACATCGATACTCCGCAATGCAGCACAGGCAGAGTTAGATTGGTTGAAGACATGCGCACCATCAACGTGCTGTACGCCTTAGTACACGGCGTCATCGTGCCCTCATGTGGACAATCGGGGTTAAGTGCCTTTCCCAAGGACACAACGCGGGAGTCCGCGCCCCCAACTACTGTATAAGAACCTGTTCAACTCATAGACGGATTGCACCCCAGGGATTTGTGTTGTAACTTTTATTGTTTTGTGAGTTCTGTTCTCAAAAAGTGTGCACAATAATTGTTGTAAAGGTTTGTGATTTAATGGTGATCTGCTCTCTCCAGGATGTATCTCTTCTCCAACTCCATGCTTTTCCAATTCCCACCTCTATTCTAATTCTATATTCATATTCATCCATTGACCAATGTCGCCATGTTTTTTGTGTTAACTTTATTGGGAATATGATGGGGGGTATACTCCTGTGACTGTCATCCATATAATAGTATGGTGAGGACTAATAGTACAGGGTGGAATATTATACTGAAGTTACAAACTGACATCATAATATTTCAAAGTGCCATATCTTGGATAAATAACCTCAAAATTCCAACATAACTCCAACTATCTACAGCTATGGAAGATGTTAAGAATTTAGTCCAAAACAGAGCATTATGAGAATCCAGCCTGGTGAAATGAATAAAAAATAGGGGATCAAATCAGAATAATATGGAGTAGAAAATACAAAAAAATATCAGTACTACAGATATGATAATTTAGAACATAGGAGTAGGAATCAGGTACTTTCCCGACTGATGCGCCTTTTCATTCTTCTGTTGCCTTTTTCACTCAAGGATTTATTGTCAATCCCAGTCAGCAGCCTCTTTCGGATTTTGTACTGCTTCTCAAAGCTATCAAACTTTCTCATGCAATGGGTGTTACATGTTCCAAGCAGCACAGTGAGCACACTGCTCTGGTACGCATGGACAGTTCAGGCTGCTGAAAGAAAGGTTGCCAGCTTTGAGAGAGTGGCCTTTTGGGAGTATCAGTCACAAGTATTTAACATTATTTTCCCCACTGTGCAGCCTGAGTTGTGCATGATATTACAAAACAAATAGTTGTTGGTTTGAACAATGAATAATAGTACAAAATGAAACCAAAATGAATGAATGTGCATATTTATTAAATAAAAAATTTAATTGAATTATATTTTGTCACCTCATGAAATAGGAGACCCATCAGTTCAATATAAAAGAGTTTAGATTTTATTTTCCCGCTCTGACCGACTTCGACCCCGTAAAACTGCCACGGTCACGATTACCTATTGTGCATAAGTATGTGACATTAAAAAACAATAAATAAATAATTAATTCTAAAGGCGGTGGATTCATTACTTAATGCTATGTTGTGATCAGTTTTGCATATAAATGTTAAATTTAATACCTATTTTTTTCAAATTATACCCCTGGCAAATAAACTGCTATGAATATTGCCATGGACATTCTATTATTATTTTCTGGGCACAAATTTACTTTTTTCTAAAGTGTTCAAAATGGTTTTGGCTACGAAATCACTTGGGTACGAAATGATTTTGGTGATGGGTATGGAATTACACACACCCAATGACATCCTCTGTATATTTTTTATTCAAATTTACAAAATACAGTACGTGGAGAGTGGATTGTAACAAAATGACCCGTGGGGTGGCGTTATCACCCAAAGTATTACTTTCAAATTCTGCACACATGGACAAAAAACGCAAACAATGCTTCAGCCAATGGCCCTCCGAGTGTATGTATTCATTGGCTGGAACTTTGCTTGTGCTTGTTATGCTTTGCAACAAATTTGCAATTATTGCTTGGGTGGAATCTCCACTCTGCGAGTGATTTAGTGATAATACACTCTATACGTACTGTAAGTTGTAACTACGTTCGCACTTTAGGTAGCACCTATTTCATATTAATCCTGACGTTCAAACGTCACTGAGAATTCAGTATCTTCAATGTTTTTAAAAATGCGACGTCAAACGTCGGAAAGTACAAATAACAAGATATTTTTCACATTAGTGATTATCTGGTTGAGGGCTAGATTATTTTTGGTGGTCTGAATTTGTTATTCAAAACTTGTTTTATTACAAATTATTGGAGAGTGCCCACAGGCACTCTCCAATAATTTGTAATAAAACAACTTTATATAAAAAAAATATATTATTTGTGTTTGACTGAATATGAAATATAAGCAAGGAAAGTGTTGGCTTTTGCTCTGGTATCCTCATACTGCAAGGATACCAGAGCAAAAACCAACACTTTCCTTGCTTATATTTCATATTATACTGCAAAAAATTAGCGCAATTCTTCGGTTAACTACCGTCAGATGACTGTCAAATACAACGGTCTCGCGGCCGTAAATTAATTTTAACGGTGTTGCCGTAGAAAAACCCGCGAATTTGATCCAATGAACGTATTTCTCCCGTAATGCAGTCCAATTACGTCACACGGCGGTAAAAATAGTGAATTATGCGATCGGCCTTGCCAAATGCCACTCTGGAAGTCGTCATTCCCAAGAAGGACGCCCGATGCTTTTGAAGACGAACAACAACGTATTACTATCAATTTGTAACTTTGTTGCCAAGTTAATCATGTTCACTGCAGTCTTGGACATGAAAATCAAATAATGTCAATTTTTTATGCCTATAATTGTTTCGGTAATCATGCAGAATAGCAGACAGTTCGTACTGCGTCACCGATATTACATGGATGTTATGGCTTGTGGCCACGGATCTCGCTAAGACCGGCATACCCAGGGATTTGTTTACCCTTTTTGGTAAAATGCGGTTCATGATGGCTTGAAGTAAATTATGGTTTTCAGTTGATTAAGGGTCATGTGACTGGAACTCTGCCTCCGGTCATTTTGACCGTAATTATTGTGATGATAATTTTTAAGGGAAAATAAGGCAAATGATGGTTGATATTTTTTACGGCCATATGACCGGCAGCTAGTTTCCAGGAATATGGCCGTACAAATAACGGCAAACCGTGAAGAAAAAAGTTACGGGAATATACGGCAAATGACAGTTAAAATTTTGTTTACGGTTTGCCGTAATGTTTACGGTCATATGCCTGGAAACTAGCTGCCGGTCATATGACCGTAATAAAATACGGTAATTTTTTACAGTGTAGTGGTTTCTAGCACTCAACCAGTTAAGAAGTCTTGACAGCAGGATTATGTTGGTATTTTAAACTGCGATAAAATTTGGCTCAACGGTTATCATTGAGCACTATTCGGGAGAAAATAGGAATTTGAGGTTAAAACATAAAAAATCGAAAAACAATAACAAAACAAATGACCACAAAATAGCAACGTGCTGTTTGCTTTCGTACGTTATAACACTTATAAAAAAAGTATCAAAGGGTTAAATTAAACATAATATTTCGTAGGTAATAACACGTACAAAAATACCAAAGAGTTAAAGGAGCGGAAAATAATTCTAGTACTTCTTACTTGAAGTTTCGAGTCCCGTCAGTGATGTATTGCAGTTAATGAGTCACCAGGAGATTCCTCAATTCCTGACAACCCCCTCCACCTGGACAAGCCTCCGAAGACAGTTGAGTGTAGTTGATTTGTCACTCCTACTTCCTCAGAGGTGATGGATGTCACACGAAGGAACAAGCATATCCCCTCTTTCGATAAAAAAACAGGGCATCAAAACGTGTTTGAGAAGAACAATGACCTCTTTGGTACATCGAGCTAACATGGTTTGAGAATTCGGTTTGAAAAAAAATGCCCAATCTGTTGCAGGCGAAATGAGAGTGAGGCAATCGCCTATCCGTCCGGCTCTATTCTTCAGCTTTGTGCATTTGGGCATTTTGGCGTTTTTCATACGAAAGACAGCCTTTCTTGTTAACCTTTTTCTTTCTTTTTTCTTCTGAAAGACAAGCCCTTTTATACAAAGTAGACTTCCCCAGAAAGAAAGAAGTAACTAGTCGCCCGCACCAGGCATGTCAAAGTACCGCCGGTACCAACATAGCCGGTAACTCTCCCGTCGAAACCGGTACCGGTGCCGGGACAAGTCAACAAATGGATGACATCACAATCAGATGGGAGAAATTCGTATTTAAACTGACCCAGTCTCCAAGATGGCAAAGCTTTACAAACATAGCATTGTACCAATTATTCTGCGATGACATCAAAGTAATCATCAAGCACGAAAATCGTGCTTTATGATTACTTTGATGTCGCCACAGAATAATTTCTTTGAAGTAGCGGATAACGGTGCTGTTATTTTCTTTGATGTCACGTTTGGAAAGTTAAAATGATCGGCCTTATCGAGGTGGTGGTGTAGACAGAACATGCCCCTTTGGAGTGTTTTGATATGTTCATTCACACAGGAAGTATGTCGTATAAGTGTGCCATACACAATTATTACCCTCGTTCAGTAAGGAATTTTCCCATAAAATAATTTAGTTCCGGTACCGGCGGGAGATAAGCTTCAGTACCAGTGCCGGTTGGAGAATGAGGGAAGTGGCGGTGCAGGTACCGATACAGGTACCGGTTGACATGTTTGGACCGCACCCTACAGTGCCTCACGCCAAAATATCGCGGGAAGACAGTGATCTACTTATAAATTTGAACGTGACTCTCGTCTCACCGAATCATCAGAAAATTATGATTTGTGCATTTGACACTACATTGGTAATGGCGTCGAATCGAAGTCCCACATCATTAAATTATCGATACAATTCACAGACATGGCGTATGGTGCATTTTACCGCTAATTATTGTTCATGGTTTCAATCCATTTATTCAGAACACCATCTACCCAGCAGTTAGCATTTTCTCTTAAATTAATGTCTGAGCAAGGTTCACGCAAACGGGTTCCATGGTGGCCAAGTGCATTAAAAAATTCATTTGGCACCAAAATTTCAGCATTTTGCAACAAATCATGAAAAATATTGTTTAGGTTACAATACACTAAATGTTTTGCATTGACGACATTTTCCTGACACCTGAGCTTATAAAGCTCATTTGGGGAAAAATAAATAGGGGGAATAGTCATGTATCCACTTAGTATATCATCTAATTAAAAAAAAATGAACAAGAAAAAATATATGTTGCCGTGTGTGTTTCTTTGTGTTCAAATCCAGCGATTCCCCAACTACCGTCCAGTTTCGCACTCAACTGAAAAGGCATATCTCACCTAATTTTTTACTGCTCGCAATTTTGAAGGGACAACGGGTGCAAATATATTAATTCTTTTCCAAAATAGACATTATGATATTTTATTGAGGGTTCCAAATACATAATACCCCAATCAGCTGATCTCCTTCATTTTACACTCTATTTAATGTTTGTGGGCGTTTTACCTCAATATGGTGCATTGTAACCTATTGACAATATAACCTATATGGCCAACTGCGAACAACATCGCATATTCTATGAAAAAGTATTTTAGTAGTAGGACAGGGTCTAGACGACCTCTATCTTATGGACCCCGGCTGGTGGACCCCGGAAGTGACGTCATACCGCAATGTATTATGGATATCACGTGGTTGTCATGGTAACCCGTGTGAGCGGCCATGTTGTGACGTCATTGTCATGGTGATGGGTGACGAGAGTGCGCATGCGCAGCTCGTGTTGTTAGGGTGATACGTGTTTCCGTCGTCCATTTTGTATGAAGGGAGCCGCCATCTTTGTTTCTATGGTGGCACGTGGTTGCTATGTTACCCAAAGGCTTCTTACAGGGCCAAGAGGCCTGTAACAGGTATGTTCGATTTCCTGGGAGTATTTTCCCGATTCGTAGAATTACCACAAACAACCCTACAATCCCTCCAAATCACCGAAATTGACTTTATTTACTATGGATTCCCCATTTTATCGGTGTAGCACGTAGTGGTATAGTACCAAGTCGGTACCTGGGGTGTGTTCCTTTGTAGAAGAGTAATTTTCTGACTTACAATTTCCCACAGAATCCTCGTTTAATTACCCAAAATAAACCCGACAAGTTGTACTATTTCTAATTCTTTAAAGAAAACACCTGTGGCTATGGAATCCCTTTTTGGTCGTATGTGCCTATGTGCTAGGGCACATTGTGTCACATTGTGCCTTTTCACATAAGCACATATCGGCACTTAAAGCATGTGCTCATGTGCTAGGGCACACTGTGCCACATTGTGCTTGTTCACATAAGCACATATGAGAAAAATGGATTCTCCAGAAGGTATACTAGACCGGTATCCTCAAATAATACAATACCAGGCCATAGGTATCCTTAAATACCCGTATGTGCCTATGTGCTAGGGCACATTGTGTCACATTGTGCCTTTTCACATAAGCACATATCGGCACATAAAGCATGTGCCTTTGTGCTAGGGCACATTGTGTCAAATTGTGCCTTTTCACATAAGCACATATGACAAAAAATGGATTCACCAGTAGGTATCCTCAAATAATACAATACCAGGCCATAGGTATCCTCAAATACCCATATGTGCCAATGTGCTAGGGCACATTGTGTCACATTGCGCTTTTTCACATAAGCACATGACAAAAAAAGGGATTACATAACCAGAGACGTTTCACAATAAGGGATTCCATGGGATATGGCCATTGGATATAGAGGTGAAAAGAAACGGATAGAACTTCACTGTAATAAGGGGAGATAACTTGGCATAGAGATTATGGGAAATCAAGCAATCTGATTGGTTAGTTATAATTTATATAAATGATCTAGATAAATGAAACAACAAGAGTACTTCAAATATGGTCAGAACTAACAAGAATAGACTAGAATAGCTAAATATAGTAATAATAAGCAAAGCTTTTCAAACTGATAGGCTCTTCTACGCTACTGGAGTATACTCCAGGACAAAGGAACATGGTCAGATAGACGGAAACTATTACATAGATTGATAGAAGCAGAGAATTCTGAAAGAATTCGAAATAGTACAACTTGTCGGGTTTATTTGGGTAATTAAACGAGGATTCTGTGGAAAATTGTAAGTCAGAAAATTACTCTTCTACAAAGGAACACACCCCCGGTACCCTCTTGGTACTATACCACTACGTGCCACACCGATAAAATGGGGAATCCATAGTAAATAAAGTCAATTTTGGTGACTCGTTCCAAAGAGGGGTCACATGAAATGGTTTTGTTGAAATTGTTTGAAAATTTAAAAAAAATGATATTTAAAGTAATAAATTTTGAAATCGTCTGCGTTGGGTAAAGGGTTAATGGCATTATCGATTTATTTTCAACTTATACTTCGGTTAAACCGTGAAACCGCTATTGGGACAGGAATATTTAAACGATTTATTTTTACTGTGATATTATAAACGACTGAATTACATGCAGTTATGCCAGGACGGGGCTATTTAGATGTCCAAAAATGGTGTGTGTGAATGTGGCGGGGGAGGCGGCATGACCAGATTGAAGTGGATCAGACAGAGCTGGGCTGTTTCGATATTTTCAGATTCGGTTTCCGTTTAGGTTTGGTTACAGGAAAAAAAACTCTGTTTTGGTTCAGAGTTTTTCTATGTGTTAAGAACGCATTGTTAAATAACACTTCAGGCTCCTTAACTTATAAAAAAATCGCAATAGTTAATACAGCATCACTCACAATAAAACGTCCTGTCTGTAAGTATCGCCATGGAGTTCAGCATATTTTCCATTTTATTATATGACTACCACAAATGCCCCCTCAATACCATCAAATCCAGCTCTCCGGAAAAAAGAGTGTCATGTTTTCCATATCGTTATCATGCCTGTCTCAAACGAGGCACACCTGAACGGGCGATTTCTACCAGTAATTACTCAACCGAACATATAAAAGTAACTCTTGTTATGATACATAATTTATTATGGCTAAACATTATGATCACACACTGAAAATAGATTTATTTATTTATTTATTGGTGTTTAAGGTCACATATTTCTGCGCAACGGCTAATCATGACCATGGCAGTTTTACGGGTGGAGGAAGCCGGAGTACCCGAAGAGAACCACCGAGCAACGGCGAGCAACTGTCAGCTCCCCAACATACTAACTCCACACAAGCAGGGTTAGCATTGGTTGAAGACAAGTGCACCATCGACGTGCAGTACGCCTTAGTACACAGCGTCACCCCCCCCCCCCCCCACGTGGGCAATGGGGGTGAAGTGTTCTGCCCAAGGACACAGCGCGGTTGCCGCAGGTGGGTTTCGAACCGAGAACCTCTCGGCTTGCAGCCTGCACCTCTACCTACTGAGCCACCGCGCCCCTCTGAAAATAGATGGACTGACTAGACTTATTAATAGTCATCATGCACATTCTGCATTAACACATACAAAATGCAGTACTTAGTTAAAAACAGGCACACATTGACGTTATTAAACACTGAAGGCATACACATAATTAAAGACGAAGAAAGCAGGAGCAAATACAATTTGAAATCCAATGAAATCATGAAGATTCCTTAACTGGCAGAGTGCTAGAAGCCACTATCAGGGCTTTAATATGAAGAGCAGATACCGCAGCCTAAAGTTGTCATATTCTGTGGATGTGCATCATATTATTGTATAAGTGAAATTACTTAGTCTTTATGGGTTTGCCTTACTACAATTTATGGGAGAGTGCCTCTTGGCGTGTCTCTCGGTGTGCCTCTTGGCACTCTCCCATAAACTGTAACAAGGCAAAGACACATAAACAAATTTTGATCACCAAAAATAACTTAGCACTCTACCAGTTAATGAATCGTCCGGAGTTCATAGTGAACCGCCCCCAACTTCAGACTGAAGAACATATACTGTAATCTCTTACTTTCCGAGAATAATCTCCAGTAAAATTAAAAATAATCATTTATTATAACCGTAGTTTAGGATGACTATAATAAGTTTAGTTATATAAGGACTGCTACATATCAAAATACCATCATTTATTTATTTGTTTATTGGGGCTTAAGGTCACATACTTATGAACAATGGCTAATCGTGACCGTGACAGTTTTACGGGTGGAGGAAGCCGGAGTACCCGGAGAGAACCACCCAGCAACGACGAGCAACTGTCAGCTCCTCAACATTCTAACTCTATTCAAGCACCACTCAAGCAGGGTTACAGCGGTTGAGGACATGTGGACCACCGACGTGCAGTACGCTTTAGTACACGGCGTCATCGTGCCCCCAAGTAGGCAACCGGGATAAAGTGCGTTGCCCAAGGACACAACGCGGGTCGTCCCGGACGAGGATCGAACTCGGGACCTCCAGCATAGAAGTCCAACAGTCTACCACTGACCCACCGCGCTCCCTATCAAGATACCAAGTATCCTATCAAATACAGTATTTTTGATCCACAAGATAGCTCTAACGCATACATAGACTTTCAAGGCCAAAACAACGAGTAAGGCGAAACTGAATAAATTAATTAATTTGCGGGAGTGGTGGGATGGGAAAATATTTTCGTCAATCGTCAAATTTCATCAATCAAAACTGCCGGGTATTTTGTAACTGGAACACAACAATGACGTCAAACCTTGAAACCTTTTAGCCAATCAACGGGAACTAATAAGACGATTTCTACGGAAGGTCTGAATTGTAATCAATTAACACATGCGATATTCCAATTCATTAAGAAGTCAACCAAAGTGGATGTTTGATTAAATAATTATTCATTTTGTAAACAAAATAGTACAATCTATAAATAAATATAGAACATAAGCACAGAACATAAACACGATTGTCTCCCCATTACACTCCGTTGACAAACATTCCATTCGAGGTCTATTTGAAAATGCCGTGTTGAACAATTGAAAAATAACAATCAACAACTATTTTCAAGATGCGAATCCCACAAAACATAGGAGGGATCTGTGTTATCGAAAGCGGTTCCGATTGAAATTCAAGTCTTTCCTCCGTTGTTTTGACTTTCAAGTTTCATGTTCGACACGAACGTTGATATTACTACGCGTTTGGGATTCCACAATTCCATAAATTGTTAAGAGTTATTTGGGTAATATAATTCACGTTGTGTTTGATTTTTCAAGTCTTGTGATCAGTTTGAAATACTAATTGCCATATAACAAACAAATTACTACAACAGTCAATTGATCAGTGGTGTTGTATTCATCTCGTTGACGAGATGAGATCGGCCAGATCAAACTCGAAGCCTGTGGCGTCTCGTTTGACTGGCCGATCTCATCTAGTCAAATCGACGGAATACAACAACACTGTTCAATTGACTGTTGTAGTAATGTGTATTTATTAAAATTTATTTCAGATGTTAACTGAACCACTTAGCGGTAATCTCACAGGATTATAAATAAAAAATAATTCTCTTAAAAAATGATCAGATTCTAATTGCCATTTCCTGGAGAATAACTGTCGCATACAGATGTATCTGTACAGTCCAGTGAGCTCTAAGTCGATGGGATTTAGTTGTTACTCAGTTACACCTGGCCGATGGAATTTCGCAAATTAAAAATTACAAAATGAAGTGTGAATCACGAAAAAACGTATTGACACACATATAGCACCAGGAAGGTAACGGTTTGAGTTTCTCTGTCGGACAGAGAATTTAGCGCTCATCGCAACCCAGTCGCGATTCTGTCGAAATTCTCTTCCACTTTTGTAATAGTAACATTGTGCATTATGCCCAAGGCGAATTGGAATTATTCTTAGGGAAATCGGTACTCGGCCACTCGAGAAATGGACAAGAACCCATACACTTCTTCAGTATCCAAACACCAAACTAAATGTGTTTTGAGCGCCGAAGGCGATACCGGACAAGCCCCTGTATGATTTGTAATATCTTGTAATGTGTCCGGAGGTGGAAAACAAGCAAAGTGTCAGAGAATCAAGCGGCAAAAGTGTCTTTTTCCGATTCTTCTTTAGAGGAGGGGGTTGTGATTCAGAGACCACTGCAGTGGTTGGTGTAGTTGGAAAAACTGGTTCGGTGTTTGAGTACTGATCTGGTTGGTATTGTTTAATCCTGGCCGCGCCTGGTGTTGCTTGAGTCATGCGCCTTTCAAAAACCTCTAGTGCTTTTCTAGCGTTTTCTTGCAATATCTTTAGGTCTTCAAGGCGTGCCATGAGAAGTCTGTGTTTTCGTCGTTCTCTCTCTCTCGTCTTTCGTCGCCGGTTTGGAGGAGACGATTTAGTAGGAGTTGGAGAGGTTTGAGGGACACCGTCCAGAACCACATCCTAAACCAAGGATAGGTCTTTCTCGTCCATCTCATTTTCCGAAGAAAGATGAGTTGTGCTGAAGATTGACCTATCCCTGGCGATCCAGTATCCTCCGGCTGCCCCTTGCGTAGTGTTTGTTGGACATGGATCGTTCAGAGTTGCAGAGTATGTCTCTTCGGAAATCCCTCTCTGCCCTTTCTTATCCCTTTCCGTCTTCTACCTCTTCGGACCACGGCGCCTGGCGGATGATCCCTTCCTTCTCTTCGTCTGTTCCCTTTCTTATGACTTCCCGTGGTTAAATCAATATCCAGTAAGTTCGAGTCATTGGAGTTTAACCAGGAGGGAGACTGCCATCAAATCATCTCCACCACCAACCCAAAGTGGAGGCGGAGGCTGGGGAGATGGTAGGTGACCAATCTTAAGCTGGCTCTTCTATCAGATTGGCCCAATCGGGCAGTGACTCCATGCTGTCTGCAGCTTCCACTTACAATTGCGAGGATAAAAACCCGCACACCATTTGAATACACTGGGCGAGTTTATTGAACGGACAACTTCTTCATAAAACATCACAGCCAACTCAAAATCGACTTCATTGGCTCCATAGAAGAATATAAAACATGTATCAAAGAACACTACAAAACTACATCTACCACATAGATGGCATTCACACATTCACATCACTGCTCAGCTACGATAAATTCTAGGCCCAGAAAGTTCCCAACCATGTATTCCACCCATGGATGAGAGATAGATCCTAGGTTCTAGACACCTTCTTCTCCTTCTTTTCCACAAACAGATATGATAGGAAAATTTACGCAGTTACAGAGGGTCGAAAGAGGCTTGCCCCACACTATCCCCGGCGCCTTCCGCGCGCAAAATCTATTGAGTCTGCCTTCAACAAAATTCTTGGACTGAGGTATACTCAGTAGACCAGAGGTATTCAAAGGACGTCACGTATACCGAGGTTATTGTTCTATCAGGTACTTCAAGTTGCAAAGACAATGGAATCAGAGTGTAAGTCGGAAACCTTATCGCACGGTTCCTTTGATGATGACGGCGCTTTAAGAGGTGTAAATTTCATCTGAGATCAAATTAAAACCTATAGAAGTGTCACCGTAATCCAGAATTGGATGATCGAACTTTTGATGACAACAGTGATTCAGAGGTTATAAATTTTAACTCAGTGATTCATATTTATACCCTCTGAAGCGCGATCCTCATCAATCGTTTTAAACAATAGTTTTGTTGTGCAATTTATACGACCCGCATTCGAAAGTTAAAAACAACACTGAAGCCAATCTCTGATGTGTCGTCGCTGTGTTCAGTTGAGAAGACCTCATTTACCCTTGTGCTCTCAGTGCCACACTCTTCCTTCTCTTCTCCTAAAGGCACGAACTGTCCGTTGATATCACGTACTCATTCTTTCTCAATTAACACTCAGATTGCAGAACATTTATCAATGAAGACTTAATTTGCAATTAACTTGTGCGATTCATTCATACAAACATATGTAAACTAACAAAACGGATACGCCTGGTGAAAGACAATGGACGACACGCTTGCCATTTTTTGTTATTGTTGGCTCCACCTGGTGTCCATTTCCTGAATGTCTGTGGATGTACAAACTTCTTTGTCGTTAAAGTCGCCACGGAATTGACATCTGTCCAACAAGTCAATAAATAATTTGTGTCAAAGCACCCCCCCCCCCAAAACACACAAAGGGTCCTCCACCATGTTTTTTTATAAACTTTGAAACACTGCTTCCTGACTCAAACATACCAATTCGATCATTAGTCGATCTGCAAGTGGCTGATTACGAATGAGAAAATAGTGTTTGAAAAAATTGTGGGGAAGGTCTGGCATCGCTGCCCCGCTTACACCTTGGTAAATCAGACACTGCCCTTCCTTGCAAGACCGAAATAAAGTCAAACGACCACCTTTCAAACTGTCTGTTCAGTGACGGCCAGGTTCCACCCACTTGTCCATGAACCTCATATTGTATTGCTGAAATTACCGAAGCGACACAGGGTAGGGGGTCGCAAAAAAATGCCAGGATACAAGGTCCGGGTTGGGTGGGTGGGTCGGTGGGTGGGTGGGTGGGTGGGTTGGTGGGTGGCGTTGGATCTTGGTGGGTGGGTGGCGTTGGATCTTGGTGGGTGGGTGGGTGGGTGGGTGGGTGGGTGGGTGGGTGTTTTGGGTTGGTGGGTGGGGGCTTTGGGTGGGTGGGTGGGTGGGTGGGTGGGTTTTGGGCGGGTTTGGGTTCTGGGTGGGTGGGTGGGTGGGTGGGTGGGTGGGTGGGTTTGTGAGTGGGTGGGTTTGTGGGTGGGTTTGTGGGTTTGTGGGTGAGTGGGTTTTGGGTGGGTGGGGGACTGGGTGGGTTGGTTATTAGGTTTGAGTGGGTGGATGGGTTTGGGTGGGTGGGTCTTGGGTGGGTGGGTATTTGGGTGGGTGGGTCCGAGCTCCAAAGTGCAGTTTTTGCCGGTGTCATGCAATTTTTTGCCAAATAACATTTTACAGACAAGTAATTACAACCAAAGTGAATTCAAGTGTTAGGGGCTCCATGTTAGAATTTTTTCCCCATGTTTTACACTTCATTAGGGGGTGGGTCCTGTTCCGGGTCTGGCAAAAATTTGCAAAACAAAAAAGTGATTCCTAGCTATTTGGTCATGATTTTCACTCCTTTATATTTCTACTAAGGCAGTCTGCCCCTTATTAGTGTTTTGTAGCTTCTATTATTTGATTCTTCTGTAAGCCTCAGGGTGCCTCATGCCATTGGTCTAGTGTGCTTCCATGTATGGAATAATTGGAAAGATTGATAGAATAAAAATCTTGTTTGTGGAAAACGTGTATAATTTCAAGGTAAATGTGATTCTAGTGACACTAACATAAAAAATAAATAAGAGGCAATTCATCTCAGACAAGCCATCCTGGCATTGCTCAAAGAACTTCAGTATTAGGTCTCTCTCAGACCAGCTGTACAAACTAAACATTTAACCGAAAAGTAATGAAATGAAAAACAACTATTTCTTGTGGACAGTTGAAGATATCCAGGTGGGAACAATATATTTTGGGCAGGGCTTCTTGGTGGTGGGATTCGACTGGTGTCTGAACAGCATAGATATGTTGTACATCGGGGTAAGGGTTGTGTTGCTTGGAACATGAATGGGTGTATCTCTGCAATTCAGATGGTGGAGGCGGGTTCCAGTGGTTACCTGGGGGTCTGATGCTGCATTTCTGTTGTGGCTTTATATGCAGAGAGATTGTTTTGGGGCCACCTGTGGCTAGGGATGCCGTGGATGCCCAAGAACAGGGCTGGGATATCGGACAAGTTGGTTTGCGGCACCTTTCATGTTTGGGAAAAGTATTTATTTTTTTATTTTTGGGGGGATTTAAGTAATTTGAAGACTTCGTTAAACAGATTTTATAAATTGGGGGTGGACCCCCAATTGTCTTTGAGGAAAAACTGTGCGGGAGGGGTGGGTGTCCAAAACATGACTGGCAAAAAATTGCATTCCGGGGGTGGTGGGACCCAAAAATTTAAAATGTTTAAATTTACACCTTGTATCCGTAATTTTTTGCCTCCCCCCCCCCCCCCCCCCTCCCTGAGCAACACAGGAACTTAGGTTTGTGAGGTCTTATTGTTTTTCACTAAGTCCATCTGGTTGTTGCCAAGCCACAATACATATTTGCATGAGTTTCACAGCTGTTTAAGTGTGTGACACTATTGATAGCAACTGTAGTCACCTAGGGACAGTTCAGAAAATTATAGCAATTTACAAGCTTCATGGTGCAACAAACTTATTTACTTATTTTGTCAGTAACTGTACTCACCTCAGTCGTTCTACTTCCCCTATCAGTTGTCATACACCACGCGGAGTTTGGTGAACTGGAACATTATTGAAGTAAGCAACTGTGAAATGTGTAGTATATTCGTTAGTAGATTCTAACTGTAGTTACATTGTCATCTCAATGCACTTGAGTTCGCATACATGGAAACAAACTCATCTCGTACTAACAAATGTTGTCGGCAACTGTAGTCAGCACAATTTACCCAGTAACCCAGTCATTGTGTCAATGCTTGTATTGTTCATGCATGAAATGAAGTGATAGAGAGCATGGTTGAAAACAGCTGTTGTCATCCCATTCTTTCTGAAACTTTACTAAACTTACTAATTGCATTTATCCTAATTATTGAAACATTCAGTTCAATAAATCACAGTGCTTCAGCAGTGCAAGTACCACAGTGAAACATACACATTTGTCCAGTAACTGCCGCAGCTCCATTTGTTTCAGAAAGGTATATTATTCTCACTACTGGAACGTCAAAAATAATTTTTGCCGGTGTAAAAGGAATGGAAGTCCGTAGGAAAGTTAGTCCCACTGGACTATTATTCCGCGGAATTATAGTCCTAGGTCTAACATTTCTAGGAATAGTAGTCCGGCGGACTACTATTCCTAGAAATGTTAGACCTAGGACTATAATTCCGCGGAATAATAGTCCAGAGGGACTAATTTTCCTACGGACTTCCATTCCTGTTACACCGGCACCTGTAACTACTTATTTAATTCCGGTGCACTTGAGTAGTGGATTCAGTTAAGATTTTAACTCGGACTGATACATTTTATCTATCGGCAACTGTAGTCAACTCTTGAGTCCAGTACGTTTATGAGAACTGAACTCGGTGTGACAGACTTTAGAGTTTGCCGGCAAATGTAGTTGGGGCAGTTGATATTGTACTCCTCGTTATTGCCGCCATGCAAGTCAAACGTTGTGTAGAGATTGCACCAGGCACCTAATTATTGCACATATTTAAGAATGGAAGTGATACAATAGATTGAGATCAACAACTACAGCCTGCTAGTTTCTCGGTTTCCCAGAGAAGTCGAGTCTGTTTGACATATATTCGTGCGTGTGTGCTTGTATATATACCTACTCTGATTAAGAGTATATACACATATTTGAGTGAGTGTGTGTGTGAGTATGTAAATCTCAGGCATGCCTATAGGTGTAAATATAAATACATGAGTACATATGCTTTGTATAATGCTTATGTGCCTGAGTGTGAGGGCGTGTATGTGATGTGTGTGTTGCTAAGGTGGCTAAGCGACAATATAGAAGGGAAGGAGAGTCACTGACCATCTTTTCACCTATCCCAAATTATAGAATCTGCGAAAGTCAAGGAGAAAAATATGTTTATGGCCTTTCTTGCCTGGATGTTAAAAAGGCATACGATAGAGTATGCATGGGGGTGGGGGGGGGGTGGGGGGGGGGGGTATGTGGCGAAAGCTTGAGGCCCGGGTCTTGGAGGCGACTTTGTTGAGAGTCTGAAAGAATTATATAAAGATTACTGAGTGAATTTAGACCTGGTAACATAAAAACAAAACGTGTGCCTATGGAGATAGGCCTAACACAGGGGTGTAGCCTTTCGCCAATTCTTTTTGTATTGTACATCAAAGATTTAGGAGACGAACTCCCGCATAGTGACAAAGGAGAGCAGTTGGTGACTTGGTGATCCCAGGGCTATTTTACGCTGACGATATGGTCCTAGTGTCATAAAGCAAAGAGGGACTTGCGAAAATGCTGGCACTGATTGTTGGGACATATGGGAACAAATTGAGACTCGAACTAAATGAAAACAAAAGCAAAGTTATTCCCGTGTGCCGTAAGGAGAGTGTGGGCGGAAGGGTCTGTATTCCGGAAGGTAGCAGCAAACTTCTTAGTGTAGAGAAGACAGATGGCAACGGGTATTTGGGGGAAATATAAACATTATGATGGTATAAACAGATGTTCCAGAATATTTGGAGAGCAAATACAAAGACAGGATGGATGGCCCAAGTGGGGGATTTAATAGAGAACTATGCAGTGGAGATCTCTGACTTAGAAGTAGAGGCAACCCAAGGTAAACAAATCGTCAGAGAAGGGGACAGGGAGGATGGTAACCTTATTGGCAAGAGGTGGGGGTCAAATCAAAGAGGTCTTTTGATGGCCTGTGTGACATAGAGAACCCAGGTTTTAGAGAGTTTCTTGGGGGTACCTATCTGGGGGGGGGGGGGCGGGTCACTGTTGTTCAAGCTGAGGTCGAGGTCCCTGGATATTAGGAGAAAAATTAGAAAAAAAACAGCGAAAAGGAGTGCCAGGTGTGTAACTTAGACGTGGTGGGAACCCTGGAACACTCTCTACTAGAATGTCCAAAATACCAGTCTAACGACATAAGATTCATTGGGAGTATAATGGGGAAGTGAGATGGGAGAATGAAGGACATGTGGTTGGTGGGTGTCACAAAGGAAAGGGTTAGTATGCTTATCGGAGCGATTGGCAAGAATGGGGCACGGGATGTAATCAAGAAGTTCGTCTCCGAGTGCTGGGGAGAGACAAGAGGTAATTGTGAGCACAGGGGTAACCAAAGCCTTCTCACCCGAGAACGCTACAAATCAGCGGCCGGCCAAAGTATAACCCGGTGCTTCATTAAATATAATTTTGCTGATGATGACTTTTAGTACCTTGTAAACGCATACATGGACATCACTACCCACGCGTTGAATACGACCAGTCCACGGCGACTCTACCGTGTAAGTATTACTGTGTGGGTGAGAGAAAAGGACAGTTTTTTCACTACAGGTTAGATTGTAACACAGTGACCTAAATGGACATAAGCTTGACAGAGTTTTAACTAATGTGGATTTCCGTACGAGGATGCTGAACACCTTTTCTATCATGTCCTTTATTTACTTACTGCAGAGATCGTTTGATCTATCATTTAGAAATAATGGACCTAGATATATGGTGTCCCGATAAGTCTGATGCGGAAAATACACAAATGTTTACCGCTGTCCAAGAATATATTTCCCAATCGCAGAGGTTTGAGTGAACTTTGCATCACTCAAGCATTCCCTCCTAAAAGTGTTAACTTATTACGTAATGTAAAGTATGACTCATGGCCAACTCCCATTGCAGTGTTAATAAATCGTCCCCGCCAATAGGCACATAGACAACAATGAAACTCAGGGGACGCAATGCGTGTCTCCTGCTCTACTCTGCCAAACAACAGTGCCTCGCCTAATAAGAGAAATGCCACTCCTTTAGATCCGATAACGATAAATGCGATGTTATATCCACTCTTTGCCTCATAACCATATGATAGTGACTTGTTCAAGGATTATTAATGACAATGTCATTATTGTTTGGCAGAAGAGAGTAAAATAGTTATTCGCTACCTTTTCCTTCCCTGGAAGCATGGATCATTCTACACATGATGCAGTTTAACCGTTACCTTTTTATCGGTTAACCCAAGTACTGTTGCACCGGCACCGTAAATTGTATTTGTGGTATTCTTGTAAGGGTCCGGTGTTTATATAGGTACTGTCTGTCCACTGTTTCGAGATTCGTGAAATAAAAATATTGTTTAAAATAAACCGGAAATACCATATGGTGGTCCCTGCATAAGGAGGTACCTGAATCTTCAAGAAGTGATCAGTGCGTTGAACAAGAATGACATGTCGAGCAATAGATTTTAGTTCGTCTGCTGAGTGCATCAGTGCTTTAGCATTTCAGATGTCGCTTTGGAGCAAGCAAACGATGATTTGTTTGAAGAACTATTCATAGTACAGGAAGAAGCAGCATGTGCAAAATAAATTACCATATGTCACCTTTAATGTGATATTCCCTTACTTTAGGCCAAACACAATTACATAATTGATTCTCGGAAATTTTATTTTTTAAATGAATGAGGGAGGGCGGTTTTAATTTTTTATTCCTGATGGAATGATCGTCGATGCCTAAAATCCAGTTTTGAGAGCCTAAAATTAAATACTAGAGCCCCCATGTTGATTTCAATGACAGTTGTTTGTTGTTGTTGTTGTTGTTGTTATTGTTGTTGTTGTTGTTGTTGTTGTTGTTGTTGTTGTTGTTGTTGTTGTTGTTGTTGTTGTTGTTGTTGCAGTGATTATACAATACAAGATCAATTTTGAACAACTAAAATGGAGATCAAAAATGATAAGAGGTGTTTTAACTGATTGAGTGCTAGAAGACACCGTCAGGACTTTCAAAAACCCAACATTTTTTTGCCCATGCATCGTATTCAGTCAAACGTAAATAATAGTCTGCTTATACAAATTTGTTCTATTACAAATTATCGGAGAGTGCCTGTTGACACTCTCCATTAGTTTGTAATAAAACAATTTTTCTTCATTTTTGATAAACAACTTCAGACCTCCAAAAATAGTCTAGCCCTCAACAAGTTAAATAAATATTTATTTTGTACACACATATGAGAATAGTGTCACATTTCGCGAGGCCAGTGACAATACTGTATGAATGTATACGACATATTGCATCGCAAATCGCGATGCGATACCGCTAAAATCACACCCTATGATAGTTTTATACATTTTGAATTTTGCCTCCGAAATAAATATGACGAACGCGGGCCGAAAAAAACAAATGCGCCACTGCCTGAGAATCAAAAGATTAATTGTGTTTAGCCTTAGTTTGAACAATAATTTATTCCAGATTATGAATGGGGCACTATTACAATTCAGATATTAATTTAGAAAATCATGGAAATGTACAGTACGGCCGCCGTGGTCTGAGCACTTTCCACGTGTGGGCAATATTTCCACTGATGCAATAATATTAGATTCAATACATTAATTACAGGAATAATTATTAAAAGTTTAATTAATGAAGCACCGGGTACAACCCGGTGCTTCATTGATTAAAATTTTGCTGATGATGATTTTCATTACCTGCTATAAAGGCAATCTGGATCGTAGGAATAATCAAATAATATTTATTTATTTATTTATTTATTTATTTATTTATTTATTTATTTATTTATTTATTTATTTATGTATTGGTGTTTAGGGTCACATACTTATGCACAATTGCTAATCGTGACCGTGACAGTTTTACGGGTGGAGGAAGTCGGAGTACCCGGTGAGAACCAACGAGCATCGTCAAGCTCCTCAACATTGTAATTCTGTTCAAGCTCCGCTCAAGCAGGGTTACAGCGGTTGAAGACTGTTGCACCATCGACGTGCAGTACGCCTTAGTACACAGCGTCATCGTGCCCCCATATAGACAGCCGAGATAAAGTGCCTTGCCCAAGGACACAATGCGGGTCATCCCTGACGGGGATCGAAGTCGGGACCTATTAATCAAATAAGAGCAGTTGAATAGATGAAATGAAGAGGTGAAAGGTTAGGACAGTCATGGAGAATCAGCAACCAATATGAGTTGATGTAACCCTTTGTGTCAAGATAATGCGCTAATGGGGCGTTTATATAATATTATGGTAAGTTGTGATACTTGAGGTGTGTTTACAGATCGAGTTTAATCAGGACTCCCAACTGATGACATGAATACCCACCCCAAGCACTTACAAAAATCAATGAGAATGGGACTGCGGAGTACAAAAAATGCTCTGCACGGTCATGATAACAATAATAGTGAGAATGTATGTCAAATCCAATATTTAAAACCTTTACTAACAATTTTGGCGTCGAGTTATAAAGGCTATTTATCAACCAGCCTGGTTGGTCCGGAGCTCTTAGCCTCGTGGTAAATCGGTCCGCTTTGTGTGCTAGAGGTCGACGGTTCGAACCCCGCTCTCACACTTATCTCTTCTCCTGTTACATTTGGCAGCTCGTCCGATCCTCAGCGGTTGGCGGCTTTGTGGACGCTGTGGTGAAGCATGGTGGATGTTTCGACCGCACTGATGTGGAATCTGGGGTGAGATTCACGGTGGGTGAATCTCAAAAAAGAAGGGGAGAGTAGTATAGCGGTCGTCGAGTTATAAAGGCAATTTACCAACCAGCCTCGTTGGTCCTGATCTCTTTGCCCCGTGGTAAATAGGTCTCTTTGTGTTCAAGAGGTCGACGGTTCGAACCCCGGCTGCCGCACTTATGTCTCCTCCTGTTACATAATAATAAAACTGTGAACATTTTCAAAAATTGGTTTGTTAATAAAGGCTTTTACTGTGCACCACACATCAGTTTAGCAGTACATCCGTATCAATACTTTATTTCTGACAGCTGTGTAACATCATTGAATTTACGCAACGATTAAGTCCAAGGAACAAAAACAAAAAGGAACTAACACACGTGGAACAGATTATCGTGGAAATGTGGAATGTAACGAAGTTGGTTCGACCCCGATTGATAGGGACGTCTCTAATACGTTTTTCAGTCGGGACGTTTTCGGAATGATGTCAATTATTTCTTGTCAATAATCACGAACTTTCTAAAAAGACTAGAGTTAATATTTGGTCTTGTTTAAAACACACGGACGGACGTACAAATGGAAGTCTGCAGTTCTCGATTTGGGAACTTGGGAGCCCGGCATGACGAATTCGGAGTATCAGTACCGGCCAGTACCAGTACAGAACGTGTTAATTAAATAAGATTTTGCGAAACATTCACAATAAATTTCCAAGAAGTCTTGAATTTTTTTAACCGTTATCCAACGCAACGGCCAAAACCGGCCAGCGCTATTCAAAGAATCGCCAATTAAATTTCATTATTTGTCGAGCTCGTTCCAAAGAGGGGTCATAACCTACGTTTTTGAGACAAAAAATAAAAAAAATAGTTATTCAAGAATTTCATTTGAAAAATGTCTGCTTTTCGTGTTAGGTAAAGGTTAAACTATAAGCGGGCATAAATACAGTACGGCTGCCGTAGACTGGTCACTTTCCATAGGTAGGCAATATTTCCACGGACGCAATAATATTAGATTCCACACACTAATTCAGAACAAATCATCAACCAGGTGCTTCATAAATTAAAATTTTGCTGATTATAATTTTTATTACATGCCCATACAGTCTCTCTTATGGGGGCGCGGTGGCTCAGTTGGTAGAGGTGCAGGCTGCAAGCCGAGAGGTCCTCGGTTCGAATCCCACCTGCGGCAACCGCGTTGTGTCCTTGGGCTAGGCACTTCACCCCCATTGCCCACATGGGGGCACGGTGACGCTGTGTACTAAGGCGTACTGCACGTCGATGGTGCACCTGTCTTCAACCAATCTAACCCTGCTTGTGTGGAGTTGGTATGTTGGGGAGCTGACAGTTGCTCGCCGTTGCTCGGTGGTTCTCTCCGGGTACTCCGGCTTCCTCCACCCGTAAAACTGGCACGGTCATGGTTAGCCATTGTGCAGAAATATGTGACCTTAAACACCAATAAATAAATAAATAGTCTCTCTTATGCAATACGGCGTGCAATACGGCTGTGCAATACGGAATTCCGTATTGCACACCAACCTGTTCCAACCGGGACTTTTTTTTATGCATTGCGACTGCATAAAGTGCATGGTGTTTACCACCGTTGATAGAAAAGAAAATTAGGTCAGTAGGTGCTTGGGTCATGTAATAAATACAAAACCACATGTATGTTTCAATGAGTCGTTTTGTATTCAATTCGTCAGATGTGCGTAGAAAGAAAACGTCTCGACCTTCGGTCTCGACGTTTTCTTCCTACGCACATCTGACTCATTGAATACAAAACGACTCATTGAAACATACATGTAGTTTGGTCTATGCATTACCTGGTAAACGCATATGTGGACATCACTGCCCGAGCATGGATTATGACCAGTCTTCGGTGACAGTACTGTAACACTCCAACAATATCATGTTTTTAGAATATTTGATCAATCGAGACTTGAGCCATCATAATAGAAGCAAATCATGTTACCCCCTTCCCCAAACACACACACACACACACACACACACACACAGTCTTGTTTTCCCTACATACCGAGGTACCCCATTGTCTGTCCTTTGTGTGGACTAACGGTTTCAACCTCGTTTTGCCGGTACAGTTCTGGGAAAACAACCGAGGTAAAGGGTTTCTTTTGTCTTTTGTACCTCGGTAAGGCGAAACACGCAAACTCTTTTGTCTAGTTACCTCGTCAAGTTGGTAAGACAAACGCACCCACACACACACACACACACACACACACACATACACACTCCCTCTTCGGCGCCATTGATCGATAGTTGTGTTCAACGAACGTTTTCGTGTCAATTAGAATAGTTGTATGTGGCTGATATAATTGCGAATCATTTAATAATTTAGTAATCTCAGTAATTGTTTATTTTCCCCTGTCAATGAAACTGGATTCTGTCCCAGTAAATGTTGAAACCAGTACACCGTGGCATCTATCGCGATACTATGCAGCAGATGTTCAAAATACGTCACATGATTACAGGAATAACCATAGCTGGATGGTTATCTCACTGGGCTGTTTTGATTAGAGATGAGAGTTTTAATAACATTAATTTTTGTGGCGTGTATGTCTGCATACTTGTTCAAAATTGACACCCGTGGTGATCAAATCAAACATTACGTGAAAGCATATTTGTACTTATGTCACCACTCAAAAGTAGTTTAAACTATATTATTAACTTTAAGCTTGTCAGTCCCAAAGGTTAAGTACTTGCGCATAATTGACTTGTTTCCTTCTAAAGTGGGCGATCGAGTCTGTTTATGGGCTACCAAATAGTTTACCGTGTTTATAACAGTAGTGTTTAGGAGAGCGGAAGCTCATTGGTGAGTTAAACAGAACACAACGAGGGTGGACTGGATTCAATAACCCGCGTGAAATACAGGCAAAATTCCAACAAAGGTCTTTGGTTCCTATCCTTCGAACTTTGCAGGTTATGTTCTGTATTTATACAACGATTAAAATTGAGTTAAGTGGGCGGAATTGATATTTTTAAACAAAAATAGTATCTTTGACGGATGGTTCAAATTCTTGATGACAATGTTTTATATATCTTCATAACGTGACATCCAATCAGATGCGTTCTCATATGACGTTCTCACACGTAGGCCAGATTCCACGCAGTGTATACCTAGCATTTTTGTCAGTGACTATATTGTATCTGATAACATTGAATACACAGAACAAGCGTGGTATAAAGAATTTGACTTGATATCGAGAGCTGGACGGTTCGATCCTTATTGGCGTCATTTACGTTGTGTGATTGGACAAGACACATCTTCTCAATTGCCTTTGTGGGAGCACGGTGACGCTGTTAATAAGGTGTAGTTGACGACGATGGTACACTTGTCTTGCGTTTCCGCTTCTCGATTGTGTTGGGTTAGTAAGTTGGATGGTCTGTCAGTTACTCACCGTTGTTCGATGGTTATTTTTGTGTACCCTGGCCTCCTCCACCTGTAAAACTCTCCAGACACAATATGATCATGATTGTTGAAAGTGTCGTTAAACCCCAATAGACAAAACAAAAACAATGGTATTTTTTACAGTGCAGGTCAGTAGTAGGAGAGGGATGAACCGTGCCAATTCAGGGGGACCCAGGAAGTGACATCATGTCACGTGACCCAGCTACTAAACTAAACTAACTATAGGACAGAGGGGGGCTCCGTGGGGCAAGTTCGTTCGAATGAACTAGAGTATACTCCAGTAGAGTAGAAGAACATATCAGTTGGAATATGTTTGTTACTATTTTTAGCATTTCTGGCCTGTTCATGTTAGTTCTAACCTTATTCCAAATACTCTTGTTCTCGTTTTATTCATCCAAATCAGTTCTTTTTACTGTAGCTAACAAACCAATAAGATCTCTAGATTTTCCATAATCTGTACCTTACCGTACAGTTTTCTCCCTTGTGCATAACGAAGGCCACTATGATTCTCAGATCTAAAAAACAATCGCGCAGTAACTGGAAAATGTATTGCTCAAAAGACTCGAATTCCATCGACCAAATGAGCCATAGAGCAATTGCTCGATCGAGTGACTCCACATACTGATCTAAGACTCATTTCGGAAAAAAGCTGTGCCGAAGGCCAGTAGTTTTATGAATTTCTCTGTAGCCCATTTACTCGATGGGATTCGAGTCGTTCGAGCAGTATGTGGAGTCACTCGATCGACCAATTGCTCTGTAGCTTATTTGTTCGATGGGATTCGAGTCGAGTTCAAGCAATAACTCTTCAGTAGTTGCTCGATAGCTTATTAGGGGAAATCATCAACCCTGCTTCTAGGTATCCCACTTACGGGATCCCTTTCATAAAATGACTGACCTTATAAGAGAAAATGGGGGAGACCGTACAATATAAAGTCCGTTTTGGTAGTTTTGGAGGGATTATCGAGTTGTTTGTGGTAATTCTACAAAGTAAATGAACCGAGAAACTATTCTTATTCAATCAAACATACCCTCCGAACATACCCCTTTCCAATTCTAGCCTTTGGGTCACACAGCAATCACGTACTACCATGGAAATCAATATGGCTATCTCCAGTATACAAAATGAACAACGGAAACACGTATCGCTCTAACAACACGCGCTGCTCATGCGCACTAAGACAACATATCACTATGGAGATGACGTCGCAAGATGGCCGCTTATGCGGGCTACCATAACAACCAAGCATGACGTAACTGGGTCACGGGAAATGACGTCATTTCCTGGGTCTCCTGCTGGGTCCCCCTGATTTGGCACGGTTCATCCCTCTCCAGCTACTCAGGTGAACCTTTTGAGCTCATTGCTATAGAAACTATCGAATCGCGGAAAAACACAAAATACATTTCAGGATATTCAACTTAGCAAGGTGCTGAACGAGCACCGTGTATTATTTGAATTTCCCAGTTACAGTTCTGGAATATTCCGTTTTTTATTCATTTTCCCTAAACAGATGAGTTGCCATTGTCTATGCTACTTGGGGGATACTGGCGGTATTTTGGGATGTAAGAAAGTAAATAATCTACAACTTTAATTAACCATTTGAACCCGTGCGGCCGTTTTTTCGGCCAGGAACATGATACGTCATAACGTCATTAAATAGGATGGCTGTTCAGTAAATGTGTGGTGTAGACCAATCAATATTTTCAATGTGCAGCCCCGAGGCTGCACATTGAAAATTTTGATTGGTCTACTCCATGTAATGAATATGGACTCTTCTAATTGCTGCAATTGAACTGGCATGGAAGATACCTCTAGAGTTCAAAGGGTTAAGAGCAGTGAGATTTGATTCCTGATTTGTTTCGAAATTCTCTGACTTATTCGACCCCAAAAATCGGCGATTTTCTGAGCCGTATCCTAGGGTGTATAACATTATCTGAAGGTAGGTGAAGATTACCCACGGGCATAAAAAGGTTTAGGTTGCCATCATTACTAGGGTACAAGACTGATGCGGTTAAGCAGTACAGTCGCCGTGGAGTGGTAGTAATCCGCGCGTGGGTAGTGATTTCCATGACTGCGTTTACCAGGTTTTAAAAGTCAGCAGCAGCAAAATTTTAAAAATTTTGATGATTATTCTTATAATTAGTGTTTGGATTCTAATTTTATTGCGTCCGTGGAAATATTGCCCACCCATGGAACTTGACCAGTCCATGGCGACCACACTGTACGAAAGTAGTATAGCACGTATGAATCGACCCTTATTACTCGGAGCTTTGGGGGTGCAGCTAGTGTTAAATTCCCATAGGAACTGGAGCCGTTTGGGGGTGCAACTTTGGGGGTGCAAAATGTCGGCACCATACATCTAGTTCTGACAAGTGGTGTAGGTTCTGTATATATAGTATACTATGGCATGTATAGTGATATATGTACGCATGGGGCTATAGGTATATATTATGGGTAAGTGGTGGAAAGATGATGGGAAAATTGGGTTTTCTTGAAGGTTTTTCCCGCGAAACGGTTGACGTTGCTATTGACGTCGTGACGTCATGATACGCGCGCGACGTCATAGAGATGCTGACCACTGTTATTGTCCAGTATACAATCTGACATAACGTTTTTCGGGTCAGGGGGTGTCGGGCTTCTCGTTTGGGGAGAAGGGGTGATATGGTAGTAGTGGTATATATGCATGTAGGTCCCAAGTTAGCCCTTAATACTATTAATCCACCTTATGCTTCATATTATCCTATGTCTGATATAGCTAGGTCAAGCAGTACTGTAGGAATGGGGGTAATGCATGGTCGTCCGGTGTGGTTTTGGCGAGATAGTCCTTGGTGGTTTAGATTGGCAGTATAGGATGAATGGTCTGTTGGCCTATTACCCCTAGTACTATTTACCTACCGAATCCTTTGAATTATCTTATGGCTGGTATTGGTAGTTACTCCTCGAACGACTCTTAGACTCATTTCAGTATTTGAGGATACCTATGACATGGCTACGTATCAGTTGAGGATACCTTTTGAGGATACTAAATTGAGGATACCTATGGTCTGGTATTGTTGGAGGATACCTGTTGTAGAAACATTACATCTGTGTACTTCTGTTATTCTGCCCCATATATCATCCATTACTTCCTAGCTCTACCTATCTCAGTCTCGACTATAACATTGATCAAGGTCGAATCAGATTTTCCCTGTATACATATAAGGAATTCCGTAAAATTTGGATTCCGTGTTTTCACATCGGGCTTTACCCTTACCCACAGTACCTCTTGGCCTAGCATTGCATACTACCTATATTAGTCATGGGATAACATAAAGCATCAAGTCGATTAGTAGTATCAATGACTTTCGGGGGACCCACAGAGGTATATATCGTCCTTACTATACTGCTGTTCTATACTGTCAGGCATTACCCCCACTCCAAAATTCCACTTGACCTGCCATAACATACTACCTATGCCAGTCATAGGATAAATTAAAGCATCAGGTGGATTAACAATACCGAGGACTAACAGGGACCTACAGCGGTACATTCAATGCCTCCTAAGCCCCACTTCTAAACAAACGATTATAATACTGCCTGACCTAGCATTACGAACTGCCAATACCAGCCATAAGATAATTCAAAGGATTCGGTAGGTAAATAGTACTAGGGGTAATAGGCCAACAGACCATTCATCCTATACTGCCAATCTAAACCACCAAGGACTATCTCGCCAAAACCACACCGGACGACCATGCATTACCTACATTCCTACAGTACTGCTTGACCTAGCTATATCAGACATAGGATAATATGAAGCATAAGGTGAATTAATAGTATTAAGGGCTAACTTGGGACCTACATGCATATATACCACTACTACCATATCACTCCTTCTCCCCAAACGAGAAGCCCGACACCCCCTGACCCGAAAAACGTTATGTCAGATTGTATACTGGACAATAACAGTGGTCAGCATCTCTATGACGTCGCGCGCGTATCATGACGTCACGACGTCAATAGCAACGTCAACCGTTTCGCGGGAAAAACCTTTAAGAAAACCCAATTTTCCCATCATCTTTCCACCACTTACCCATAATATATACCTATAGCCCCATGCGTACATATATCACTATACATGCCATAGTATACTATATATACAGAACCTACACCACTTGTCAGAACTAGATGTATGGTGCCGACATTTTGCACCCCCAAAGTTGCACCCCCAAACGGCTCCGGTTCCTATGGAAATTTAACACTAGCTGCACCCCAAAGCTCCGAGTAATAAGGGTCGATTCATACGCGCTATACTACTTACGAACAGTGCTCAAATTAACTTTTTTTCTTGCGTAGCAAAATGCGACAAATTTCCAAAAAATGAATAGCATTTTGTAAAAATTACATAGCTATTTTTGTATACCAGAGTTATGTTATGATGTTTTGTTATGAATTCTTCTATGTAGATAGAATAGTTTCCATCCATTTCTGGGCATTTCCAAATAATCTGCAACACATGATACATTTACTATGTTTTTTTCAACTGAACTGCCTTCTAGGGTTGCATGGACTTGGATATTTTCAAATAGTGTCTTGGTTGTTCAATAGAGTTCTCAAAATGGAAGTGGGATTTTTAATTTGATGGGCTTGAAGTTATTTTTAATGTATATTTTATGCAAAATGTTGTAAAAACAGGAAGAATTTAAACCAATAGAATTCATCTTACATATGAAGTTGCTAATGATGCTTGATGGAGAGTTAATCTGAGTTATGCCTGGAATGTTCCACAATCAGAAGTAAAGCATCAGTGAAGTAGTTTTCAAATTTGTTTGCAAATTTTCATTTACATTTTGCGATACAAGATAATCAACTGCAGCCTAATAGGCTGCAGTTGATTATCTTGTATCGCAAAATGCTATACATAATTTAACATTGTGTAGCTTTTTCCAAGTTATGCATAGAAAAAAGCGACGCGACACCGCTTATTTTGAGCCCTGTGTACGAATGAGCATAATTACTATTGAATTAGATTTTGAATTCTAATAATTAACAATTAGTCTTACAATTATTATAGGGAATATGCTTGATATTTACGTAAGGGATAATCGAAGTATTATTTCCATATAACAGGAAGGTTATTACACGGTGCGTTTTTTAACCTAACCTGAAAAGCAGACGACACTTGCAAAAATAATTCTTGAACAACTAATTTTTTTCATTTTTTTTCTCAAAAACATTGATTATGACCCCTCGTTGGAACGAGCTCAACGAGCTCGTTCCAACGAGGGGTCATAACCTATGTTTTTGAGACAAAAAATGCAAAAAAATAATGAAAATTAATTGGCGATTTTTGAGAATAGCGCTGGCCGGTTTTGGCCGTTACGTTAGGTAAAGGGTTAATATATAAATATACAATTTATTATTCTTATTTATTTTATTTTCATTCCTTTCTTTTCCCCCAAACCAAATCGTAGTCCCACTCCCACTCGCCGAAAACTCTCAGCGATGACGGACTATTTCGTCGGTCTTTTTTTTTGTTTACAAATCGGTTGAATTGAATCAGTTATAAAGAGTTGTTTTGGGAAAACAAATATGGAGAGAATAAAATAAATACAAAAGTTCACTAGTCAGAACTGAGTATGATTTTATCCTCTTGTGAGTCGCGCGGATTATTTTACTCTGTGAACGCCTCGTGAAATAATCCTTCGCTGGCACCACTCGAGGATAAAAATCGTATTCGAATCCGAGTTGTGAACTATTGTTTATATGACTTCCCCATAAATTACATTATTGTCGCTGATGTTTGCGCATCAAATGTGGTTTGACGGAAAGTGAGGATCTAAAGATTTCCAACTCCATGTTGTATTGCCAACGAGGATCGAATGATGTCACTGACATGCGAACGTGTTTGAAGCCATAATTTTACAAACCAGAAGAAAAAGCTCAGACTGCTCTCTCACTGAATATTCTGTACAGAGAATGAATAATAAAATTGTTGTTTACATTTGTTTGGGGTGTCGTATTCGTTTCTTTAAATATCCACTGTCATATAAACAAACAAAAAATAATCAATCTTGGTCAGGACCTGGCAAACGTTCGCGATTCTTTTGGAATCCCAAACGAATCTCCAACGTTTTCCAGGCCTTAAAACCCTTTGAACTCTAGTGGTATCTTCCATGCCAGTTCAATGGCAGCAATTAGAAGAGTTCATATTCATTATTTTAGGTAGACCAATCATTTTTTTTTTTTTAAACAATATTTTTATTTCATCATTGAAATGGGGTCTGGCGAACAGGCAATGCCAAAATTAACATCGTACCCTACAAAAACACACATTTACAATGGTGCAAGTGCAACTTACATAAAACAGAAACTGATCACATGAATTAGAAAAAAAGTACCACAAAATATCTCGTTATTTCTTATGCATCCATTACCTATCGGATAGTGAAGCACTCTGGTATATAGATGAAGGTATAATAGGCCAACAGTACGCGTGTCCTTTTTGATGTGCACTATCAAAAATCAGTCTCCAAGGGCAAAAGACAAGGATTCATTTCCACTGGCTAATCAGTCACTCGAATCTCATTGTTTCCCTGATATATTCTTGTTCCACACTGAAAATACTTGCATTCTCCAAAGCAGTTTTCTCTGGATCACCATATAACATTAGAGTGATATTATTGGTGTTGCCCAATTTTGTTAGAAGCGAATTTCTTTGTTCTGTATATAGAGGACACAATAATAAATAGTGTTCAGTGTCAGTGTTGAAAATATTGATTGCTCTACACCACACATTTATTGAACAGCCATCCTATTTAATGACGTTATGACGTATCATGTTGCTGGCAGGAAAAACGGCGGCTAGGGTTCAAAGGGTTAAATCATATTCAGTGCCCAAAATAACTTTTTTTTGCGTAGCAAACTGCTACGCATTTCCAAAAAATGAATAGCATTTTGTAAAAATTACATAGCTATTTTTGAATACCAGAGTTATGTTATGCTGTTTTATATTGAATTCTTCTAAGTAGATAGAATAGTTTCATCCATTTCTGGGCATTTCCAAATGATCTGCAACACATGAAACATTTACTATGTTTTTTTAACTGAACTGCCTTTAAGGGTTGCATGGACTTGTATACTGTTATAAATGGCGTCTTGGTTGTTTAATAGAGTTCTCAAAATGGAAGTTGGGATTTTTAATTTGATGGGCTTGTAGTTATTTTTAATGGACATTTTATGCAAAATGTTGTAAAAACAGGAAGTACTTAAACCAACAGAACTCATCTCGCGTATGAAGTTGCTAATGATGCTTGATGGAGAGTTAATCTGAGTTATGCCTGGAATGTTCCACAATCAGAAGTAAAGCATCAGTGAACTAGTTTTCAAATTTGTTTGCAAATTTTTATTTACATTTTGCTATACAAGATAATCAACTGCAGCCTAATAGGCTGCAGTTGATTATCTTGTATCGCAAAATGCTATACATAATTTAACATTGTGTAGCTTTTTGCAAGTTTTGCATAGCAAAAAGCGACGCGACACTGCTTATTTTGAGCCCTGCTCATATTGGTTATTTTTTTCACTGATTCGATTCACCATCACGATTATTCGAAAAACTTCGAACCACAAAAACGTTCCTGCACACTCTCCCCTAAAGTACTGATATAATAATAATAATAATAATAATAATAATAATAATAATAATAATAATAATAATAATAATAATAATAATAAATAACTATTATCGCTACAGTGAAGTGATCTGGGTCGTTGTATCACGCTAAGTATCACGTCGAGTTGAGGAGGTCAGATCGCCTGATCAAACGAGCTGCGCTGGCAGCGAGTTTGATCAGGCGATCTGACCTCCTCAACGAGACGTGATGAGACGACCCAGATCACTTCACACAAGCGATTAAAGGTTTATTTTATGACTTATATATAGTTCAGCATCACATGCTAACGCTAGCATTAACAATTCCCCCAAATTGGTACTTCGTGATGCTATCGTATCTGTTAAAGCCACGTACAACTCAGGCCAAACAATCAATGAGTTGTGATTATACCACTATTCAATCTCAGAACCCGAGAAAACTCTAATAACCCAAACCATCCCAACTCTGAATGTTTCTCAAACTGCTCGTAGTGTCCTCTGGATATTTACTTAGACTGCACCACTACTACTACCGCTATTAGTTTTCGGCTCTGATTTTATACATTCCTTGATTTTCGACTTTTGTGAAGATGACAGCTCATCCTGTAGTTTTCTGAAGAACGAGACTGAGTATCCCCACTCTCACTGGATAACACAAATTTAGTCGGGAATGTGGTATGAAGTGATAGCGAAGATAGTGTTACGTCTTGGTCGCACACCAACCACTTGACGCTGCAGACAAATTAATCCTTTGATACTGTCGTGCGTGTTATTATGTACGAAATCAAACAGCACGTTGTGGTCGTTTGTTTTGTTATCATTTTTCGATTTTTTAAGTTTTAACCTCAAATTCCTAACAGTGATAACGGTTCAGCCAAATGTTATCGCAGCTTAAAATACTAATGCAATCCTGCTGCCAAGACTTCTTAACTGGTTGAGTGCTAGAAGCCACTATCAGGGCTTTCAAAAAATGAGAATACCAGAGAAAAACCCTACACTTTCTTTGCTTATATTTCATATTCACTCAAACACAAATAATATTTTGTTTATATAAATTGGTTTTATAGGCACTCTCCAATAATTTGTAATAAAACAGGTTTTGAATAACAAATTCAGATTACCAAAAATAATCTAGCCCTCAACCAGATAATCACTTATGTGCAAAATATCTTGGTATTTGTACTTTCCGACGTTTGACGTCGCATTTTGAAAAACGTTGAAGAACCTGAATTCCCTGTGACGTTTGCACGTTAGAATAATTAAAGTAGCAAAGGGTTAGGAACAGTACATGTTGAATCGTACTGTAGACCCATTGAAAGTAAAAAAGTAGAAGACGCTATAATTAGTTTGAATCCCAGTGGATCAGAATCCCTACCTTGTACGGTCCTACTATTATATTGAACATTGTTGTCTACACAAGAAAATCCATTGACTGACACATAGATAAAATACTCAGTCTTTTAGATACAAGTGACAGGTACATTTACTTGTACCTGCGGTCCGGTGGTTCAAAATAGTCCAGTATGCACTTTGACAGTGTGATCACAGGGGAGACAGAGTATGTGGCCTCAGTATCTTAACAATCAGGGAGCTGATTCGATTCAAGATTCGGTTTCGAACCTTTTGCCTTATTCAATTTGTTCAAATCATCGTGATTCGTCGGGTCTTTATCTCAGAGATGATATCTTGATGACAATACTGGATTAGCGAGATCAAAACGACGTTTGTTCTAGCTGATCCGGCCTCGTCAGCTCGACGGAATATAACAACCCAGATCAAATGACTATTGTAAAAATCAGCAACTATTACACAGATCTTACAAGTACCACAAGAGCTCAGGGGAGAAAATACTATCACAGCCCTGAACATGTCAAATTAGTTTTTAACTTTATTATATGCTATCCTGTGAATTATCGCAAATTATCTAAACGACATTTCTCGATATATATCGACTCGATAGATATCGAGGAATATCCTCCAGTAGCTTCCTAAATTACGTTACGCTATGCCGCATCACGTCGCCTTGAAGGAACGATCAGCTGATCTTTGTTATTGTTTTAAAACGTACGCATTGTGGATGGAATTGGGCTGAATATTGTGCAATAAAATGTCTCGTAGCATATAATAAAAAAGAAAATCTACTCTATTTTAGTCAGTATCTAGAATAATATTTTCAGGTCCATACGATAAATTTTTCAGTGGTTTCCAAAATGATGTTACGCTTCGGTGCATGACGTCGCCTTGGGCGTCGCCTTGAAGGAACGATCAGCAGGTCTTTGTTACTGTTTTGAAACTGTTTGTGGTCGAGTTGGGCTGAATATTGTGCAGTAAAATGTCATGTAACATAAATAAAAAGAAAATCTACGCTGTAGATTCGAGTGGACCTGAAAGTATTATTTTTCACTCGCGCAAGCGCTCGTGAAAAATACAACTTTCAGGTCTACACTCATGAGATAATTCCCGATATTCACTAAAACAGCGTAAATATCCTCTATTTAATCGGATTATAATCATCCGAAGGGGCAGAGTGGCCATATATACTGCTGTGAATATCTCGAGGTGCTCCTCGCGTGAGGGCACCCCAGTTAAGTGTTAAACGACCGCTCTTGTTATAACGCAATACTCGGGGCATCGTGGTATAGTCGTCTTGAATTTTGAACTTATTAAATACCTTTTCGCATTATGGTATATTTGCTGTTTGAAATGTTATTATTTTGAACAGGCCCTGACGAATCAAGTCGATGCTGTCACTCGAAACGAATCAGTCAAAAGTTTAGAAACCGAACTGAATCTCGAATCGAAACCATTTTTCCAATTGTAGTCTTACTGGTACTGTCTATCTCCCGTCTGAACCCAGAGACAATATGCGAACGTCCAGCCTGAATTGTTTGGGAGGGTTAAAATTAATAATGTGGCCTATGAAACACAGAGTGTGAGTGGTTAATATCTCAATAGAGATTTCTTTGCATCAAAGACATACTGGAGTCCGTGTTTAATCCCCTTGACGTCGTCTTAATCCATTACCCAGTGTAACGATCAAAATGGTCCAACGCCATTCACCAAAATCAACATCCTGTTTTCATTATTACTTTTTTCATTTTTTTTGTTTCACAAACACTTTTCATCCCCCGTGGAGCTCGTTCAAATGAGGATTCATAAGCTAAGTTTATGGCGTAAAAAATGAAAACAATAGTTATTCAGGAAATTTGTTTGCAATTGTCGTCTGCCTTTCGTGTTAGGTGAAGGGTTATTTGATTACGCCGTGGAAATCCGTGGAGTAAAATCTGACTTTTTGGATTCCTAAAGGTTCGTCGAACTGGTAGGTTCCAATGCAGGTTGTTGTGTAGTTTATCGTTTCCATAGGGCGTCTTTGAAACGACCAGGGGTCAATGCTATAAAACTTTTACTATTGTATTTTCTACAATTGTATTTTCTAGTTATGACGCTAAATGGGCTACAATGAAACATTAGCAATTTCAAAGATCTGGCAATTTGCCAGTTGGCAAATTGCCATATGTTTTAAAATGCTAATGATTGTTTTTAGTCAGTTACATTAATAAGTAGAAAATACAATTCTAGAAAATACAATTGTAAAAGTTTTATAGTATTGGCACCTGGATAGTTTAAACATATTTTATTGTCATTAGATTGAAAACTGACAAAAGGATTGGAACACAAGTTATTAAACTTATATAAGTTCATCTCCTAAAACATTCAATGGCAGCTAACAAAAATATGCGAAAACAAACCAAACAAAAAAAAAACCCCAAAAACAAAAACATTTTAGTAGTATGTCATGTGGTTTTGAGGGAATAGTTGGATGACCTCGGTGGATGACCTCGGAAGTGACGTCATGTCACGTGACCTAGTGGCGCCATGTTGTGTTGTCATGGTAACCCGCGTGAGCGGCCATGTTGTGACGTCATCTCCATAGTGATACGTGGTGTTAGTGCGCATGCGCAAAGCGTGTTGTTAGGGTGATACGAGCTTCCGTCGTCCATTTTGTATATTGGAGGCTGCCATCTTGGTTTCTATGGTGGCACGTGATTGCTATGTTACCTAAAGCCTACAATAGGATAGGGGTATGTTCGGTGGGTATGTTCGATTGAATCGGAGTAAATCTGATTACCACAAACAACCCGACAATCCCCCAAATCACCAAAATCCACCCAAAATCACCGAAATTGACTTTATTTCCCCAATTTATCAGCTTAGCACGTAGTGCTATAGTACTAAGGGGTACAAGGGGGTGCATTCGATTGAACAGGAGTAATGTTCTGGATTAGAATTCTCCCAGAATCCCTTTTTGGATCCTTATCCCATGACGTTTTTCCCCTATTAAGAATAGCACGTAGTGCTTTAGGACAAATGTATCCAGAATTCTCTGCTTCTATCTATATATGCAATAGTTTACGTCTACCTAGACATGTTCCTTTATTCTAGAGTATACTCCAGTAGCGTAGAAGAGCCTATTAATTGGAACAGCTTTACTTATTATTACTATATTTAGCAATTTCTGGTCTATTCTTGTTAGTTCTGACCCTATTCCGTGCACTCTTGTTGTTTCATATATCTAGATCATTTATATAAATTATAACCAACCAATCAGATTGCTTGATTTCCCATAATGCAGTTATCTCCCTTCTGTATAATAAAAGCCTATATCCAATGGCCATATCCCATGGAATCCCATTTTTGCAAAACACCTGTGGCTATGGAATCCCTTTTTATCGTATGAGGCCATGAGGGTTATGTAAAAGCCCTCAATGAGTCCTCATTTATTATCCCTCATAGCCTCATTGAATTTTGAGGTTATGAGGACCATTAAAAATCCCTCAATGAGGTATAATTTACTACGACTCTTATCCTCATTTCAGTATTTAACAGGTATATCCTATGGAATCCCATTTTGGAAAACGCCTGTGACTGTGGAATCCCTTTTTTGTCGTATGAGGCCATGATGGCTATGTAAAAGCCCTCAATGAGTCCTCATTTATTATCCCTCATAGCCTCATTGAATTTTGAGGTTATGAGGACCATTAAAAATCCCTCAATGAGGCATAATTTACTACGACTCTTAGCCTCATCTCGGTATTTGAGGATACCCATGGCCTGGTATTGTATTATTCGAGGATACCTATCGAGGATACCTTTAGGAGAATCCCTTTTTTGTCATATGAGGCCATGAGGGCTATGTAAAAACCCTCAATGAGTCCTCATTTATTATCCCTCATAGCCTCATTGAATTTTGAGGTTATGAGGACCATTAAAAATCCCTCAATGAGGGATTTTTAATACGACTCTTATCCTCATTTCAGTATTTGAGGATACCTATGGCCTGGTATTGTATTATTTGAGGATACCTATTGAGGATACCTATCGAGGATACCTTTTGGAGAATCCCTTTTGTGTCGCATTAGGCTATGTAAAAGCCCTCAATGGGTCTAATGTAGTCTTACCAACCGCTTCCATCTTGTCGTCAAAGCTCCAAAGCCATTACAGGTCTATGGCCTATCTGTCCTATCATTAGCTTCTACAGCAGTCTTGTTCCATTGTGGCCTTGTACCAGTACTATTGGCTTCTGTTATTCTGCCCCATATCTCATCCATTACTTCCTAGCTATACCTATCTCAGTCTCGACTATAACATTGATCAAGGTTGAATCAGATTTCCCCTGTATACATATAAGGCATTCCGTTATTGAGATTCCTAGCTGAGTCCGTAAAATTTGGATTCCGTATTTTAACATCAACACTCGAGGGTATTCCCCTTCCCTATTGGAAGAATTTAGTTCAATGGGTTGTAGTTTAAAAATTCAGATCATCTTTCGCTATATTTTCATTAAGTTAAAAAATTTGTTCAGTTCAAAAGGGAGTGTTAATACCTTCATTTAGGTTATAGTTCGTTCATTCAGTTCAAGGGGTTTTAATTACATAAAGTTCATTCAAATAGTTCAAAGGGGTTTTAATTACATTAGGTCCATTCAAACAGTTCAAGAGGGTTAACATTGGGTTATATTTAGGGGTTGTAGTTCATTCAGGTGAAACTTTGTTATGGTCAATTCACTTCGATCTTGGTTCTGTTGGATCTTTGTTCGCTTTTTATGGTCAGTTCACTTCATTCGATCAGATCTGTTCAGTCTTTCCAACTAGTTCGATCAATCCGACTAGTTTACATTCTTTCACTTTTTTTTGTTCACAATTGGGTCTGTTGGATCTGTACTTAATTGTATTGTAGTGGTTGGTTGTCTCTATTCAGAGTCTTGTAGTCATTGTTTAATTGGGGGTTATTAATCCTTTTCCATACCCTCGAGTGTTGATGTTAAAACACGGAATCCAAATTTTACGGACTCAGCTAGGAATCTCAATAACGGAATGCCTTATATGTATACAGGGGAAATCTGATTCAACCTTGATCAATGTTATAGTCGAGACTGAGATAGGTATAGCAAGGAAGTAATGGATGAGATATGGGGCAGAATAACAGAAGCCAATAGTACTAGTACAAGGCCACAATGGAACAAGACTGCTGTAGAAGCAAATGATAGGACAGATAGGCCATAGACCTGTAATGGCTTTGGAGCTTTGGAGACAAGATGGAAGCGGTTGGTAAGACTACATTAGACCCATTGAGGGCTTTTACATAGCCTAATGCGACACAAAAGGGATTCTCCAAAAGGTATCCTCGATAGGTATCCTCAGTAGGTATCCTCAAATAATACAATACCAGGCCATAGGTATCCTCAAATACTGAAATGAGGATAAGAGTCGTATTAAAAATCCCTCATTGAGGGATTTTTAATGGTCCTCATAACCTCAAAATTCAATGAGGCTATGAGGGATAATAAATGAGGACTCATTGAGGGTTTTTACATAGCCCTCATGGCCTCATATGACAAAAAAGGGATTCTCCTAAAGGTATCCTCGATAGGTATCTTCGAATAATACAATACCAGGCCATGGGTATCCTCAAATACCGAGATGAGGCTAAGAGTCGTAGTAAATTATGCCTCATTGAGGGATTTTTAATGGTCCTCATAACCTCAAAATTCAATGAGGCAATGAGGGATAATAAATGAGGACCCATTGAGGGCTTTTACATAGCCCTCATGGCCTCATACGACAAAAAAGGGATTCCACAGTCACAGGCGTTTTCCAAAATGGGATTCCATAGGATATACCTGTTAAATACTGAAATGAGGATAAGAGTCGTAGTAAATTATACCTCATTGAGGGATTTTTAATGGTCCTCATAACCTCAAAATTCAATGAGGCTATGAGGGATAATAAATGAGGACTCATTGAGGGCTTTTACATAACCCTCATGGCCTCATATGATAAAAAGGGATCCCATAGCCACAGGTGTTTTGCAAAAATGGGATTCCATGGGATATGGCCATTGGGTATAGGCTTTTATTATACAGAAGGGAGATAACTGCATTATGGGAAATCAAGCAATCTGATTGGTTGGTTATAATTTATATAAATGATCTAGATATATGAAACAACAAGAGTACACGGAATAGGGTCAGAACTAACAAGAATAGACCAGAAATTGCTAAATATAGTAATAATAAGTAAAGCTGTTCCAATTAATAGGCTCTTCTACGCTACTAGAGTATACTCTAGAATAAAGGAACATGTCTAGGTAGACGTAAACTATTGCATATATAGATAGAAGCAGAGAATTCTGGATACATTTGTCCTATAGCACTACGTGCTATTCTTAATAGGGGAAAAACGTCATGGGATAAGGATCCAAAAAGGGATTCTGGGAGAATTCTAATCCAGAACATTACTCCTGTTCAATCGAATGCACCCCCTTGTACCCCTTAGTACTATAGCACTACGTGCTAAGCTGATAAATTGGGGAAATAAAGTCAATTTCGGTGATTTTGGGTGGATTTTGGTGATTTGGGGGATTGTCGGGTTGTTTGTGGTAATCAGATTTACTCCGATTCAATCGAACATACCCACCGAACATACCCCTATCCTATTGTAGGCTTTAGGTAACATAGCAATCACGTGCCACCATTGATACCAAGATGGCGGCCTCCAATATACAAAATGGACGACGGAAGCTCGTATCACCCTAACAACACGCGCTGCGCATGCGCACTGACACCACGTATCACTATGGAGATGACGTCACAACATGGCCGCTCACGCGGGTTACCATGACAACACAACATGGCGCCACTAGGCCACGTGACATGACGTCACTTTCGAGGTCATCCACCGAGGTCATCCAACTATTCCCTCAAAACCACATGACATACTACTCATTTTATATCTACAATACAATAAACATGCTTCAAACCAATTCATAGCAGCTGGAGAGAAGTGAAAGACACGACATGCAGATATGGGATAAGATGGTATAAAGCAAAAGAAAGCAGAGGATAGTTGAGTGTTGTGTCCTTATCGTACGGATGCGGCCATCGCAAGTCATCATCGAGCCGTAACTTGATGTTGGAGAGAAGGCACACCAAAAAGGGGTAAGGTTGAGAGTTAACTAAAACGATTGCCACCTGAAATAAAGGACTGTACTAACTTGAAAATCAGATTGTTTTCATTTTGTGATAAATTTGGTTTTCCGAAAAGAACATCGTCTGTGGAGGTAATGTTAAATTGAGAAAGTCGTCTAAAGAGGATTTCACGCTAGACTAAGTAGTGAGGACATTCGAAGAAGTAATGAAAACTGTTTCCAAGTACGTGTCCACAACTCCACCTGGATGTATCAGATATATAATTTGCATATTTATCACCGTTCAGTTCGGTACAGCCATTCCTTAACCTACAATGTAGAATGTTCAGTTTCCTTGTTCCGGAGGAGAAATAAAGCGGAGATTTCACGACAGGATTTAATTTTAACAGCTTAATTTTAGTTTTAAACTCATTTACAGTCTCAGCTGATGACACATATTGAGGTAAACTGTTCCAAGCCACTACCATAGATGGCAAGAAGGATCTTTTAAAATGTTCGGTTCGGGATTGATACATGGTAAAATGATCTGCGTTATGTAGGCTGTAGGTTCCTCGGTCCCCAACACGCGGAGGTAATAAGTTAACTAAATAATCAGGAACTTTTTGATATACTATTTTATACATTGTGCAGTGTTTGTGTATTTCACGACGCTGTGCTAGAGTACACCAGCCTAACTCCAAAAGAATATTCTCTGTAGAGGTTGATCTTGTTAGACCTGTGACAATGCGTCCTGCTTCCACATGTAATCTATCGAGTCGTTAGAGAAGGTAATTAGGCGCACAGTCCCAAACAACATCCCCATAGTCCATAAGAGGTAATATGTATGATAGGTACAACTTTTCCAAGGTTTTACGAGAAAGTTTTAATTTAAGTTTCCTTAACTGTGATAATCTGGGTGCAATTTTTTTACAAATTTCGTTAATTTGAACATCCCATTTTAAATTGCTTTGGATAAATATTCCTAAATGTGTGTAAGAGTTACATGGGCGAATATTAGTATTATTAAAAGTAATATATGGAACGTCGGAATTTGGTGTGTACGAGAAGAATATTACCTTCGTTTTATGGGGGTTAAATGAGACTAGCCATTGTTTGGCCCATATATTTATTTTTTCCATGTCGTGGTTCATAGTGTTTACCAGAGTTTCTATTTCATTTTTACAGGAGGTCAGGCGTGTATCATCAGCATACATCCGCGCTAATGAATCGAGGACATTGGCCAGGTCATTGCTGTAAACTAAGAAGAGAAATGGGCCGAACACTGATCCTTGTGGGACACCCGCTATTACTGTTTTGTACTGAGAGAAATCATTGTTAATCAACACTCTTTGCTGACGACCTTGTAGGTAGTTTTCAATCCACAAGATCGTTTTTTCGACCATCCCATATTCTTTAAGTTTAAAGATCAGTCCCTGATGCCAAACTCTTTCAAATGCTTTCGAAATATCGCAAAATATCGAACAGGTCTGAAGTCTGTTATCCAGAGAATCGCACAGAGAATGACAGTTCTATTAGATGATATGTTGTTCTATGGCCAGGAATGAAACCAGACGACTGATATTGATAGAGGAGATTATTTTCTTGGAAGTAAGAAAAGATATTCTTTAGGGCAACTTTTTCCAGTACTTTACCAAGACATGGCAAGAGTGAAATCGGTCTGTAGTTACATTTATTTGCTGGGTCATCCTTTTTATACACAGGTGTAACAGTTGCTTTCTTCCAACTATCAGGGAACTTGCAGGAACTGAAAGAAAGCTGGAATAGAAAATACAGGGGAGCAGAGATACTTAGCACTGTACTGTTTAACATTCTCACGTTGATGTTATCGTGACCGTGTGCTTTGTTAGCTTTCAAAGAGTTAATAGCCGAGACAATGTCTTCGACGTCGAAGGCAATTTCATTCAATTTAAGACTACATTGAGCAGCGAATTTCGGAAGTTTGTGATCTGTGTCTTCAATATCTCCGTTCTTTATAAAAGTATCGTTTAATAAGTTTGCCTTTTCTTCGTCTGTTATCGCTACATTACTGGGCGTGCTTTTATCACGTTTGTATAGGGGTGGAATCCCGGATGATTTTCTCCAATTGAGCAATTCCTTAATAACGTGCCAGAAATTCTTTGAGGATGTTTCAGTCAATTATAAATTTTCAAGGCTGGATTCATACTGGCGGTTGGCATATTTTTTCATATTATTTACTGAATTTCGTATTGATTTGTATTTATTCCAATCTTCCTGTAACAAGGACCTCATGGTCTTTTTCCAACATCTGTCTCGCTGACGTATTTTACATCGCAATTCTGATGAAACCAGTGCTTATCTTTCGGGCGGATAACAACTGTAGATTTTGGGATACAACTATCTATTATATCCAAAAATGTGTTAGTAAAATTTTCAGTAGCAACATTGATGTCTTGAGTATTTTGAATTAAATCACCCCAATTCGGGTTCGGGTGGGGGTTATGGGTGGGTGGGGGTTCGGGTATTTGGGAGGGTGGGTTGGTTTTGGGGTGGGTGGGTGGTGGGTTTGGGGTGGGTGGATGTGTGGGTTATGGATGGGTGGTTGAGTGTTTTTTGGGGTGGGATGGGTGGGTGGGTGGTGTTCGGGTATTTCGGACGGTGGGTGGGTGGGTGGATGGGTGGGGAATTGGGTGGGTGGGTTTTGGGGTCGTTTTTTATAGGCGGGTGGGTGAGTGGTCTTTTGGGTGGTTAACCACGGTGTAAAAACAATAATACGCAATAGAAGGCTATTTGGCTAAAAAAGTACCAATTTTTAATTATTAATTCATAACTTCTGCTCAGTTATGTTAGAACAAAAATAAAAATACAGGAAATTTAATATTTATGTGCAATAAAATATTACAGATATGGATGTCATTGGAACTGGCTCATTGAGCCAGTTCCAATGACATCCATATTTGTCTAGTTTTATTTATTAAGAAACTTACAAAGTACAAATTTTCTGTCAGTTATTGCTCACAATGTAGGATAAAGTATTAAGTACAAAACAATTCTTGGAAATAAAACGGTTATCCTTGTGTTTTCCAGCGTGTATTGGAATTTACACCGGTTTGGGAACTCATACACCCTTCGGCTTTGCCTCAGTGTGTATGAGTTCCCAAACCGGTGTATATTTCCATACACTCTGGAAAACACATGGATAACTAATTTTACTGTTGCATTGGAGATCAGATATGTCAAAAGCTGTTGGATAATAATCGGTATCGAAGATTATTTCTTCTAACTGGGCCCTGGTCACTTTGGATGTTGTGATTATGATTCGATTTTCCTCTTCTCCAATATCACTCTTCCGTTCGTGTACCAATTTTCACTGACTATGTGTTTGGACATATACTCGAGGCATACATCATTCTTGCCTTGCGTATGTGTGATTGTGTGATGAAGATATATTCGCCGTAATGGTCTAGTACCTTCTTTTTTAGCCAATTGACAGAGTAAACTTCTGAAACGTCGGAGAGGGTGATGAGTTGTTTCGAGTAGTTCTGCTACAGTATACAGCTCGGCTCCTGCATCCGTATCTAGCCAAACATAGCTGATTAAAACAATCCTATTTATCACAGTCTGTCTTCCGCCCAGACTTACCCTTATCATCTATAGATGAAGTACCCGTCCTACCTGAGCTAAATGGTTTGAGTTAGTGATAGTGATATAAGGCTTCAGCGGCAACGAGGGCGATCGTCGACTGAGTCCTAGAATGTCCTATTTATTCCATAAGTAGCAATTATTCCAACAACAGAAGCCTTGGATAAATTTTTGCTCTAATCACCTAGTGGGGTGATAAATTTTCCGCATTGGTTTAACACACGAAATATTTATCACCCTAGTAGGGCGTTGGAAACGGACTATACTATGTTGACATCTGGTGTTCCATTTGAAAGGTCGTGAAATCTTGACCAGATTAACGCGTGTCAGAAATCTGTGGAAACGAAGCTACGATCATCACTTGAACGATGTTCTTTTATTAGGAGTAACCTCACATCTCCTCCCAGCACAGCAACGCGCAACACTAAGTACACTCTGCACAATGCCAATACAACTGAGTTCACACATTGTCCAAATATCACATGCTGTTGAACCCATGGCTTCCACACACGAATCTTGGGTAACCGCAACAACTATTCCATCATTAGAACGAAATGGTGGCACAAGTGTTAACATTAACGACTTCCGTTTGCAGCATACTGACCTCTCGAATCCAAGCACATTATTGAATAGTTTATTTCACGGAAATAGTATAAACATTAACACTTTAAACATCAATATATACTCGCCCAAAAAAGAAAGTGTGCATTGCAGAAATTGATCAAACTCAAAAAAAAATAATTTCGTAGGTGTAAAGAGTGTTAACCTGTTCATGAATAAGTTATATTGAACACAAAAACAGCTTTCCCCGTTAAAATTAATGTTAAATGACGTGCTGCACGTTTGTGCAAAGGCATGTTTTGCACGTGGAGAGTCTGAAAATTCATGCAGCAGTGTGGAATCCTTGAGTATTTAAACACTAAAGTAAGGCCTTCCTATCGTTCACATTCAAACTTGCGCTGCTGTTAAAACGACTCCACATCAGGATACCAAGATTGACAATGAATCAACGTCTCCTTGCCCTAGATATGATTAGAGCTGGCAGAACACACAGAGAGGTTGCTCAGCATTTGATCTGCCACCGTAACACTGTAGACAGACTAGTCCATCGACATGCACAACATGATGACGTTCGAGACCGACCCCGCTTCGGGAGACCCCGAGTTACCACCCCTGCACAAGATCGGTATATCCGTGTCGTCCATCTCCGGAACCGGCAATAAACGGCAACGACGACAGCCAGGAACATCCCTAACCTAAGACGGATACATCCTCAAACAGTAATCAACCGGCTGAGAGAATACGGCTTACGTCCTCGAAGACTTGCAATTCGTCCGATTTTGATGTTACGTCATCGTCGTGCTCGACTGCAGTGGTGTAGACAACATCTCAAGCATCCCTTACACTGGTGGCGACGTGTTTTATTCACAGATGAATGTCGTTTCCATCTTTCATCATCAGATGGCCGCCAGGGAGTAGACAGACGTCGAAACGAACGCTACGCAGATCCATGTGTCGTTGAGCGAAACCGTTATGGGGGAGGGTCTGTCATGGTGTGGGGTGGCATCACTGCCCGTGACAGAACTGAGCTGGTCATTATTGATGGCAATCTCAATGCAGCCAGATATCGTGATGAAGTGCTTACACCTGTTGTTGTCCCATTTCTGCAACGTCACGGCCCCGGCGTCATTCTACAGCAGGACAACGCCCGACCCCACGCAGCTCGTGTTGTTCGACAGTATATGCAGCAACAACAAGTGGATGTTCTTCCCTGGCCTGCAAATTCGCCCGATATCTCACCCATTGAGCACGTATGGGACGAAATGAAAGGTCAGCTACGCCGGCTTCCGCATGCACCGTCAACGCTTGTGGAACTCCAAAGACAGCTTATCAGAATATGGAACAACATCCCACAACACTTCCATGGTAACTTATTCGCTTCCATGAGGCGTAGATGCACAGCAGTAGTCGATGCAGACGGAGGTCATACCAGATATTGAGTGTGTGACTTTTGTGTTTGACCCTTGGTGTCTTTGACTCTCCATGGCACCAAGAGTATTCGTTGTAGCGTAATGAAATTTCTCGTGTTGATCACAAATTGATTCCTCTGTGATTGAATAAATGTCCATGAATGAAAACGATATATATCTTTTTTTAGTGTTATTTTTTAGCATGCACACTTTCTTTTTTGGGAGAGTATACAAAAATAAACTGACATTCGTGACCTGCTTTGAAAGTGGCCCAATTGCTCTCACCCATCCAATGCTACATGTACGCATTGTAATATAATTAACAGTTCAACTATTGTTTTCTTTAAAAGGTTTGAAAGTATCACACAATATTAGTACAAAAGAATATAGATTGTTCATTTAATAAAGGATTTTTGCAAGTTTAGCTGACGTTTGTTGGGGAATTGTTTTTTGACAGAAATGTATCACTGCGCCTTGTTTATTTTTTGCAATGTTTTCTTGTCGATCGAAATGGACCAATGTACTCCTCACTTCGAGCTATGTTTTGAAGCGAATAACAGCATGGTTTTGTTGCGACTGCTTTGTAAAAGATTTATGGGATAAACAAAATAAACGTATAGTGTTTTCAAGTAAAAAATTTATTCTACTCGTAGGATTAAGAATTAAACCGACTCGCCAGAGGCTCGTCGGTTTCATTCTTAATCCTACTCGTAGAATATTTTTTTACTTGAAAACACTATACGTTTATTCTATATGGCCCATAGGGGACATAGGACATTCTAGCACTCAATCGACGCGATGAAGCCGTGGAGGCGAACTTTCACTTCATCACCCGAAGAATCTCCCCTAGACTGATTGACACGTATCAAGCAGAATTGATCGCATTGATGCACTTGTAACCATTCATTCATTCTTGATGGGGCTTTTTGTATCCAAAATCACCAGCTCACAACAAAGTTAGCATTGTAAGTTATAATAAAATTGAGGGTGGTCTGTTCTTAGCGTTTTAAGTGGCACCCCAACAACTGTAATGACATCCAACGAAGCTCGCTTGTTATCTGTGAAGTCACGTCGACAATTGGGATGAACAAGAACCGTTCCGACAGGCGCCATACTGACCCAGTAGTTCAAATAATGTTTGAGTCAAGGCCTCTGGCATTTATCACAAAATTGTGATATGTTTCTCAAACCCTTTTCGCCAACTTTTACTGGTTGTGCTTCGATAGCACAGTAGCATGTGACACAGTGTTCTTCAGAAAGAAATGAGTAACCCAACGTTTCTATCGGATTGTTTGAGTCAGGTATGGCAAAACACATAAGAAGAAATAGCCATTTTACAAGAGTAAGGATCACCATTCAAGTATATCTACACAAAATATAACGTTGGGATCACCTCACCAACGAAACATCTAAAAGAAAATACGTCTACAAATAGTCTGCATATGTTAACAACGCTAGGTTTCAGCAGAAGACTGTCGAATGCAAAAGCAAGATTCCACCGGGCAACAGTCGCGGATTATCAATGTGAGCAAACGAATGGAACAGTGACGATATTCGAACTCATAAGAGAATGAGAGAAAACCTTGGATAGAGGTAGGAAAAATAAACATATTGTTAAATTGTTCATTTAGAGTTTTACATGCAGGCCTATGAGAGACAGTAGAACGCGTTAAATTGTTCATTTTGAGTTTTGCATGCAGGCCTATAGGCGACAGTAGAACGCGTTAAATTGTTCATTTTGAGTTTTACATGCATGCCTATGGGCGACAGTAGAACGCGTTAAATTGTTCATTTTGAGTTTTACATGCATGCCTATGGGCGACAGTAGAACGCGTTAAATTGTTCATTTTGAGTTTTACATGCAGGCCTATGATCGACAGTAGAACGCGTTAAATTGTTCATTTTGAGTTTTGCATGCAGGCCTATAGGCGACAGTAGAACGCGTTAAATTGTTCATTTTGAGTTTTACATGCATGCCTATGGGCGACAGTAGAACGCGTTAAATTGTTCATTTTGAGTTTTACATGCATGCCTATGGGCGACAGTAGAACGCGTTAAATTGTTCATTTTGAGTTTTACATGCAGGCCTATGATCGACAGTAGAACGCGTTAAATTGTTCATTTTGAGTTTTGCATGCAGGCCTATAGGCGACAGTAGAACGCGTTAAATTGTTCATTTTGAGTTTTACATGCATGCCTATGGGCGACAGTAGAACGCGTTAAATTGTTCATTTTGAGTTTTACATGCATGCCTATGGGCGACAGTAGAACGCGTTAAATTGTTCATTTTGAGTTTTACATGCAGGCCTATGATCGACAGTAGAACGCGTTAAATTGTTCATTTTGAGTTTTGCATGCAGGCCTATAGGCGACAGTAGAACGCGTTAGATTGTTCATTTTGAGTTTTACATGCATGCCTATGGGCGACAGTAGAACGCGTTAAATTGCTCATTTTGAGTTTTACATGCAGGCCTATGGGCGGCAGTAGAACGCATTAAATTGTTCATTTTGAGTTTTACATGCAGGCCTATGATCGACAGTAGAACGCGTTAAATTGTTCATTTTGAGTTTTGCATGCAGGCCTATAGGCGACAGTAGAACGCGTTAGATTGTTCATTTTGAGTTTTACATGCATGCCTATGGGCGACAGTAGAACGCGTTAAATTGTTCATTTTGAGTTTTGCATGCAGGCCTATAGGCGACAGTAGAACGCGTTAAATTGTTCATTTTGAGTTTTACATGCATGCCTATGGGCGACAGTAGAACGCGTTAAATTGTTCATTTTGAGTTTTACATGCATGCCTATGGGCGACAGTAGAATGCGTTAAATTGTTCATTTTGAGTTTTACATGCAGGCCTATGATCGACAGTAGAACGCGTTAAATTGTTCATTTTGAGTTTTGCATGCAGGCCTATAGGCGACAGTAGAACGCGTTAAATTGTTCATTTTGAGTTTTACATGCATGCCTATGGGCGACAGTAGAACGCGTTAAATTGTTCATTTTGAGTTTTACATGCATGCCTATGGGCGACAGTAGAACGCGTTAAATTGTTCATTTTGAGTTTTACATGCAGGCCTATGATCGACAGTAGAACGCGTTAAATTGTTCATTTTGAGTTTTGTATGCAGGCCTATAGGCGACAGTAGAACGCGTTAAATTGTTCATTTTGAGTTTTACATGCATGCCTATGGGCGACAGTAGAACGCGTTAAATTGTTCATTTTGAGTTTTACATGCATGCCTATGGGCGACAGTAGAACGCGTTAAATTGTTCATTTTGAGTTTTACATGCAGGCCTATGATCGACAGTAGAACGCGTTAAATTGTTCATTTTGAGTTTTGCATGCAGGCCTATAGGCGACAGTAGAACGCGTTAGATTGTTCATTTTGAGTTTTACATGCATGCCTATGGGCGACAGTAGAACGCGTTAAATTGCTCATTTTGAGTTTTACATGCAGGCCTATGGGCGGCAGTAGAACGCGTTAAATTGTTCATTTTGAGTTTTACATGCAGGCCTATGGGCGACAGTAGAACACGTTAAATTGCTCATTTTGAGTTTTACATGCAGGCCTATGGGCGGCAGTAGAACGCGTTAAATTGCTCATTTTGAGTTTTACATGCAGGCCTATGGGCGACAGTAGAACGCGTTAAATTGTTCATTTTGAGTTTTGCATGCAGGCCTATAGGCGACAGTAGAATGCGTTAGATTGTTCATTTTGAGTTTTACATGCATGCCTATGGGCGACAGTAGAACGCGTTAAATTGCTCATTTTGAGTTTTACATGCAGGCCTATGGGCGGCAGTAGAACGCGTTAAATTGCTCATTTTGAGTTTTACATGCAGGCCTATGGGCGGCAGTAGAACGCGTTAAATTGTTTATTTTGAGTTTTACATGCAGACCTTCGATCGACAGTAGAACACGTTAAATTGTTCATAAAAAGGGCGTTAATTTAAATATATAGTAGATGTAGAGGTCAAAAAGTTTTTTTCGTGAAATATTATTAAATTATCAGTTCTGGTGCGAATACGATAGCAGACTTCCAGGAACCAGTGGTGCCTGCAGTCGACTCTATGAGTTGATTATATATGTGTTTCGTGTTTTATACATCCCAACCTTCATTTTGATGTATAATTTGTGTATATTTAATTTGAATTTAAGGAATATGCGAGGTGAGAATTTTCAAAATAAATAAAATTTCATTACTTATATAGGCCCTTAACTCCAAACATCGCTTGATTATTCGTGTTAGAACGGATTTAATGCTACTTTTTTCAGATCGACGAGCTTTGAATTTTTATCGTCGCGAGGATAAGTGTCCGACAAATAAAGCGGAAACGGTTAAGCGATTTTCTTGATCGATTAATCACGTGGAATAACCTCGGTTAACCGATTAATCACTTGTCCAAATAGGTATCCGAATAACTGCCATACCGTTGATGATTTACAGCATGAACCTTTTACCAAACGTAATAAACAAAACCGACTAGGCCTATATACAAAAATCTCCATTCAAATTTATCATGTTTTCAATTTTTGTCTCAAAAACATAGCTTATGACCCCTTACTGGAACGAGCTTGGGGTCATAAGCTATGTTTTTGAGACAAAAATTGAAAATTTTAGTAATTCATGAATTTATTTTGCAAGTATCGTCTGCTACCCGTAATGGGTAAAGGGTTAATAATGACCATTTCTAGCCACTGATATAGTATGATGATCATTCAAGTAAACAAGTATGTCATCAAGTAACTTGCATGCTTTACTCTGTCTCATATAATTGATGTGAGTCAGTGTGACAATGTTTGCCTGTTTTGGAGCAAGTTTGTTCTTGTGTTAACCCATATAATACAGCAGTTCAAAAGTAACGGTAATCGATCAATTACTTTTTAGATCGATCAAGATATTGATCATTCCTTAATCGATTAATCGGTTAATCGTTTCAGCTCTACCGACAAGCTCGTTTATTCCACCTCTATGAACATCCATATACCTTCAGACTACGTAAAACAAAGCATCGGTCATCAATAAACATTAACATAGAAAAAACTGGCGTCTTTTGTATGTAAAGCCTATTGTATTGTACGCGAAGTTGCTTTTCTATTTGTCTGGTAAATGCATTTATATAATCAACATCAAACACGAAGCAAGCCGCAGAGTCGCCACTAAATGACATATCTAAACCTCAAATTTCATATACATCTACAGACCATGGTTTTGCACCTGAGAATAGTCTCCCTGATTCGAACGACGTATCCTGGTAATCTAGAAGTTGCAAAGCTTGTTCGCCAATCCTTGTAAAGCAAATAAGATTAAATATAAAAAATAAGTTATAACACGATGAAAGGGTTAACGTAGCTAATGTGTTTCGAATTAAATATTGTAGAAGCTCCCAAGATGAAAAATTAAGTTGCTACAACTGGTGGCACATCAAACATTACACATTCGTGCCCATCTGTAGTTCCTATTGCCACGATTGAATACAGCGCCAATGTTTCGAAAACAATTAGGTGGCTGCAATGAAAGCAACTGGTGGCACCTTATAACTTCTAAGTTCCTAGCCCATCTATGATCTATGGAGCCTATTGCCACGACCAAGCATGTCACAGTGCCGCCGGTACCAACATAACCGGTACCGGGACGGGACAGAGCTTGTCCAGTCGAAACCGGTAACGGTACCGGGACAAGTCAACAATTGGGTGACATCACAATCAGATGGGAGAAATTCGTTTTTAAACTGACCCAGTCCCCAAGATCGCAAAGACAAACATGGCATCATACCAAACATTCTGCGGCGACATTCAAAGTAATCATAAAGCACAAAAATCGCGTTTTATGATTACTTTGATGACGCCACAGAATAATTTCTTTGAAGTAGCCGATGACCGTGCTTTCATTGTCTTTGATACCACGTTTGGAAAGTTAAAATGATCGGCCTTATCGAGGAGGTGGTGGTGGTGCAGACAGAACATGCCACTTTAAAGTGTTTTGATATGTTCATTCATAAATAAACTGAAAGTATATCGTGTAAGTGTGTCATAAACAGTTCGTCCCCTAAGTTCCAATGTGTTCTATGTGCCAGTAGGCACATAGAACACATTGAAACTCAGGTGACGAATTATTAGAATGTTTACCCTCCTTCAGTTAGGAATTTCCCAATAAAATAATTTTGTCCCGGTACCGGCTGGACAAAAGCTTAAATAGCGATGCCGGTTGAATCATGGGGGACCGGGGTTACCGGTACCGGTACAGGTGCCGTTTGACATGCCTGGCCACGAGTGAATATAGTGCATACGTTTCAAATGACAATCCATAAAAGCATTTCCACAGAAACGGCACAATAAAGTGCCGTCAGTAATCGAATGGTATATCAGATCGGCTATCAACCCAAACTATGAAAGAAACCAAGGTGGCGCAGTGCTCCGATGATCTCTATGGTTATGACTGGCCTTAATCTTGTCTCGCGTAAAAGACATTTTCTGCCCCCCACCCCCCCCCCCCCCCCTTGCCGGAGACTGAAATAGGGGTGGCTTTCTCCCCTTCAGCACATCCTTTATTTTCCATCGTTCAAGTATTCGATCAAATGCGTTTCTCAACACGAATATATACAGTTCAGCAAATGGACGCAGATACACGTGAGTGACGAATGAACGAATGAACGCGCAACGCGAATTGTCGCACTGGGAGGCCGTGTCACAAAAATAATTACCGATTATTGACATAGTAACATCTGTCAATTTCATAAATAGCGAAGTTCACGATGATTGAACAGTATTAAATGTTAGTATTATAAAAGGATTTATGTGAGAAACTTCTGTACTTGCTTTCGGAGTGCGATCCGATCGCAGAGAAACAGAATGAAAATGGACGCTTTTTGGTTATTTCTCATCACCTCCTTCATTCCTGTAGTGAATTTGTACAATTTGAAAAGAAAAGACAATAATGAATTGTCTTCGCTGAGGTTCGTCAACATGGTGAGTATTAAACGTAACATTGTTCAAGGTTTAAGTATTGTTCTTTTTTACCCTTTGAACCTAAGAGATCGTTTTCCCGGCGTCATACTTTCATTAAGTGTGGTGGCTGCTTATTGAATTAACCCTTTACCTGACATGAAAAAAGACGACACTTGCAAAAATAATTCTTGAATAACTTGAATAACTAATTTTTAACCTATGTTTTTTAGACAAAAAATGAAAAAAATAATGAAAATTAATTGGCAATTTTTGAGAATAGCGCTGGCCGGTTTTGGCCGTTACGTTAGGTAAAGTGTTAATGGGTGTGTGGATGTGTGGCGTAGACCAATCAATATTTTAAACGTGCAGCCCAAATACTGCACGTTGAAAAAATATGGATCGGTTTACCCTCAAGTTATGAATTTGGACTCTAAAGCTGAAACAGTTAAGGAATTTTCTTGATCGATTAATCACGTGGATTAACCTTGTTTAACCGATTAATCACTTGTCCAAATAGATATCTGAATAACTGCCATACCGTTGATGATTTACAGCATGAACCCTTTACCCAACGTAACAAACAAAGCCGACTAAGCCTATGGCCTATATACAAAAATCTCCATTCAAATGTATTATGTTTTCAATTTTTGTCTCAAAAACATAGCTTATGACCCCTCTCTGGAATGAGCTCGTTGAGATTGTTCCAATGAGGGTCATAAGCTATGTTTTCTGGACAAAAATTTAAAATTTTCAGTAATTCGTGAATTTATTTTGCAAGTATTTTTTGCTACCCGCAATGGGTAAAGGGTTAAGAATGACCATTTTCAGCTACTGGTAGAGTATGCTGATCCTTCAAGTAAACAAGTATGTCAGCAAGTAACTTGCATGCTTTACTCTGTCTCATATAATTGATTTGAGTCAGTGTGACAATGTTTGCCTGTTTTGGAGCAAGTTTGTTCCTTTGTTAACCCATGTAATACAGTCGTTCAAAAGTAACGGTTTAATCGATCAATTACTTTTTGGATCGATCAAGATGTTGATCATTGATTAATCGATTAATCGGTTACCCGTTTCAGCTCTAATGGACTCTTTCGATTGCTGCCATTGAACTGATATGGAATATACCACCAGAGTTCATAGGGTTCAGCCCGTCACAACTAACTAAATGCTACTTTTGTAGCGCTGTATGATTAAATTATTACTGATCCTCACTTCAGACTTCATTCCTCATTTATTAATTCATTCCATCGTCTACTCGTCCGCTGCCGGCTTTTCCATCGCGCACAAAATAGCCACACTGGGTTGGAAGGGTTAAAACTGTGCCCAACCAGACGGAAATAAAAGGCCAGTGCAAGACACAAAAATTGTCCTTTAACACTTTACCCAACATGAAAAGCAGACGACACTTGCTAACACAATTCTTGAATAACTATTTTTTTTCATTTCTTGTCTCAAAAACATAGGTTATGACCACTCATTGGAACGAGCTCGACGAGCTCGTTCCAAAGAGGGGTCATAACCTGTGTTTTTTGAGACGAGAAATGAGAAAATAATTAAAATTAATTGGCGATTTTTGTGAACAGCGCTGATCGGTTTTGGCCGTTATTTGGGTAAAGGTTTGAACTTATTATTATCTTTTCAATTTTTGTTTTTTCCCGAGAACATCGATCATGACGCCCCACTGGAATAAGCACGAGATCATAAGCTATGCTTTAAGGCAAACAATAAAATATTTTGTAGTTATTCAGGACGTTGTTTGCAACAGATGTTAAAGGGCGTTAAAGTATGAAATACGGATGGACCGCATCTCTTATCACATGAAAAGTCATATTTTACCTAACCTATAGTGGGTGTCGTGACCCTCTTGAGGGTAAAGGATTCGACACTCAAGATGCCAGCACTGAAATAAGTCACGTGACTTCCTCTTCTTCTAATTGTCTGAGAGGTACTACTACTCATAGTTTATCTCTTGAGGGTTCTAACAAAAACCGTGCACTATTCCAGCACACTGTACACTTTCTAATACATTTGCACCCATGTGATATTCTAGAACGTTCGACCTGTGGCAGAACACAACGCAGAGTGATGCACAGTCAATAGGCAAACTGAATCAGTGTATGGTCCTGCAGATGAAAAAACTTATACACTAACGGCTAAAATTTGTTGTCAAGTGTGCAAGGGGTGGATAGATGAGGTCGAATTTTGAAAATGAGTTCCACTGAACATCCAGTATACGATTATGTGGAGAGAGCTAATTTTCCTCCCGATGCAGTCAAATCACAGTGATGCTTCTATTTATTCTCCTTATATCATCTTTCGATTATCCATATGACATTTTGATAAAGCTGAGCTGATCAGGGACGAATGGCATTTCTTAAAAAAAAATTTTTTCCCATGCCTCAACAATAAAAAATACCATAGTGGTTTTCTGTTTTCTGTGCTCAGACAGCGATAGCTCTATAAATCAGGACCCGCGTTTGTCCCTCTCATACGAGCTTTCGTTTCGCCATTGCGGTCGGGGGAATAGTGTATGGATGGAGAAATGTGCCAATGTGAAATAACCTATTACTAAGTTCGAACAGAAGATCATCCTTGCAAATTAATTTACCTAATAACGAAAAAGTTTCATTTGTGTCTAAAAATATGTTTTTGGTTCCTCAGTTGTAGGGGTCCATCTGATTGGGTTTTCCAGAAGTCATATCGTCGAGCCTTATATTTTTTGTGCTTTTCAAAGTTTTGTAAGTTCACATGAAAATTTATTATAATCACTGAAACGTCCTTAACCCTTTACCCAACGCAGACGATATCAAAAATTATTATTTTAAATACAATTTTTTAAAATTTTTCAAAAAAATTTAAAAAAACCATATCATGTGACCCCCTCATTGGAACGAGCTCAACAGACGACATTTGCAAAAAAAACAATTCTTGAATAACTAATTTTTTTCATTTTTTGTATCAAAAACATAAGTTATGACCCCTCGTTGGAACGAGCTCGACGAGCTCGACCCAACGAGGGGTCATAACCTACTTTTTTGACGCAAAACAATTAAAATGTATTGAAAATTAATTGGCGATTGTTGAGAATAGTGCTGGCCGGTTTTGGCCGTTACGTTGGGTAAAGGGTTAAAGATAAGAAGATAAAATTCGAATTGAATTCTCTGCTGATTAGGAAGGCAGTCGACGTCAAAAGGACCGGTATAATGTGGCAGTACTTACGGGACTGGGTGATGACACGTGCCGCACAATTTGGAATGTGCTGAGGCTTCTCGAGAGTGGAGCGTTCAGAACTGATCAAAAGATAGTCGCAAGAGTCTAGATGACTAGTAACAAAGGCGTGAACAAGCTGCTCCATTTTTGCTAATGTTACGTAGATTAGAAAATGAACGCCGATAAATGTGCTTACAGCAGCGACAGGAAACTAACGAAAATATCCAAACTGTCCCAATCCATGATTCGACGATTGCCTCCAGCAGCTGTGCCCATCTTTTTCATGGATGAAAATCTGACAACTGATGAACACATTAAGAATTTTATAGTCTATTGTGTTGAAGACGGTTCTTTAGTATATCAAAACAAAACAGGAAATATTATGTTTATCCATGAACTCTCTGAAGCGCAGTTTCGGTACTGCAATTCGACCTGTAGACAGACCGGAAGGCCTCGGATAAGTCATTAGCGGTCCGATAATAATAATAATAATAACAACACTTTGGCCGGCCGCTGATTTTTCGCGGTTCTCGTATGAGAAGGCCTTGGTTATCCCTGTTCTACCAACTGTCTCCCTTTTCCCACGCTTCTTCTCTCCTCCCGACAATCGGAGACGAACTGCTTGATGACATCCCTTGCCCCATTCTTCCCAATCTCTCCGATTAGCATATTAACCTTCTCCTTTGAGTCGCCCCTAACCACATGTCCTTCATTCTCCCATCCCACTACTCCATTATACTCCCAGTGAATCTTGTTCTTTTAGACTGGTATTTTGGGCATTCTAGAAGAAAGTAGGAAGGCAGATGAGAACCAACCGACCGCTCAGTAATCTTAGATAGGACTGCGAAATTAGACACCGGTCGGTAGTTTTTTCAAAATCTCTGAGATCAGTGATTTTGTTTTAGACGAGGCTTGACTGAAACACGATTCACGTTCGTAGGAAAGAGACCAGACCGTAGCGAGGCATTGATAAGTTTTAAAGATGGTGTAACCAATTCCGAATGACATACTTTTAACATCCATGTTACGCAGACTGATTGGATGGTGCCTTGGATATTAGCTTATGGACATTTTTCTCATAAATGAAATAAAATATTGTTTAAAAACTTGGATATCCTGAAATGCTAAACGTTTGAAATGTGCAAGCTGTGTTGACGCCTTTGGGTAAATGTGTATTTCACCATCCAAACCACGTATATTTGAAGACAAACATAAACTATGAAAAATAGGGAATAAGACAGACCACAACGAGGGTGGAGAACGGGGGATTGGGGACAACGAACTGAGTTGAAATGTGTTGTGTGTTCCATGTGCGCCGAAGACGCACGTGAAATACACGAAATCCTCCAACAACGGCCGTTGATTTCGGTCCCCGTAATCAATCTGTGATGTGTTCTGTATTTTTATCTAACAATCATATAGATTTTGGCCTGAAAACCACGAGAAGCGGTACGTATCACGTAACGTGTTCCGATTCCGTGTCATATAGACGACTCATTCTGATTCTGTATCATATAGACGACTCGTTTCCGGTAACGCTACGAGCTATCATAACAGGCGCATGAATACATTCTATGTGCGTTTCAGTGATCGAATAAGCTGATCGCTTACAAAACAAAACAAAGTTTCTTTCAGTTAGCTACAGAACTATTAATAGCCAATAACCTCAACAATAAACACCGATTAACGAAATAAAAACAAACCTTTATTACTTGAATAGTTGGAATTCAAGCTGATCATCATAGGAAGTGACACTGAGAGTGAATAATTTGACAACACAACTTTGAAAATTGCGGTGACCGCGGTACTCACTATTTGTTAGAGTGCACAACAATGCAGTTCCATAAAATATGTTTTTTTAAATAACTCTGTCTCGCCCAACATTATGTCCCAAATCTGTATTAATAATTTAAGATTTAATCTGTTTATGTGACAGAATTGTTACATAAATGAATTATCATGATAATGTGCATGTCCTGTGATTTGAATCAGATTCTCGGTGGTGTCCAAAAATGGGATCACAACTCGCCGGCAAAGCCTACTCGTTGACATTCCATTCTGGACACCACCTCGAATCTCATACAAATCACATAATCATGATAATCTGTATATATCAAAATTAAAATTAGACTTGAATTAAGTGAATGAAGCCAATATTTTGGAAACAAAAACACAGTCGGCGGTCTGCTTACGTTCTTGATTGAGGCTGTTTTGTCAAAGCATTTCATTTAAATCATTAGAACAATCAGATGCATAACTGCCATTATCGAGTTCATATATAGAGGATATGGAATGAGTGTTTTTCTCATCTAATATTTATGAAACGAGCCTAAGAATTTTCCGTTTTGGCGAGCACCTGGCGAGCCCAAAAAGAAAATTCGGACGAGTTTCATAAATATTATATGAGAAAAACACTCATTTTATATTCTGGTTATCATATGACGCACACACGCACAAATTAGCCACTTAGTATGACTTTTTAACCCATCACCTGACTTGAGTTGCAGACGGCACTTGAAAAAAACATCTTCGTATAATAAAAAATATTCATTTTTTGCTTCCAAAACATAGGTTATGACCCCTCATTGGAACGAGCTCGTTCCAATGAAGGGTCATAACCTATGTTTTGGACACAAAAAGTGAAAATATAAAAAGAATGAATGATGTTTTTCTTGTAGGTAAAAGATTAATACAATATAACCCACTCTAAATAGGACAGATAACGTAAATTCTCCCTACTGAAATTATGCAAATTTGACCCAGTTGTATTTTGTTTAGCCAATCAAATTGTCCAGTTTTGAAATTGACCAATGAAATTGACGGAAGGCTTCATTTATCACTGATTAATATGAAAACAAAATATCAAATGTTTTAAAGTGAACAAAACGGACGAGTCATGTGATAAATAACGTTCTTATACACAGGCCAGATTCAGTGTATGATATGTCAAAGACATTTTTCAGTGTCTTTATCACACACCTATGAATGTAAAACACGGGTTTCCACTGCTCTTCCTGTACGAAAAAATAAAGTTGTTTCGCACATGTGGTGATACAAAACACGTACGATTTCGTTTCCAACGTAAACAGAGAAGGAACCAGTCTAAATAAATCAGGTTATCGATGGTCGAATGCACTGGAGTCGAGATCTAAAGTTCCTGATTTAGATTTGTATACCTGGGATATGAAAACAATCGGATTCGAGTCAAAAATCTACAAAATAAAAATAACATTCTGACTGATTGTTCCATGACAAATACTTTCCACAACTGGTCATATAATGATGGAGTGTGCTAAACTTATTAGCTATTTAAAAAGTTTTTGTTGTCTTATTCCCTTCAGTTTAGTCAATATTTGAAGTTCGATCATCGTGACCTTGACAGTGATCGGCGTCAATTGGTTTCGACCAATTGAATGCTGTCAAAATTAAAAATCAAATTAGGGTTGGTACCCCACCATCTAACAGTGATGTCTCGTAACAACGAAGGAAACGCAGAAATTATCCAGTTGAAAAGTGTTATTAGTTCAATTTTCGTGTCGACTGGTTGTTACATGGGAGGTGTGTGATAAATACAGAACTGCACATACGTTTGAATGGGTTAAGAATTATCGCACTCGATTGCTTTGGTCCAGGATATCCAGGATAATTCTTAACCCATTCAAACGTATGTGCAGTTCTGTATATTTATTGTTTCAGGTAACGTTGAATACACACAGCAATCAGAATATAAAAGTTTGTTGTGATTTCGTGTTCCTAATTTCTTCCTCTTGTTTACCAGTGATTTTAACCGCGCCTTTGAGAAGACCAACGCTCTTAAAGATTAGCACTCACTATGTACACCTTCTACCCACACACGCACATACCTCCTATATAGATATCTATACACGACAACGGACAGAAAATTCTGTAACCAGCTGTAGCCGAACCGTTACCGATTAACCAACGGCTACGTTGTAACAGAGAAAATGCATGTGCATGGATGGTGGGCGCGACAAGTTGATCGATTACTTTTTTCAAGGTTATAAATACAGATTATCATGATAATGTGCATGTCCTGTGATTTGTATCAGATTCGAGGTGGTGTCTAGAATGGGATCTCAACGAGCCGGCTTTGCCGGCGAGTTATGACCCCATTTTTGGACACCACCGAGAATCTGATGCAAATCACAGGACATGCACATTATCATGATAATTCATTTATCTGCCGGCGAGTTGTGACCCCATTTTTGGACACCACCGAGAATCTGATGCAAATCACAGGACATGCACATTATCATGATAATTCATTTATCTAACAATTCTGTCACATAAACAGATTAAATCTTAACCCTTTTACCCAACGCTATTCTCAAAAACCGCGAGTTAATTTTCATTATTTTTTTATTTTTTGTCTCAAAAACATAGGTTATTACCCCTCGTTGAAACGAGTTCGCCGAGCTCGTTCCAACGAGTGGTCATAACCTATGTTTTTGAGACAAAAAATGAAAAAAATTAATTATTCAAGAATTTGTTTTGCAAGTGTCGTCTGCTTTTTATGTTAGGTAAAGGGATAAATTATTTTTAAACATTTTTGGGACATAATGTTCGGTCGATCACTGAAACGCACATAGAATGTATCCATGCGCCTGCTATGATAGCCCGTAACGCTACTGGAAACGAGTCGTCTGTATGATACGGAATCAGAATGAGTAGTCTATATGATACGGAATCGAAACACATTATGTGATACGTACCGTTTCTCGTGGTTTTCATGCCAAAATCTATATCATTGTTACATAATAGCCTATATGTGGCAGAAACACCCCCATGTAGTTGATACCTCACATTAAACGTAGGAGTGAAACTGATTAGAACAAATCTATTGATTTTGGAATCGTCAATAAAATTATTGAATGGTCTGTTTGGGAAAACCTTTACACTGGCTGTCCTTTAAATATTGCGAGAGTTGACATAAAAGGTGTGCGGGGGTGGGGGGGGGGGGTACAAATATGCGTTTCAACTGAGTGCGAAACAGCCATAGCAGGGAAATCTCCAATTTGAACACAGAAAACACGTGGCAACAAATATTTTTCCAGTTCAATTTTAACAATGTGATTCTCTAAGTGGATAGAACTGTTTCCCCTAAAATAAGCTTGATGAGCTGACGGGACAGGGGAGTGTTAACATTGTCGCCAATGTAAATTATTTAGTTTATTGTAACCCACATACACTGTCAGACACACACATCTGTATCGTCCCAAGAGGGAACAAGGCCCCATCTGCTATGCTAAATAGAAACACCTCCACGCACCACCACACACCACTAGAAGTATAGTGTATGTTTAGTATTGAATATGTGATGTACAAAATGATGTGATTGTTGTACAAGAAGGTGCAGAATGAACTACCACAGAACACATACGGATGACAGGCGCTTGTCGTATCCGAAAAAAATAATATATTAAGTATAATAATATACCATCAATACTAAAAACAGCACACGGTCGGACACTTCCGAGAACGTGAATTTCAAAAAACTGGCACATGACGAATAATTCGTCCGATCGTACTCAAATACACAGTAGAATGAGATTCAATTCACAAAGCCAACGTCACTTCGGTACATTGTGAGGGCAAAAAGCAGCTTCTATCACCATCTATTTCCAATTTGTTCGACGCGAAGTGAAAAGGTTGATAACCACCGGCGCTTGGGATCTGGCAAACGCACATCAAGTTCTTATTCTTTCGCTGACTGATCGAAATAGAAATTGATTCAAGTATTTTTCTTTTAAATATTACTAAAAGTATTCATTATCACGAACTCATTTCACGAATTTGTTTCGAAAATGTCGCTCTCCGAAGATGTAAATGCTGCTAAAAACGGTCAGAATATTGTAATAACTGGCCAGACTGGTGTGGGGAAAAACCTTCTACATGAAGAAAATAAGCCTTAGATTAACAGAAATGAACAAAAACGTACATACCAGGCATGTCAAAGTACCGCCGGTACCAACATAACCGGTACCTGGACGGGACAGAGCCTGTCCCGCCGAAACCGGTACCGGTACCGGGACAAGCCAACAATTGGGTGACATCACAATCAGATGGGTGAAATTCGTATTTAAACTGACATAGTCTCCAAGATCGCAAAGACAAACATGGCATCGTACAAATTATTCTGCGGCGACATCAAAGTAATCATAAAGCACGAAAATCGTGCTTTATGATTACTTTGATGTCGCCACAGAATAATTTCTTTGAAGTAGCCGATGACGGTGCTTTCATTTTCTTTGCTGTCACGTTTGGTGGTACAAACAGAACATGCCCCTTTAGAGTGTTTTGATATGTTCATTCACAAATAAACTGAAAGTATGTCGTGCGACTGGTCCATACACATTTATTACCCTCGTTCAGTTTGGAATTTCCCCATAAAATAATTTTGTCCCTGTACCGGCGGGACAAAAGCTTCAGTACCGGTGCTGGTTGGAGTATGAGGGAACCAGCGGTACCGGTACTGGTACAGGTACCGGTTGACATGCCTGGTATATACGTTGTGCACAACAGGCCTGGCAAGTACAAACTTACCTGTGGGTTCTGTGACTATCCACATTTTTGTTGTTTGGCAGATCGTAGATTCGGAGTTTTTGATCACGAAGAAAAAGTATGATGATGGTGTTGTGATCATTGACGAAATTTCGATGCTGTCCCTCAAACTTTTCCAACAAATTCTCAGTGTCTGGAAGGAAATTAGAGGAAATAGAAAAACAACTGGGTTTTTTTGCAGAATGCCATGCTTAAAAACGCGTGGAAGATGCCAAAAATTGTAATGCGCTTGTAGGCGTGTACAAAATGTGCAAAGAATCATTTCAATCACTTCAAATAAACACCGCGAACGATTGTTCGTTCGCCCCAATTACATGCACCCGTATTATTACAAAAATACTTTACAAATAACTTCTATTTTACTCATGTACTGTGTATCCCAGAACAAGGATTTATATCAGCCCAGATATACGTATATCCTAATATTCCGACGTGGCAGAGCGAGAGTTAAAATTGTTTGATGGTGTTCTCGGGTCATTGACCGTCATTACGAACTTAAAACCTAACTCATCATACATATTTAACCCTTTATCTAACACGAAAAGGAGACGGCACTTGCAAACTAAATTCTTGAATAACTCATTTGTTGTAATCTGGGGGTCAAAACCTATCTTATGACCCCTCATTGGAACGATCTCAATCAGCTCTTTCCAATGAGGGGTCATAATCTATGTTTTAGTGAAAAAAAATGAAAAAGTAAAAAAAATTGAATGGTGATTTTTGTAGATAGCGCTGGCCGGTTTTGTCCGTTACGTTAGGTAAAGGGTTAGCTTACGAATAGGGTCTTGCGAATATTTGAGATTCGATTCGATATCGATACCATACGTCTGCTTCGAGATCGATCCCAAATCAGTCTCAAGATTCGATTTTTTCGAATCTCTCGTACTAACTTCAATTTGTTACATTTTCAACAATTGACCTCAGACAATTCAATCATGTTGGCTCAATTATTTTATTGAGTAACTGACAATGTTTAACTGTTAGGTAAGTAGTGAATTTTGCCCAGAATATTGTCGATACTTTTCGTTTTTGAAGGCTTAGCTTGTTAATATTCACGTTCTTAGGAACGTGAATAATAACAAGTTAAGCCTTCAAAAACTAAAACTATGGATAATTGGCCTAGCTGTTTCGGCGACGGTGCTACAGAGAATATTCATTTATTGATGTTAAAGGTGTCAGTCAGTCTAAGGGTTATCACAGTGTTCAGTGACTTGTGTTTGCTGTAATACGAAATAACTTGTCTTTTAAGATTCGATTCGATATTAATATCAGAGACACGATTCGATTCAAGATTCGATTTTTTTAAAAAAAATGTGCGATTCGCTGATCCCTTTTTACGAATTAGCCGCATCCTCCTGTATAATTTCAAAATTAAGGAGTTGAAAAAAAAATGTTTTTCAAAAACTTTCCAACAGAACCATATCATGTGATCCCACATTGGAACAAGCTCCTCGAGCTTGTTCCAGAGAAGGGTCACATCGTATTGTTATTATATCTTTTTAAAACTAATTAAAGTAACAGATTTTGAAATCAAATGAGGTAAATGAGTAATTAAAGTGGTCAACTGTTTTCAAATCAATGGCTTTCGGGGGGAAATGCTGGGTTTCCAGCAACCCGCATGTTTACCCGACGAACAATAAAATATTCCGGCATGGGTGTTCCATTTTATTATACAGTCAACTGTAACTTTTAGAAAACATCGCAGGAAACTAATAATTATATTCATTTTCACTGTATGAAGAACGTTATGAAATCACTTCCATCTATCATGTTGTTTATGATAAAATATGTTAACTCTTATTATTATAGTTATATTCAATACATTATATGTTATATTATTATTATTATTATTATTATTATTATTAATGGTGTATAAGGTCACATATTTATGCATAATGGCTAATCATGACCGTGACAGTTTTACGGGTGGAGGAAGCCGGAGTACCCGGAGAGAACCACTGAGCAACGACAAGCAGCTGTCAGCTCCCCAACATCGTAACTCCGCACTGCAGCACAGGCAGGGATAGATTGGTTGAAGACATGCGTACCATCGACGTGCAGTACGCCTTAGTACACGGCGTCATCGTGCCCCATGTGGACAATCGGGGTTAAGTGCCTTGCCCAAGGACACAACACGGGAGTCCGAATTGATCGCTCAGACGGTCACCCATCCAATGATTAACCGGGCTCGACGTTGCTTAACTTCGGTGATCTGAACATTATATGTTAAAATTTGATATATTTATGATGAATTCCAATGAAAGTATGTTCTATCACGGCAGCCTATAAATGCAGGAAAGGGAAACAATCAGCTGGGAGGGGGGGGGGGGGTTCATGCTTCGATTTGAAGCCTAATCAAGGTGAATTCTGCTAATGTATCACTAAAGACTAACAACTTCTAATAAAAAGAAAATCCAGCATTTTTGAGTGGATACCCAAAATTATTTCATTCGTGGCCGGGATAAGTGTTTATTTTTTCTGTCTCTCAGAGAAAATGTTGGGTTTCCAGTAACCCACAGGTTTACCGGCGAACAACAAAATATTCCAGCAAAAAGTGTCACGGGGATGTGACACCCACCCCTGCTGTGGACTTTATGTTATAATGGTGATAAATATACTGAACAGCACACATGTTTGAATGGGTTAAGAATTATCGCACGAGATTGCTTTGGCCCATGATATCACGAGAGCCGAAGGCCCGAGTGATATCATGGGCTAAAGCAATCGAGTGCGATAATTCTTAATCCATTCAAACGTTTGTGCGGGTCTGTATTTATCACACACCTCCCATGTAACAACCAGTCTGCACGATGAACTAAATGAACTTTTTGACTGGACAGTTGCTATGTTTCCTTCGTTTCCAACAAGACATCACTGTTAGTGGGCGGGGTACCAACACTAATTTGCTTTTTAATTTTTACGGCATCCAATTGGTCGAAACAAATTGACACCGATCAGTGTCACGGTCGCGAAGATCGGACTTCGAATATTGACGAAACTGTGAGAAATAACACAACAAAAAGTTTTTAAATAGCTAATAAGTTTAGCACACTCCATCATTATACAACCAGTTGTGGAAAGTATTTGTCAAGGAACAAGCAGACAGAATGTTATTTTTATTTTGTAAATTTTTTACTCGAATCTGATTGTTTTGTTAGCCCGGGTAAGCAAATCGAAGTGAGGAACTTGGAATTTCCAAGCGGTCTCGACTCCGGTGCATTCTATCAATGATTGACTTGATTTATTTAGACGGGTTCCTTCTCTGTTTAAGTTGGAAACGAAATCGAACGTGTTTTGTATCACCACACGAGCGATACAACTTTATTTTTATCGTACATGTCGGACAGTGGGCATTCCGTGTTTTACATTAATTGGTGTGTGATAAAACCTAATATTATTCTGTTGTGGAGATGAATTACTGTTATGTAACACGTGAACTCTTTTCGATGTATTCGCAAAACGTCGAAAAACTAAAATTCACGCCTCGGTAAGTTTGTTTTGATAATAATTATGGTTTACATCTAATTACATGTAGTGGTTGGTCACTCTAGAGATGTTTCTGTGTTCAGACATCAATCAGAGAAAGAGGATTGTAACCGTAATTGGCGAGAGGGGGTCAAATCAACGAGGTCTTTGGCTGGCCTGCGTGATAAAGAGAAGCCAGGTTTTGAAGAGTACCTTGATGGCACCTTTGGGGGGGGGGGGGGTCACTGCTGTTCAATATTCAAGCTGAGGTCGCGATCCCTGGAGCTGAGGGGAAAAATTGGGAAAAACAGTGAAAAAGAGTGCCAGATGTGTAATTTGGGCAAGGTGGACACCCTGTAACACTTTCTTCTAGAATGCCCAAAGTACCAGTCTAAAAGAATAATATTCACTGGGAGTATAATGGGGAAGTGGGATGGGAGAATGAAGGACATGTGGTTAGGGGAAGGTTAATATGTTAATCGTAGAGATTGGGAAGAATGGGGCAAGGGACGTCATCAAACAGTTCGTCTCCGAGTGTTGGGAGGAGAGGAGAAGTGTGGGAATAGGGAGGCAGATGGGTGTACAGGGGTAACCAAGGCCTTCTCACCCGAGAACCGCGACAAATCAGCGGCCTGCCAAAGTATTATTATTATTATTAGATTTCTAACAGACTAATGTTATCTAAACTGCAATGACCAAGAATATTCACATTTCTAACACTGGTTAAGGGGGCGTCCAACCTAACTTTGGTCAAATTTCAAGCAATTTTCTTTAAAGTCTAAAAAAGGCCCAAAATGAATAACCCCAATAAATTATATACCACCAAAATGCTTGGAATGAAACATAGAACATGTGGAAACTGAAATTTGCCATGGAACTTCTGCCATGTGTAAATAGCACCACCTGGAAGTCTGCTATGGCATAAGTAAGAGAACAAAATTTTCACAATAAAATACCTCAAAATAAAATAACAGCTGCATTCTATAAACATTGAAGTACATACTCGAAGAAATCTTTTCCTAATTCATGAAAGTAATAAAGATTGAGACCCAATGTTATAAGTGGAGTGCTCACTGATTGAAGGCAGACATTTTCTTTTGTTTATGTTTTGATTTGGGGAGTTCAACAAAGGTCAACTTGAAGGAGTCCAGCAGAAGAAGTATGGAAGGACAAAAGAGTGTCTCCCAATATAAAGATGTATGTGTTACTGTGGTAGTTTGGAAAGAAACTATGATATTCTCCTGTGTAGAATGCCCTGCAAAGACTTTAAGTCATACATTGTAGCTGAATAAATACATTTACAAACCCCTTGCACTGTAACCCCTTTTATCCCATGCATCAATTTGATAGTGATTAAATTGTTAAATTTGTCTGGTTTATCAATAAGTATAATGTTTACTCTTGGACACCAATACACTCATGATATCTGTTGGGGAAGAAATAAGGGTAACTGTAACCTGTCACTGCAATAAAGCATCTAATGTACTTAAAAGTACACTGTTATTCAAAACACATCAAATGAACCTTACATAACCATTATTGCATGTACTTTCCCCAAGGAGGCTTATTGGCACATTGTGATCAGAAGGGTACATCCAGAGGGTCTCACATATTTTTTTCAAGAACGCAGTACACAAAGCAGTCCCCAAAAGGTGACAAGTGAGCTCCATTTGACACAAAAAATTTGCTGGATGGGGGGGGGGGGGGGGGGGGGGGGGGCTCTCTTCCTTGTAGGACTCTACCTCCGGCACTCAAGGCATATGCCTTTTTTCTCAAACTCTTTTTTCTTTTTGAAGATCCTGGCCACACACGTTCCAAACACTATCAGACAGGTAACCCTCCAAATAAGTGTATCTGCAAAAATCATGTTACATTGCAAAACATTATTTTTAGACTTTTAGTTCTGGACCTTCATGCTTCTTACTTCCAACTATAACACTTAATTTATCGATTAATGGGTGAATAGAAAAGTCCTGCCATAATCAACATTTTGAGTTCCATAAGCCTTCAAACAGCTCCGATAAAAGTGTCAAACATCAGATTGGTGGCTTTATACAGAATATTCATTAGGTTGTTGCTTGATAAGTAATAGGAACAAAATCTTCACCAGAATATTCTGTAGCAATACAATTGAGGGTATTAGCAGGCACTTTGCAACAAATTGTAACAAATCAACTAGTTATAAACAACATTTTCTAACTCAAAAGAGTGAAAAAGTACCACAACTCTGAAAAAATGTGGGAAGAAACACATGCTACAGCAGCTACACAGGCATTGTTTCCCCATGATGCTCGATCACAAAACCAAATATCCTTCAAATTGAAGTAGCAATGGTTGAGATACAAGGGAGAATGTTGGTACATGTAATGATGAATGGGTAAGAATAAGATTAAGAGGACAGGGGTCACCACTGCACGGCCCTAGATGCACCTTTGATTGTCCACCTTCCAGGTCTGGGGCATAATAATCGCAACACACCCACCTTATCAGTTCATAATTTCAGTAAAATAAAAGAAATTATCAATTTGAATTAATTAATAGATGATGGAAAATATTTGGCTTCCTTCGCCTTCTCGTACTATTTAATTATCACAAACAATATCAGTTTGATGCCGACAAACGAAACTGAACGCATGTGGTCTGGTTAAAAAGTAACTCGGCATGAATAATAAAGAAATTGCGAATATTTCATTTGTTTAAAAGCCAATTGCAGCTAATATTGACCGTGCATTCGATAATTCGTTTCGGTTTTGACCACACGGCCACGCTGACACTCAGTGACAGCGGTTATGTTTATTATGATATGCAAATTGGGGGATGGTTTCCGGTGAAGGAGATTTGTCACATTTGTCAGTGTAAAACGATCACAAAAGACTCTGATCGACGCTTGTGTTAGTATGGTTGGTTGCAAGAAAAAACTAAATTCTCAGCATCGTCCAAGCGCACCTTATTTCAAAGCACGAATGCACCATTTTCAACCCATCTTCAATCGGTCCTTTGCAGACATCAAACACACCGCCTCAAATTCCATGGTTACTAGGAAGTAAATAACTTCACAACATCTGGGGGAAATCAACACGCTCAATATAGTTCCAGGTCGCTTGGAATATACTTCGTGAAAAAGTGATTTCTGAAGCATTCTGCTTACTTTGTTATGAATATTGCCTTATTTTATGTGTATCGTCCCGATTTTATACACTCGGTTATTTTTTTTACAAGTGGTTCATGTTGTCTTTCTAGTGCGCAACAATTCGGATGTTTTGTCAACAAAAAAGTTCAGACGGCCTGTAAACACGAGAGGGAATTTCGAACCATATTTTGCAGTTATGACATTAACAGCTCAAGTATTTGCTGTCACCTGTTTGCAAATCCGCTCATACATTGTCTCGAACAAATAAAGGGCGTGATCACGTCCTTGCATTCTTACGATTGCCCAAATTGGGTATTTCTGCAAGAACCACATCGTAATCACATGACCGGAATAAACATCATTGAAACGTGGCCACATCCGGAACATCCAAAATTTGTGTTGGTGTTATTACATTCAAACATCAAAACCCACCAGGGTGTGTGTAAAAAAATGCTTTCTCCGCGTCTGTAGTATGTTATCATTATATTGAGGACAAGGCTTTCGAATTACCGATTATTTTGTGGTTTTACCGGTTCATTACTTATGCCATTGGCAAATTAATCTTCTTCAAAATCATAAAATTCACTTTTTTTCCTGAAAAAAATTGTATGTACCTTTTCTATGCACTTTACTCATTATTTTTTGATACATAATTTGTTTTTCCTTACTTCTCTTATCTGTTTCTGAGGAATTGTGAAAAATGTCAAAAAATTGACCCAAGTTAGGTTGGACGACCCCTTAAAGTATTAGTATCACTACGAGTTTATCTTACTTAGAAAACCTGACAAAGATTTACCTGAAAAAAGGAGATGCTTGAAAATAAGTACGGTAATCTTTTGTTCGGACGCATTAAATTCTTATAATACAGGTCTGCACTTGTATGTACAAAAGAAACATTCAGATTCATCTGTAAGAAAATGTCTGACAAATAACTGCCTGAGTTCAAGTGATCAGGTTTTGTTGCAGGACATCTTTAGGCCACAAACTAACATAATAATGTAATGTTTTTAAATATAAAAATGTTACAGATGAATCAAATGAAATTATTTCATATTTGTCTTAAATTCTTTATTTATGGCATAGTTGGTAGTAATGTCAGATTTCAAATATTTTTCCTTTGTGCCATTCAGTTATCTAAATATACATTATATATGCATTGTGGACATGGTTACTTTCCACTGGTGGGTAATTTTTCCACGGACGCAATTATATTAGATTCAAAACAATAATTATAGAAATGATCCTCAAAAATTTAATTAACGAAGCACCGGATCATTTTTATTACCTGGTAAAAGCATGCGTGCACATCACTGCCCATGCCTGGGTTGCGGTCAGTCCACGGCGGCTGCACTGCATGTGCACTAGTTCCAGAAGGATTAACCGAGTGCATTTGATAAGCACGTGATGTGTTTTCTGCCCATAGCAGAAGTTTGAAGTTACCAGTTAGAAAGGTGGGATAAAATGTTAAATAGAATTTCTGGAAATTTGCACAGGATGATTTATTAGCAAAACATCGTATTTAGTATTGCCTTGCATCTGGTGGTACAATAACTGAAAGGGTGCATGTGCTTCTGGTTACTGAGAAAAGAATCTAAGCGATTTATGTAGTAACCATGCATATGATACTTCCCACAAACACTCAAAAAGCAAATTTTAGTATACTTAGTAAAATGTGTTTTCATATACTTCTGCTGAAGCTATGGATGCCTTTGATCCTTCCATACAGAGTTCATTGTGAAAAGCAATTGGAACAGATGACTTGAAATAATAGAAAATCAGCTAATTGAAAACGTTTTTTATTTTTTTTTTTCTACCGATAATATCAATATTTGACAAAGTTTTTTTCAGAAACCCCTCCTTTTTCTTTCAAGGGCTTCACAGTAAGCAGCACCTGTACTATAGGGGGCGGAGGTGATGGGGTGGTAGGGTGAATGACAAATTGATAGAAATATCGTCTACTCCAGTTTATTCTAAGTGCATTGTTTAAGCCATATTATTAGAAAATTGGAAATATAAAACAGACTAAACACTTAATTGTGACTGCTACTGTAAATTTCAAGAAGGTGTATTATATCATATGTTACCATGACTATCATTTAGACATTGTTTTATTATTGCAACTAAAAGCCAACTTCGTTTTTGGTTTCTTTTTTCGGACTAATAATTCGGGTGTCACACTTATTATCTCATCGAGTGAATGTAAATCGACTTTTGAGTTTCCTGCACTTTGTGGAGCTAATGCTGTTTGTATCCTACGGAAGATTATTTAGGACATGTGTGAAATATTCTTCTAAGTCGTTATAACGAGATAAAAAGTCGTTATAACGAGTTAAAAAAGTCGTTATAACGAGTATGTAAGACGTTATAACGACTAGGTAACTCGTTACAACGACTCACATAGCTGGTTATAACAATTAACTAAACTCGTTATTGCGACTTAGTAAATCTTTATTTACTACGAATGTCGTTATAACTACATAGTAAACTCGTTATAACGACTTAGAAAGTTGTTATAAAAAGATATGTAACTTACATAACTCATTATAACGACTCGTGAAGTCGTTATAACGATTTACTAACTCGTTATAACGACTTACTAACTCGTTATAACGATCTAAATTTACAGCTCTATCCACAACGTGCATTGTCATTCCCTGTTACCTGTTGTCAGGTCATTTGCTTTTAAATGCAACCAGCCAGCGCAGTTGGTGTTCTGAAAGTTACAGATGCTCCGGGGGGGGGGGAGGAATTGTCCGAAGGATAGCACTGCCCCTCCCTCACTCCGCTCTATGTACCTCGGATTCCATGACCCTCAATAAAAAACTTAAAAAAGATAAAATTTACTTTTTTTACAATTTTTTACTGTTCATTGCGCGCGCGTGTGTGTGTGTGGGGGCGGGGGGGGGGGGGAGTTATTTATTATTGGGGTTTAACGACACTTTCAACAAATACGGTCATATCATATGGGAGGATTTTATGGGTGGAGGAAGTCCGAGTGGCCGGAGTGAACCTCCGAGCAACTGCGACAACTGCCTGACTCTTAAACTAACTGCCTTTGGACAGGCAGAAGGTTCAAATCAAGACGACGTGCAGTACGCTTTAGTCCACAGCGCCAATTGGGATTAAGGACACAACGCAACTACAGATGTCAAGATCGAACCGTCTATCTTTTCGTTTTAATGTCCAGTGCTCTAAGCACTGAGCCACCGTGCTCCTGTGGGAGTGGGATATGCCTGAAGATAAATGAACATGAAATCACTAAAATGTTTATATCAACATTAACTTGTTCCCCTCTTCCTTCACACTGAGCTCCGGGGCCTTCATTTTTGTCGAGAGAAAAAGGAAAGTAGCATATCTGTTTTCATTTGCCTTAGAATCAACAATCTATCCGGGGTTAATTACTTTTCATTACAAAGGGTACTTTGTTCCGAAAATGTTAAACACTTGCAGCATTCATCCAAAGTGAAAAACAAAAACACGAATAGTGGATATTTAGAAGGAAGTGTAGAGGTTGGGGCCCAATGTCATGTAGAACTGTAGCATTATGACATGCGGATACCATTCGGAGACTTCATAGTCCCATTAGAAGGGAAAGAAGTAAAAAAGACTTTTTCGGCCCCAATAAATCATTATCCGTATGTTATTGCTGGAATTTTCAAATAGTGTGTGGTACAAAACTTCCATTCAAAAGCATTAATTCTATTAACAAGATGTCAAGCAGGATGTGAAAACGAAATATTGTTGAAATCCGAGCTCTATGTGGGGGTGGGGTTAACAAAAGACCAGCATTTTAACTGCATGAGTGTAAAGGCCGACTATAGCATAAACTAATATAATATGATAAGAAGATAATATTTATTTTATTCTTAAATAATTCTTTGTAACAAGACTTGTCGTTGTCTGAGGGCTGGTTCGGGTTCAATTACCCTATCGTACAAAAGGTGTGGTGCTTGCGATTTATTAGCGTCAGTGAAGCATTAGTAGAATGTCTCACACGTTCCGGGCCTTTTGATGGGATCTCATCGAGGGCTCCCACGTGACCCAGTGGTGCCATGTTTGGTTGTCAGGGTAACCAGCGAGAGCAGCCATGTTGTGATGTTATTGCCATAGTGACACGTGGTGTTAGTGTCCATGTGCAGTGCGTGTTGTTAGGGTGATTCTGCGTTTCCGTCGATCAATTTGTATACTGGAGGCTGCCATCTTGGTTTCTATGGTAGTTCGTGGTTGCTATGTGGTCCAATGACATACAACAGGGTGAGGCTATGTTAGGAGGGTGTGTTTGATTCAATGGGATTCAATGCGAGTGTATCTAATTACCACAATCAATCTGTCATTCACTACAAATCACCAAAAACTGCTTAAAATTACTGCAACAAACTTGGCGAAGCCCCATTTTAGACTTATAAGAGTAGCACGTAGTGCTGTAAGGCTCGTTCTATTAAACTGGAGTACTTTACTTGATCGGATTCCCGCAGAATTTTCGTTTTCTACCTATTGCAGACGCTATTCTCGCTACTCTAACCTGAGCAGTTCATCTAGTTCTAGTTACTTTTGACTACCCCATGCTCTGACCTCTGCTCTCGTACAAGTCTTATAATGGCCAGTCAAATTGCTAGATTTCCCATAATCTGTACCTACCAATAGAGAGTTATCTCCTGTGCACAAGGAAGGCGTCTTTGATTCTCAAACCTAAAATACAATCGAGAAGGGATAGGTATTACTCGAAAGACTCGAATCTTATCGAGCAAATAAGCTATTAAGTAGTGACACAAACAAGCATAGCTCTGCCGACTCGAACCCCATCGAGCAAAGGAGTTCTCGAGCATTTGTTCGACCGAGTAGTAGTTCCGCATACTGCTCTACGACTAATCTCAGTATTTGAGGATTCCTACAGCATGGCTCCTATACAGCTCGTAGCTCCATATACAACTCCTGGTTGTCTTACCATCGGCTTCCACCTTGTCTTGAACTATCTGTCCTTTGATCAGCCTCTATTGTAGTCAACCATTACTATAGTCTTCTACCACCCTTATAGCTGTGTACCATTACTGCCTTGTACATTTCCTCTAGTGAAACATGATGTTTCTGGTTGATAGCATACCCCAAACACATCCCCCAGTCCACGCGAAGCATGCTTCCCACGAATGGCATAAAACACTATCATCCACCTGCAATATGTGGGTATAAAAGAAGACAATTTGTCACTTCTGTTATCAGTAAATGTTGACATGGCAAGGAGACTTCAGAGGCAATAAGATGGCAAATCGTTGCGATGTATACAACAGGCATGTCATTCAAAGCTATTGGAAGGCAACTTCGCTATAGTCATTCTGTCATCAGTAGACTTGTACAACCAACGATGTTAAAGACCGACCAAGACCTGGATAACCCCAAACGATCTCTCCCCGGGGAGATCGGAGTCTGGCACGCCTCGTTAGGCGTGAATTCTTTGCTTCAAGTGGGGTTTTGAACGCCTTTGGCTCCCCACCAGGCTTTTGTGCAACAGAACTGTCCGAAACCGTCCCAAAAGCACTGGGTAAGAGGTCTGGAAGAATCATCGAGCGTCCGGCTCTGTTCGATCAGCATCAAAGACGACGTTTGTCATGACAAAATTGGAATTTCAGGACGAAGAGGAGAGTCCATTGGTCAGACGAAATAGGTTCCTACTTTACGTCACAGATGGTCGCATGAGAGTTTCCAAGCAAGGGATCCGCCTATACACAATTTAGCCGATTTGAAAGCTGCATTGCACGAGGAGGCTCACCGGTAGCATTAGGAGGAGGGTTCAGGCTGTCATCCGGGCACGTGGCAGATGCACACGCTACTGACATCAGACACTGCTGTTTTGTTCTGGAGATCAAGGGTTACATTTTTGTCAGTTATTACCGGCATTGTTTCACCATGGACCGTTCCAGCACCATACTTGTCGAGATAACATTTTCCATCAACAATATTAGTGACAGATATGTGCAATAAGGGCCATTAAAATACTGCACATTTTCATCATTGCGTTGTCTTTCATTTGTCAATAGACGATTCTTTCCGCAAACAATCACTTTTGGCCACCTGAAAGATAGCATAAAAGTAATGGCAGTTTCTATTAACACTACTGCGAAAAAAACAGGGGGTGCTTAATTAAGTTTTAGATATATAATATTCTGTCTCCTGTGTTAGAGAGTCCCACCATTACTAACCTGTGGTTATACTAATGCGCTTAGTACATATCATTACACTATTGCTGCTACGAGTCCCAGTTCAGATCACTATCAAAGTTGCCTTCCACTACTAGAAGTAGTCAAATACAGTAAGCTTGCTTTAATGACGTTTCCATACGCTTTCGAAGTTTCCTTAATGAGCTATCGAGCATTTACTGAAAACAAATCATTGCTCAAACCACTCGAATCACATCGAGGAAATTGCTGCTCGGAGGTTCTTTCAGGCCACTCGAACTTCCTCGACCTATAAAACTCAACGATATGATGTGACACTGATTGTTTTGAAAGTGTCGTTAAACCCCAATAATAAATACACACTCCCACAAACACGCGCGCAACGAACCGTAAAGAATTATGAAAAAAGTAACAGTAAGCCGTTATAACGAATTACATAAGCCGTTATAACGAGTTACTAAGTTGTTATAACGAGATTGCCGAGACGTTATAACGAGTTACATATGTCGTTATAACGACTTTCTAATTTATTATAAAGAGTTACTAAGTCGTTATAACGAGTTACGTAAGTCGTTATAACGAGTTAACTAAATCGTTATAACGAGTTAGTAAGTCGTTATAACGAGATTGCTAAGTCGTTATAACAAGTTACATACGTCATTATAACGACTTTAGAATTGTCACAGCGAGTTTAGTAAGACTTTATAACAAGTTATATAAGTCATTATAGCGACTTTCTAAGTCGTTATATCGAGTTACTCAGTCGTTATAATGAATTTACGAAGTCGTTATAACGAGTTACGTAAGTTGTTTTAACGACTTTCTAAGTAGTTATAACGAGTATACTAAGTCGTTATAACGAGTTCCGTAAGTAATTATAACACTTTTTAAGTCGTTATAACGAGTTAGCTTAGTTGTTATAGCGATTTACGTAACACGTCATAACAAGTTACTAAGTCGTTATAACGCCTTAGAAAAGCATTTCACGCATGTCCTAAATACGTTTCCGTAGTATCCCACCAATCAGCGCAAGAATGACAATTCGTTGCGTGTTTGCCGGATTCCAAGCGCCCGTAGTTAGCAACCTCACACCGGATATTCGGATACTCGGAACTGGAGCGACAAAAAGAACGCGGAGCAGAAAAAGTGGCGGGAGAGACAGGGGCGACTACAATTTTTGCGAAGAAAAACATATTCAGATGAAACAATTTACCTGGAATGTTTGTGTATTTGTTCAGGTAAGATGTGACAGAATTTCAGCCACGAACAATAGCTATTGAATCTGAGGAAATATGCAAAATAATCGCCCGTCACCTGTTAAATTTAGCAAGCTGCAGTAGTTTTATTAGTCCATTATCTTCCGAAATGTCCAGTAAAACAACAATGAAAGTGGTAGCTCCAGGCAATCAACAGATGTCTATATAATATACATTTTGTAACACGGGGTTTGAAATAATGGGCACTAAAATCCACGGATACCGGTATAATGGAACTCGGAGTTGACAAGTGCAACGGACACAAAGAACACGGAGTTTTAAAGAAAATGTTCTATCGTTACCTCTTTGTGAATGCGATTGTTAATTCATTTGTAATATCATTCCGTTCATTTTAGGGACCTTCACTGTTATGGTAATCTCCGTGAATGTCATGAAATCGTCGGAAAGTAGTCAGCAAGCTGTTATAATATCTATATCATGTATAGATGTGTGATATTGTCATACGAGTTTTGTTTGAGCACAGAAAGTACTATTGTGACCAGGGACGTAGCTACGGGGGGGGGGGGGGTTATCTCACCCCCCCCCCCCCCCAAAAAAAAAACATTATCCAAAAATAAAGATAGTTGGACATTTTTCAAAGCAATTCAAAGCATTGTTGTAAGGGAGGATTTTTTCGAATGTGGTATATACATTTCCGTGAAAATTCCAACTGCCGACTCCCAGACACAAGTTTCTGATCGAACAACCAAGGTTGTTCCACTCCTCAGCGGCCCCGACGTTAATTCCACAACCGGGTCGTGTTAAGTCTTTTGTTCTCTTCTATGTTAAACTTAAATTTTCATGTTGTAACAAGCTTCAAGCAAACCGTTTCTTGAATTATAACAGAAACTGTAGAAATACAAACAAGTCGGTCAATTTGGTGCTCACGATTGTCATAAGCAATTGATTTATGAGGTCAGTACACAGGGCACATTATGAGACCTACATGCAATGCACCCAGTGAGTGCAGTTTGCATAAGGACTCAAAATGTGCCCCCTGTGACTCGGTGTCCTGAAATTTTTGGAGTTACTGTCAAAATTGTGCATAGGTTTCTTTTGCTCTGTAATCTCATGAAAGACAGATATAGCCAGACTGAAAATTTTGATTTGTATTTGGTACTGTAGAATTAATATCTCACATATAATGTGAAATTGTGGCTGAGTTAGTTACCTAAATCATTAATCATACTTTGTAAGCATAAGGAATGGTTGTTAGTCATTGATGTAATTGACACAATGCCTAATGAAGGCAGATAAGGCCTACTTTCAGACGCCAGTACCACAATAAACTGCCACTTTTGTTAGATACGTTCATTTAAACTGCTTGGAAATATTCTCAGAATGCCCTAAAACCTATTGGAACAGTCATTCGGAGTCAACAATTTAAACATTTCCCCCTCGGGGGGGGGGGGGGGGGGGGAACTGGATGAGCCTTTAAGTATCCATCCCTAGCTAGAATTTTCATAGATCAACATACCCCTCCCTTCCCATTGAAAACTTCCTTGCTACGTCCCTGAATGTGACTACAAAGATGAGACATTGTCGGATATGACAGAACACTGTGTACAAAACCACGAAAACAATGTCTTGAAGTAATAGACAATTGTACGGTGGCTGGGAAAGGACATAATATGATTTTATTTTTCTTGTATCTCGATCGATTGACTTATTATCTTCATCGATCGACTGAGTATCTCGAACGATCGGGTTTTCTATCTCGATCGATCGACTTGGTATCTCGATCGATCGACTTGGTATCTCGATCGATCGACTTGGTATCTCGATCGATCGACTTAGTATCTCGATTGATCGACTTATTGTATCGATCGATCAACTTAGTGAAAGGGAATTTTGAAGCAGTGTCAGTAGTACATTAGGGACGCTTCGTGCCTCATTACCCAGAGTTTTGCGGGAGGAGCTAGTGATAAATTCCTATAGGAACCGGAGCTTTTGCCGGAGCAACTTTTGCCTGTTCAAAACCTCGTCCCATCCATCTAGATGGATGTTTTGGGTTGCATCGGTGTTTGCGCTCTCGGATATGCTCTTTTGAAACTGACAGTTTACTGCTAATCGTGTACAGGTACTCTAAATTCTTCGCTGTCTACGAAGTATATGCGATAGAGCAAGTACCGATACAACCCCGATCATCAGGAACACATTCCCGACGAGTTATATCCCTGTTTTGGGCTAATGACGGTACTCGTTCCAAGTGTCCGGTATCCATGTTCCAAGTGTCAATAATTCAATTTGCTCCGTGGGTTTTAGTGCCCATATTTTCAAACCCCATGTTCATAAAATGCATCTTATATAGAAATCTCTCGACTGCTTGAAGTAATCTCTTTCACAGTTGTTTTACTGGACATTTCGGAAGACAATGGGCTAATAAAACAGCTGCGGGTTGCTAAATTTAACATGTGACATGCGATTATTTTGGATTTTCATAAAAAAAATTGGTCAAGTGACAGGGAAATGATAATCTTCTCAATTTAATAACAGTTGTTCATGGCTAAAATTCTATCACAGCATATCTTAACCAATACACAACTGAGTCACTCCGATAGATTGTTTCTTCTGAATATGTTTTTCTTCGCAAAACTTTTACTCACCCCTGTCTCTCCCGCCTCTTTCTCTGCTTTCTGTTTTTTTTTTGTCGCTCCGGTTCCGAGTATCCGAATAACCGGTGGGAACCTATTCGCTTTGCGTCGAATAAACTAGAGTCAAGTTGTGATAAAAGCTGCATTTTGTCCCACTATGCCCCGAAGTGGCTCTGGTTTTGTGAACTGGACGCCATTCTGCTGTTTATTTGACTAAGATCGGTGAATTATTAGTTGCATGACAGTTTTTCGAAATTTACTGTATGGGAAGTGTCCGACCTTTTGGGGTTTTTTTAGTATTGATAGTATATATAATATTATACTTAATATATTAAATTCTGCTAATACGACAAACGTCTCTGATATGGATAAAAGATTCTAACCTTGCAGGTACCTGCAACTCCACAAGAGAGCGTGAGGAACACGAGCAGGTTTTTGCCTATTGTATTTCAGGTTTTAACCTTGAGGTCCATCAGCTTTAAGTTTGCTTGTGAGGAACATTTTTTTTCACAGAAGTTGAATAATTGCTGAGACGGAAACTCCAGTAGTATATCGGGGTTGGGACGTGCCTCATTTGCTAGAGGAAGTGTCGTAGGGGGTGAGGTTATATCGCAGGACATTGGGGATGTCATAGTGGCACACGTGTGCGGTCATGCTTTGACTTTATCGCCACGGTGACGGATAGTGTGATTCGAAGCGTGTGTTGTTAGGTAACACGTGTTTCCGCCTTTTTTATTACTGGATACTGCAGTGTTGGTTTCTATGGAGCCATGTTGTTACTATGGGACTCGAAGACATCAAATAGTGCTGGGATTGCTCAAGGGTGTGTTCGATTTTTATTCAATTCACGAAAAACAACCCAAAAGCTACCGGACATCACTGAAATGGAATGGACTCTATTTGCCCGAAGCCGTCCAGAATATTTGCTTTCATTCTTACTTTGATAGTACATATTGCCATAGGACTAAGTAATCTCAAAAAGGTGTGTCCAGAGACTGTTCGACTGGGCGCGTGTGTAAAGCAGAAGAGGTCTGGGGGTAAAAATGAAACGTTGTTAGATCACTAGACAGAATGTCAGGGTCGTCTGTCGTCTGTGAACATGGTGTTCGCGACTTCTCTAAAACCGCTGAAAAGATTTTAGTTAAATTTGAATTGAATGTTTGTTCTGAGGTCGCATTTTGTTTTGTTCAAATCAACTTACCCATCTCCATAAGGATGGGTAGGGCAAATGCCCCCACATTTAAAAAAAATATTCTTCTCATGAATCTGTGGGTACAATGTCTTGACATTTGGTATTAAGCTTCCTTTCTAGGAGTCGAATCAAGTTTGTTCAAACGAAGTTCGTGGAGCAAAATTTGATTTAGTAATGGGAGGGACCCTCATTCGAAATATTCTGAGCCGATTTGAACCAAGTTTGGCAAGTGGTACAATTGAGTCATACGTACTTGATTTATGCAAAAAAGGAAACAAATTAGCACATCTCCATGAGAACCACAGAAGAAAAAACTAGAAATATCAAACGCCCATATTTCCCAAACCGCACAGAACACAGATCTGTTATTTGCATTCTTCGGACCAGTAGAATGGAATGTTAAAAAGAATTGCCATCGGCTGTGTCATAGTGTACTTTAGAGGGAAATATTTTTTTCAAAAACTTCTCCAGAACCATTGATTAGAATATTTTGGTGTACAGCATCCATGGTGTGAGGTGGGGGTTAGATACAACTTTGTTAAAGTGAAGCCCCTTGCTTCATATTTGAGCTTAATACAGGAGCCTGAAATTAACTTGGTGCAACAGGAGAAGTACTCTTTAAAGAATCTTTTTTTCCAGAACCACCATTCAGAGTCTTTTAGTATTTAGTATATAACATCGTTACAAGAGTCATATTCACGTTTGTATTTCCAATATTTTAACACTGGATCTTGAGCCATCACAGTCGGAACAAACAATGTATATAACCGACCGTCTCCGCCCCCCCCCCCTCCCTGTTTGCAGATTATACAAAGAAAAAAAAGAACATTAAACGTCAGATTCTATTTTCGTTTGATCTTCGTTCGACATTCTCACAATGTTGTGATGGCTGAAGACATGTTGAAATAAAAGGGCAAATGGGTTCCTGTGAGGGTTACATTATATGTTGTCCCTTTATCAGTATGGAACGCGTCTTCCTAGCTAAAGTGGCCGAAATAAATGGCAGTGATACCAAAGATTCTAAAACAGACATTTAATGAGATCTCGTGCTATTCTTACCCATTTGTTGCACGAGAAACACCCAGATGCTTAGAATGACCCGTGACTAGGTCGCTTCGATTGGGAAAACCGCCATTAGAATTGTTAAGTCTTCGCCAATTAACATTTTTGTTTTAGTTCAAACTAAAAAAAGATGAAATGCATCGTTCTTACCATGAGAACACTCGTAGTCTTTCATGTTTGTTGAGAAATGAACAGATCAAAACAGGTCTGTAAAAAACCTCTATGGTACCGCATTGAGAACATCAAGGAGGTGACTAATCTGTTTGTCTTAGATACCGTCAGAGCAGGAACCAATATGTCGATCTCTCACTTCACCTGCCTCTCCGATGGAGAAATCATTTGAAGAAGGGTAGCACCACGCCAATATCTACTGGTAAAACTAGAAGTCCTGTCATGAAATGCGCACAAATAGCACGTCGATCTGCGCGTTAATCTACGCGTTATGGCCATAGTAAGGCTATCAAATTCTGTACATATGGCCTGTGCACAAGCAATGTTTCAGCCAATGGACCTCCGGGTAACCCGGAGGTCCACTGGCAGAAACATTGCACGTGTTTGCTATGAGTAACCAGGAGAATCAGGAGAATCTGCAGTACGTTGGATGCCATTCGATATGGCTATTGCGCGCAATTCCTACGCGCAATTAAGCCTAGATAAGCGCATTGTTCCTGACAGGACTTCTAGTTTTAACTGTAAACCCAACACTTGCCCACTTCTAATTTGATACAAGAAAAAAAGATGGGGATTATTACAAGGTGAACACTTTAGAAACATATACTTGACTTCACAACCCACCAATAAGACCTTTGACGTAATTAAATATGCCGAGGTTAAAACATCCGATCAGAGTTTCAGGGGTGCTTTGGCAGAATTGAAGACAAATGGAAAAAGGTGTGACCAAGCATTATCCTATAATCAATGAAACGGGCCGGCGATGGCTGTACACGACTGTGTATATGGACCCCACCACACATCGATGGTTATATAATAAGGTCATGTTTGATCTCAGGCTATTTATTTCTCCTGGCGGGGTGTGGAAAATACTGAACAAATGACCAAAAAACGCTTTGCAAATTAAGTTAGATAAACAGACAGGGCTCAAGTATGTGTGTAAAGTACAGGAACAACTGACCAAACATCACAGGGAGAGCGATGAGGAGCCATGCGACGGCTACATGCACCAGATTCAAGAAAATTAGTTGTCCAAATTACACCCATAATGTGATCGGTTGTGGCAGTATCCATATAATTCATTTTGTGATTCGGCCCAAACATGGTATACGAGAAAAACCAGTAGGTAAGCATGCTCATGCCAACTTCATGACCTAGTAAACCTAGTAAAAACAATATTCTCGCGGAACAATTACAGTGCCTTACAAATAATGACGGTAACAGTCCACAAATCGTCGTTTACCAGAGGGTTTCGGACAAGGAAAGGATACAACGGAGCAGACAATACCGTCTTGCCTATTGGCAGAGCAAACTGCAATCAGTGCCATTGTCAACACGGAGAACAGTTCCCAACGTCATGAATATGATGACGCCCATCCACCCTCTGTAAACATCACAAAACGAGCTAAAGTTGATTAACCGGCTCTTCCAGCTGCTCGAGCATCCTCTGTTAATGATGATGATTTTATGATTAACACCAATATGTTGGATGAACTGCTAAATACAGACCTTAATGATGTTCCAGGCAGTGTACAACACACTAGCAATACAAACATTGCTACAAAGATACGCTCGAAATCATCAAAGTTTTCAGCACCCCACGATTGTCGAATTGGAACCGTCAATATCATCTATAAGAAATTTGAATAGCAAAACAGATTTGCTTCAGTTTACCAATAAAACATTATTAATTTATTTATAATATTACCACATTACCCCTATGCGCCTCTGAATGCTGATATCGAAATGTAAAATTGCGAGCTGTATTTTCTGTCTAATAGGAAATGAACCCTTAACCCTTTAGACTCTAGTGGTATCTTCCATGCCTGTTCAATAGCAGCAATTAGAAGTGTCCATATTCATTATTTGGGGTAGACCAATCAATATTTTCAACGTGCAGCCTCGGGGCTGCACGTTGAAAATAATGATTGGTCTACCCCACACATTTACTGAACAACCATCCTATTCAATGACATTATGATGTATCATGTTCCCGTCCGGAAAATCGGCCGCTAGGACTCAAAGGGTTAAATCTTGTTTGACAGATCTAACTCAGCTACAGTACAACCGCCTTGTCGTAGCCCACGTATAGGCAATGATGTCTACGCATGCGTTTACCGGGTAATAAAAAATCATCTTCAGTAAAATGTTGAGTAATGAAGAATCGGGTTGTACCCGGCGCTTCATTAATTAACTTTTTGATGATTATTCCAAAAATTAGTCTTTGGAATACAATATTATTGGGTCCTTGGAAATATTGTCCACCCGTGGAAAGTGACCAGTCTACGGCGACTGTACTGTATATCAAAGAAGATTGAATAGGTCAAGCTGCCATGTTCATTGTGGAAAAGAAATTGCTGGTTGATATTTAGATATTTTGGCATCAGTATCTAGAAAGTTAAATAAGTTAAATAAGTTAATCCCCAAACATTCTCAAATGTATCTCTACAAAGCCTGTAAACTAAATTCCCACTTCATATCTCTACTATACAGGGGTGTAGCGAATGAGAATGGCCCAGTGGGGAGGTGTTTTTCAACCGAAAACAATCATTGGGTTTCACATCTGCTCACCAAGTTGATTTTTGCAGTTAAAGGTTTTTGTGAGGATTTGAGTCTTAGATAAGGAATAATTATCGATTCGCCTTTGCTGTTAATTATGTAATTTGTAGGTTATCAGACTATATCTTACCTCCTACAAGTATCTGGGAATTACACTGGTTCAAAGACGTCACATGCAGACTGCATATAAAACCATATACTGCCTGTCAACATCAATATATGCTGACAGCTATGGGTAATCTACCCTTTGTTCATTGATTATTCAGAATGACGGCAGCCGATAACGGCTTCAAATTGAAAGATTGGGTGTTGGAAGCCCATATTTGGTCTGAAGTGTAGGTTAGGCAACTTAAAAGGCTTCATATTCTGTGGATGTGTGTCATGTTACCTTCGAAATGAAACTGTTTGGTATGTATGAATTTGCCTTGTTACAATTTATGGGAGAGTGCCTGTGGGCACTCTCCCATAATTTGTAACAAGGCAAAGACACGTGAACACATTGTGAGAATTCTCTCATTTAATTTTGATCGCTGTTGTTATTAGTTCTGTGCATCCATGCAGCAGTTGGTAAGATGTATTCGTTACACAGTTTGTTGGTGGCCTAATATGGTATATATGGTGTCAGTTAATTCCGTATTGGACTCGAGCTTCGCTGTCGTCCAATATGAAATTAACTGACACCATATATACCATATTAGGCCACCAACAAACTGTGTAACTAATAATATGTGTCATTTGAGTATGTCGTACACATATTCCGTCATATGACTGTAGCGGAATACTGTTCTGGCAAATGGGGGATCGCCATGACCAATTCGAGTAGGGTACGTGTAATTTATTATTTTATTACACATCCATTAAACTTTAAACCCTTGTATTCAACGGAATCGCCGTTATAATATAAATGATTCTGTATTCAACGGGTGATATACAAGCCGGAACTTTTTTACCGCACCGCTGAATTACGCTTCGAAAAGTTTCCAAAATTCGTTATACAAATATCGACCCTCTGTCGCATAGGGTGAAAATGAAAACGTCCAAAGCAAAATAAAGTCGGTTCACAAAAAATCAGTTAGCCAAAACTGAGGTAATATTTTTAAAAAAAAAACAATCATTTCCAATCAGAACATTAAAGGGACGTCCAACCTAACTTTGGTCAAATTTCATGTAATTTTCTTCCAAGTCTAAAAAAGACCCAAAATGAATAACCCCAATACATTATATGCAAAAATGCTTGGAATGAAACATAGAACATGTGGAAACTGCAATTTGCCATGGAACTGCTGCCATGTGGTAGATAGCACCGCCTAAAAGTCTGCTTTTGCATAAGTAACCGACCAGATTTTAGACAATAAAATACCTTAAATTTGTTAAATAGTTAAATTCTGCAATCCTTCTATTTTTTGTTTTTATTATGGTTTAACGACACATTAACAGACAGGGTCATATCATGTCAGTGACAGTTTTACGGGTGGAGGAAGCCGGAGTACGCGGAGAGAACCACCGAGCAACGACGAGCAGCTGTCAGCTCTCCACATCGTAACTCTGAATTCTGCACCGCGGCACAGGCAGGGTTAGAGTGGTTGAAGACATGCGCACCGTCGACGTGCAGTACGCCTTAGTACACAGCGTCATCGTGCCCCCATGTAGGCAATCGGGGTTAAGTGCCTTTCCCAAGGACACATGCAATCCTTCTAGTACAGACTCGGAGAAATCTTTTTATCAATCTTGCAAAGAACAGACCACGAGACAAACTGTAATTTAGGATGCCTACATTTCAAAAGGGCTGCCATTTTTCTTGTGTTTGTTTACCTTTTATGAAGTTCACCAAGGGTCAAATCCACACAGTTCAGAAGAATAAGTATGGAGTTATGAGAGAGTGCATCAATGAAAAATGAAGAATGTCCAATTTGGCTTTTGTGAGTCTGCTGTGACCATACCCCCACAATCCTGTGCCATTTTGCATGAGATCTGTATCAAATGGTAACATACGATGAGATTGATACACCAAAAAAGGATGAACTGCCAAACTTCCTCATTTAGTGTAATATGTGCCCATTTCTGGGGTTGCATGAGCAGTGACAGCTGCCAAGAGTGTCATTTGAATGTTCAAGTGTCGCTAAAGCAACAAACAATGACCTGCCCTGCATGCTGAAAACTTTCACCAATCGGCTACACTTAGTCAGGTAATACGTGTGAATTTTTGTCCGCCTAGCGGGATTTTTCTCTTTCTGTCCACAGAGTGTCAACACACATAGATTTTCGCAACCTTTTGGTGCTAACAGCGCTCAAAATCGACGTTGATCCGTCTTATACACAATGCGGTTGCGTGAGGGAAATATTTAAATTTACGATGGTACGACATTTTTCTATTTTTGGTGAACAGGGAGAAACCTTTCTGATAATTCTCCTTCACCTTGGTCTTCCTTTTTCGTAGCAGACTTCATCAAGCATTCTTTACGCCACTAATACAGTTCGGCAACAGTAAAATTATTTTTTCGTAAATATACAATTGTGACGACTGTAATCTATATTGATGTGAATATATTTTTGTTTTCAAATATAATTTTCCACTTTTATGTTCTGATCATCGTCACCAACCAAACAATAGTTAGTTCGAATTGGTGGCGTATTAATCCCTTGCTGACATTTGCGTCACATTGTACAGTTTTAGAATTCAACACCACAACTATGGACAGTATCTCGCATTTATCACATTGTCAGGTGAATATTTTCCTATGAATGTATCGTGAGTTGTACATTACATCGCCTGCTAGATTCAAAAATAGTGAAATGTTTGAAGATTTCAGATCGTGGGAAATGAAATCATTTCACAACTTCACCTCAAAACCCACGTGATCACAACAACGTGTCTGGCAAACAGAATGAAGCGTTTGTGGTCATCCATTTTCCCCTGAGCATTCTCACCACGTCGGTGATGAAATGATAAATATGCTTTCTCCGAGTATGGAGTGTGGAGTCTTTTATTCACAACTCAGACATTCGAATTACCGATCTATTCCTTGTTAACCCTGACGGTTACTTATGCGACTGGAAATTTCTTTGTCATCAAAAGCAAAAACATTTTCTAAAAATTTCCAAAAATGGATAAATTCGGGTTTTGTATACTTTTGTCATTATTTTGGTATATAATATGTCGTTATTCACCGCTTTAATTCGTATTTAGGGCATTGTGAAAATTTACAAAAAATGCCCAAAGTTACGTTGGACGACCCCTTAACCCAGTCCTGTGGCCGTCTCGTTTTGTGGATCCCATTATATCTAAATTGGTCAACTTTATTTCGGTAAATCTTCGTACATCTTGACATGCCTCGAACTTCTTTTAAAAATGTTTTTCCCAGCTGTTTTTGCAAATCTGCACAAATTTGTACTTATATTTTTACTAACAGTAATAGCCACCAAATGTTTAGGCGTGAATGGGCACCAGCCGAAGAGAAACAGCGATACGAATTTCAACAAACACTGGTTCCGAAAAGGTTGTTTTGATTTTTTATCGATCCATTTGATCAGTACAGCTTCAGTCAAAACAAACTCTTCACCTTTGGGTTTAAACATCGGAATTAAAATTTGTTTATTTAAATGAATTTTAATGCATGCGTTGTGTAATAAACACAGAACGCGATGCGTGTTTGAATCGATGGGTGTTTTACATAACTCGTTGGAATAGCGAAATATGATTACGTCATTCCAACGAGTTATGTAAAACACCCACCGATTCAAACACACATCGCGTTCTGTCTATTTATTAATCCACATATATGTATTACTGACTGACTAATACTCCAGCTCCATCATCAAGGAATGTCTTCTACGAAGGAATTTTATTTGTCTGGTCTTGAGTCACCACAGTCGATCGAAATCAGGATTAGACCTAGGGGTGGTGTCCAGAGGTCATTGCAGTTTCGCCCTGTCAAACAGGACAAGCCCCCCACCCTAATATTTTGGGTCTGTAAGTTGTGCGGATTACTCTAGACCCCTCAATTTGGAAGTACATTCCCTCCCACTCACATGGCGAAAATTGTCGTGCCACCACTTTTTATATCACCCGACAGGCCGACACCCCAGATAATGTTATACTTATATAAGTTATAAAGCATTCGAGTACTCGTTAATCGCTGACCATAAATTTTCTATACTCTATGTCGCTGACTTGTCAAAGGTTTGATAGAAAATTCAGTTATGACTCCCCCAAACTGCCATAGATGAGAAAAGTACTGTGAGGTTTCAGATGGTCATTGTAAAAATTGTTAATCGTTATTCAATTTAAGTGCACCTACCTCACCTGAAATCCACAACTGTCGTTTAATCCAACAATTTCAAATCACTCCCTAATCCAGAGAATCCAGTCTACAGATTGCACAAAGCCACAATGACAATGTCACCTTCGGTCTTACGTCTTATAGGTTTCAACTCATTTCTTAATAATAATAATCCTCCAATTGACTTCAAAGTGCCACACTACCCCTACACGTAATCCCCTTCATGGCATGCTGTTGAGTTTATTCCATGCGGATACAATATACATTGGAAGTAACCCACTTCTCATCAACGAAATCACATTCGCGTACTAAACACACTCCACAAGGCGTGAATCGCGCCTGACTTGATTTCGCAAAATAGGCCCAATCTATTTTTAGTTCTGTGATCGCGTTCATTTTTGTACGTCGCTTTCATTGACGTATTTCAGTGTGCAGTGAATTAAAGTGTTTTCTTTGGCGTGAATGTTTATTTGATTGAAAAGTGCATTCCCCAGTTTCTTCACTGTAGAGTGAGAAAACCGACTTAGTACACCGACCTGTTTTTCTCCCCCCACTGCATGTGTAACATTCGTCTGTCCAGGGTGAGATAGAAGGGGGAGACAGACGTATCCCACCCCACCCACGTGACGTTATACATTTTTAACGTTATTATGACGTTATGCATATCGCATCAGTTTTTTGGTACCAACTAATTCATATTGACGTCATCAGAATGCCGTGTGATCAAAGTTTGATGCTCTAAAACTCTTTAGACCCCAAGATGCCACCGTTCCTAATTGATTTCGTGGTATATACCTTTGGTATATACATAACTTTTGCATGCTCTTTCCGATGGTGTCATTAGTTTTTCTCACCCTCGGGACAAGATATTTGGTCCAGACACTCGGCAAGCCTCGTGTCTGGCCCAAATATCTTGCCCTCGGGTGAGATTTTCCCATCCCACACCCGTATCCATCAGGGATTATAATAGTCTCTCTCTCCTGGTATATTTACCCGTTGTTCCTATTTTGGGGCTCAGTGTGGAACTTGTGCTTTATCGTTTAAAATTGCATTTGGGAGAGTTTATCATATTTATTGTGAACCGACATCCAGGTATTAAATCTCCATGTACCCTGGATGTTGCCCGAGATAATTTGTATTATCTCGGGCAACATCCGAGGTACATGGAGGTTGAAAACCTGGATGTCGGTTTTAAACCTCGAGGCTGCAAGCCGAAGGAATTAAAAAGAGACATCCGGGTATTAAATGTCCATGTACCCTGGATATTGCCCGGGATAACGATTTTGTCCCGTCTTCCACAGTAATAATGACAGTATGTGTTTTTCAATAAAATACCCCAATTGTAGCCTCAAACGTTAAAGCTCAAGTCCTGCACTGGACTCCAAATACGGAATTCAAAGCGTCGTGATTTAAAATTTTCCGAGCAATGCGAACGCGAGGAATGTATAAATGTACCAATAGCGACCAGACAAATAGGCCGATGGACTACAGTCCATTTTCTCTTTCATCGCCGAAGAATACTGGACAATTAACTGTTTTTCTCAAGAGTTCAGATTGAGCTTCCATGAAACCAGTTTAATTCAACACACACTGAAACAATTCCATGAAAAAGGTAAAAAAAAACAAGAACTATCATGCGGCTAAAAAAAAAAAGATTTAGTCTATTTATGAAACAAGGCCACATGTCTCGAGAAGGTTGTTACTTAAGTGAATTTGACGTTCTAAAGACGTGAATGTCTGTCGTACTATTCGTATGTCCGTTGAATAAACTCTCCAACATTCTAAACATGTTGGACTGTATGTTGTGTGTCATATTGATATCTATAGGAGGATTATTGTTATTTAAAATCGTTACTGTCAAACTCAAAACCTGTACCGGAAGCCTAGGCCGAAGCTGAAGATGACAATTTGTATATCACTCGAGTGATTTTGCAGTGTCTCGCCCCGGATGTGAAGCCATTGGTGAATTGGGCCATGCTTGTAGAATTTCGAAGAGGTGGGTGCACTTAATAACAGTGAACCGTTTCAACGTTAATCATCAGAAAGCTCAAAATCATTAGCTATTTGCGATCGCTTCCATTTCAAGTGTTGGTAAGTTTTATTTTTCTATTAGTATTTACTACAATGCAAATCTTAGCTGGAGATAATTTAACAATTCTAATGGGTGTTTCTCCAGTCAAAGTTAACTAGTTGGTTTTACTTGTATGTGACCGTGCAATAAGCGGATAACAAAAGCGTGAGCTCTTTTTACTTGTCCATTTTAGAATCGTTGGTGCCATTCTGTTTGTTTCGGCCACTTTAGCCAATCAGACGACGCGTTGTGTGCCGCTAAAGGGACAATTGTATTTGTTGACATCTCATGTGGCATGTGCCTCACCAATCAATAACCTTTATTTGTTTTGATTATGTCGATTGTGTAACGATTTTATGCATTTCCTGAGATCATGGGTAACATGTCGTTGGCTGAGTGCTAGAATGTTCCATGTCCCTTAGGGGACTAGAACATTCTAGCACTCGGGCGACGATTTGTGGAATCATTATTATAAATGTAAATTAAGCCACTGTGCTGGCTCATTATGCGTTCTTATTGAACTGATGAGCGTTAGGCAGATCTTACATTTCTTTTCGGAAATATCATCTATGAACCGAAATACTCGACAGTGCGGAACTGACACTTTTTTGCAACGTTAGTATTATTATTATTTATTGGTGTTTAAGGTCTTAAGGACACTTTCAGCATTTTTGGCTATCCCATGGCCTCAACAAGAGGATGAAGTTAGATCTACTCCAAGCGTTGCTTCCGTTCCTATTCTAACAGTACAGTCGAAACCGTTTACCACAGAAAACAAGCACAGCTTCACTTACCGAGGTTCCCAAGGGGATTTCGCAATTTTTTTTCTTTATGTTATCGGCAGTTCGAAAGCGCATCGGCATGGCAATTAATTAAATGATCGCCTACAGCTCGCCGGTGTCCATGTAAACGGAAATAGTCGATACACTAAAAACCCAGAAAGACCATTAAACCATAATAATGCGTGAACACAGACGAAAGAAACACGTCCCGTGTTACCTCCAACACAAATCTAGTCAAGTCTGTCCTACAGATCTCCAAAAATACCGATATGTGTAGTTGTCAAAATGGATTGAGCGGAGTAGAAATATTCGCATTAATGGGTACAGTCTATCGCCCCTTAAGTGGAACAAGATATAATCTGCAATACTGAAGCATTCCAGACGGCACTTTGTTCCACCCAAGGGGCGTTATAAGTTTTTAAACGGTCGTTAAAAATACCGTTCCGAGTGCTCGGTTATTGTATAGTTCCACAGGTATCAAATATAGGAAATAGCAAACTATACGTTAAATTAGCATGAAACATATGCTGCACGTTGACGACGTATACTTGCTACCTTTGCGTTCTTAATGGATGATATGAAGTTCCGAAGAACTGTGCCATAGGAGTTATGGTTTAGATGAGCACATGTAGCCATATATCGGTGTCAACGAAAGCCAAGTATTAGTCAATTCGCAAGGTGTGACCTTTCTTTGAGCCGATAAATATATTTCAAAGATTTGCGTGCAGTGCAAAATCTATACAGGATAGCTCACTTATGTTCCGACGTGTGCAAAGGGGCATTCGATGTGACATCGTTCTGATTGTCATCAATTCGCGTTTGTGTAAAACTTTTTTATTCCAATGTGGGCCAGATGAATGGCTTTTCGCCAAACTCAGCCCTAGTTTGCACCTCTCTGATGAATATTCATAATCAAACCCAAAGAGGCTTAATTAACTTTAGAAAACATGATAATCTAAATGTTCAAAAAATTTTGTTAACATTTCACCAGGTCTGCAGACGTTATCCATCGAGCGATGTTTCCACAACATATTGACATTTTACCAACCATTTTTCTTTCAAACTGAATCGTATGACCTCGTATTTCAACATACTCTTCAAGCGCGCTCAAACAGGATAACACAAGCTATGTTCCGAGATAATGCAACTTATGTAGTTATGTCGCGGAAGCATTGATAATGTTGTCTGCAATGCACCGCTTATGCGACATGTTGCCTTTATTACACTCCTGTTCTATGAAATCCCCATCTACAGCAACAATAAACCATGCGGAAAATGAAAATCCGTTCCGCATATGTGTCCGCTCATAAATCGTTTACAGACTACTTTCAAATAGAAGCAAAATTTCTCTAGAATTTTCTGCAAATCGTGCATAGCGGTTACAATTTGAATCGCTAGCGACAGCTCAAAATTGTAACACAGGTTCCCCTCTCACGTTTGGTTGTCGATAAAATGTGTTCTTTTTGTTAATAGTTCATCCCCTAAGTTCCAATGTGTTCTATGTACCAACTGGTACATAGAACACATTGGAACTCAGGGGACGAGTTGTAAAATGAATTGCTGAATGTCCTTCTAATAATTACCTTTATAGACGTGAAGGCGTTTAATAAACACAGAACGACCCACGCGCGAGGACGGGTTAATCGATAAGGCACTTGTGCCATCATGGAAGGATAAAACTCGAGACCTGTGGTCTCCAGCCTTACCCTTCCGCACTGGCACTAGGGCCATATCGATTAGCCCATTCACACGCGTGTGTCACTCTGTGTATTTATCCCACCCTCTTATTATTTTGTAGAATGTCTTCACGGTCATTTAATGATGAATAGTTGATAAGGTATTGGTAAAATATCTTAAGAACATATCTTCCTATAAACTGTTGGATTCGTTGTGGTAATACAATATATCAGTGGGCGATTAATTTACAAGTGATAAACAGTGATCTTACACAGTTGAGGTGGCATCTTCATATGTTTAGAACGCCGAATCTAGACTCTTGTTTGTTTTTATTCATTCTAGGTATTTCGGCATGGTGACAGAAGTCCTCTTGATATTTATCCACTCAACCCAATCACTGTTGATTGGTGGCCACAGAAAACACTAGGATGGTTAACACCGGTAAGAAACATATTCAACGCACACACACATATATATATATATACAGTTTCACATCCACCTTTTGGGTAGTATAGTTAATTTTGGGAGATTTTGCTCTCTGAGATAAAGGTTATAGCGGTCGTTGATTGCTGCAGAGTCTTAAATGAGGCGAAGGGCAAATGTACATTTGATTCTCATAGAATTAATTAGGCTTTTCCCTCTGGAAAAGACTATTGTTTTTCTACGGATTATTATTTTTTGGGTTTTTTTTTTTTTTTTTTTTTTTTTTTTTTTCCACACATTTTGTCCGTACGATTCAGAAGCCATTTTCGAACCAATTTTCACGAAATTTTGCACACGCATAGAGGGGCACAAAATCTAAAAATGTACGGAAGCGGAATTTTCGATTTATCCCTTAATTCGTCAGAATTGGCAAAAAACTGCCAAAATTGGGGTTTATCGGCACTTTCTCGAATCACGTCTTGTAGATTTTTTTATACATTCGTCATTGCTAGATCTGTCCGTGACACGCCCTTTGACACACACGACATATCAGGCGATGCATATGGTAACCCTCCATAGGCTACCAAACATCGAAATTTTGATGAAATAGGCCGATTTCAGGCCGCCACTGCACCCAAACAATACACGAGAGATAAAAATAACTTCCTTTATTGGGAGTGGAATTCACCTAGGATCATTTTTGTCAGTAATAAGGGTGTTCAAAAAACCAAGCGTTAACCCGTTTTGGGGTGGTTAAACAGCAATACCCCCATAAAGCTCAAAAATTCGTATTTTCCGTGGATTTCTCTAAACGAGTCTTGTAGATTTTGAAGAAAAGTTTGTCACTCCCAAGTTGCATGGACAAAATACTGCGGTGAGCATTTGTTAACCCTCCACGGCCTGCTAAAGTCAAAATTGTGATAAAATGGGCTGTTTTTGGACGCCAACAGCACCCACTAGGTGTACCACCGAGAAAGGTTCCTTCTTTTATCGGACGCAAAATTGATGGGGAAACATTTTTGATAGTGGTAAGGGTACTCAAAAGTCGAAGTCTTAACCCATTTTGGACTGGTTAAAGAGAGATACCCTTTAAAAGCTTAAAATTCCCATTTTCTGTGGATTTCTCTAAAAGCAACTTCTAGATTTTCAGGAAAAATTGACTATTCGCAGGTCTTTATGTGACATTACAAGTTGCATGGACAAAATATTCCGGTGAGCATTTGTTAACCCTCTACAGGCTGCTGAGCATCGTAATTTTGTTGAAATAGGCTGTTTTCAGACGCGCACAGCACCCAATGCATACCCGAGAGATAAACATAATCTACTTTGTTGGAAGGGGAATTCACCGAGGACCAAATTTGTTAGTAATAAGGGTATTCAAAAAAACAAGCATTAACCCCTTTCGGGATGTTTAATGGCAATACCCATCAAAAGCTTAAAAAATCATATTTTCCCTGAATTTCTTTACAAACGTCTCGTAGGGTTTCAAGAGAAAATTTTTTTTTTTTTTTTTAATAATTTTTAATATCAGCAGATATGTACAAAAATCGTTTTTTACAAAGTTTTTCTTTTTGACAAACAATATAATGTATTTTAAATAAATGTACATAAAATAATACACAATTTCAGGTTTCTCTGGTGAGTTCTGGGTGTTTTGAGGAGATAATACAAGTGTCTGAAAAGAGGGTGATGAACAGTGTGTACTGTCGTGACCAAAAGGTCTTAAAAAATATAGGGGAAGGATTTGACCTAAGAGGGAGTATTAACGAGAACCGGGGGTTTGACTAGGCTCCCCCCACCCCCCCCCTCCCCCCCCCCCCCCCCCCCGTCTCATTTAGAGGAAGCTATACCAAGAGGTCTTGTAATTGCATACATCTCTCTTGAATGCACTTTGCCTGTTTTGACGAATACTTATGAACGGACATTAATTCTAACGTACGGTATACCTTTATCTGCTCTAGGAAGCTTTTGAAGACAGGTGTACACCCCCTCACCTTGCAAGAATAAATAAATTTTTTTTGAAAAGTAGTACACACAGATTAGCGGCTGCTGACGGTACTTCCTGGTTTGGGAAACCTAGAAGCACATATTGTGGAGTAAGAGGGAAGGACAGAGCACAATTAATTCGCAATTTATCTTGAAGGTTCACGAGTATCGTCTTGGAATGACTGCATTCGAAAAACAGGTGCAAAAGGGTTTCTTTTGTATTGCTGGAAAAGGTACATAGTTCCGTTTCAGACAGTTTACTTTTAAACAGTTTGGAGTTGGTATAAATCGATCTGTGCAATATTTTGTATTGGAGGCTTTGAAGGTAGGAGTCATCACTAATAGTAAAAGAATTCTTGTATATCGACTCCCAGTCTGTCGGTTGGAGGTCGATACCCAAGGACTCTTCCCACTTTTTCTGGGATTCATAAGGTCTCGAAGCAGCTAACTTTAAAAAGATGGGGTAGAAAGTTTGGCACGTTTTCTTCGACATATTCAATAATTCAACGTATTCCTTTCTTATGGTTGGGATTCTACGTGTCTCTTTTATTGCTTCTTTCCACGACTTTGGTATTGCATTAATCACTCCTTGGTAAATTGTGAAGGGCGTCTCGAGGTTGTATTTCCTTGAAAAAAGAGGGAAGCTTAAAAAGCCTCCTTGCTCACTTAAGAGATCGTTGATAAAAAAGATATCCTTTCTACACCATTTTTTAAGGAAGTAGGGTCGGTAATTGATTTGTATTTTTACATTATAAAATAATGGTTCACACAGAATATCTTCAGGGGCTGATTTGTATCTAGTATGGACCATATGTGTACTACATTCTTCCAAAAGGTATTTAATTTTTCTCCAACCTTTAGAAGTCCTTCCTTGTGTAAATACCAAATTTTGTAGGCGCCTTGATCTTCAAAATCGTCTAAAACCAAAGTTTTCCAGGGTGCCAGTGTGCCTGGGTCTAAAAGCCTTTTTATCCAGCTAACTTTTAGAGAGTAGCTGTACGTTTTTATATCCGGGAATTTAAGTCCTCCATATTCTATCAGATTGATTAATGTACGGCGTTTCACTTTTTCGTTTTTGCCCGACCAAAGGAACTTGTAAAATAGAGTCTGTAGTCTGCATATAATATTTTCAGGTGGATCTGGGAGAACTGTCAAGCAGTGTATTAGCATTGGGAGAGCAAGGGTTTTAATAACTACCGTTTTGCCAATAAGTGTCAGATTTCTGAATGACCAGTCACTAAGAAGTTTTTCAATTTTTCCCATCTGATTAAGGTAGTTATTAACAATGTAATTCTCGCTAAACAAATTATATTCGATTCCTAAAATTTTAAAGGCGTTGTTGTGATTCCATTTAACATTTTGTTGTGTAGGGGTTTCGTCACCACAACCCCGTTTTGCCCCAATACATATCACCTCGGTTTTATCAAAGTTTACCTTTAATCCAGAAATTTTTGAAAACGAGTTCACTGTTTCAAGAGCTATGTCTAATGAGTGTCCGTCGTCGCTCAGAAAGAGGGTAGAGTCGTCCGCGTATTGGCTAATCAAATATTCGGAGTTGTTTATTTTAATACCATTTATGTCCGGGTTATATTTCAGTGCTGCGCTCAGGATTTCCGCACAGAGTATAAACAAGTAAGGGGAAAGTGGATCTCCCTGCCTCACACCTCGCCCCAACATTACTTTTTCAGAACAATGCCCGTTATTTAAAATATAACTGTAAATATTGTTATAGAATGTTTGAACCCATCTGATGATCGAAGGGCCAAAGTTTAGAAAACGTAAACGTTTTCAAAATAAAGGACCACTCCAAGGAATCAAAAGCTTTCTCGAAATCCAGTAATGTTAAAATTCCTGGAATATTTTGTTCTTCACATTTTTCAAGAAGGTCAAAGATTAATCGGGTTGATTCTCCAATATATCTCCCCTTTACAAAGCCAAGTTGTGTTTCAGATATTAATTGTTGTAGGACCGTTTTGATGCGATTGGCTATAGCAGCAGAACCGATCTTAAAATCTACGTTTATAAGGGATATTGGTCTCCAGTTTTTCAAAAGCATTTTCGGTTTGTTTTGTTTCGGTATACATGTTATGATACCAGTTCGTTGGGTAGTTGAAAGTTCTTTTGCAGAATAACCAAAGTTCAAGGAGTTGATTAAATACATACTTATGTCACTCCAGAAGAATTTGTAAAATTCGGCTGTGAAGCCATCTGAGCCTGGAGATTTGTTATTAGTCATTTGTTTTAGGGAGCTTGAGCATCCTGCCTTAGTGAGTGGGCCTTCGAGGGATTTTTTTTCATCTTCTTCTAAGAAGTTTAGAAATGGGTTTTCAACATTAAAGAATGTGTTTTCGACTTGTTTAAGTTTGTGAGCAGATGTAATTTTTGAGGCATACAGGTTTTGGTAAAAGGTTTTCTGTTCAGATATTATTTCCTGCAAATCACTTGTTTCTGTACCATCAGATTTTATTATTTTGGGAATCATTTTTTCAGTATAATGTCTTTTTTCCAGATTACAGAAGTATTTTTTAGCTTTGGATCGAAGAATTATCCCCTGTACCTTCTTGTCTCTGATTGACTTTAGTTCTGTTTCCAGAGAATTGATTTCTTCGGTAACAGATAAGTCGCCCTTGTCGAGATTCTCGTTCAAGATTCTTAGTGTCTGTTCGATTTCAGATTCCCGTTTGTTGGACAGTCGTTTTAAGTTTGCGGAATAAGAGATAGTTTTCCCTCTTACCATGAGTTTCAAAGTCTCCCAGAACAGCTGATCGTCGATTGTTAGTCTATTATTATTATTATTATTATTATTATTATTATTATTATTATTATTATTATTATTATTATTATTAATATTTTCGGCTGTGACAGTAGCATTACTGGTAGTGACAGCTGATGTACTGTACTGGTCAATTGTTTCTGCTATAGTCCGTTTTACTACATTTATGTATTCTTGGTCATTAAGAAGGCTGTTATTAAACTTCCAAAAACCTCTCCCCCGGGGCTGGTTAAAGAAGGATAGGCCGATACTTATAGGGTTATGGTCTGATTTATATCGAATTTGGATGTCTGTCATTTGGAAAAATATGTGCAAATCACTTGACATAAGAAAGTAGTCCAGTCTAGCCATTTTGCTTCCAGGGCCCCTCCAGGTATAACGCCTAGATTCGGGATTTTCTATCCTCCATACATCATGTAAATCTAATTTTTGCATATACTGTAAAATTTTCTCATTTGCTTTGACATTATTTCTGAGCTTATAGTTTATTGTATCCATGTCATAGTTCTGGGGAACATTCCAGTCTCCTCCTATTAAAACTGAGGAGTTACCTATTTCTTCTATTTTAGAGAATACGTTTTCATAGAAGCCCGGGTTGTCATCATTTGGTCCATATAGAACCGATATTGTTAATCTTTGTTCTTGTATAGTTATATCAAGTACAATATAATTACCTCTGGGGTCTACATTCGACTTGTTTATTGAATATCCAAACGAATTTTTGAACAGAATTGCTGTTCCTCTACTTGAGCTTGAGTAAGAGCAAAAGACCGCTTCATATCCCCACTCGTTTTTCCATATCGGTTCAACCTCGGGACAAGAATGAGTGTCAACAAGGAGAGTGATATCAAATTTATTTCTGCAACGTTCGAAGATGTCCCGCCGTTTGATAGGATCAGAGGAGAGACCTCGACAGTTCACACTGCCAACTGTGATTTTAGCCATGTTGAAATTTCAGAAGACTAATCTCGCCATAACACCCATCGGAACATGTTGTACTGAAACAAAAATTTAACTGAAAACAATAGCAGAATAAATGTACATATCTGAGAAGGTTTGGGTTTTTTGGTAACAATAACAAATTTTCTAACAATAACATGTTTTCCGGGTATCGGATTCACCAGCTCGAAAGCTTCCTAATTTCTTTAATGAATAACCAGCATTAATTTGCTTCTAAGAAGTAGTCGAAATAAACAGGTGCCAACACCACACAACCTCCATAATTGCACCTCACAGAACTACATTTTTTGGTTGTGATTTAGCTATGATACTAAACGGGCTAAAAAGAATCATTAGCACTCCCCAAAGACCCGGCAATTTGACGGCTGTAACATTGCCACATCTTCTAAAAAGCCAATGATTCATTCCAGCCAGTTATATTAATGGATCGGAAAGACAATTTCAGAAAATACACCTCAAAACCTCCATAGTATTGGCTCCTGGTTTACATTTGTAATAAAGGATGCATTCTCGGAAACGGATGTGGACTGGCAAGCGTGACAGATTATGAAAAAGAGTACAATGTATAGTGAGTGAAAAGACGGATTGAGTGACCTGGCAATACGAGCGCACGAACGAACAACTACGCGAATAAATGGACGAATGGGTGAATGGGCGAATGAGCGAACGAATGAATGGATGAATTCGATTGGGGCTAGTCCAGACAATGTTTTCAAAGTGCAACCTCGTTGCACGTTGCTGCACGTTCAAAAACTGACTGGTCACGATTCTGGGAAAGAAATGAAGCCCCCTAGGTTTCAAGGGTTAAAACCCCTCACGGATATGTGTTTGAGGGAAACTGCTAGGAAAGCAGCACACAATCTTATATAGTTGCAATGTGAGTGCTTGTTGAAATCATAGGTCCGACAGGTGATCGTCTATCATGTACTTTGATATTCTAGGATCAGACAGCTCCTTCCAGCTGTGGACACATATTCAAATTTGCCAGGGCGGCGTCATTTGTTCGAGAAAATGAATGAATGAATGAATGAATGAATGAATGAATGAATGAATGAATGAATGAATGAATGAATGAATGAATCCAATCGACCATAAGATCACTCAGGCATTCCCTCAGTCGGTTCATCGATTAATCAGTTCAAGCCATCAATACATGGATTACTCAATTATTTCTAATCTTATCGGGGTTTTGAACTTGAAAGCGAACACAAAAGGGTGTATTTTACGAAAGCCCTGTGAGAGGACAGCGGTCAATACACATATTACGTATGTGAATATGTAAATGAGGTTGTCTTATTCCTTCGAACACTGGTGGTATCTTCCATCCTAGGTCAATGGCAGCAGTTATTAGAGTCCATATTTATTCTTTGGGGGTAGACTAACCAATATATTCAGGTTATACTGTAACATGTTCCTCGGCTGGAAAGGAGGCCTCTCTTTTTCAAAGGGTCAAAGACCCTCACAGGTATGTGGTTGAGAGAAACTGCTAAGAAAGCGGCAGTCACTTTTATATAGCAGCAAATGAGTGCTTGGTGAAATCAAAGGCCTGACAATTAATCGTCCACCTGACCCTTGGTATTTAAGGGTCAAAGAGCTCCTTCCAGCTAGTGTCAGGCATTCAATTTGCCAAGGCGGCATCATTTTATGGAACAAGAACGTGAATGAATGAATGAATGAATGAATGAATGAATGAATGAATGAATGAATGAATGAATGAAATCTAATCGACCATAAATTTACGCAAGCATTCCTTCAATCAATCCATCGATTGGTCAGTTCAAATCAGTGCATGGATTACCTGATTATTTTTAATCTACTTGGGGTTTGGATCTGATAAAATGCATACAAAGAAAGTATTCTGCAGAAGCCCTGTGTGAGAACAGAGGTCCATGCACGTATGCATGTATGCGAATAATTAAATAAACGAAGTAATCTTATCCCTTTGAACACTGCTGCCATTTTCCATGTCAGTTCAATGGCAGCAAATAGAAGCGTCCATTTTTTTTTTTTTTTTTTTTTTTTATTTGAAAGAGGGGGGGGGGCGGGGGGTAAACCAATTAATATTTTCAAAACGAGCAGCGATAAGACTGCACGCTGAAAACATCAATTGGTCTACACACCACATTAATTTTTCAGGCATCCTACTCTTTCAAGTTATTAAGTGACATGTTCCTGGGCTGGAAAAGCGGCCTCTCGGTTTCTAAGAGTTAAAGACCCTCATGGGTATGTGGTTGAGAAAAACTACCAGTAAGGCGACAAACAATGAGATATAGCGGTAAATGGGTGTTTTGTGAAACCATAGGCCTTACTACTCATCATCATCCTGTACCTTTCAGCTACAGTCAAATAACTGTTTGATGTCACGGAGAGACAAACTGAATGAATAGTGTACAAACCGTACGGATAGTATTTTGACAGTCCACATGCTTTCTTCAAAATATAAAAAGAAATATTTTTCAAATTTTGAAACACTATCCCCATTGACTCCCAATACCCCCCCCCCCCCCCCCATCAGAACGTAACTGTTTGAATGAATGAACGAACGAACGAACGAACAAACGAACAAACGAACGAACGAATTATTTAACTAGTCCGAAAATCAAGCAAACAAGCAATCAAGTCAAGAGTCTGCAACACTATCCCCATCGACCCCAATACCCACCCCCTTCTCCAGAACGTAACTGTGGTGTCTAATCAACTAATCAAGCAATCAATCAGTTATCTACTTTTTGATGTCTCGGAGAGACAAACTGAACGGATAGTTTCAAGAGAAAATGGCCGTTGATAGGTCTTAGAGTCACATTACCAGTTTCACGAATAAAATATTCAGATAAGCATTTGTTAACCCTCTATGGGCTGCTAAATGTCAAAATTTCGAAAAAATAGTCTGTTTTTGGACACCAACACCATCAAATGGAAATGCTGCAGAGAAACATAACTTCTTTTACCGGACGCAAAACTGATAGGGAACATTTTTAGTAAGTAGTAAGGGTATTCAAAAATTGAGGTCTTAACCCATTTTTGTCCGGTTAAGGAGATGTACCCCTTAAAAGCTTAAAATTCCCATTTTCTGGGGATTTCTCCAAAAAATCTAGTAAGTATTCAAGAGAAATTGACCATTCGCAGGCCTTGGACTGACATTACAAGTTGCATGAACAAAAGATTCCGGTAAGCATTTGTTAACCCTCCAGAGACAGCAAATTTTGAGAAAATGGGCTGTACTTGGCCACCCATTACACCCAATGTGTACCGGCGAGATGAACATAACCACCTTCATTGGAAGTGGGATTCACCGAGGATCATGTTTGTAAGTAATGAAGGTATTCATCAAACCAAGCATTAACCCGTTTAGAGCTGGGTACATGGTGATACCCCTCAAAAGGTTAAAAATTCATGTTATCCGAGGATTTCTCTAAAAACATCACGTAGATTTTCACGAAAAAATGGCCATTCTCAGATCTTAGTGTGAATTACAAGTTGCATGTACAAAATATTCCAGTAAGCATTTGTTAACCCTATGCTGGTTCTCAAACATCAAAATGTTGAAAAAGTGGGCTCTGTTTGCATACCCGCAGCACACAAAGTTAAGAGGAGAAATCAACATAAGTGGAAGTAGAATTCACTGAGAATTATTTTTATAAGTAATAAGCGTATTAAAAAAACAACCCTTAACCCGTTTTGGGCTGGATAAACAATTATACCCGTCAACAGCTTAAAATTCATGTTCTCCCTGGATTTCTCTGAAAACATCTTGTAGATTTTTAAGTAAAAATGGCCATTCACAGTTTTTGGTGTGAAATTACAAGTTGCATGAATAAATATTCCTGTTAGCACTTGTTAACCCTTAACAAAATGCCAGACATCAATATTTTGGATACATTTGAGATAAAACGGACCATTTTCAAATAGATACAGCACTCAGTGGGTATGTGTCAAACAAACATAACTCCTTTTGTCGGTCATTAACTTGTTGGACGACGATATTGATATTACCCCTCTTCACCGTTAATGATGGTTTTCACCTAAACAATTTTTTTTTATCAAACTGAGTCATTTGAGACTTCTATACTCACCTTTTTCATGACATCAATGAAGGAACTTCAGTGAGACAGTCAAAAGCAATTCATCATACACTGTGGGGTCATGACAAATCATGGAATCTCATCGGGAAAAGCCATGATTCTCCAGAATCATAAAGTCTAGTTTACTATTGCATTTTACCGAGATGTATGTAAGGTGAGTATACACACCAAATACGCGGGTAGGGTCATAAATCTATTTCTATATATAATAATCTAAATTAAGGTCCAAACAACACACAAAACACCCCTATCAAGCTTTCAGTCTACACATACACTGAAAAACAATAATAACAACAAAAAACCCGCCCAAAAAAACAATTGGTGAGAATATGGAGGTAAACCTCTTGAAAATTCGTTCCGCTCCAACAAAGAGGAGCCTAAAAATGAAATCCGTTGAAAAATGCGTAGTTATTGAAGGATACTGCTTCTGGATAACGAGCAGGCTCAAAATAAGCAGTGTCCCGTCGCTTTTTGCTATGCAAAACTTGCAAAAAGCTACACAATGTTCAATTATGTATAGCATTTTGCGATACAAGATAATCAACTGCAGCCTATTAGGCTGCAGTTGATTATATTGTATCGCAAAATATAAATGAAAATTTGCAAACAAATTTGAAAACTAGTTCACTGATGCTTTACTTCTGATTGTGGAACATTCCAGGCATATCTCAGATTAACTCTCAATCAAGCATCATTAGCAACTTCATATGTAAGATGAATTCTATTGGTTTAAATTCTTCCTGTTTTTACAACATTTTCCATAAAATGTACATTAAAAGTAACTTCAAGCCCATCAAATTAAAAATGCCACTTCCATTTTGAGAACTCTGTTGAACAACCAAGACACTATTTGAAAATATCGAAGTCCATGCAACCCTAAAAGGCAGTTCAGTTGAAAAAAACATAGTAAATGTTTTATGTGTTGCAGATCATTTGGAAATGCCCAGAAATGGATGGAAACTATTCTATCTACTTAGAAGAATTCAATACAAAACAGCATAACATAACTCTGGTATACAAAAATAGCTATATAATTTTTACAAAATGCTATTCATTTTTTGGAAATTTGTAGCATTTTGCTACGCAAAGAAAAAAAGTTATTTTGAGCACTGCTAACGATTAATGAAATGCTAGTTTCCACAACTCTCACATTTGTGCAATTTTACATATCCTTCGGAAACTTAGGAATCAAGAATTACAGGAAGGACTGTTGAGACCGACGGTTTTGTATGTAAAAATCTGTTCGATCCTAGATGTTTTTCTGAAACCCAATCAGTTTTATCAAGCCGGGTTTAAAGTCAATACTAAATTCCTAGATTGAAGTGAATGAATGGCCCGTAGGCTTGCAATATCGTGTGATAGAACATTCATGTTCCATCTTCTTGAATGGCCTGTGATTGTTCACACGTTTATGAAATGATGTACACGTTTCGCTAACATACTGAATTTCCAAAACACGACATTGGAGCAGGTAAATATATTGGAGCTTTTTCAATCTGCTCGGCAAAAAAATGCCAATTTTTTGTCCAGTACTGGTGCTGAGGAAGGAATCGGCAGAACGCATCATCGCATAGCTTTTCAACGAGCCTTTCCAAAAGCTTGGTTGGTCCCAACTTCAGGTCTGGCTGGCTCGAGACTAGCACGAAAGGAATTTAGTACACACCTGTTCTATGAAATCCCCATCTACAGCAATACTAAACCACGCGAAATATAAAAATCTGTTCCGCACCTATGTGCGGAACGGAAATGGTTGACGGACTTTTTTTCTAAAGAAATGAAATTTCACTAAAATTTTCTACAAATCGTGCACCGCAATTACAATTTGAATCGCTAACGATAGCTAAAAATCGTCCCCAGAGTTCCAATGTGTTATATGTGCCAGTAGGCACATTGAACACGTTGGAACTTAGGGGACGAAAGAGTAACACGGGTTCCCCTCGCAAATTTGGTTGGCGATAAAATGTGTTCTTTTTGTTGATAGTTGGCAAATGAATTGCTGAGTGTCCTTCTAATAATTGCTTTTAGAGACGTAAAGGCGTGTAATAAACACAGAACGACACACGCGTGTGCATGGTTTAATCGATATGGTACGAGTGCCAGCGCGGAAGGAGAGAACGAGAGGCTGCGGCCATTTACACACGTATGTCGTTCTGTGTATGTAGCGAATATTTTTGGCTCGTCTCCAATGGTAGATGGCTGGGAGAAGATCTTAGCTGAAGCTGGATTATTCTCAATTAGCCCAGTGTTTTCGAAGGATGATGGATAGTCTTGAAAGATCTGAATGAGATGTGGTAATAAATGATATAAACACATTTTGAACTTTGGGGCGAAAATGCATCAGTTCGTCATATGACAAGCGATCAGCTTCGGCGATTGCATTCCCTACTGGCTCCCGCTTGTAATTTCGACTGACAAGTCGAGACCTTAGATTACTGAAAGCAGTTTCTTTGTCATCTGGATCAGATAAAATCATTTTGTTTCTCATGGCGAGACTGTAAGAAATATTCCTTACAATGTGTGTTGGATAGCGAATGGATTGAATCGAGTACTGGCGTGAGTCTGTAGGTTTGCAGTACAAATTGGCAACAATGCATTTGTTGTCAATGCATGACATGGTGTCAAGAATTGTGATGCTCCCCGGTTAAATTGCAGCAGAGAATTATGTGCTTATTGCAACCAGGAGGTAAGTTTCATGAGAGCAGACTTTGTTCCATCCCAATTCAAGTCAATGTCACTAATAAACAATAGCCACGGGCATTGCAAATTGTGAATAAAATAAAATTAGTCTCCCGAGTCGCCTCATAGATATGTTGGCATAAGATGGAGACATTCGGTTCCGATCATCGGTTGAACACTAATCTGGAAGTTCACCCAGTTCGTCCAGTTCGTCCATCTTGCTATGACACTGAGTGTTATCTCTCAAGAAGGATGGTAATTTGTCACGAGCGGTCGGAGGTGAAAATCAACGAACTTTGGTAGAATGTACCTGCACGCGGTGTGTCTGTATACAGAGAGCCAGGAGTTTCCGCTGATATGTGCCCATACTAATAGATTGTTGTAATGACTTCGGTTACCAGTACTTGCTTTCATCCAGTTGTCAACATTTTCCAACACAAGGAATATTCCATACATTCTCGACAACACAATCAAAAGGAATTACTCTGAGACACCTGATAAATAAACTGCCTTCACTGATCTGATGTATCACGAATTATCGCCCCAAAGTTAAAAATATGTGCATATCATTTGTTATTAAATTTCATCCATATCTTTCAAGCCTACTCAGCATCCATTCGAAACACTGGGGGCTAAATAAGAATGATCCAGCTGTACCAACGTATTTAACCAAGCCACCTGTCGCTGTTCGTCGAGACTTCGTGCTAGTCTCGAGCCTGTCAACTAGCAATCAGCCAAGCTTGTGGAATGGCCCGTTCTAAAACGTTTGTGATGATGCCTATGGCCGATTCCTTCCACCACAACAGTGCTGGAGAAAAAAATTAGAACTTTCTGCCGAGCAGATACAAAAGCTCCAATTTGGTTTACCTGCTCGAATGTGGTGTTTGCGAAATTTAGTGTGTTGGCGAAACCTGAATTCCATTTCATAAATGTATGAACAACCGCAGGTCATTCAAAAAGATGGAATCTGGCTGTTCCATCACACGGCATTGCATGTATACGGTCCACACATTCACGTCATTCCAAGCATTTAATATTGACTCTAAACCCGTCCGGTGTGACAGGAATGGAAGTCCGTAGGAACGTTAGTCCCTCTGGACTATTATTCCGCGGAATTATAGTCCTAGGTCTAACATTTCTAGGAATAGTAGTCCGGCGGACTACTATTCCTAGAAATGTTAGACCTAGGACTCTAATTCCGCGGAATAATAGTCCAGAGGGACTAATTTTCCTACGGACTTCCATTCCTGTCACACCGGACTAAAATTTATGGGGTTTCTAGAGAAACAGCTTGTATTGAACAGCTCTGTACATACAGACCCTTCGGCCTCAATAGACGTTTAAATAATTCTTGATTCCTTCGAGTTTCCGAATGATATGTAAACTCTCGTGAAGTTGGACCTATGGAAACTGGGATTTATTAATCGTTTTCAGGAAGCTGTTTCCTTCTGTAACTTAAGATTTTTCAGCGGTTTTCCTTTTCTCTGACTCCACATTTTTGAAGTCCGAACGATTTGTTCAGAGGTTAACCTCGATATTCTTAACAACTGTAGCTTATGCAGTGTTTTATAGTTTTTTTAAAAGAATTTCTTAGTCTGTGGAGTAGATCAATCAATATTTTCAACGTGCAGCATTAAAGCTGCATTTTGAAAATATTAGTTGGTCTACCCGAAATAATGAATATGGACTCTTCTAATTACTGCCATTGAACTGGTATGGAAATACAATCAGGTTTGTGAGGGTTAAAATTCGGAAGTATTAAAAAAGAGTGAGCAAGAAAGAGATATTATCCCGCTGCCTTTATATATACACCTGGAACCCAATTAAGCACCCCTGAAATGTTTCATTACAGTGAAGTACCTGTTACATATTATTATGTTTTAATGCTTTGTATGTCTTGCTGTACATTTCATCTAGTGAAACATGATGTTTCTGGTTGATAGCGTACCCCAAACACATCTCCTCGTCTACGTGAAGCATGCTTCCCGCGAATGTCACAAAAAACCACAATCAATATCTGGCTATAAAACAAGTCAATTTGTCACTTCTTTTATCAATAAATGTTGACATGGCAAGGAGACTGTCAGAGGCACTGAGATGGCAAATCGTTGGCTATTAGAAGGCAAATTGGCCATAGTCATTCTGCCGTCAGCAGACTTGTCCGAAAACATCAACAAACTACCGATGTTAAGGATCGACCAAGGCCTGGACAACCCAAACGATCTCTCCCCGGGAGGATCGCAGTCTGGCGCGCCTCGTTAGGCGTGAACCCTTTGCTTCAAGTGGGGTTTTGAAACGCCTTTGGTTCCCCAACAGGCGTTTGTGGAACAGAACTGTCCGAAACCGCATCAAAGTACTGGGTATGAGGTCCAGAAGGGTCAAGTGTCCAACTCTATCCGATCAGCATCAAAGATGACATTTGGAGTGGTGTATGGCACGACAACATTGGAATCTCAGGACGTGGAGGAGAGTCCATTGGTCAGACGAGAGTAGGTTCCTGCTTCAGGCCATAGATGGTCGCATGAGAGTGTGTAGGCATAGAAATACTACTAGCGTGCCCAGGAACATCAGACCAACTGTTCCTTATGGTAGAGGATCAGTAATGATACACACATAGAACACATTTGGAACTCGAGGGATGTTTTTTGCTATCGCCATCGATTCAACTTGTAATTGCGTTGCACGATTTGTAGAACATTCCAGTGACATTTCGCTTCTATTTAAAAATAGTCCGTCAACGATTTCCTTCAACACATATGTGCGGAACAGATTTTCATTTTTCGCATGGTGTAGTGTTGCTGTAGATTACATAGAAGAAGTGTGTAATAAATACTGAATCATGATCATACCGATCATCATATCCCATCCTTTATTTCACTCAATTAAGCTACTCTCTCTCTGTATCTGATGTCGAGATATAAAAATCCCCAGAAACAGTTTTTCCCATATTCAGTGTTGTTTGACACTGACTGAGAATGAAGGATGAAAATTGAGTGGCCTAATGTGAAAAGAAGTGAGGTTGTGGTAATTACTGTCACAGTTACGGAGTTCTTAAGTTATAAAATCCGACTTTAAACAATAGAAACTTCGTCCTATCTTTCACAGACGACCACACGATTATGCCCGATGATAAGTCGTATTTTTGGGGCTTAACAAATTTTCGTCCGCTCTTTCGGAGACGATCATATGATTATGCCTGATGATACGTCATCTTTTTGTGTTTAACTAAAAACCAGGGAAGTTGGAATGTGAACAACAAACTCAACATTTTGACCTCGGAAATGGCCACGTGTGTCTAATGTTACAATATACTATTTGCTTTGCTTTCCAGACACGATGCTAATACTCTGACATTCTCATCAGAACTGTTAAACTAACAACAGCTATCGTCACCTCGGAACCGACGACCAATTAGCCAATCCCAATATTCCGCGCCGGCTGCTGTTTGGCCATATGTTGGTTTTGACTTAGGATGGATGAGGCAGTGCTGAAACCTGTTTGTGGATGACTGCAGCCGGTAATGGAATGTTAGTGGATCTAAATATTTCGGGCACTGACTACTGGGTCTTTGGGTGACGACACACACAGCCAACCACTGCCACATAGAATACAGCGTAAGTGTGTGAATCTGGGGAGCCGACTAATATAAGCTCGAAGCTTTCTGTCGAATCCCCTTTCAAACAACCTCTCAAGTTATGTATTGTTGTGTTCTGTGCTGTACATTACCTTTGTTCTTTGAATATGTGTGTTATTTATTGTTTGCATGTAACATAGCATTTTCTATTCAAATAAAAATTGTTTAAATTAAAAAAAATAATAATATTGTGGCAATGAATATGAAGAAATTAAATTAAACATGTACAAGATATGATCATAGAGTAGCAACAGTAATGACACGTGAGGTGTCCACGAAAACTCAAAATCTCAACACAAACCACCAAACCAAAATGTATACAACCAAATAGTAGTTCACATTTATCTCTCCCATCTTAAAATTGGACCACCTTTGTACCAGTAGTGCTTGTATCTGCGTACACTTGATGAATATGTTAATATATGAAACAACGAAATACATCCAGCACCATTCAGCCATTACAGGCTGAATCATGGTGGGCGTGTTTTGTTGTTTAAAATCCTGTGATTTTCGGTACGGCCACAATATATATATATATAGAAAACTCACTACTGTTGAACAGACACCAGAATTCATTATCTCATGAGTCTATGACTTGCTTTGTGAACTCTTAATTACAATAAAAACAAGCTTTCACTGGAAATATAACATCCAACCTGTTTTTGTTTTTTGTTTTTTTTTTGGTTTTTTTTTGAGCAGGCAGGAAATTGAGGTCACATTCGCATACAGACACAGAACGTCACACGCGTGCGAATGAGTTAACCGATATGGAACGAGTGCTAGCGCGGAAGGATAGAACGAGAGGCCGCAGGCCTTGAGTTTTATCCTTCCACGATGGCACAAGTGCCATATAGATTTACCTATTTCCACGCGTATGTCGCTCAGTTTTTATTACACGCCTTCACGTCTATAAAAACAATTATAAGAAGGACACTCGGCAATTCATTTGACAACTATCAACAAAAAGAACACATTTTATCGCCAACCAAATTTACGAGGGGAACCCGTGTTACTGTTTCGTCCCCTGTGTTCCAATGTGTTCTATGTGCCTAGCGGCAAATAGAACACATTGGAACTCGAGGGTCGACTTTCAGCTATTACTAGTAATTCAAATTGCATGTTTTGTAAAAAATACAGTGAAGTTTCGCTAATATTTAAAAGTAGTTCCTCAACGATTTTCGTTCCGCACATGTGTGTGGAACAGATTTTAATTTTCCACATGGTTTAGTATTGCTGTAGATGGGGATTACATACAACAGGCGTGTAATAAATACCGAATCGTGACCATACCGATCATCATATCCCATCCTTTATTTCACTCATTTGAGCAACTCTTTCTCTGTATATTTCAGAATGGAGCACAGAATGAATACAAGCTCGGGAAATACATACGTAACAGATATGATGGGTTCCTCAATAGTTCGTATTACAATCATGAGGTGAGTCGTGCTCTTTGGCCAATGATGTAATTCCGTAAGAAAGTCGACGCTGTTATGGCCTGAAACCAGTCTAGGTCATCGCCTATGTTTAGATTCGTTCGTTTAGAATATTTCAGTTGGTTGGAAAAGCGAACCAATCACACTAAAAACTAAAGTGTTAAAACTGACACTTTCAAGGTGTTAAACCCATTCTAACTCTTAGGGTTTGATTTTAACACTCAAAGTGCAATGCTTTAAGCACTTCGATATTACAATCGTCAGACATCTGAAACTTAAATGGATGGCTCTTCCCATGTGTCTAGCATTGGTGGTTCTTCCAGAATCGTCCATAATTTGATTTGCGCTTGGTGGGCACATAATTAAAAGGACACAACGCAGATGACGCGGATCAGGCTCGAGAGTTCGAGCCTGATCCGCGTCATCTGCGTTGTTTCCTTTTAAGCGTCGCGACATTACACTTGTCAAGTGGTATTATTGTAACAGCTGTCAACTTCTGGGATATCTACACTTGAACAAAGTGCTAGTTCAGCACTTAGTAAGTGTTAAATACAGCACTTCAAGTGTAGTTTTTAACACTTTATTTTTTAGCGTGATGGTTCGATTTTCTGACCAACTGATATATTCCGGACGACTACATCTGAAAAATTCCATTTCTGTGAATCAAAGCAAGAAATATTGCTCAACCGAGACTTGATGTGAACGGCATTTTGGTAACATTACAATCAGAAATGATGACTCACCACTGAACTAGTGTTATGATTACACCAGACAGTTCCACAGATTATGTTAATATCTTGATGTTTTCAAGGGAATATTTATTTAATATTTATTTATCGGAATAGCTAAGACTGAGGCAGGAAAGAATACCTGTATATCTTTATATCTTTAAAAGTAAAGGCGCATCGTATTACATCAAAGGTCGCCTGCGCGTAAATTCCCAGAAAAAGTGGGTGAACAAACAGCCCATAATAGCGTCGAATTCCGAACAAAATTAGACTTTTGAGGTGAGACCTTGCATTAAGTACTACACGAAAAGAGATTGGGTTGTGTGTTTGAAAGCGCCAAACAAAGGAGTCAAAACAAGTTCTGGTCTACCGTAGACTTTCTTCGAAAAAGGAAAAACACAAATAATCAGAATACAAAATTAGGAGAAAAACTACGGCGAAATATCATCGGAAAAACGGTGATAGTGCTTGCGTTCCGTTGCAACCGAGAGGGAAAGAATAAAAAGTAGATTGTACGGAAGTGTCTAAGTGACATGTAGAATTTGTTTAAAAGTTGCAATTGCGACTCTTGTGTCGAAATGTCGACCTCTTATATCGAAATTTCTGGAGTTTAAGTCGCACTTCGACTTAAAAGCTCGGAAGTTTAGGATAAAAAGTAGACAACAATTTTACATGTCAGTTGAATGCTTCTGTATGAAAGATATTTGACTTTAAAATTGTTCTTGTTAATCAGCTATCACCTTGTTCCTAATTGTCTAAACACTTGTCCAACAGGTCTTCAAATGCAAGAAGGATTGACAACTCTTTTAAGACAGACTTGTCGGTGCTTTCCTGTTCGATCCAAATTGCTTCTTGAGAAGCACGCTGAAGGCTGGTCCAGGGAGTAAGTGAGTAGGTTACACGTGGACATGCTGAGTCTTACAGTAGAACGGTCGAGCTCTATCTTGCTGAATAAGCCGTGGTTATGAAGCGGAGTACTGCCGTTTTTTCTCTGGTGTAATGGATAGCACACGCATTGAACAGAAAGCGGTAATTTTAGGTGAAAAAAACGTATTTTCCTCAGACGTGGTCTCCTGGTAGGAGCTAGTATTCGGCATCATGGCACGAGGTTTGTCAATTTCAATCAGCCATTGCTGCCATGGAGTTAAGTATAAGATGATGTAGGATTAGCAAGCCCGAGGAAAGCATCGAACGTAAACTTACAAAATAGGTTTGACAAAGATAGATTGTTCGTAATCGGCTAAGACGGGACTAAAAGGTAAATATCTTGGTAGAAATCAGGGGACGAATCGAGTGAACATGTTTTGACTTGTTGTTTGATAGCATTTCTGTATTCCATGTGTAGCGAATCGACTCTGGGTTAATGATTTGCAACTTTTACAGTTATATTTTCCAGAATTGTATATTCTAACTGTGAATATAAATGACCGGAATGAATCCTCATCATTAAATTACTTCGATTTTAAAACCGCCAAATTTCTTTCATTCATTTTACGTAGATCGAAAGTACAATACTGGAAAAAAAAACTTACAAAAAACTTTGGGATTGGCGCTAGTGTTGGCAGAAGATGAAATTTGCCAGTCCGAGATTCATTTGGCATCAGTTGATGACAGAATTGTAACATCAAAACAGATAGCCGTGATAACTTCAGAAACTTCGTCAGGAAGCTCAATAGACGGGTCGTCTTGGCACTTTTGTGGTGAACGTGCGTCAGAAAGGTAAATGTCTGTCATGAAAAACGCTGGCCACTGTTTAAAATTCTTGTCGACTGGTTTGATCGAACATTTGTCACGGAAACGTAAACTGTGTCACGATCAGCGGTCTTGCTGGGACAGTTTTTCGTGGAAAGACATTATGAAGAGAGATCTCTTGACCAGTTGCCTCAGTTCAAGCTTTGGGTGCTTTCATTTTTCTACTCAGTGCTTCTATTTGGTTTTCAAATAAAAATGATCCAATGAGACATTGCCATTGATATCGACAAAAAAGTCGGTGAGTTTAAGTGAGCAAAAGAACCTGTCGCAAATTGTGGAACGTTATTACATGACCACGATGTTGAAAGCACGAGTGAGACAAAATCCAAGCCAAGCAACAGAACTTCACCCCAGGCCCCTGCGGTTGAAACGGAACAGATACAAAACGCTGACCACGGTTTGCGGAACTGGACAACATGCCTCCGTTTGAAGCGTCTGCTTTTCTGTCTCATGCCTGGCGAAATAGAGTCTGGCAACAATAGAAGGAGTGAGATAGCACACCTCTTTAACTCCGAGGTGTGTTTGTTGTTCACGAGGGCAGCTGAAATTCAACCAGAAAGGATGTATGGCGATATGTACTTTAAACAGGATGTCAGGTGTCAAAGTTGTTATAACCTAAAATTGAATGTCTGAAGAGTCGTTTGAAGCGACTTGCAGTTGTTCGAATTGTCTCTGTGGCGGAGCATGGGGAGTAACAAGGTAGCGTTTCTGAAGGCGTTGTTACGTTGCTATGAAAGCGCTTAGATGGAATTCCAATGTACTGAGGTGTGATATTGCATTACCAGCTCGTGAAGTGATTAAAATAGTTTGGGGAAACATAACCCCTTACACGAAACCAAAAACATGACCGGCAAAGGCAAAGAAGTAAACAGGTTAGGATAGAAGAACTATGCTATCAGAACGGTAATAGTGAATGCAACTAATTGATAAACAAATGGAATTCGGAGGTTCATTAACAGTTTATTTACATCCAAGACACATATAACCCTTTACCTAACATGAAAAGCAGACGACACTTGCAAAGAAAATTCTTGAATAACTAATGTTTTTCATTTTTTGTCTCAAAAACATAGGTTATGACCCCTCATTGGAACGAGCTCGTTCCAATGAGGGGTCATAATCTATGTTTTTGAGACAAAAAATGAAAAAAATAATGAAAATTAATTGGCGATTTTTGAGAATAGCGCTGGCCGGTTTTGGCCGTTACGTTGGATAAAGGGTTAAATAAAGTGCGAACTCATCATGCGTCGTCTTCAACATTACCAAATCTTTGCAGATAAGTACACAGCTTTCATTAAACTTTTGGAATGCACAGAGACAAGAGATTTGCGATAAGGTTGATTGAGGATTGAAGGATATATGACCGATGGAAAGGTTTAGTGGGAAATCGTGAGTGTCGGTTAACAAAATCATGGATATGCTGAGAACTATCGTCAGTCAGTTGGTCATTGGATAAAATATTTCTGTTGTTATATATATTAACCCAAGCAGTGCCTGTTCCACATCCATATCTGTAAATTAATTAATGAAATATTATGTATATTTAGCAACATATAAACAGCACCGCTCACGGGAATAAGGGTTATATTCAGAAAAAACAGTTAGTGTGAGGGATTAGGGAGATCGATGAGCAAGGGCACCGGAAGCAACCGAGGCCAATGAGGGCAGGGGTATAAAAGGGGTATTCGTCTTTGGGTATCATGACTATAATCTGACACACAATAAAATTAGTATATTTTTTTCGCCCCTTGAGTGCAACACGGCGCATTATTACACGCCTGTTCTATGAAATCCCCATCTGCAGCAACACTAAATCATGCAGCAAATGAAAATCTGTTCCGCACATATGCGCGGAACGGAAAGCATTGACGGACTATTTTTATAAAGAAGCGAAATTTCACTGGAATTTTCTACAAATCATGCACCGCAATTACAATTCGAATCGCTAGTGATAACTAAATATCGTCCCCTGAGTTCCAATGTGTTCTATGTGCCAGTAGGTACATAGAGCACACTGGAGCTCAGGGGACGGAATAGTAACACGGGTTCCTCTCGCAAATTTGGTTGGCGATAAAATGTGTTGTTGTTGTTGTTGTTGTTGTTGTTGTTGTTGTTGTTGTTGTTGTTGTTGTTGTTGATAGTTGTCAAATGAATATCTGAGTGTCCTTCTAATAATTGTTTTTATAGACGAGAAAAAAAAACTTCCGGTGCTAAAAGAATTTTACATCATGATTAACTATTCTACTATATACAAAAAGCCTATGACATAGATTTTAGCTTTACACACCAACTGTGGTGAACACGCCAGCAATGGGATTTCAATCGTTAAAAGTTACACTTACAATGAAACTACATCCAAGTTGACCTTTTGTGACCTCGCCTTGAATGCAAACTGGTCTAAATTTATCACTCGTCGCTCGTGAAGAGTGAAATGAAACCTGCAATTATTTATTACATTTTTAAATAAGTTTACCTCATAAGATACCAAATATTAACAAACATACGTTGTCTCATGTTAATAAAGCATCCGTAACTCGAAGTAGTATGTTATTAAAATGAAAAAGGCCCCTTAATTTGCGCATATCTTTTTCTATTTCATTTCAGGGATAAAACTGCCTGCAGAAGTACCGCTCACCGGTGCTCATGTAAACAAAAACAGATTCGCACGTGTGAATATTGATTTATTTAACATTTAAACTCTTATTAATCTGCCGATTACGGTATAAATAAAATATACCCAAAGTAGCTTGCTGTACCAAATGTTCGCCACTCGTGGTGAAGCGGTGTTAATCGCGCGCCAAAGGCTCGCGCTTAACACCAATTCGCCACTCGTGGTGAACATATGGTACATCAAGCTACTATGGGTATATTCTATATATGCACATTGTGGTGTACTCTTTGGTACAAAACAAACAAAAACTCATATACGATAAGGAACATGCATACTACATTTGGCTAAATTCGGCCCAATACTTTTTAGAGATGACGATGATGTGAAGTTCACGCCGGTCGGCGACGGGCGACGTACGGAAAGTAGTGAGAGAAACATTTCTTGGTCTACTTAATTCTCCACACACTCACTTCCCGTTGCGTTTGAATTCGCGTAAGGGGTTTACTTGGGTAAATACTTTTCGTGATGTGATACAAGGGGGAATTATCATGTATCTTCTGTTTCAAATTTCAGCTCAAGATATGGTCTTCTGATGTGTACAGAACCATCATGAGCGCTAATATATTTCTTGAAGGACTTTATAAAGAAACAGAATATTCAATTTGGCAGCCTCCACCGGTCAAGACAGTGGGACGAAAGCTCGAGGATAAGGTATGAAAGGATATAGGTGTGCTATAGCGGCATTGTAATAACTAGAAAAAGCCACGAAGACTGTATCACGATTTGATTTTACTCTCTTCCAGTAGCTCATGTGGATCCATTGTATTCTAAAATAACGAATCATGCCAATCCGGGATACCAATTTGTTTTATTATAATTTATAGCTTAACCCTTTACCCAACGAATCGGTCACATCCGCCCGCGTAATATGCAAATTCAGCAGCTGAAAAAATATTATTTCTCAAAACATTTCAACAAAACCATATCATGTGACCCTTCTTTGGAACGAGATCGTCAAGCTCGTTCCACAGAGGGGTCATATGATATGGTTTTGTTGAAATTTTTGAAATATTTTTAAAAAATGATATTTAAAATAATAAATTTTGATATCGTCTGCGTTGGGTAAAGGGTTAATGCCCATGTGACCAACAGAAACAATTAAACCTTTGCGCACTTGTGGTATCTTCCATATCAGTTTAATGACAGCAAATGAAAGAGTCCCTATTCATTATTTGAGAGAAGACCAATTAATATTTTCAACATGAAGCTTTGGGGGCTTCCCGTTGAAAATATAGATTGGTCTACCCCACACATTCACAAGGCAACCATCTTACTTAATTACATTACGAAGTATCAGGTTTCCGGGCCGGAAAAACGGCCTCTATGTTTCAAAGGGACAATTTCCACCCCATTAATTCCCACGCCATTTTCATAAAGGCGATATTCCAGGTTAGTCGAAGGCGTGACTAAGTTCTAACCTTTACTGAAGTGCCGTAATTTTTTTGGTTGGGAGTGAATGATCTACCGAATGAACGCCACTGGAAGTGGTCGGCTGACAAATATATTGTGAAGTCGAAAACGGTTCACTTTTGAAAAAACAATGAATATATTTTAAAAAACTCACTGCGTAAATTATCCCTCCGAGGATAGAATACTGAAAGCACAGCTCATCTCTACGATATCTGTGGCCGATAAACAGCTTTTGAAAGCTACATCCGAGAAAAGAAATCACTCCGGATTGATCACTTTTTTTCGTTAGTATTAGAACCCTGAAGTCTTCTTCCATACCAGTTCAATAGAAACAATTGGAAGAGACTGTGTTTGGTTATTTGGGGTAGGGGTCGAATGCTCAATATTTCCAGCGTGCTGCGAAGGGATATGTTTGAAAATATTCACTGACTTTCCACACAAATGCAATGAGCAGCCATTCGATTTTCAGGGAATGTCAGCGTATCATTTTTCTGGAAAGTAAAAACGGTTTCTATATTCGAATGGTTGCCTTGTATAGTCGAAGTTGCATAAAAAGTGAGGCTGGAGAAAACATTTCGAACTCGGGAGGGGATACGCAGTGGATTTTTTCATCTTAGAAATATTAGCAAAATTCGACCCTTCATTGATACGCAGATGTCACAACAGCTTGTCCACGCCTTTGTTACCAGTCGCCTCGACTACTGCAACGCTCTTCTGATTGGGTCTAAAACATCTATTCTTGAAAAGCTACAAACCATCCACAATTGTGCTACACGGGTCACAACCAGAACTCAAAAGTACTGCCATATAACACCAGTACTCTCCGAGTTACACTGGCTACCCATTAAGCAAAGAATTCAATTTAAAATTGTCCTTTTGGTGTTGAAGTGTATCTCGGGATCTGCACCATCCTAACTGTTCGATCTGCTTACCATCCACAAACCACCGAGGTCTCTTAGGTGATCAGTTCAACTTAATCTGGTTCAGCCCGTATCTAAATTTACTAGCGCTGGTGATAGGGCCGTTGCGGTTGCTGGCCCAAGGCTTTGGAAGTCTCTTCCAAACGACATGAACAGTAGTAAATCACTTGAATCATTCACGTCTGGTACTAAAACCTACCTTTTTCGTAAGGCATTTCCTTCAGTGGTCTTTTAATTTTGGTCATAAACTGGCATTACCAGGTGCGTGATGTGACTGAGTCAGTGAGGATTGCCTGGTTACTCGTCAAGTCACACTCACATACTTGTTTTGGTAATGTCGTAGTTTGCTTTTATTTTGTTTTAATTCTATACCCTTTTGCTTTTAGGCTCTGTCGCTTTTATCGCCGCGATATAGCCTTGGTTGCTGATGTGGCGTTGGACACCAGTAAATGATAAGAGTGATCCATGTATCAATATATCTGTGATAGAATGTACGTGTATGTGTGTATATGTATGTATGCAATGTTTGTTCAGCAGTTGAGCACCGTGTGTGGATTCTGGGCTTAAATATTATTATTAATTATTATTATTACGGCCATTAAAGTCCACCCACAAACTGATACATATTAGTGGTAGCCAATTTGACTTAGAATGGCTGACAGTTTTCGGCCTTGTAGTTGATTTACCGGACTGTTAGTTTTCCTTAATATCATAAAGCTGTCTGTAAATTTAACACTAAGAGTATGGGTGATTGAATTTCGAAAGGTCAGCAAATTTGTATCATGTATTTGTGTATTATTTCGCAAACTTCAGGCATTTTTCTGTACAGTAGTTTAGTATAGAAGCTTGTTTTTACAATTTTTCCGAATCATTTTGAGCGTTTGACTATTATTCTCCATCGAAACCATTTTTAACCCTTTACCCAACGCAGACGATATCAAAATTTATTATTTTAAATATCATTTTTAAAAACATTTCAACAAAACCATCCGAGCATAAAAAGTGAGGCTGGAGAAAACACGAGCTCGTTCCAAAGAGGGGTCACATGATATGATTTTGTTGAAATGTTTTAAAAAATAATATTTTATCAACTGTTGAATTTGCATATTACGAGGGCGGATGTGGCTGATTGGTTGGGTAAAGGGTTAAAAAAATAGAAAACGGTATTTCCACCATCTATTGGTGTTCCGTAACTGTTTCTGTTTATTATGTCAATAGTGTGTACATCGTGACATTTAATACAACACTTTTCCGTTAACATAAAAGTCTAGGAGGAGAGATTTGCAATTTTCCCGAATATATCATCACTGCACCCCTCGGTGAGAGGCAGCTCTTTTGCTGAGAGGACCCCCTCTCGGACTGGTTTTCTCCTTTGACGCGCTTGGACATGTTGCTAGAAACTATATTCTACAGTTAAAGAGGGTCGAAAGGGACTTGCCTCACACCGTCCCTGCGATCCTTCAGGGCGCGAAACAGTTTCATCTGCTTTGCAATTTTCTTTCCTGAGAAAAATAAAAACTTGCAAATTACTGTGAAAACACATTCGCTGAACTAAGAGCTAGTGGGCACTTAATGTTGGGATGTTTGACATTGACAAATATAATTTTCTTAATGACAGATTATCTAATTAATTAGCTTGCCATAAAAAGCCAAGTTTCTTTTTGTTGACTGGAGCTGTAAGTTGTTTTCGTTTATTAAAAGTAAAAAAAGTAAACTTGGCTTTTCTATTGATATCATAGGATATATGTGTTGTCCACGATGACTTGCTTCTCAATTGGACCTTTCTCAGGTGCCCAGTAACTTCACGGGAGATAAATTTATCGAGAGGGTTTTTTTTTTCATGACGATGTAAGGCAAGTATTGTCGGATGGCAGGAATACAATACAAAAGGCTGATTAACATATCTCTGCAATTGACAGGAGTACACCGTCCTTTGGGCTTCCCGTTCAACAAATCGTCCCCTGAGTTCCAATGTGTTCTATGTGCCAGTAGGCACATAGAACACATTGGAACTCAGGGTACGAAATGTCTCCATCGGGCTCAAATATGTATGTTATCAACAAAGTGTTGAGTGTTTATTGTAGTGTTTCAGTTGTGTGTTTCTTTGTTTTATTTTTCAGCTTTAACACATGGTATGCGTATAAGATAATATCATCATGGTAAAATGGATCTAGTCTAATTTATTTGTATGTGTTGGTGATTTATTTGTCGTGTAATTGCTGTTATCAAAACGGTTTCCTCGACATTTGCAATCCGTTTTCGATGCGTGTAGATAAAAACGTTCTCTTTATGAGTTAACTGATCGCACGTGCTCGCAGATGTTACTATGGCTGATACATATCTGACGGGCTCGCTGCGATCCGATTGTAAACACGACCTCGATCTGATACAAATTGCAGGGCATGCACATGGTCATGGTAATACATGTACCTAACAATCCCGTTGCATGAACCCCGTTTACCCCATTTTGTCAGTTTAAACTGGATTGAAATTAGTCAAAAGTTTGACTTTGAGGAACTTTATTTTAATGCATAATAACAATGCATATATGTGATAGTGTGGTGGGTACCGGAAATTGAATCTGTTTGATACGGAATCAGAACGTTGGGGTGGGGGGCAGATTCAAACGTTTTTACCGAGTTTTTGGATGCTCCAAATTAAGTTGATTGTTAGATAAATATTTGTATCGGTGTAAACGATTTTGCTTGTATCGTGGAACTGATTATAAGATGAAATGTACTCTCTCGTGTTTCCCAATGATGCACGCTGACAATCACAGTGGGTTGGACACTTCCAGTTGTTGTTCTTGAACTGACCTGGAAGATACCATCCAGGTTAATGAGGTTAATATATTCGGAACTTATCGATCCTCTTTTCGATTATATCTCTTCATCTCTTCGACCCTTTTTATCACAGGAGAAATATGTTGATTTTGATTTGGCACCAACAACAACAAATTCAAAAGTTTCTTTCACTTGTGACGAAAAGCCACTGCAGCAGTGAAGAGCGTGACACGCTATATAACGTCATCGAAATCAACAATTTCAAAGATGACCTCACCATAATGTTAACTGTTTCAAGTCGCATCAGTATGTTAACCCGTCGCTGGCGTGAGATAACGCTCGTTTTTTCTAATATATACTACTGATATTCTTTCCGAATAAGCATTATATTTTCTCTACGATCAAGGGGTAGAACAGTACATTTTATTGAACGAGCAGTATTTTGGTTTCAATGACGTCATGTTACTTGTGGTGGTGGAAAAATCACCCTCTAGTGGTGTTGGTTGGGACGAGAAAATCTCGCGCTGTGATAAGATATTTGACACAGAAAAATCTCGTGTCTGGGTCAAATATCCCCCTCTCACCTCCCATTGTGTGAGATTTGTCTATCCCTCACTACCGCCACTCAAGGGTAATAACAATTTAACTCGTAAACTCTAAAATCAGTTGGGTTTAAAATCCCCCAAAATCAACTAGGCTGAGTGAATATGAACCCAATTGGGTTCCTATTCACTCAACCTAGTTGATTTGTGGTGATTTTAAACCCTACTGATTTTAGACTGTAGCAAATGTGGTTCATATTCACTCAATCCTGTTGATTTGAGTTGATGTTAACCCCACTGATTTTAGAGTGTAGCACTGATCCAAACCTTCCTCGTGAGATAAGAACATTATTTGGAAACACTATATATCTATTCTTTTTCTATCTTCTTTCGCTTTCAGTTGCTGCAACAATCAAAACCTTGTGAACGAAAAGATGAACTCGTGCATCATGCTTTCAATTCCAGCGAGATGGCTCAAAAGATAAATGAAAAATACGAGGTAGGTTTCTCGCCTTTTTTTTAGGCAACAGTGTTTCGATCAGATTTTCAACTTAAATAATCATCATTTCCATGGCCATGATTGACTACACCACATTTTCAACTTTCCGTTGTCTTTCCTTTTAAGTCCCAAAATTATTGACACAGTCATTATGAAACAAAACAAAAATATTCCCACCTCTTCACTATATTCGAAAAAGTAGTCAGTGGTCTTTGATACTATACACGGAAATCCCATCAACTGAATAGCTACTTTATAATTAATATTATCCAATTAACGAGACTTTTCAATTAGCAGATTTGGCCATTTTCCTGTATTCTAGCGATAGACTAAACATTTATTTTAGTAAATACAAAGAACGACAGGCGTGTGCGAATGGGTTAATCAATATAGCACGAGTGTCAGCGCGGAATGATAGAACGAGAGGCCGTAGACCTCGAGCTTTATCCTTTCGCGATGGCACACGTGCCATATCGATTAACCCATTCACACACGCGTGTCGTTCTGTGTTTATTACACGCCTTCACGTTTATAAAAACAATTATTAGAAGGACACTCAGCAATACATTTGACAACTATTTGGCAACTATCAACAAAAAGGACTCATTTTATCGCCAAATAAATTTGCGAGGGGAATACTTGTTATTATTTCGTCCCCTGAGTTCCAATCTGTTCTATGTGCCTAATGGCACATAGAGCACATTGGAACTCGGGTCACGACTTTTAGCTATCAGTGGCGATTCAAATTGTAATTGCGGTGCACGATTTGTAGAAAATTCCAGTGAAATTTCGCTTCTTTATAAAAACAGTCCGTCAACGATTTCCGTTCTGCACATATGTGCGGAACGGATTTTCATTTACCACTTGGTTTGGTGTTGCTGTAGATGGGGATTTCGTAGAACAGACGTGTAATAAAAAATTTATCATATGACTCGTCCGTTTTGTTCACTTTAAAGCATTTAATATTTTGTTTTCATCTTAATCGGTTATAAATAAAGCCTCCCATCAATTTCATTGGTCAATTTCAAAACTAGACAATTTGATTGGCTGAACAAAATAAAACTGGGCCACATTTTCATAATTTGCATAATTAGAGTTGGGAGCATTCATTGGTCAATTTCAAAACTGGACAATTTGATTGGTTAAACAAAATATAACTGGGTCACATTTGCATAATTTCAGTAGGGAGAATTTACGTTATCTGTCCTATTTAGGGTGGGTTATATTGTATTAAGCTTTTACCAACAAGAAAAACGCCATTCATGTTTTTATATTTTCACTTTTTGCTTCCAAAACATAGGTTATGACCCCTCACTTTTAGTTATACGAGGATGTTTTTTCTAAATGCCGTCTGCAACTCAAGTTAGTTGATGGGTTAAAAAGTCATACTAAGTGGCTAATTTGTGCGTGTGTGTGTCATATGACAAATAAAATATGAAATGAGTGTTTTTCTCATATAATATTTATGAAACTCGTCCGACTTTTCCGCTTGGGCTCGCCAGAGGCTCGCCAAAACAGAAAATTCTTAGACTCGTTTCATAAATATTATATGAGAAAAACACTCATTCCATACCCTCTATAAATGCCTGTATTGGATGTACTGAGATCCCAATATGTCTATAAACAAATGGAATCACTTGTTGTTAGTGTAATTTATTGACATATTACTGGATTCTCTATTCAATTAACAAAAATTTGCTCTATAACCTACTTGCAATTAACAGGTCAAATTTGCACTGAAGATATCTTAGGTATGTTAAATTGAGTGTTGTGTTTGTAGGTTAAACTCAGTTTGTCTGGAGTTTTTTAATCTTATTTGTTTTACAAGTATTGGCGAACAAGTTATGCAATATATATTAACGCTCTCCTTGGCCCAATGGCGCAGTTGTGTGGGATAATAATAATAATAACAATAAGACTTGATAAAGCGCTCATAACTGTTAACTCATGCCCATAGTGGATGAGAAACATTCTATAGCGCTGTACAATCACTTTCAGTTTGGTAATCAAACTCTGGAGAAAACTCTCTTGAATAAGCAGGTTTTCAGTTTACTCCGGAATTTCTGAAGTGACTCACAAGACTTTACGTCCTCTGGAAGAGAATTCCAGAGATGGGGCCCAGAGAAACCAAATGAGCTATCAGCAAATATAACATGCCTGTGAAAAGGTACTTTAACCCTTTACCTAACGTAACGGCCAAAACCGGCCAGCGCTATTCTCAAAAATCGCCAATTAATTTTCATTATTTTTTTCATTTTATTTCTCAAAAACATAGGTCGAGCTCGTTCCAACGAGGGGTCATAACCTATGTTTTTGAGACAAAAAATGAAAAAAATTAGTTATTCAAGAATTATTTTTGCAAGTGTCGTCTGCTTTTCAGGTTAGGTAAAGGGTTAAGTAAACCTTTTGAACAAGACCTAGTGATGAAAGACTTTGGTTAATATTGGATCAATTCGGCTAAGTAAGATGGAGCAATATTATTTAAACATTTGTATGCCAACAATAAAATTTTAAATTCGATTCGTCGTAGCGGCAACTTCGTGGCCTCGCTCTTCTTGAATACTAATCACTCTTCTCATTAAATTCAGTTAACCCTTTACCCAAAACCGGCCAGCGCTATTCTCAAAAGTCGGCAATAAATTTTCATTATTTTTTCATTTTTGTCTCAAAAACATAGGTTATGACCCCTCGTTGGAACGAGCTCGTCGAGTTATTCAAGAATTTTTTTTGCAAGTGTCGTCTGCGTTTCATGTTAGGTAAAGGGTTAACACGGATATTCATTTAAGATATATCCATTTAGTACCTCACCTTGCAGCATTATGTTTGCTTCCAGTGGCTCACTTGAGACATTTTAGTTTCACTTTTGAAGGTTGGCAAACATCCCTGACTAATTTCGTCATGAAAAAGCAACTAGTTCACAAATAATCTGTCATTAAGAAAATATATGAGTATTCACCTCCCAACATTAAAACGTCCACTTTGGCTCTTTGTTTAGAAAATGTGATTTTACTGTAATTTGCAAGTACTTATTCTTCCCGGAAAAAAATATAAATTTTCACCCCCGGAATTTTTGTAAAGAGCAGTGTCTGTATTATTTATGTCACGTTGCACCCACTGCTGTTGTCACGACTAACAGATAAAAAGATATAAAACATCAATAGACGGTGAAAACACCGTTTTTAATTTGTTAACCCTTTACCTAACGTGAAAAGCAGACGACACTTGCAACAAAAATTCTTGAATAACTAATTTTTTATTTATTTTTTTTGTCTCAAAAACGTAGGTTATGACCCCTCATTGGAACGAGCTCGACGAGCTCGTTCCAAAGAGGGGCATAACCTATGTTTTTGAGACACAAACTGAAAATATAATGAAAATTAATTGGCGATTTTTGAAAATAACACTGGCCGGTTTTGACCGTTACGTTGACAAGGGTTAAATGGGTTTCAATAGAGAATTAGATCGTTTTGAACTCGCATAGCGAATTTCTAGAAGTCATTCAACGAAACACGACGAATGCAATTTTAAGGTCAACGCCGTTTGGGCCACCAAAGCGGATGTCTATTGTGATTGTATTTTCAAAATTCCGAAAAGGAAACTTTAAAAATAAGGCCGAAAAGAGAAGGTAAACACCGATACGTAAAATTGGCGTCGCTGGTATCGGGTTTAACATTTTAATTCCGAAAGGTAATTAGCAGTTTCAAATGATTAGGAAACGGTGTGTGTGTAGTTGAATAGATCTGTAATTGAAAAGTGCTGATACTGGAATTGCTATGGTATATATTTTAATGAGATATCATTAAAATAGCTTAACCTTTGTAGTGACGTAAACGCGTCAAACTGGCGTTAAATCGAAAAAACATAAAAAATCGTTATCTTAATTTTGGGGGTTGAACAACATACTAAAATTTAAGGAAAAAAAATCACCGTATCATAATTTTGAAGCCCTTGACCTCTTTTGACGTCACTACAAACACGACCATAACGATTAGGAATTTCTCTGGACAGCATGACGTGTTTAGATGTGGTTTGTTGTGAAGGGAACATGCCAATTAGGTTGAGCGCGGAGTTAAGGTGGGAGGCGTGGATTTAAGAACCCAAATACACATAAGATGGCTAAATACCACTAAAAAACGAAAATGAAATTACGAGCGTGAATTAAGGGACTCTTATTCTGACTCTGATTATGGAACCGCGAAATCTATACTAAACTGACCAAAGTTAATAATACTTTATGCAGCAGATGGGGGTCAAAGGGCGACAGATATAAACTCATTTTCCTTTGAAGAAGCATTAAAGGAACAGGTGGCGACGTGCAAAACGTCAGAAAATTAAAACCTTATGCCCTATTAATTGAATACAGAAGTGAAATGAAGGCCCACAGTTTAATAAAAATGGGCAAACTTGTCGAGATGGCAGTTCACTCCTCTACTCACAAAACACTCAATTTCAGGAAAGGCGCGTAAGAACAAGGGAGCTGTCTGACATTACCGAGACCGTAACACAGAGCGAATTACAGCTGCAGGGTTTGAGGCTTGTTAAAAAATATATTTTAAATTTTAGTACAGCACAGCCACCTAAATCTATAAAACGTGGGTTAGATGTCCATAAAATTGGATTTGTTCATCCCAAATCCACTTGGATGCTTCAGATGTCAAAATATATTCACGCATAAAATAACTGTAGTGGAAAAAATGTTTCAAGCGTCGTGACGAACACGAAGACCCCTGCACGAATGCTATCAAATGTTGTAATTGCCAGGGCAATCTCGTAGCTTCATCAAAAGGACTGCCCTGTTTGGCGGAGAGAAAGGGAAATTCAAAAACCTAAGTGCGAAACACAAGTAAGTTTCAAAGAAGCCAGAGAAATAGTTACGGCATTGCCTGATACGAACACATCGTCACTATTATATGCCACAAAATTGTCACAGAAAATACGAACCCAGTCAGTGGAATGCTAGACACAATACACTTGGCTCCATCGAACAATTCCTTCGTTAGTGAATGCCATGACAATAGAACAGACCGAACCAAAGTCAACCCTAATAAATAGAACAGCTCAAATAACAGCAGAGAAAATAGCAATAAAACAGACAAGAAGAAGAACAAACAACACACTACAAAGAAGAAAACCCGTAAGTCAGAAAAGTAATATGAGACAAACAAACCGAAACCAAATCAAAAACAAAAACCTCAACAGCAAAATCTGAGACAGAGACGGCTACAAGGGAAATATCAGGGGAAATGGACAGAGAAAAACAGAAGCAACAATCAGACAGCATCCCTAAACTCCTTCAGAAATCAGAATGTTGTCACAAGCAACATGAGTGAAGGAATCGAGGACATGTCAGTTGATGAATGCATTGATGACACGTTCTCGACTAAGCCACGCCTGAATTCCTCTCCCGGCAGGTCCTCCGTCAAAATTCATCAAAAAGAAATACCGAGGCAATTCCTCCCACACATCCACTTCTAAATCACCAAGCATCCTATACATCCACATCTAAATCACCAAGCATCCCATACGTCCACTTCTAAATCACCAAGTATCCCATACATTCACTTCTAAAACACCAAGCAAACATGTATCACAACACTAATAATATAATAATAATATAATCCAATGGAATTGTCGAGGTTTTAGGACAAATGTTTGTCAAAAAATATATACCCGCTGCCTTTGCCTGCAGGGAACTCTTTAACTCTTTACCCAACGCAAAATTTCAACCTTAAAATGTTTCCCATAAGGCAACTTGGAGTTTAACCAATTCAGTCTTCTTTGATGGAGCACATCAAACTCTACCAAACAAGACGGTTATACTACTTGTTGCATTATGGAAAAATTGCTGAAACTGTTTCCCATGATGCAACTAGGAATTTAACTCTTTACCCAACACAAACGATATCAAAATTTATTGTTTTAATCATTGACTTTTAATTTTTTTCAAAAAAGTTCAATAAAACCATGTCATGTGACCCCCTCATTGGAACGAGCTCAACGAGCTCGTTGCAATGAGGGGGGTCACATGATATGGTTTTGTAAAAAGAATTTAAGAAGTACGTTTTTTTCAACTGCTTATTTTGTAAACTACGCCGGCGGATGCGGCCGATTCGTTAGGTAAAGGTTAAAGAAACCTATTTGTGGAACGTCTGACTTTGTCATAAATAACATCATTCACAGTTCTGTACCTTTACAAACAAACTTATAGGCTGTGGCGGAACGGCTAAGTTTAGATAAGACATTTATGTTATGTTCCATTTATGTTTCACCGAGTAAAACTCTACAAGTGAATAATCTTCATCCACAGATTCATCACCTCCCAACTCCATATATTTCGTTGGGTGGTTCTAACGCGAATAGTCCTATTTTGGATGATTTCTGCAAAAGGATTTCACAGGCAAAACAGTGCAAAAGCTTATTTCAAAATTTGACTTACGTTTGTTCGATGATGGGCGTGACACTTATCTGCATCCAGCATCTGGTTCGTGCACATCACTTGATCTTACAATTGCATCTTCCTCGATTTTTCTTGGGAGGTCGTAGTTGACTTGTGCGGCAGTGACCACTTTTCAGTAGTGTTAGGGAGAGTGGTTCGGCGGACGATGCGATGGTGCCCAAGTAGAATTTTAAAAATGCAGTCTGGGACACTTTCTCGTCGCTTTGTACTAAACGACTCCAACGGGTGAATGTGACGATAAACACGTATTAATAGGACAATGACCCGACGACATATACAACAAAAAAGAAAAGTTCTTGGGAAACGTCTGTTTCTAAACTTAACCAATACACACCCCCAGCAAAATTTTAAAAATGATTAAAAAATTAAAGGTAAAAAACCAAGACAACACCTAGAAGATAACAACAAATTGACTACATCAGAAAAAAAGAAATATCAAACAAATTGGTCCCCGCATTTAAACATTCGTCATCGCAAATTGTTATGCACAATTCGTTAAAATTAAAAAAAACAACAGGAAAAACAAAATATAATATTTACGTCTAACAATTTAGAGGATTACAGTGAACCTTTCTGTGTGGAAGATTTAAGTGACTCTTGGCATAGTGTAAAAGATACTGCCATTAGAACCGATGAAACACACGACCCCATTTTAAAACATCTGCCACAATCATCACTTGAACTTTTATTATCAACTTTCAATGACATATGGGTGGCGGGACAGTGTCCACCTTCCTGGCAAAAAGTAACAATAATTCCTATTGAAATGGCTGGTAAAGATCACAGCAACTCAAGCAATTACCGACCCATTGCATTAACAATGCATCTTTCTAAAACTATGGAAAGGATGATCAATGATCGACCTCTCTGGTTTCTGGAATCGAACAATCTACTTACGAATGTTCAGTGTGGGTTCAGAAGCGAGAGAAGTACTGTGGATCATTTGGTTAGACTTGAAACGTTTATACAAAATGCCTTTGCCGGCAAAGAACATATGGTCGTCATCTTCTTTAGCCTGGAAAAGACATATAATACAACGTGTAAGTATGGGATTTTAAAAGATCTTGTATAACGTGGGTTTGAGAGGGCGTATGCCTCTTTTCATAGAATTTTTTTAAAGGATCGTCAGTTTCCAATTCGTTTAAGATCTACGTTATCTGATCCTCACGAGCAAGAATTAGGGATTCCTCGGGGTAGTATTTTATCTGTTATCCTTTTCTCTGTGACAATTAATAGCATCATCAATGCAACAGAAAATATGTTAGATTTTTCATTATATGTTGATGAATTTCTAATCTGCTACAGCAGCAAAAATATGAATCCCATCGACCGTAAACTTCAGCTGTTCTTAAAGACAACGCAAAAAATGGCCACAGAAAATGGTTTTAAGTTATCGAAGACCAAACTAATTGCTTTCATATTTGCTGGCTCTGTAAGCACAGCCATGATCCAGGATTGGAAATAGATAACAGAACCATTAAAGATGATAAGGAATTATTTATTTATTATTTATTTATTGGTGTTTAAGGTCACATATTTCACATAAGCAGCCTTAGCATTGGTTGAAGAAAAGTGCACCATCGACGTGCAGTACGCCTCAGCACACAATGCCACCGTGCCCCCACGTGGGCAATGGGGGTGAAGTGTTACGTTTATTGTTTGGCAATAAACTGAAGTTCATTTCTCACACAAAACACCTAAAGGTTTTAAAGATTAAAGAGCACTGGACATTCTGGGGGAGCGTTGTCTCAGTAGGTAGATGTGCAGGTTGCAAGCCGAGAGGTCCTCGTTTCGAATCCCACCTGCGGCAATCGCATTGTGTCCTTGGACAAGACACTTAACACCACTGCCCACGCGAAGGCACAGTGGCGTTGTGTACTAAATCGTACTGTACGTCGATGGTGCACCTGCCTTCAACCAATGCTAACCTTGCTGGTGTGGAGCTAGTATGTTGGGGAGTTGACAGTTGCTCGCCGTTGCTCGGTGGTTTTCTCTGGGTATTCCGGCTTCCTCCACCCGTAAAACTGTCGTAGTTAGCCATTGAGCAGAAATATGTGACATTAAACACCAATAAATAATAATAATAATACTGGACATTCTGAATGTAGTTCGCAGTACTGATTTGTGTGCAGACCAAAAACCTCTACTCCATCTGTTTTGATCATTTGGTAGATCAAACTTAGATTATGGCTGTGTGTTTTTCTGCGAGAAAGTGGTACCTCAAACCACTTGGTGCAGTTCATGATTATGGAATCAGAATTAGCATGGAGGTTTCAGAATATCAATGCTTGTTGAAGCAGAGGAGTCTTCTGTTGAGATGGGAAAAATTAACCTGTCACTCCAAGATGTTTTTAAACTTTTGACTAATCCATGAAATCAAACCCTGCATGTAATTGTGTCTCAAACCCTCAAAATGTTGATTTTTTTTTAAAGAGATAGACAATTTGTAGTTCAAATATTCCGAAATTATATCAAAGTGCAGTACATCTACAATGATCTATACAGCTGGATGTAAGGATGATGATACAGTATCATCAGCTATTGTTACTGGTGATCAGATCAGATGAATCAGAATACCAAATAAAAGTTCTATTTTCACAGCTGCAATTAAAAGATTTATAACTAATGCTTAAAACCCTTTACCCGACGCAGACGATATCAAAACTTATTATTTTAAATATCAGTTTTTTATATTTTTTCAAACAATTTCAACAAAACCATATCATATGACCCCTCATTGGAACGAGCTCGACGAGCTCGTTCCAAAGAGGGGTCACATGATATGGTTTTGTTGAAATTTTTGAAAAATAGAATATTTTTTCAGCTGCTGAATTTGCATATTACGCGGGCGGATGTTGCGATTCGTTGGGTAAAGGGTTAAGCGATAAAACACCAGGTAAAACTACTGCAGACAGCCACAGAAGTATTATTTATTTATTTATTTATTTATTTATTTATTTATTTATTTATTTATTTATTTATTTATTTATTGGTGTTTTCGGTCACATACTTATGCACAATGGCTAATCGCGACCGCGGCAGTTTTACGGGTGGAGGAAGCCGGAGTACCCGGAGAGAACTACCGAGCATCGGCGAGCAACTGTCAGCTCCTCAACATTCTAACTCTGTTCAAGCTCCGCTGAAACAGGGTTACGGCGGTTAAAGACATTGACACCATCGACGTGCAGTACGCCTTAGTACACGGCGTCATCGTGCCCCCATGTAGGCAACCGTGATAAAGTGCGGGTTGTCCCGGACGGGGATCGAACTCGAGACCTCCAACAGTCCACCATTGAGCCACCGCGCTCCCACAGAAGTATTAAATACAAAAATAACTTTTTTAAATCAAACGTCAATTTTCTGTTCTTATAGGCTGAGTTTAGATTTCTAGAGAATGCTACTGGAATGGATAATATTAGTTTTATGAAAACAGCGTGGTTTGTGGCTGATTGCTTGATTTGCCAGGTACTTAGAATATGTTTAGCACTGTCCGTGCTTTTTAATAGCGGTTGAGATATAAAATCAGGCACGGCGGAGCCTTAAAGGTTTGGTAGGGCTCAGTCCCTCGGTTCTCGGGTATGGGCAGGCTGAAGTATGCTTTCGTCATACCATTTACGTTAACCCTTCTGGCCTCGGATTAACTATTAACCCACTGAGTATTTTCTGAATATTTTTCATCAAATCTAGTCATAGCTACTGTGAAGCAGCCATGACTAGATTTGATGAAAAAATTCTTCCAATTCCATCTCAAGGATTCATTGGTGAAAAAATCCATTCAATTTACAGTAGAAAAATCTGATTAAATGTGCCCAAATTATTCTTATTTCAGTGACAAGAAAAATCCTTCCCTGGGCAGGAATATCCGCCAGCAGCATGCAAAGGGTTAATGAAAAAAATGATTAAATCATTGCCAGAATAAATGCAACCGACTGGCTATCACGGACGAATACACAGCAATACAAAAGTTACAGTTTGTGGCTTCAATGACACTGTATGGGGACTAAAAGTTTGGAATCTTAGAAAAGGGTAATTTTGCTAATAAATAAATCGTTGATTTCCATGGGAGAGGTGGGCGGGGTATTGGCACAAAAACGCAATTTCCATGTACAAACAAACATAGGGTATCTAGATGCATTAAGATGATACTGTTGTTCCATGCTCGTGGAATAAATCCTGGCCTTCAGACATTTGTCCCGATTTGAGAGAGAACTGGTTTTGAATCTCCTCAGTAACTGTTGTGAGATTCAACTGTGTGTCCTAAAGAAATAACTCCCCCACAGGAACACCGGAAAATGAGGCAGTGTTTGTTTACTGTGGTAAACAAGCTCTGTTTTACTGGTAAAATAGGACCCAGTCATTAATGCTTGAGGAGCAAGTCCTCTAAAATAGCAACATGGGGTATAAACGATTGACTGACCTTGACCTTATCTCCGTGTTGTGGTCACGATTAGCCATTGTACAGACGTATGTGACCTTAAACACCAATAAATAAATAAATATAAATAATAAATAAATAAATAACTTAAATAATTTAGAATTTGAGAGTATCGTTGTACCCTTACGTGTGCTCTCAGTACACATTCTATAGTAAAACACAAACAAACCTCTTATTTATATATTGACTAGAGTCTAACCCTTCAAGCCTAGCTCCAGTTTTTAGTGAGTTTCTTGTCTTACATGTACGTGTAGAACACATGATCCAATACGACCAACATACATGCCTTTGGTGTTCATACTAATGGGAGTTAGTATAAGTTATCCCCGCCAACATGTATGGTATATACAGATTTAATACCTGGATGTCGATTTTTTAAACTGAGACATCCAGGTATTAAATCTCCATATGCCATACCTGTTGGCGGAGATAACGTTTTTGTCCCGTTTGAAACACAATACAAACATGGTGGAAGTAAATTTGTGGACGCATTTCTCACGCTCCGCAATCACTGTACCAAATTCGTGAATATTTTTTGGTTTTTATAAACGCAGAAGACAACAGAGATAGAGTTACATCCCTTGGGTAGTTGAGGAAACGAGTAAACAGTATTTGTTGACATATTGTCTCCTGAGTTCCAATGTGTTCTATGTGCCCACTGGCACATAGAACACATTGGAACTCAGGGGACGATATTTGCTCTTATTTTATTTTTCTCATGTTGTTTCATTTAATTACTCGGCTATTTGATTTAGAACGGCAAAATATGATCGAATTGTCGGAAATCTGATTTTTTGTTTGTTCGATTTTTATACCCAGGCGAGTACATGCGAAAAGCTTTCATTTAAACCATATACTCCCGATGTTTCGAGTGCCCATATACCCTGGATGTTGCACGCTCTCATATACCTTGTATGTTGGGTGCATCCTTTGCCATGACTATTTGTCCAAGGCATTCTGACCAATCAAAAGACAGAATTTATCGGGGTATAGGGACAAAAAAATGCCTTGGAAATGGTTTCTAGTGAAGTATTGGCTGTATGTACATGCAGCCAAGACTTCACTAAACATCAATGCTAAGCCCAAGTGTCGCTTTAATATGGAGGAATTACAAATAGGCAGAAATCCCTGGCCTTTATGGAATCTTTCAGAATCTATGACAAGAATCAAATGAAGATTTTGCGAGAATCATGGTTGATTCTCGTCGTTTTCCTTACGAAATCATTTGCGAGAATTAATTCTGATTCTCGCGTGAATTTAAAGCTCTGAAATCTTGAAGGCTGCTACACGAATAGGTAAGATGGATGGTCTCGTTTCCGTGATTGTAGTTGACACTATTATTGGTATGCAGGTCTTGGGCAAGGCACACAGCTTCATATTTCATATCAGAATTGTATGTATGTACCCCGAGCCGCTGCCGAATGGTACATCTAATTCTGACAGGGTACGTGGAACTGTGTACCCTATCAAACACCCGTAAAATATGTCATGCTGGAAAGCTATGGTAATATACTCTGAACGCAGTGAACTTCTAATTCCCTCCACTGCATTCAAGAGAAACTAATAAATTTATTACGTCGCCTTGTTGAATAACATTCAAAGATGGTGTCTGATATGTTTGTCGCTCAAATATTTATGAAAGGTTTCAATTGTCGAGTTCCAATATTCTTTGTTTTGGCCACTTCTAATTTTGGTTTGCATGGTTTGCATATATTTATATTTTAGCATGTTTCTTCATATTTCATACCATAAGTAACTTTATTTTTGGATGTAATGATCTTGTCGGTTCCATTTTCAAGGTCCATTTATCTCTCTGATTACATAGAACGCCGCGTGATTGTATGACCCCCAGTAAAAGCCCGAACAAAGCTGTAAGCCGTAGGTAGCCTGGCAAAGTCACGAATCACAAGAGGACAATTTTCTTTGCAGTATGACAAACGAACATGTAGTTTTCTATTCTGTTGAGACAGAGATATCTTTGTTTTCATCAAACTAAATTAAATGAAACAAGTTCGTTGAACTCGAGTAGGCCACTCAGATAACATTAACAATTTAGATCCATGTTTGATTTAGCCCAGTAGTAGCAAATCTCACCAGCGTGAATTTTTATGGCAAAGCATAGAACAATAATCATGTGGATGCCAAACTCTGTTCTGGGCTACTCTTGCTATATTTTAAGACTTAATCCTCTGTGCGAAATAAAAATATTTTCTTCTAGTTTCATGCACCAGTGCCGGTTGAAGCATGAGGAAACCGGTACCGCCGGTTTCCTCATGCTTCAACCGGCACTGGTCCTGAAGCTTTTGTCCCGCCGGTACCGGGATAAAATTATTTTGTGGGGAAATTCCTTACTGAACGAGGGTAAGCGTGCTAATAATTCGTCCCCTGAGTTTCAATGTGTTCTATGGGGACGAATTGTGCATGGCACACTTACACGACATACTTTCAGCTTATTTGCGAATGAACATACCAAAATTCTCTATAAAGGGGCATGTTCTGTCTGCAGCTCCACCTCGATAAGGCCGATAATTTTGACTTCCCAAACGTGGCATCAAAGACAAAGAAAGCACCGTCATCGGCTATTTCAAAGAAATTATTTTGTAGCGTCATCAAAGTAATCATAAAGCACGATTTTTGTGCTTTATGATTACTTTGATGTCGTCACAGAATAATTGGTACGATGCCATGTTTGTCTATGCGATCTTGAGGACTGGGTCGGTTTAAATACGAATTTGCCCCATCTGATTGTGATGCCACCCAATTGTTGATTTGTCCCGGTACCGGTTTCGACGGGACAGGCTCTGTCCCGTCCCGGTACCGGCTATGTTGGTACCGGCGGTACTTTGACATGCCTGGTACTAAGTTAACACACGTTACACAGCTGAGTGACGTTATTACAAGGATGAATTGATTCGACATAAAACAGTATCAAGCAAGAATGTAAACAGACCATTGGAGGTGATAGCTTCGTTGTAATATTAGCTTTATCCACTTTATTCATGTTTAATCTTTTGTAAATACGCAACTCATAACATGTAGAGTAGATGGGGGAAGGAATCAACGACTAATTGTCGCCTGGGTGCGAGAATGTCCTATGTCCCCTATGGAACATAGGACATTCTAGCACTCAAGTGACCTAATGTTGAAGCCTCTCCTGTATTTCATGCGCGCCTTCTGCGCAAAATCGTAAAATAATAAATTTTGATATCGTCTGCGTTGGGGAAATTTCTAACAACTCAATGTCAAAATCACTGGGTTTATGTTTCGTGAAAATTGGTAAGTGTTTCCATCTGTATTATCAGATGACGCTATCTTTGTACGAGAAGTAAAAGTAAAATAATTGGCTATGTTTCTTCCGTCGTCGACCGCGCTGTTCGTTGCTGCAATGGCTTTCTTTCACAAGTAAAAGGAACTTTTTTGATGCCAACACTTTAGCCAACAAAGGTTTTTTATGCCAAATCCAAATTTATAGCACAAATTGCTAATTCAATTTCCAATCGCCATTCAATTTTCATTATCTTTTTGTTTTATCTCAAAAACATAACTTATGACCCCTCATTGGAATGAGCGCATTCCAATGAGGGGGCATTAGCTATGATTTTAACGCAAACAATGAAACCAAACAGTAATTTGAAAATTTTGTTAGCAAGTGTTGTCTGCTTTTCATGTTAGGTAAAGAGTTAAGAGTGCAAATTGCGGTCCCGTCACAAGAACAAGCTTGTGGTGGCCGAGTGGATAAGTGCGCTGGTCTCTCATGCCAGAGGTCCCGGGATCGGGGAAAGTTCACGAGGTGTCCGAACACTCTCTGTCTGCATCAATTGTGGGGTTGATGCTGTCACAGCGTTCCGTCCCATCCGGTGGGGGACGTAAAATGGCTGTCCTCTGTGCGGAGAGAGACACACTCCGTGCAGGCTAAAGATCCCTTCGTAGTATTCGAGAAGAGCTAGGCCACGAAGTTGCCGCTATGAAGGTCATCCCACACACCTACGCCATTGGGCCAAGGAGAGGCGTTAATATAAGTTGCATAACTTGTTCGCCAATCCTTGTGAAACAAATAAGATTAAATAAAAATAAAGAACAAGCTTATCAGGATTACTTTATAGTGGTGTCATGAGCTGTATGTAAGAGGGTGGTATCGCCCAAACCTTTTCACTGGGAAGTCTACAGCTACCCAAAAGTGTTGTTCGAAACTCATATGACTCTATAAATAATTATTCGTATTATGAAAGACTACGGATTAAAACAATAGTAAGATTATCGTCAGTTATTGTAAGAAAAAAAATGGATTAAGAACATGATCACACTTGTACGCTATGGAGGGAATTCTCTCTTTGCAGGAAGCCAACGGATTCACACTTCCTGACTGGTACAAAGGTAGAGTGAAGGAAGCTCTTCTGGAAGTCAATGACTTAGCATTCGTAGCTTTCAGTGCTGGAAATGAACTGAAAAGACTGGTAGGAGGTAAGAGATGTATTACTCAACAGTCAACTACAGTTAAAACTAGAAATCCGGCCATGAAATGCGCACAAATAGCACGTCGATCTGCGCGTTAATCAACGCGTTATGACCATAGTAAGGCTATCAAATTCTGTACATATGGCCTGTGCACAAGCAATATTTCAGCCAATGGACCTCCGGGTAACCCGGAGGTCCATTGGCAGAAACATTGCCTGTGTTTGCTATGAGTAAGCAGGAGAATCTATCGTGCTTTGGATGTCATTCGATATGGCAATTGCGCGCAATTCCTACGCGCAGTTAAGCCTAGATAAGCGCACAGTTCATGACAGGACTTCTATTCTAGTTTTAACTGCACGCCTGTATCATACGTATTCCAACCGCCAAAGTAGGGGATGGGCGTTGCTGCGCATGGCAGCGCTCGGAAACTGCAATTACATTCGACGAAACATAACGGACAAAACTGTCCAGTTCTATTCACAAAAATCACATTTTTAAATATTATTGTCTTTTGCATTTCTTTTTTTTTATCTTAAAACATAGTTTGTGTCCCCCCCCCCCCCCCAACCCCCGCCCCTCATTTGAATGAGCCCGTTGGAATCGTTCAGTGATGGGTCAAAAGCTATGTTTTTGATACCAAAATGATAATTTTTAGTTATTCAAACTCTTTGGCGGTTATCTTCTGCTATTCCTGTTTGGTAGAAAGAAACAAGCAAGAAATATCACTCTCGTAAAAATCTTTAGCGAGCACGGATTTACTGTCTCATACTCAACAGAGTGCAGACTTTTTTGTTTGTGGGTAGCTAAAGTAAGATGGCGGAAGTGAACCAGCTGGGGAGGTACGCATCTCAGAAATTACCTTCCAACATTCGACGCCAGCAGGTATTAGCATTGCCTTAGCAAAACGTCATCAGAAAACTGCCACACCAATAGAATAGCAAGGTTAAAGATGTCTACACAGTGTTGATTATTTGACGGTGCATTGGCGGAAGGTCTGTGTGTAAAGTTTAAAGATATGCACTTTAGCGTGCAATCAATCATTTATGTCGTTCGCCAGCAGTGCTCAAAATAACTTTTTTTTTTCTTTGCGTAGCAAAATGCTACGCATTTCCAAAAAATGAAAAGCATTTTGTAAAAATTACATAGCTATTTTTGCTGTTTTATATTGAATTCTTCTAAGTAGATAGAATAGTTTCATCCATTTCTGGGCATTTCCAAATGATCTGCAACACATGAAACATTTACTATGTTTTTTTAACTGAACTGCCTTTAAGGGTTGCATGGACTTGTATACTGTTATAAATGGCGTCTTGGTTGTTTAATAGAATTCTCAAAATGGATGTTTGGATTTTTAATTTGATGGGCTTATAGTTATTTTTAATGGACATTTTATGCAAAATGTTGTAAAAACAGGAAGTATTTAAACCAACAGAACTCATCTTACATATGAAGTTGCTAATGATGCTTGATGGAGAGTTAATCTGAGTTATGCCTGGAATGTTCCACAATCAGAAGTAAAGCATCAGTGAACTAGTTTTCAAATTTGTTTGCAAATTTTCATTTACATTTTGCGATACAAGATAATCAACTGCAGCCTAATAGGCTGCAGTTGATTATCTTGTATCGCAAAATGCTATACATAATTTAACATTGTGTAGCTTTTTGCAAGTTTTGCATAGCAAAAAGCGACGCGACGCGACGCGACGCGACGCTGCTTATTTTGAGCCCTGTTCGCCAGGGATGTAAAACGATAACTCTGATTGGTTCGTACCGTCTCGATCATACATGTAAGTGTTTAGTTTAAACATATTTTATTTGCTACACTTAGTGCAAATTGGATTAGAGGACAAGTGCTAAACACTTAGTTTACCCTCCTCACCTACAAATTTGAAATACATAAGTTACTTGGCAAACAAAACCATTAAATAACAAAGTACAATTGTAGTTTTACAAAAATAACAAAAATGGAAAGTGAGAGAAAGAAAGTAAACGACGAACGGGGAGAAAGAGAAGGAGAGAGGAGGCGAGAAAAGTTCGAAAACGATAACACATGAGTAATCTCCACGTCTGACGCTACATGTGGGAGCTACACTTTGTTCATCACGGATTAGTTTATAACACCAAGTTTTGAGATACTTGTCTTCAGACTTAAGGGGTTCATAGCGATGTAAGGCTGTGTTGAGTTAGAGGTCTTTTTCAACCAGTAGGTAATGGGCTACATGTCGCACGAAAGAAGAAAAACATCCGTGGACAATAGTCATAATCGAAGTTTGTACATTCTTCTTTGAGTGACTATTCAATCTAATGTGTTTATATTTAAATAGTTTAGATCTAGGATTAAGAAAAGCGTTGTGTGTCTCGAATATATTTTTGCACAGCTTTGAATATCTTTTCATTTTCTTTATTTGACAACAATGTTATTCTTGAAAGTAGCTGGTCGACATGGGTTATGTTATATTTAATTAGAACTAGCATTAATTGGAGTCTCGCGACCTCATGGAGACAACAAGTCATAAAAAAGTGACTAGCATCTTCTTTAGAGTTGCATGCAATCCATCATAGCTATCGTTCGACAGGGATGTACCTCGATAACCCTGGCTGGTTGGTATTGTCTCAATCATGAGCGTGTACGCCTTACTGTGAGTTGCACATAACACTCGTAACCCACACTGTGAGAGTGAATGTTGTATTCGCAAAAATTCCCTCAGTTAAGGACTGCATAAAGAAGTGTAATATTATAAATACAGCGTGGCTTGGAGTTTACAATAGTTCCGTCACTTAAACGTCATGGAATATTTACGGCTATTTTGAGAAAGTGTAGAGTGCATGAGAATAGTGCATGTTTATTTTTCGGGCCCATGGTTGGTAATACCATCGTAAATAGTATAGTCACAATTTTTTGAGACAGCGTCTATAATCCATTGATTCTAAATAATTTCACTTTAAATAAAATATAAAAATAAAACATTTAACGTAGATAGAGGGATGCCTTTTAGTAATACACGGTTGTGCTCAAACTCTCAACCCATCAGTCAAATTCGGGATCAAATCTAGTGTTATGTGTTATGGCATGGAACCAGTCTTGCCCTTCAGTAGTATGTTGCCTATTTTCGCCTTCAGTCAGCTGGAATATTTCAGTTGGTCTGAAAAGCGAACTTATTCGATCCCAATGAATCTTGTTTACAATACAAGGCATCGTTTTCAATTAATACTTGATTTGACCGAATCCTTAAGGGCATTACCAATACTAGTAGACATGTTTGTTTACTGGATAAATATGAACAGAGACTCACCACAGCTGTAGGTTTGTGATTAGGCTGTGGAGTTCCAACAGTTTGTTAATATCTTGATGTTGTCTTGGCGGGTTAAATATTTATTGATTGGAATATCGTTAACTGCTGCACGAAAGAATATCTATATATCTTTGTGAGTAACGTGATATCGAATTAAAGTAATGGTAGTCTGTGCAAATGACACCAAAAGTGCGTAAGCAAACTAAGCAAACAGCAAATAACAGCGTAGAATTCCTACTACAAGTTTATTGATCAATCGAGAGGTTCAGGTTAACCCTTTACCAAAATGTCTCATAGACAACGCGGACAAACAATTGTTTTGAAAAACTAAAATGCAATGTTTCAGATCAAAGAAACTCAATTGGAATCCACAGTTGCTTGGCTACGTGGTCTTTATCAGGTAGATGGAAGTTTGATGGTTACTACTATGCAAAATCCATCTTGCCACTATATACGTTACACTTGAAACTGAGTTTCAAGTGTATCGTATATAGTGGCATGATGGATTTTCTTGATGGGGTTCATCAAACACAGTAGTAACCATCAAAACTTTCGTCCAGTCGATAATGATATCGATCTTGCCATTGTATATTTTACACTTGAAACTCTGTTTCAAGAGTAAAGTGTACACTGGCAAGATGGATTAGTGATCTTTAAAACTTACTTCCGCTTCATAAAATCCATGGTCGGAAAATGGGTGAATTCAAATTGAGTGAGTTTGTTCTGAACAATTCAACAGCCTCCCTTGGGAGGACTTTCAATGTGATAAACTGAAATGTCTCGTCGAGCGAATTTGTATCTGAAAATCATGGTCGCATCGTGTAGTGTGAGATCCTGGAGTGCTATGTTACAATAAGACTAAAATCCCCGCCCTTTGATTTGACGAGCGCTCGCGAAGTTTTTTCTATGTTTTCGGCTCCAGTATCATGTGTTACCGTTTGAAGTCAACACGCGAAATATTTGAAATTATGTTTTCCTTTTCGTATTTATTTCATCAACAGATTGACTTGCAAACACCTTCATCTTTCATGATTTTCCACACGTGCAACAGACGATATTCCGAATGAAGTGTTGTTTAAATTATAAATTTATAAATCATTTTACGATTTGAAGAAAGATGGAGTGATGTTGACCTTTATTGTATATGGATTATTCATTCAATGACGTAGCGAGCTACATGAGATGTTTATTTACTAAACATGTCTTTATTAACCCTTTACCTAACATGAAAAGCAGACGACACTTGCAAACAAAATTCTTGAATAACTAATTTTTTTCATTTTTTGTTTCAAAAACATAGGTTATGACACCTCTTTGGAACGAGCTCGATGAGCTCGTTCCAAAGAGGGGTCATAACCTATGTTTTTGAGACAAAAAATGAAAAAAATAATAATATTAATTGGCGATTTTTGTGAATAGCGCTGGCCGGTTTTGGCCGTTACGTTGGGTAAAGGGTTAAAAGCTGGCCTGTTCATTTCACGACGTGGGTTTTGAGCTGTGGGTGGGGTCTTATTGGAACATATGCGTTATTCTGATGAATTGACGGAAACATGGGCTGAGGTTCGCGGCTCGGAGTTTATGTTCAACCAAGACGCGGAGCACTTTGTTACCATTATTTCATTACAATTAATTATAATGTGAGTGGGCATTTTAGAGGCAATGTTGGTAGCATGTCGTTAATGGAGGATAATCGCACCACCTGTTTTCTTGCTAATTTATCTATAGCGTAACGTGTCAGCTACATAACTCAAAACACATTGGTTTCAAGGAAAATGTTTTTGTTTTGTTCTTCTTTCTGTTTCTAATTATTTTGTGAGAACGAGTATCTTTTGACGGAGAAAACTAATCACCTGTTGTAAATGTCGTCTTCGTTTTAGTGATGAAGAAATGTGTTATAAGCTACTCTATTCCATTTCTCTGTTGTATAACGCGGCAGTAAGTTAGGGGTATGGGATGGGAATATTTAGAATTAACCCAAATGGATTGCACTTTTACATAGCGAGACTTTGAGTTGAGTCACTTCATCGCCAATGATTTAGAGTCCTGTTCGGTTGTTTTACTTACAGAGCAGTTTATTAACGATGAAGAACACTTATATATTTCAAGCTGCCGTCAGTGAGGTTAGGTTTTTCAGACACAAATTATCCAAAACTAGGAGTACCATTCTCAATATTGGGGGTGGAAACCATTCTATTTCCTATTGGAATTGGAGAATCCTTCTCCCGATAATATCTACAGGAAATTTGAAAATATTCGACTTCCCAAACCATCACGGCCAATGACAGCTATCTTCGCCATTCACTGACAGCCACATACTCAACTTGTAATTGTGTACCCCATTTATTGATCAGGTTGGGAAAATCTGAGCATGGCAATACCCCTGCATATGTTGCATCAAAAACCAATTCTTCCAGCACAATTATGTGTAAGACTTGTCACTCTAAATTTCCCTTAGTCTCAAAGTTATGCTATTTTGTTCTAGGTCCACTGTTGAAGCTTATGATAGAGAATATGAAAACTAAACGATCTGCATCCGATGAAGAGAAGTTCCATATATATTCAGGGGCAAGTAATACTTTTAAAAATTATGTTCAACGAATATGCGGTGGAGATACAGACGAACCTGAGAATGAAACATTTTGTTATGAACGTCGTCCTTATCTAATGTACTAGTCTACTGTAGTGGCCTGCCCAGCACAAGTTACTCTCTATTTCCACTTTGTTAACCCTTTAACTAACATGAAAAGCAGACGACATTTGCAAAAAAATTCTTGAATAACTAATTTTTTTTATTTTTTGTCTCAAACACATAGGTTATGACCCCTCGTTGGAACGAACTCGTTCCAACGAGGGGTCATAACCTATGTTTTTGAGACAAAAAAAATAAAAAATAATGAAAATTAATTAGCGATTTTTGAGAACAGTGCTGGTCGGTTTTGGCCGTTACGTTGGGTAAAGGGTTAAGCGATCACCTGTTTGACGCGAGCAACGGCCATCGAGTTAGATCACCAACAGCAGCAACCAATATCTTTGCTCCTGAGTCGTCTGTCGTTACTTTATATTATTTTGTATGCTGTTATACGCTGGGGTTGATGGGCACAGGACTGCGAATTACACATTGTTTTATTTGAGTCGAGACGAATCGGTCCATTACTCGAGATCGAATCGAACCTCGATTACAATCAGGGACGCCTTGGAGATAACCAATCGGGGGGTGCTGCGAACTTTACCTGTTCCGACTGTAATTGCTCTAGTCCAGACTGATGGATATTTCGGCTACATCATCAAGGCATGCCTTCATAGAAGATATGTCTTGTTGATATAGTTGGACAATTACACTGAAATGATTACAGTTCGAAAACAGGAACGGGTGCGAGAATTACCGATTCAAGACGGTGCACACGTTTATCCGCTACCAACACCTAATGGTCGACATTCTTTGAGAAGTTTAAACCTTTGAACCCTAGTGGTATCTTCCATATCAGTTCAATGGCAGCATCGGAAAGAGTCCATATTCTTTGTTTGGGGGTAGACCAATTAATATTTTCAACGTGCAGCCTTGGGGCTGCACATTTAAAATATTGGTTGGTCCACACCACACCTTCACGCAAAAGTCAACCTACACAGGGGTTGCGGAGTGGTGGGTGCAGCTTCTATTTATGTTAATATAGCGGAAATTACACACTCAGTCATTATTTTCACCAATATTTTTGTACATTTTCCATCTGAACGTTTTGGGGAGCGCGGTGGCTCAGTAGGCTCAGTAGGTAGAGATGCAGGTTGCAAGCCGTGAGGTCCTCGGTTCGAATCCCACCTGCGGCAACCTCGTTGTGTCCTTGGGCAAGACACTTCATCTCCATTGCCCGCGTGGGGGCACGGTGGCGTTGTGTACTAAGATGTACTGCACGTCGATGGTGCACTTGTCTTCAACCAATGCGAACCCTGTTTGTGTGGAGTTAGTATGTTGGGGAGCTGACAGTTGCTCGCCGTTGCTCGATGGTTCTCTCCGGGTACACCGGCTTCCTCCACACGTAAAACTGTCGCGGTCATGATTAGCCATTGTGCATAAATATGTGACCTTAAACACCAATAAATAAATAAATAAATAATCTGAACGTTTTGGGAGATTACCAAGATGAGAGGTACCAAGCTATATTCCCGTCAAAAGATTCGAAAGGAAACGAATCGGACAGCCGGTTTCGCATTTAACCGAATACCAACTCAAGAAGCGAAATAGGGTCGAATCGCGAAGCTTCGTGAGGTCTTAGGTGTTATTTAAAATAGCTATGAAGCTTTCCCCACATCTAATGGATTGAGAAAATTTTAAATTTCTGACAAAAAGAGCAATGTACAGCATCAGCGCGATTGGCCCACGTTTTCACTGCAAAGGCTGGGTCTATAGGACACTAGTGTTGCTGTTTCCTGCTCGAATCCCCTAAAACTGCTTAATATTTAGACGAGGGTCATACAGAGAGCTGTTAGGTGGGGCACCCAAAAAACGAGTTTTGTTATATAACTTATATTGTTGTCATTCAAAATGCTTATCTTTTAGGGTAGGGGCGCAGTGGCGTCGCGATAACCGGTTCTCGTCAGATCACCGAAGTTAAGCAACGTCGAGCGACGTTAGTAGTTGGATGGGTGATCATTTCAGCGACTGATTCGCGCTCCAGCGTTGTGTCCTTGGGCAAGGCACTTCACCACGATTGCCAACAAGGAGGCACGATGACGCTGTGCACTAAGGTGTACTGTACGTCGATGGTGCGCATGTCTTCAACCAATCTAACCCTGCCTGTGCCGCGATGCAGAGTTCAGAGTTACGATGTTGGAGAGCTGACAGCTGCTCGTCGTTGCTCGGTGGTTCTCCTCGGGTACTCCGGCTTCCTCCACCCGTAAAACTGTCACCGACATGATCTGACCTTGGCTGTTACTGTGTCGTTAAACTCTAATAATAATAAAAAAAAATCTTTTGGGGCTGTTGGGCACACACATGAGTTATGAAGACATCAACACTTGTTTCTCTTGTTTTAGCATGATTCAACTGTGTCAGCACTTCTGACGTCGATGGATATATTTGATGGCAAGCGTCCGGGAATCTCATCTGCACTACTCCTGGAACTCCACGAGCTCGCCCCAAATGATTATACTGTTCAGGTGTTATACAAGTTTGATAATCAGTCCGATGCATTACCTGTAACTAAATTAATTAAAGGTAAGATTCAATTAAATAATTTTCTGGAGTGCAGGTCCGAAACTTGTGGGTGTGCCGGTGGTATGGGGGAGGTGTCTACCCCCATCACCATATCTGTAGAAATTTATTTTTTGGTCCGTCAGAAACACTGTTGGTTGCTCGAATGACAACATTCTCTCTGAAAGCAGCTGATTTGATAAAAAAAACGTTGCTCATTTGGCGAAATCGTAATATTTATTACGAAAAAATCTCAAATGTTTCAAATATTTTTGTATGAAAGTGTTCGTTATAGGTATATGGCAATCGAGTAGTCATGTATACGAAAAAGTGCCACGCATTATTATATTCTTTGTTTGTTTATGTTTTAGGCCTCACAATCTACAGAATAGCATGGGTGGTGGTGTATTCCGCCACTTGAGTGCAAGAAGGCTTTGCAATGCTAAAGCATCGCAAAGCCTTGTTGCACTCAAGGGACAAATTTATCAATTTTATTAACATCGGTAAAATATCAGACATAAACCATTTAATTTTTAGTTTTTTAAGTTTGCTTCGCTTATAAAACGCGAGCATGCGGGAGCCCAAAGGACCATGCGGGAGGGTCTGAGAAACATTTTTTTGACTTTTTGAGGTCAAACGTGTCGAGCATTATAATTATTTTAAAGAATTACTTTCGTTAAACGAAAGTCATTCTTTGAAAATATAATAATAAACGAACGTATATAACCTGTTTCGTTTATTATTGTTTTACAAAGTATAATTTGGTTAGGTTTTAAGTTCGTACCAAACAGTCAACGGCCCGAAAATACTATCCGATAAATTAAACTCTCGCTCCACAACACCGGAAACGTTTGTAATCCGAGCTTAGGGGTAGACAAGTGAAATCTTTAAACACTGTTGGATAATTTTAACGATCGATCCACCACAGCGTAAACGATAGTAATACTGGCCCCGGGCCGCCCGGGGGGGGGGGGGTTAAACACTGTCGGATTATTTTAACTTTTGATCCACCACACTGGAAACATGAGTAATCCTGGCTTCGGGCTACCCAGGGGGAAGTTTTTAAAACACTGTCGGATTATTTTAACGATCGATCCACCACACGAGAAACTTTTGTAACCCTGGCTTGGGGTCTCCCAGAGGGAAATCTTTAAACACTGTTGAATTATTTTAACTCTCGCCTAGATCAGCCTGAAATGTTTGTGATCCTGGCTTCTGGTCAGCAAATTGAAAGCTTTAACATACAGCACTACGATCACAAACGTGTTCACTCTCTCGGTCTGATCGCAGTCCGGCCGCTACACATTTTGTCCAATGGCTCGAGAATTCCTAAGCAAACATTTTCGAAACCATGACTGAAATAAGAAAAAGGAAACATGGGTGACAATTGTGAAAATGATTTACAGGAAAGTTAGTTGTTCATAATTTCTTAAAAGTGTCAGTAAATTTAACTCTAAGAGTATGGGAATTTCATGTAAAATTGAAATTTCGAAATGTTATCGAATTGGTATGGTCGATGTGTGTGCATGGTGTCTTCCCACTAGACCAATTCCCTTTAGACCAATTCCCTTTAGGCCAATTCCCAAAAGACCAATTCCCCTTAGACCATCTACATACTGTTATTGATTAAGGGTTCATTAAGGATAATTCAGAAAGCATTTATTTACTGATAAGCACTTTATTTGATAAAAAAGTATTTATATGTATAACATACAAAAATATATGTTTAAAACATTTCAGTATAGCTCAGTACATATAACATTTTACAAAAAATATAGATTTATAACATCAATACACACAAAGGATTGTGTTTGTTTTGTTATGGAAATCAGTTCAACATCTGTTTACCGCAAAACAATAAAAAGAATCACAGCCTTTGAAAGTGTGTGATTTCTATAACAATTGTTATGAACAATCTGCCCAACATCAATAAAATATCAACAAGCCAGAAAATAAGCAGACTATCATCTGAAAAATGAGGTCCCCAGAAGGGGAATTTGGTGATGCTACCCTGCACAGCAGGGTAGCATCACTAAATTTAACCCTCTGTGAACCTCAACCTGAATCAAGGTCTCAAACATAAACAGAAAGATAGCATCAGCAAGTTCACCCTCTGGGGACCTCATTCTGCAAATGATAGACTGCTCATTTTTAGGCTTGAATATCAATAACATTAAATACATTTATAAATATTTATAAATATATCAAATTATTGATATAGAATTATTTTAAAAGTAGAACACATCAGTTGGTCTAAGGGGAATTGGTCTTTTGGGAATTGGCCTTGTGGGAATAGGTCTAAAGGGAATTGGTCTAGAGGGAATTACACAAATTCAGACAGATTACTGTTGAGTAGTATTAAAATATTGGGGCGCGGTGGCTCAGTAGGTAGACGTGCAGGCAGGGACGTGGCTATAGGTTTCCGATTGGGAGTACAGGTTAGTGAATATCCAACTATGAGGAGGGACCGGGAAGGGAAACCCCCCTCCCGGTTCCTACCCGTAGTTGGAAATTCACTGTCGAAAAAGATTTTGAAATTGAAGCCATGAAAAGGGGCATAAAATTGTTTCTATCGTCCTTTCCATAACTCCCCAATGGTAAATAAACTCTGGAATAATACAAAATCAAGAAAATATCTTTTAGTTTTCAGCTCCTGATTACGTGCAATATTTTTAACTTCGCCGTCGTTACGTTTCTGTGATTTTAGCTCGCTCGAAAATTATATGAACGAATTGTTTAATTCTCTATGGGAATTTGTGTGTATTTTCGGAAGAGCGTCCATTTTGCAACAATGCACAAGTGACGTAACTAGGACCGTCCATTTGAGAACAGGTAAATTTGAATTTTCACGGCTTGCCTTTGCAGAAGGCGTGTTTTGACGAAGTTGGAATATCAGTTCGTCGTGATGATGGTTCAAAATAAAACTCAAGTCTTGTTCAAAACGCGTTAGTGAATTAGTGAATAAATAAAATATACATGTACTGTAGTCGTGACGCAAATTATTTTATTAATACGTGCCGTACCAGTTTTCCAAATTTGTCACGTCTTGCCGACAACTGCCCTCACTCGTCAGTAGTATGTTGCTACAGACCTCCATTTAGGCTTTGATTGTTTGTGTGACAGTGACACGGGTACAGGCGAAAACAGCACCGTGTGAAATCCGGGGTCCGTTACTTTCGGTTTGGCACAGGAGTCCGGATTTCTTGGGTTTGGACTGCCCCCATCCAAATATGGCCTAAAAGACCTTGTTTCAATTTTTTACCTTGGCACGTCCTTTGAATTCGGACTCCCCCCCCCCCCCCTCCCCCCACACACACACACACATACACAAGATTCTGATTTCTGCGTCAAATAATAAAGAAGGAGGTGTATCGTGAATCCAGGTTGGATAGATTCCAGGGCCGAGGAAAGGGTTGGGTTGGGGGAGGGGTGTTATTGCTTTTAATGTTTAGAAGTCACTGCTAAACAACAAGAAAACCATGAGATAGTTGGGAGGGGAGATGTAGCCTATCCTCTCATTTTTAACTGCTCAATTTTCCACAAATTTATTAGAGAACCATAGGCTGAATACTCGGTTTCAAAACGGAACGCAGAAAAAGGCAGAATTTAAATGAATTAATTTCGCCATCGGAACTGGTGCCGTTCTCGCCACAATCAGTTGGTGCCGTTTTCGCTCACTCGGTGCCGTTTACTCCAGGTGCCGTTTTCACACGGTGCCGTTTTCGCTATAACCCGATACAAGTCCAAGTAACCAATTTTCTTTTAAGAAAGTATATAACTAATAGCACGAGAGAATTGGCATCTTCGAATACAACCCTGACGAATACGTATAATCACTAGAAAGCCTATTGGAAAATTGTAGGGGGGAGGGGCGTCACGAATACGTCACTTCGTGATCACGCTGCCCCCCCCCCCCCCCCCCCCCACCATTTCTCAGCAAGCACCTGATAAATCTTCCGAGGGAGAAATCACTAGGCAAAGTTGATCAGAGAATTTATATAATATTAATCATATTTCCACTTCACTGATTATACCCAGCATAGGCGTATATAGACCAACGGGCCAACTTTTTTCCATGGCTGCGGGGGTGGGGGGGGGGGGGCTGGAAGATTTTGCCCGAAAAGTAACTACGTGCGTAGCCCTGGTGTGAATGTTCGTGAGCGTGTCTTCTCCTACTGGTGGGATTAAGGGAACCCTCCCCGGGAACATTTTTAAAAATCTGATCCGCTTGAGGGTTTCTAGAGAACCCAGACTACCTTTCGAACCTTGTAATGGGAAGAAAAGACGATCGCTTTTGTAGAGGTTCCTGGCTGAATGTGTTCGAGCGGTCTCGTCTGGTATCAGTCAACTGCAATAAAACATTATATGCTTCTCGGGATTCAGCTGGAGTAAATACGTGTAATGTAAGGCATCTGTGCCCATAGCATTAGAGGATCGAACCCTACAGATGGATGAGGCTTTAACACTATTCACGTGGGTCGATATACTATTGATAACAGTTTGGCTGGCCGCTGATTTGCCGTGGTTCTCAATTGAGAAGGTTTTGGTTACTCATGTGCTTCCAACTGCCTCCCGATTCCCACGCAGCTTTCCTCCAAATACTGAGACGAACTGCTTGAAGACACTCTGTACCCCCATTCTTCACAATCCCTCCAAAAAGCATACTAACCATCGCATTTGTATCAACCACTAACCACGTCCTTTATTCTCCCATCCCACGTCCTCATTATACTACTCCCAGTGAATTTTGATCTAGAAGATTGAGATTTTGGACTTCATAATAAAACGTATTCCAAGGTCACCACTACGCCCAAGTTACACATTTGGCTCTCCTTTTCCACCGTCTTTCCCAATTCCCCCTAATCTCCAGTGATCGCGACCTCAGCTTGAACAACAGTGACCACCCCTCCCCTTACAATGGTGCCATTGTCAAGGTACTCTTCAAAACCTGTCTTCTCTTTGTCACGCAGGCCACACAAAGACCTCTTTCTTTTGACCTACTCTTCGCCAATTTTGGTTACAATCTCCATGACTCTTTCTCTAACGGTTTTTTTACCTTTGGTTGTCTCTATTTCTGAGATCGATACATCGTTTGGATAAATCCCTACAAACTTCTACCATTACTGCAGTTAATCATAACGAAATTTTTAAAAACCCTAAGCTATGAATTATTATCTCGACTGTCTAATATTTCTACATACCTGTGTAACTTCCACTGGGTCCAGTGACGGCTCAAAGGTGTCCCCCTCTGGATATACTTAGGCAAGGGGCGTCATATATGCCTAAGACCTAAGGTGGGATGCTAATAGAATTATAGATGGCGGCGGGGAGTATCCCCGGGAAAATTGGAAAAAAGATTTCAATCCCCGAGGGCATTTTGGCCACTAAATAAACTATGTTCCCATTCGGCCTGCAACATTTTTCAGTGGGAAGGTAGATAGTGTGACATTTTATATAATAAAATCAATCAGTAACTGGAGCTTTCGGGCACTTGGCCTTATTTGCCACATTGTGGGGACCTAGTGAGGGCCGAGGGGACCTAAGAAGTGATGTCACAGTAATGTGACCCAATTTAACTCATGTTAGATTGTCATGCTAGCCCGCGGAAGCGGCCATCTTGTGACGTCATCTCCATAGTGACACGTGGTCTTAGTGCGCATGCGCAGCGCGTGTTGTTAGGGTGATAGTACTTCTGTCGGACATTTTTGTCTGATGGAGGCCGCCATCTTGGTTTCTAAGGTAGTACGTGGTTGCTATGAGCCTGAATAGCCTACACCAAGACGGGGGTATGTGCGGAGGGTTTGTTCGTTTGAATAGGAGTAAATCTGGTTACCCAGAAAGACCCACCAATCCATCCAAACCACCCAAAACGACTATTTGATATGGATTCCTCACGAATGCTTCTTTTTTCAATAACAGGTACGTTCCTTTGTATAAGAGTAGTTTTACTTTGTAGAATTACCACAAACAAGCCGACAATCCCTCCAAATCACCAAAATGCGCCCAAAACAACCGTAACGGACTTGTACTCCCCATCTAGGGTTTTTAGTAGTAGCACGTTGTGCTATAGGATCGAGAGTATGTTCTATTACACTAAAGTACTGGTCCAGATTTTCCAAGAACCCTATTTTTGTGCCTATTACAGATACTACTCTAACACTAGCAGTATGTCTAGCCCAAACTAGCTCTAGTTCGTTCCCTCGTCCAAGTCTTATAATCACCAGTGCTTGGTTTCCCATAACATGTATGCAGAGTTATCTTCAGTGTGTATAACGAAAGCCTATATGATTCTTATAACCACGAATCCATCGAAGAGTTACTGAAAAGTCATTGCTCAAGCGACTCGAATCCCATCGAGCAAATCAGCTATAGAACAATTGCTCGTTCGAGTGACTCGAACATACTTTCTTCGACTCATTTAGGTATTTGAGGAAAGCCAGTATACAAAATCCCCGACGGAACAGCGTATCACCCTAACAACACGAGCTGCACATGCGCACTAAGACCACGTATCACTATGAAATGACGCCACAAGATGACCGCTCACGCGGGCTAGCACATCAACCAAACTTGACGTAAGTGGGTCACGTGACTAACTTGGCGTAACTGGGTCACGTGACTATGACGTCCTTCCTAGGTTTCCCATTAAGCCCCCCCCTCCCCCCCCCCCCCCCCCATGTGGCACGATCTCCACATCTAGTACTGATGATGTTACATAAATGCACAGTACATCATGCAGGTAGACTTTCAGAAATAAAGTTAACATTAGCGTCCTGCGTGATGAAGTTTATATTTTTTATAATTGTTGATAAAGACGAAGTGACCGAACACCCAAGATATAAATCACTTCTATTACACGTGGAACGACAGTCCCCCACCTTCCCAACACTTAATTATAAATTTGATAATTTTTTCCCACGAGGCGCCTGAAGCTTAAGCGCGCACACTGATAATATAGTAAATTTTCTGGATACGATCCCGTCAGACATTCATTCACTGCCATAGCATGAAACATCAGTGATGCAACAAATCCCGAAACCCAAACTAAATTCCAAATGACACTTCACTATTAATTCTATTATCATATGATACTTGTTAAACATATATTGGCGTATATAACAGAACCAATTGTCGCAAATGTGAGTAGAGTTTTACGTTGCAATACCATCACGCTGATTGTATCATCAAAATTATTGTGATGTGTATCGTAAAAATTACGACAGATTTGATGGCCGGCGAAAAGACTGGACATGATCAGTCATTGATGGTTGACTTTTTGTGTGATATCTTCCTTGCCTTTAGCGCTGCAAAATCTTCAGTCTACAGTGTCCACGTCAAGTCGTTTAATTCCCGATGACTCAATAGCTGTCATCACGCGGCCGCCTAATCTGTCGCGGCACACAGTGGATCTGACATCGGTTTTTATAAGAATGAGGAACCTCTATTATTAAATATAGATACTCTCAACAGGTATCAGGGAACTAAAAATTGGAATTAGAGTTACCCGCCTTGAATTCGAGTTACCCGCCTTGAAAGGTTGCACTCGGAAATGATGCAGTTGTTACGGAATTTAGTAAAAAGTCTATCGATCTGCGATCGTAAATTCTGACTCCAAGCGTTGTGATTACTGAGAGAAGTACGGAGCCCCACCAACCGCGAAGTCCCATCAGCCCGTGGAGTTTTGTGATTCCGTACCAGACGATACCAGACACAGGCTCCAGATTCTGGGTTCAGGTTGGTTACCTCACGAGCTAGTCGTGTTCAGCACAACGAAAACCAGTTTACCAGTTATCTGCGATTTTTATTCACAAATAAAACTCAACTGCCAATCGTTTTCTCTGGTATAAAGTAAAATTCACAATGTTCAGTCAAAGTTCATACCTTATAGCAACAGTGGCGGCATCCATCTTACTTCTTGTAGGTAGGTACTTGCTCGTCGGGAGCCCAGAGACAACTTCCCAAACATCCAGTAATCGGTGCTTATATCCACCAGATTTTTGATGCCAAACCTGATCACGCGACTACCAGTCAGCGGAATAGTTAGGGAAAGTTCCCGTGACGTGGCAGTCACCATTGTTAGACGCTTGTACTGCATGCAATCTATCGAGTGGATGTTCCATAAACACATTCCGCCGGGGTTCTGTTGACCGGGGGAATTGTGTGATAGAATTTACAGTTCTGCAACTTTAGCATTATGTGATGCCTGTTTGTTCTGGGAGTGTGATTTATAGGTTGATGACAGCTATGACAGTTCAAATAGTACCAATTCGGAGATTTCCGCCCGTGATATTTATCAACTAAAACTCGACTACAGGCGTTATCTCTGATCAGCTCTTCCACCGAGTGTAGGTCAGTCGGTCGAGTGTAAGTCGGAGTATTTCTTATTAGTTTATCCAATTCTACGAATATCGGCTCTGAGGAAAATTAACAGCAATAATATGAGTCCCATTCAAACTAATAGAAAACTGTCCTGTTATTTATATAATTTCAATGGAAGAACTATAGCTCTTCTTTCGAGCTTGCTTAACTTCTGTGGGCCAACTTCGCAACACAATCTCTAAAAATAAACAGCCTTTGGAAAATATATTGTTTCAATAAAGGTTTGAAACATTCTATTGACATCTTGTACTATTGTTGAATATGCCTGATAAAAAGAGGGTGATTTGATGACTCTTATAGACCTGAAAAATACAATTTACTTTTTGTGTTTTTGTAGGGAATTGCCTGAAAAATGCACGTGGCCGGTACTTCTTTTCGTGTCAGTTTTTCTCTCTTATTTGTTGCATGACCCCTGTTCTCGGGTGAGAAAAAATTGTCTGATGGGCTATACTTGACAAAGATATTTGAATGGCAAAATTAAAGTGGTGCGATCATATTTTTTCGCCTGAACGTTACTATTGTCGCATGTGGGAACATATTTAGTTCCGTGATACCTGTAACTTTGTTTCACTCTCGAATTCAAATTCAAAACCTGGGTATATTGGTCTGTGTCACGCAGCGCGTTCCGTGTGGCTTGTAAGTGAAGCTAAGTGCACATGTTTGCAGTTGCGGCAATAGATCTAGGGTCCGATGTGTTATTTTTACCGGAAGCGTTTGTCAGAGAGAAAACTGATTTAGGAACTCATTGACATCGGCACATGTGTGCGGTTGCGTACGAAACTGAATTTGCTGCCGCGAATCCAATCGGCATCGGATAGAAAATGTCGGTGTTCGGCGTCCGAACGATGAGGCTCGTAGGCCCATATAAAAACAGTCCGCCTTCTTTTTTGGCATACTTCCTTTTCTTGTCTCAATTGTTTTACCATTTCACCTCTTTTTTTTGGGGGGGGGGGGGGGGCTCTGGTCACCCCCTAAACCCACTCAAACAGACCACTCCCAGTGGGTGGAGCAAAATATTCTCCGCCTCGCGAGTTCCAACTTTCGGTTTCTGTATTTTCCACTTATGACGACTTATCCACTGTGAGTTGATGGTATACTAGTAAAATAGATTAGAATATTTGCCTCCTCATCAGCTCGTTTCAGGCATAGTGGATGAAATTTGGCGCAGATTGAACAAATTTGAGAACGACTGGTGCTCAATTTGAAATAACTTTTAAAACTCAACTTAGACTAGAGAAGGAGGTGGGGTTGCAAATAAAAAATATAGATACTAGGCTGATAAAAACAGTTGTTTTAGACAACCTCTATCTCCGATCCAAACTTTGCCCCTCTTGAATTTACTTCCCACCTCCTGCACAGGATGTAAGTTTGTCTGTTTGCGTTGCATTCCAAGAGGTATTTCACGATTTCTACCATAGTATGTGAAGGCTCCAGCTGTTAGTCAAATAGTGATTCGAAATTCGAAATTTCTAGACGTTGATTTTATTTTTTTTTTGGGGGGGGGGGGGGAGCCCCACTCCCGCGACAACGAACGCGCACGTCATCGCGAAACGTGACGTTTTTACGACATACATGTAACAATGATTATAGCTGAATTCCCTGTGACCAAGAGGGGTGGCAACCGCCCCCTCCCCTCGTGTCATGTGTGCATGGTTCTTCGAACAAATTCAAATGATCTCCCGTTAATTAATGATATGTGTTAGTTCTGGTGTAGCCGTTTAACTTTCTCCCTACATTTCACCCCCACCCGATAGGATAAAATCTCGTGTGTTTCCCCTCTCTAAATATAAAAAAAACATTTGCTTTTAAAACGCTTATTTCTGGCTCCCAAGATTCGTGGAAGATGAAAAAATACACGCAGGCCATGACGGAATATCTCACCCCCTGCCTCCGCCCTGTGACTTTGCATTCGATTTATATATTCTTTATTTCTTCATATTTGAAGATTTTGTTTGTAAAGTTAAAACTTTGAGCTATAACTGAGACGTTGTAACTTTTCCTCTTAGTAATGTGGAAGAGAGATAATCCACGCTCACTGAAAACTACTTACGGTAAGTTTCACAAGCCTAAAATTAACCTACCATCGCGAAGTATGTTACAATTTTTTTTTCTAACGATTATTTGAATGGTATTAAAGGCCGACGACCCAAAACATATGTAAAAAACGAACGCGAATTACTTTGGCGAAGTCCAAGTTCAATGTTATTGAACTGATTCGGACGGGTGGGGGAGAGGGGAGGGGGTCGAAACATGACACGTCCTGAATAGCCATGTTAATCTTTTAAAATTTAGTTCAAATTATATGCTCTGCTCAGACTTCAAAGAGTATGGCCTATAAATTCACTGGCAGAGAAAAATTGGAACGTGTGTCTATATGTCACTTGGAGAGGTGGAGTGCATTTTTTGTGAGCATCGTGTACACAGTCAGTGATGCCAGATCGAGGATCTGCCGCCAGCTATCTCAACCCCATACTGTCTTGAATCTGTTTCCTTGCAAGACACAAAAATGCGATAAACCAAAGATGGTAAGCCCATTTCCCCAAACTTGATTTCAATGCGATTCGATTGACTTAATTATATTCTTCGCAGTTCAAGGGCAGGACAGTGCCGGAGTGGACTTCAGGTGGTGGAGGTGGGGGGGGGGGGGGGGGGTGTTTTAGGTTTCATGTTGGTAAATTTGGCGAAATGGAAGTAAAAGTCGGTATTCTGACAGCAACATACTTCAGAGCTTGATTTTTCGATAAGTAATCCGCGTTGGATGCAAAAAACGTTACATCTGGGCGCGGTGGCTCAGTTGGTAGGGGTGCAGGCCGCAAGCCGAGAGGTACTCTGTTCGAACCCCACCTGCGGCAACCGGGTTGTGTCCTTGGGCAAGACACTTCACCCCATTGCCCACGTTGGGGCATGGTGGCGTTGTGTACTAAGGTCTACTTCTCCTCGTGGATGGAGCACCTGTCTTCAACCAATGTTATAACCCTGCTTGTGTGGAGTTACCATGTTGTGGAGCTGAGAGTTGCTTGCCATTGTTCGATGGTTCTCTCCGGGTAATCCGGCTTCCTCCATCCGTAAAAATGTTGTGGTCATGATTAGCCATTGTGCATGAATATGTGGCTTTAAACACCAATAACTAACTAACTATAACGGTACATAATTTGGTTCTTCACTCAGAAATCTGTTGAAATCGGTATTTTGGTCTTCAATCAGAAACCTGTTGAAATCGGTGTTTTATCGACGAATGGGGTGGGGATAAACCCCATATATTGAAAAATGTGGGGTTTATCCCCACCCCAATCGGCGATAAACTTCGACTCTACTAAAGAATTTTCACCGAAAAGGAATTTTCGGCAGAAAAACATTATTAAATCACAAGTCTGCTTTCGTGCACAATGTTTCTAAAGCTGTTACAAAATTTATCAGTGTGAACTTCAAAATTTTATTTAGAAAGCCTCAACAGTTATTTTCCGACGTATTTTATTTACTTTACAGAAACGGTCATCACTTTGTGATCGTAAGTTTCACTTGGGCCCGAATGTCGCAACAAACGTACCGATGTTGTGGAGCGGTTCAGATTTATGTTTTGATCTGTATCCAAATCCATCAAAACACAACTCCTTGCAACAACTTCGAAACCCTCAGGTAAAAATAGATTATGCTATCCGTTACGTCATTGGTAAACAAACATGTCGTCTGCTGGCGTAAAATGACAACAACGGTGAGCTTTTGAGTGAAATCAAGGGAAAATGAAGACCCACCGATAAGGTAGTAATGCGAAAATTTTCTCCTTCATCTATTCTTTAATTTGAGTGGTTGATTATAATTGAATAACAAACAGAACAGGAGATACGCGATATAGTCTTGCGCCAAGTATGTTTTGGAAAATACTATAGTAACTGAAATGCCAACACATCTATGATAGAATTATCAGGTTATTATTATTTGGTATTATTCTGGGAATTGAATATGTGTTAAACAAATGCTCAAGCTGAGAAGTTTGAGCAATTTACACTGTCCTAACATCAAATTAGATCTTATGCAGAAATGATCCGTTTTTGATGTTTCATCATTTTGTAACTGTGAATGATGGAATTAACTCAGGATAACGATTTTACATCTTGTGATTTTCATGAAGTGTATTCCGAGAATTTTTTTCTATTACGATAAGTAAACGTACTACAAAAATCTCGTATCGATTGACATCATAATACTTATGAAGCTCGAGATTGCGTTCACTGTAGTTGTAATATATAGTAACAGTTACCATTTTTGTCGATTTGGGGAAATTATTTATTTATTTATTTATTTATTTATTTATTTATTTATTTATTTATTTATTAGGGTTTAACGACAATTTAACAGCCAAGGTCATATCGAGTCGGTGACAGTTTTACAGGTGGAGGAAACCGGAGTACCCGGAGAGAACCACAGAGCAACGACGAGCATCTGCCAGTTCCCCATCATCGTAACTCCGCACTGCATCACAGGCAGGGTTAGATTGGTTGAAGACATGCGCACCACCGACGTACAGTACGCCTTAGTACACGGCGTCATCGTGCCGCCATGTGGACAATCGGAGTTAAGTGCCAAGCCTAAGGATACAACCCGGGAGTGCGAATCGATTGCTCAGACGGTCACCCATCCAAGGACTAACCGGGCCCGACGTTGCTTAACTTCGGTGATCTGACGGGAACCGGTTAGCGCAACGGAGGAGACATCAGCATCGCCAAAGAAGCTCTAAAAACCAGATAGGTGGAATTTCCAATTACTCTTGACTTGCCCTCCGAATTTCCAACTACAGGAAATTTTGGCCAGTATTGGTGGGGGTGACACCCCCTCACTCCCGTCGACACGATCCTGGGTGCAGGCTGCAAGCCGAGAGGTCCTCGTATTGCAATTATACAAGCCGAGAGGTCCTCAGTTCGAACCCCACCTGTGGCAACCGCGTTGTGTCCTTGGGCAAGACACTTCACCACATTGCCAATGTAGGGGCACGGTGGCGCTGTGTACTAAGGCGAACTGCACGTCGATGGTGCACCTGTCTTTAACCAATGCTAACCCTGCTTGTGTGGAGTTAGTATGGTGGGGAACTCACAGTAGCTCGCCGTTGCTCGGTGGTTCTCTCCAGGTACTCCGGCTTCTTCCAGCAGTAAAACTGTCCTGGTCATGATTAGCCATTGTACAGAAATATGTGACCTTAAACACCAGTAGCTGGCGTTTTACATTTTTTTCACAATCAGTTTGAGCGTTTGACTATCATTCTCCGACGAAACCACAGGTAAAAACAAAACACGGTTTTTTCACCATGGTTTGATGTTCTATAACTTGTTTGCGGTCATTATATCAACAGTGTATGTATCGTGACATTTAATACAGCACTGTCCTTCCCATTAATATAAATGTCTAGGTGGAGAGATTTGCTAATTTTTTTCACGGGAAGAATAAAAACTTTCAAATTACTGTAAAAACACATTCGCAAAAGAATAAGCCAAAGTTGACAGCTAATGGTGGGAGGTATAACACTTATAGATATAGAATAAACGTATAGTGTTTTCAAGTAAAAAATCTATTCTACGAGTAGGATTAATAATGAAACCGACGAGCCTCTGGTGAGTCGGTTTCATTCTTAAATCTACGAGTGGAATACGTTTATTTTGTTTATTCCATAAATATTCTACAGGGCAGTCGCGGCAAAATCGTGCTTTTACTCGCTTCAAAACACTCGCAGAATTAAGAATGAAATCGACTCGCCAGAGGCTCGTGGGTTTCATTCTTAATCCTACTCGTAGAATAAATATTTTACTTGAAAACACTATACGTTTATCCCATAAATCTTCTACAGGGCAGTCGCTGCAAAATCGTGTTTTTACTCGCTTCAAAACACAGCGAGAAGTGAGGAGCACATTGGTCCAATTTGATCGACCAGAAAAATAGGCAAAAATAAACAGGGCTCAGAAATACATTTTTGTCTAAATATAATTCCTCTACAAACTTGAGTTTAACTTGCAAAAATACTTTATTATATGAGCAGTGTGTGGTGTTTTCTACTGGCATTGTGTAATACTTTCAAAAAGATTTAAAGAAATCAACACTCGATCTATTAATTATGATATGCAAATGTGGTAGAGGCCAGAGGTCAACAAGTCCGTCGCTACTAGGGTAATAAATTCTTTTAGTGTGAAACCTACGGGGAAAATTTATCACCTTACTAGGTGAATAAACCGAAACTTTATCCAAGGCCTTTATTGTTCAAATAAACGGCCATTTATGGGATAAATAATCTTAATATTGGATTGTCTATTTGCTACTAATCGGCTTGCCATAAAATGTTAAGTTTGCTTTTGTTACCTTTAATAAAGGAAAAACAACAGACAGCTCCGGGAGCAAAAGAAAAACAACACCTGTTTTGTTACTTATAATAAACGAAAAACAGCAGACAACTCCGGGAGCTATCTGTTGTTTTAGTTTAAAAGTAACAAATGGAAACTTGACTTTATTGTCTACTGATATCACAGGACATAGCTATTTTCTCAACAATTCACTGCTTCTTAATTTGGCCTTCCTCGTCCGTTTAACAATTCCAAGGGAGGTAACTTTATCTTGCCAAACGTTGATTTTCATGTCGGCATAAGCCCGGGATGCTGAGATTCAATGTTCTCGTATTATTTTTTCGACAAGTTGGGTTCCACAGCTTTGTATGCTGACAGGGATATCGATCACATGAAGAGTTTCTTCGTCTGTTATGATAGTTGATTGTCATATAGTTTGACCTTATTGCAGTTATACAAGCCGAGAGGTCCACGGTTCGAATCCCACCTGCGTCACCCGCGTTGTGTCCTTGGGCAAGACACTTCACCCCATTGCTCACGTAGGGGCACGGTGGCGTTGTATACTAAGGCGTACTGCACGTCGACAATGCACCTGTCTTTAACCAATGCTAACCCTGCTTGTGGTAAGTTAGTATGTTGGGGAGCTGACAGTTGCTCGCCGTCGCTCGATGGTTCTCTCCTGGTACTCCGGCTTCCTCCACCTGTAAAACTGTCGTGGTCTTGATTGGCCATTGTGCAGAAATATGTGATCTTAAACACCAATAAATAATAATAACATTGCCATTATAACTTGAGTTGTCTCTCTCGGTATGTTTTTGTGTTCACGGACTCACATTGTTCGAGAACAAATGAAGACAAAGAACATGTGGCACTCAACTCCCATATCGGTTCAACTGACTTGGAAAACACAAAATTGTAAATCTTATTTTATTTTTACTCTTTCTATATTTCTGAACATAATACGCTTTAAGAAATATTTTTACATTTCTCGCGTACTTTACTAGTTTGCAACAGTGTCTACACGACATTCCAAGTAGGAGGTTGAACTGCATGCTGATAAAATATAACCACAGAGTGGAGAAAGAACGGAACAAACACTGAATGTTTACGAAATGTAACGCTCATAGGCGAAAGCGCACCTAGCCCCCCCCCCCCCCCCCCCCCCCCACCCACCCACCCACACGAAAAGAGATATTTTCAAAGATTGTTTATGATGGAAACGTTCACAATATCAATTTGAAACGTGCGAAATTTCTCATTTTTTTATGAATCACCACCAACTGAATTATTGTCAGGCATTATCTGGAAAGATGTTTCAAGGGTTAACCCTTTCTCTAACGTAACGACCAGAACCGGCAAGCACTATACACGAAAAATGCCATTCAATTTTCATTATTTTCTTCATTTTTGGGGTCAAAAACACAGCCTATGACCCCTCATTGGAACGAGCTCGCAGAGCTCGTTCCAATGAGGGGTCATAAGCTATGTTTTTAACTCAAAAATTGAAAAAAATTAGAAATTCAATAATTTTGTTCGCAAGTGTCGTCTCCTTATCATGTTAGGTAAAGGGTTAAATATGATCTAGCCCGAGGATGAAAACGGACCGAAGTCACCGGATCGACTTTCAAACAAGCCATGCGAAAAATGAATCGCCGATGAATGCCCCTTCCCGAAGAAAACTGTATTTTTCAAATCATTTGTATATTTCGAGAAATTTCACTCCAATGTTCAATATATATCCTTTGTGTTTTTGAATGACAAAATGAATTATCGCCGTATTTTGTGCCATCTCTCCGGGAAAGTTATAGTGATTAACAGGACAATGTTGATCTTCTGTCACAGTGTTCGCCAGTACAGATATAACAAGTTCAGAAGTTTGAACGTTGGGGCTGCTCCTCTCATACTTTCAGACATCTTAACAATAACGAGGCGAAAGAGCCACATTCAGGTTTCATAACTGCAAAAGATGCTAAAGACCGGTACGTATTAGAAGCGTGGGGGCGAGGGGGTGGGGGGTGCATCATCCTCAATGATCGCCTAAAATTTTAAAAGTTGGAAATTTGGTGATGGAAATTTCTAAAGTTGAAAATTCAATGATATCAATTTAATTGGCTCTTGTCGTATTATTTTTCGGTCGGACTCAAACCCTAAGTGATTTTCCAGTTTCGACCAAATTCTCCGATTTTTCCAATTCCCTGTCAGAATTTTCCCAAATTCCGACTCGAATTTGTGATCGATCCGGTTTTTCGAATTTATCGGGTGAAACTGAATTCAGACTTAGGTGACAAATGTGTATATACTTCACTGTTTTTGTGGTACTAGTCAGTTGGAAGGAGTAGTTATTGGCTGTGGCCTGGTCGGTGTAAGGGAAAACTCATGCACCTACCTGGAGAAATTATTTTTTATTGTGGATGAAGCGACTAAATTTAAGCCAGGGAGGGGCCTCCAAATCAATCTCAGGGGTTCACGAATTACTAATTTTCCCGAGGAAGCACTCCACCCCCACCCCACCATCGAGAGGGGGGATCACCAACTCATGCCTGCGATCATCGGAACATGCCTAGCGTGCTGTGACCCCCAACCCTTAGTTAGAAATCTAACTGATGACACCCCTATTAAAGGCTCTCAAGCTAAGTCTCTGTAAAAACATTGTGCTAGACAAGTTACTGCATAACAGTAAGGACATTTACGCTTCTGGCTAACGTGGGTCATACATTTATACAAATCCCCTATACCACTCGCTGCTGAGTTAAGATATGGAAGGATTGATTGGGTTTGGGATTATAGTAGTAAGAAACAGAATTTGAATGCACTACACACAATTATATTACTGTAAGTATATGTTCTTTTACTAATGTATATTCACAGTCCACACTAAAGATTGGACTGTTGTGTGGTTGTTTGCAGCTGGAAAGAGTCAGCGCATGAGCATTCTTTAGGAGTACAGGAGTGCTGCACGCCTACACAAAATTGAGGAGGGCAATGCCAGATCTGTTTGGGACTGCGTTTAAAATCTATTATCATTTGTCAATGTCGCATTGATTCGCAATAATTCATGACCCATTTTGTGTCGCTTTTCAATGCATTTTGAGTGTAGAAGACAGTCACATAAGAATTGAATGCAGGATATTTTAGGAACTGCTAAACCTATCCGATAGTTATTAATCCTATTACAGAACTTCATGACATTTTTCTGTTGAACAATCGCAGAAAGTGGGCGCATTATTTTGTGTCAGTTCCAGGCACTCTCATTGTCTTTCGTGTGCACGACCCTCAGATAGCCTATAAGACATTCGCTTCACCCTTTAAAACTATCACTTAGACCATTTTTCGCGTTTCTGCAGAACGGCTTTCACGACAATACTTTTGGGATATTATCAAAACTGGCTTTTTATTTGGTTGGAAAGCGGGACTTATTACTCCAAAATACAATTCTCGAAATATAACATACCAAGAGCCACAAAAATCGAGTGCTACCTGTATCCATATTAGCCTTGTGGAAACGGGTCGACAACGGTGTAACATTCATAGATAACTCGGCACCTATACAATTCGGCTCCTACTTTTGGGTAATTCGGTAAGTTTGTTGTGGCATCGCCATCGAATTAAAAGGCATATGTAGTTTAGAAAGTTGTTGTACTTTTATTTATCATATGACTCGTCCGTTTTGTTCACTTTAAAACATTTGATATTTTGTTTTCATATTAATCAGTGATAAATAAAACCCTCCGTCAATTTCATTGGTCAATTTCAAAACTAGACAATTTGATTGGCTGAAGAAAATACAACTGGGCCACATTTCATAATTTGCATAATTATAGTTGGGAGCTTTCATTGGTCAATTTCAAAACTGGACAATTTGATTGGCTAAAAAAATACAACTGGATCACATTTGCATAATGTTAGTAGGGAGAATTTACGTTATCTGTCCTATTTAGGGTGGGTTATATTGTATTAATCTTTTACCTACAAGAAAAACGCCATTCATTTTTTTTTATATTTTCACTTTTTGCTTCCAAAACATAGGCTATGACCCCTCATTGGAACGAGCTCGACGTGCTCGTTCGAATGAGGGGTAATAACCTATGTTTTGGAAGCAAAAAATTAAAAGTTTTAGTTATACGAGGATGTTTTTTCCAAGTGCCGTCTGCAACTCAAGTTAGATGATGGGTTAAAAAGTCATATTAAATGGCTATAATATTTATAGTCATATTAAGTGGCTATAATTTTTCTGAAACTCATCCGAATTTTCCGTTTGGGCTCGCCAAAGGCTCGCCAAAAAGAAAATTCTTAGACTCATTTCATAAATATTATATGAGAAAAACACTCATTCCATTTCATCTATATCTGTAAGGGTGGGTTTAATTAGTTACGTGAAAGTTTTGTGTCAGCATTCTGTAATTTTCTTTATTATTTCAGTCATTGTGCAAAGGTTGTCAAAAACCAATTTACTGCCAGTGCTCAAAATAACTTTTTTTCTTTGCGTAGCAAAATGCTACGCATTTCCAAAAAATGAATAGCATTTTGTAAAAATTACATAGCTATTTTTGTATACCAGATGTTATGCTGTTTTATATTGAATTCTCCTAAGTGGATAGAATAGTTGCATCCATTTCTGGGCATTTCCAAATGATCTGCAACACATGGAACATTTGCTATGTTTTTTTAACTGAGCTGCCTTTAAGGGTTGCATGGACTTGTATACTGTTATAAATGGCGTCTTGGTTGTTTAATAGAGTTCTCAAAATGGAAGTTGGGATTTTAAATTTGATGGGCTTGTAGTTACTTTTAATGGACATTTTATGCAAAATGTTGTAAAAACATGAAGTATTTAAACCAACAGAACTCATCTTACATATGAAGTTGCTAATGATGCTTGATGGAGAGTTAATCTGAGTTATGCCTGGAATGTTCCACAATCAGAAGTAAAGCATCAGTGAACTAGTTTTCAAATTTGTTTGCAAATTTTCATTTACATTTTGCGAAACAAGATAATCAACTGCAGCCTAATAGGCTGCAGTTGATTATCTTGTATCGCAAAATGCTTTTCATAATTTAACATTGTGTAGATTTTTGCAAGATTTGCATAGCAAAAAGCGACGCGACACTGCTTATTTTGAGCCCTGCACAGCGCCACCGTGTCCCCACGTGGGCAGTCGGGATTAAGTGCCTTGTCCAAGAAAACGACGCAGCTTCTCTGACGTAGATCGAACCTATGATCTTTAGACCAACAAGGGTACAGGCTATACCCCTATACTACCATACTGGACAACCATGCATTACCCCACCCCTCAATACCGCTTGGCCTAGTATTACGAACTAACCATACCAAGTGTACGGCACTATAAAGTCTTGAGTAGATCAATAGTGCGGAGGGCTAACAATGAACCAGCAGGGACACAGGCTGTCCATCCTATACTGCCGCACTACGCAACTATGCATTAGCCCCACTGAGCCCACAGTATCACCTGGCCTAGCATTATGCACTACCTATACCATAACTCTTTCAGTAGGTCGGTAGTACTAAGGACTGACATTGAACCAGCAGGGTTACATACCGTATATCCTTTACTACCGCGATAAACAACCAAGCAATGCCCTCACCTACACCGCAATACCACCCGGCCTAGCATCATACACACTACCTATGCCTACGTCTCAAAGTCGTCCCAAAAAAGGACCCCTTGAAAATTCAAAATTCGATTCGATTCAACATTGTCTCAATTATTTGATTCAAGGCTCGCTGATTCGGAAGTTTTCGAATCGGCAATATGTTCCCAAAAGCCTAGCAAGTGTCTGTTCTTGATTTCTCTAAAGAATTCAAGAAGGCACTGCTTCCGGAGCTGCTTTGATTCCGTGCTCTGGTTTGGGGTTTTGAGGGTATTTTTCTTGTTTTTTTTCAATTTTTTTTCTGTTTTTCTTGCCCAAACAGACGAGTCGCCGTAGAATGTATTACTTAATCGGGCGCTGACAATATTTACGATTGTACGAAGGTGTAATATTTATATGCTACTCAAAGTTTGCTAAGCACCAAGTATATCCAACTACCTGTTTTACGTTTTAGTTGAAATATTGTAATGAAAAGTGTATACATTTTTTATTTAATAATATCTCTAATGATTTAAGTACAGAAATTAAGATTTTATTTGTGCTTGACATTATTTTTTAGCTTTTGAATACGATAACCATGGAAAATGGATATTATTGGTAAAAGAGGAAATTTTTCAATTTGCCAAAAAGTTGACGGAGCGAACTGGTATGGATTCAGTATCGAGTATGAGACCCATTACTGTTAATTACTGCTTGCGAACGCCTTCTCATGACCCCAATCAGGTTCCTGGTGGTCCTTTCTGGGATGTTGTTCCATTCTTGGACCAGCATGGCACCAAGCTCCTGGACACTTCTTGGCTGGGCTGGATGGGCTGAAATTGCAAGCTGCAACTCATTCCAGACATGTTCGATTGGAATGAGGTCAGGGGATCTTGCTGGCCAGTCCATACGCTCAATCCTCTCCCTCCCTCTGTCGGTACTCCCCGACAGCATAGGCAACATGAGGACGGGCATTATCGTCCATCAGAATGAATCTATCACCCACTGCACCTGCATACAATCTGACGTGGACATCTAGGATCTCATCAATATACCGCTGGGCAGTCAACGTACCACGTTCAAGGACAGAGCTCTGTACGTCCATCCCTGCTGATGCCGCCCCAGACCATGATTGACCCTCCACCATAGCGGTCATGCTCAGCAATGTTGGCTGCATGGAATCGCTCTCCTGGTCTTCTCCATAACATAGAACGCCTATCTGTGTGGTCTAGACGGTACCTTGACTCATCTGTAAACAGGACAGGTCGCAAATCTTCTCTGGTCTATCCAACGTGGCCCATGGCCCGTTCATATCGTGTCTGGCGGTGGTTATGGGACAGCGGAATGCGAATACATGGTCTTCTTCATCGGGGACCACCTTCGTGCAACCTTACCCGGATAGTCTGGTCGAAACATTTACCTCGGATGCATTCTGAAGGTCACTGCGGAGCTGGGCTACTGTGGCAAAGCGGTTCCAACGGGCCTGAATGATCAAAAACTGGTTTTCATCTGCAGATGTTGCCCTGTCTCTGCCACCGCCATGACGTCTGACTAGATGATGTGTCAAATATTTGGTGCTTAGCAAACTTTGAGTAGTATATATGTATTACAGATTATGTTGCCTGTTCATGCCTGGCGGTGGTTCTGGGACAGCGGAATGCGAATACATGGTCTTCTTGATCGGAGACCGCATTCGTGCAACCTTGCCCGGATAGTCTGCGTCGAAACATTTACCCTGGATGCATTCTGAAGGTCACTGCGAAGCTGGGTTGCTGTGGCAACGCGGTTCCTAAGGGCCTGAATGATCAAAAACCGGTCTTCAGCTGCAGATGTTGCCCTGTATCTCCCACCACCATGCCGTCTTACTGGTGTGCCATACTGCTGAAATCTTGCCCAGGCTCTGGTGATCACCGTATGGTGCACACCAAGGGCTACATCGACCTGACGATGGGTAGCCCCTTGCTCCACCATCCCTACAGCCCGCCACATTTCTGCTTCAGACAAATGTCTTCCTACATTTGCATTTGCCATATTCAATCATTAAATCACAAGGGTTTTTGTTGACATGAAAATTGAATACCCTACGTATGTCATGTACATGTAGACAATACACGAAAACATCATGAAAATCAAGGGGTACATGCTTTCCATGACTGTCACGAAAAGTCTGCCCGTCAAGAGAGCTAATGAAAACACTGGGAACCATCTCAATACATTCCTCAATCATATCCACTAAAAATATTGCAAATATGTCACAAGCAAATTTCACAATGATGTGTCAAGTATATGGTGCTCAGCAAACTTTGAGTAGTATAGTTTTGAGAGCGCGATTCGACCTGAAATTTAATCCCACACACCTAAGGAGATACAGTATGTGGAGAGTATATTCTAACTAAATAACTCCTGAAGTGGATTTATCCACCAAAGTATTATTTTAAAAAATAGTATGTACATATGGACAAAAAACACAAGCAATCTTTCTGCTAATGGACCTCCGGGTTTAACCCGAGGGTCCAGTGACTGGAACTTCGCTTGTGCTTGTTATGCTTTGCAACAAATTTGCAATTATTACTTCGGTGGATTCTCCACTCTATGGGTGATTTAGTGATAATACACTCTCCGCGTACTGTGTAAAATTAAATAATTGCACTCTCCTCTTACCGATTGATGTCCATCACAGTACAAAAGCGGACAGAAAATTTCGACCGTACCGTTACTGGGTTACGATCGAGCCGAAAATATCTATCCGATTGCCTACTCCCAAAACTTTAAAATTCTGACATCGAAAAGGAAATTTGAAAGCATTGCATCTCAGACAACTCTTTGTTTGTTTTTCTTTATTCACGATCGGTTTTAGTAGTTATTTTTTCAGGAAATGTTGATCCACTGGTGTAAAGTTATGGCAGTCAGATTGCGATCTAATCGATAAAATGATCACTTTTGCGATCCAAGTAGTGTACCGTCGACGTTTTGCTTCACGAAAGCAGTTGCTTATACCAGTAGAAAGTATAAACAGATATTTACTCTTTGGCTACTTATTTAAATACCCAGTGGACACAACAATCTACTTGCCAGTGGAGTAGATATTGTTGGGAGCGGATAGGCGACCATTCCATCGCCATGGAGCTTGTTTGAAATTTAATAAAGGTCTGTCGTATTTTTGTACCCACAATATTATCAATCTACTCTTAAAATATATTTGGACTTTTATTCAAAGTGAAAGTCAAGTTGGCCAAAACATATCCACATGTTTGTTCGTTTGTTTATTAGGGTTTAACCCTTTACCCAACGTAACGGCCAAAACCGGTCAGCGCTCTTCTCAAAAATCGCCAATTAATTTTCATTATTTTTTTCATTTTTTGTCTCAAAAACATAGGTTATGACCCCTCGTTGGAACGAGCTCGTCGAGCTCGTTCCAACGAGGGGTCATAACCTATGTTTTTGAGACAAAAAATGAAAAAAATTAGTTATTCAAGAATTATTTTTGCAGGTGTCGTCTGCTTTTCACGTTAGGTAAAGGGTTAACCCTTTACCTAACACGAAAAGCTGAGGACACATGCAAATAAAATTCTCGAAGCACTATTTTTTTTATTTTTGCATCAAAAACAGCTTATGACCCCTCACCGAAACGAGCTCATTGAGCTCGTTCCAATGAGGGTCATAAGCTATGTTTTTGTGACAAAACAATGAAAAAAAAATAAAGGGTTAACAGCAGTTTCAACAGCCAGGGTCATATTGTGCAATGCAACCAACTAACCCAAAAGCTGCAGTACCATCGGTTGAAGGCAAGTATACCATGGTCGTGCCCTTCACCTCAGAACAAGGCGCGACTGTGCTCTTACTTAGGCAGTGGGGATGAAGTACCTCCTGCAAATGGCACAACACACATGACGCAAGTAAGGAGCGTACAGTTCGATCTCAAGTCTATTGTACCCCACAATTAAGCACCTCGCTCCCAAACATGTTCATAAACAATCAAAATTAGGAAGGATAAACACTTCATCGAACCTTATGGGGAGTCAAGCTCTTGGAACTGCAGATAGAAACTAGCCATGCTTCGTGTCACTCCATGTCAGAATAGCACTAGGTGATGTTTTGCATCGCCACTTATTGTCATACATTATATGCTGTCGATTCCCCCACCCCCTCCAAAAGGTCATTTATACACTGTTAAACCTTAACGCTTTACCTAACGAATCGGCCGCATCCGTCCCCTTAATTTACAAAAAAGCTGTTGAAAAAAGAGATTTGTCAACAATTTCAACACAGCGACATTATGTGACCCCTCAGTGGAACGAGCTGGTTCCATTGAAGGGTCACATGATGTGGTTTTGTTGATATGTTTTGAAAACTTTTTTTTTTAAAATACTATAAAAAAATAATTAAAATAATCAAAGAAGATATGCTGTGTTTTGGGTAAAGAGTTAAACCTTTCCATTCTGCAGGTTGTTCAAGAGATATGTGTCCTTTAGAGGCATTTGTTGAAGCTACGAAGGGAGGAATACCAGACGACTGGGACAAAGAATGTAACGGGAATAGAATTACTGAATGGTACATAGAAGAATTTGGCTGACACAAGTAAGTATTGTTCATGGGTGTTCTGAAATTTATACCCATTTCTATCCTGCAAATAAATATCATTTAAAACTGCATTCCTTCGGATACGTGAATAGGGGTCTTGGTGAAAGAAAATGGCGACGTCATAGACTCCGGACCAAAGACTCTGGATTGGATTATTAAAAAGGTAACCGGGTTCTAGTCATTATCTTTTGGGAAATATTCCAATGCTCTGTGCATTAAGAAAAACATGCATTGTAAAGAACTGAACTGGGGACGTCTTTAACACACATAATTCTTAAGGCTAGTCTGCTCTCAGCCAATGTTCTACATGTAAGTTTTCTGCCACTGATGTTTTGAATATTACAGGCCAGCAAAAATAGTACAACCGGCACAGTTATTTCCAGTTACGTATCGTCTGTCTGAATAGGCAGACGACACCTCAATAGAAACTAAACGCTGCGTCATATTTATTTATTAATTTATTTATTTACAGTCGCCGCGGATGCGTGGGCAGTAGTGTCCATGCATGCGTTTACCAGGTAATAAAAAATCTTCATCAGCACAATTTTAATTAATGAAGCACCGGGTTGTACCCGGTGCTTCATTAATTAAATTTTTGATGATTATTCCTATAGTTAGTGTTTGGAATCTACTCTTATTGCGTCAGTGGAACTATTGCACACCCGTGGAAAGTGACCAGTCCATGGCGTATTTATTTATTTATTTTTATTTATTTTTATTTATTTATTGGAGCTTCGCACCACATTAGCAAGCAAGTCAACATCGCGGTGATAAAAGTGATGTGTTATAAAACGATTATGTGTCTCACGGTTCTCTTTTATCGAATCATATTCTAGTGTGGCGGGCTCCATATGGGATGCAATTCTAATACCGAATGAAGGAATATGTTTCTGGTGTCTGTTAAAAAGTTCAACATTTTCGGGGTCTGAGACACAGTTATAAGTAGGGTTTAATGGGTTAGCCAGCAGTTTAGAAACATATTGGCGTGACAGTTTAATTCAGCTCTTCTCGAGAGAAGGCCCCTCTCTGTCGCAGCGAACATCGAATCCACCGGTGGCGTTCAAAAAGTACTCAGGCTAATTCTAATACCACAATTATGAGTTGCATCAAGTGGTTTGAGGTGCGACTTTCCCGTAGAACTATAAACCACACAACCGTAATCTAATTTTGATCTAACATGTGTTCTATACAGATGAAGTAGTGTCTCAAAGAGATCTTTGGGTGGCCTGCGTGATAAAGAGAAGCCTGGTTTTGAAGAGTACCTTGATGACACCTTTGGGGGGTCACTGTTGTTCATGCTGAGGTCGCGGTCCCTGGAGCTGAGGGGAAAAATTGGGGAAAACAGTGAAAAGGAGTGCCTGATGTGTAACTTGGGCGTGGTGGAGACCCTGGAACACTTTCTTATAGAATGCCCAAAATACCAGTCTAAAAGAACAAGATTCACGGGGAGTATAATGGAGAAGTGGGATGGGCGAATGAAAGACATGTGGTTAGGGGGCGACTCAAAGGAGAGGGTTAATATACTAATCGGAGAGATTGGGAAGAATGGGGCAAGGGATGTCATCAAGCAGTTCGCTCCGAGTGTTGGGAGGAGAGAAGAAGCGCGGGAATAGGGAGGCAGTTGGTAGAACATGGGTAACCAAGGCCTTCTCATACGAGAACCGCGACAAATCAGCGGCCGGCCGAAGAGTTATTATTATTAGTGTTTTTTGGGGGTCAGCATCCCAATCAGTGCTTCATGAGAGTAAGTACCTTCTTACTTCTCACTCTTAGTTGTTTGATATGAGATGTGAAATAGTCAAGCAATAAACCCAAGAATTTCACTTCCTTAACAACTTTAATGGTACTTCCATCTATTTTCAACTCTGGATCAAGGTGGTACTTCCGGAGCTTGGTGAAATGAACATAATTTGTTTTGGTCTTCGTAACCCTTTACCTAACGTAACGGCCAAAAACGGCCAGTGCTATTCTCAAAAGTCGCCAATTAATTTTCATTATTTTTTCATTTTTGTCTCAAAAACATAGGTTATGACCCCTCGTTGGAACGAGCTCATCGAGCTCGTTCCAACGAGGGGTCATAATCTATGTTTTTGAGACAAAAAATGAAAAAAATTAGTTATTCAAGAATTTTTTTTGCAAGTGTCGTCTGCTTTTCATGTTAGGTAAAGGGTTAAACACAACGAAGCCTTCATGTTTTTACTTCTATAGCGAATCAAAAAGTCATCAGTACACGATGATGAATATCATATTCTCAGTTGCGTCAAAAATATAATTGATAGGGTAACAGGTAGGATAACACTCAAAGGAACACTCAAATCTTCCTCATATCATCAGATAATGTAGGCCCAATATGAACTTGAAATAGACGATCCCTTTAAAACAAAGTTTATAAAAATAGGTGTAATCCCTCTCAACTCCATGTCAAAAAGATCTTTTGAAATCTCATACCTCTACGTTGTATCATATGCCTTCCCCAGATCAAAAAAGATGGCTACCACATGTTCTTTTCTGGTAAAGGCATTTCTGAATAACGTTTCAAGTCTAACCAAATAATCTGCAGTGCTTCTCGACTTCTGACACCACACAGAACATTCGCAAGTAGAGTGTTCTGTTTCAGAAACCAGATAGGTCGATCTTTGTTCAGCCTGTCCATGGTTTTACTCAGCCGACTTATTAATAGGTGTGATCTATTTAAAGAAAGTTGAGTAATTCATTTATCTACCAAACGTCCTATTGGGTTTTTCTTTCTCCTAAAAATTATTTTCCCAAAAGGGTCGTCTTTGGGAATAGTAAGTACAAAGTGAAGGGGTGGGAATGCACTCGAGTTATTTGACCTATCTCCATTGGTTTGTATCATGACCTGTCCCAAGCCATATAAAATGCAGAGGGACATATCCTACAGTTTAAGCATCGAGATTGCAGTTCGTTCGCCAAAATGGCCAATCAAATCACAGAATTATCGACAATCAAACGTTTTTTCCGCTGTGAATTTACAGTATAAAGGTACATTGTATTTCTTTTCCTTAGACTTCTATGTTAAGTTTCTAAATTTCCCAACTTTAGCCGTAATCCATGGGAAACGAACACAAAAACAAAAAGTCGATCAAAATCTGTTGAAATGGGGAGGGTGTTTTCAAACACTTCTGTCAAAAATACATAAAACTAGGCGAAGCATGGACTTGGAATCATTCACGATCGAACCATTAAACTGAACAGATCCGAGAAGATGTTCCGACTCGGCATCGAGAACAATAATGCTAACGTCACCCAGTACCAGGGAGAACTGAAGATGATACACATCCGAAGACACTTCGAGGGAAAAGACCAGAAGTCTTACCCAACTAAGATTTGGTTTGCACTATCTCTGAAAACACGTCCGTCAGAGATACATAAAACTAGGCGAAGCATGGACTTGGAATCATTCACGATCGAACCATTGAACTGAACAGATCAGAGAAGATGTTCCGACTCGTCATCGAGAACATTTATGCTAACGTCACCCTGTACCAGGGAGAACTGAAGATACACATCCGAAGATACTTCGAGGGAAAAGACCAGAAGTCTTACCCAACCAAGATTTGGTTTGCACTATCTCTGGAAGAATGGAATGCCCTGAATACCAAGATAGAAAAGGTAAACGCAGCCATCAATACTCCTACAAACAGCTCTAACCGAAACTGTAACCGAAGATACTAAACCTGCTAAACCTGAAGACACTAAACTGGGACCAAATCACAATGCAGAACCCACATTCAAGAAATCAGGTCAAGACCCACCTTTGAAGAAGAAGAAAATCGCAGTGAGAATAACCAAACCACAACCATGGATTGCTGATGAAGCTGATGCCGAACTCAAGAACATGAACTCAGTTTGGCGGATGCTCATTATGTGGAAGAGAACATTAATGCAGCGATGAAAGAAAAATGTTATGGATGCACAGTCAACGACCCAAGCCAGATTCAGCATAATGTAGGGGTAGTATATGACTCATATAGGAGATGGGAGCAAAATAGGAGCCATGGAGGTCATAGTATATGAGCCAGGCAAGTGATATGTGGTGTCAGTGCGTATATACTTCATATTGGAGTTAGGAATCGTATTATTTATTTATTGGTGTTTAAGGTCACATACTTATGCACAATGGCTAATCATGTCCGTGACAGTTTTCCTGGCGGATGAAGCCGAAGTACCCAGAGAGAACCACCGAGCAACGACGAGCAGCTGCCATCTCCCCAACATCGTAACTCCGCACTGCTGCACAGGCAGGGTTAGATTGGTTGAAGACATGTGCACCATCGACGTGCAGTACGCCTTAGTATATGGCGTCATCGTGCCCCCGTGTGGATAATCGGGGTGCTTTGCCCAAGGACATAATGCGGCAGTCCGAATCGATAGCTCAGACGGTCACCCATCCGAGGACTAACCGGGCTCGACGTTGCTTAACTTCGATGATCTGACGAGAACCGGTTACCGCAACGCCGCCGCACCCCCCCCCCCCTGCCCCTCCCCCCCCCCCCCCCCCCCCAGGAATCGTATAGGAACTAGGAGGCATATATGAACCAAATAAGAACGCTCTATGAGATAGGAACCACGAAGGTCGTCTTGATCTATTGGCTGGGGAACCAGGAGGGTCTAAAAGCTAGAAGCCAACTGGACGGGTATATAAGCGGAACCTCTCCCGAACATAATCATTTCAGTTTTTCCAAGCTGTGGGTTCACATAGTTGTGATTTTTTCAGTAAGACGTTCACTGAACGAAGAAATATTTTACGACATTAACGGACATTGCACTGCAATACAACATTTTACTGTGGTAAGCTCTCTGCACGGTATTAGTGCAAATATTATCTAATAGCGCCTAAAAAGTTATGCGATCATGCAAACAAGCCAACTGAACAGCTTAATCAATATGTTAGAGCATACAAAAATCCATGGATGTGAATGCTTCATAGAGACGAACCAAAGATAAATCCACTGGAACCACACGAAGTACAACAGTCGTATCAGAATGCTGAACCAAACAGAAACCTGTAGGCATCTATACCCTGAGGACAAACATGTGGCCACTCGTACCCTTGTACCAGAGGAATCCAAGAAAGATGGAAGAACCACTACACCAGCCTTTCACAACAAAGATGTGAACAGAACGGAAGAGGTGCATGTTGGTAGAACCGCGATTACTGGAACGCTTACAAGAGATTCCAATGACAACCGAATGAAATTGCTGTTTCGTCTTTTGATCGAGAAATGAGAGACTCTCCCCCCCCCCCCCCCCCCCCGACTACGTTCCGCACATCTGACGAAAAGATGATTCCTTATAATCAAGGCTTACAACAATATTTGACATTTCAGCAAAAGGGAAAGTGTCCCCTCGACCCATCAAAGTCGAACTTGAGAAAGACAATAAAGACCAAGACATTCTCCAGTCTGTACCTATGACGATGGAGAAAAAAGCAAAGTTGTTGTTGAATCTAATTAGGAATGACCAAATTATATCTTGGCATGCGAAAGGTGAACTGGTCCATAGGGACCAGACGATGGTAGGACCGAATGTGACTGATCTTCCAAATATGTTTTGCTGAGATGACGAAAGTATTTCCAACCTAAGAGATGGGAAGTGTTGGCACAAGGTTTGAAAGAAGTAACATCCTAAAAGTGTTGATTGGTCATAAAGAATGTTCGGATTTCATGAGACAGTCCGAGACTAAGTCGGAGACGAAACCTAGGAAACAAAAGTAACCAAAGATGGCTGAGTGGTCGAAGCTCAGTCCAAAAGAAAGAATTTCGACCACTTCTGGAACTATATAAAAATTGGTAACATGACTTAACCGAACGGTGAAGATACCTGAATATATTACAATGATTTCCCCATGCCAATACGGATTTGAAATCCAGATTTTTAAGAAATAGAACTGGTCTAATCCCAGGCCTAAAACCGGAGAGGAAATAGTCAAGGAAAAGAACCAGTTGTCAGAGACTACAAAAGCAACACACAGATAACAAAGTTCTCATTCCTGTTCGAACCTCGAAAGAGAATGGATGTCAGAAGAACTACTCCTTACTGTTTCGAAAAATATGGGTGGTGATGTTCATATCCACCCATTGAAAAACAAAATGGAACTTGGTTTTATTTGAATATGTTGTGAAAACATGATGTCTTCGTTGTTTATCAGTTCCACAACTATGCCATGTATATGGACTGGCTGTCAAGACGATAGCTAAAAGTTGCGATTTTCTTGTATAAAAGTGTAAATATTTTCGATAATCTTTCTGAATGGGTTAAACATAAAACGTAAAGCTAGGTATATGGCTGACCCCGAAAACAGATCGGCAATAATTCAAATTCTGCTAATTAGGCATGAAAGTTTAATGTCCATTATGGCGCACTTGTTGAACGCCTCATGGGCTATCTGATAACAGATCAATAGTAAGATAGACAATATTCTCTTCTGTAATGTTAACTGTGTAATTGCAGCCAGTTAATATTTAATTGTAGAATGCAGTGCATCGCATATGTTCTGGACACACACCCATATTACGCATCTATCCTGTCTCCAAAATGTCAAAAGATACCAAAATGAGAGTCTTTCAAAGGAACTTTAAAGGGAGTGTTAAATTAAGATAGATCTAAGCGGCCAAGTTCAAGATAAGCGATTATCTGAGAATAAATGTTCTGGCTATCTAAATAAAAATCGGGGGATTTCTCGAAAAATTCATTCCAGCCAATTCCAGTCGGAAGGTGTGTAAGGCTGTGGGCCGTTGCGAGTAGATGAGGAGGTTCCATGCTATAGGTTAGAGATGGTGCCGCATCGGTCCATAACCTATGTTTTAGAGACAAAAATTAAAATATAATGAAAATTAATTGCGAGTTTTGAGAATAGCGCTGGCCGTTTTGGGTCGTTACGTTAGGAAAAGGGTTAAATAATATAATTATCGTTAATAATGAAAAGTAATAAAAAGAGTAATCGCTTGACTGGACTGGTTACGTGAAATAATTCATTAAATGCGAGAGACTATACTGTACAAAACTCGTGCGCATTCGCGCACTCGTGTTTGTACAACATCCCTCACCTCTCATGAATTATTTCACGTAACCAGTCCAGTCAAGCGATTACTCTCTATGGATTCAAGTTTTCCCCGAGAGATTAGGAAAACATTATAAGAGCAGTGGATATTGCAAAGAAAAGAAGTTTAGAACAGAAACAAGAACACAGAAAAACAAAGAGATTCCAGAAGAAAATCAAAGGATAATGAAGTCACAGAGAAAAATATTAAAGAAAGTTCACTATTCCATGTTTGATCAGGATAGCGGGTCTAGTAGAAGTGTGAGGATAACAGTACTGAGGGAAAACTGAATTTGTGGTGACAGAATGTAGAATCGTAGTCTCATTGTACATCCGGCTGTAATGAGGGGTGACAATGATAGCTGTTTGTGAGCTGAAGTAGTCATTGGGAACGGCACTCTCAACAGCCAGGATCCCGTGCTGTCGAAGAGGTTTACGGATGGGAAGCCGGATTATCTGGGGTGAACCACTGAGGGGCGGCTAACTAATGTTAGAATCACCTACATACCAACTCCGCAGTTAATACCCGCTGAAGGCAAGTGCACCAAAGACATGCATTACGCGTTAGTGCTCGCCACCCCCATCAAGCCCCCGCATGGATAATCGAGATTACGCGCCTTGCGATCGCAGAGTAATGTATACTCTACCAAAAAAGAAAGTGTGCATGCTAAAAAATAACTTTAAAGAAAGATATATATCATTTTCATTCATGGAAATTTTATTCAATCACAGATGAATCAATTTGTGATCAACACGAGAAATTTCATTACGCTACGACGAATACTCTTGGTGCCATGGAGAGTCAAAGACACTAAGGGTCAAACACAAAAGTCACACACTCAATATCTGGTATCATCTCCGTCTGCATCGACTATTGCTGTGCATCTACGCCTCATGGAAGCGAACAAGTTAGCATGGAAGTGTTGTGGGATGTTGTTCCATATTCTGATAAGCTGTCTTTGGAGTTCCACAAGCGTTGACGGTGCATGACGCTGACGTTTCTTTTCGTCCCATACGTGCTCAATGGGTGAGATATCGGGCGAATTTGCGGGCCAGGGAATAACATCCACTTGTTGTTGCTGCAGATACTGTTGAACAACACGAGCTGCGTGGGGTCGGGCGTTGTCCTGCTGTAGAATGACGCCGGGGCTGTGACGTTGCAGAAATAGGACAACAACAGGTGTGAGCACTTCATCACGATATCTGGCTGCATTGAGATTGCCATCAATAATGACCAGCTCAGTTCTGTTACGGGCAGTCATGCCACCCCACACCATGAGAGACCCTCCCCCATAACGGTTTCGCTCCACGACACATGGATCTGCGTAGCGTTCGTTTCGACGTCTGTACACTCTCTGGCGGGCATCTGATGATGAAAGATGGAAACGACATTCATCTGTGGATAAAACACGTCGCCACCAGTGTAAGGGATGCCTGAGATGTTGTCTACACCACTGCAGTCGAGCACGACGATGCCGTAACGTCAAAATCGGACGAATTGCAGGTCTTCGAGGACGTAAGCCGTATTCTCTCAGCCGGTTGATTACTGTTTGAGGATGTATCCGTCTCAGGTTAGGGATGTTCCTGGCTGTCGTCGTTGCCGTTTGTTGCCGGTTCCGGAGATGGACGACACGGATATACCGATCTTGTGCAGGGGTGGTAACTCGGGGTCTCCCGGAGTGGGGTCGATCTCGAACGTCATCATGTTGTGCATGTCGATGGACTAGCCTGTCTACAGTGTTACGGTGGCAGTTCAAATGCTGGGCAACCTCTCTGTGTGTTCTGTCAGCTCTAATCATACCCAGGGCAAGGAGACGTTGATTCATTGTCAATCTTGGCATGCTAATGTGGAGTCGTTTTAACAGCAGCTCAAGTTTGAATGTGAACGATAGGAAGGCCTTACTTTAGTGTTTAAATACCCAAGGATTCACACTGCTGCATGAATTTTCAGACTCTCCACGTGCAAAACATGCCTTTTCACAAACGTGCAGCACGTCATTTAACGTTAATGCAATTTTAACGGGGAAAGCTGTTTTTGTGTTCAATATAACTTATTCATGAACAGGTTAACACTCTTTACACCTACGAAATTATTTTTTTTGGAGTTTGATCAATTTCTGCAATGCACACTTTCTTTTTTGGGCGAGTATAGTATATTCGCAGTGGGGGCAAGATTTATCAGTAGTAGTGTTAGAGTTGAGGCAGTTGCTAAATGTAGGAATTTAGACAGAACATATAGTACCGCCCTAAAAGTAGTTAGGGTTTCAGATTATGACATTACTACATGTAAATATAAAGTGTGCATAACAGTATAGTCCCATGTAAACGAAATAGGCAGGAAATGGAAAAACCGTACTAATAAATGTAATTTTGTACTACAGGACACATCCCGTCATATTTGGGATCCCAAAGCATTACGTGCTACTGTTAAAGAGTATTCTCAAGAAATTCAAGACAGTAAAAATAGTTGTCGGATTGTTTGTGCTAATTCTACGAAGTATCTGAAGATTTGAAGAAACTCCGAACCAGCAAAAATTCCCCGATTTAATACAACGCACCTTATAGTACTACGTGCTATTGCTATAAATACAATTCTAGATGAATACACGTTCGTTTTGATGATTTGGGGTGGTTTATCGGGTCTATCTGGATAATTAGATTTATTCCCGTTGAATCAAACACAGCAACCGCGCGTCCTACCATAGAAACCAAGATGACGGCCTCCAGTCACAAAATAGGAGGCGGAAATCCGTGTCACACTAACAACACGCCATGCCCATGCGCACTGACACCACATGGTAATGATGTTACAACATGACAGCTTACTCGGGCTGCCGTGACAACCCAACATGGCGACACTAGTTCAGGTGACATGACGTCACTTCTTCGGGGATCACCCACCGGATTCTCCCCAAAAAGGGATGAAATGTGCGAAACATACTACTACCATGTCATTTGACTGAATTCCACCCCGCAACATTCTAAGTGTATGCACATTCATAAATTTGTTTCTGACTTCCAACTTGCACTTTTATTTGGGCCGCACTTTAATTCGGAGTACAAGAGTACAGTCTTAGATAATAAAATGAACTTAACCCTCAATAAATGAATGGCTATGTAAATATACGAAAAAGTTAAGTGCTGTTTGGTCTTAGTTTATTTGTTTAGTGGTGGTTAAGGTCATTTTCACCAGCTATGGCTATATCATGACCACAATACAACGCGTCAAGCATAACCAATGATTTCTACCTGTGTTGACCACTTTAGAAGACTTGGACAGCAGACATTCTTTATCGAGCCCTATTTTACCAGTAAAAGATAACTTGTTTACCATGGTGACGAATCACTGTTTCATTCCTCAGGGTTTCCACGAAGCGTGTGATTTAAAATGAATTTTAAAATCTTGTCAGCTTGTGTTTTGATATATATTTTTTTTTATTATTTCAGAAAAAACAGTTTTGAGGACAAATGAGAGAACTCCGTAAGACTACTGGTTTGTTTGAAAATGTCTGACTGCTTATAATACTTTTATCAAATAGAAGATGTGCTAGGAATTTAAACTGGTAGAACATCAAATGCGCTTTTAAACTTTTTATACAATAAAAGTTTATTTAAAACTACCACGTGATTTTAGCGGTATCACATCCCCATTTGCGAGGCATTATGTCGAATACATTGATACAGTATTGTTATTCTTTTAGCGAAATGCGACACGCATATGTATGTACAAAATAAAAATGTATTTAACTGATTGAGGGCTTGGTTAGTTTGGGTGGTCTGAATTTGTTCATAAAAACTTGTTCTATTACATATTATCGGAGAGTGCCAAAAGGCACTCTCCAATAATTTGCAATAGAACAAATTTGTATAAACAAACTATTATTTGCGTTTAACTGAATACGAAAGATGGGTAAGGAAAATGTTACGTTTGGACTGGTACCCTAACTTTCTTGAAAGGTCTGATTGTGGCTTCTAACACCCAATCAGTAAAAAAACTCCATATTATTTTTAATCTCCATTTTACTTGTCCTATATTGATTTTGTGTTGTGTGATCGATGTTACAAAAACAAACTATCAGTGAAATCAGCATGGAAGCTCTAGTATTTAATTTTAGGCTCTCACAATTGGATTTTAGGCATCGGCGACTATTCCATTATGAATAAAAAATAAAAACCGCCCTCCCCCATTCGTTTAAAAAATGCCTGAAAATCAAGTATTTAATTTTGTTTGGCCTTTGTGTGATTTTTCAAACCCTAATAGCAAGCAACTTCTTGTCTTTTTCCATACAGAACATCACAATAAAACTTTCTCAGATCAAGGTGTCGCCTTGCGAATCTTCGAACTTCCATTCAAAATGGTCATAATGGTTCGATTCCATTACAATCTCGGTGATTAGAACATTTTCGAATCTCCAAAAATATTATCAAGTGTTTCTTCCCTTGAACTTTTCTTCTATCATCGGGTCTCCCGAATGAGCACACCCGATGTTAGGGGAAGAGTCCAGGGGAAGATAATGTGGCAGGACACCCAATGTTAAAGGAAGACTGCAGGGGAAGATAATGTGACAGAACACCCGAAGTTAGAGGAAGAGTGCAGGGGAAGATAATGTCACAGGAGACTTGATGATAGAAGAAGAGTGCACAGGAAGTTAATGTGTCAGGAGACCTGATGGTAGAAGAATAGTGCAGGGAAAGATAATGCGACAGGAGAGCTGATGATAGAAGAATATTGCAGGAGAAGATAATGTGGCAGGAGACCTCCTGATAGAAGAAGAGTGCAGGGGAAGATAATGTGACGGGAGACCTCATGATAGAAGAAGAGTGCAGTGGAATATAATGTGTCTGGAGACCTGATGGTAGAAGAAGAGTGCAGGGCAAGTTAATGTGTCAGGAGACCTCATGATAGATGAAGAGTGCAGGGGAAGGTAATGTGGCAGGGCACCTGATGACAGAAGAAGAGTGCATGGGAAGATAATGTAGCAGAAGACCTCATGATAAAACAAAGAGTGCAGGGGAAGATAATGTTACGGGAGACCTCATGATAGAAGAAGAGTGCAGGGGAAGATAATGTGTCAGGAGACCTCATGATAGATGAAGAGTGCAGGGGAAGGTAATGTGGCAGGGCACCTGATGACAGAAGAAGAGCACAGGGGAAAATAATGTAGCAGGAGACCTCATGATAGAAAAAGAGTGCAGGGGAAGATAATGTTACGGGAGACCTCATGATAGAAGAAGAGTGCAGGGGAAGATAATGTGTCAGGAGACCTGATGGTTGAAGAAGAGTGCAGGGAAGGTAATGTGGCAGGGGACCTCAGAGTGGAAGAAGAGTCCAGGGAAAGATAATATCGCAGGAAACCTAATGATAGAAGGAGAGTGCAGGGGAAGATAATGTGACAGGAGACCTCATGATAGAATAAGGGTGCAGGGGAAGACAATGTGTCAGGAGACGTGATGGTAGAAGAAGAGTGCAGGGGAAGATAATGTGGCAGGAGACCTCAGGATAGAAGAGTGTAGTGGACGATAATGTGGCAGGAGACCTCATGATCGAAGAAGAGTGCAGGGGAAGATAATGTGACAGCAGACCTCATGATAGAAGAAGAGTGCAGGGGGAGATAATGTGTCAGGAGACCAGATGGTAGAAGAAGAATGCAGGGGAAGATAATGTGGCAGGACACCTCATTATAGAAGAGTGAAGGGGAAGATAATATGGCAGGAGACCTCATGATAGAAGAAGAGTGCAGGGGAAGAGAATGTGGCAGGAGACCTCATTATAAAAGAGTGCAGAGGAAGGTAATATGGAAGGAGACCTCATGATAGAAGAAGAGTGCAGGGGAAGATAATGTGGCAGCAGACCTCGGGATAGAAGAAGAGTGCAGGGGAAGATTATGTGGCGGAGAGCTGATGATAGAAGAAGAGTGCAGGAGAAAATAATGTGGCACGAGACAGCATGACTGAAGAATATTGCAGGGGAAGATAATGTGACAGGAGACCTCATGATAGAAGAAGAGTGCAGGGGAAGAGAATGTGGCAGGAGACCTCATTATAAAAGAGTGCAGAGGAAGGTAATATGGAAGGAGACCTCATGATAGAAGAAGAGTGCAGGGGAAGGTAATGTGGCAGGAGACCTGGTGGTAGAAGAATAGTGCAGGGAAGATAATGTGTCAGGGGACTTGGTGTTAGAAGAAGAGTGCAGGGGAATATAATATGGCAGGAGACCTCATGATAGAAGAAGAGTGCAGGGGAAGATAATGTGGCAGCAGACCTCAGGATAGAAGAAGAGTGCAGGAGAAGATTATGTTGCGGAGAGCTGATGATAGAAGAAGAGTGCAGGAGAAAATAATGTGGCACGAGACAGCATGACTGAAGAATATTGCAGGGGAAGATACTGTGGCAGGAGACCTCATGATAGAAGAAGAGTGCAGGGGAAGATAATGTGACGGGAGACCTCATGACAGAAGAAGAGTGCAGGGGAAGATAATGTGACGGGAGACCTCAGGATAGAAGAAGAGTGCAGGGGAAGATAATGTTACGGGAGACTTCATGACAGAAGAAGAGTGCAGGGGAAGATAATGTGTCAGGAGACCTGATGGTAGAAGAAGAGTGCAGAGGAAGATAGTGTGGCAGGGGAGCTGACGATAGAAGAAGAGTGCAGGGGGAGATAATGTGGCAGGAGACTAACAGATGGAAGAAAAGTGCATGGGAAGATAATGTGGCAGGAAACCTGATGACAGAAGAAGAGTGCAGGTGAGATAATGCCGCAGAAGAGCTGATGATAGAAGAATAGTGCAGAGGAAGATAATGTGGCAGGAGACCCCATGACAGAAGAAGAGTTCATGGAGGTGTTTCGTTTCCAAAATTTATTTATTTTGTTTCTGAAATATTCCGTGGAAGGAGAAAAGGAATCGAAAATTGATATGTATTATATGCCACGGGGTGAGTCTAGATAACTGAATATATCATACTGGAGTAGACTCTGACAATATATATAATATTTCATAGTTGTGGGAAGATACAGTGGTGAGATTCGATTCGTGATCGACGCAATTCGAAGTCATCTGCCAGATTCGATTCTTTATTGAATTCGATCAGAAATATTGGAGATCAGTACGGTCCTTGTCCAGCTGCACATGTTTGATAGTGAACAAGTCTTGTTCTGAAATAGAGTGAGCAGTGTGGCTTTTTTAACCCTTTACCCAACGCCGACGATAGCAAAATTTATTATTATAAATAGCATTTTTTCAATTTTTTCAACAAATTTCAACAAAGCCATAACATGTGACCCCTTATTGGAACGAGCTCAATGAGTTCGTTCCAAAGAGGGGTCACATGATAAGGTTTTGTTGATTTTTGTTTTTTAAATAGTATTTTGTCAGTTGCGGAATTTGCATATTACGCGGGCTTATGTGGACGATTCGTTGGGTAAAGGGTTAAATCAAGATATACTGCAATATATTTTGGGGGTCATCAATCACAAACCAAAAGGATGTTTTCTTCAGCCATATGTTGTTTGCAAGTTTATACCATAACCTATTCTACTATATATAAAAAGCCTATGTCATAAATTTTAGCTTTACACACCAACCGTGATGAACACGCCAGCAATGGGATTTCAAAAGTAAAAATCTACACATACAGTAGAACTACATCCCCGTTGACCTTTGGTAACGTCGACCGGAATGCAAACTTGTCTAAATTTATCGCATGTCGCCTCGCGAAGAGTGAAATGGAAGTGGCAATTATTTGTTACGTACGTTTTTAAATGAGTTTACCTCGAAAGATGCCAAAAATTAACAAACGTGCAGTCTCATGTTAATAAAGCATGCATAACTCGACATAGAATGTTATTAAAACGAAAAAGGCTCAGTTTCTTTTTTTCTTTCCGTTTCGCTGATAAAATTGACAGCGGAAGTACCGCCCACCGATGCTTGAGTAAACAAAACCAGATTCGCTCGTATGTACGTCTGGTGCTCAGTAAAATCAAGAAAAAATAATAGCGACTCTTTATCTGACGGTCATGGTATAAAAGATATACTCTAAGTAGATTGGTGTACCAAATGTTCACCACGTCAGCACTCCTGGTGAACAGTTGGTACACCAAGCTACTATGGATATGTTCTATATATAATCCTCTTTTATTATGGGTATCAAGAGAGATTACAAAACCTTTCATCTTGTAAAAATGTGAAATTTCATCCCCAGCTGCTTCATTTCAATTTTTATCTTTTAATTTAAAACAGTTGTTTAAAATCCGTAGATTATGTACTAATAATAAGATGAGAAGATTGCTGGCTTAACTTGAAGCTGTGTTTTTTTATCATAATTAAATCTTTCAGTATCTAGGAGTGCCAGCTGGCACTCCAACAAACTGGAAAAAATATTTTGATAGGGAACTCAGTTTTAGCAAAGTTAAGCAAGTAAAGGAATAATGCATTGAAGTCCTAATATGGACTTACTCCACGTTTAAACCGAGCCTCGCGTTGTGTGCGGTCAACATTCAACCAGCAGATATTTCTATTGAAAAAAAAATTCTTATTTTCTTATTTTCCGCGTCTTTACCTTTTGAGGGAGCATTCTTTGTGACCAACACTGGAGAACCTATGAGCCGTGATTTTTTTGTTGGGCATGTGCACCCGGTTTTAGGGAGATTAGGTTTAAAACCGACTCTGTACTACGGGCATTCATTTCGCATAGGTGCAGCTACTACATCTGCTAATGTACGGATGGAGGGTCATCTTATCAAAACGCTTAAGAGATGGTCGTCCGACTGTTACACCAGGTACATTCGGACGTCACACGAAACTATCAGGGCAGCCCAAAACTCTATAATAAATGACATGAGTCAGGCTGAGGCACGCTGGAGGAGAAAGGTGGTTTCTTTGCAGCACCTACCATCATCGATAGTACGTGAGGAGGAATGTTCTTGTATATGCATGTTGGTGTTCAGAGGTGATACGTGTTTCAATTGCAGCACGTAGCAAACATCATTATGATAAATACAGATGTTGGATAAGGGTTGCAGTCATGACATCCATTATGTGGAATTCTTCACGAAGAATCAGGAGCTCCGACAGCATAGCCCACCTCGGTACTGATAAAGGTACCAGTACATGTTAGTTCTGTTTATCAGTACATGTTAGTTCTGCTTATCGTTGAGGATATGACAGGCATATTTCTGGTGAACTATACAAGTATTCAGGCAGTTGGGGGCATCCTTTGATCCAGTTAGTACATTTAAAGGTATTGGGTTTATCCAACTAGTGTTGCTAATAAATAGTGTACATAGTTGTAAATAAGTGGCATGAGTGTTACATGTACAGATTGTGTTGAAAACTGTACCAATGTGCATTTATAAACAATAACATTAGAAGAGTATGCTGGCCGGACAATGACAAAAATCCTGAATTAACTCTTAGAAGCCGGGGAATCAGAGTGAATTTATTGAACATGACATACTGCGAAAACCTTACAGTAAAGCAGATGCTTCTAGTTAAGTGTCGTCTGCCTATTCAGACAGACGACACTTAATTAGAAGCACCTGCTCAGTGCTTAATTCCTCCAGCACAAAGATAGCTGAACCATTACAGCCCGATTACCTGCCGCATTATATCACAAGCAAGACAACTCGACTCACGGCTTCTAAGTTAAGATTCAGTAGACAAAAAAGAAAATTTTGGTTTGATTTAGTACACAAGTACCTATTTATGCATAAATTAGAAATATGAATGGTTGGCGTGGGTGACAATTTGACAGGCCCCTGTATCTAAACTTTTGGGCCTCTCACAACATGCCTGTGATATAATCGCGCGAAAATATCCCAGGAGCATAGGCCTCTCAAATCTCACACAATCTAGTTTCCAGTTCCATACATGCATATGTAGCCGTGAAGGTCTTATGAATAGGTTCCATATGGGAGCATGTGCATGTAGCCTCATCACCCTTACACCTGCAGGTTTCATACTTGTGCATACTCGCATAGCCTAAATCATTGTCTCACCCTGGTTTGGGTTCTGTACACCTACGTGGTAGAAGCACACATGTATAGGTATATACATTGTTATCCCCTCTTCCACGGCCATGTAGCCCACACCACGAGAGAAAAACAGTGCCAGTCTCTGGTTCCATTCATATGTTTTGTAGCCTTTTCAGATGATAGTTTTCAATAGGATTCATCAGCACTGTTTTTTCACATAAAACCAATCCATACAGTAGTGTTTAATTGTACAATGTGTCATTACTTGCAAAATCAAGGGTAGAGGAAAGACTCTTATTTAGACAAATGTATATGTGTCCTGTTTAGATTATGAATGTAATTGTAGGCAAAATATTTTTATGTTAATAAAATATATCTACCATAGAGTGTTTTCTTTCTTGTTGTTCTTCACATAAATGGAAACTCAGAATGGAGCGGGTTCATTTTGAGTGTGTTTATGTGCAGTATAACTGCTGCTATCCCAATCCACCACTGGCAGGCCGTCGCCATTTGTTACATGTATATAGAGATTCTAGAGATTCTAATAATAGCTGCTTGGACTTGGTACGCAAATGTCAAATAACCCGACCCCCGAAGGAATTCTGTTTGATGCAACAAGTGGTCTATTAATAGTAGGCACGCTAAGTTTTCCTTTGTTTAAAGCATATTAGTTTTCTGTTATGTGAACGTGTAACAATAGGCAGTCATAAAAGCAAGACAAAATACTTTCCACCACCACACGCCAATCAGCCATAAGTTTTTCATACCTGTACACGATTATAATGTGGGTTTCATATGCAGGCACTTGCAGGTACATGTGTAGCCTCCTCACACTTGTAGAGATGACTGGTTTCATATCTGTATTTGCTTGCTTGGCCTTCACATTGGTTCCTCATCATGATATAACGTGTTTCACTCTCACACGTTGACCTCTCAAACAGCAGGCCTCTCGGAGCATGTTCGTGATATTTTCGGAAGAAAATATCGCAGGATGCATAGGCCTCCCAACACCTTACAAAGTCTTGTTTCAAGGTTTCGTACATACATATGTAGCCGTGCAGGATATATGAGTGGGGTTCATATGAGAGTATGTACAGGTAGCCTCGTCATCCTTCACACCTGCAGGTTTGATGCTTGTACATGCTCGCATAGCCTACATCATTGGCTTACTCTTGTTTGGGTTCTATACACCAACGTTGGAGAAACACACGTGTACAGGCATATACACTCATTTTTCCACAGTCATGTAGCCCACACAACAACAGTGTCAGTTCCTGGTTTCATACATATGTACTGTAGCCTTTTCAACGGCGGGCCTCTCACAGGGCCTCTCACAACATGCCAGTGATATTTTCGGCAGAAAATATCCCAGGATGCACAGGCCTCCCAAATCTTACACATTCAAGTTTCCAGGTTTCATACATGCATATGTAGCCGTGAAGGACTTATGAGTAGGTTTCATATGGGAGCATGTGCAGATAGCCTCATCACTCTTCACACCTGCAGGTTTCATACTTGTACATGCTCGTACAGCCTACATCATTGGCTCACCCTGGTTTGGGTTCTATACACCGACGTGTGAGAAGCACACGTGTACATGTATAAGCATACACATTGTCATCCTCTTTTCGACAATCAGGTAGCCCACACATCGAGAAAAACAGTGTCAGTCTCTGGTTTCACACAAATGTACTGTAACATTTTCAGATAATAGTTTTCACAAAGACTGATAAGCACCGCACAATACATGTAGGTGCAGGGTTTTGAACAGTCTTCAAGGTGCAGCGGTGCCTATCTCATTTTAGGCAAATAGTTTTATTATGTTAATAAAATATCTCTATCATCGTCTGTTTTCTTTCATGTTGTTCTTCACATAAAGCCAATCTATATATAGTAGTGTTTACTTGTCCAATGTGTCATTACTTGCAAAACCAAAGGTAGGGGAAAGACTCTTATTTAGACAATGTATATGTGATCCTGTTTAGATTATGGACGTAAATTTGTTCAGCTAATATTTTTTTTATTTTCATCCATGTGAATAGCTTGCACGTGTTTAGTGAAATGTTCAGCTCATGTGAGTTTAGAAAAGTGCTCAGCTTACATGTGTTTCGCGAAATTATGAGCTTCTCAGCACATTAATATTCATCTTCTTGATGAATTTCTTAACGTGTAACATTATTTTGGTGCTTCGATTCTGAACAGAAAATCCAAAGCTATGCGTTTAAACGTGTTAAGAGAATAGAAACGTCTGCAAAGTAGGGAGAAACATATGTTTGGTTTTGTCTTTAACCCCTGGACCCTAGTGGTATCGTCCATGTCAGTTCTATGGCAGCAATTGGAAGAGTCCAGATTCATTATCTGGGGGTAGATTAATTTACCTTTCGCTTCTAAACTATAGCTTTGACCCTCAGTGGAACGAGCTTAGAAAGCCAGTTCCAACGAGGGGTCAAAGATATGTTTCGGAAGTTAAAATGGAAAACATAATATTTGAATGCTCTCGCGTTGGAACAGACTGAGCAAGCCAGTTCCAAGTCAGTTCCAATGACAGGTCAAAGATTTGTTTTGGAAGTTAAAATGGAAAACATAATATCTGAATAAACCCTCAGTGGAACGGGCTTAAAAAGCCAGTTCCAATGAGGGGTCTCGGATATGTTTCGGAAGTTAAAATGGAAAACGTAATATTTGAATGGCGAGTGTTTGTGCTCAGTGGATGGCGCAAGTTACCGAGGCATTAGGTCAATTGTTGAGAAGTAAGATATATGAGTGCATGGTAAAAAAAACAGCACGGACGTGATGACCGTTACTTATTTTCAGTTCCTTATTGGACATTCGTTATCAACCGATTGTATCGGTTGATAACGAATGTCGAATAAGAAGTGGGAATAAGTAACGGTTGCAACGTCCCCAAAAATAGCATTAGTGTGAGCATTTAACAGTTTATAAATTCATCTCTTACAATGGCTTTGGACTGTTATGCCTTTTCATTTTCATTCATGTTTTATTAGCTGCAGTCTTTAAATCACTTATAATTTGATGTCACGAGACGGAACATCACCCAAAACGGCCAGACATAAACAGCGCGATAGCGTTGCGGTAACCGGTTATCGTCAGATCACCGAAGTTAAGCAACGTCGAGCCCGGTAAGTCCTTGGATGGGTGACCGTCTGAGCGATCGATTCAGACAGCCGTGTTGTGTCATTGGGCAAGGCACTTCACCCCGATTGTCCACATGGGGGCACAATGACGCCGTGTAATAAGGCATACTGCACGTCGATGGTGCGCATGTCTTCAACCAATCTTACCCTGCCTGTGCTGCAGTGCGAGTAGTAGAAGAAATGGTTTTCGACCCTATTCTGCCAGAGAGGGGGGGAGAGGGGTGAGAGGGGTGGATGACGTCATCATAATTAAAATGTTATGTAAGGTAATTAATGTTACTTAATTATTTTTTTGTTTTTTGTTTTTTGTTTTTTAATCACTTCAATTAATAATTGTTGTTTAATTAATTTTAATTAATGAGTGTTGCATAATTAATGTAATTAATGTAATTAATGAGTGTAATTAGAGTTGGTTATAATAATTAGTATATTAATAAATGAAGTAATAATGTCGATTAGTACATATTTTTTTTAAAGTCATAATTTGGGATAGATATTATTAGATAAAAAATAAATAATTTATTTACAAATAATTTATTTAAAAAACAATATTGACGTACTGGACATATATATGAATGCTATCGCTCACTGACCCGCAAAGGTGAACATCGCATGTCTGGGTGTCATTAAATCGATTTTTTCTTTTCAAACGCCAACTACTGACAGATGTTGAAGCAATTAAATCTATTGTCACACTTTAATGACCGGTCATAAATATCGTTAGACTGGACATGCTATCATGTATTTAAAAATCAATGATGATCTCACGTGACAAGATGTGTCTTGCTTTTAACTGAAGACTGTGAACGACTCCATTGTGGCTATTTTTATAGGTGTAATTGGATTTAATAACTTGGTGTGATTCCTACATATTAATAATGCAAGTATATTCTTCTCGTTTTTATGGCTGTCGAAAAACTCTCATAGACCAAGGTATTCTGATTTTACACCTCACACGATAAAGTAATTTTTTAACAGTCCGATTTCTACGTTTTGACGGGTTCTCCAAAAAAAAATCACAAGAGAAATCGCCATGAGACAACTGTACATGGGGGAGAGGCTATACATGGCTGTACTTTATGCCCCAATACTTTGATGAATTAACGGATCATCTGAAAACCCACCAAGAAGGTGCTTTGAAATGTCAATTTTGTGTTTCAATAGCAAATTCAACAAAAGAGAGAGGCAGTGTACATCGAACAGACGTCGATGTCAAGATGTTCCAGTGGACGTTTTGTCGGAAATCCTATAATAGGAAAGATACATTAGAAAAAAAATGGAGAAATGTCAAAACTCGACATTTAACTGTGCGATTTGCGGGTTTCAGCTGATTCAACTTAACGTCATCGCGCCACAAGTAGCAGATTGATCGGTGGAGATGTTCCTCATCAAATAAGGGGGGTCAAACGAGGTTATGAGGAGGGGTGAAGGAGACAAGTGTGCGGTCATATGTTTAAAATTTTAATAACCTTAATTGCTATGACGTAATCCCCTTAATAAATAGCGTATATTCATTTAATATAATATATTAATAATTTTCGTTAAATAATTCATTTTTTATTCCACACCCCTGTATCCCCTCACAGTACCTAAAACTTTCATGAACACCCCTCCTCCAGGTCATCCAGTACTAAAAAACTTTTGGAAACCGCTCTCCCCTGCCCCCACCATAATCTTAAAAAGAGTTGCTTTGTCACAAACACACACTTTTTTAACCAATCAGACACCTCCATTATCCCACACCCTCACCGTCACACCCCTGTATCCCCTCACAGTACCTAAATCTTTCATGAACTCCCCTCCTCCAGGTCATCCAATACTAAACAACATTTGGAAACCTCTCTCCCCCTCCCCCAGCCCTCACAATAGCTAAATTATCTCAAACCCCAGTTCAGTTCTCTAAATGTAATGGACATGTCAGGCCCCGAATACACCTTCCCCACAATTTTAAGCGATCAAATTACCGCGATTAGTCTCCTCTCATAACTTACCACACTCTTAACCCGTATTTACTATGAGATTGTGCCCCTAATAAATAGCGTTTGTTCATTTAATATAATATATTAATAATTTTCGTTAAATAATTCATTCCACAAGACACTTGTCGAAAAAACAAAATGGTGGATTAGTTTGACAGAAATACATGTATCGATTTATTCAGGAATGTCTGTCGGTTGTGTCCTTGGGCAAGACACTTCATCCCTATTGACCATGTGGGGGCATGGTGACGTTGTGCACTAAGGCGTACTGCACGTCGATGGAGCACCTGTCTTCAACCAATGCAGACCCTGTGTAGAATCTTGACAGTTGCTTGCCATTGCTCGGTGGCTCTCTCCGGCTTTCCCCACCCGTAAAACTGTCGTGGTCATGATTAGTTATTGTGCAGACCTTAAACACCAATAAATAAATATAAATAAATAGTCGGTTATCAAAACAGCCCTTAAGTGTTTAACAGTTAATTGTGGACCAGTGCATTTAAAAATGAAAAAATTTGGGTGATAGCACTACGGACTGTGTTTAATCATAGAAAAATCACACCTGTGCTATTACTAACCCGTATGATTTATTTTTGAATGTTCACTGAAGAATAACCCACCCATCTAAGTAAAAGCATGAAAGAGCTAATATTATCTAATTACCTATGTGGGGTGGGGTGGTCAGTAACGTTGTAAACTAGGGCGTACTACCTTCCGCCAATGATAACCATGTGTAGAACTTTGACAGTTGTTTGTCTCTGCATGATGGTTCTTTCCGGATTGCTCCAACTGTCGTTAAATAAATGAAAAAAACTACAATTCTATAATAACAGGCCAAGCCCCCCTTATCAACAACAGTACTTTCACCCCCCTCATTTTAATAGTTGAAAAGCGCTGTTACTCGATCAAAAAAAATGGTAAAAGGATATGCGACTCTGTATTAGCCACCCAAATTTGCGAGACTTGGGAAATATAACCCACCGAGAGCTGCACCAAAGCTACGTACACTATTCAAACTCCTGCATTGTGTCCTTGAGCAAGTTAATTTACCCCGCTTATCCCCATGGGAGCACAATGACGGCGTGTAATAAGGTGTACTGCACGTCGGTGATATGCATATTTTAGAACAATCTAACCCTGCTTGTGCGGATTTCCGACGTTGGTGAGATGACATTTACTCGTCGTTGCTCTGTGCCAGTAAAATCGCTAGTGATGGGGGAATCACTGAGTGAAAAACCTATAGATGACTCAACCAACCTACCCTCAAGCAGAATTCAGTGTATTGAACCATGGGGGAGTGAACAGTTGCAGGAAATACGCACACCCCTGAATGCTGTAGCTGTCCCGCCCATAGACCAGGGTATGAGATCAATTACTGAATCTTCAACATCGGGTTCTGAAGAGAAAGGGCTGCTGAACCAGACAATCTTTCAGCGCCAATCAAATTTACGCAAAGAAACCACCAAACCACACTCCTTAACGACTAGTTTTTCAGTGGAAAATCATCCGGACTGGTTAGCCATTATACCAGATTCCATGCAGCAGAAGGTGCTTTTGTTACTCCAGATAATAAAGAATATACCCAATTTATCCTGGGATGATTAAGATCGACTCGTGTATAACGGCATTACAATTTCGGGCTCCAATATGTGTGATCTAATAAATGATCTGCTGCAAAAAAGAAAAGATTTTCAACCGACAGGGTGTAAAATTTTGGCAAACATCTTTAAAGATCAAAATATCCCAAAAGGGGTCTGATCGGAAACAAGAACACATTGAACTTTGTCATCCAGAAAACAATATCTCTGCAAAGCTGCGATGGACCCGCCTTTGAAGAATGGCCCCTGGAAAAGATTGCGAATGTGGAACGGACTTCGTGGAAGCTCTCATGAAACTGGACGAAAAAGCGAAAACTCACCCCAATAGGGTGACATTCTGAACAACAGCCATTACAGACAACTAAAAATGCGGCCAGCAGCATATACCAGTGTTCATTTTACTGCAAATTTCATATCCATTTGTAATTTAATTCTAATTAATTTGACTAGTTTTGATTTCTGGTTAATATGGATAATTAAAAAAATGCAATATATCTAAGATTTTTTATTTTGTTTTTATTTTTGGAGTCTCCTAAACTACAGAGTGCCTTTCTTGACCTTCGCCCAGTTCAGGAAATCTACATAAATTACTGAATGTGATTTAATAAAAAAATCAGCAATTATTCAAATCAAAAACTGTGATCCGATAAAAATTCGGCTGTTTTTAAGTGGGTACATTATTAATATTCGGGAATGTGGTCATGACATATTTTATCAACAAAATGCAGGTACACAACGCATTCTCACATATTATCTTGTTTTTATATAGGCATTTGTCAGAGAAAGGTCTTGAGTTTTGTACAAAAATAAGCATTTTACCACAAAGTTACGCTATGGTCATAGCTGCTGATAGTGGCACATAGAAAAAATGGCGTTCAAAAATTAATTTTGACATGCACTGTAGTATGGTTCAATGAATCAGATTTCATTCCGATTTGCGCTGTAAGGGGAGTGGTAAAACCTAGAAAAAAACAACAGCTTGAATGCAATTAGTTTCCACCCATACTGTATCGGTGAGAGAGAGAGAGAGAATTGAAACGTTTGTTGTGATCATGGTGGGCAAAGGGTCGGTCGGACTGGCGTAGTTAGATTCATTAAACATACTAATCGGCGTGTTACATCAGTAACTATCATATATTTTTACTCAATTGAAAAAAAAATATATATACAGGTCTGTAAACCAGCTGCGTTTATTTAGAATGTCTGCAGAAAATATGCTATTTCATTACACCCGGACATCAAGTTCAAGTTATAATTAAACGTGACAATTTTACGGGTAGACTCCGGAATATCCAAAGAGAACCACAGAGCAACGACGAGTAACTGTCATCTCACCAACGTCGGAAATCCGCACAAGCAGGGTTAGATTGTTCTAAAATATGCATATCACCGATGTGCAGTACACCTTATTACACGCCGTCATCATGCTCCCATGGGGATAATCGGGGTACATTAACTTGCCCAAGGACACAATGCGGGTGTTCGAATAGTGTACGTAGCTTTGGTGCAGCTCTAGGTGGGTTATATTTCCCAAGTCTCGCAAATTTGGATGGCTAATACAGAGTCGCATATCCTTTTACCATTTTTTTTGATCGAGTAACAGCGCTTTTCAACTATTAAAATGAGGGGGGGGGGTGAAAGTACTGTTGTTGATAAGGGGGGCTTGGCCTGTTATTATAGAATTGTAGTTTTTTTCATTTATTTAACGACAGTTGGAGCAATCTGGAAAGAACCATCATGCAGAGACAAACAACTGTCAAAGTTCTACACAGGGTTATCATTGGTGGAAGGTAGTATGCCCTAGTTCACAACGTTACCGACCACCCCACCACCACATAGGTAATTAGATAATATTAGCTCTTTCATGCTTTTACTTAGATGGGTGGGTTATTCTTCAGTGAACGTTCAAAAATAAATCATATGGGTTAGTAATAGCGCGGGTGTGATTTTTCTATGATTAAACACAGTCCGTAGCGCTATCACCCAATTTTTTTCATTTTTAAATGCACTGGTCCACAATTAACTGTTAAACACTTAAGGGCTGTTTTGATAACCGACTAAGGTCTGCACAGTAACTAATCATGACCACGACAGTTTTATGGGTGGGGAAAGCCGGAGAGAGCCACCGAGCAACGGCAAGCAACTGTCAAGATTCTACATAGGGTCTGCATTGGTTGACGACAGGTGCTCCATCGACGTGCAGTACGCCTTAGTGCACAGCGTCACCATGCCCCCACATGGTCAATAGGGATGAAGTGTCTTGCCCAAGGACACAACCGACAGACATTCCTGAGTAAATCGATACGCGTATTTCTGTCAAACTAATCCACCATTTTGTTTTTTCGACAAGTGTCTTGTGGAATGAATTATTTAACGAAAATTATTAATATATTATATTAAATGAACATACGCCATGTATTAGGGGCACAATCTCATAGTAAATACGGGTTAAGAGTGTGGTAAGTTATGAGAGGAGACTAATCGCGGTAATTTGATCACTTAAAATTGTGGGGAAGGCGTATTCGGGGGCCTGACATGTCCATTACATTTAGAGAACTGAACTGGGGTTCGAGATAATTTAGCTATTGTGAGGGCTGGGGGAGGGGGAGAGAGGTTTCCAAAAGTTTTTTAGTATTGGATGACCTGGAGGAGGGGAGTTCATGAAAGTTTTAGGTACTGTGAGGGGATACAGGGGTGTGACGGTGAGGGTGTGGGATAATGGAGGTGTCTAATTGGTTAAAAAATGTGTGGTTGTGACAAAGCAACTCTTTTTAAGATTATGGTGGGGGCGGGGGAGAGCGGTTTCCAAACGTTTTTTAGTATTGGATGACCTGGAGGAGGGGAGTTCATGAAAGTTTTAGGTACTGTGAGGGGATACAGGGGTGTGGAATAAAAAATGAATTATTTAACGAAAATTATTAATATATTATATTAAATGAATATACGCTATTTATTAAGGGGATTACGTCATAGCAATTAAGGTTATTAAAATTTTAAACATATGACCGCACACTTGTCTCCTTCACATCTCCTCATAACCTCGTTTGATCCCCCCCCCCCTTATTTGATGAGGAACGTCTCCACCGATCAATCTGCTACTTGTGGCGCGATGACGGTTAAGTTGAATCAGCTGAAACCCGCAAATTGCGCAGTTAAATGTCGAGTTTTCTCCATGTTTTTTCTAATGTGTCTTTCCTATTATAGGATTTCAGACAAAACGTCCACTGGAACATCTTGACATTGACGTCTGTTCGATGTACACTGCTTCTCTCTTTTGTTGAATTTGCTATTGAAACACAAAATTGACAGTTCAAAGCACCTTCTTGGTGGGTTTTCAGATGATCCGTTAATTCATCAAAGTATTGGGGCATAAAGTACAGCCATGTATAGCCTCTCCCCCGTGTACAGTTGACTCATGGCGATTTCTTTTGTGATTTTTTTTTTTTTTTCTGAGAACCTGTCAAAACGTAGAAATCGGATCGTTAAAAAATTACTTTATCGCGTGAGGTGTAAAATCAGAATACCTTGGTCTATGAGAGCTTTTCGACAGCCATAAAAACGAGAAGAATATACTTGCATTATTAATATGTAAGAATCACACCAAGTTATTAAATCCAAATACACCTATAAAAATAGCCACAATGGAGTCGTTCACAGTCTTCAGTTAAAAGCAAGACACATCTTGTCACGTGAGATCATCATTGATTTTTAAATACATGATAGCATGTCCAGTCTAACGATATTTATGACCGGTCGTTAAAGTGTGACAATAGATTTAATTGCTTCAACATCTGTCAGTAGTTGGCGTTTGAAAAGCAAAAATCAATTTAATGACACCCAGACACGCGATGTTCACCTTTGCGGGTCAGTCAGTCGATAGCATTCATATATATGTCTAGTACGTCAATATTGTTTTTTAAATAAATTATTTGTAAATAAATTATTTATTTTTTATCTAATAATATCTATCCAAAATTATGACTTTAAAAAAAATATGTACTAATCAACATTATTACTTCATTTATTAATATACTAATTATTATATTCAACTCTAATTACACTCATTAATTACATTAATTACATTAATTATGCAACAGTCATTAATTAAAATTAATTAAGCAACATTTATTAATTAAAGTAATTAAAAAAAAAATAATTAAGTAACATTAATTACCTTACGTAACATTTTAATTATGATGACGTCATCCACCCCTCTCACCCCTCTCCCCCCTCTCCGGCAGAATAGGGTCGAAATCCATTTCTTCTACTACTAGTACGGATTTACGATGTTGGAGAGCGGGCAGCTGCTCGTCGTTGCTCGGTGGTTCTCTCTGGGTACTCCGGCATCCTCCACCCGTAAAACTGTCACCGATACGATATGACCTTGGCTGTTAATGTGTGGTTAAACCCTAATAAATAATTAATTAACAGCGTACCGGAGAATATACCTTTCGCACTTTTCGGAGAATAGTGAGAACATATTGTCGATTTGATGATATAGATTAAATAACTGGTTACGAATTTACCTTAGCACGGTTTTCAGTGATTATTGGAACAATACTGGTGATTGATTGAGAGTGTCACTAAAGTCATTTTCGATAGGAGCAAGCATAAAGTTTTATAAGTAGAAGTTATTACCGACGGTTGTCACCATTTTGGTAAAATGCTCATCGGAATGCCAAATTGTCGCGCCTCATTCAACTGGATGGCGAGAATTCTGTTAGATGGGTGTGACAACGTAAACCATTATATTCGAGCTACCGAAACACACATCCACCTGGAACACTGATATAAAAAAGCTATGGGAAGTATAAAGTAGATTACGTAAATCAGAGTTGACTGCAAAATCTACTAAATGTGAAGTTGGCATAGAATAATTGGATATTTTAAGTCACAGAGTAAAGCATGATAAGATGGGGATAAATGAAAATTTGTGTTGCAAACTTCAGGGTGATAGGCTGTCTGAGACTACGAAACAGGTCAGGCCCTACTTCGGTTTAAGAGAGTATTGCCGCAAGATTATACCGAACTACTCTGAGATAGCTGTGCCGCTGATAGATTTGACTAAAGAGACACAACCCAATAATGTTAAATGCCCCCCCCCCCCCCCCCCCCCCCCCATCAGGACAGCATTGCACACATTAATAGACCAGTAAAAAAGATCCCTGATTTTGCGACAGAACTACCAGTCACGACCATTTAAACTACAGACTAACGCGTCGGCTACAGCTCTGGAAGCCGTGGTGTTGCAAATCTTCAATGATGGTGGTTCCCAGTATCTTACGCAAGTTAGAAATCACTACCACGCGAGGATCGTAACACGGTAATAGAGGGGGATTGGCGACAGTATACGCGGCGAAAAAAAAAATCCGAAGTATCGGTATGGAAGCGAGTTTTTTGCAAGTTCGCCATGCTCCTTTTGCTTATAGAAAGCGAAAGAAATCAGGAAGTGCACACGTATTGAGGTGGTCCTTATTTTACAGAATTATAATTCCAGATTGAGTCGTGGAGAGTACAATGTAGTGGCACATTATCTTGCTCGATAAAGAAGGAACATGTCTGTTTAAAGTTCAGTAATGGTTACATGTTGATTTGGAGTGTCTGACTTTGTTCCTGTTGATAATGCTCGAAACATTATCTTAAACACGGGGGTGGGGTGTAAAGCAATAAAGAAATTTATAATTTATAGCATTCATAATTTAACCCTTTACCCAACGCAGACGATATCAAAATGTATTATTTTAAATATCATTCTTTCAAATTTTTCCAAAAAATTCAACAAAACTATATCATATGACCCATCGTTGGAACGAGCTCGTTCCAACGAGGGATCACATGATATGGTTTTGTTGAAGTTTTTTGAAAAAATAATATGAATTTACATATTACGCGGGAGGATGCCGCCGATTCGTTGGGTAAAGGGTTAATGTCGTTTAATTTTCATTTAAAGCACAAATCGACCTGACAGAGATATTCTAGTGGAACACATGTATGGATTACACCAGAATCAGAAATACAACTATACAACTAATTGTTATTGCCTGTTTTTCTATACCATTCCTCACTTGGTAAAAATGACGCATTCCGGAAAGAGCGTTTTGAAACTCAAATTGTGTCCGCAGGAGTAATATTCGCCAATGTGTAGTTGATAATACTTATCGTATTGGAGGGGGTGGGTGAGGGTTAAAGTAAAGGTGATTGAGAAATATTTAATTAAATACACAGTCTTCACATGGAGGAGAAAACACACCACCCTGTTAACCCGCCTGTCGCAAGGTACGAAAGGCTGAACGAGGAGGCTGAACTAACTGCACACGCTTATTGTGAAAGGCAGACATTATGTTTTAACCACGTTTATCACTATGTTACAACATGTGATCAATGAGTGGAGTTATAACTAACCTTACACGCTTATGAAAAGCCAGTAAGTATGCATTAGCCACGTCTACAGTGGACTGGTCGTAATCCACATGTGGACAGTGATGCCCACACATGCGTTTATGGGTACTAAAATCATCAGCAGAATTTTAATCGATGAAGCACCGGGTTGTACCCGGTGCTTCATCGATTAAATTTTTGATGATTATTCCTGTAATTAGTCTTCGGAATCTAATATTATTGCGTCTGTGGAAATATTGCCCATCCGTGGAAAGTGACCAGACTACTGCGGCTGTACTGTACTACAACGTTACCCAAAAGTCTGATGGAGGAGTCTATCAGTAACAAATTGTATACGTTTATTTGAAAGCCAGGAGTCGTATTGGACTACAGCCGTTGTGATCATGAAGTCTACCAACACGTGGACGTAGATATTTACCGAAAAACACTGACACTTTATATAATACGTTATTTAGTGCGCGTGCGCAGGGGGGGGGGGGGTGGAAAAAATTTGCAAAACGCTGATGCCGGGGTGGGTGGCTGGGTGGTGAAGGAGGACAAAATTATTTCCTCAGACACTTTTGGGCAAAATTGTATACCATAATCAGTATTATATACGATTATAAAACTGTTATTGCGGCTGAGCTATGATTCGGCTTATAGTGATACAATGTATGACATATTGAATAATGCAAGTTAAAATGCATCACTAATTGAAATTATCAAACACTGCACTCTAAGGATAAATTATCTTGAGGGTGTTCCGTTTGATTAAATTTCTAATACGTTCACCCTGGTGAGATCGGCTGGCTTATATGAGGAGCAAAGACAATTATGTGAAGTCAGGAACAGTTACAGATTTCAGCTGCAGAAACAATTTTGTACAACGATGTATCCAGGCCTATTACGAAAACACCAATGACTCTTATTGCCATTGTAGGAAGTATGTAACACAAAAACTACTAAACATTGAACCTGACTGAACTGCTAATTTATTTCAAACACATCTGAGAACACAGGTGTCAACAAAATCATGTACCAGACCTTCTAGGGCTGGACTTAAAATAAGTAATAAATCCCCTCCCCCAAACCAGCCATGCCCCACCCAAACCTTCGTCAAAAAAATAAACAAATACATAAATGACTAAACTCATTGCGTTTTGCATACACACACCGTGGAACCTCTCTTGAGAGACCAACATTTTTGCCAGACAAACCACCTGTCTTGAAAGACCACTTTTGTCTAGCCGAAATGGTATGTTGTCCTGTATTGTCCACATAAAATACGCTCTAGCACAAAAGAGGTGGTTCCTCAAAAAGGTGGTCTCTCAAGAGAAGTTCCACTGTATATATGAATGGAGAACGCAATGGGTTCTGATGGGTTGAGTAATTTATGATATTTAGCCCTGTACCTAACTTTCTTTTCTAAAATGCAAACAAAATAAAAATTCTCATATAACCTTTACTGTTCAATAAAGTTTCTTGAAATAAACACATGTATGGCTAACATTAGAACTGGCTCGAAGAGACAGTTCTAATGTTATCCGTATTTGTGTGGCTTTATTGTGGGATATATAATCCACTTTGAATGTTGTTGGTTTATTAGCCTTAAGAGACCACTTTGGTCTGATAAAACGGATGTTCTTTCAAGACCTGTCCTACTGTACAAGGTCAATCACTCAATACTGTATGATAAAATTGGTTATGGTGCAGCTTGGTGGGAAGGGTGATGCAGAAGCATGTATTTAGTGAGGGTGGGTGGTTCAGATAACCCCGGGAAAAAATTGTAAAACTGGAAAAAAATTACATGGGGTGGGTGGGTGGGTACTCCGACCGGTCAAAAAGGATGATGCAGAAGCATGTATTTAGTGGGGGTGGGTGGTTCAGATAACCTCGGAAAAAAATTGTAAAACTGGAAAAAAATTACATGGGTTGGGTGGGTGGGTCTTCCGACAGATCAAAAACAAAAAATCGGCATAGGTGTCTGCAAATTTTTTCCTAACGCCACCCCCCCCCCCCCCCCTCCCAGGCATGCGCACATTATATCTGGGACGATTTTTGACACAGTTAACCCTCTGCACTCTGATGACGAAACGTCTGATTTGTCAACCATGGTTATCCCCCCTGTGTTGTCAGAAATTCAGCAATTTAGATTTTGGTTGACAGAGCTCCAATTGAGCTCTGTCAACCAAATTCTAAATTGCTGAGTTTCTGACAACACAGGGGACAGATATTATCCATGGATGACAGGGAGGTGTGGTGGGGCTTAGAGTGGGGGAGGTGTCGAGTATTCTCGACATCAGAATGCAGGGGGTTAACGGTGTATCATATCAATGAGGAAGATTGAATGGAGTTGATGAAAAATGGACCTCGACAAAAATCTGAAACGAATATTTCTAATTATCCTTTATTTGGTTTTGCTTTATTTTCATTTTCGTGCATTGTTTTTAGACTATACAAGGGACATAATCTGTTAATCTGTAATACATATTTATCTGATAACCATAGAGTATAACAACCGTTGTATATACTTGTAGTATATACAACGGGTGTTGTATATAATTATAATTTATGCGAACGACCTCTGACCTCTTTCAATTCCATTTTCATTCATTCATTCATGAAACATCGTTATATCACAGGGCAGGTTTTAATTGTACGCTTATTGCACTTTGTCAAAATCCTCTTATGGTGTCATTTCTTATTTATTTTGCTTCAATAAAGGCAACCTAAAATTTTGCTTCAAAACATTGTAGAAATTACTTGAATGTTAATAGTAATTAGTATGCGGCGACTGCGAACTATTTATAGTCACGGCCTCGATCAAAAGTACTCGCGGAACTGCGCTAATTAAAAGTTCGTCTGCTCTACCTGAAAAAAAAACACTTCGTAAAAATTGTAAACAAACGCAAAATTATTTGTTATATTGGGACTACAGCATAAAACACGGAAGAAAACTGGAACTATGTCAAAAAAAGAATACCTCTACTGAAACACCGTTTTGTTACTGTTAATAAAATAGTTGAAATTTATTTTATTCCAGCGCAGTTACATGATGCAAGAAGTGCAATCGCACTTTACAATCGCCGTCATCGATTTTGTAATGTAAGGGACACAACTCTATGCGTCTTGTCCTATTTCTTTTGTCTCGTAGACTGGTTTTCTTTGGAGGCCCGTGGGAAGCATATATAAGTCGGGTAGACGCACGAGACGGGTGTCTGTTTGTTATCAGATAAAAACAATAAACATATAGTGTGTTTTTATATCTGTGTTATACAACTCGTTGAAATATGGTTTATTTTTTCTCGGCGAAGCCTCGAAAAAATAAACCATATTTCAACTCGTTGTATAACACAGATATAAAAACACACTATATGTTTATTGTCTATATATAATTTCAGGCCCTCTGCTAAAGTGTTTTAGTAACAGTGAAACGAAAACATTCCGACTAGAAAGTCCGACCTACTTTTTCTTTTGCAGTTGACATTGAATACCCGGTCGAACTAAAATAGACAGCAAATAGAAAACAATGAGACAAAAATAATACCGCTGGTAACCAAGACACCGCATGTGGCCGCATGCGAAGTACGAGGGATACATTCCCCAAACGAACACTACTGGTTATATGGGGTATAACAAATATATATCCGAAGTTTGGTATGATAATTTTAACCCTAAAAACTGTACTTTTAATGTTTAAGCGCAATATCCGACTTGCTATCTCACTTTTCCGCAACGAAGTTAGGACAGAGAGACCGCAAGTAAACTTCTGGTCTCCAAAACACCAAATGAACACTATCTGGTGATCTGGGGTATATTCAATATATAAGTTAATTTTAATATTTTGATTTTAACCCCTAAAATTACTCCTTTTAATGTACAGCGCAACTTCAGATTAACGGTCTAACTTTTCACAAGCAGGGACAATGAGACGCGCAAGTAAATTACTGGTCTTGAAAATATCAAATAATCGCGAAAGTATCCGCTATATTATATATGGCAAGTAAAAAACTTGGCAGATTTAAAGGGTTTTTCGGGGGGGGGGGGGTGGGGTGGGGGCAGTAGCGCGTTTCGCTACTATTTTTTTCTGGGCCTCTTCAAGGTAGGCTTTTACAGTGCATTTCCCTTCTGTTTTGTTTCAGCCTCTTTGGGCTTTTACAACGCATTTCTTCTTTTTATTTATTGCGAAACTCGGATTGTCTGGTTTTATTGCTCCAAATCACGTGGCACTGAATTAGAAGGTCGATTCAATTGACTATGGAAACAGTGAAAAACGGAACAGTATATATACTGGATCCACTAATATGCGGAATTCGTTACTTAACCCTTTATCTTACATAGCGGCCAAAAACGGCAGAAAAATTAATCAGAATAAGCCTACACAGCCTAAAATATCTCGGAAGTTTCTGAATACAACTATACAAATTTGGATATCATTGTTCTCGTCGAGCTGGTTCTAATGGTGTCCATATTTGTATGGTTTTATTGAAAAATCGTGAATTTTATTTCGAAAAATGTGAAAATTATTTTTATTGTTTTTTAAATATTGTGTTTGGTAAAGGGTTAGCTAGGATTCACCGTTTGCAATGTCAGCAATATTCGTATTGTGTGATGTCACCTCTAAACTTAGAAGTACTTTTTAAAACCTGTTTTTGTTTTGACATCCACCCTCGATTATATCTGATGTCTGTGTGAATATTTACCCCCAAGTCGCGAAATGTCTGTAGCCTACATTTGAGTATTCTGCTTTATTTATCTTGTGTGGTGGGGCTGGGGTACTTTTTCTCACGTTCTTTTGAAGATATTAACCCCCAAATAGTCGCTTTACGTGGATTTTTATTTTTGGATTACATTTCAGTGCGATATTACATGTAAATGACAAGTACTCTCATCTACGGATCATCATTTTGGGTTTAGTTGGGGTTGCCATTGTTACAACGCTTGCAAAGGTTTTTCAGGCTTTCAATTAAATTGAATATTTATTGTCAGAAGCCCGTGTTGTTTTGCTTAAACAACTTGAAGCCACAAATCCTGGCACCACACTTCTCAGGGATCCAAGCTAAAATATCCACGTTCAATACAAATCGACGGTGATAGGCTGTAACTGGGAGATTTGATGGGGGATCTAACCTTGTATACCGTCTATTCGGTGCGCACTCCCAGTAAAATCCTTCGTTATTTGTTTGACAAACTGCTTTCTAATAGGGTACGTGTACTTCTTGTGTAATTATCTGTCCCTGGACGAGATTGGACAAGATGTCACCTATCAGAAATTATATGACGATTTTCACCTTTAGACATTTAGTTGGCGGATACAGTGCCATATGAGACCCATATTGTAGACAGATTGTTTTCTTTGCGGCTCATCCACCACATCTAATTTAATTACATCTGAACCTCATTAGACACCATATTCGCTGAATGAACAAATTTCTTGTTTCATCTTTATCCGAAAACCGCAATTTTTAAATAAATGTAATTGACATGAAAAACATTTGTATTACTCATTTTTAGCGCATTTTTACAAGATACAAGGCAAGGAGAGAAACTCTCTTTTTTCAATTGCATGTTCCAGTCGCGCGACTATTCATCAACAGTTGTATACATTAAACAATTTAAAGCTTGAGATATTACTTCGGAATTTTACAACTGCGCAGCTTACGTCTCGAGATGAAGTCAGACATTTAATATTAACTCAACATTATGTGGCTGCCCATCCACTGCGGGTCACGAATCTAGTATTTTTCAATCCACTGACACGCGATGAGACACCTTATTTGTCAAATCCGACAATCGACATGATGAATACAATTACTTTATCGAAACAGTTTCTTTCAATCCAGAACATTGCGTGGACAGTATCTAGATAGATAAAATGCTTGAGAAGTTCCTGGCATATTCCCTTGCTCTGAAGCAACCAGTTAAATTCTCTGCCAACATGTTTGGTATATGGAGATTTAATAATTGGATATCGTTTTTGTAACACGCAGCTGCAGGCAGGTATTAAATCTCCAAAAAAACATATATGCTGGCGGAGATAACGTTTTTGTCCCGTTTAAAGCACAACACACATACAGTGGAAACAAATTTGTGGACGCGTTTCTCACAATCCGCAATCAGTTGGACCAAACTCGCGAATAAGTGTTTTGTTTTTCAAACGCAGATAACAGTAGATAGAGTTACGTCCCTTGGTTTGTTATTGGAAACGTAAATATATCGGAAGCTGAATGTTTGTTGTCACATTTGCTTTTACTTTATTTGTCTCAAGTTCTTTGATTTAATTATTCGACTATTCAATAAATAGCGGCAAAATATGATCGAATTGTCAGACATCTGATGATATTTGTGACTGTTTTCGGGTTTTCGGTTCAGTTTTTATACCGAGGCGAGCGAATGCGAAAAGCTTACATTCAAACCATATATCCCCGATGTTTTGCGTTCCCTTATACCCTGGATGTTGCACGCCCTCATATACCTTGGATGTTGGGTGTGCCCTTTGGCATGGCTATTTGTCCTAGGCATTCTGACCAATAAGAAGACAGAACATATCGGGATATAGAAACAATGCCTTTTGAACCAATCTAGCCTTTAAATAGTACATCATCTATGTTTAGTGTCACTCATCTGGAATATTTCGTATTCATTATATACCTCTGGTTCGCTTTTCCGACTAACTAATATATTCCAGACAATTGAATACGTACATAAAAAAAGTATTTATTTTCTTTGATTTAAGGCCAAAAAGTTGCTCATTCGAGGATTGATTTGAACGACCTTTTGACGACATTACCATGAGAAATGAAGAATCACCACAACGCATTTATTATGATTACGTTGAGTAGTCCACTAATTGTGTTAATATCTTGATTTTTTTCAAGATGAATTAAATATTTATTGATTATAATTACTTTATCGAAACAATTTCTTTGATTTCAGCAATCCAGCACTGATGGCATCGCACGGACAGTATCTAGAAAATTCAACTTCTAAACAAGTTCCCGAAACATTGCTATGCTCTCAAGTCACCAGTCTAAATCTGGAAGGAATTCGACGTTGTTACGGTCTTGAACCAGTCTGGCCTTCAAACAGTCCATCGACTAGGTATAGAGTTACTCGTCTGGAATATTTCAGTTGGTCGGAAAAGCGAACCTCTGGTTCGCTTTTACGACCAAGTAACATATTTTCATGGCGATTGAATCTGCACATTATACCACGAAGATTCATTTTCTTTGAATCAACGTCAAAACGTCGCTTAATGGAGGATTGATTTGAACGACCTTTTGACGACATTATTATGAGAAATTAAGACTCACCACAACCATACTTATTATGATTACGTTGCGTAGTTCCACTAATTTTTGTCAATATCTTGATTTTTCCAAGGTGAATTAAATACTTATTGACTGAAATATTTAAAACTGAAGCGCGAAAGAAAACATCTGTATTTTTTGGTTTGCGAATAAAAGGGCATCACATTATATCAATCGTCATCTTTGCGCAAACTCCACAAAAAGTGGTTAAACAAACGGTCCATAACAGCGTTGAATTCCGAACAGAATTGAAAGCCTGAAGGCCTGAAAGCTTGGGAAATTCCCTGTATAAAATGTACATTGTGCACTTATGACGTGCACAATGTACATTTTATTTGAGTGTGATGTATATATATATCACACTCAAATAATAGCCATGTTGCTGATGTGTGTACGGAACGCAGCAATGGCAGGGATCAAACTTAAATTGGCATGTGGCAAGGTAGTATCTACCTTTCGTCTTTATTAGGATATCTGTCATAATTTGGACCAACCACAAGTGAAGACTTCTTTAACGAACATTGTATTGAGAGTGAATTATTGGGCGATACCATTTGACCTTGAATACCAGTTGGTTGACCACACCAGTTAACTGGGAATGGAGAACTGGGTAACATCCATACATCAAAAAGTAAGATAAAGAAGACTGGGGTAATTATAATGGGATGTCCGTTAGTAGCAATATTGCGTACTTATTCTGCAAGGACCTCTTTGGAAGACAATAATTATCGAAGGGGAATTCCTGGAGGAAATCCAGAATGGGTTCCGGAAATGGGTTTCCCTCAAAGAACGAAGAGTCACGGGCTACTTGTTTTCTCTCCCAACTGAAAGAATCTTGAAACGTCAGTAAGAAGAACAGGTTTAGTCCTTTGCATGCTCCTGGTGGATATTTCTCCTGTAACTGAAATAAGTACATGTTGGGCACATTTAATCACATTTGCCCCGTGTAAATTGAACGGATTTTTTCTCCAATGATTTCTTGTGTTACATTTATATTAATTTTTCAGCAAATCTAGTCATGGCTGCTTTAACCCTTTACCCAACGAATTGCCCTCATTCGACCGCGTAATATGCAAATTCAGCAGCTGAAAAAATATTATTTTTCGAAAACTTTCAACAAAACCATATCATGTAACCCCTCTTTGTCGAGCTCGTTCCAAAGAGGGGTCACATGATATGGTTTTGTTGAAATGTTTTGAAAAAATTTGAAAAAATGATATTTAAAATAATAAATTTTGATATTGTCTGCGTTGGGTAAAGGGTTAAAGCAGCCATGACTAGATTTGATAAACAATATCTAGAAAATACTCAGCAGGTTAAGAGTTAAGGCCTTCCATGGTGTGAAAAATGCATATGGCGGAGTACGGATGAAGGAACTGTGAGGAAACTTGGAGGGTTTCGGATTTAGAGGAAGCATGGGAATCATGAAAGAACTCTACAAGTATCTGTAGAGTGAATTCAATCTGAGAAAACATCACAACAAAAAAGAGTCCCAATGGAAATGTCGCCGAATCTGTTTTTACAGAACATAATAGGTTTAGGAGTAAAGGTAAAGACAAGGACAGATGGGTCGATGTTGGAGAGATAAAAAAAATCCCAGGATTATTCATTGCCGATGATATGGTTTTATTAGATGAGAGTGAAGAGGGACTGCAGAAACTATTGGCCACTGAAGGGATGTACATTGATAATTGGTGACTAGAATTAAATGAAAGTAAAGGCAAAGCAACACAGTATCGCCGTAGGGAAGATGAGTCTCGCAGGGGTGGATGAGTTTTCTATCAGTTAAGAGGAAAGCAAGCACCTAACCGTTTGGAAAATGCACAGAACGACGAGCGTGTGAATGGGTTAATCGATATGGACGAGTACCAGGACGGACGGATAGAATGAGAGGCACGATTTGTAGAAAACGCCCAGTGAAATTTCGCTCCTATTTAATAATAGTCCGTCAACTATTTCCGTTTTCCGCATGATTTAGTGTTGCTCTAGATGGGGATTACATAGAACAGGCGTGTAATAAACCGAGGAATATGATTAGTTCATGGTTACATTATGTGTTGCATGTAGGGGCATATACAAAAAATGCGCCAAAAAAATTAATACAAAGGGAAAGAAGTACTCACTCAAGTAAAACTTGAAGGAAGGAATAGCTTCAACAAGGTGTTCTTTATTATTATTATTTATTTATTGGTGTTTAACGTCACATATTTCTGCACAATGGCTAATCATGACCACGACAGTTTTACGGGTGAAGGAAGCCGGAGAGAACCATCGAACAACGGCGAGAAACTGTCAGCTCCCCAACATACTAACTCCACACAAGCAGGGTTAGCATTTGTTGAAGACAGGTGCACCATCGACGTGCAGTACGCCTTAGTGCACAGCGTCACCGTGCCCCCACATCGGCAATGGGGGTGAAGTGTCTTGCCCAAGGACGCAACGCGGTTGCCGCAGGTGGGATTCGAACCGAGAAGGTGTTCTTTGGAAAAACTATTTGCGAGAAGAGGGTGTGACTACGAAATATAGCTTATGGGACGGATGTGCTCCATTTAAACCAAATGTTAGTGAAAAAATCTGGATATTCTGCAAAACGATGCGGGTCGATGGATAGCTCAGTCACGTGACGCAGCCACCCCGAAACGGTAGTAGAATATCATGTAGCCGGTCAGGTTACATTTGTTTAATCTCACCTTGGAGATCTCATGTGACGTTAGGGTCACGTGACCCATTTACGTTATGTTTGGTTGTCTGGGTAGCCCGCGTATATGGCCATGTTAAGACGCCCTTATCATACGTACATGCGCAACTCGTGTTGTTAAGGTGACATATGTTTCTGTCGGCCATTTTGTCAACTGGAAGCCGTCATCTTAAGGAGGTGTACTATTGGGGTCTAGCCCAGCTGTGCCTGTTCACTTTTTAAAAAAGTTAGATTTTGTCCCTGAGTTAGAAAATACCTTTTGGTGTTAAATTGAAAATGCATGCTAAGAAATCGTGTTCCTTTCTAACACTACAATAGCGGACGATGTTAAAAACGGGATGCTCCCTCAAACATGTAATTCCCTGTAAGAAATCCTATGTTAATTTCCAGCTCGGTTTTTCACATGTGGCATGGGGATATTCGGTGTTCATTTTTACAGGTTTTTGTTTTCCGCGTGCCCGCCTTTTCTGTGGCACTTCTAACTCAAAAATGTATTGTATCCCGCAGAAGGGATAACTCCAGTCTCTTTATATATATGTATAAGTCTTAACGAGCGTATTGGTGTTGTTTAATTTACCGTGTGCGATTTTTGGTCTAAAAAGAATACAGTTTTGATCGTTGTTGTGGGGTAATAGGGGGTTTTGCTTCTTCATGTCGCGGGAGAAACTAAAAGAATGATTTGATTTATTTTCCAATGAAAATGCAACAAAATTAAAATAATTGAAGCATAATTTACCATGACGTCATTGGAAAGAACAGGAAGCGTGATTAATTATTTGTGCTCCGCACCGCCCCTCCCTCTCGCCATTTCTCTGTATTATTTAATAAACGATAGAGTATGGGGGAAAATAAAAGGATGATTTAAGTTATTTTCGAATGAAAAGTCCGTATTATAATAATTATCGAGTCCTCCTGTTGTCAAGAATGTCTTTAATTAGAAATTTTGAACGATACCTTTTATTAGAAGATGGTATTTAATAAAAAATATTTTTGCAATCCCCTGATCTCCGAACTCTCATTGTTCAGTATCATAACAATGATCGAGTGTACCCCATCGTGAGGGATAAATTAATACGAGAATGATCAAATAAGGAGTATTTACACAAACAATTGTCAACCTTCTGATTCACAAACGAGAGAAATGTTTGTTTCCTTGTGTTCGCTAATCAAAAGGAGTGATGTGCGCAGACCCGAAGGAGTGATGTAAGGTGTCCTTCTGATCGCGAACAAGTGTGTAAATTAACCTCGATTGGGTAACACTTTTTGTTTTTGTTTTTTTTTTTTTTTTTTTGGAATAGGATATTTTATCATGGGGAGTTCTACCTAACTATTTTTATATGGTTTAACTCGCGTCAAGATTCACGATTTTGATGAATAAAAAAGAAAGAAAACAGCCGAGGTTTGATTAGGATATCGAGATTATTCTTATCTCGTTGTTTTTGCAGTAAGCGTTCAGAAGTGGGCAATTTCCCCTGGCTCTACAGTCGGGTTATCTCACTAAGATGTTGCGAATGTACGTAGGTTAAACGCTTGCGAAAAAAACAAAAAACCCAATATATCGATGGATCGAATATGTAGGTGGCTTTATATATATTATGAATGACATTTTTTTAAGACGGCATCCCGGAGTGCGGATCGAGTGCCATCTGATTCAGAGTTAGAGAGGGCAACAAGAACAAGATACCAAAAAAAAGAAAAACAGAAACTGAAATCAGATAGAAGACCTAAATGCCTTCAAAATGTTGCCACAATCAAAATGTTTTGAAGGCATGGAAGACATGTCAGTCGATGAATGCATCGATGACACGTTCTTGTCTAAACTATGCCTGACACAGGGTAGGTTCCCACGTAAAAAGCTCACGAATGAATGATACGGGGCCAACTTTTCTCAACGTACACCATTTAAATCACTGACCAAACATGGATCACAACACTAATATTATAATCCATGGAACTGTCGAGGTATCAGAGCAAATTTCAATGAAATGGGCCTACTAAGCCAAAAATATAACCTTGCTGATTATTGCCTGTTGGGAACTCTTTTAAAGAAACCTGCTATCCAAGATCATTCAGTTTTAGGCATTGTACTTCAAAAACGACATTATTCATAGTCCCGTTTCTTTACAAACAAATTTACAGGCTGTAGTGATACGCTTACCTTCTGACAAGACAGTTACTGTATGTTCGTTTACATTCCACCAAATAAGACCCTTCGACTGAATGACCTTGAGCAACTTGTTCACCAACTTCCAACTCTATAGATTTTGTTGGACGATTTTAATGCACAGAGCCCTCTTTAGGGTGACTCCTGCAGGGAAGAAGACCTCAAAGGTAAACCAGTAGAAGAGGGTATTTTAAAATATGTTTTGTACTTGTCCAATGATGGGTCAGACACTTATTTGCATCCCGCTTCTGGTTCTTAAACGTCATTTGATCTTACAATTGCACATCCTTCAGTCTTCCCTAATTTTTCTTAGAAGGTTGAAGATTACTTGTGCGGGAGGGACCACTTCCGATTGTGTTGGAAAGTGTGATTCCGGCAGCCGATGAGAGGGTACCCCAGTGGAACATAAAAAATGCAAATTGGGAGACTTTCTCAACGCTTTGTTCCCTTCGGCTCTCCCAGAAAGTGCTGGCCAACTAGAACATTTTACTGAGTATTTCTTTGCATCGCACACACAGCCATTCTAAAACCTCGACAACTGCAAAACGTTTCATCAAATTATGGTTTGATGATTCTTGTAAACAGGCTTTAAACGATTGAAAGAAAACTGAACGGGTGTTTAACAAGTCGCCAACTACAAACCGAGCAAAAACAAGACGACTTATAAAACAAAAAATGAAATGTTATTCGGAAACTTATGTTTATAAACTTAACCAATACACAACTATCAACAATATGTCGAAAATGATTAACCCTTTACCCAACGTAGACGATATCAAAATTTATTATTTTAAATATCATTCTTTTAATTTTTTCAAAAAATTTCAAGAAAACCATATCATGTGACCCCTCATTGGAACGAGCTCAATGAGCTCGTTCCAATGAGGGGTCACATGATTTGGTTTTGTTGAAATTTTTTGAAAAAATTATTTTTTTCAACTGCTCAATTTGCATATTACGCGGGCGGATGCGGGCGATTTGTTAGGTAAAGGGTTAAAAGATTAAAAACATTAAAGAAAAAAGAAACAAAATCAACTGTACAACACCTAGAAGATAACAACACATCAATTACATCAAAGAGAGAACTATCAAGCAAATTAGCCTAAACATTTTGTAAGAATTCGTCCTCTACAAACTGTCACCCAGGATTCGTTAAAATAGAGAAAAAAAACAGAAAAAAACAAAAGATCAAATTTACATCTAACAAATTACAGGATTACTATGACCCTTTGTCTGTAGAAGAGTTACGTAAGTATTTGCATAGAGCAAAACATACCGCCACTGGACCCAATGAAATACATTATCAAATTTAAAAAAAACTGCCACAATCATCACTTCAACTGTTATTATAAATTTTCAATGAATTATGAATGACTGGGTACTTTCCACCTTCTTGGCGAAAAGCAACAACAATTCCCATTCCAAAGCCTGATATAGTTCACTGCAACCCAAGCAATTACAGACCTATCTCACAAATAAGTTGGCTGTGTAAAACCATGGGAAGTATGATCAATGATCGGCTTGTCTGGTTTCTGAATTCGAACAATCTAGTTGCGAATGTTCAGTGCGGTTTCACAGGCCAGAGAAGTACTGTGGATCATTTGGTTAGACTTGAAACGTTTATAAGGCATGTCTTTGAAAGGAAAGAAGATGTAGGTGCCATCTTCTGTGACCTGGAAAAGGCATATGATATAACGGTGAAGTATGCGATTTTAAAAGATTTTTTTAAAATGTGGTTGAGAGGACGTACGCCTCTTTTTATTGAAAACTTCTTAAAAGATCACCAACTTCAGGTTCGTGTCGGGTCTGCATTATCCAATCCACACGAGCGAGAGTTGGGAGTTCCTCGTGGTAGTATTTTATCAGTGACCCCTTTTTCTGTTAAGATAGGTCACCATCGACACAACTGAGAATATGATTGATTCTTCATCGTGTGTTAGTGATTTTTTATTTTTATTTGCTATAGCAGCGACAATATGAATGTAATCGAGTGCAAACTACAGCTGTGTTTAAACAGAATTCAGAAATGAACTGCAAAAAAATTGATTTAAATTTCACAAGTCTGAAACAATTTTTTTTTATGCAAGCTCCGGAAGCACCACCTTGACACGGAATTAAAATTAGTTGTGAGTCCATTAAAGTTGTAAAAGAAGTGGAATGTTTGGGTGTATTGTTTGACAACAGAATTTCACTTCACACATAAAAACAACTCAAGTTTAAGTGTATAAGAGCACTGAAGGTAGCTGGTAGCGCTGATTAGAATGCTGTCTAAAAAACGTTATTCTATCTGCAGAGATCAATTGTATCACCAACAAGTGTGACAACTCTTAATGGAATGACGATAATATACAAGTTTCAAACAAAACGACATTCTCGCCACACGCTATGTTTCACTGGTCAGTCGCATAAAACTTGATGCTAAAAACAAGTTATTATCAATCATACACTACCTTCACCCAACGTAAACCATTCTGTTATATTCACCTACCTGTTATTGGTCCTAACCCATCACACTGCAAATCACTGTGCCATTTCAGATATCTGACAAATATCGTCACAACTTGTTAGATCCAAATTAGATTATTATTATGTGTTTTATGGTTCTGCGAGAGAGTCCTGACTAAAACCAGTTGATGCAATTCATAATAGTGGCATTAAAATTAGCCTGGGTGAGTTTAGTACATCACAATAGATTTAATGCTTGTTGAAGCAGGGGAGCCTTCTATTGAGAAGCGCAGAATTAAACTGTCACTACAATATGTTACTAAACTGTTGTCTAATCCAGTAAATCTTGCTTATAATTGTGTCTCAGAACCTCAAAATGTCGATGTTTTTGATAGACGCCAGAAACATATTCCTCCATTGGATATTAGAATCAAACCCCATATGAAGTTCACCACACTTGAATCTGATGTGATCAAAGAGAACCGTGAGCCACATATTCCTCCTTGGCACCTAAGAAAACCTACCCGCCCTACTGTTATTTTGGACCTTGCTTCTTCCAAAAAGTCCAAGACAAATTCTTTGCAATTCCAACAAAAATATGCCAAAATTAAATCAAAGTATAATTCATATAAAATGATCTGTACGGGTGGATCTAAAGATGGCGACAAAGTATCAACAGCCGTTGTAACTGGTGATCAGATCATCGCAATCCGAATACCTAATAGCACTTGCTTCCTACTCTCGTTTCTCTTTGCTATCTTTACTCAACTCGCAGTTGAATAACCCTCTCATTTTGGAACTTCGTGAGAAGTTAAATACTCTTATGTCTCGCCAATATGATATCGTATTTTTCTGCTCACCTGTACTTGTTGGCATCTCCAGCATAACAGGAGCAGGCAGAGTAACAAAAATGCTTTAAACATTTCTATCACCGATTTCAAGATTCCATTCGGTGATTACAAGCCACATATCCGTAAATACATCACATCTGTGTGGCAGGCGGACTGAAGTCGTGCAACAAATAACAAGCGCCATCTCTTCCGGCCGAATATTTTCTCATTATTCGTCTAGTAACCTTTGTAGAAAATATCACGTAATTCTGATAGGATGTCATATTGGTAACACAAGACTTACACATTCCTTTTGTTACGGGGCGATATGCGACAACAGTGTGTTCCTTATCAGCAGGTGATGTTAGTATAGCACATCCTTTTACATTGCACTGATTTTAATCATGTCAGAGGACAGTATATCACAGTAGGATCTCTAAAAGATCTATTTTATACCATGATTACCTATTCTACTATATATGAAAAGCCTATGACATAAATTTTAGCTTTATACACCAACCGTGGTGAACACGCCAGCAATGGTATTTCAGTAGTTAAAATTTACACCTACAATGGCACTACATCCAAGTTGACCTTTGGTAACGTCGACCTGAATGCGAGTTTGTCTAAATTTATCGCACGTCGCCTCGCGAAGAGTGAAATGAAAGTGGCAAATATTTATTACGTTTTTAAATGAGTTTACCCCATAAAACTCCAAAACTTAACAAACATGCATTGTCTTATGTTAATAAAGCATCCATAACTCGAAATAGTATGTTATTATGTTATTAAAATGAAAAAGGTCCTATTTCTTTTTCTATTTCGTTTCGGTGATAAAACTGACAGCGGAAGTACCGCTCACCGATCCTCATGTAAACAAAAACAAATTTGCACGTATGTTCGGCTGCTGCTCAGTAAAATCGAGAAAAAATAATAGCGACTCTTAATAATCTGACGATCATGGTATAAATAAAATATACCCAAAGTACCTTTGTGTATCAAATGTTCACCACTCGTGGTGAAGTGGTGTTAACCGCACGCCAAAGGCTCGCGGTTAACACTACTTCACCACTCGTGGTGAACATTTGGTACAACAAGCTACTATGGGTATATTCTATATTTTTATAATAACACTGACGCTGATAAACAGGCCTTACAGTGGGAAAATCTCGATGTTCTTATCAGCTAGCCGCACACATTTCCAGTTGGGCAGCCTTCTTGTTCTCTTGATGTGTAATAAATTTGTAAAATGATTATTTTTTTAAACTTGATAGTTCAAGTCTCAAGTCAACTGGTTGATTTATAAGTTACTCACTTCTCTTGTCTCAGTACTCATACTCATTACTGTTCAAATCACTCTTGTCTTTGATATTTCGTTTGTAATTATTTCCTATTTTTATTCATTCATTTTACGTTATATTTGACATGTTCTACTTTCCACTGTTTTCTCGCCACGATAGAGCCTTAACTTCTGTTGTGGTGTCATGCTTCAATAAATAAATACAACGTGAAAGATATGAAATCTAGTCAATGTGTCATTACTTTCAATACAGGCAGATTGGAATCGCCGCGATTTTCGTTACAGGTGGTAATTTCAGGACGAAACCGTTGATGGCTTCAGGGTAGAAATAGTAAAACATCTTCGCACAAATGAACGGTTGCTATAGACGAAATAGGTAAATCATGTCCTTAGTAATTTACACCGAAAAGCGGGCTTAGCCATTAAACATGTAAGCGTGTATCAAGGATTCTTTACACAGCTGAGGCTAGATTAGTTGGTTTACTGCCATTCGTCATGAGGAACACAAATTTATCTGTTGAATCACAACTTTGAAAATTGCTGTTTGTAAGTGATGCCCGTTCGTACAGACTGTCCCAAATGTCACTGCGTCCCTGTCAGTTTCAACTTCGCTTTGCAACACACCGTCTCCGAAGGCAACCAGTGTTTTGCGACGATTTCTCTGGTGGACGTATTTAACTGGTAGAGTGCTGAATTATTTTTGGTCATCAAAATTTGTTCACATATGTTTGCCTTGTTACAATTTATGGGAGAGTGCCAATAGGCACTCTCCCATAAATTTTAACAAGTCAAATACTAACAGACTAAATAATTTCACTTCAAAGGTGGTATGATAACATCCTCAAAATATGAAGCCTTTAAGTGCTGGTATTGACACTTCAGAGTAAAGCCCAAATATGGGCTTCCAGCACTCTACCAGTTAATGTACGATTAACATTGGCGATAGGTTTTAAATTGCCGACAGGTAGGTAATTTATTTCCACCTTCGTCATTTGAAATATTGTAATAATTTATAGAAAACATATTTTCAGCAAATCTCCGATCTCCAATGGTTGCTCACTCTCTGTTGCATTGTCCTATTCTTTAGCATAATTAATACAAGCAAAATGTTACAGATAGGTGTAACCCTTCAACTAACGAATTACCAATAATACACCCATGGAGAGGTGGTTTTTTACCCAAGCACTAATGCACTGTCATTTTAAACGCGGACAGGGAACGAACACAGCGGCACCACCCTAGTCGAGATGCTATCGACATTTTCTGTCCCTTTTTGCTACTCACAGAGCCGTAGATATATGTTCGACATTTATTTTATTTTTTTTTCCTACAGGCCACTAGGACTTCATAAAACACCGAATGCTTTATTATCTGCATCGATACGTGACATGTGACTTTGCTACAAAAAAGACCATACATTCTCAAAACACAAACACAGCCTTACTTGTCCTGGGTGCTTTGTGGTATGTACCAGTACATTTATCGGAGTCCTCCTGTCATAACGCTTTCTTTCTCGACAACACATTTTAGTAGGCAGCCATGTTTTGCCTTCTAGTTTGGTCTTTACATAATCATCTCTGTGGAAATCACAACATTAAGATGGAAAACACTTGTAACTCTCTCTATAAAACTACACACTCTTCTCTAGTCTCACTATGTCATCTATGGATGGTAACGAGATACTTAGGTATGTAGAATCTGTGTCAGTTTCAGTATATTACAAATTTCAGTGGTTGACAAAGGTATCGATGCATAATATAATGGACGCATCCGACGTTTTTCACACTGGTACACAAACAATAACTTGATAGTGTTCTTATTGAGTTCAACTTCATACAGGGATTCATCTAATATAAGTTATCTCCCCCTACATGTATAGTACATGGAGATTTAATACCTGGATGTCGGTTTTTAAATACCCAGCAGCAGGCGAGGTGTTTAAATGAGACATCCAGGTATTAAATCTCTATATACCATACACGTTGGCGGAGATAACGTTTTTGTCCCGTTTGAAACACAATACAACCTAGTAGAAATAAATTTGTGGACGCATTTCTCAGCTCCACAATTATGTGGACCACATTCGTGATAATAGTTTTGTTTTTTATAATCGCAGAAGACAACAGATAGCGTTACATTCCTTGGATCGTTAAGGAAACGAGTAAACAGTATTTTGTTGACATATCGTCTCCTGAGTTCCAATGTGTTCTATGTGCCTACTGGCACATAGCACACATTGGTACTCAGGCGACGAATTATTTACTCTTATTTTATTTTTATGATTGTATTGTCGGAAATCTGATGATATTTGTGACTATTTTCGGGTTTCTTTGGTCCGATTTTGTAATGAGGCGAGCGGAAGCGAAAAACTTTCATTGAAACCATACACCCCCGATGTATCGCGTGTGCTTATACCCTGCATGTTGCACGCTCTCATATAACTTGGATGTTGGGCGCACCCTTTGCCCTGGCTATTTGTCCAAGGCATTCTGACAAATCCAAAGACAGAATTTATCGGGATATAGGGACAATGGATTTAGGCTCTGAAGGACATGTCATTTACAGCCTGGTGACTTCTTCATCATTGCAGTAGCACACACGTCAAAGCTTCTCTTTGTCGGTAATGGCTTCACCACATCCAGAATTTCCCAACAGCTTCAGGGTGTCAGCAACAATCCACCTGTCTGGGTCAACATTATTATTTTGTCTTTTAGCCACTTCACTTCCAACCTTCTCAAAACATCTCGTTTTGTATTGGATAACCTGATAGACGTGGTCGACTTGAATACCATGCTCGAGGTACCACTGCAGGAATGGGGTTGCAAACTACATTTCTGTGGGATTTAGTCTGGAGGATCTTCTGCTATTCCAGTCGGTGGTCTTTCAGCTAATTCACGAAGAAGGTAACATTGGTAACTCTCTCCACTAGCCATTTGGAGTTGGTTCGTTTCACCCTGGCTCATTTCAGGAAATCTTCTTCCATGACATCATCTAGGAAGTTTTCAATGTCTTCTTGGCAGTATACGAGTAGTTGTGGAACATCAAGTACCTGAGCGTTTTTTTGTGATGTATGTTAACGCTTCAGTTCATCACAGATCAATAAAACAGCCCTATAGCACTACATGCTACTCTTATAAGGAGGATTCTCCTGAAAACCTTAGCAGTAAAATATTTCCATGTTTGAGTTAAGGGAATAGGCCGAAATATTGGAAACTCCAAGTCACTATAAATAGTTGTCGGGATGTTTGTGGTAATTCTCCGAAATATCCGATAATTTGGGGAAAATCCGAACCAGCAAAAGTACTCCAGTTTAACAGAACACACAATATAGCACTACACGCTGTTGTTATAAAAAGAATTCAGGAAGAATCCAAATCTGTTTCGGAGATTTTGTGTTGTTTTGGATGATTTGGGAAAATTATCGGGTCTATTTGGGTAATTAGATTTACTCCCATTGAATCGAACACACCGTCTGAACATATATCTTCGTGCTATTAGAGGGTCGGTAACACGTGTCACCCACCAACACGTGCTGCGCATGCGCACTGACACCACATATCACTTTGGTAATAGCATTACAGCATGGCCGCTCACGCGAGCTACCATAACAACCCAACATGGCGCCACTGTATCACGTGACATACTGTCCGTTCCGGGGTCCCCCACAGGGTTCAACGAAAAAGCAATGAAAGGTGCGAGACGTTCTACTCATGGTCCTTGTTACGGTTAACCTTACAAGGAAAGTATATAGGGGACATAACCAGCAGAAGTTTGAACAGTATTCTCAAACAAACTACTATTTTTTGTAACAACGAATACGAGTCGATTATTAAATAATAAATACAGTTTTGAGCCGCGAATCCGCAACAATTATGCGCTATCGTGCTTTACAATGCCCTGTTAGTATACAGCAAATGTGTTATATGGAACACGGGGAGAATACACTACCAACGCACACCGAAAACTCGGATGAAGACAGTGGGGTTGAAAAAACTGCTGACACAACGTCTCATTTTTTGGTATTGCCATTTTTCGGACCCAACCACCCTTACCTGAAATTTTTTTCCGACACATTCTTGCCTCCACCCCCCCCCCCCCCCACATCCAAAGTTTATGTTTTGCAGGTAGGTAAACGGAATCTGGATGGCTTTGCAAGTCAATACAATAATATGTAATGTGATGTACATGATCAATACCATCAATGCATGTTCAATACCTGTTACCAGATATAACTCAAACAATTAACGGGGAAGTGAAGAAACTCTGTGTCCTGTGTGGTCAGGAAATTCTTTTAGCACTCTACCAGTTAAAGTTGACACCAGATGTGACAATAGCAGTAACAAATATATGAATAATGATATTTCTGTTATGATGTTGGATCAGGTTGAGTGATATTTTATCAACAGCAAGTTGGTGCGACGACATACCGCAGATTTTATTGTTTCCTTTTCTTTTCTTTTATTTTCATGCTAATCAATAAACAATCAAAGTTTTATTTATTTCTTTATGATTACAAAAGACTGAAGGCATATAACCGTCTTTATGAAAGATTTTCTATGCTGGATTCTGTGGTGGAATTCACAATGGTGAACTTGGGTTGCTGCCACAACTCTCAAGTTAGCTCAAGACAGTTCGTCGCATGAGTGCTATAATGTCCTATGTCCCCTGTGGGACATAGGACATTCTAGTACTCAGGCGACGAGTTAGGGTACGCGTGGGGGTAACAATTGTAACCCCACAACAGCATACAAAGGGAATATCCAGGATATCTTCATTTTTCTACAATCTCTGTGTACTACATGAGTTTGAATGTGGAAACTTGTTTCATAAATTAAATTATGAAAACCCATGTACTGCTTTCAAGGTAGACACAGTTTGGAAAATAATGCATGAGGTCAATTCCATGCAAGGGTTTCACTTTTTGAAAAAAAATTTCTTCATCATACCTAGTTTTAACACAAATCATTTGGAAGCTGAATGGTGCAAGTTTATAACACTTTTTAAATTTTGTGCTTAACTTATTTCAGTCTGAAGTTACAGTCATCGACATTTTCATGTTTTTTTCTGTATATAAGGCACAAAATTCAAACTAGGTTCCACCCATGGTTACTTAATTACAATAAGCTGTTTCAGACAAGTATTTGTTCCTTCCTAAACAAATTATTTCTGGTACATCTATTTCTATGGTTATATACAAAGCAGTGAAAGAATTTGACGTAAAAATAGCATTGACAATTCCTGCCCGAGCAATGTCCCGTCCGTCACAATTTAATCACATTCAGTTTTTGCACAGCTTTATATTGTAAACTCTCCATACATCTTTCATTTTGTTATCTTCACTATTGTTTCTCAATGTAGGATCAAAAGAAAAATAGATAATATCCTGAGCCCTTCACATCTTTAAGCACAATGCAGATTTGTCCCGTCCGTCACAAAATGAAAAGCAGTGAAATTAAATGAGAAAATATTTTTTAAATCCACAATATTCTTTTTGATATCAACTGCCTGCACTCTGATGTTGAAAATATTTGACATTTCTGATTTGTCATTCATAATTATCTACCCTGTCTTCTCAGAAATTCAGCAATTTAGATTTTAGTTGACAGCACAAATTTTATGGAGCTCAGTCAACCAAAATTCAAACTGCTAAAGTTCCGATACCACAAGGGGCAATAGCAATGAATAGCAAATCTGGGGCATTGATAATCAAAATGCATGCGGTTAAACATCAAATTGCCCTTATCCAATAAAGAAAGTGCCTAAAAGCCTTCATTTTAATTTTGTGCAGTATGCTTTTGAAAACCATGGTTAAGTTCTTCAGATCCACCAGTAAGGATCACATGCTGTAAACAATGTTTCTAAGGGCGTCAGATTCTGATTTGTTTAAACTGAGAAACAAGCATGCTTATTTGGGCTCTCTCTGAGAGCTTGCATTTCAACTTTGTGCAATACATGTATGCCCGATATGCTTTAAAAATCTTCTTCAAATCAACCAGTCAGTCATTTAATATTTGGTGTGCAACAACTTTCAGATTCTAGTTTTTCAATTGAGATCCTGATTAATTTTTTCAGCAACTTTCGATTGAGATACAATCAGCCTTATTCCTTTCCAAATGTCTCTCAAAGGAAGGTGAAAACTTGGTTTTCCCTATCATAAGATAAAAACTGCAAACATTTTGACACAAAAAGGACAGTCAAAGAACACTGGGTGATCCACGAAGGTACAAGGGACTGGTGCTCCGGAGCACACTCTTGAAACACCTATGAATATGCTACTGTTTTATTATCAAATCTAGTTGGAAAAAATTGCTGAAAGTAAAAGATTAGCACTCATTTTTATTTCAAAATTCATTTGCAATAAATAGTGAAGTGTGAAAATGTAACTGTCTTATAGCTATGTGGAGATCATATAATACTCAACATACCGAAACAGTTACTCTAGTTTTTTAATGATGTTAATACTCTCCCATAACTTTATTTAAAAAACATCTAAATTAATTAAAAACACAAGGAAACAACAACAGGTCATTTTTATGAAACATTTAGTGTCATAAAGATGTTTTTTTAGATAACGTCCCGTCCGTCACGATTCCATGTCCCGTCTGTCACACTACTTTAACTCAGTTAACCAAAATATGGTTCGAGCAAATGCAATAAAAATAAGGGTAATACAGCAAGACATATCTTGCTTAAAAGCACATAAAACATCTTTACTGTATCAGGCTTCATGAGATAGAATTGTTCAAACATCCAAAGGTACCCTCAAAAAGTACATTTATCCTGTCCCGTCCGTCACGCTGTGTTCGATTGATCAGCACAAAAATATTCCCTGTTTCAGTAAGTTTAACTTAGTATTTCCTCATTCTAGCAGTTGTAATCTTTGAGAAATGGCAGGATACTTAAGCTGTTCCACTGACATATTAGAAATATGTTAATGTTAAAATTTATTTTTTTATCTTTTGTCCCGTCCGTCACGATGGAATTGACCATGTATTGTTTTTTCCATTCTCCACATGACACCCACCCCTGTCTCAACATGAGTTCCAGTGACAATCATCAAAGTTTCCTGTCACTGGATGCACATATACTTCTCAGAATGCCTTATGCTTGGTGTGCAAATAGATGCAATGCATGGTGAACCTGTTTTGGGACAAAAATACACTCTAAAAATGGATAATGAAAAAATTTGCATCATCTGGAGAAAACTCGTTTTTGACACCTGGGTACTCACTCACCCCTCACACGTTGTCTCACATACTTTTTTCTGCCCCCCCCCCCCGGTGAAGCGGTTTTTAGTGCCTAGTTGGTGCTTTTCAGTGTCTGTTTTACCTTCAGGTGGTCTGGCAACCTATTCCCAAGAAGAGGAACACGTTCCTATAGAATGTGGGCAGGTAATTTTCTAAGGATAAGAGCTGGAATGTTTTGATTTTTCAGATTCGATTTCGGGACAAAAAAACAGTTTCGGTTCAGTTTTTCTGTGTGTTAACCTTTTACCTAACATGAAAAGCAGACGACACTTGCAAACAAAATTCTTGAATAACTAATTGTTTTTCATTTTTTGTCTCAAAACATAGGTTATGACCCCCCCCCCCCCCCTCGCCTCCCCATGGAACGACCTCGCCGAGCTCGTTCCAAAGAGGGGTCATATCGTATGTTTTTGAGACAAAAAATGAAAACAATAATGAAAATTAATTGCCGATTTTTGTGAATAGCGCTGGCCGGTTTTGGTCGTTACGTTGGGTAAAGGGTTAAGAAGATATAGTAAATAACTATTCAGGCTCCTTAACTTGGAAAAAAAACGCAATAGTTTGTTCGGTAAAACTCACTACAAAAAAAACTGTCTGAAGGTATCTCCATTGGTTACAGCCTAACTTTCGTTTGATCGTTCTTAGGGGGCGCGATGGGAGCGCGGTAGCTCAGTAGGTAGAGGTGCAGGCTGCAAGCCGAGAGATCCTCGGTTCGAATCCCACCTGCGGCAACCGCGTTGTGTCCTTGGGCAAGACAATTCATCTCCATTGCCTGCGTAGGGGCACGGTGGCGTTGTGTACTAAGGCGTACTGCACGTCAATGGTGCACTTGTCTTCAACCAATGCTAACCCTGCTTGTGTGGAGTTCGTATGTTGGGGAGCTGACAGTTGCTCGCCGTTGCTCGGTGGTTCTCTCCGGGTACTCCGGCTTCCTCCACCCGTAAAACTGTCGCGGTCATGATTAGCCATTGTGCATAAATATGTGACCTTAAACACCAATAAATAAATAAATAAATAAATAAATAAATAAATAAATAAATAAATAAATAGGGGGCGCGATGGCGTCGCGGTAACCGGTTCTCGTCAGGTCAGCGAAGTTAAGCAACGTCGAACCCGGTTAGTCCTCGGATGGGTAACCGTCTGAGCGATCGATTCGGACTCCCCTGTTGTGTCTTTGGGCAAGGCACTTAACCCCGATGTCCACATGGGGGCACGATGACGCCGTGTACTAAGGCGTACTGCACGTCGATGGTGAACATGTCTTTAACCAATCTAACCCTGCCTGTGCCGCAGTGCGGAGTTACGATGTTGCGGAGCTGGCAGCTGCTCGTCGTTGCTCGGTGGTTCTCTCCGGGTCCTCCGGCTTCCTCCACCCTCAAAACTGTCATGATTAGCCATTGTGCATAAGTATGTGACCTTGAACAATAATAAATAATAATAAAAATAATATGATCGTTCTTAGGAGTTGTGGGAGATCAGTTACTGAGCGCACTGTGTCAGAAGAAAACATAAACTTGGGTATTTATATAGAGGATCTCAAACGAGTGAAGTTTGGATATAAGATTTTTTGAAACGAGTTTGATGAATTTGATTCACAACGAGCCTTTAGGCGAGTTGTGAATCGAATTCATCAAAAGAGTTTCAAAAAATGTTATATCCAAACATCACGAGTTAACGATTCTGTATATCACATGAATTTTCGAATGTTTTTTACACTTTTTATTTTAATTCATTGCCGCTAAATTCTCCCAAAACAACCGACAATCAGTTCGTTGGCTCAGACGCTTCACACCATGACGTTATGAACGCGCTTTACTTGCACCTGTTGTCGTAATTGACGTCATGTGAACTACGCACAAGAATACAATGTTGCTGCTGCTGCTGCTGCTGCTGCTGCTGCTGCTATGGGACCACGCGCCGATTAGACACTAGTTGATAATCAGGAAATAAGACACGGGTTGTTACGTCGAAATTAACGACGTTTCATGTGATATATTGTATTTATTTGTGTTTAAGATCACATACTCACATACGTGACAGTTTTACGGGTGGAGGAAGCCGGAGTACCCGGAGAGAACTCAAGAGCATCGACGAGCAACTGTCAGCTCCTCAACATTCTAACTCTGTTCAAGCTCCGCTCAAGCGGGGTTACAACACTTGAAGACACGTGCACCATCGACGTGCAGTACGCCTCAGTACACGGCGCCATCATGTCCACATGTAAGCAACCAGGATAAAGTGTCTTGCCCAAGGACACAACGCGGGTCGTCCCGGACTGTGATCAAACTCGGAACCTCTAGCACAGACGTCCAACAGTCTACCACTGAGCCACCACGCTCCCATAAACTGGGGTACCGAATGAATAAAGTTCATCGTGTGTTCTCATGGTCTCATTTACTCCCAAGAGTCCATATGAACCACCACTCGAGTTCACTCGCAGTAAGATAGTTTGATACGTTTATGCACAAACGCTGCCCTATCGCCCCAGTCCTTTTCTGCTGGGTCATGCGGTTCGGTTTTCAGGTTTGCTGCAAAAATCGGAACCAAAGCGGAAAACAGAAAAAAAAACACAACAAAAAAAAACACTCCTCTCTACAAAAGTTTACAATTCATTGGCATAATTATGGTTAAACTACTAAAAGGCTCTTGACCAAAATTCTATGCAGATAATTTCAGTCGATTGGTTCAAACATTATTTTTGCTTATTTACCCGTTTTTCACCAAATTGTAGATTCGTTCCTCAGATGGAATCTCCAGTCAAAGTCTTGGGGTGTTTAGCTTTAATCGACTATCCACCTAATGCAATAAGTATACACTATATTCGGTTTGTACAATGTTTCGCCTTGTTCCTGATAAATTAATTTAAGGCCACTCAAAATTAACTAATTGATTCTCAGGCATTTTTTTTAAACGAATGAGGGAGGGCGGCTTTTATTTTTATTTTGTATTCCTAATGGAATGGTCGCTGATGCCTAAAATCCAGTTGTGAGAGCCTAAAATTAAATACCAGAGATTCCATGTTGATTTCACTAATATATTTATTTTGTAATAGTGATCGCACAACACTAAATCAATAAAGAACAATTAAAATGGAAGTCGAAAATAATAAGATGTTTTAACTGGTTGAGTGCTTGAAGCCACAATCACGCATTTCAAAAAAATGAGGGTACCAGAAGGGGGAGGCCACCAAAAATTTGCAAGACGTGACGTGGGGGTGGGTGGGGCTCTTGAGTGCGGCAAAAATGTGCATTTCCAACTTGTGCAATTTTTCAAAAATATATCAATATATCAGCTAATACATACCATAATTTGTGTTTGAAACCTTAAAGATGATGTTGTACATCACACTCTTAACATAAATACAACATCAGGAGGCTTTATATGTGAGAATATTGGGCTTAAACTGGGAAAATGTCACACGTTAGTAGGGGGTGGGTGTCTTGTTCGAAATGTAGAAAATGTGCAGACAATATTTTGGGAACAATTCAAATGAAAATTTGTTCCCGTATATGTACACCTGCTCTGGCCAAGCCTGATAATGAACAACTTGTCATTTGTAGATTGGGGCCTACAGCAGCCCACAGAGGTTTTAATTGGTGGTGCCAGTTTAACCCTTTACCTAACATGAAAAGCAGACGACACTTGCCAAAAAATGATTGAACAACTAACTTTTTTCATTTTTTGTCTCAAAAACATAGGTTATGACCCCTCATTGGAACGAGCTCGTTCCAATGAGGGGTCATAACCTATGTTTTTGAGAGAAAAAAAATAAAAAATAATAAAAATTAATTGGCGATTTTTGAGAATGGCGCTGGCCGGTTTTGTCCGTTACGTTGGGTAAAGGGTTAAGAACATTATGAAAACCCCCTAAAGACAGCTGTGTCTACTAAGTTTATAAGCTTATTTTGGATTTTAATGGGAGAGTGGGGGTGGGTGTCTGAGAACGGTAGTAGAAAATTTGCACGTAGTGGGTGGGTGGGTGTAAAAAGGAGCCGAATAAAAAATAGGACGTAACGTCTTGCAAATTTTTAGTGCCTCCCCCCCCCCCCCCCGCCCCTCCCCCCCCCCCCCCGCCCCTGGTACCAGTGTAAAAACCAACATTTTCCTTCCCCATGTTTCGTATTCAGTCAAACTAAAATAATAGTTTGTTTATTGTTTATACAATTTTTTTCTATTGCAAATTATTGGAGAGTGCCTGTTGGCACTCTCCAATAAATTGTAATAAAACAAATTTAGATGAACGAATTCAGACCACCAAAACTAATCTATTCCCAACCAGTTAAATATTTATTTGTATTCATATGAAAATTGTGTCGCATTTCGCGAAGAGAAAAACAATACTGTATCAATGTATACGACATATTGCATCGCAAATCCCGATGTGATACCGCTAAAATCGCAACTTACAGTAGTTTTATACATTTTGAATGTTGCCTCCGAAATAAATATGACACATGCGGGCCGAATGAACGAATGTGCCCTGCCTGAGAATCAAAAGATAAACTTTCTTTAGCCTAAACGCGCACGACGTGGATGGGCCTCACAACTTGTCAATTTCACACCCAATCTACGCCTACGATGAGTATTAGCTCGCAATCATTAAAAAATGTATTATCCACTGCAACAGGTTGTTATCAGAATACGACAGGTTTGGCTTTATTGAGAATTATTATTCATTGCAACAGATTTTTATCAGTATATCAGAGGTTTAGCATCAATGGACAAACATAAAAAAAGGATTAATCGTCTCTAATAAAAAACGGGAGCATTTTTGCAAAATTTCATTCTCTGCGAATACACGGGAGGGAACGCCATCAGAGAGAAATAAGCATGCGTAGTTTTTATTTCCTCATCTTCTTGGTTATTTCTGTTGTGACCTCAGATGACCCGGCTGAAAGCGAAGAAAATGAAGACGGAGCACCATCAACTTTAAGATTTGTCACTGCGGTGAGTACCCAGAATAATTCCTATAGTCGTTACAGTGCATAGGGCGTCAGTAACCACTGGCGTTTACGCGAAGTTAACTCTCTGCACACAGAAGAAAAATAAAAAATCCATGTAGCAATTGATTATCATAATGCAATAAGACATTTAACCAATTTAGAGTTCATTTAGGAACTTTCACGCCAGTTTCACTCAGAACATCTTTGTACCGAGGATACGCAGTATGTGGAGAGTGTATTATCAACAAATCACCTGCAGAGTGGAGATTCTATACATGCAATAATTGCAAATTTGTTGCAAAGCATAACAAGCACAGGCAAAGTTCCAGCCAGTGGATCTCAGGGTTAAACCCGGAGGTCCATAGGCTGAAACATTGCTTGTGATTTTTGTCCATACGTTCAGAATTTGAAAGTGATACTTTGGGTGATAACTACACTCTACGGGGGATTTAGTCACAATAGACTCTCCACGTACTGTACAATTGTTTGGTTGTTTGTTTGTTTCTTGATGTTCAAAATATAGTCATGGGTTTAATGACACTTTCAACAACCAGCGTCACCTCGTGTTGAAAACCTTTACTGGTGGAGGAAGCCGGACTCCCGGATGAGAATCGCCAAGCGGCAACGAGTAACTGTGAGGCTCTCAGGCGCGTAGCCAGGATATCAAAGTTGGGGGGGGGGAGAATAATGTCTAGGGGGTCTAGTTCAGCGATCTGAACGTAGTGGCTACCACCACCCCCCCCCCCCTCCTATATAGCTGGTAGCCGTTACGTTGAGACCGCTGAACTACTAGGGGGCATACAGAATAGGATGCGCAGCATCATCCGGGTCGCGTAGGTGCTGGTGGTGTGAGCACAAGAGGGGGGACATTCTCTCTCTCTCTCTCTCTCTCTCTCTCTCTCTCTCTCTATCTCTCTCTCTCTCTCTCTCTCTCTCTCTCTGGGGGAGGAAGGGAGGAGCCTCCCCCGGGAAATTCCCGACAAAACCCCTAAATTTTATTGACTTTGTGTCTGTCTGTGTCCATAATTTATAAGTTGTGAAAGGCATCAATAATTAAGCCACGTCACCTGGGGTGGGGGTATGGCTGAAATTTGGGGCATATACCCCCTCAGCCTCCTCCCCCAACCCCATGGCTACGCCACTGGAGACTCTACAGCTTAGTAACTTTGCACAAGCAGAGTTAGAAACGATGGATGGTTCATCATCGACGTATCGTACCCGAGAGTACATAGTAAGACAGAGCGTGCTCTTACGTACGCAATCGGGATTGATTCCCTTGCCCAGTGGTGTATCCAAGTGGGTGCCTATGTTGACCATGGCCCCCTAAAAATTACAGTGGCCCCTCAAAATTGGAAAATTAAAGCACCAAAGGGATCCAGATTCTCTCTCAGGGAATTGAATTTTCTCGGGGGAGCCCTTCGATCCCTCACCAATTGGAGAGGGTTACTGTAGGCCTGGGTTGGGGTGGGTATGGCCCTCCCATTGAAGGCGTTCAGGTTATTGACACTACGTCTGAGAATTGTACGATAAATCCATCAACACCATTATGTTTATGTGCAAAATGTTTTGTCCCTACATCCCGATAAATTATGTCTTTTGATTGGTCAGAATCCCTTGAACAAATAGCCATGGCAAAGGGTGCACCCAACATCCGAGGTATATGAGAGCGTGCAACATCCAGGCTATATGGGCACGCGAACCATCAGGGGTGAAAGCTTTTCGCTTCCACTGGTCTCGATATAAAAATCGAACCAAAAAACCTGAAAATAGTCACAAATATCAGACTTTCGACAATTGGATCATATTTTGCCGTTATAAATTAAATAGTCGAATAATGAATATGAAACAACTTGAGAAAAATCAAATAAGAGCAAATATCGTCCCCTGAGTACCCATGTGTTCTATGAGCCAATAGGCATATAGAACACATTGGAACTCTGGGGACGATATGTCAACAAAATACTGTACACTTGTTTCCAAAACGACCCAAGGGTTGTAAGTCTTTCTGTTGACTTCTGCGTTTATAAAAACAAAACAATTATTCACGAATTTGGTCCTAGTGATTGCGGAGCGCCTGCGGCTCGGTGTTTAAAAACCGACATCCGGGTATTAAATCTCCATATACCATACATGTTGGCGGGATAACTTTTTGTATCCGGGTGTCGCCCTTATTTCTAGGACTATATTTCGGTTCTACAGAAACTACAGTTCGTCTATCATACATTTTGTATATAAACATAGTGGTGAAAATATTTGTGTATCAAGAATTTTCCCACCAGTTGTGAGATAATTGCGTGATAAAGTGATACTGTACCAAGATCTTAATCATTGGTGTACATATTTAACAGGAGATAACATATCAATGCTGCCTCAAAACTGTACATAATACTCCCAGGTCACTTTCGTTTGGTATGTGCATGAATTTTCGATGGATTCTTGAAAACTTTTATTTGCCCACTTTGCCTTTAGAATACTAAATACCAGTATAGATTTGTTGACTGACAAATTTATACCCCAAGTAGTATTTGCGTTTTATCCGGTAGCCTCTGTCTGTCGGAACGGGGGAATCGTCAACGTAACACAAGAAGTATAATTTTTTTAATCGGAACTATTCAGTACGCATTTAATTTTTATACCACAATTGACTGACTGAAGTTAAAAAAAATGTAAGTATTATATTTCGTAGCACCAAAACTTGGGAAGGGATCTTGAGAATAAGCTCCAATTTTGTAAATTTTGTTGCATTATCTTTTCACTACAATGTTTTCTGAACTTCCCGATTTCTCAAGGATTTCATATATTTCCAATAATAAATGCAGGGTTGGTGAAAAAGGAAGAGGTTGACGCGAGAAATGAAATATTTGTGTTTACAATTAGAGTTCACCCAAAACAACTGTGTCGCTAGAGTACTCAACCATAGAAAAGTGCCTCTCCATCTCCCATCTTGGGATCTCTCCATCTGCCATCTTGCTACAAATACACAATTCTTAACAAACAAAAGTTTCGCGAACGTTTTAAATTTTCCCACGCCTCGCAAACGCTCATCTCTTTTTGAAGAAAAGTCTTTGATGCCTGTGTGTCTGTGGAATAATTTCAGGTCTCAGGTATCTGGGCTAGCCGGACGTGACAACCGTTATTTATTCCCCGTTCCTTATTCGACATTCGTTATCAACCGATTTTATCGGTTGATAACGAATGTCGAATAAGGAACTGGGAGCGTTTGTCACGCCCTGCTTGGCTGGATAGAAAGTACGCTATTACTAGCAAGAACGGGTCGATATCTAAGACTTGAATCCAGACAAAAATGTCCGGGCTGGTAAAATTATTTTGGAGGCGTCACCCCTCTAAACTACCTCCACAAAGCCCCTTGGTTTACATTTAACGAAATGCAGTGTTACAAGCCCTACATTTTTTTAGATATTGATCTGGCCTGAATGTCATTACGAGTTATAAAAAGCAAGACGTTGAGGAATTTCCGCCAAGGCAATAACCTTCAAATCCTCCAAAAAAGGCTTGAACCAAGGAAATAGTAAGGCAATGACACTTTACTTGCTCTTCTTATGTTTTAACTCAGAATTTGAATTACTTTCTGGGAAGAATCTCTCTATCTGAACTTCACTCACTATTCATGTTCTGCACTCTCACAAAAATGAATCTGCTGATGATGTGTGCTTTTTTCGCTGTGGTATGAATTAACATTTAAAAAATATTTGGTTATCATTATTGTTTTACTGGAGAGCTCATTGGTCAAATATTGAAAAGTGTCTCTCCATCCGCCATCCTGGGAGAAGGAGTTATTATAAATACACAATACTTAACCCTTTACCCAACGCAGACGATATCAAAATTTATTATTTTAAATATCATTTTTTTAAATTTTTCAAAAAATTTCAACAAAACCATACCATGTGACCCCTCATTGGAACGAGCTCGAGGAGCTCGTTCCAACGAGGAGTCACATGATATGGTTTTGTTGAAATTTGTTGAAAAATAATATTTTTTCAACTGCTGAATTTGCATATTACGCGGGCGGATGCGGGCGATTCGTTGGGTAAAGGGTTACCAAACACAATTTTCGCGAACGTTTTAAATTTTCCCACGCCTCCCAAATGCTGATCGCTTTTTGAAAATATACTTTGACGTCTGTGTGTCTGTGGCCTAAGTTCAAGTTTAATATATCTGGACCCCCATTGCCCATGTGGGGGCACGGTGACGTCGTGTACTAAGGCGTACTGCACGTCGATGGTGCACTTGTCTTCAACCAATGCTAATCCTGCTTGTGTGGAGTTAGTATGTTGGGGAGCTGACAGTTGCTCGCCGTTGCTCGGTGGTTCTCTCCGGGTACTCCGGCTTCCTCCACCCGTAAAACTGTCACGGTCATGGTTAGTCATTGTGCAGAAATATGTGACCTTAAACCCCAATAAATAAATAAATAATATATCTGGACTAGCCGGACGTTATTTCTTCCCAGTTCCTTATTCGACATTCCTTAATGATTGTCGAATAGGGAGCCGGGAAGAAATAACGCCCGGCTAGGCCAGATACATTAAACTTCAAATGTGTCTTTGGTAGGGTTGGGGATGATTATATGTATCACTGAACTAAATATTTGAATTAGAAATACCCGCGTTGAAATGTTGCACTCAGAAGTATTTATTTATTGGTGTTTAAGGTAACATGTTTCTGCACAATGGCTAACCATGGCCGTGACAGTTTTAAGGGTGGAGGAAGCCGGAGTACCCGGAGAGAACCACCGAGCAACTGCGAGCAACTGTCAGCTCCCCAGCATACCAACTCCACACAAGCAGGGTTACCATTGGTTGAAGACAGGTGCATCATCGACGTGCAGTACGCCTTAGTACACAGCGTCACCGTGCCCCCACGTGGGCAATGGGGGCACTCAGAAGTGATGCAATCTCTAAAAATAAACAGCCTTGGGAAAATAAATTGTTTCAATAAACTTTTGAAGCATTCTATTGACATCTTGCATCATTGATGAATATTCCAGGTAAAAAAGAGGGTGATTTGATGACTTTTGGACCTAAAAAATACAATTTACATTTGGTGTGTTTTTGTAGGAAATTCCCTGAAAAATGTGTGCACGTGACCGGTACTTACCTTGCTGTCAATATTACTCTCTTATTTGTTGCATGACCCCCTGTTTTGGGGTCAGAAAAAAAAGTTGTCTGAGGGATTATACTTGACAAAGATATTTGAATGCCAAAATTAAAGTGATGCGCCCATATTTGTATTTGCCTGAACGTTATAATAGTCGCCTATGGGAAAATATTTAGTTCCGTGATGCCTAAAGCCATAAATTTCTTCAAAAATTGAATTAATTGTTTTAATTCCTTGACCAATCTACCTGAGTTGCGCGCGCTTTTTTCGTGTTTGCTTTAGCTTATGTAAGACAGGATACCCTCTTTTATGCCTATATTTCCACGCGACAGCATATATTCGGTTCAATACATTTACTTCCTGGTGATATTTCGACAACACATCCTTGACCTCAGCCGGGCGCGTAGCCTGGTACAGTGGAGCCTACTTAATTGGGTATCTCTTAACTGAATAACCCTGTTAATTGAATCTAATTTCCCAACAGCTTACCTTATTAACCCTTTACCTAACGTAACGGCCAAAACCGGCCAGCGCTATTCTCAAAAATCGCCAATTAATTTTCATTATTTTTTTCATTTTTTGTCTCAAAAACATAGGTTATGACCCCTCGTTGGAACGAGCTCGTCGAGCTCGTTCCAACGAGGGTCATAACCTATGTTTTTGAGACAAAAAATGAAAAAAAATAGTTATTCAAGAATTATTTTTGCACGTGTCGCCTGCTTTTCATGTTAGGTAAAGGGTTAAGAGCGACACAAATATCTTTTGCTTGTGGGGGAGGGGGGGGGGGGTAGGAGAGTCAAAGCATTTTTATGACGCAGACATATCACGAAGATCGGAATCTTGAGTTTGGGAAGGTACAGAACAGAGAGTAGAGTCGCCGAGGATTGGTAGTAATCCACGCGTGACCAGAGATGTCCACGTATGCGTTTACCAAATAATAAAACTCATCAGCTGGAAAAGTCCAATTACTGAAGCACCATGTTGTACCCGGTGTTTCATTAATTAATTTTTTGGTGATTATTCCTGTAATTGGTGTGTGCATCTGTGGAAATATTTCCCCCTCCGTAGAAAGTGACCAGTCCAAGGCGGCCATACTATATAGGGTGATATCCCTCTCGCTTTGGTTTGATCAAGGTATTATTCAAATTTCTCCGGGAAAATTCTTTATAAATAAGCCAGAAATGGCGCATGGCGCTGTTAGAAATCATTATGGGGCTGGAAAGAACTCTAATTTTCACCAAACGTGGTATGTCACCTATAGTTTTTAGCTCACATCCAATGCAGAATTCAGAATGTTTAGGGGGTTGAGGATGGGGAAGGGTTCTCTCACTCCCACCATTAAGTCCTCGGCTACGGAAATATGTGCAATGCAGATAGTTTCAGTTTTGTTTTCCATTTTTACTCCGTTTGAAAACAAAACGGTCGTATTACATGTATGTAAATGGGTTGTCAATCCCTCGTCCATCGTCCCTCCGTCCGTTTTTTTTGTCCGGAGATTTTCTCGGCTGTTGGAGGGCCACTTCCTTCAAAACTTGCATGTTCACTACCATGGAAACACGAGAATGTGCGATTATGGTTCCGGGACTATTTTTGCCAGAGTTATGTCCCTTTTCGATTTAGAATAATTTGCCTCATGGGTCTGAATTTTGTACGAATAATTTTCTTGGAGCTTTGTGGGTCCATTCTTTCAAAGCGTGGTATACATGTTTACCACCATGGGATCCTGTGCAACTGTGATTACAGTTTAGGTCGGACTATACTTGCCAGAGTTATGCCCCTTTTCGACTTTTGAAATTTCACATTTTTGTCAACATTTCGGTTTTTGGACGACAACGTGAGTTATAATTTGTCGATTAGAACCAAACTTGGTTTGTTCCTCAGTCGTACTACAATACTAGTTTGATTAGAAATGGGATCCTGTACGATTTTATTGGTTGGACCATGGATTAAAACAGCAGTTATGTACAATTAGGAAAAGCTTAGCGGGCGTTTTATGCAACGCAAGGCGGTACCTTTGCTGTTCTTCTGTGATCAAATACTTCTTTCATTTCTTTTCCTACTGTTTAGTACAAACTGTGTTTAATATTGATTTACTTATTTAATGGGGGGGTTAAATAATACTTTTGGCAACCAGTGTCAGAACGTGTCGGGCGGTTTTACGGGTAGATAAAGCCGGAATACCGCTTGAGAAACACTTAACAGCGGCGAACAAGTGCCCGACGCCCCAACGTACCAGCTCCGTACAAGCAGAGTTAGCAGTAATTGAAGGCAAGAGTTCCATCGACGACGTTCAATACACAACACACCTCACACCACGGCCTCCGTGGCCTCGTCAAAACTATCGAGAGTGAGTTCCTTACACAAATACATAACGCAATTACGGCGGAAGTAGCATTGTGTCCTTCGATAAGGCACTTATCCTCGATTGCTCACATCCAGGGACGTGGCGACATGGGGGTGCCCCCCCCCCAATCTTGACCAAAATTTCCTGCAGTTGGAAATTCGGAGGGCAAGTCATGAATAGTTGGAAATTCCATCTATCTGGATTTTAGACCTTCGTTAGTGATGCTGATGTCTTCTTTACTTCCCAAAATTCCAACTCGGTTTCAAATCGGCCAAATTTCCAACTGTTACGATTTACAACTACAGTGTACGCAACATCGAGCTTCATAAGTATGCATGATGCCAATCGGTACGAGATTTCTATAGTCCGTTTACTTATCGTAATAAAAAATCCTCAAAATCCACTTCAAGAAAATCACATGATGTAAAATCGTTATCCTGAGTTAATTCCATCATTCACTGTTACAAAATGATGAAACATCGAAAATTGATCACTCCTGCATAAGATCTGATTTAATGTTAGGACACTGTGAATTGCTCAAAGTTCTCAGCATGAGCATTTGTTTAGTTCATATTCAGTTCCTAGAATAATACCAAATAATAATAACCTGATAATTTTATCAAAAATGTGTTGGCTTTTCAGATAGAAGAATCAATTTTATCCCCCCTTTCATGGCTTCATTTTCTAAAATTTTCTCGGTAGTGAATTTCCAACTAGGGGGAAGGGACCGGGAGGGGGTTTCCCCCTCCCGGTCCTTCCCCCTAGTTAGAAATCCACTACCCTACACCTCCCAATCGGAAACCTCTAGCCACGTCCCTGCTCACATCAGGACATGGTGGACCCGTCAGTTTGCAGTTCAATGCTCCAACCACTGATCCACCGTGTTCGGACTGTCTTTACCAGTGTTGGCAAATATATCATAACTCGGGCTGTGTGCACAGTCAAAAGTGGGAGGACGTGATCAGTTAATTGTCGTTTACTGAAGTGCATCGCTTTACCTCTTGCACATTGATGTTGATATTTCAACCAACAACTTGTCAACTATCCGGATGTTACAGAAATCTGATCCATTTGGTTTTGCTTTGTGCGTTTTACTCTCTGAAGTAACGTTATCTCGATGGCGCCATCACAGCTACCAGTAAAGACAATGAGAATGGCTTAATTAACATATTCACAAGAGCAGCACCTGGCATGATACCATCTGCAGCAATGCTTCAATTATAACATGTTTAGAAAAATTAATAAAAATGCTACATCAGTATTCTAATTTCCCCTGCCTCTAGTGACATATTGCTAGCAATCTTAACACTGCGTGGGCAGACAGAAAAAAAAACCATCTCATCACACGTGAACAGAAATCAGGACTCCCCTTCAATATTCCGATTTGTGTTACTGACGCTTTATTCCTTTCTTCCGACTGTATTTAAAACTGCGAAATACGATATTCGTAAATATTATTTGCCAGGGTTTTAATTCCGGAAATTGTGATGGCAAAGGCCTGAGCTTCAAGCAGCACTATGGCAATTTGGAATTTAGCCCTTTGATACTTTTGTACGTTTTAATGAAGTACGAAATCAAACAGCACGTTGATACTTTGTGGTCATTGGTTTTGTTATTATTTTTCGATTTTTTAAAGTTTTAACCTCAATTCCTATTTTCTCCCGAATAGTGCTCAGTGGCAACCGTTGAGCCAAATGGTATCGCAACTTAAAATACTTACATAATCCTACGGTCAAGACATCTTAACTGGTTGAGTGCTGGAAGCCACTATCAGGGTTTTCAAAAAATTAGGATACCAGAGCAAAAGCCAACACTTTCTTTACTTATATTTCATATTCAGTCAAGCACAAATAATACTTTGTTTATATAAATTTGTTTTACTACAAATTACTTGAGAGTGCCTACTTTGTTTGTAATAAAGCAAGTTTTGAATTACAAATTCAGACCACCAAAAATAACCTAGTCCTCAACCAGATAATCACTGAGGTGAAAAAATATCTTGTTATCTGTATTTTCCGACGTTTGATATCGCATTTTGAGAAAAGTTGAAGAATCTTAATTCCCAGTGACGTTTGAACGTCAGGATAATTAAAGTCTCAACGGGTTAATATGAGTTATCTCCGCCAACATGTATGGTATATGGAGGTTTAATACCTGGATGTCGGTTTTTGAACACCGATCAGCAGGCGAGGTGTTTAAATGAGGCATTCAGGTATTAAATCTCCATATACCATACATGTTGACGGATATAACGTTTTTGTCCCGTTTGAAACACAATACAAACATAGTGGAAATAAATTTGTGGACGGATTTCTCACTCCACAAACACTTGGACCAAATTCGTGATAATTATTTTGTTTTTATAATCGGAAAAGACAACAGATAGAGTTACATCCATTGGGTCGTTAAGGAAACGTGTAAACAGTATTTTGTTGACATATCGTCCCCTGAGTTCCAGTGTGTTCTATGTGCCTGCTGGCACATAGAACACATTGGTACTCAGGGGACGAATTATTTGCTCTTATTTTATTTTTATGATTGAATTGTCGGAAATCTGATGATACTTGTGAATATTTTTGGGTTCGATTTTTATTTCGAGGCGAGCAAAAGCGGAAAGCTTTCGTTTAAACCATATACCCCCGATGTTTCGCGTGCGCATATATCTTGGATGTTGCGCGCTCTCATATACCTTGGATGCTGGTTGCATCCTTTGCCATGACTATTTGTCCAAGGCATTCTGACCAATCAAAAGTCCGAATTTATCGGGATATAGGGTTAAATAACTATATAATGTTTGGCTGGGCTCGGATAACTCCGCCAAAGATTATATTATTTGTAAAATCTTTATCCAACGAAACGACCGCACCCGTCCGCGTAATTTACAAATTCAGCAGTTAAAAAAAAATTCCAGAAAAATTCCAACAAAACCACATCATGTGCCTCCTCAGTGGAGCGAGCTCAAGTTCGTTCCAACAAGGAGTAGCATGATATGGTTTTGCTACAATTTTTTGTTACAATGTTTTTGAAAAGTTTGAAAAAAAAGTAATACAGTAATTTTGATATCGCGTGCGATGGGTCAAGGGATTAACATTTTTTGTGTCAAATGGAGGACATTTTGCAAAAGGAAAGACAGCGTCAAAGTACACAGTGGGTGTTATTTATTAAGGTCTAACGACACATTAACAGCCAAGGTCATGTCGCATCGGTGACAGTTTTACGGGTGGGGAAACCGGAGTACCCGGAGAGAACCATCGAGTAACGACGAGCAGCTGGCAGCTCCCCAACATCGTGACTCCGCACTGCAGCACAGGCAGGGTTAGATTGGTTGAAGACATGCGCACCATCGACATGCAGCACGCCTTAGTACGCGGCGTCATCGGGCCCCCATGCGGACACTCGGGGTTAAGTGCCTTGCCCAAGGACACAACGAGGGAGTCCGAATCACAGTGGGTGTTAAAACAGTTGATGTGGCGCTACCTCCTGTCGTTTAAACATTAACAGCCGGAGTTAAAGCACGCATTTGAGTTGTCACCCCACAAGTATTTGTCAATTAAGATTTGCCATTATCGAATTGTATCCGTTAAGTGGAAAAAGAATTATATTTGCATATTTGTCGTCTTTCATAAGACATTCGACACTGTGTGGACAGATGGTCTCTGTTGGAAACTGTTGCTCCGAAATGTCAACAAATGTCAAGTTTTCAGAATATTAAAATTATGTATTATTAAGTCATGTATTACGATAAACAATCAGCATTCCAACTTATTTGCCTGTCACAGGGGTGTACGTCAGGTGGTGGTGGGGGGGGGGGGGGGGGGGGGGTATTCAACAATATACCAAATTCACATATTAGATTTGTACAGAGAGAGTGGTTGCTTTTTCCTTAATTAATTTCCTTACACATAAGGGACTTAGAAGATTTTCTACGTATTTGTGCATCAGACGGTCTTAATTATACATGTGAAACTTTTTTTCGAAATGTTTGGGTTCCATCTCAAGATTTAATGTATGCTATATCCTGAAGGCTGTAGGCTTGAGGTGCGGGGGGGGTATTGCCCGTACCCCTGCCAATTGGACAGCCACACCACCCTACCTCAGGCCTACGGTATCCCCCTCCCGTTGGTGGGGGTTCGGGGAGCTCCGCAAGAAAAGACTGAGACTGAATCTGGGATTTGGTGCTCTAATTTTCCCATTTTGAGGGGAGGCCACAGTGATGTTTAGGGGACCATGGGCTTGGCTACACCACTGATAAGCAAAATTAAATGCACAATTCAGCCAACTTTCCACTCTGAAGAATAAATATTGACTTTAGAGTCAAAGGGTATAAAAGAACAAATGCGTTTACTAGTCTGGCAGCTAGGTACATCCCCTATGGGACCCCCACGGACCGAACGTGACCGGTTTTTTTCATGTACCTGGACATCTCGACAGTAGATTTTTCAGATGTTAACAAGAAATCATCCTGGCCGGATATGACGTAATCCAAGATGACGCACATGAGAGTGGGTCAATTTCGCGACTTTACACCATCACTAATTTTTCTCCGGTACGGGAAATCTGTACGAGATAAGGAACGGGAATTAACTCATTCGTATTTCTGATAACTTTCCCCGTATAATAATATCAATGAAGTAAGTGAAAATCCAAGATGGCCGCCAAACTATGCCTCAAAATAGACGAAAATCGAGTTTTTCGACACTTTTTTTCGCATAAAACTTACACAATCATGATAAAAAATTAGAAATCTGCATACTTTTAGATGTTAAATTGATCGCAAATTATTCTCCGATAATACGCATCGTGAACATGCACCATCGAAAGACGACGTGAAAAATAAGATGGCCGCCCGTGCGACCACCCGTTTTCAACTTTCCCTCTTGTGTGATGGACAAGTTTACACTATCTCAAGTTGTACGATGGTTGCGGAAAAAATGTTTGATACAGGGCACAGGATCAACTATATGGTATTTTGGACACTTTGTCTGCGTATGATAAACCATTCAAGTAAGTGAATATCCAAGATGGCCGACAGAAAAATGCCTATAAATAGAAGAAAATCGCGTTTTTCGACACTTTTTCACAAAATAACTTATAGAATCAAGATGAAAAATTAGAAACCTGTAAACTTTTAGATGTTGAATTGATCGCAAATTATTCTACGATAATATTCAGCGTCAACATGCACCACGAAAAGCCGATGTGGAAAACAAGATGGCCGTCAGTGCGACCACCCGTTTCTAATTATCCCTCTTATGAAAAGGACAAGTTTACACTATCTCAAGATGTACGATGGTTGCGGAAAAATGTAACTATATAGTATTTTGGACACTTCTTCTGTGTATGATAAAACCAATGTAGTCAGTGAATATTCAAGATGGCCGCCAGAAATCGACCGGGCCCCATTGGATGGACCAGTGCTGGACCTAGGAAGTGGCGTCATGTCACGTGACCCAGTTACGTTGTGCTTGGTTGTCCAGGTAGCCCGCGTGAGCGGCCATCTTGTGACGTCATCCCCATAGTGATATGTGGAAGCGCATAGGTAGTTGTTAGGGTGACGCGTGTTTCCGTCATCCATTTTGTATACTGGAGGCCGCCATCTTGGTTTCTAAGGCAGCACAGGGTTGTCGTGTGACTCAAACCCTACAAATAGGACAGGGGTATGTTTGGAGGGTGTGTTCGATTGAATGGGAGTAAATCTAATTACCACAAGCAACCCGGCAATCCCTCCAAACCACCCAAAACAGCCTAAACGGACTTTATTTTGTTTGGATGTACCCATTTTGGGCTTATAATAGTAGCACGTTCTGCTATAGGAACAAGAGGGCTCCTGGTAGTAAGTTCGATTGAACTGGAGTAGTTTGCTGGTTCGAATACATCCTATTAATCTAGTTCAGATACCTTTGGAATCCTCGGTTTCTATCTGTTTTGTCTGTAACTGACCCTAGTATGATTATATTGGTTGCCTATCTAGTCTCAGCTGTCTCTGTCCCATCCTCTGACCTCTACCAATTATTATAATCACCAGTCAGATTGCTTCATTTCCCATAATCTGTGCATATCCTTATATAGTTATCACCCTTGTCTATAACGAAGACCGACATGATTCCCAACGCCAATCGAGTAGGAATACATATTGCTCGAATACGACATACGACGTTTTGCTGTACTATATTACGTGCAGAGACTTATTAGCCTTTTTCCGAAGTGGGTGTTATAGAGGTATTATACGGGTAGTATGTCATTATCCATGTGTTGTGGTACTATGGGTTTTGAAGTGTGAAGATTCTCGTGCCGTAATGAATAAACAACTCATAGCTAGGCCAAACTAAGTCACTTTTGTATTTGGTCACCTACATGTAGCATATGTTATATATACTAGCGGAAAAAGAAACATAAGTTTTTTTTCTGTGGGAAATATTTCAAATGTGTTATTGATGATTATTTCACTGTTTGGATTTTGATGTTATTTATTCATTAATGCTTAAATTTTGACGAGTTTTGTTGTCTTAACACAGACAGCGTTTGCATGCATAACGTTCAAACGTGGATACTGTGCGCCATTTCCTGGTCAAAAACAATAGCTTCAGTCGCTGCTCTAACTCTCCTTACGATTGACCCCATCAAGTTGTCTATGGACCTTCGTGGGATGTTATTCCACTACTGAAGAAGGGCCTGCGTGAGCTGAGCGATGTTGTTTGGAACGTTGACGAACTTCCTGACTATCATGCCCAGCTCGTCCCACAAATGCTCGATCGGGGACAAATCTGAACTGTAGGGTGGCCAGTCGAGAACTGGGGCATTGGTTTGGTTAAGGAACTCACGACAAACCCTAGCAACGTGCGGCCTCGCATTATCCTGCGCTGCATCGTAAGTCTACGCGTATGGATACGTGGAAGGACGCCCATGGATAAGTGGAAGGACTTGAGGCATGAGGACCCGATCCCGATATCTTACGACTGTAAGATTGCCCTAGATGACCACGAGAGGTGTTTTCATGCCATGAGAAATCCACCCAAACTATACCAGACCCTCACCCGAGTCCGTCGTTTTCTTTAACGCAAGCGTCAGAATATCGCACTCCTCGACACCGATAGCAACGTTGTCGTCCATTTGCCCTGTACAGCGTGAACCTAGACTAGTCAGTGAATAACATACGACCCCAGTGAGCAAAGTGATCCGATTTCGTACATGTGACCGCTGCCATTGAAATCGACGTTGACGTCGCCTGGGTGTAACTTGCGGACCAACGTAGGGACGTCGTGGCCTTAAATTGAACTCCCGAAATCGATTCTTAACTCTTCTTGAACACACTCGGCGACCATGTGTGCCACAACCTGACTCGCCGTCTCCGTCGCCATCTGAAATCGGTTACGAAGGTGTGAGAGACGTATGCCTACATCTTGAAGTGGCGACGTAACGCGCGGACGTCCGCTCCTTCGACGGTCAGCTAAGCTTCTCGTGGCTCTGAGACGCCCAACTAAACGATCTATCGTTGACTCATGGACCCCAAATTGCTGGGCGACGAGACGTTGCGACTGGCCCTGCATAATTAGAGCAATATCCCTACCCCTATAAACGTCGGGCATTCGCGGCATTTTGCTTTTCAGTCGAGTTGAAATGAAATGTTGTGCAATCGATATGCACTGTTCAAAACGTTGATTTGCTATGGTTTTCAAGACCATACACGTGGGAGTGCTCCGGATGCACACTTTGTCGAATAATCCGTTGAAAGCATTCAGCGGCGCACTTGGTCATGGATGACTGACTTTTAACCAAAGACTCTTTAGACAGTACACTGAGATAGCTATGTGTCAAGTTTTTCTTTTTTTGGTCTACGGATAAAAAAAATATATTACCAAAACTGAACTTGTTTCTTTTTTTCCCCTCAGTATACAATATCATTGACAGTTTTGTACCATTTATTGCTGTACACTGCATTATGCCGCACAGTAATATTTTGACTCGGGAAGAGGGATGTACAAACGAAGCCAGAATAATGGCAGGTTGTCTGGTATAATGAAAGCTATAAGTGAAGATAGCGCTTTCCATTCCACTTGACAGATTACCCAAAGTATGCCGAGAGAGATGATTTTCAATATCATCAAACAAGCACAAATGCCCTGATCACAGGGTTAGCTAAAGGAAATGAAAAAAAAAATAACAAACAAAAACGTTAAATTTCAATCTAATAACCACTCTTGAAGCACATGTCTCCTTTGTCCGTTAGTTGAGCCCATAATTGCATTGGTAAGGTGAGGCAGAAATCCACGGGATGCCCTGCATTTCCCACCAACCACACGATACACTTTTAGATCTTTGAATCTGTACTCGACGCCAGCTCTTTGCTGGCTGAAAGCGTAGTTCAGTACCAGCCGATCTGGATGGTGTTGAGTATGATGGTGTGGTGTAATTATATGATAGCCTGCTGGAAAAGTTGCGTCAACCATTAAAGTCTGGCCAGCTAGAAGAAGTAAAGTCTGCCCATGTCCGATCGTGGGTGACTGTCGAAGGCAGTCTGCATTCGACATAAGGCCGACAAAACAACAACGAAAACCCCTCGAGCATCGACTATTACTAACCAGTTGACAAAATGAAAACCCATGTACCACCTGTAATAGTAACCCTGTGAAGGATCCAGAGGTCGGTTAATTCAGATGACTGTGCAGTCTAGTATGCCAACTGCATCAGAAAAAACCTGGCATGGAACTGGAATATATTAAATTGTCTTTACTGTATTTCTATTGTGAAACCCTCAAAATCATCCTCGTGTCGCCTGATTGAGGCTGTGATGGCTAATAAACACGTCTGCCGGAAGAACTATAGAACATCTGTCTTAGAAATAAGTTGCAGTTTATTTTTCGTTGTCGGACATCGAACAATTAGGTCCCTGTTGCAAATTTTAGCTGCCTCACCCCCACCCATTGTTGGTCATCAAACGCTTAACCCACACCCCATATCCCCCCCCCCCTCGCCCACCCTACCACCTCGTTGGGAACGTTTGCCCTTTGTGGGATAATTCCTGGATTAACCACCCTTGGGAATTGGTGGATGGAGCATTGCGGATTTCATGCACGTCGAAATATCAATAAATGTATGGCTGTCAATAGATACTCGCATCACAATATTGCCATCAACATCAATCTTCTTATTTACACTAGAGGGCCACCGAGGATGGGTTATTCCCCGAAATAAATGCTCTATGAAGGTTCGTCGGTCAAGTTTGGGAATTTTACTTATAAAGCGCAAAGCAAGCGCACATGCATTTAATGCTGAACGTAACTGTGACATTATCCTTCAAACCCGTAGCCTCAAAATGAATAGGGTCCACCCTCTCCCTATTTCCTGGATTAAAATTGGCCCCGGATACTTGTAGTTGGAGAGCGGAAACCAAGTACAAGTCATTTAATGCTGGTTAATGTGACCTTGACCATCTCACCCACAGCCTCACACTGAATAAGGCCCATACTCTCCACATACCTAACCCACATGTGACGCCTAGCGTATATGATGTTCATCTTACACATACAGGTTTAACCTTTTACCAACACAGCTTCTTGGACAAATAAATTGAGTTTTATATTGGCTGAAGCATTTCAACAAATCGATAAGTAAAAGAAAAAAATCATCAGCACAAACATTTTAACTAATGAAGCACCGGGTTGTTGGAAAGTGGCCAATCCACGGCGGCCGCACTGTAGTAGTTGCGGGAGGAGGTGTTTCATCAACTACGACTGAACTGCATTTACGATTCAAACGAGAGTACAATTTGTTTGGCCTAACTACCAACAACCCAGTCCAAATGGCATGAGCATCGTCGCCCTTGGCTGCCTAAAGTACTTCAACACACTGAAAATGACATTCTGTGTGTATAATACCCTCATAATACCAGATCTCGGAAAAAGTCTATTGAGATTAAAATACCTACAATAAAATATTTCAAATAAAATTTAAAAATTGTTTGTAATACTCTGACTGAAAAAGCTAGGTAAATTCAATCCCATTTGACGATGTGTCTAGCTGTCTAGCAAGCATTCACGTGCAGACGGAAGTAATGCCCACCGGCACAGATTTAAACAAACAAATCCACGTGTTTGCGATAGAATGTATCGCTTTTTCACCATTTTAAGTGACAAAGTCGATTATTTATTAAGAGCATGGTAAAAATAAACAAATAGGTACTAGGGCCGGTAATCGGATGTAAACCACTTCTAGAAGAAGGGTTTTAACAACTCGGCAGAGCTTCGTGGTTAAAACCCTTATACCATTCGTGGTTTAAATATAGAATATACCCATAGTAGCTTTGTGTACCAAATGTTCACCACGAGTGATGAAGGGGTGTTAACCGCGAGCCTTTGGCGCGCGGTTAACACCACTTCACCACGAGTGGTAAACAATTGGTACACAAAGCTATTTTGGGTATATTTTATATATACCATGATCGTCAAATTATTAAGAGTCGCTAATATTTTTTCTCGATTTTACTGAGCAGCAGCTGAACATACATGTACGTGCGAAGTTGTTTTTGTTTACATGAGGATCGATGGGCGGTACTTCCGCTGTCAGTTTTATCACCGAAACGAAATAGAATAAGAAATATGATCTTTTTCATTTTAATAACATAATAACATACCATTTCGAGTTGGATGCTTTATTAACATGAGAAAATGCAGGTTTGTTAATTTTGGGTGTTTTATGGGGTAAACTCATTTAAAAACAATAAATAATTGTCACTTTCATTTCACTCTTCGCGAGGCGACGTGCGATAAATTTAGACAAGTTCGCATTGAGGTCGACGTCACCAAAGGTCAACTTGGATGTAGTTCTACTGCAGGTGTAAAATTTAACTTCTGAATCCCATTGCTGGCGTGTTCATCACGGTTGGTGTGTAAAGCTAAAATTTACGCCGTAGGCTTTTCATATATAATAGAATAGGTATTCATGGTATAAATATAGAATAAACGTACAGTGTTTTCAAAGAAAAAAAATTATTCTACGAGTAGGATTAAGAATTAACCCGTCGACCCTCTGGCTAGTTGGTTTTATTCTTAATTCTGAGGGTAGAATAATTTTTTACTGTTTTAAAACCTTGGATAGTTAACATTGTTTTGAATCATAATACCTGAACCGGATATAACCGCGAGAATTTATTTATTTATTGGTGTTTAAGGTCACATACTGATGCACAATGGCTAATCGTGACCGTGACAGTTTTACGGGTAGAGGAAGCCGGAGTACCCGGAGAGAACTACCGAGCATCGGCGAGCAACTGTCAGCTCTTCAACATTCTAACTCTGTTCAAGCTCCGCTCAAGCAGGGTTACAGCAGTTGAAGACACACGGCGTCATCGTGCCCCCATGCAGGCAACCGAGATAAAGTGCCTCGCCCAAGGACACAACGCGGGTCGTTCCAGACGGGGATCGAACTCTGGACCTCTAGCATAGAAGTCCAACAGTCTACCACTGGGCCACCGCGCTCCCCACTCCGAGAACGATGGGAATAAGACTTATAGCACCTGCAATAACAAGCGCTCGCGAACAATAAACATTTGTCTCGGTCACTCATGAGATAATTTTCGGTATCCACTCAACACACTAGATATCCTCTACCTATCTCCCTGTTCCAATTGTAGAGGAGCGGGAAAAATGATCGTCCCTGAATATCGATTCTCGAGATTCTCAGTTTGGTACATTTCGCTTTCTTTGACACCACACGCTAAAAACTAAAGTGTTAAAAACTACACTTGAAGTCCTGTATTTAACACTTACTAAGTGCTGAACTAGCACTTTGTTCAAGTGTAGATATCCCAGAACTTGACAGGTGTTACAATAATACCACTTGACAAGTGTAATGACCAGACACTTAAAAGGAAACAACGCAGATGACGCGGATCAGGCTCGAACTCTCGAGCCTGATCCGCGTCATCTGCGTTATGTCCTTTTAATTAAGTACCCACCAAGCGCAAATCAAATTATGGACGATTCTGGAAGAACTACCAATGCTAGACACATGGGAAGTGCCATCCATTCAAGTTTCAGATGTCTGACGATTGTAATGTCTAAGTGCTTAAAGCATTGCACTTTGAGTGTTAAAATCAAACCCTAAGAATTAGAATGGGTTCAACACCTTGAAAGTGTCAGTTTTAACACCTGAGTTTTTAGTGTGCATTCACAACGAGGCGAACTCCAACTCGCACATGAAAATTGCTAGACGACAATCCCATTCGAAGTATCTGACTCCTCTGTAGCATGGTGTAACCGATCTTACCGTGAGAAGGTCCACTAGTACCGTTTCCGAAAGACCATTCCGATTTTCCAGATTCTAGACACCGCTTTGTTCTGCCCACGTCATTCCTTATTCTTTCAATCACCCCTATCAAGCATCACTAATATGAACAGGATCGTGTTGATTCATCACGCGATGTTCAGCCATGTCTAGCCATGTCCACATTACCTGCCATGATGTCACCAGATTTTTCATCTTTCATGTCGTCCACATATTTTTTACTGACAGCATTCGTATCAATAGTAGGATCATTCTATGGCAACTGCCGGGCTCAACTGTTGTTAGGATTGAACCTATCAAACCTCCAATGAATAAAATTCATAACAATATTATGATTAAAACAACGCCGACACAACTAGCAACCAAATTCCTGTAATAACATAGAAAATCAACAATTATAACAAAAATTATAATGCGGTACACTGTTAAATCAAAGTCCAAAACAGGTGTCGAATCGTCCCACATCCAAGTGCCGATTCATCCAGTGCAGGTGCCGAATCGTCCAAAAGTCCGGTGCCGAATCGTCTCGGTGCCGAATTGTCCAAATATACTCTCATGTCGGAAGCATTCTGGGGAACAGCAATTAGCGGACATATCTCACCAATAATTTAATATTAAACATATCTTCAGGGGTTTGTAGTGCAAGTAACATGTTTGTGTTAGATAGAGTTCCAACCCTACTTACTCTCAGAAGAAGATTTATTTTTAGTTTTAGAGAAAGAATTGCTGCCATGCAGAATGGAATTATCCGATGTTTGATAAACTCAGACCTCGCCTATACGTCACCCCTAGTCAAGTCTTGGAATGATGTCCTGTACTATTGACAATACTGTCTTTAAAATTTATTTTCTCTTAATGGTGTCCTTTGTAATCGCTGTTGACATTTACACGGTAAGGCCCCGTCGATGCATGTGATCAGCTGGTACTTGCCTTTGTTTTTGTCGTACAGCCAAAGTTACATGTATACTGAGTTTCAACGCCCTATGAGTCAGACATAAATTTGCTCGCTGTTTATAAATAGTATCGCCATTGTGATTTATCGAATGTAGATTTTCAAGTTATGCCTATGTATCTGTTTTACATTATTATTATTTTTTCTTTTGTTTTTTGGGGTTTTTTTTGTTTTGTTTTTTTTTTTTTTTGTTTTTTTTGTTGTTCATTATGGATCTTAGTGTCTGAAATAAACGATTTATTATTATTATTATTATCATTGTGCGATTTGTGCCAGTTGTATCGAGCTTGTCAACATAATATGAAATTACAACACGGTACTGATATAACTAATTGCCTCTTAAAATCATCATTTTTCTGTCAGTGTCCAAACTTTGCACCATTTATGAAACGTTAATTCAACAGTATTTGACTGTTTTGGGTTTTTATGGGGTTTTCTTTTCTGACAGACGTGACGTATGCCGATTTGTGTTAATACAACACCCGGTTGAGTGGTAAGGCAAAACTCGGTTGCCTCGAATAGGCGGATACTGGAATTTTCGATTGTAACTTTCTGAAACATACTTATCTCCTTTATATGTGTTATACAACTCGATGATTATTCCGGGTCGACAATAAATTCGGATTACTACAACAGTCAATTGATCTGTGTAGTCGTATTCCGTCGAGTTGACGAAAGGAGATCGGTCAGATCAACCGTGACGTCACAGACATTTCTTAGACAAAAAATGAAAATGTTTAGTTATTCAGGAAATGTTGGTTTTTGCTATTGTCGTTTGTTATTATTATTCAGGTGGACCTGAAAGTTTTATTTTTCACGAGCACTTGCGTGAATGAGACGATTCCCAATATTCACTAACACAGATGAGATTTTCTTTTTATTATATGCTACGAGACATGTTACTGCGCCATATTCAGCCCAATTCGACTGCAAACAGTTTCAAGACAATAACAAAAAGCTGCTGATAGTTCCTTCAAAGCAACATTCAAGGCGACGCCATGTGCCGAAGCGTAACGTCATTTAGGAAGCTACTGAAAAAAATCATCACGTGGACCTGAAAATATTATTTTTCACTCGCGCAACCGCTCGTGAAAAATATAACTTCCAGGTCCACACTCATGAGATACTTCCAGATTAGGCCTACTGACTAAAACAGAGTAGATTTTCTTTTTTATTATATGTTGCGAGACATTTTATTGCACAATATTCAGCCCAATTCTGACCCGTACGTTTCAAAACAATAACAAAGATCAGCTGATCATTCATTCAAGGCGACGTGATGTGGCGTAGCGTGACGTCATTCAGGAAGCTACTGAGGGATATTCTCAGATATCCATCGAGTCGATTTAAATCGAGAAATGTCTTTTAGATAATTTGCGATAATTCTTTAATAAAAGAGAATATTAATTCAGTTTGACTCCTGATACTAACTCGCAACGTTACGATTCATACGCTGACTACCAACGTGATTCTCGTATTATGTGTGTTGGGAACGTTATTTTCCGCAGTGAACTACATATTTATTTGGAGGTGATTATGTGATACAGCAGAATCCTCTTAATTGAATACCCATTTTGCCAGTGAAAATTATTCAATTAACAGAAGTATACAATTAACAGGGAATTGGTCTGTTTCGTGTGTTCTGGAGGTAAACTGAGCATTTATTCTATTATATCTTGTTTGACAGAGCTCATAGAGCTCTGTCAAACAAGATATAATAGAATAAATGCCTGTATTGGATGTAGTGAGGCCAAAAAGGTTGATGAATAAGGGGAATTTGGTGCGTGTCACAGTAATTTTTTCGACATATTACAAAAATTTGTATACAATTAACAGGAGTTTACTCTACAACCCATATGCAATTAACAGATCAAATTTGTACTGAAGGTATGGTAAATGGTTTTGTGTTTGAAAATCATATTCAATTAACAGGGATATACAAGTAAGAGATATCCAATTAAGTGGGCTCCACTATAATACAAGTACTCAATGCTCTTTCAATGTGATTAGATTTGAGAAATTGTCGGGCTTGTATTGTCAAAAAAACACAACACAATACACAATACAAAAAATAAACCCCAAAACACAAAACCCAAAACAGCTCCGATGACTCAAGAGATTGTCTCATCGGTAGCGTTTTGGGGAGTGAGGTGATAGGTAAGCAGCTTCATCAACTTTCATCCATTTCAAAACCACAGCTTACTCGTCAACATGTTTGTTTTTTTTTTATTATTTCAGATATTTCGGCACGGAATTAGAAGTCCCGTCCTTATTTATCCAACCAATCCAGTTAAGGTTGACCAATGGGAGCAAGAAACATTGAGTTGGTTAACAGTGGTATGTACATAAACATTATCGCACACCTATTAATGTAAAACACGGGATTTCCACTGTTCTACCCAACGTAAACAAAGAGGGAACCCGTCTAAATAAATCACGTAATCGTTGGTCGAATGCACCGGAGTCGAGATCGCTTGGAAATTCCAGGTTCCGCATTTAGATTTCTTTATACAGGATATTTAAACAATCAGATTCGAGTCAAAAATCTACAAAATAAAAGTGACATTCTGAATGCTAATTCCTTGAAAAATACCTTCCACATCTGATCATATAATGATGGAGTGTGCTAAACTTAGCTATTTAAAAACATTTTGGCGTGTTATTCCCCGCAGTTTAATTAATATGGAAGTTCGATCATCGTGACCGTGACACTGGTCGGTATCTATTGGTTTAGTCCAATTGAATGCCGTAAAAATTAAAAAGCTAATTGAGGTTGGTACCCGGCCAACTAACAGTGATGTCTCGTTGGCAACGAAGAAAATGCAGCAATTATCCACTTGAAAAGTGCTTTTAGTTCAATTGGTTGTTACATGGGGTGGGTTGGGGGGGGGGGTAAATACAGGCTCGAGTGATTTTCTGGGCCAAAGCAATCAAGTGTGATAATTCTTAACCCATTCAAACGTATGTGCGGTTGTGTATATTTATAACTTGAGAGGCGATTGATGGCGGAGTGAGATGTCTTTATTTTTAATACTCATGGTCGCTCACTGTAACGACTCAGTGAGCACGTTTAGTCATTTAGGAGATGAACGTCTCTTGTTGAGTTAGACATTCGCGAATTGAACTATGGAAAACCATTTGTTAACGAGATCCGAAGACATGAAACACCGGGCTGTTTCCATCATACAGTTAAAACTAGAAGTCCTGTCATGAACTGTGCGCTTATCTAGGCTTAATTGCGCGTAGGAATTGCGCGCAATTGCCATATCGAATAGCATCCAAAGCACGACAGGTTCTCCTAGTTACTCATAGCAAACACAGGCAATGTTTCTGCCAATGGACCTCCCGGTTACCGGGAGGTCCATTGGCTGAAGCATTGCTTGTGCACATGTCATGTGTACAGAATTTGATAGCCTTACTAAGATTAACGCGCAGATCGACGTGCTATTTGTGCGCACTTTATGACAGGACTTCTAGTTTTAACTGTAGTTTAGTTATTAATGACAAAAACAAGTTCCAAGATTGGAAAGTTGATATCTTGTTACCTGTCTTCATTCTAAACATTCATGTGATATTGCATGGTGTGAAAGCTGTTACGCTTTGACTATAGCCTTCGATCAGGGGGTCAAAGTATTGATTGGCCTGGCGCCATCTTTGGGGTGGAGTGTGGAGTATATTCAGTTGTGACGTTTTTCGCTGACGTTCCTGAAATCTATTGGTTTAGAGATCAGTAGCCCCTCCTTATCAATTGGTCGACTTTTCAATATCAGCTGAGAACCGAATTTTCTTTTATGTGGACTGGCTTAACACTTTGCCAGCTGAGTATTTTCAAAAGAAATTCCGTTAAATCCAGTCATGGCAACGTCACATGATAAAAAAAAATCATTTAATTTTATATAAAGAAATCAGCAATCGAAAAGTTCATTCAATTTACAGGTGGAGAATTTGGTTATTTCGGTGGCAAGGGATTCTGTATCCTGGCCATGAATATATGCAGCAGCATGCAAGGAGCTGAAGAGTTGGAGATTTCACAAAAAGGTATTTGCCTAAGGCGAGGATACTGACCGTGCCTAGGTTAGGAGTGAACTCTCCTAATAGTTAACAAATTGTAAAAACACACCTGAGCAGCATATTTATTTATTATCATGCCACCTGTTTAATTTGACCAATCAACGTGCTCTAACAGCATCGGTGGACTACGCGATGTTAGGTTATTCACTGGGGAACCGGCTATGAGATTGAGTCCATACACTGTCAGTGATCGTGTATGAGCCCATACACTCCATCTGCTGGGCGCCATTTTGTTTCCGAATTAATTTTACCATCTCAGGATTTCACCTATTTTCGTGCAAATAAAAGACAGTTCATTGTGGCAACATTTTCGACACACGTACAGTACGTGGAGAGTGGATTGTAACTAAATCACCCGCCGAGTGGAGTTATCACCCAAGCTATAACTTTCAAATTTTGTATATATCGACAAAAAACACAAGCAATTTTTCAGCCAATGGACCTCCGGGTTTAACCCGGAGGTCCATTGGCTGAAACTTTGCTGGTGCTGGTTATGTTTTGCAACCAATTTGCAATTATTACTCGGGTGGAATCTCCACTCTGCGGGTGATTTAGTGATAATACACTCTCCACGTACTGTAACTTGATCGTCATCTTTTAATTTATTATTTAATTCGTGTGGTGGCATGATAAATAGTGCCTCGCCTAATATTAATCTCACATGACGCCATACCTGTCAAGTGAACGTTCTATAATTTATGATGTCCTCAAATCAACAAATGCCAATTTTCACCTATTTAACTTCATGCAGACTGTGTAACATGAGTTATTGAAACGTAAGATTAAAACGTGTGTTGCTATGGCGAACGCATATAGAATTTAAACTAAGTAGAAATTTCCTTATGTATATTTCAGAAAGGAGCACAAGGCGAGCATGCACTTGGAAAGTACATGGGAGAAAGATATGAAGGATTCTTCAACAAATCATACTTACACAGTGAGGTGAGTGAGTGTCAACAGAAATTCACAAACTGTTTTAACTCGGTTCTTATTACAAGCAATGGTGGTTGTGTGATCTAGCGATGACAAAACAGTAGGTTTCAAATTATGTTACGAAGGGGCTGCCATTAAGAATTTGATAGCTAAACTATGATTGAGCCTTTCTCTCTTGTTTCAAATCATTTTTCGCACCAAATGGACGCTACCGTCGATACATTTGGTTAGCTGGTTGATATTTTCGTCACCTTTTCACACCGATTTGTGGGCACCTGAAACAATTCGTATCGTTTTACTTGCTTATGAACCTCGAGTTCGAAATTTCAGCTGCACCTGGCCAGAAATGAAAACATGCTGATCACTGAAAAAGTATACCGCGTTCTGCATAGAATAGTCATCCCATTTATCAGAAAGATTTTAATCTCGTTTCGCCAAATATCAGGGTTGACGCACTAGCGGCGTGAGATTAGTAGAGCTGAACCGGTTAATCGATTAATCGATGATCAACATCTTGATCGATCCAAAAAGTAATTGATCAATTAACCGTTTCTTTTCAACTTCTGGATTGTATAGGTTAACAACGGAACTAACTTGCTCCGAAAAAGGCAAACATTGTCACACTAACTCACATCAATTAAATGAGACAGAGTAAAGCATGCACGTTACTTGCTGATATACTTGTTTACTTGCATGATCATCATAATGTATCAGTGGCTGGAAATGGTCATCCTTAACCCTTTTCCCAGTGGGGGTAGCAGACGATACTTGGAAAATAAATTCATGAATTACTAAAAAAAATTCAATTTTTGTCTCAAAAACATAGCTTATGACCCCTCATTCGAACGAGCTCAATGAGCTCGTTCCAATGAGGGGTCATAAGCTATTTTTTGGAGACAAAAATTGAAAACAGAATAAATTTGAATGGAAATTTTTGAATATAGGCATAGTCGGGTTTGTTTGTTACGTTGGTAAAGGTTTCATGCTGTAAATCATCAACGGTATGGCAGTTATTCAGATATCTATTTGGACAAGTGATTAATCGGTTAACCGAGGTTAATCCACGTGATTAATCGATCAAGAAAATCCCTTAACCGTTTCAGCTCCAGAGATTAGACTAGAACGTTGGAGAAATCCAAATCGGGAGCGCATTGCTTTCGTTCATAATATATCGTGCTTACACTTGTGTGTTTTTATGGGGAGGGAGGGTCGGAGGGGGGGGGAGGGGCTGTGTTTTGGTTTTTTGTTTGTTTTTTTTTTCAAATGGCACAGATTAAAGGGGGCACCGATAGAGAAATCAAAATGAGGAGGACATTGCTTTCTTTCATAAATTATCTTGTTTAAGTGTGTTTTTTTCCAAATGATACGGCCTAATGTGTACGCCGATCGACCCAGTGTGCAGATCCTAAGCTAATGAAGTGGCGGGGGTGGAGGATCTGTTAGTCCACGAGATTCTGTATGTCGGAATTGTTTGTTGTCCGTCGGAAAAAAATGTTGGTTGCCCGATCGTCTATATTTTGTCTAAAAACCACTAATTTGAAAAAAAATGTTCATTCGATGAATGCACGAAAAGGTGTAGCGCTGTATTATTATTTCGTTTTATAAATCGTCAAAATAAAATGTTCAACACACGTTTATGGCCTATTTTCTTTATTATTGTTTTTACCCTTTACCGAATACAAAAAGAAGACGACTATTGCAAACAAAATTTTTTAATAAATATTTGTTTTCATTTTTTGCTTATGATCCGTCATTGAAAAGAGCTGAACGAGCTCTTCCAATGAAGGCTCCTAAGTTATGTTTGTCAGACACAAAAATGAATAAATAATGAAAAGCCAGTGGTGATTTTTGTGAATAGCGCCGGCCTATTTTGGCCGCTACTATTTTCAGATAGTAGCTTCGGATGACCTGATTATTTTCAACAATTCCCCAATTTATCGTAAAATCAATAAAACGAATCGAATGAATAAGGTCTGTGCGTCGGTTTTGGCTAATTTAAAGAGAGATTTCGTAAATTTCTGTATAAATTGATAATGAGTTGCAAAACATCTTCATATCGATTTTATTTAACACTTGAACCGGAACCCGATAAATGAGAACTAAATGGATCAAGAGACAAAGAGTGCTTCCACTAAGGACTAGACTTACGGTCTTACAAATAAACGCAATCTGACGTAGATGTTTTAAAGTGCTGAAAATTTTTTTTTTATTGAGGCAACGGATTTATAAATCATTAAGTAATGCCATTGGGCGTGTTCTTCAAACATAAACACGAGACCATAGGTCGAGTTTCTCGCAGGAATACAACTGGCCGACTTCCGGGATGTTATTGAAAGATCGTGCTTTATTACACGTCTGTTCTGTGTAATCCCCATCTACAGCAACACTAAACCAAACGGAAACGGAAAATCTGTTCCGCACATGTTTGCGGAACGGAAATCGTTGACGGACTATTTTTAAATAGAAGCGAAATTTCAGTGGTATTTTCTACAAATTGTGCAGCGAAATTACAATTTGAATCACTAGCGATAGCTGAAAGTCGTTTCCTGAGTTCCAATGTGTTCTATGTGCCAGAACTCAGGGGACGAAATAGTAACACAGGTTCCCCTCGCAAATATGGCTGGCAATAAAATGTATTTTTTTTTTGTTGGTAATTGTCAGATGAATTGCTGAGTGTCCTTCTAATAATTGTCTTTTATCAACGTGAGGGCGTGTAATAAACACAGAACGATACACGTGTGTGAATGGGTTAATCGATATGGCACTTGTGCCGTCGCGAAAGGATAAAACTCGAGGCCTGCGGCCTATCGTTCTATCCTTCCGCGCTGCGGCCTCTCAATCTATCCTTCCGCGCTGGCACTCGTGCCATATCGATTAACCCATTCACACACGCGTGTCGTTCTGTGTATTTACAGAACGTTCATAGTACCAGTTTATTGGTCGAAAAAAGCGTCTGATGCATTGTTCACACTGCCGGTAGCAACGGTGCCAATTGCGCTAAAAAATCTCTTGGCTCTAGAAATACAGTATTTACCACTGAAAGTATAATTGTGTTAGGTCTCATTGGCTTTGTTTTTTATTATTTCAGTGAGTCGTTTTCCAGAAAATCGCTGTCTGATGACACAGGCGAGGCAGAATGTCTACCTGTTAAATATAGAATAAACGTATAGTGTTTTCAAGTAAAAAAAATATTCTACGAGTAGGCTCAAGAATGAAACCGACGAGCCTTTGGCGAGTCGGTTTCATTCTTAATTCTACGAGTAGAATAAATTGTTTACTTGAAAACACTATACGTTTATTTTGTTTATCCCGTAAATCTTCCACAGGGCAGTCGCGGCAAAATCGTGCTATAATTCGCTACAAAACACAGCGAGAAGTGAGGAGCACATTGGTCCAATTCGATAGACCAGCAAAATTGGCAACAATAAACAAGGCCCAGTAATACATTTCTGTCTAAAAATAATTCCCCTACAAACTTGAGCTATGCTTGCAAAAATACTTTATTATATGAGCAGTGTCTGGTGTTTTCTACTGGCATTGTGTAATACTTTCAAAAGGATTTAAAGAAATCAAAACTCGAACTATTAATTAGTATATACAAACGTGGTAGAGGCCAGAGGTCAACAAGTCCGTCGCCACTAGGGGAATAAATTCTTTCAATGTTAAACCTATGGGGAAAATTTATCACTCTACTAGGTGAATAAAGCAAACATTTATCCAAGGCCTTTATTGTTCAAATAAACGGCCATTTAATTTATAGGATAAATAATCTATAAATGCCAGGTTTGATTATGGTCTGTGTTCATGTCCTTGGTTATGGAACAATTGATTTAACAGTGTATCCAGTTAGTGCGATTCTTATAAATCATTTTTCTCTTGCTCTATCTTTTTATAAGTCTTCTGGAAAATCATTGCCACTATTAGTTTATTTGAAGTGAATAGACGGCGAGTTAATAAAAATGGCATTATCTTGTAATAGGTTTTTGTAATATATTTCTTCATTTTATTCATTATCTATATCTCTATCATTTGAGGTTTTTTACAACTAAAGTATTTAAAAGAGCCAGGTAACGCTAAATATACGTTATCATGACCAAATGCATGTCCTGTAATTTGTATCAGATTCTCGGTCGCGTTTACAATCAGATCGCAACGAGCCCGTCTGATACAAATTACAGGACATGAGTAGTATGCCTCTGGCTTTTCAGGTGCAGGTTGCCGGACCTCGGTGCCGGACCTCGGAAATGACGTCATGTCACGTGACCTAGTGGCGCCATGTTGTGTTGTCATGGTAACCCGCGTGAGCGGCCATCTTGTGACGTCATTTCCATAGTAATACGTGGTGTGAGTGCGCATGCGCAGCACGTGTTGTTAAGGTGATACGTGTTTCCGTCGTCTATTCTGTGCACTGGGGGCCGCCATCTTGGTTTCTATGGTAGCACGTGATTGCTATGTTACCCAATTTTCCTGCACTAAGACGGGGTATGTTCGGAGGGTGTGTTCGATTATAGAAGAGTAAATCTAATTACCACAAACAACCCGACAATCCTTCCAAATCACCAAAATCCACCCAACTTTTACTATTTCGAATTCTTTCAGAATTCTCTGCTTCTATCTATATATGTAATAGTTTTCCTCTACCTAGGCCTGTTCCTTTGTTATGGAGTATACTCCAGTAGCGTAGAAGAGCCTATTAGTTGGAACACTTTATCTTATTACTATATTTAGCAATTTCTGGTCTATTCTTGTTAGTTCTGACCCTATTCCAAGTACTCTTGTTGTTTCATTTATCTAGATAATAACTAACCAATCAGATTGCTTGATTTCCCATAACCTGTATGCAGAGTTATCTCCCTTCTGTATAATAAAAGCCTATATCCAATGGCCATATCCAATGGAATCCCATTTTTGGGAAACACTTGTGGCTGTGGAATCCCTTTTCTGTCATATGTGCTTATGTGAAAAAGCACAATGTGACACAATGTGCCCTAGCACAAAGGCACATGCTTTATGTGCCGATATGTGCTTATGTGAAAAGGCACAATGTGACACAATGTGCCCTAGCACATAGGCACATACGGGTATTTGAGGATACCTATGTCCTGGTATTGTTTTATTCGAGGATACCTACTGGAGAATCCCTTTTTTGTCATATGTGCTTATGTGAAAAGGCACAATGTGACATAACGTGCCCTAGTACAGAGGCACATGCTTTATTTGCTTATATGTGCTTATGTGAAAAGGCACAATGTGACACAATGTGCCCTAGCACATAGGCACATACGGGTATTTTAGGATACCTGGTATTTTATTATTTGAGGATACTAGTTGGACTTTACATCGGTAGATAAAAAACAAACAACAATATATATAACATTTCATTTTTATTCAAGTATACAATTCAATTTGTCAAGGCATTTCTCTTTGTAGTTCGTCTTGCATGAGCTAACCATTTCATCTTCTTGTGGGTTGGACCTCCTTCCCATTGCATGGCTAGGTTCTTTATAAAACACATTCTCTCATTTGATAACTTGGCTTTGTTGGTTGCTTTAATTTCCTGCCTGGCATCTTTGGGTTCCTCTTTCTCTAGCTGTTTCATAGTAGTAACTTCAGTCTTTTTAGTAGTAATTTCATTTGTGGTTTGAGTGGAAACATCCTTCTTAGCTTCAGTAGTAACTTCATTCGTAGTGGTAACGTCATTCTTTATGGGAGCTGGCATCTTTTTCTTGTCTTCAGTAGAAACTTCTTTCTTAGTGGAAACTTCTTTCTTTATGGGAGCTGGCATCTTTTTCTTGTCTTCAGTAGTAACTTCGTCCTTCATGGAAACATCTTTCTTTGTTTCTGTAGAAACTTCGTTCATAGTGGTTACTTCGTTCTTGTTTGTATTGGAAGCATCAGTCAGTTCTTCTGTCTTTTTTTCTCCTGTTTATTGATCGGCCAGTATCCACACATCTTTGTTTCTTTCCACCAGAATCCATCTGCATTTACCACACGATTCACTTGAGCCAGCTCTTGGGAAGTCAGCTTTAATCCAGCATCATTCTTGAAGATCTGAATATGTAAGTCATCTTTGAATCTGAGCACTGTTGTTGACACAGACATCTTCACTCTTCGACGTTCAAAACGGAAATGAATTTATTTTTATACCAACACTCCTTTTATACTTCTTTTTCTAATCGTCTTCTTCTTCATCATCTTCTACTCTGAATGAGTAGTTTGTCATAAGGTTGTCGAACAGAAACATTCGCTTTTCCAAGGCATATTTCTGTGATTCTTCAAAGTCACAATCCTCTTCTTCACGAAGACGCTTGGCTGTTTCTTGAATTTTCTTGTGAATTGTGTTGTTGCAAAAAATTTTCGAAGGTACTCAAGGGTATGAATGTATTTCTGAGCAGCAGCCACGTTACAACTGGATATTGAATACCATCGCCCTTATTTTTACTTACACTACACATTTATCGGTTTCCAAACGTTTTCGACCTCGCTATCCTATCATCGGAATATTTATGAGCCGCCGTTCTTTTCTCTGCTCACAGTCTGTGACCAGGCACGACACAGTTCGGATATTAAGCCCAAAAAGTGACATTACTACATCCCAATGATTAATGTCCTCCAATCCAATTCAGACTTGCAAACGAGTCCTTTATTCCTGTTCCCATTGTGGGTCGTGGCTACTAGGCAGCGTCATTCCATTTTTATGTTAACTGCTACTCATTCAACCAGCTTTAAGACGTGTTTTTGGTTGCACTTGTTGCAAAACTTATGGTTCAAATACATACCGAGCTGAATATATCTCTGAGATCCCAAAGCATTCATATATATATAGCCAACTCGCGCAATACTTTGGCCACATAGTATTTTGGTACTAACCGAGATAAGTGTTTATAAGATAGAAAACTAGTATGATAAATAATGGCAATCACGATGTAAATCCCCAGTATATGAACTCCGTAACTACAGACACTTATTGTTTTCCACTGTTATGTGCTTGCTGAATCCCACTTTATGCTGTACCCTCAACCCCTGCACGACACTGGCCTCATGTCTATACTTGACTTACCCCATCCCTGATAATATACTTATATCAACTCAGTTTATACCATTCCAGACTCAATAATATACTCTATAGCCAACCCAAACTACTTAACCTACCGTACCACTCTATGTGCACTTGTGCACTGTTCATTTTTGCACTGCTCACTGTTTTTTATGTCTTTTGTTTGAGCAGTGCTCCTGCTCTTGTAACTATGTTGTTGAAACAGGTAACCGCCAGCAAAAAAACACTTTATATTGCATCGTCTCCCAATGGCTACATATATCTCCCTTATAAACTAAATCGTCCAGTTCACATACCTACAAACACAATCACAAAGATATATCCTAGTCAGCACATTGATATTTCTACTATCCAAAAACCAAGTGTTCCATCACCCGACTTTGATGACCTCTTTACTACTTTTCTGAAAACGATCATTCATTGTGGCGATAACAATAGCTCAGTATAGAGCCTCAGTTAGGGTTTTCAATGCCGGGTGTTGGAATGCGGATAGTACAAAAACAAAAACTCCTTCGACAACAACAACACTGTGAATTTTGTGACGTTATCCGTTCTGTTTTGGCAATTATCGGGAATAACATTGACGTACAGTTTTATTATCCTAACTGTCTTACTTATTGTTGCTGGGGATATCGAATCCAACCCAGGCCCAAATGATTCTACTTCTAATCATCAATCAACACTATCAATCTTCCATTATAATGTTCGTAGTTTACGTTTTAAACTTGCACGGATTGTTGATATTTTAGAGGATTTCAATGTTCTATGCTTCACCGAAACCCACCTAAACGACGAATTTGATTCAAATGATATTAAAACAGCCGACTTCTCCCTGCCTGTTCGTAATGACAGAGACAGCTTTGGTGGTGGCATTGCAGTTTACTTCAGAAATGGGTTGCAGTACAAACGTTTAACTAATCTGGAATTCGATAATTCTATCATGGGGTTCGAAATCTCTTCGAAGTTATTTCGTTATCTCCTCGGGGTATCATATCGATCTCCCCAGTACTGTGATCCTAACTACAGGGACCTTCTTGACGGATCACTTGAAGAAGCTCTGAATTTAAATCGTTCACTGATCCTCTGTGGTGATTTTAACTCTGACTTGCTAAACACCCACAAGCTAAACTGTACAATATACTGAATCATTTTAATCTAATTAATGTTATAACTAAACCTACACGTATTACTCCGCACTCTGAAACGTTACTTGATCCCATTCTCGTAACCGATTCTGTTCGAGCTACTGAATCTGATACTATTGACCTTGAATTGTCTGACCACCTCGGAGTGTATACCCACGTTGCCTTTGACAGTGTATCTCATGAGGCTTTTTATCGCTCTGTACGGAACTACAACCAAGCCGATTTTAATTTAGCTCACTTTCTCCTTGGTCAGGTGGATTGGAACACATCCCTAGAATCTGATGACATAAACCTTATGCAAAGCAAATTTGTAAACACCTATCTTGAAATAATCGATAAATGCATACCCCAATCTAAAATACTTATACGTCCAAAGGACAAATACTGGTTCACGTCGGAATTACGTACTGAAATACGTCGACGTGATAAACTTAGGAAAAAAGCCAAGAGAACCGGGAGCGATACTGATTGGATTTTATTCAAACACTGTCGTAACAAGGTCAATAACATGAAGAAATATTTCAAAGCCCAATTCGAAGAAAAATTGCAAGATAAAAAAACTGATTGTTCATCCCCCAAACAATTCTGGCACATCACCAAACATGCCCTCGGCAATCATTCATCCAAATCAATCCCTCCTCCTACCCGCTATCCCAACTCCACTGCCGACATGGCCTTCACCGACGCAGAAAAAGCTAACTTACTGAATGAAACCTTTATAAGCAATGGATTTGTCGATGATCAAAATCATACCCTTCCCGAATTTATTCCTAAATGCACTCGCAATCTCTCAAACATATTGTTTATAGAAGATGATATTACCTCAATAATCAAGTCCCTAAACAGCAACAAAGCTCATGGACACAACGGAATTAGTGCCAGAATGCTTAAGGGAACTGCGAATTCGATTGCACTCTCACTGAGCATCCTCTTCCGCAAATATCTGGATTTACATAAATTCCCATCTGAATGGAAGAAAGCAGATATTATACCAATATTTAAGAAAGATATCCCAACAGAAGTGACGAACTATAGGCCTATTTCATTACTACCGACTCTGGTTAAAATATTTTAAAAATTAGTTCTGATGTATCTATTTAGTTATTTCCAAGAAAATAAATTACTGTATGAATTCCAATCCGGCTTTCTTCCAGGCCACTCCACAACTTTCCAGTTATTAGAACTCTACCATTCCATTTGTCTCTCTCTTGATAAACGCCTACAGACCTGTGCAATTTTCTGCGACATTTCAAAAGCGTTTGAGAGAGTCTGGCATAAAGGCCTTGTTTTCAAACTTCGCCAATATGGCATCTCTGGAACCCTTATTGAATGGATTCAGGACTACCTGCACGAAAGACAGCAAAGGGTTCTCGTCCAAACTACCTTTTCTAACTATAGACTCATTCAAGCTGGAGTGCCCCAAGGCTCGGTTCTCGGTCCGTTTCTCTTCCTAATCTATATCAATGACATTGCTGAGATCATCGACTCCTTTGCTAGACTGTATGCCGACAATACATGTGTAACTGATTACAAAAACAATATTGAAAATCTTACCGTTTCCCTCAATCGAAACCTTGGAAAAATTAACACTTGGTCTCTTCAATGGCTCGTCTCATTCAACCCTGCAAAGACAAATGCAGTTCTATTCCACTATGGCAGTAATGACGGAACAGTCTATCCCCCCTTAAGTTTTGATAGTAATCCAGTCTCATTCACTGAAGAACACAAGCACCTGGGTTTAATTCCCCAATCTAATCTAAACTGGGAATCCCAGAAAACTGAAATATGCAAGAAAGTCAACACCCGTCTGTCTTTCCTTCGCAAACTGAAATTCATTCTGAACAGAAAAACCTTGGAACAAATCTATTTCACCTTCATTCGACCACTACTTGATTACGGCGACGTAGTGTGGGACTGCGCATCCGAACACTTGACTCAGAATCTTGACAGACTTCAGCTTGATGCTGCGCGTATCATTACTGGCTTAACGCGATCTGTCTCTGCTGATCACCTTCTGGCTGAACTAGGGTGGCCCTCCCTTTTGAAGCGACGCGAAAAGCACAAATACTGCATTCTTTTCAAAATTATCAACAATGAAATTCCAAATTACCCCAATGCATTGTTACCCCCTCGTACGCACGATATCTCAATGTATAATCTTCGCAACCCCAACAGATTCACGTATTATCCGACAAGAACGGAGCGTTTCAAAAAATCCTTTTCCCCGTCCACCACAAAAAGCTGGAACAACTTACCAGACGTACTCACCGGAGCCGCAACACTAACGGAGTTCAAACAAATCTATGCCCAATTGAACTTGATCCCCAAACCACCTCTTTATTTTCGTGTGGGTAAAAGAAAGGCCAACATTTTACACTCAAAATTGCGTAATAACTGCAGCGACCTAAATAATGACAAGTTCCAAAACTATATTCTGGCCAACCCAAAGTGTATGTGTGGTAATCCCTCTGAAAATGCTCATCACTATCTCCTGGTGTCGCCTTCGATACACTGACCCCACGATTACACTACTCGATTCTCTTCGAGATTTTGATATATCATCCGAAAGCGATCTCTTGTACGGTAAACCCACACTGTCAACAAAACAAAACGAATATATCTTTCTGAAAACCCAAGCGTTCATCCTAGCTAGTGGCCGCTTCAATTGAGTCATTATATTCTCGACTAGTCTCTCTTTTGCACTAGACGAGACATACTATAAACGTCACATCCCTCCCCCTTTATCTTGCCATTCAAGAGCTTTCGTAGAGAAAGTCAACAGTGTCGAACCGTATGTATTCCCTGTCTCGAGACCCTATTACATACATGGCTGCCTGTTTCAACAACATTTAAATTGTAAATAGTTTAAATCCCTATTCATTTGTGAACCAATCTATATATCTTGTAGCCGCATCTATGTATTGTTTTTTTTTTCTGTTGTATTTATGGAAAGGAGTTAACATAAGTTGTCTAACTTGTACTCCAATCCTTTTTGCAAATTTATGGCAAATAAAATATGTTTAAACTAATGTATTTATTTCTCACTAATGGCTTCTCTAACATTCTTTTGAAGTGCTCTATTTGCTGTTTCAACTGCATCTTCACTATCCTTTCCATCTTCGATATATTTGTTCATGAGGTTGTCAAAATCGTTTTGGTATTTGGCAAAGGCACTTTGAACGATACCTCCCAACATAGAAACGTCTTCTTCTTCGTCTTCTTCATATTTCATATCTTCTGATAGTTCCGACGATTCATCAGAGTCCGAATCTCTTTACCAATTTTTGGGTGCTGGATTGCATTGTGTCCGCTCTCTTCGAAGGTCAGATTACAAATAACAAATTTCTTATGAGCACGACCCTTTTATAGGATATCGGACAGAGCAGTGATGACGGGTTTGATCAACTTTCCTAAAAATCCTCCTTTCTGTATGATGCGTCTTCTTTTCCGATAAGATCGTTCTCTCTTTGGTTAGGCAATTCTCCTTATTTCGTACTTGTTTGGAATCAACTTAGCTCTCTCAGATTTGGTTATAGGTTCTGCGCCATGCAAGATGTTTGAGGCACAATCACATATACATTCTATCAAATCATCACTGGCCATCTTCAGCATAGTCTTGGCTTCATATCGATCCGCATCAGATAGGATTCGCAGTGTATCTAAATTTCTTTCTAATCTTGTAGTGTTGCTCGATGATTCCGATTTCCTCATGGGACAGTAATCATCTTCATGTCTCTTACGTGCGAAGCTCCTGGAGAATTCTTTATCACAATATCTGCAGCAATGGACTTTCATGACTTTACTCTTTGGTGGTCGTAGAACAAATGAGTTTATTTTCACACCAACACTCCTTTTATACTTTTTTCAGAGCTAGGACTGGGTTGATAATCGCCGAGAGAAAGGAACTCTTTCGCAGTATACATCTTTTGATATCTGGAGAAATTCCATTATCTGTTAGTAGCTTCAATACATGTTTGTATTTTCGCAGGTCATCAAATTCAGCTAAATGCAGTGGTATCTTATCTTCGAGGATTTTGGTAGCACATTTGCATGAACAGGTAATCAAATCTTCATCAGCAGCGCGTAGAAAGGCATCGATTTCCACCTTGTCAGCATCCCGTAAAAATTCTAAAAGTGCTTTATTCTGGTCAGTCAGTCCAGCATCTCCCTCCTCTTCTGTTCTTCTTGGACAGTTACGTTCTTCATGTCTCTTCCTATTCTATGGTTGGGCGAACAACTAAGTACGGTATCTGCAGTGGAGCTGATGATGGGTCTTCTCGTGTCTTCTAGCATTATCCGATCTCGAAAATAACTTGGAACAGTATCTGCATCGAACTGGTAACGTGTCTTCACTCGACGCCGGTCAAGACACAAATGAATTTATTTGCGTACCAACACCCGTTTTATACCTTTCCCAACAGAAGTACCCGGATGTAGCATGAAGTGCCCGGATGTAAAGTCCAACTAGTATCCTCAAATAATAAAATACCAGGTATCCTAAAATACCCGCATGTGCCTATGTGCTAGGGCACATTGTGTCACATTGTGCCTTTTCACATAAGTACATATAAGCACATAACGCATGTGCCTTTGTGCTAGGGCACAGTGTGTCACATTGTGCCTTTTCACATAAGCACATATGACAAAAAAGGATCTACAGTAGGTATCCTCGAATAAAACAATACCAGGACATAGGTATCCTCAAATACCCATATGTGCCTATGTGCTAGGGCCCATTGTGTCACATTGTGCCTTTTCACATAAGCACATATCGGTACATAAAGCATGTTCCTTTGTGCTAGGGCACATTGTGTCACATTGTGCTTTTTCACAAAAGCACATATGACAGAAAAGGCATTCCACAGCCACAGGTGTTTCCCAAAAATGGGATTCCATTGGATATGGCCATTGGATATAGGCTTTTATTATACAGAAGGGAGATAACTCTGCATACAGGTTATGGGAAATCAAGCAATCTGATTGGTTAGTTATTATCTAGATAAATGAAACAACAAGAGTACTTGGAATAGGGTCAGAACTAACGAGAATAGACCAGAAATTGCAAAATATAGTAATAATAAGATAAACTGTTCCAAATAATAGGCTCTTCTACGTTACTGGAGTATACTCCAGAACAAAGGAACATGCCTAGGTAGAGGAAAACTATTACATATATAGATAGAAGCAGAGAATTCTGAAGGAAAAAGTTGGGTGGATTTTGGTGATTTGGAAGGATTGTCGGGTTGTTTGTGGTAATTAGATTTACTCTTCTACAATCGAACACACCCTCCGAACATACCCCGTCTTATTGCAGGAAAATTGGGTAACATAGCAATCACGTGCTACCATAGAAACCAAGATGGCGGCCTTCAGTACACAAAATGGACGATAGAAACACGTATCACCTCAACAACACGTGCTGCGCATGCGCACTCAAAATGGAGATGACGTCACAAGATGGCCGCTCACGCGGGTTACCATGGCCACACAACATGGCGCCACTGGGTCACGTGACATGACGTCACTTCCGAGGTCCGGCACCGAGGTCCGTCAACCTGTACCTGAAAAGCCCGAGACATACTACTGACATGCATTTGGTCATGATAATACATTTATCTAACAATCCCGTTACATAAAGCCTGTTTTTCCGTTCTTCAGTTTAAATCGGGTTGGAATTGGTCAAAATTTTGAATTTCATATTTTAATGAGTAATAACAATGCATATAATGATATTATTTCTCATAGCGCGGTGTTTACCGGAAGTTGAATCTATATGATACGGAATCAGAATGAGTGGACTATATGATATGGAATCGGAACACATTATGTGATACGTACCGTTTCTCGTGGTTTTCAGCCCAAAATCTGTATGATTGTTAGATAAATTACAATATCGTATTTTGAATGCAACAAGGCACCATGCATTGCAGTAACCTTTTTGCACCAAAGTTCGAAACATGGTTAATTTGTTCTCAATTGCAATCAGATTCCATTTGATATTAAAATCGTTCATTTGGACCCAAATGTCATTTGGAATGAAACAAAAATTCCACTTGTCACAAGAAAATTCAGACCAGCGTGAACACTTTCCTGATGATGTAAAAAGTATGTTAGGAATGATCAGTCTATCAATAAAATCGAGTCCTCGTTGTTACACATCGTCCCCTAGGCACATAGAACACATTGGAACTCAGTAGACGACATGTTGTTACACTCAACAAAGTTCGAAACATGGTTAGTTTGTCCTCATTTGCAATCAGATTCCATTTGCTATTAAAATCGTTCATTTGGCCCCAAATGTCATTTGGAATTAAACAAAAATTCCACGTGTCACAAGAAAATTCAGACCAGCGTGAACACTTCCCCGATGATGTAAAAAGTATGTTAGGAATGACCAGTCTATCAATAAAATTGAGTCCTCGTTGTTACATATCGTCTCCTGGGTTCCAATATGTTCTATGTGCCAGTAGGCACATAGAACACATTGAAACTCAGTGGACGACATGATGTTACACTCTAGAGACCATACGAGCTCTGTAGTAAAATCAACCCATTCTCTACTGAGCAATTTGGTGTTATCCTGTGCAGAAACGTATGTTGCGTGAAATGGGGTTAAAGTGAAAAAAATGAAAACATCTGGAACGTAGACTTATTATTAATTTTCAAATTGGTATTACATAATGTAATAATCTCATTCAGGAACCCCACCCACCCATCCACTCATACTCTAAAGTTCTGTCTAGAAAAATATGCCTCGTCCAAGTGCCTTACATTCGACTTACGTTTTGAGTCACACTAACCTTTGAGAACATCAAGAAAGTTAATTTAATTTTTTCGAGTCATATTTGATTTTTCAAGAACACAAGAAATGTAATTCTGACTAATAGCTGAGCTGGTAGTCCAAACTGTGCCCCACAGGTCATTATACAAGTTTGGACTCCTTGCTCTATTAGTTGGAGTTACCTTTTTGAAGTTTGAGAATAATGGTGTGCTGTTGTGTCCTTTCCCTGTATGAGGTATCTCAGTACTCAGTATGGACTTGGGGAACTGGACATCAAAATTAGGGTCCGTACGGACCTACTGCAGCGAAAGGGTTAAAACGCCGATTTATTTTTCTTCACAGTTTGTAGTTTTACATAGTGTGATATTTAGGAGATAAACGTCTCTGGCTGAGTTAGATATTCGGAACTTTGACAATGGAAAACCATTTGTAAAAGAGCCCCGAGTGCCATTGTAATTCCTGTCATCGTTAGAAGTGAAAACATTCTTCAAACTCGTTTTATTTGAAGAAAAACAATTAAAAAAATGTCATTTTCGATCTCGGTCTATTTTCCATGATCGAATTTACAGAAAACAACTCCGCGGTGTGTTCGGTATGTGAATGGAGTGGTTTAGCGCTGTTGATCGCGCATAGCATGGATACAGACTTGTTTTAATTGACCCGCTTCAAGCAATTAGAGCACACAAGAGTAAATTTACCTGAGATTAGAGCACGGAGCCGACCGGCTCTCAGCCAATCGAATTACGGGTACAGAAAGAACAACGAGGTCAAATTTAACAGATGAATTACAATTCGTCGCCTGAGTGCTAGAATGTTCTATGTCCCATAGAGGACATAGAACATTCTAGCACTCAGGCGACGAATTGTCGTTCGATACTTGTTGTAAAAAGAACATAAACATAACTTAAACGTAGACCAATAATCTCTACACAACTACACACTAACTGGATTTTTGGAATGCTCTTTGCTCACAAATAGATTGACTTAAGTGTCGCCATTTTTGTGGGGGATGGGGGTGTTCCTATAAATAAAAAATGCTCAACAAACTGAGAAAAATATTTTGAAGGATTTCATTCGGTCTTCTCACTCCTCTTTTTAACAAATATCCTTTCTCCATATTTGTTAAAAGCGGATAATTATGTCGATGATGAGCACATTTTTTTTTTTTTTTTTTTGGGGGGGGGTGGGGGGGGGGGGGGCAACGCAAGTTGAATTCAAGCAACATATTTTACTTAACATTGATAAAAAAAAACTAGTTCTGGTGCTTATCTTTCGTTTGATGTTTGAGGATGTGAATGTTGTTGCCTACAGTCACAGCGTAATAACCTTCACACCACCGAACTAGTGCGAGTCTTTTATTTGATCGTTGCTGTTGCGAAACTGTTCCGATGGGAGAAGCCAACGCGTTGATTGACTGGAACCATCTTGTGGGGGGGGGGGGGGTGGTGGCGGTTGAGCTGCGAGGTGCACTGCTGACGGCTAGCAACTCAGGTGGATAGAAAATAGTAGCAGTGACGATACAAAGTGAAATGTAGACTAATTGATAATAATTCTAACACAAATAGTTGTTGAGGAAAAATTATGTTCATTTATTTCACATTTCACTTTGAACTACATAACTTAATATCCAGACTCAAATTCCGACAATTGTACAGCCACGCATGCTAAAAAAAACTTCAATAAATAAGGGCAAACATTCCCTCATCCTCTTCCCGATAATTTCACGGATCTACACCCCTGTGGTGTGTCCTTTAGAGTCATTAAACAGTTTGAGTGAAATCTCCACACTGTGTATGTTGTGTAGTAATTAACTTCACCTCACCGGTATTATTCTACGTTAATTTTCGATTTACGTTTTCAGCTCAGGGCATGGTCGTCCGACGTATACAGAACCATAATGAGCGCCAAAGAGGTCATAGATGGCCTGTACGATGATAATATTTCCAAGTGGCAGCCAGTTCCTGTTTCGACAGTGGGAAAAAAAGATGAAGACGACGTATGTGTAATATAATGTGGCATTCTACGATCCACCATAGTAATGACAGTAACGACACATTTCGTCCCAAGAGTTCCAATGTGTCCTGTGTGCCAGTAGGCACATAGAACACATTGGAACTCAGGGGACGATTTGGACATGCGACTTTAGGACATGTGATAACTGGATATTGTGATCTTGACACGGCAATGATTGGAGGAGACTCCATTTTATTTTCAGTTGGAGATCCAAATGCGGTAGTGCATACCTCCAGGAGCGTGATCATAAAAGCGGACATAGGATTTCAACCGGATTAGGACTGAGTCGCAATCCGGGCACAATTCTCTGTTCGCTTACCTCCGACAAAACGCCACAGACTCTTCCTTATTGGAGGAAATACGAAAACATTGAACCTCAAATACTATTTTCATTCGTTTTCTTCATTCAGTCTCTCCAAATTTTATTTTTGAAAATTTCGAGCCACTTGAAAGCGACCTGATTGAGAATGAGCCCTCCTTTGTGCTCACAGATGGGCATCCCGTGTACGCTTTGGTAGCTTTCCACAATTAATCATCCAAATTTTCCACACTTACATACATGATGTCGTCTACTTTCGCCTACAGTGCACTTTCGCCTACACAATTATCAGGTAAAAGTGCCAGCGATAGTGCACTAATTAAGGTACAGGGATTAGTAGCTAATTACCTGTTCTACCCACAATAAATGGACTGACCGACCATTCATTCCCAGCATTTTTCTTTTTTTCTTATGTTATGTTTTTCGTATGTTATGTGCAATGTAGTTGTTTTAGCTGAGGCCATGAAGACAAATACTATGATGCTAACTTAATGGATTCTTGTAAGAACAAGTTTGGAACATCATATACAATGTGGATTTGTTATTTGTCAATAAAACCTTGCAAATATGAATATTATTGGAACCGGCTCAGTGAGCTGGTTCCAATAATACTCATATTTGTATGTTTTTATTGAGACTAGAGAGAGAGAAAGAGAGGGAGATAGAGAGAGAGAGAGGGGGAAAGAGAGAGAGATAAAGAGGGATGGATAAATTGTATCGATATTTGTCAATAAAACCTATGAATATGAATATTATTGCAACCTCTCTCTCTCTCTCTCTCTCTCTCTCTCTCTCTCTCTCTCTCGCTCTCTCTCTCTCTCTCTCTCTCTCTCTCTCTCTCTCTCTCTCTCAATCACCAAACGGTCAGTCGATTTTATTGTGGGTTGGGTAGAGCAGGTAATTAGCTACTACTCCCTATACCTTAGTTAGTGCACTTTCGCCTACACTTTTACCTGATAATGTTTGTAGGCGAAAGTGTACTGTAGGCGAAAGTACACTGGACCACATACATACCACGATAAATTAGCGGTCGTCCAAAGTGTTTATTATTTACTTTTGCGCTAGGTTTCGGTCTTTTGTTAGTTCGAAGGGAATCAAATTAGTTTTTACTGAAATAGGATGGAAGCTAGTTCCTTGATAACGGAGTGCTGAAATCTTTGGCGGCTGTTTCATTTGAACCTGACTGCATTATTAGTAAAGTCCGCGGTTTAGGTTCACTCCGGAATGTAAGGAATTATATTGTTCTGTATGTTGTTTCCTTATTGTTCTGCCTATTTTTACCCTGTCCCGAGTTCGATCCCTGTCCGGGACTACCCGCGGAGTGTCCTTGGGCAAGGCACTTTATCTCGGTTGCCTACATGGGTACGATGGCGCTGTGTACTAAGGCGTACTGCACGTCGATGGCGCACATGTCTTCAACCGCTGTAACCCTGTTTGAACAAAGTTATAATGTTGAGGAGCTGACAGTTGCTCATTGATGCTCAGTGGTTCTCTCTGGGTACTCCGGCTTCCTCCACCCGTAGAACTGCCATGGTCACGCTTAGCCATTGTGCATAAGTATGTGGCCTTAAACACCAATGAATAAATAAATTGTTACCCTATTATTTGTTTATTTTATGAGCCCTTGAAACCAATGTTTAAAGCGATGATACCTGGCTCCCACATGCGTTTGTCTATTATTTAGGGTCTTGACACTATTAATTGCTCATTCATGGGTCTTTGGCAACATTATCCATTATATTGTTACGAGCGATGGCCTTGTCTATTGTTGCGACCGTTAGCCTCATCTCTATGAACACCCAGCACCCCTTATTATTTCTGAATTGCGTTGCTTATTGTACTGGGCACTGACTTTGCTTATTGTATGAGTCTTCCCTGTTGCATTGGTTCCTTGTACGCGTTTGCTTCTGAACGTCTGGTATCCCTTTTTGTTTGGGTATTGTTTAGGACACTGGTCATACCTGTTATTTAGGCCCCAAACGCATTGCGTTTTCAAGCATTCACTGACCCTAGTTCATAAGCCATACCATTCTGCATTCACCTTTTCTATTATTGCGGACATGTAACATATTGGAATTTCTCCTGAGCACACTCCACGCATAAGTAGGGATGACACATCAAGAGAACAAGAAGGATGCCCAACTGGAAATGTGTGCGGCCAGCTGATAAGAACACCGAGATTTTCCCACTGTAAGGCCTGTTCATCAGTGTCAATGTTGTTATAAAAATATAGAATATACCCATAGTAGCGTGGTGTACCAAATGTTCCCCACGAGTGGTGAAGTGGTGTTAACCGCGAGCCATTGGCGCGCGGTTAACACCACTTCACCAGGAATTGTGAACATTTGGTACACCACGCTACTTTGGGTATATTTTATTTATATCATGATCGTCAGATTATTATTATTATTAATGTTACGTAAATAAATATTCACACGTGAAAATCTGTTTTTGTTTACATGGGCACCGGTGGGTGGTACTTCCGCTGGCAATTTTATCGCAGAAACGAAATAGAAAACGAAACACACAAATTACGGGGCCTTTTTTTATTTTAATAACATAATAACATATTATTTCGAGTTGTGGATGATTTATTAACATGAGACAACGTATGTTTGTTAATTTTTGGTATCTTATGAGGTAAACTTATTTAAAAACGTAATAAATGATTCACGAGGCGACGAATATTAAATTTAGACAGGTTTGCATTCAAGGCGAGGTCACCAAAGGTCAACTTGGGTGTAGTTCCACTGTAGGTGTTAATTTTAACTATTGAAATACCATTGCTGGCGTGTTCACCACGGTTGCTGAGTAAAGCTAAAATTTGTGTCATAGGCTTTTTGTATATAGTAGAATAGGTAATCATGGTATAAAAGAATATCTATCACCGATGGAATTAACCTTCCAGCGCTGAACAAAACCCTACTTACAAGTACTACTTTATTATTTATCACGAGACTACGTGACACAAAACGTTTTTTTTTTCGATTCTAAAATAATTGAACTTCTGTTAAATGAACGGTCAACGCCCTGTTACAAAAGAAAGAAATAATTAGTTTGTGAAAAAGCTTGCACTAAAATAACCTTTGGCTGATCAATTAAACACCACCGTTCATTGACATTATTATATTGTTTGGTTCAAATGCATAAAAGGACGAGGATATTGCCGTGACTGACTGTATCTTTTAAACTGTAATTATTTAATATCTGACACCTGCACACTTCAGAACAAATGTCTGCTTTACGAGAAAAGAATGCAAAAATGTTTAAGGATGCTGAAGTTTAGAGGCATTTTCGTCAGCCAGGTTAAGGGGCCAACTGTACAATGCAACATTATTTCGTCATCTGATGTGGAGGCATGAAAGACCTTTAATGAATACTTTTGTTCTGTGTCAAATATAGATGATCCTAACGTAACAATGTCCTCAATGAATACTACCAATCATCGCCCAATGTTAGAGAGTGTGTCCATAAAGTATGGCGAAGTTCAAGAGGCAATGAAGTCCGTGAAAGTATCAAAAGCTTGCCGCCCGGATAACATAAGACCACAGGTCTTGAAAGAGTATTCCGAGAGTTTAATGAGATCCCTTACGTACTTATTCAACTGTACCCTTGACAACTAGCGCATCTCACCGCAATGGAAACGAGCAAATGTACTTCCAGTTTTTTTAAAAAACGGAAAGTACAAATCTCTCAAGTAATCTCGCTCTTAAGTCGTGTGGGGAAAAATCTTTGAAAAGTACATTTTAGAAAGTGTTTAGCTTCCACAGAGTAAATACCGTGCTGAGTAATTTCCAATTCAGTTTCATATCCAATGGTTCAACACGTTACCAACTTACAGAAATATATACTAGTAAACGGTAAATACATACTTGATATAACTCTTACCTATCTTGTTACCTATCTTGTTATTATGTAGACTACAATCGTTGTATTCAGTAGCCTTTTCCAATTGAGCTAAAGAAATGTGGAAGTATCAGAGGTACCGTTTTAACCCTTTACCTAACATGAAAAGCAGACGACACTTGCAAAAAAAATTCTTGAATAACTAATTTTTTTCATTTTTTGTCTCAAAAACATACCGTTTTAACCCTTTACCTAACATGAAAAGCAGACGACACTTGCAAAAAAAATTCTTGAATAACTAATTTTTTTCATTTTTTGTCTCAAAAACATAGGTTATGACCCCTCGTTGGAACGAGCTCGACGAGCTCGTTCCAACGAGGGGTCATAACCTATGTTTTTGAGACAAAAAATGAAAATATTTTGAAAATGAATTGGCGATTTTTGAGAATAGCGCTGGCCGGTTTTGGCCGTTACGTTGGGTAAAGGGTTAACCCTTTTACTATCACGTCCGATTTTGCCATATATGGAGGACCTCTATATGCGTGAGTGTTTTTCTCATACAATATTTATGAAAGGAGTCTAAGAATTTTCCGTTTTGGCGAGCCTTTGGCGAGCCCAAACGGAAAATTCGGACGAGTTTCATAGATATTATATGAGAAAAACACTCATTTCATATTCTATTTATCATATGACACACACACGCACAAATTAGCCACTTAGTATGACTTTTTGACCCATCACCTAACTTGAGTTGCAGACGGCACTTGGAAAAAACATCCTCGTATAACTAATAATTTTCATTTTTTGCTTCCAAAACATAGGTTATGACCCCTCATTGAAACGAGCTCGTCGAGCTCGTTCCAACGAGGGGTCATAACCTATGTTTTGGAAGCAAAAGGTGAAAATATACAAAAAAATGAATGGAGTTTTTCTTGTAGGTAAAAGATTAATACAATGTAACCCACCCTAAATAGGACAGATAACGTAAATTCTCCCTACTGAAATTATGCAAATGTGACCCAGTTGTATTTTGTTTAGCAAATCAAATTGTCCAGTCTTGAAACTGACCAGTGAAAGCTCCCAACTCTAATTATGCAAATTGTGAAAATGTGGCCCAGTTGTATTTTGTTCAGCCAATCAAATTGTCTAGTTTTGAAATTGACTAATGAAATTGACGGAAGGCTTTATTTATCACTGATTAATATGAAAACAAAATATCAACTGTTTTAAAGTGAACAAAACGGACGAGTCATATGATATATTTATTTATTCGTTCAGTAGCATACAGGAAGTACAATGATTACAATCACACAATTCAATTAACTGGTAGAGTGCGGAATTATTTCTGGTCGTCAGAATTTGTTCACATATATTTGCCTTGTTACAATTTATGGGAGAGTGCCAGTAGGCACTCTTCCATAAATTGTAACAATGCAAATCCTAACAGTCTAAATAATTTCACTTCAAAGTTGATATGAACAACATCCACAGAATATGAAGCCTTTAAGTTGTTGTACTGACACTTCAGAATAAAGCCCAGATATGGGTTTCCAGCACTCTACCAGTTAACATAACATGCTGTATACTACTGGGAGATGACATAGTCAAATTGGCTGTCTTCCTCTCATCTCATCTCATTTATGACATACTCGAAATTATATCATCTAATTAATTGTTGGAAAGGGCTCTCTGAGCCCTTTCAAACAATTAATCAAATGGTAGCTTTGATCTGCGCATACCAGAACGTACAGATAATCAACATAAAGTAGGTGAAAATAGTCGCTTTCGGTGGAGTAAGTGTTAAATAAGCTCGAACTGTTACCGGACCTCAAGCATCACACCTTATCAGATTTCAACACTCTATAAGCACTACATAAATAGAGGATATGGAATGGGTGTTTTTCTCATATAATATTTATGAAACGAGTCTGCAAATTTTCCGTTTTGCCGAGCCTCTGGCGAGCCTAAACGGGAAATGCGGACGAGTTTCATAAATATTATATGAAAAAAACACTCATTCCATATTCTATTTAGCATATGACACACACACGCACAAATTAGCCACTTAGTATGACGTTTTAACCCATCACCTAACTTGAGTTGCAGACGGCACTTGGAAAAAACATCCTCGTATAACTAAAAATTTTCATTTTTTGCTTCCAAAACATAGGTTATGACCCCTCATTGGAACGAGATCGTTCCAATGAGGGGTCATAACCTATGTTTTGGAAGCAAAAAGTGAAAATATAAAAAAAATGACTGGCGTTTTTCTTGTAAGTAAAAGATTAATACAATATAACCCAACCTAAATAGGACAGATAACGTAAATTCTCCCTACTGAAATTATGCAAATGTGACCCAGTTGTATTTTGTTTAGCCAATCAAATTGTCCAGTTTTGAAATTGACCAATGAAAGCTCCCAACTTTAATTATGCAAATTATGAAAATGTGGCCCAATTGTATTTTGTTCAGCCAATCACATTGTCTAGTTTTGAAACTGACCAATGAAACTGACGGAAGGCTTTATATATCACTGACTAATATGAAAACAAAATATCAAATGTTTTAAAGTTGTTTACGCAAACCACCCACCGATCTCTTGGGTGACCCCGTGATTCAATTATATTTGGTTAAAAATACCCTTGTTCACCGGGAAAAGCATACATGGGTCGAGTTTGGTTATTTTTATCACCATGGACAATTTTATTGATGTTGTGGTTATTTATTTGTCTATTTATTGGGTTTAATGACACTTTCGACAGCCAGGATTATCTCGTGTTGGACAGTTTTACATGTGCAGAAAGCCGGAGTAGGCTGAGAGAACCAACGAGCGGCGACGAATAATTTCAGACACCCCCTTGTACCAACTCCGCACAAGCAAGGTAAGCATTGGTTGAAGACAAGTGCACCATTGACGTGCAGTACGTCGTAGTACACAGTGCCACAGTGCCTCCACTTAGACATTAAGGATTGGGTGTCTTTCCCAAAGACATAACGCAGTTACCCTTGACGGGAATTGTACCGTGAACCAGAGCCGTATTATTCATAAGGCTGACTAGGCAGAAGCCTAGGGGCCCGCCAATGATTAAAAGCACTTTGTACTCTGCGCAGTTGCGATACATGTATTTATGTATTTGTCTATAGATATACTCTCATAAGTATACTATATATATAGTTATATACAGTACATTATTGTAATGCTTACTTAAATAATATGTCAAGATATGAGTAGAATTCTTCAGGAGACCCTCAAAATGGATATAGGGCTATGTACTGCGGCATAGTTTCTACCGTACTAGGGTCAGGCTGTCAGCTATAGTGGGTGAAAGATTGAAGTGCCGGAGGGGGTCCCGTCCCGAAGTACATAAAAAGCCTAGGGGCCCGGTCATGGATTAATACGGCACTGCCGTGAATCATTCGGTTTGTCGTCCAATGCAGTAACCCCTGAGGTTAGTTAAGGGTTTCATCATATAAAATCCTCTTGGTTGCCAATTCTGTATGACTCTTCATTTTTCTTTTCTCCTATGATCTTCTCAACTCTTCTGATTTTAGACAATCCGACATCCAAATTGCAAATTTCTCCTTATTTTGTACTGTGTAACTTGTTTTAAGGAAACACCATCTAAAACCAACGGGCTTGATACTTTTCTATAATTCTGTCTGTATGGCAATAGTATACATAATCTCCAATAAAAACGGTTTAGAGAAAATACATGTTTTACGTATATTTTTAGATTCAGTCATCTGGAATAAATCAGTTGATATTCAATTCAATGCAATATTTAATTTTTTGACCCACTGAAATATTCCAGACGCGTTAGTCTAACCGTGTACAAGTTAAGGGTCATACAGGTTCAAGGCTCTAACAACGTTGGATTGCTTGCGTAATTAAAACTGGTCGCATGAGATATGGTGTTTTTGCTTAGGTATCTCCGCAATGCCTATAGATGACAGCACTGTCATAGAGTCTCGTTATACTCTATTTTTCTTTTTAGTGTAAACACTTTTACTGCCACGCCTACTTCAGCCCTGTATGGAGGACATCTGTGTACGAATGTATGCGAGGAAGTTTGATAAAAATTATGACATAATTGAAACTCTGTCATCTGATTAATTGTTGGAAAGGGCTCTCTGAGCCCTTTCCAACAATTAAGCAGATGGTAGGTTTGATCTGCGCATACAAGAACGTACAAATAATTAGCATAAAATATGTGGCAATAGTCGTTAATGGCAGTGTAAGAGTTAATCTTTTATTTTTTTTAATTACAGCTAATACATATCAGTAAACCGTGTCCACGAAAGGACGATTTGATAAGTTATGCCTTTACGAACAGTACCCTCGCTAAAGAAATGAATGCAAAATACGAGGTAGGTTAATCAACTAGACGTTTTTTGTATATAATAATAGGTTTGCTCTGTTTGTCTGTCATGTCAAATAATATCACTGTTTGATGGATTTAGGTGGATGCCGGTTGTGGCCAGTCACTTGCACCCTGTAGAGTGTTAAAGGTACGTACATATGGGTCTAATAGAGCATTCTGTTTTACTTTTCAGTAAACGGTGTAATCATATTGAAATCTTAACTTCTAATTTACTATCAACATTTTAGTGTCAGTTACATCATGATATTATCCAATAATAGCCTGGTATCCCATACTTCTTTTCTAGAAAGGGATCGGGGAAATCCCCAGCTAAAGACTTTAGGAGACCCGTACTCTTCGCTGACATGTGATGGCCGAAAGAGAGACTGAAAGCGTCTGCAAGTGTACTACGGTCTACAGCATTAATTATACCCATCTGTTATCTTATGATAGTGTAGCGGACGGGGTATAAAGGCCATTTACCAACCAGCCTGGTTGGTCCGGATCTCTTAGTCTCGTGGTAAATCGGTCCGCTTTGTGTGCTAGAGGTCGACGGTTCGAACACCGGCTCCCGCACTTATCTCTCCTCCTGTTATAATATCATAATTGAATTCGAAAGATTGTAATGTTGTATAAATAGTAAAGAAACAAATAGTACCCAACCAGGCATTAAACACTTAAAAGATTCCGACTTTGTATCAGAGACCCTGATACACGCTGTATTCGGGTAATTACGGACATAATACATACTTATTGTCAGATAATATAAAAATAATGACTGGGCTTAAGAGTAACAATGTGGATTGTCTCCCCGAGGGACCATTATCTCCCAAGGCGTTAGTCGAGGGCGATAATGGTCAGGGGTGTGGCTAGAGGTTTCCAATTGGGGATGTAGTGTAGTGCATTTCCAACTAGAGGGGGGCAGAGGGAAACCCCCTCCCGGTCCCTCACCTAGTTGGAAATTCACTACCGAGAAAACGTTTGGAAATGAAGTCTTGATAGGTGGTATAAAATTGATTCTAGTAACTGAATTGCCAACACATTTATGGTAGAATTATCAGGTTGTTATTATTTGGCATTATTCTGGAAAATGAATATGCGCTAAACAAATGCTCAAGCTGAGAACATTGAGCAATTCATACTCTCCTAACATTAAATCAGATCTTATGCAGGAATGATGATCAATTTTCGATATTTCGTCATTTTCTTACTGTGAATGATGGAAGTAAATCAGGATAACGATTTTACATGATGCGATTTTCTTGAATTGCATTTGGAGGATTTTTTTTTATTACGATAAGTAAACGTACTATAGAAATTTCGTACCGACTGACATCATGCATACTTATGAAGCTCGATATTGCGTGCACTGTAGTTGTAAATAGTAACAGTTAGAAGAATGTTTGCCGATTTGAAACCGAGTTGGAATTTGAGGAAGTGAAAGAAACATCAACATCACCAAAGAAGCTCTAAAATCCAGACAGATGGAATTTCCAACCCTTCATGACTTTCTCTCCGAATTTCCAATTACAGGAAATTTTGGTCAGGATTGGGGTAGGTGACACCCCCTCCCACCCCCGTCGCCAAGTCCTTTTTACCGATTTGAAAACGAGTTGGAACTTTGGGAAGTAAAAGAGACATCAGCATCACCAAAAAAGATCTAAACTCCTGATAGATGCAATGTCCAACTACTCATAACTTATTGGGGTGACACCCCCTTACCCCCCCCCCCCCCCTCGTCCCTGATAATGGTTCAAAGGGGAGACAAGCCATATGTTCCCTCAAGCTCAGTCATCAGTTTTGTATTACACCGAATGAAGATTCCGTCTTGATATAATTATTTGTGCTTCATTGTCTCAGAGTCATATAAGGAAGAGGAACCAAAGTTCCTAACTTTTCCGGTAGACATTTTCCGTGCGTACATTATTTCACAACGTGGAAGTCGTTTGGTAAAGGAACTACGTCATCACGCGTGCGTGCAACAATACTTCTCCGCTGGCGCTGTCGGGAATTTTCGGCTGTAGCGAGTAATAATGCAAAAATTATTGACCGGCATTATTCACCGCAGGTGGAACATTGTGAAATGTTTAATGGGATTATATGGGCGATTAGCATAACATTTCTTGATGAGGTATAATAAAGTGGGGATAGCTCACTTTTCCTCCGAATTATTGGCATAGTTAAAGCGTTGATTCTCTGTACGTTATTATTCGACAATGAACTAAACGCTGTCGGTACTCACTCACCTACATGCGCTTTACAGTTAAAACTAGAAGTCCTGTCATGAAATGCGCACAAATAGCACGTTGATATGCGCGTTAATGTACGCGTTATGGCCCAAGTAAAGCTATCAAATTCTGTACATATGGCCTGTGCACAAGCAATGTTTCAGCCAATGGACCTCCGGGTAACCCGGAGGTCCATTGGCAGAAACATTGCTTGTGTTTGCTATGAGTAACCAAGAGAACCTGCCGTGCTTTGGATGTCATTCGATATAGCAATTGCGCACAATTCGAACGCGCATTTAAGCCTAGATAAGCGCACTATTCGTGACAGGACTTCTAGTTTTAACTGTACCTGCCTGCCACCTAAAATGCTTAATTAACCGTCTTCAACTCAAGCTTCTAGATGACATCAAGTAGAAAGTCTCCCTATGAGTCCTTGTTTCTTCTATATCCAAAGGTTATGTACCCTTTAATGTAGAGTTGTGCCACCTTACTTCATTGATCCAGCTTTTTAGTTACTCTTAGCTTCTGGTTAACATGACTAAGTTGTTAGTTCAGATGAACTACGTCCTGTATCATCAACTGAACTTATACATGGTATTCAGTGGTGAACGTCGATACCATGCAGAGCGACAAGGGTATTTTGTAATATTTTGCTCTTGAACTGATTTTTTTTTAATATTCTAAGCTCTAAAATCAGTTGAGTAAAAATTTAACCCAAATCAATTGCATGGGCTGAATGAATATGAACCCAGTTGGGTTCCTGTTCACTCAATCCAATTAATTTGGGTTTATTTTTAACACAACACATTGCAGTGTGTAGCATGCCGTGATATCGGTAGTAGTGGAGAATGGCGGAATACCTAGCAACATCATTTTCATAGGAGTGCCTTGAATCTAGCTAAGACTGCCGGTATAGTCACAAATGTTCATGAGAATTCCGAGAGTAAATTGTGTGACCAAACAGCCATTTTGACCCTAAATTGTAGAATTAACTCTGTTGACTGCAGAATTAACTTATTCGATAAATTGCATACCATTGGGGTTTCTTAAGTAGTGATGTGGTTCTTGGTTGTGAGCTGTATTTTAGCCGTTACGAATATCAGTTCAGTATCGGACTTCCTGATCAACGCCGAAAGCAAATATCGAAAACAGTAATATCGATCAGACGAGTGAACACATTTACTCAAAGATACTGCTTGGAGCTATCATTGTCCGTCTTCGTAGAATTGTTGACGCCCCAGTTAATTGTATCCCATCAGTGTTGTACATATACAGAACTACTCACGCGTGTGAAAGGGTTGACCATATGGCACGAGCGCCAGCGCGAAAAGATAAAATGAGAGGCTGCAGGACTCGATATTTATCCTTCCGCGATGGCGCAAGTGCCATATCGATTAACCCATTCACACACGCGTGTCGTTCTGTGTTTATTACACGCCTTCACGTCTATAAAAACAATTTTTAGAAGGACACTCCTCAATTCATTTGACAACTATCAACAACAGGAACACATTTTATCGCCAACCAAATGTGCGGGGGAACCCGTGTTACTATTTCGTCCCCTAAATTCCAATGTGTTCTGTTGTGCCTACTGGCAGCCTACTGGCACATAGAACGCATTGGAACTCAGGGGACGATTTTTAGCTATCGCTATCTATTCAAACTGTAATTGCGTCACACGACTTGTAGAAAATTGCATTGACATTTCGCTTTTATTCAAAGATAATCCGTCAACGATTTCCGTACATATGTGCGAAACAGATTTTCATTTTCTGCATGGTTTAGTGTTGCTGTAGATGGTGATTACATAGAACAGACGTGTAATAAATCTAAGAAAAACACAAAACAGAAAGCTTTTTTGCTGCGAATATAATCCGTGTGGACTACCTTTGCTCGCTGAATGTGTAGGAATAGAGAGAGGGTGGTGCCCAATTGTCCTCTCAGCGAACGCAAACCGAATCACGACATTGGTTGTTTTGTTTCATCAGATAAATAGACAGAACGCGATGTGTGTTTGAATCGGTGGGTGTTTTATATAACAAGTTGGAATGGCGTAGTCATATTTTGCGAGAGCCGTAGGCTCGAGCGGAATATGATTATGCCATTCCAACGAGTTTACCGATTACCCACCGATTGAAACACACATCTCGTTCTGTGTTTATTACACAACCCATGCATTAAAATTTATTTCAATAAAAAAAATATCAATTCCGATGTTTAAACCCAAAGGTGAAGAGTCTGTTTCTTTTGAATGAAGCTGCACTGATCAAATGGATCGATAAAAATCAAAACTACCTTTTCGGAACCAGTGTTTGTTGAAATTCGTATCGCTGTTTCTCTTCGGCTCGTGCCCATTCACGCCTAACTATTTGGTGGCTATTACTGTTAGTAAAAATATAAGTACAAATTTGTGCAGATTTGCAAAACAGCTGGGTCAAACATTTTTAAAAGAAGTTCGAAGTATGTCAAGATGTACGAAGATTTACCGAAATAAATTTGACCAATTTTGATACCACGGATCCACAAAACGAGGCGACCACGGGACTGGGTTAATGTTCTGGTTGGAAATGATTGGGTTTTTTTAAAAATATTATCTCATTTTTGGTTAACTAGTTGCACATAAAACACATCGGAGCTCAGGGGACGATTTTTAGCTATCGCTAGGGATTCAAATTTAAAATTGCAGTGCACGATTTGTAGAAAATTTCAGTGATATTTCCCTTCAGTTTAAAAATAGTCCTTCAACGATTTCCGTTCCACACACGTGCGCGGAACGGATTTTCATTTTCCGCATGGTTTAGTTTTGCTGTAGATGAAGATTTCATCGAAAAGGCGTGTAATAATTTTGTTTTTTTCTCCGACTATTCCGCTTTTTAGTCTAACTCGAAAAATCATTCTACTGCGATTTTTTCTAAATTAGTAACCAGCTGTTTAATGCTAATGTACATGTATTGCACGAAAGATATTAGACGCATGTATGTGCTTTTAGAACAGTTTGGGTCCGAATAAGCATATAGTTGCCCCCTCGTTGTCACGGTTGTATTTGTGCGCTAGACGGAAACGACCTTCACAAGCTATCAGCTTACTGACGATTCCACAAATATCTTTTTGATGAATGTAGAAGTAGCTTTGGAAGTTGGAAATTAATGTTGTTTACTATATACTTTATACATAATCGCATTTCTATTGGCTGGATCTTATACACGTGACTGGTACTCAAAAATCCATGTACACGGGTTTTCCAGTGAATATCAATTTTCTAAATATAGCTTTTGGAAATCCCCTCTCCAGTTCTATTTCAATCGACGTAATCTATATAACATTGTTTATTTTTATGTTATTCTGCAGATGATAACTATTTTATTGTTAAATAAAAGTATTTCTGGTTGATATAATTGAACTTTTAATTTACAAATAGAAGACTGGGGTTTTTTTGAGGATGGTGTATATAATAAAACAGTTATGGACTTTTGTGGTGGTAAATATGATGTGATAAGAACCTAAAAAACCTGCATTGACCTCGGCTAAACCTCGGTCAATATAAGTTTTTTTAGGTTCATATCACATCTTATTTCCAAATGAAACAAAATACTGCATTTTGATTGGCTGGGAGGTACGGTGTAACTTGCAATCCTCAATGTTTTTTTTTTACACTGTGTTTAACCACGGTGTAAAAACAAGAATATACAAGAGCAAGCTATATGGCTAAAAAAGTACCCATTTTTAATTATTAATTCAAACTTTCTGCTTGGTTATGTTAGAACAAAAATAAAAATTACAGGAAATTTAATATTTATGTGCAATAAAATATTACAGATATGGATGTCATTGGAACTGGCTCATTGAGCCAGTTCCAATAACATCCATATTTGTCTGGTTTTATTTAAGAAACTTGCAAAGTACAAATTTTCTGTCAGTTTTTGCCCACAATGTAGGTTAAAGTATTAAGTACACTAAAATTCTTGGAAATAAATCCGTTATCCTTGTGTTTTCCAGGGTGTATGGGAATTTACACTGGTTTGGAAACTTCAGCTTCGCCTCAGGGTGTATGAGTTCCCAAACCGGTGTAAATTCCCATACACCCTGGAAAACACAAGGATAACTAATAATATTCACCACCACAAAAGTCCATAATTGTATATTGAACTGAAGAAAGTTAAAAAACAAATTCTTGACAAACTCTCGCAATATTCTGTTGTCAGTTACGCCTTCGTTCCAACAAACGTTCTGAAAACTGTAAAGTATGAAGACGTACGAGCAATTATTTTTTTTTATTTTTAGGCTGAATTTAGACAACTGGAGGAAATAACAAAACTGCCTTCCATCAGTTACAGGTACACAGCGTTCCTTGTGGTGGATTGTCTGAAGTGCCAGGTAGATAATATATTTGGTGTTTTTTCTTATCTAACAGCAAAGACAAGAAATTATAGCAAAATTAAGTACAAAGGGCGATGACAAAAGATCTTAGTTTTGAAATGAGTGAAACTACTAATGCATATTTTTGAGTCCAATTTCAACTTCTAAAAATATGTGTATCAAATAGAATGCAGTAAAGTGAATAAATTAGAATTAAGACGAATGGTTGAGAGCTATGTTATTGTGAAATACCACTGTTAGCTTCGTGTACCATTTTGTTCCTAAATGTTAAAAAAGTCCTATAAATCTTCCCAAAAAGTAAATGAATCTTTAGAATGATGATCGTTTAGAGCATGGTACAGTTTCTACCACTTAATAAATAAAACATAGAAATACGACGGGATGTCAAAAGGTTTTGAGCCTAACTTAAATAAAGCTGGAATATCGGTGCAGAACATATTTTTTTTCAACATAGTCCCCTTGTAATTCAGTACACTTGTTCCACCTGGTCTGCCAGTCGTTGATGCCGCGTCTGTAGAAGTCCATATTTTGGTCCTGTAGCCAAGCCACCAAAGCAGCAGTAAGTTCCTCGTAGTCTTAAAATGTTTGACCACGTAAGTGTTTCTTCAAATTTGGTAAGAGATGGTAGTCACTTTGACCACGTAAGTGTTTCTTCAAATTTGGAAAGAGATGGTAGTCACTTTGACCACGTAAGTGTTTCTTTAAATTTGGAAAGAGATGGTAGTCACTTTGACCACGTAAGTGTTTCTTTAAATTTGGAAAGAGATGGTAGTCACTTTGACCACGTAAGTGTTTCTTCAAATTTGGAAAGAGATGGTAGTCACTTTGACCACGTAAGTGTTTCTTTAAATTTGGAAAGAGATGGTAGTCACTTTGACCACGTAAGTGTTTCTTCAAATTTGGAAAGAGATGGTAGTCACTTGGTGACTACCATCTCTTTCTAAATTGGAATAAACACTTACGTGATCAAAGATTTCTCGATGGGTCAGGGATATTATAGGCACCCCGCACCTGGTTCATACAATTCCACCGATCTCACAATAACACGTTCTTCTATCTTCCTTGATTTTTCTTCGAAGGTTGAAGATGACTTATGTGGGAGTGATCACTTTCTAATTGTGTTCGAAATGTAGTTCCGGCTGAAGATGAGAGGGTACTCCAGTGGAATTTTAACCCTTTATCTAACATGAAAACCAGGCGACATCTGAAAAACAAAATTCTTGAATAACTAATATTTTTCATTTTTTTTGTCTCACAAACATAGGTTATGACACCTGTTTGGAACGAGATCGTCCAGCTCGTTCCAAAGAGGGGTCATAACCTATGTTTTTGAGACAAAAAATGAAAAAATAGTAAAATTAATTGGTGATTTTTTGTGGATAGCGCTGGCCGGTTTTTGCCACTACGTTGGATAAAGGGTTAAAAACCTAACTAGGACACTTTCTCATCGCTTTATTCTGAACAGCTCACACTGCCGAATTTTCAGGAAAATGCTGACCAACTGGAAAATTTTACCACAGAAATGCTTAACACTGCAAACACAGCCATTTCTAAAACCTCGACAAATCCAAAACGTCTCACAAAACCATGGTTTGGTAAAGATTGCATGGTGACTATAACGGAACGCACGAAAACAGCACGGGAATTTATCATATCACCACATTCCATAATTTAGACAACCTACGTATTAATCGGGCTAAGACCAGGCGACTTATAAAACAAAAAAGAAAGCTTTGGGAAATTTATGTCTCTGCATTTAACAAACATAAACCCATCAACAAAATTTGGACGATGATTAAAAAAAATTAAAGGTAAAAAAATAAAATCAATTGTATAACACCTGGAAGATAACAACGCACTAATTTCATCAAAAAAGAAATATGAAAGATATTGGCCTCAACATTTTCTAAACATTCGTCGTCTAAAAATTGTAATCCAGAATTCCGTAAAATTAAAAAAACAGGAAAAAGCAAAGGTCAAATTTACCACTAACAATTTAGAGGATTACAATGAAACTTTCTCTGTGGAGCAGTTAGTTAGTGCATACAGCAAAAGATACTGCCACTGGGCCCGACGAAATACATCAGCCGCAATCAACACTTGAACGTTTATTATCCATTTGCAACGAACTCTTAGTAACAGGCCGGTTTCCACCTTCTGTGCGTCAAGCAACAATAATTCCCATCCCAAAGCCCGATAAATACAGATTATCAGATAATGTGCATGTCCTGTGACTTGTATCAGATTTGAGGTGGTGTCCAGAATGGTATCTCAACAAACCGGCTTTGCCGGCGAGTTGTGATCCCATTTTTGGACACCACCGAGAATCTGATACAAATCACAGGACATGCACATTAACATGATAATTCATTTATCTAACAATTCTGTTACATAAACAAATTAAATCTTAACCCTTTACCCAACGTAACGGTAAAAACCGGCCAATGCTATTGTCAAAAATCGTCAATTAATTTTCATTATTTTTTCATTTTTTGTCTCAAAAACATAAGTTATGACCCCTCGTTGGAACGAGCTCGTCGAGCTCGTTCCAATGAGTTGTCATAACCTATGTTTTTGAGACAAAAAATGAAAAAAATTAGTTATTCAAGAATTTGTTTTGCAAGTGTCAAAAATTATTTTCAAACATTTTTGGGACATAATGTTCGGTCGATCACTGAAAAGCTCATAGAATGTATCTATGTATCTGCTGTGATAGCCCGTAGCGCTACCGGAAACGAGTCGTCTATATGATACGGAATCAGAATGAGTCGTCTATATGATACGGAATCGGAACACATTATGTGATACGTACCGTTTCTCGTGGTTTTCAGGCCAAAATCTGTATGATTGTTAGATAAAGGCCATTACAATTCAAGCAATTTACAGACCAACTGCATGTATAAGTTGTATGTGGAAAACCATGGAAAGGATAATCCATGATCGAGCTGTCTAGTTTCGGGAACAATCTACCTGGCGAATGTTCAGTGTGGTATGTTGGGGAGCTGACAGTTGCTCGCCGTTGCTCGGTGGTTCTCTCCGGGTACTCCGGCTTCCTCCACCCGTAAAACTGTCACGGTCATGGTTAGCCATTGTGCAGAAATATGTGACCTTAAACACCAATAAATAAATAAATAAATACCCCTTTACCTAACCTGAAAAGCAGACGACACTTGCAAAAATAATTCTTGAATAACTAATTTTTTTTCATTTTTTGTCTCAAAAACATAGGTTATGACCCCTCGTTGGAACGAGCTCGTCGAGCTCGTTCCAACGAGGGGTCATAACCTATGTTTTTGAGACAAAAAATGAAAAAAATAATGAAAATTAACTGGCGATTTTTGAGAATAGCGCTGACCGGTTTTGGCCGTTACGTTAGGTAAAGGGTTAACCCTTTACCCAACGTAACGACCAAAACCGGCCAGCGCTTTTCTCAAAAATCGCCAATTAATTTTCATTATTTTTCATTAAAAAAAAATTAGTTATATAAGAATTTATTTTGCACGTGTCTTCTGCTTTTCATGTTAGGTAAAGGGTTAACCGTTAACACACACTTTTTCAAATGGCGGTTATGTGACAAATAGGATATCACATTTGTGTTTCTTCAATATGATATTTATGAAACTCATCCGAATTATCCGTTGTTCCTTACCAATGGCTCAGCAAAAGAAAAATTGTACACTCGTTTCATAAATATCATATTGAAGGGACACGCATTTCATATCCTCCATATATCACACATGTTTATGAGTTGGTTTGTGGATGTATAACCTTAAGATATGATACCATTTGTATTCTAAGATTGAAAGTTTTTCATGCAGGAAGCCGAAGGACTAGGTCTTCCCGAATGGTACACTGGGTCAGTGAAAACAGCTCTTGATGAAATCAACGACCTCACATTCAAATCATGGATTGATGGAGACGAGCTAAAACGACTCTCTGGAGGTAAGTTGTATATGTACACAGCTCCAAAGTATTCAGGAATGGAATCATTAATGTTATGTTCTCGTCTTACAGCATATTAATTTCAATGATACGGCCGAATTTAAATGTCTTTGTGGGGAAGTTCAGTAATAAATTAATCCTACAGCCCTGCTGGTGCCGAAGGATTAAACCCTTTATGACCCTACCAACGATTTGTTGTTTCGTGTGTTGAACGGCAGATTGTCCTTGTCACAACGAAATATGCATACAGTATTGAAAGGATAAAAGTGGTCTTCGTTCACCATAATCGGGGTTAAAATAATTCGCATAACTGAGACTCCATTCAAGTTATATCACAAAACTAACAACAACAAAAATTGTTACAACAACTCTATTTCCCCAGTGCATTAATTTCTTCAACTCCCACGCCCTCAATGGAAGTTCAGAAATAATTTAATCATACAGCCATATAGGGCCCACCGTCCTGAAGAGTTAACAAAACAGTGAGCGGTGGCGCTACGGAACCGTAGCGGTCCATTTATCCTCAAAAATTGGACTTTAGCACACCATCTGCTTCGTTCCCGGTCCATCACCCCACCCCCACCCACCCCCATACACACTCACTCACCCACACATTGCGCTTCTCTTTCTGTTTTAAGAAACTCCAACCCAGTGGTTTGTTTGTACTTGGGAGTGGGTGCGCGGTGGCTCAGTGGTAGACTGTTGGACTTCTGTGCTAGAGGTCCCGAGTTAGATCTCCATACGGGACGACCCCGTTGTGACCTTGGGCAAGCCACTTTATCTTGGTTGCCTACATGGGGGCACGATGACGCCGTGTACTAAGGCGAACTGCACGTCGATTGTGCACATGCCTTCAACCGCTGTAACCTTGTTTGAACAGAGTTAGAATGTTGTGGAGCTGACAGTTGCTTGTCGATGCTGGGTGGTTCTCTCCGGGTACTCCGGCTTCCTCCACCCGTAAAGCTGTCACGGTCACGATTAGCCATTGTGTATACGTATGTGGCCTTAAACACTAATAAATAAATAAATAAATAAATAAATAAATAAATAAATAAATAAATAAATAAATAAATACTGGGGAGTACAATATAGAGCGTGACAACCACAGGCGCCATTGGTAGGGGCGCCGTCACTCCTACCAAAGGGTCCCATTGAAATACACTATGCTAAAACTTAACAGGTCGTAAGATATCTCTATAGTCGGAGCATTAACCAGTTATTTAAACTGAAATGTTACAGATCTTTTAATTGAGAACAAATGTCGTTTGTTGTATTATATGTTATCTCCGCCAACATGTATGGTATATGGAGATTTCATACCTGGATGTCGGTTTTTAAACACCTAGCCGTTCGAAACACAATACAAACATAGTGGATATAAATTTATGGACACATTTCTCAGCTCCACAGTCACTTGGACCAAATTCGTGATAATTATTTTGTTTTTATAATCGCAGAAGACAACCGCTAAAGTTACATCCCTTGGGTCGTTAAGGAAACGAGTAAACGGTATTTTGTTGACATATCGTCTCCTGAGTTCCAATGTGTTCTATGTGCCTACTGGCACATAGAACACATTGGTACTCGGGGACTATTTGCTCTTATTCTGTTTTTATGATTGAATTGTCGGAAATCTGATGATATTTGTGACTATTTTTGGACTTTTTGGTTCGATTTTTATGTCGAGGCGAGCAAACGCGGAAAGCTTTCGTTCAAATCATATATCCCCGATGTTTCGCGTGTGCTTGTTTCCTGGATGTTGCTCGCTCTCATATACCTTGGATGTTAGATGCACCCTTTGTCTTGGTAATTTGTCCAAGGCATTCTGACCAATCAAAAAACAGAATTTATCGGGATATAGAGACAAGGATTTTTGAACCTCCTACAGACCACTGAGCCGGAATTAATTCCCATCCTGAATCATACCTTTAGCCCTTTACCCAACGCAGACGATATCAAAATTTATTATTTTAAATATTATTTTTTAAATTTTTTCAAATAATTTCAACAAAACCATATCATGCGACCCCTCGTTGGAACGAGCTCGTCGAGCTCGTTCCAAAGAGGGGTCACATGATATAGTTTTGTTGAAATTTTTCGAAAAATAATATTTTTTCAACTGCTGAATTTGCATATTACGCGGGCGGATGCGGCAGATTCGATATGTAAAGGGTTAGACAGATCTTCATGTGTAAGTTGCTCGATCGTACTCACACTTCTTCATTTTAGACGTCCAAAAGAAAATCGTAGAGATTTACATCTAATGCCCCAGAAGGCTTCATTTAACTCTTTTACTGCCACCCCAACTTTATCCACATATGGAAAACCTCTATGTACGCCTGTATGCAAGGAAGTTTAATAAAATGTTATGACATACTGGGAACTCTATCATTTGGTTAATTGTTGGAAAGGGCTCTCTGAGCACTTTCCAACAATTAATTAGATGGTAGGTTTGATCTGCACATACCAGAACGTACAGATAATCACCGTAAAATAGGTGACAATAGTCGCTTTCGGCGGCGTAAGTGTTAGAAACACAATTAATGTTTGTTCCGGAGGGAGAAAAGGCGCGCCCATACCCCCTCCCCTCCCCGAGACAATCCTCCTCAAACAAGCCTCCTATGATTGCTCATTGCATTCAAATACTGTTAGCATCTGCGCGGGTCAAAATCTGAAATTAATGCTTTGATCTTAAAACGCTACCTACCCCCCCCCCCCCCCCCCACCCCTTCACTACCCGACCTCGACCCGTGAAGCATTCTATAGCGTCGCCACTGAATACAGTTCGATGTAATTCGCTGTCAGAAATTCCAATTAGGAGAAAGACGACTCATATTCACGAGGTGTTATTTTTACCATCTGTCAGAGCCAATTCTTCCCAGCAGTAATACGTACCTAAGGGTGGGATAAAAATGAAATGGATTTAGTTTCTCAACCGGCAGACCATAATCATTTTTTATAAGCACTTAACAAATACGTTAGCTCCATTTAAAATGATATCGGTGGATACGTATGGGCAGAACTTCAAATACGTGTATTAGGATATGTACCCAAACTGCCCTCTTCAATCAGATCTCATTTGTGACTTCATAGTCACGTGACCCAGCCACATCATGTGTTATTGTCATGGTAGTCAAGACTAAATTCAATTTGGTTAATTGTTGGAAAGGGCTCTCTGAGCACTTTCCAACAATTAATTAGATGGTAGGTTTGATCTGCACATACCAGAACGTACAGATAATCACCGTAAAATAGGTGACAGTAGTCGCTTTCGGCGGCGTAAGTGTTAGAAACACAATTAATGTTTGTTCCGGAGGGTGAAAAGGCACGCCCATACCCCCCTCCCCTCCCAGTTACAATCCTCCTCAAACAAGCCTCCTATGATTGCTCATTGCATTCAAATACTGTTAGCATCTGCGCGGGTCAAAATCTGAAATTGATGCTTTGATCTTAAAACGCTACCTAACCCCCCCACCCCCCACCCCCACCCCCACCCCTTCACTACCCGACCTCGACCCGTGAAGCATTCTATAGCGTCGCCACTGAATACAGTTCGATGTAATTCGACTGTCAGAAATTCCTATTAGGAGAAAGACGACTCATATTCACGAGGTGTTATTTTTACCATCTGTCAGACCCAATTCTTCCCAGCAGTAATACGTACCTGAGGGTGGGATAAAAATGAAATGGATTTGGTTTCTCAACCGGCAGACCATAATCATTTTTTTATAAGCACTTAACAAATACGTTATCTCCATTTAAAATGATATCGGTGGATACGTATGGGCAGAACTTCAAATACGTGTATTAGGATATGTACCCAAACTGTCCCTCTTCAGTCGGATCTCATTTGTGACTTCATAGTCACGTGACCCAGCCACATCATGTGTTATTGTCATGATAGTCAAGACTAAATTCAAAGCTCGGATAGTCAGAACAGGATCAGTAATAGGTAGAATAGATCCCGAAATAGAAAGGAAGTGGACAGCAAATGATTGGATCGATATGTTTTGTCCAGACTGTTCTGGACACAGACAAGTTAGTTTTAATTTCGAGTATATTTATGAAATTGTCGCTTTGAAATTCTGCGTACGTCACGCGAGCTTCATTTGAGGCAGACAACATGCTATAACTTTGGTAATAAGGCAGAACACAGCGAGAGAAGAGTACAAGGGGAGTGGAATCACCGATTCATGTTGAAGTTGAAAGTGCGCGTGAAATACAGTAAAACAAGGGTTGTCGTTGAACTCTACCCGAGTAATGTTCTGTATTTATACCATGATAAACTATTCTACAATATATGAAAAACCTATGACATAAATTTTAACTTTACACACCAACCGGTGGTGAACACGCCAGCAATGGGACTTCTATAGTTAAAATTTACACCTAAAGGGGAACTGCATCCAAGCTGACCAGCGATGACGTCGACCTGAACGTGAACTAGTCTAAATTTATCGCCCGTCGCCCCGCGAAGAGTGAAATGAAAGTGGCAATTATTTATTACGTTTTTAAATTAGTTTACCCCATAAAGCACCGACAATTAACAAACATGCATTGTCTCGTGTCAATAAAGCATACATAACTCGAAATAGTATGTTATTAAAATGAAAAAGGCCCTGTTTCTTTTTCTATTTCGTTTTGTTGACAGTGGAAGGCCCGCCCATCGATGCTCGTGTAGACAAAAACAAATTCGCACGTATGTACGGCTGCTGCTCAGTAAAATAGCGAAAAAATAGCGACTCTGACAATTAATAATAATAATCTGACGATCATGGTTTAAATAAAATATACCCATAGTAGCTTGGTGTACCAAATGTTCACCACTCGTGGTGAACATTTGGTACACCAAGCTACTATGGGTATATTTTATACTATTTAAAAGAAAAATATCACCTTCGGCTGTCATAACGTTACTCAGCTGCGTATCGACAAATCAGATGCGTTCTTACATGACGTTCTTTCACGTTGGCTGAATAACACGGGTTAACCGTTTCCACGCGTGATTTGCCCAGCACATTTCTCAAAGTGTGTTGTGTATCGGGTAACGTTGAATACATATGCACAGCAATCTGGTATAAAATTTGATGCTCTCCTTTGATCCGGTCATATGTACTTGAAAAATAGGGTAGGTCGGTCTAGATTTTTTTATTATAATTTTTTTTTATTTTCTTATACAGTCGATTAACCAACATAACTACAAAACCGGCCAGCGCCATTTATAAAAATCGCCATTTAAACTGAACGAGCTGACTGAGTGAAATATGATACTTTCTAGTTATTCAAAGTGCTGCATTCTACTTGGATTAGGTGAAGGGTTGAAATGTATGGCATATTTTCGCGGTACACGTGTTTTTGAAGTCCGATCAATGGGTATATTTTAAATGGAAATGACATTTTTGTTTCAAAAAGATTAGAACCGGCCATGAACATTGTGATCTGTCAGGAAACTTAAACTATTTTTCTTCTCAGTCTGCCAAGTTTTCAAACTTAAACTATGTTTCTTCTCAGTCTGCCAAGTTTTCTTTTGTTTAAAGCCGAGAACATGAAACAATAATTATCTGCTATTAAGTATACGTGTCATACTCTCCCGTTGTAGGTCCATTACTGAAGCATTTAACAGAAACCCTGAAAATGAGTAAAAATGGAACCGATGAAACGAAGATCCATTTATATTCTGGAGTAAGTTAAGTATTTGTGAAAAAAGCAATCGCTTGCAAAAGGAAGGTAAACAAGGCTACAGCATCGCAAAGCGTTGTTGCACTCAAGGACAAATTTATCAATTTTAAAAATATCAAACATAAATCACGTAATTTTTATTTTTTTAAAAATGCATTGATTACAGAAAAGAGAGCAGCATGCGGCAGCCAAGAGGAACATGCGGAGGTCTGAGAAACAATTTGTTATCTTTTTAGGCCTAATATGGAGTTAGACTTTTTAATGCGAGCGATGCATAAGAAGCTGATCATAAACATTCCGTTCTTTTAAGCTTTGCAAGTGTAGCACATGCAGTACACGTGGTGATTTGGTAACTGGCCACCCGGCGGGTGGATATTTACCAATATGCTTGCTTGATGCACCATCTAGAAACGTGAGCACCAGTCAACTGGTAAAGTGCTACGTTATTTATTTTTGATCAACAAAATTTGTTCATGTGTCTTTGCCTTGTTACAATTTATGGGAGAGTGCCAAGAGGCACTCTCCCATAAACTGTAACAAGGCAAACCCATATAGACTAACCAACTTCACTTCTAAGATAAAATGGAGCACATCCGCAGAATATGACACCTGTATGCTAGAGTATCTGCTCTTCATATTAAAGCCCTGATAGGGGCGCGGTGTCTCAGCGGTAGACTGTTGTACTTCTATGCAGGAGGTCTCGTCTGGGAAGACCCGCTTTGTGTCCATGGGCAAGGTACTGTATCCCGGTTGCCTACATGGGGGCACGATGACGTTGTGTACTGAGGCGTACTGCACGTCGATGGTGCACATGTCTTGAACCACTGTAACTCTGCTTGAACGTAGCTTGAACAGAGTTAGAATGTTGAGGAGCTCATAGCTGCTCGACGATGCTCGGTGGTTTTCTCCGGGTACTCCGTCTTCCTCAACCCGTAAAACTGTCACGGTCACGAATAGCCATTGTGCATAAGTATGTGACTTTAAACACCAATAAATAAATAAAACCCTGATAGTGGCTTCTAGCACTCTTCCCGTTAAAATACTCAGAGTTCCGAAAACACCCATTCATGCGATTAATACGCGCCAGCTACCAGTGGCCTTTTTGATCAGCCCTTTGACTCAGAGATATGTTTCTTTTTCTTTTTCTTTTTTAGGGTGGGGGGGTATACAAAGATCAATTCGCTGTCCCTTTGTACGAAGGAACTGATGGCTATGTGTCCGATGAAAAAAGACGTTCCAGCGCTGCCCTGGCAAACATTTTAACTGTATGCGCCCGTGAGCCTGATTGAAACTTTCTCAACTAACACAATGAATGAGGATGGATGGAGTACATGTCAGTGTTGTTTATCATTTTAGCAGGGCTGGTAACACAACCGAGATTGCGTATCAAGTCGTGTTATTTCTAATATGACCACAGACCGGAAACGGGTGCCCGGTTGTTAATTAAACAATAACATGATTTTGGAGGGCATTATGGTTCGTGAGCGGCCCTGCATCGATGTTGAACAGCCCGAGGGTTTATTAAAGGCCCGAGACGAAGTCGAGTGCCGTTAATAAGCCCAAGGGCTGTTCAACATCGATGCATCGCCGCTCACGAACCATTATGCCCGACAACAATCATGTTATTACTATTATTACCACTACGTAATTTGTAATAAGTGACAGGTGTTAATATAATATAATACTTACCTGGGTTCGCGCGATAATGCTGAATGCATGAACTCCAAGATGATGAGGGGTTTTTACATTGTAGAAACTGATTACATCGGGACGATGAGAGAGTTTAAAAAAATTCCGTCTTCCACTTCCAGCGAGGGAGGTAATGCACGCAATAAAGATGACGAATCAGTTGCCATGGAAAATGGCTACAACTGACAACATGGCCACGTGTCATTTGTTTCTGTTGCTGTCGATCAACAAGACCGCAACATGGCGAAAGCATCAACTTTTCCTTGCGAGTTCTCGCCTCATTTCTAAATTTTCAATTCTAAAAGACGTCACGTGACAAGAGGGCCGATAATGAATTTTGTTTTCCATTAGCGGCCCTCCTATCACGTGACTACCGAGCAATAGAGGATATGATTGCCCGTTAAATCGACATTAATGCAGTAGGAAACGCCCTGCAAAGTGGTAATAATGAATGTTGTTTTCAATAACGGTCCGCCGCCCGTTTCCAATGACGTCATAAATTATGGAGCTATATTGTACATAAAAAATCTTGTTAATCTACAAGAGAACATACTATAAAGTGGTAATGATAAATATTATATAGAATAGATAGGTACTAGGGTCGGTCATCAGATTTAAATCACGAGTAGGATAAGAGTTTTAACCACGAGGCTCAGCCGAAAGAATGGATGTACCAAACACCATAAAAACAATATTTCTCAATCGATACTTGATTTGACAAAATCCTTAATGACTTGACCATTACCGTGAGAGTAATAGTCACTCTAGCGGCACTTTTGGCATCAATGGGTATCTGTGATGAATGTTTATATATTTATTGGTGTTTTAAGGCCACATACATATGTACAATGGCTAATCATGATTTATGGGTGGAGGAAGCCGTAGTACCCAGAGAGAACCACCTAGCATCGACGAGCAACTGCCAGCTTTTCAACATTCTAACTCTGCTCAAGATCCGCTCATGCAGGGTTACAGCAGTTGAAGACATGTGCACCATCGGCGTGCAGTACACCTTAGTACACCGCGTTATCGTGCCCCCATGTAGGCAACCGGGATAAAGTGCCTTGCCCAAGGACACAACGCTCGTCGTCCCGGACGGGGATCGAACTCGGGACCTCTAGCATACAAGTCCCACAGTCTACCACTGAGCCACCGCGCCCCCACCTTTGATGAATAAATTGAGTTACGGTTCACTTTTCCGATCAGCTGTAACAGTCCAAACGAATCGCTGTACCATACACCATAAACATTTTTTTTTTTTTTTGACGCCAAAAAATATTTCTTAATCGATACTTGATTTGACAAAATCCTTACCCACTTTACCCAACGTAACGGCCAAAAACGTCCAGCGCTATTCTCAAAAATCGCCAATTAAATCTCATTATATTTTCATTTTTTGTCTCAAAAACATAGGTTATGACCCCTCTTTGGGACGAGCTCCTCGAGCTCGTTCTAAAGAGGGGTCATAACCTATGTTTTTGTGGCAAAAAATGAAAAAAAATAGTTATTCAAGAATTTTGTTTGCAAGTGTCGTCTGCTTTTCATGTTAGGTGAAGGATTAACGACTTGACCATTACCCTGAGAGGTATTTTCGTATTTGACAATTCTTTATTTACTTATTTATTTATTTGGGGTTTAACGACACTTTCGACAGCCATGCCAATCTCATGTCGGACAGGTTACGGGTGGAGAAAGCAGGAGTACCCGGAGAGAACCACCGAGCAACGGCGAGAAACAGTCAGCCTCACCAACGTACTAACTCCACACAAGCAGGGTTCGCATTGATTGAAGACAAGTGCACCATCGACCGCAGTGCGCCTTAGTACACAATGCCACCGTGCCTCCACGTGGGCAATTAAGATTAAGTGTCAAGCCCAAGGACACAACGCGGTTGCCGCAGGTGAGATTCGAACCGAAGAACTCTTGGCTTGCAGCCTGCATCTCTACCAACTGAGCCACTGCGCGGGGTCTTCCTGTCCACCCAGCCGCCTTTGTTCTGGTAGGAGTGTGAATTTTTTCTTGATCAAAGAATTGCCGACTATAGTTTTGTTCAAATTACTGGTTTGTTCTGTTTGAAATTTAACTGCAATTTCGGAGGGCTCGGTGAGTAGGAAAATGACAAAAACGAACAAAATAAAATCGTTTCCTGGAATGATATTGCCTTTGTGTACATTTACAGAGAGATGAGCCAGGCCAATATAAATGTACAGGGAGGATCAAATCATAACTGCAGTATGCAGTCGTCTGGCTACAGACTGCAGTTATGATTTTATCACCAATGCCTCCTGTATAGACCTCTTATATTAATCCTTTAGCCAGCGTAACGAACAAAAACCGGCCAGCGCTATTCGCAAAAATCCCAATTAATTTGTAGTATTTTTTCATTTTTTTGTCTAAAAAAACATAGGTTATGACCCCTCTTTGGAACGAGCTCGTTCCAATGAGGGGTCATAACCTATGTTTTTGACAAGAAAAATGAAAAAAAATTAGTTATTCAAGAATTTTTTTTGCAAGAGTCGTCTGCTTTTCATGTTAGGTAAAGGGTTAACCCTTTACCTAACGTAACGGCCAAAACCGGCCAGCGCTATTCTCAAAAATCGCCAATTAATTTTCATTATTTTTTTCATTTTTTGTCTCAAAAACATAGGTTATGACCCCTCGTTGGAACGAGCTCGTCGAGCTCGTTCCAACGAGGGGTCATAACCTATGTTTTTGAGACAAGAAATGAAAAAAATTAGTTATTCAAGAATTATATTTGCAAGTGTCGTCTGCTTTTCAGGTTAGGTAAAGGGTTAATATAAAAATGGGACGAAATTATGCCTTGGACCGAAAAATCCTTCTTACGTGTTCAAAGAGTTAGTAACTGAAAGAAAATTAAATCAAATTCTTAAATTAAAATTCGGGACTGTGGGAATCAGTTCTCTGTTTAGACATATCACCCATCCATTAAGCCCGGAGACGAAACATAAGCTCTCTGTTTTGAAACGGACTATAACGTTCGCCCAGGTGTTAATTAAAACTAGTGGACTGGGCGAACAGAAATAACGTCACTGCGCCCCATTTGACAATTATGACTGGAGTCTTATCACAACTGTAGCTTTATGGGTATGCGGCGTTGTTCCACGAACTGTGTTGTTGTTGTTGTTGTTGTTGTTGTTGTTGTTTGCAAGGTGAATTAAATACTTTTTGGCTGGAATCTCCACATATGGGTAGGAATATATGTATAATTTTGTGCCACTAAAAGGACATCACATTAATCCAACGTTAGTCTGCACTCAAACTCCACGCAAACAAATAGCACACACGACCGTCGAATTTCCAACAGAGTTATACTGGTGGCCTGATAGCTTGTGACCCACTGTAACTTAAATGTTTATCTAATTACAGCACGACACCACTCTAGCGGCACTTTTGGCAGCAATGGGTATCTTTGATGACCGGCGTCCGGGATTCTCCTCAGCTGTATTTCTGGAACTGCACGAGACTGCACCAGGCGAATTTGCTGTTCAAGTCCTATATAAACATGATAGCGCATCTGAAGCAGTGCCGGTAACTCATTCAATAAAAGGTAGATTTCTCTTTTGTTATAATTCCTTAGGTATCTGAGTGAACACTTCCAAAGATATTCCCCAAAACTTGCTTTTGTAAATCGTTGAGAGTAAAAATAAAATCGTCCCTATATCCCGATAAATTCTGTCTTTTGATTGGTCAGAATGTCTTGGACAAATAGCCCCGACAAAGGATGCACCTAACATCCAAGGTATATGAGAGCGTGCAACAATCATAGTATATGGGCACGCGAAACATTTGGGATATATGGTTCAAATGAAAGCGTTTCGCTTCCGCTCGTCTCGGTGTAAAAATCGAACCAAAAAACATGAAAATGGTCACAAATATTATCAGATTTCCGAAAATTCGATAATATTTTGCCGTTATAAATCAAATAGTCGAGTAATTAAATGAAACAACTTGTGAAAAACAAAATAAGAGCAAATATCGTCCCCTGAGTTCCAATGTGTTCTACGTGCCAGAAGGCACATAGAACACACTGGCACTCAGGGGACGATATGTCAACAAAATACTGTATACTCGTTTTCGTAACGACCCAAGGAGTGTAACTCTATCTGTTGTCTTCTGCGTTTGTAAGTTATTCACGAATTTGGTCCAACTTTTTACGGAGTGTGAGAAACGCGTTCACAAATTTTTCTCCACTATGTTTCTATTGTTTTTCAAATGGGACAAAAACGTTATCTCCGTCAACGTGTATACATATAATATATTGAACAATATCTTAGTGAAAAATTCCCTTTTCCTTCAGATATAAGTGCACAATACATACTTGTACTGTTCAAGTCACGTGAAGATAGATTATGTACACATAGAACTTCCCAACAGACTGAAATCTAGTGCTTTGACTGACTAAACGGTGCGATGTAAATAATGTTCTCACACTCTTGGAATATTTACGCCTTGGTTAAGTCCGGCGTAAAAACACGAATATGTAGAAAGCAACTATACATGGAATCAGTTTAAATCATATAAATAAATACGATCATGGTATATGTGTACAAACTAACAGTGCTAGTTTTTCAATAACAAATAACCGAAATTATATCTTCCTGAAGTGTTAACCATGATAAAGTAAATTGGGCTAGTAATTGAACTATCTGTTAATGTTGACTTAACAGTCATTTTGTTTCCTTCACAATGAAGCCAAGAAAGCATTTCATATTTCATTTTAATGCAGGTCTGTTACTTTTCCTCCAATTCCATATTTACAAATCCGTACAGAACACGTGTTCTATACGGATTTCCGATTTCCACCTGACGTTTTGGATCCATCAAAAGAACTAAACTCGGCCCACGTTCGTAACCGACCAATCGAAACGAGCATTCTTACACAAATCAGTTCGGTAGCTGTGGTGGCAGTCGATAAATTGAATGTCATGCAGAAATGTTTTTGTTTAAACCCACCAAAATTAATGAAATGAAACTAGATCTTTAAACGGTGAGTGATTTCGTAACACTCAAGTTTTGACTTTGAGGCGAATATCTGTCAAATAACGGCAGCTAGATTCCTCAAAATACGAACAAAATAGAGATGCATTCTATTTCTAATCTATATTTTTCTGTTCACGTATCTGTCATTAATGAGTTTCATTTTTGTTCTCATTTCTAGTACACGTCAGAAGTGTGTGAAGTTAAACTCTTAAAGCCAGTTGAGTTTTCTTGCCTGTGATGTAATACGGCAGGTAATCTGGCTGTGACGGTTCGGCTATCTTTGGGCTGGGGGAGAATTAAACACTGAGCGGGTGCTTCTAGTCAAGTGTCGTCTACCTGAATAGAAGACACTTGACTAGAAGCATCTGCTTTACTGTAAGTTGTTCGCGGTATCTCATGTTCAATAAATTCATTCTGATTCCCCGGCTTCTAAAAGTTAATATTTTCAATTAACCCTTTACCCAACGTAACGGCTAAAACCTGCCTGCGCTATTCTCAAAAATCGCCAATTAATTTTCATTATTTTTTTCATTTTTTCTCTCAAAAACATAGGTTATGACCCCTCATTGGAACGAGCTCGTCGAGCTCGTTCCAATGAGGGGTCATAACCTATGTTTTTGAGACAAAAAATGAAAAAAATAAGTTATTCAAGAATTTTTTTACAAGTGTCGTCTACTTTTGATGTTAGGTAAAGGCTTAATGGATTATATTTCAAAGCTACGTGTAATGAGCGACACGATGTGTGAATGTGTTCGTCAATGCGGCACTTGTGTCATCGTGGAAGGATAGAACTCAAGACTGCGTCTCTCGTTCTATCCTTCCGCACAGGCACTAGTGCTCAATTCCTATTTAATTGAGTAAGCGACAATGATGAGGTCGCGATGGCGTTGCGGTAACCGGTTCTCACCAGATCACCGAAATTAAGTAACGTCGAGCCCGGTTAGTCCTCGGATGGGTGACCGTCTGAGCGATCGATCCGGACTCCCGCGTTGTATCCTTGGGCAAGGCACTTAGCCCCAGTTATCCACATGGGGGCACGATGACGCCGTGTACTAAGGCGTACTGAACGTCGATGGTGCGCATGTGTTCAACCAATCTAACCCTGCCTGTGTTGCCGCGCAGAGTTACGATGTTGGGGAGCTGGCAGCTGCTCGTCGTTGCTCGGTGGTTCTCTCCTTGTACTCCGGCTTCCTCCGCCCGTAAAATTGTCACGGTTACGAGTAGCCATTGTGCATAAGTATGTGGCCTTAAACACCAATAAATAAATCAACTGACAATGATCAATTGTTGTTAGGTAAGTTGTGAATTTTGTACAGAACATTATCCAGAGTTTTAGTTTTTGAAGGCTTAACTTGTTACTATTCGCGTTCTTAAGAACGCGAATACTAACAAGTCAAGTCTTCAAAAACTAAAACTATGGATAATAGGCCTATCTGTTTCAGCGACGGTGCCTCAGAGAATATTTATTTATTGGTGTTTAAGGCTTCACTCAGGCCTGTAAGGTCATCACAGTGTTCAGTAATTTTCTTTTGGTGCAATATGAAATAACTTGTCTTTCAGGATTCGATTCTGGATTCGATTCGATATCTATATGAGAAACGATTCGATTCGATAAAAAATTGTGATTCGCAGATCCCAAACGTAAAATTAAAGATACATAGTAATTAGTAAAAATAATTATTTTATAGCATTATATTTCAACATGGTGCCCTAAGGCTGTATAATATTGTAAACGGTTTTATGGAAAAGAGAGGCATTAACCCTGTGAACATGAACGGCCGCTTTTCCGGCCAGGAGCATGATACGTCAAAAACGTCTTTAAAGAGGATGGCTGTTCAGTAAAGTGTGAGGAAGACCAATCAATATTTTCAACGTGCAGGTTGAAAATATTGCTTGGTCTATCCCAAATAATGAATATGGACTCTTCTAATTGCTGCCATTGAACTGCCATGGAAGATACCACGAGAGTTCAAAGGGTTAAAACCCGACTTGAATGATTCTACACGGAGTCCATGTCGTCGACACTGTACAAATAATGAGGAGGCTATATAATAGCTTTCTGGTCTGGTGTGTTGCTGGCCTTTTATTGTAATGCACGTTTCGTAATTTACTACTTGATCCTCTGTTATATTACCTTAACGGCAAACTGAATGTACCCATGATAAATAATCTTGACCCCCACCCCCGCCCCAGGATAAAAGCATTGTTTAAAAGCTCTAGAAATCTGTGTTTGAAAGCCGGACTCACAAAATTAGCCCCGTCGACGTCATCTTAGATAGCTTGGACTTGGTATCATAGACTAGACGATATATATCACAGGGCAAATCAGCTCAAAGAAAAATCAAATTACAGTTATTAAAATATGAGTTATGGACATAAAAGTCAATGTATGATATGACACTGAATATAATAATTTAAAATAAGTGTGTGTGCTGCAACCAGTGAAGTCAGACTAGAAATGACACAACAACTTAAAAGCTCATAAAAATATAAAAACCGTTCTATATTTTCTTTGGTCAAAAAATCGCCAAGCCCTCCATCTTACGGTAGAATGTACTGTTAAGACAATGCTATCCCGCCTTTTCTACGAACCGCGGGAAAGTAGCATTCCATCGGGTGTTCATGGATTGGGTGTAGATTAGAGTTTGTAGCTGTGATTATAAATCTCCTGTGAGTCAGTCGGGGCAAGGTAAAGCCACGAGCAGCACTCAGCAGCCATGCTGACATCTGTTTTGATGAAGAGGTGAGGTGGTGGACAGGTTTATGTTGCTCGTCATTATTGCCCATCTGCATCCACTCTGGTCTGACTACTTGTGTGTGTTGGCAGCTGTTCTGGAGTCGATGTTGTGGAAGTGTGGGCGTGTGTTATGTTCTTCCTATGAGCAAGTTGGGACAGGGTCAAGCTGCAAGCAGCACTCAGCAGTACACTACCACTGAACTGAAATTCGCTTCCAAGTGAAGGGAGGTGATAAACAAACAAATCCTCATCCGAGTATATATCCTGGTGTATGGGAGGTTACATTAGTTTAAAAACTGGCTGATATAGACATCGCTTGTGCCTCAGGGTCAGGGTGTATCAGTTTTAACCCTTTAAGACTTAAATTATCCTGACGTTTTAACGTCACTGGGACTTCAGTCTCTTCAACGTTTTTCAAAATGCGACGTCAAACGTCGGAAAGAACAAATAACAAGATATTTTTCACATTAGTTATTAACTGGTTGAGGGCTAGATTATTTTTGGTGGTCTGAATTTGTTATTCAAAACTTGTTTTATTACAAATTATTGGAGAGTGCCCACAGGCACTCTCCAATAATTTGTAATAAAACAAATTTATATAAACAAAATAATTATTTGTGTTTGACTAAATATGAAATATAAGCAAGGAAAGGGTTGGCTTTTGATCTGGTATCCTCATTTTTTGAAAGCCCCGATAGTGGTTTCTAGCACTCATCAACCCGTTAAGAAGACTTGATAGCAGGATTATATTAGTATTTTAAGCTGCGATAACATTTGGTTCAACGATTGACACTGAGCACTATTCGGCAGAAAATAGGAATTGAGGTTAAGACTTTAAAAAATAGAAAAATGATAATAAAAAAACAAATGACCACAAAGTATCAACGCACTGTTTGATTTCGTACGTCATAAGACGTACAAAAGTATCAAAGGGTTAAAACAAGAGTAAATTTCTATACATCCTGGAATATTCAAGGGCTAAAATAGCGACAGGCGCAGGTTGCCATTGTTGAGGAAATGTTTGAAATTAATGAGCGACGAAATTTTTTTTCGGATAGACAAGCGTAGGCTATTTAATTGGTTGGTGACGTTAGGAATGAATGCGCACTGGTACAAGTTTGTTCAACAAAACCGAACTCGATAATTGTGACAAGATCGGAGGTTGTGTCGTTTGCCCATTGAGGAGATAAGCGGCGGTTCTTTGTAAGCAATATATGGGAGAGTTACTTGTGGTACATTTTGAAGAACTGTAATAGGTTGTGTTTGCATCGACGTTCTAGAAGAGGGTCCCGGAGGGTCAGGGAATAGATCAAAGACTTACTAGTACTATTTTCTCCAGACCAGCGGCCTTAGATGCCGAGCAGTTGTCACATACGGTATCCACATACTCTAAGATCAGCCTCATAAAAGCAAAATAGATTTTTCCTTCGACCTTATGATCGAGATTAAATTTATGTTTCTTTAATAAATCTACACACAGCCAGGCGTTAAAACAAATCTGATCAATATGTTCATTTCAATGTGATCAATATTATCATTTCGTGGCCTGAGTGATAGAATGTTCTATGTCCCATAGGGGACATAGAACATTCTAGCACTCATTCGACGATTTCGTGTACAGGAATTGTTTAGTATTGTACCTATGATTAGTAACCTCTAAAATCAGAGTACCACCGGAATGTAATGGTGGAGGCACTGTGGGGGTTACATTTGTTTGAGTTCAGCATACACTTCGTTTTGTAGGGGTTGAACTCAACTAACCATGTTTGAGCCCGAGGTTCAGTTATTGATCAATCATGGTTCCCCAAGATCAAAACTTGGTCAGGATTCTCCACTATTAGATATAAGGTGGTATCATTCGCTAAGAGACAAATAGAACTAAGTAAGTTTTCGGTTATGCCGTCCATATATAAGAGAAACAATAAGGGGCCGAGTATGGAACCTTGGGGAACACCCGAATTGGTAGGTTTCCAGGATAATGCTTTAGGGGCTATGCTAATTCGTTGATGTTTGTCCTTGAGATAAGATCTTAAAAAGAGAAGGTCACCAGAGACTCCGATTCGCTTGTGCATGTAAATAAGACAAGCAAACCACACCTTATCAAATGATTAACTTATGTCGCAGAAGACTACCCTAACTTCTTTACTTTCGTCTAGTTCACAACAGAATGCATCGCATAGATCGATCAGCTGCAAAATAGTTGAGTCTCCAAGAGTAAAACCTGGAAGGAATTCACTTAGAACATTGTTGTATTTAAGAAATTGCCATAAGCGTCTAAATACACTTTTCTTGGGTATCTTTTCAACGCAGCTTATCAGGAAGATTGGGCGAAATATTGTGACTATGTCCGAGGAATTCTTTTTCAGAACAGGGAAAACATGAGCCTTTTTCCAATCTGACGGAAAGTAGGAGTTGGTCGGTAAAATGTTGAATACGACCAGGAGGGGCTCGCACAAAGAGCAGGTGCTTGCTATAAGGAGACAAGGGCTTATAAGGTCTGGACAACGTGTCTTCGATGTGTTGATAGATTTCATTGCTTCGTAGACTTCACTATAATGAAGAGTAGTGATGTCAATTGTTTGTGGAGCGGCCGAAACGTGGCCTGGAATGAAGGCATTAGAATCGTCATCTGTGGATATTTGTTGAATACTTCAGCTTTCTCCGCGTTTATTACGTATATTTGGTTTAAGTGGTTTATAGGAGGAATTCCTGTTGTTTAAATACCCTTAAAAGGATTTCAATGTTTTCCACAAAAGAACGAAATTACTTTTATCATATTGTCGTAGATATTTTTAAATCCTTCCATAGCTACCCACAGAACACACCATTCAAATTCTGTTATATTATGTTTTTTAACTTCGAAACATTCGTTACTACATGTACATGTATGAGGTGTCATAAGTTCTAGTTTAGAAACAAGGTGAAAATGTGTTGTTACTAATGAAAACGTACTTATGCTATTACTGTTACTAAATTATCTTATAAATAATAGCTTATGGTATCTTTCAGCATTAATAATTCATTTGACAAGCTTTAACTGTACCACTGTATGGGCAGGGCTCAAAATAAGCAGTGCCGCGTCGCTTTTTGCTATGCAAAACTTGCAAAAAGCTACACAATGTTAAATTATGTAGAGCATTTTGCGATACAAGATAATCAACTGCAGCCTATTAGGCTGCAGTTGATTATCTTGTATCGCAAAATTTAAATGAAAATTTGCAAACAAATTTGAAAACTAGTTCACTGATGCTTTACTTCTGATTGTGGAACATTCCAGGCATAACTCAGATTAACTCTCCATCAAGCATCATTAGCAACTTCATATGTAAGATGAGTTCTGTTGGTTTAAATACTTCCTGTTTTTACAACATTTTGAATAAAATGTCCATTAAAAATAACTACAAGCCCATCAAATTAAAAAACCCAACTTCCATTTTGAGAACTCTGTTAAACAACCAAGACGCCATTTATAACAGTATACAAGTCCGTGCAACCCTTAAAGGCAGTTCAGTTAAAAAAAAACATAGTAAATGTTTCATGTGTTGCAGATCATTTGGAAATGCCCAGCAATGGATGAAACTATTCTATCTACTTAGAAGAATTCAATATAAAACAGCATAACATAACTCTGGTATACAAAAATAGCTATGTAATTTTTACAAAATGCTATTCATTTTTTGGAAATGCGTAGCATTTTGCTACGCAAAGAAAAAAGTTATTTTGAGCACTATGTATGGGCACTGTTAAAGGGGATTTAAAGGCGTGTTACAGCTCCTCTCCCCGTTATTTCGTTTCCAGCCGGGACATTTTCGCCCGTATTAGAGTCTTAGTTATCGATTTGCTCTTGCCAGTAATCGTATATTTTATTACACGGCTATGCTTTTATTTTCATAAAATACACGTTTTTTTCTGCAAAAACTGAAGCGAACAGTAATTTTGTATTGTCCTTGAACAATATGGATCACGTGCGTGGACTATTTAACTATATTTTTCCCGTTTGGGTTATTTTGGGCAATAATTTGTGTTTTTAATATTTTTTAGTAAAGTGTAGGCGTGCAATAAATACAGAACAGCATCCACGTTCGAAGTTCGAGTTCAATATTATCCCTCCGCCAAAATCGATCGAGTGCCATAAAAATGACAGTTCGAACGCGACTGCCGTTCTGTCTATTTCTTACGTAACTAGATTTGATACATGGACTTTTGTCATACACACAGTCGGCCATACAAATCAACTGCTGTGATTCCAGATCCGGACAGGTGGTGCCAATTTAAACGTACTGATTAATTAATTCACGGTACGTGCTAATTAAATAAGACGATGTGTCATGACTACTGTACATTGTTTATTCTCAAATAAATTTCCCAAAAGTTTTTTGGGTTTGAACTCTAATTCCGACTGAGTAATATTGCAACTACATCATCAAGGCATGCCTTCTCCGACGGTATGTATTGATGATGTATTCAGATAATATATCAGTCCGGATCAGGGATGTGGCAACAGGGGGGGGGGAGTCACCACCCCACCCCCCACCCCCCCAGCTAGGAGTATTTTTATCAATAGTTGGAAATTCCGAGGTCAAAAATCAAATAGTTGGAAATTCAATAAATTAACATTGTTCATGAAAAATATTAAAATTCCAACTAATGATGAGAAATTTTGACATGGCCTCAAAATTTCGACTCTGACATCAATCCGGTAAATTTTCTCACCCAGACACATTATAAATGATGCTTTTTCCGTTTCAGGGCTAGTGGAAATTTTCAGAAGGGTTCATAACCCTATACCCAACGCAGACGATTTCAAAATACATTATTTTAAATATCATTTTTTTTTAATTTTTTTTTAAAAAATTCAACAAAACCATATCATGTGACCCCTCTTTGGAACGAGCTCGACGAGCTCGTTCCAAAGAGGGGTCACATGATATGGTTTTGTTGAAATTTTTCGAAAAATAATATTTTTTCAGCAGCTGTATTTGCATATTACGTGGGCGGATGCGGGCGATTCGTTAGGTAAAGGGTTAAAAGATATCACCTAGCGCTAGAGCAACCACCTATCGAAACCACTCAGAGTTGGAATTTACACCGGTGGCACCCCCAGCTGAAACCCTCTAGCCACATCCCTGGTCCGGATGTGTGCCACCACATCTGTAGTAAATTAGAATTACACCGCCCTCATCCCAATCGGTCGTCTTTTCGAAACTCCTGTGTACCAAAGGGATACGTTCCAAAGGGCTACGTCGGTTTTCACTTGTTGAAGAATGAAGTAGGATGAGCCTGTTCTCAGAAGGCCATGGGGTACCCACAGGAGATCCATTATTCTTGCAACGTTTCTGCAACACAAATGGATGCGCGGTGGCTCAGTAGTAGACTGTTGGACTTCTATGCTTGAGGTCCCGAATTCGATCCCCGTCCGGGGCGGCCCGCGTTATGTCCTTGGGCAAGGCACTTTGTCCCGGATGCCTACATGTAGGCACGATGACGCCGAGTACTAAGGCGTACTGCACGTCGATGGTGCCATGTCTTTAACCGCTGTAACCCTGCTTGAGCGGAGCTTGAACAGAGTTACAATGTTGAGCTGACAGTTGCTCATCGATGCTCGGTGGTTCCCTCCGTATACTCCGGGTTCATCCACCCGTAAAACTGCCACGATCCCGATTAGGCATTGTGCATAAATATGTGACCGTAAACACCAATAAATAAAATAAATTTAACACAGATGCACCATAGAGTAACAATGACATAATAGCACCATTTCGATGTTGCTCCAAGTCACTATCGACTTTCATGTTGCTTCTGTGGTGCAACAAGTGACACCAGTTGATCCGCTTCGAATCTCAAGCGGACAGCATAAAACTTGAAGTATGCTGACCTGTCATTTTGTTCTGTGAGATTACTCTGAACAATTACCGTTTTGTTAAGTTCGCGAAGATGGAACATTTGAAAGAGGTGGACGTGTAAAGTCGGACAGTTTGTTGGCATTTTGTGACCTCTGAATTCTCAAGTGTAACCCTCCACTTTTTGAGAAGCGGATTTGCACCGCCACACCTTGAGTGAGAATTTTGTCTGCTGCTGACTTTGGATTTCCATCTGTTGTTGAAGTCCGAATACACCCATGTTTCTCTTGTCTTCGAATCATACGAACTTTGGGTTCTGGAGTTTGAAATCGACCCTCCAGTGCAACAAAGCGCCATCAGCAATGCTAAAGCATTGCATATAGCGCCTTGCTGCACTCACGAGACGAAATATTGACTCCACTTAGAAAACCCAATGACACGTGATTCAAAGGACGCTAAATATCTGTTGCAGAAAGTAAGGCTACAGATAAAATTCTACATCTACTATAGACAATGAAATTTCCAACTGTCAGGGTTTGAGGCCTCGCATTTCTAACTTTGAAAACTGTGGTCGGGAGTGGGGGGAATAATATCCCGGCTGATACCCCCCCCCCCCCCCCCCCCCCCCCCGTCCCGGAGCGGCTTTACTACGATCAGCCCATCAAGAGATAATATTTCGTTGCCCCAGGTTCTAAGAAATGGCGTATCATGGGATTGTTTTGTTTTATTATCACGATTTAACCATGGCCATCTTAAACATGTCATTCTAGTGGAAGTCCCGCAGAATATCAATGGTAACAGATGGACTTTTAACCCGAATTACCTTCCATGCTATGAATATATTCTGAAGTCATGCTCTTTTCATCAAGGTCACCTTATTGCTTAAGTCTAAATGTTTTACTCTGCAGGGTGTCCCAGCGATATGTGTCCTTTTGATACATTTGAAGAAGGTACGAAGGATGGAGTACCAGAGGACTGGGCAAAGGAATGTGAGACAACCGGCGGTGGTATTCACAAACGATCAGTCAGAGAGCCAGAAAGGGAGAAGATGTAAGTAAATAGACTTCTTCAGATAAGAAATTAGAATGGCCCGACAGAGTGCCACCTTAAGTTTATCTGGCATAAAAAACAAAGGTAATTTATTATTTATTATTTATTGATGGTTAAGGTCACATATTTATGCACAATGGCTAATCATGACCGTGACAGTTTTACGGGTGGAGGAAGCCGGAGCACCCGGAGAGAACCTCCGAGCAACGACGAGCAGCTGCCAGCTCCCCAACATCGTAACTCCACACTGCAGCACATGCAGGGTTACACTGGTTGAAGACATGCGTACCATCCACGTGCAGTACGCCTCAGTACACGGCGTCATCGTGCCCACACGCGGGCAATGGAGATGAAGTGTCTTGCCCAAGGACACAACGCGGTTGCCGCAGGTGGGATTCGAACCGAGGACCTCTCGGCTTGCAGCCTACACCTCTACCTACTGAGCCACCGCGCTCCCCAAAAAACAAAGAAAAAACAAAAAAAAAACGAAAAAAAAAAAAACAAAGGTAAAGTAAAACTGACGTATTTACCTGCGTTAGTTGAAAGGTTGAGTGTAGCAACCTATGAGGACACTCCAGTCTACTACTTGGGTTTAGATCTTTACTTTGTAACCCAACTCGAATACCGGACGACATTTGCAAGAAAAGACTTCCTGAATAACTAAACCTTTTCAAGTTTGTTTTTTTTTTCTTAAAAACATTGCTTATGACCTATCATTGGAACGAGCTCAGCGAGCTGGATCCAATGATGGGTCACAAGTTATATGTTTGAGATAAAAAATTGAAGTATTTATAAATTTAATGTCAATGTTTGTGAATAGTGCTGGTTGGTTTTGGGTGTTGCGTTAGGTAAATCGTTAAGCTGGCCAGATACTGTATTAACCCTTGGAACCCGAAAGGCCGGTTTTCCGGCCCAGGAACAACATAATACTTCATAATCTTATTAAGCAGGGTGTCTGCTAAGTGAATGTGTGATGTAGACCAAGCAATATTTTCAACGTGCAGCCCCAAGGCTGCACGTTGAAAATGTTAATTGGTCTACCTTCCAAATGATGCATATGGACCCTTCCAATTGCAGCCATTGATCTGACATGGCAGATCCCACCAGGGTTCATAGGTTTAAAAAAATGTTTAAAGAACTCACAGAACTCTATTGGAACAGTATTTTACACCCTTGCATTGCGTTCCCGAAGTCAATGAACTGTCAGTTTTATCTTTGTTATAAAAGATAATATTAGGGACTAGCTAAGTTTCAAAATTCAGTACAAGTGGAAATCGTATCGGGGTTTCATTTCTAATAGGTTCGACTGATGCTGATTCGGAAATTTTCGAATCGTAGAGATGGCCTTAAAATTCAGTTCAGCGTCTCGTCTTGAACTCTTCTTCTAGCATGAGGTCTTATGATAGGACAGAAGAAAAGTTCAAGGAGATTCTTTTCCAAACTTGTTTTCATTCCTTCAGTGGAATATTTCGCTGTTTTTGATTGGCTTGCCCTAAAAGAGGAGTTGCCATTGAAAACAATACTTGAGTGGAGACTGACGATTGTACTGTTTTCCAGGTTGCAACACACTAAAAACTAAAGTGTTAAAACTGACACTTTCAAGGTGTTAAACCCATTCTAACTCTTAGGGTTTGATTTTAACACTCAACGTGCAATGCTTTAAGCACTTAGACATTACAATCGTTAGACATCTGAAACTTGAATGGATGGCACTTCCCATGTGTCTAGCATTGGTGGTTCTTCCAGAATCGTCCATAATTAGATTTGCGCTTGGTGGGTACATAATTAAGAGGACACAACGCAGATGACGCGGATCAGGCTCGAGAGTTCGAGCCTGATCCGCGTCATCTGCGTTGTTTCCTTTTAAGTGTCGCGACATTACACTTGTCAAGTGGTATTATTGTAACACCTGTCAAGTTCTGGGATATCTACACTTGAACAAAGTGCTAGTTCAGCTCTTAGTAAGTGTTAAATACAGCACTTCAAGTGTAGTTTTTAACACTTTAGTTTTTAGCGTGAAGAATGTACAGTACCTAAACATAAAAACGCGGTAAAATTCGACTCGATTGGAACTTCGATTCGACCCTAAATTCGATTCGAAATTTGAATCGACTCGGAATTCAATTCTTTTCGAAATTCAGTTCGTTTCGACGCGAAATGTGCAATTCTCATGGGTCTAAATATTAAGATGCTATTATCCGTTTTAGTAAACAAGGCAGATCAGTTTGACTGGCTGTGATTCACCTTGGATTGCATTTTATGAAGCACATTTTTTGTTGGAGTCAGTTTTTTCTAGAGTTATCCTCAAGTGATGGTCAGTCAGCCGTTTGGTCAGTAACTCATCGGTGGTGTTAGCAAAAGAAGCAATCTCCCCGGAAATACTAACAAGCATTTTATGAACCTTTCCTCTTGGAAAAATGTATATGTATTGGGATGTGCAACCGACGTCTTTTTAAATATTACTGACCTGACTTGAAAACTCTCTTATAACAATATAACAATAATTGACTTTTCACATCTCATCGGTGACGAAACTGATGTGTTGGTAACGGTTCGGTTGATAAACTTATTAGAGTTTTTATGGACCTCTCAGACCACCCCCAATTCCTAATGATTGAACTGAACTCAGACGGCGGAATAAGGGGGACTCAGGGGACTTCACTTTTTTCGCAGACATGTTACGAGGGTATACAATTCGTTAAAATGGGCGCATGCAAACGTACATGATTATTTGAAAAGCCAAATAACAGATGGCTAAAGAATCCCTCCTTCGGTCACTTCGTTCCAGTCTCTTTTACTTTTATCACCTTCCAACCCGAAGGCGGGTTGGGAGATGCCTGAAATAGAAGAAATAGACGCGACAGTGAATATACCGCGGCACGCGAATCTAAACGAGAGACTATAGTATATCATGGTATATTTATCGATTGCTATTGTTACTCTTCTCCCACTGGGTCGAATCATTGTGGCCTTGAAGATCTGTGCCACTCCACTTTTATAGAGATTCCTCTGTCTCTTATTCGAAACCCGTAGATATGTACCCGGTTCAAATACACTTGAAATTGAGTTTTCATTCAACAACCCACCCAGCTTCGATATCATATAATGCTGTATTCTATGTTAATTAATCTACATAATTATATTGGTAGAAATCACAATAAATGTAGAGAAAAGATCAATGTTATTTTTAGACGACGGCCACCATCTGAACCCTTTACCTAACATGAAAAGCAGACGACACTTGCAAAAATAATTGTTGAATAACTATTTTTTTTCATTTTTTGTCTCAAAAACATAGGTGATGACCCCTCGTTGGAACGAGCTCGACGAGCTCGTTCCAACGAGGGGTCATAACCTATGTTTTTGAGACAAAAAATGAAAAAATAATGAAAATTAATTGGCGATTTTTGAGAATAGCGCTGGCCGGTTTTTGCCGTTACGTTAGGTAAAGGGTTAAATACAGTATTTACCTCCAATAATACTCGAGCGAAAAACGGGCTATGGTCTTGAAAGTCTCCATGTCCAGGCATGCCAACCGGTACCTGTACAAAATTATTTTATAGGTAAATTCCTAACTGAACGAGAGTAAACGGGCTAATAATTGAGTACGGCATACTTACAGGACATACTTTCAGCTTATTGTGAATGAACATTTCAAAACACTCTAACGTGGCATGTTCTGTCTGCACCAACACCTCGATGAGGCCGATCATTTTAACTTTACAAACGTTGCATCAAAGAAAACGAAAGCACCGTCAACGGCCACTTCAAAGAAATTATTCTGTGGCGACATCAAAGTAATCATAAAGCACGATTTTCGTGCTTTATGATTACTTTGATGTCGCCGCTGAATAATTGATACGATGCCATGTTTATCTTTGCGATCTTGGGACTGGGTCGGTTTAAATACGAATTTCCTCCATCTGATTGTGATGTCACCCAGTTGTTGACTTGTCCCGGCACCGGTACCGGTTTCGACGGGACAGGCTCTGTTCTGTCCCGGTACCGGTTCTGTTGGTACCGGCGGTACTTTGACATGCCTGATGTGAATGGAGTGTTGACTTACTTCGTGGATTATGATAACTGAATTTTCTCATGACGTGATATGAGTAGTGAAGCTGGTTATATTTATTACATGCCTGTTACTTTTCCTTCAGTTCCATATTTACAAATCCGTACGGAACACGTGTTTCATACGGATTCCCGCTGACAGAATATTGTTCCACCTGATCTCGTGGATTCATCAAATAATTAACCTCCGCCCATTTTCGTAATCGGCCGATCAAAACTCGTATACTGACCTAAATCAAAAATAACGAAATGAAACTGTTTCTAGAAATGGGGAGTGATTTTATAAAACACAAGTTCTGACTTCGTATACTGACCTAAATCAAATTCAGACGCAGCGGTGACATCTGATAAATCGAATATCAATTGGAAATGTTGTTCCAATCCACCAAAAATAACGAAATTAAAACTAATTCTTTAAATGGGAGGTTATTTTATAACACTCAAGTTCTGACTTTAAAGTGAATATTTCAATCAGTCTCTAAAACTGTCAAAAGCTACTAATAAGAAAGAAATTTTAAATTAATGGATTCTATCTTACAGAGGCGTGTAATAAACACAGAACCCCGCGGTGTGTGTGTGCATACGTTCGTCAATACGGCACTCATGTGATCGCCAACTGATAGAACTCGAGGCTGCGCCTCTCGTTCTATCTCTCCCGCTGGCGCTCATGCCATATTGACGGACGAAAGCATTCACACAACATCACGTTATGTTTCAATAAGACTAAAATCCTCCTCCTCTGACTGGATGAGAGCTCGATTAATATATTCTATTTTTACGGCTTAAGTGGCAAATGTTACCGTACGACGTCACAACGCGAAATATTTGAAATGACGTCGCCGTTTCATAATTGCTTAATCAATGGAGTGACTAGCAAGCCGCTTCATTTTCCTGGATTTTTTACACGTGCAGAAAAAGGCGTACCGGATGAAATGTTGCTTAAAGCCCTTCACCCAACGAATCGGCCGCATCCACCCGCGTGATATACAAAATTAGCAGTTGAAAAAATATTATTTTTCAAACAATTTCAACAAAACCATATCATGTGACCCCTCGTTGGAACAAGCTCGTTGAGCTCGTTCCAACGAAGGGTCACATGATATGGTTTTGTTGAAATTTTTTTGAAAAATTTGAAAAAATGATATTTAAAATAATAAATTTTGATATCATCTGCGTTGGGTAAAGGGTTAAATTACTAAAACCAATTTATGAATGGAACTAAGATGGGTTGAGTTTACCTGGTTTATTGATTATTTATCCAGTGCCGTTGGTGGATAGCTCACTCGAGAGGCAACAACAAGGCAACTTTTAACGATTACATGTTTAGTAAATAAACCTCTCGTGTTTCACAATGTAGGTCTTGAGCTATGTGTAGTGTCTATTGGAACACACACGTTATTGTAATGAATTCCCGTCTCGTTTGAACATAAGCTCCAAGCCGCAAACCTCAAACCATGTTACCGTCAATTCATCACAATAATTTATACTGTATATGTGCTTGATATATATTTGTTATATGTTGTAGGTTGACATTAACTGATTTGCTTTGATGACATAAGCAGCAACAGCACCAACAGAACAGAATTAATGATCTATATAGTCCATATCCAGAGATCGAAGTAACATCTTCATTAAAAGAATAATATATATATATAATTATTATCTGAGAAATTAAATATGCATTGAAAGTGTGTTTGATTTATCGATACGAACTTTTGTGAAAATGGGTTGGATGACTGGGTTCACAAGACGTGCAACGCTTCAAGACGTAATTTATGCGGTATCGAGTCGTATTTTGCGATACAGTTTTATGTTCAGCTCAGTGCTCAAAATAACTTTTTTTCTTTGCGTAGCAAAATGCTACGCATTTCCAAAAAATGAATAGCATTTTGTAAAAATTACATAGCTATTTTTGTATACCAGAGTTATGTTATGCTGTTTTATATTGAATTCTTCTAAGTGGATAGAATAGTTTCATCCATTTCTGGGCATTTCCAAATGATCTGCAACACATGAAACATTTACTATGTTTTTTAACTGAACTGCCTTTGAGGGTTGCATGGACTTGTGTACTGTTATAAATGGCGTCTTGGTTGTTTAATAGACTTCTCAAAATGGAAGTTGGGATTTTTAATTTGATGGGCTTGTAGTTATTTTTAATGGACATTTTATGCAAAATGTTGTAAAAACAGGAAGTATTTAAACCAACAGAACTCATCTTACACATGAAGTTGCTAATGATGCTTGATGGAGAGTTAATCTGAGTTATGCCTGGAATGTTCCACAATCAGAAGTAAAGCATCAGTGAACTAGTTTTCAAATTTGTTTGCAAATTTTCATTTACATTTTGCGATACAAGATAATCTACTGCAGCCTAATAGGCTGCAGTTGATTATCTTGTATCGCAAAATGCTATACATAATTTAACATTGTGTAATTTTTTGCAAGTTTTGCATAGCAAAAAGCGACACGACACCGCTTATTTTGAGCCCTGGTTCAGCTATGCCAAACATCGGGAGCATCAGCAAAAATCGAAAGAAGCATTTCGGCCTAAGCACAGTTGCTCTCATGTCAGTGACAGCCATTCAGTCGCCCCCAACCACACAAGCCTATTTGACTCCCATAGTGATGGAGGAACAAAATCATCCGAGCTGTGACGAACGAGTAACAGTCACTATAACGTGCGGAATTCAACAGAAATCCCCCCTCAGTCGCCCAAACAGCTCATCTGTATTTTGAAGCTCGAGTTATGGTCGCGTTATTAATTTGATTTTCTCAAGACAATTGGACAGCAATCTACCATGGCGCTTTCGATGGCTGTGGAAAATGTGAGCTTGGATGAGCCAAACCGATCCACTAACAAACTGGGATAAATTTCATATATAAACAATATCTTCTTCTGGTAAGTAACACTGTTAAAACATAAAATTATTTTTAATGGAAATTCAAAATTCCACGGATAACATAATGTCCCTGGAATGTAACAAGCACTATCTGCAATGCTGAAGCATCGCAGATAGCGCCTTGTTGTGGTCAAGGAATGATACACAACCAACAGCCCACACTACAACATAGTATCATATACGCTGACGAAATGAAGTAGGTTGTGTCACCTAATGGATTTTCCAGATGCGTTCAAGTCGAGAAAGATCTGCTATTATGCCTTATGCGTCAAAGGCCCAGACGATCTATCGAAATGAAGAATGTTCATGGTTAATTTCTGAAGACTGAAAATATTGCTATTCAATCATTAGATTTCTACTTACTGTAAGGAAATTGCTGGGCAAAAACATAGAAGTAAATTATCCCCTACAACACTGTCTTGTGAGAATCGACTCACTTTGAGCCCCATGTTCCAGTCTCTTATCCACATCGTTGTTCTTCGTTGTGAGAGGTGGATGATGTGTGAAGTTGTGAACGAGTGACACAACGGTAACCGACTGAGTTATGTAACATCACATTGCGATGCAGTTAATAGGGTTTCGCTATTGAACCATCCTGAAGAGCATTCTATATATGGTCACAGATGCATTGAAATGGAAATAAAACCTTGAAGTATCACCCCTTTGTTCACAAATGTGCCCGCTATACACGCAGGGACTCGTTACCAATGCATTACTTCACCCCAAAGTTTAGATTGTATACCATTCATTATCCTTTCAATCCTGCCACCTACGAAAACCCCGACTCTGGTCATTGATCCCTGTCCCCCATACTCTCCCATCGATGCGTTTTGTCTGTATACACTACTTTACTACCCTTCTAAAAATATACAAGCCTCCTGATTGGTCAGTATCCAATGCATCCAATTCGGTAAATTAACTCCGATGAGGTGTACGAAGTTCAACGGGGTGTATGAGAATATCACGTGACATCTAAACGGTGTGTACGGACATTTTATTCTACGCTTCGCCGATTTCCCTTTCACCCATTGTCTCAACATTTTTGTAATTAATAATAAACTTTCAGACTCGCAAACAATACGAGAACAATATTGTTTCATGAGAATATTCCGAAAACATGAAATAAAACATATGAACATACTCCCAACGTCTGATTTTACTGTCGAAAAGAGGAATTCTGTGGTGCTGTTTCTACACTACAGATCGTTGAGGATTCTAAAAACATGCAATCTCGTTATATGAATTGTCTCCTCTGAGAAACTTATTACACACTAAAAACTAAAGTGTTAAAACTGACACTTTCAACGTGTTAAACCCATTCTAACTCTTAGGGTTTGATTTGAACACTCAAAGTGCAATGCTTTAAGCACTTGGACATTACAATCGTCAGACATCTGAAACTTGAATGGATGGCACTTCCCATGTGCCTAGCATTGGTGGTTCTTCCAGAATCGTCCATAATTAGATTTGCGCTTGGTGGGTACATAATTAAGAGGACACAACGCAGATGACGCGGATCAGGCTCGAGAGTTCGAGCCTGATCCGCGTCATCTGCGTTGTTTCCTTTTAAGTGTCGCGACATTACACTTGTTAAGTGGTAGTATTGTAACACCTGTCAAGTTCTGGGATATCTACACTTGAACAAAGTGCTAGCTCAGCACTTAGTAAGTGTTAAATACAGCACCTCAAGCGTAGTTTTTAACACTTTAGTTTTTAGAGTGTAAAGCACTTGTACTAGTTTGAACATAGTGTTCTCGATTCTCCAAGACGCACAATGCACCAATGTATGAATCAAATAAAACACTAATACTCAACTTGTGCCCCACAATAATAACGACGCGTCATTTCCCAATGACCTTGAATAAAAGACTGCCAAACGTTTGAGTTCAATCGAAGAGAAATAACTCCAAATCAAATACAAAATTTTCGTCTGCTTGTCCAAATCATTTTTTCAGCAGAAATAGACTGTTGCAGTCTACCGGTTGACATATTCAAGTTGTTTCAGTCAGGCTTGAACTATTCCTTTCCAGTTTACCGGTTTACATTTTCAAGTTGTTTTAGGTTTCAACTATTCCTTCCCGAAGTTTTATAGTTCTTGTTGAATAATAAAGAAACGTGTTTCTTTCAGTTTCTCAATTTTTTTTTATCAAGGTTTTCGCCACTGGAATGCCGTTTGTGGCTTCGAAGAACACGCAATCAGTCTCGTTATATGAATTCGTCCCGTGAGTTCCAATGTGTTCTATGTGCCTACTGGCACATAGAACACATTGGAACTCAGGGGACAAATTGTCTTGTACAAGTTTGAATATAGTGCGCCCAATTTCCCCAGGACACACAACGCACAACTGTATCTAATAAAACACTTATAAAGAACTTGTGTCCCACAATAATAACGACGCCTCATTTCCCAATGTCCTTGAATTGAAATCTCCCAAATGTCTGAGTTCAGTCGAAGGGAAATAACTCCACATCGTTTTTGTTCAATAATAAAGTAGGATATGTTTCATTCGGTTTCTCTAATTATTACTTTTATCAAGGTTTTCGTCACTGGAATGCCGTTTGTGGATTATATAACAAAACAAAACTTGAGACACTGAAGGGGCAGGGTAATAAATTCATCACACGGTGTTTCAGCAGCTTGTACGGGACTGTACTACCCTTCTGATATCCGTATTTCCTTCGGCTTTCAGACGAATTACCGTGTTACTAATAGTATACAATGAAATGGGCTACAATTAAAACTAAAAGTCCTGTCATGAAATGCGCACAAATAGCACGTTGATATGCGCGTTAATGCACGCGTTATGGCCCAAGTAAAGGTACCAAATTCTGTACATATGGCCTGTGTAACCCGGAGGTCCATTGGCAGAAACATTGCATGTGTTTGCTATGAGTAACCAAGAGAACCTGCCGTGCTTTGGATGCCATTCGATATAGCAATTGCGCGCAATTCCAACGCGCAATTAAGCCTAGATAAGCGCACTATTCGTGACAGGACTTCTAGTTTTAACTGTACTCTGTGTTTCATTTACGTTTTGTCTAAAAACGCTGTCGTAAACGGCAACATCAGTATTCCTGTGGACAGAAAATGCACATGACACGCGTGGAACGAACGCTCGCACGCGCGCCTAATGGACAAGATCAGATTACTGGTAATCGCAAGTCATTCATATGACACACCCTCTTAACCCTCTGTCGCCACGTCCCAAGTCCATGTAAGAGTGAGCCTGCCACATTAATAGTATAGCATGTACCCGATCGACCCCGATTACCCGGACTTTTGGGGGAGCAGCTAGTGTTAAATTTCCATAGGAACCGGACTTTTGGAGGAGCAACTTTTTCTTGTGCAAAAGTACGGCTCCTTGCAGTTAGATCCGATAAATGTTGTTCCTACTGCATATATAGTATGCTATGGTATGTATAGTGATATATGTACGCCCAGGGTTATGGGTATGTGATAGAAAATTACATATTACCGGGCATTGGCCCCACCCCAGAATACCGCTTGATAATATGAAGCACCTGATGGATCAGTAGTACCGCGAGCCAACAAGAGACCTACAGGGATATGTACAACCTATGCTATACTACCGTTCTGAACCACCAAGCATTACCCCACCCCACAATATCACTAGTCCTACCATAATGTACGCCATATACCAGCCATATAATAAAACAAAGCAATCGGTTGGCTAATAGTACCAAGCACTAACAGGGGGCCTATTAGGGTATATACTGCCCATACTATACTACCGTTCTAAACTACCAGGTATTACCCCTACCCACAATACCCATATGTCTAGCATTGCAAACTACCTATACCAGTCATAGGATAACATGAAGCATTAGGTGGATTAAAAGTACTAAGGGATAACATGGGACCTGTAGGGGTACAAAGCTTACATCGTATACTACCACACTGGACTACCATGCATTACCCCCAGTCACATAAAGTGTTAAGTCGATTAGTAGTACTAATGGCTTTCGGGGGTCCCACAGAGGTATATATCGTCCATACTATACTGCCGTTCTATACTGCCAGGCATTACCCCACCCCACAATACCGCTTGACCTGCCATGACGTACTACCTATACCAGTCATAAAATAATACAAAGCAACCGGTTGGTTAATAATATCGAGGACTAACAGGGGACCTACAGCGGTATATACCATGCATCCTATGGCCCCGTTCTAAACAAACGATTATTACACGTGGAACGACAGTCTCCCAACTTCCCAACACTTAATTATAAATTTGATAATTTTTTTCCCACGGAGCGCCTGAAGCTTAAGCGCTCACACTGATAATATGGTAAATTTTCTGGATACGATCCTGTCAGACATGCATTCACTGTCATAGTATGAAACATCAGTGATGCAACAAATCCCGAAACCCAAACTAAATGCCAAATGACACTTCACTATTAATTCTATTATCATATGATACTTGTTAAACATATATTGGCCAATACAACAGAACCAATTGTCGCAACTGTGAGTAGAGTTTCACGTTGTAATACCATGACGCTGATTGTATCATCAAAATTATTGTGACGTGTATCGTAAAAATTACGACAGATTTGATGGGCGGCGAAAAGACTGGACATGATCAGTCATTGATGATTGAATTTTTGTGTGAAATCTTCCTTGCCTTTAGCGCTGCAAAATCTTCAGTCCACAGTGTCCATGTCAAGTCATTTAATTTCCGATGACTCAATAGCTGTCATCGCGCGGCCGCCTAATCTGTCGCGGCACACAGTGGATCTGACATCGATTTTCATAAGAATGAGGAACCTCTGTTATTAAGGGAACTAAAAATTTGAATTAGAGTTACCTGCCTTGAATTAGAATTACCAGCCTTGAAAGGTTGCACTCGGAAATGATGCATTTGTTACGGAATTTAGTAAAAAGTCTATCGATCTGCGATCGTAAATTCTGACTCCAAGCGTTGTGATTACTGAGAGAACTACGGAGCCCCATCAACCGCGAAGTCCCATCGGGCCGTAGCGTTTTGTGATTCCTTACCAGATGATATCAGACACAGGCTCCAGATTCTGGGTTCAGGTTGGTTACCTCACGAGCTTGTCGTGTTCAGCACAACGAAGACCAGTTTACCAGTTATCTACGATTTTTATTAACAAACAAAACTCAACTACCAATCGTTTTCTCAGGTATAAAGTAAAATTCACAATGTTCAGTCAAAGTTCATACCTTATAGCAACAATGGCGGCATCCATCTTACTTCTTGTAGGTAGGTACTTCCTCGTCGGGAGCCCAGAGACAACTTCCCAAACATCCAGGAATCGGTGCTTATATCCACTAGATTTTTGATGCCAAACCTGGTCACGCGACTACCAGTCAGCGGAATAGTTAGGGAAAGCTCCCGTGACGTGGCAGTCACCATTGTTAGACGCTTGTACTGCCATGCAGATTGTCGGCAATCTGCATGCAATCTATCGAGTGGTTGTTCCACAAACACATTCCGCCGGGGTTCTGTTAACCGGGGGAATTGTGTGATAGAATTTACAATTCTGCAACTTTAGCATTATGTGATGTCCGTTTGTTCTGGGAGTGTGGTTTATGGGTTGATGACAGCTATGACAGTTCAAATAGTACCAATTCGGAGATTTCCGCCCGTGATATTTATCAACTAAAACTCAACTACCGGCGTTATCTCTGATCAGCTCTTCCACCGAGTGTAGGTCAGTCGGTCGAGTGCAGGTCGGAGTGTATCTTATTAGTTTATCCAATTCTACGAATATCGGCTCTGAGGAAAATTAACAGCAATAATGTGAGTCCCATTCAAACTAATAGAAAACTGTCCTGTTATTTCTATAATTTCCATGGAAGAGCTAGAAGTCTTCTTTCGAGCTTGCTTAACTTCTGTGGGCCAACTTCGCAACACAATCTCTAAAAATAAACAGCCTTCAGAAAATATATTGTTTCTATAAAGGTTTGAAATATTCTATTGACATCTTGCACTATTGTTGAATATGCCTGATAAAAAGAGGGTGATTTGATGACTCTTGGACCTAAAAAATACAATTTACTTTTTGTGTGTTTTTGTAGGGAATTGCCTGAAAATGCACGTGACCGGTATTTCCCTTCGTGTCAGTTTTTCTTTTATTTGTTGCATGACCCCTTTTCTCGGGTGAGAAAAAGTTGTCTGAAGGGCTATACTTGACAAAGATATTTGAATGGCAAAATTAAAGTGATGCGATCATATTTTTTCGCCTGAACGTTACAGTTGTCGCCTGCGGGAAAATATTTAGTTCCGTGATACCAGTAACTTTGTTTCACTCTCAAATTCAAATTAAAAAAAATAGGCATATTGGTCTGCATCACGCAGCGCGTTCCGTGTGGCTTGTAATTGAAGCTAAGCGCACATGTTTGCAGTTGCGGCAACAGAGGTCCGATGTGTTATTTTTACCGGAAGCGTTTGTCGGAGAGAAAATTGATATAGGAACTCATTGACATCGGCACATGTGTGAGGTTGCGTGCGAAACTGAATTTGCTGCCGCGAATCCAATCGGCATCGGACAGAAAATGTCGGTGTTCGGCGTCCGAACGAAGCGGCTCGTAGGCCCATATAAAAACAGTCCGCCTTCTTTTTTCGCATACTTCCTTTCCTTCTCTCAATTGTTTTACCGTTTCACCTCTTTTTGGGTGGGGGCGCCTCTGGTCGCCCCCTGAACCTACTCAAACAGACCACTCCCAATGGGTGGAGCAAAATACTCTCCGCCTCGCGAGTTCCAACTTTCGGTTTCTGCATTTTCCACTTATGACGACTTATCCACTGTGAGTTGATGGTATACTAGTAAAATAGATTAGAATATTTGCCCCCTCATCTACTCGTTTCAGGCATAGTGGATGAAATTTGGCGCTGATTGAACAAATTTGAGAAAGACTGGTTCTCAATTTGAAATAACTTTTAAAACTCAACTTAGACTAGAGAAGGAGGTGGGGTTGCAAATAAAAAATATAGATACCAGGCCTGAACAAACGTTTGTTTTAGACAACCCCTACCTCCGATCCAAACTTTGCCCCTCTTGAATTTACTTCCCACCGCCTGCACAGGGTGTAAATTTGTCTGTTTGCGTTGCATTCCAAGAAGTATTTCAGGATTTCTACCATAGTGTGTGAAGTTTCCAGCTGTTAGTCAAATAGTGATTCGAAATTCGAAATTTCTAGACGTTGATTTTATTTTTTTATTTTTTTTTTGGGGGGGGGGGGGGGGCACTCCCGCGACAACGAACGCGCACGTCGTTGAGAAACGTGACGTGTTTACGACATACATGTAACAAGGATTATAGCTGAATTCCCTGTGACCAAGAGGGGTGGCAACCGCCCCCCCCCCCCCTCGTCTCATACGCCCATGGTTCTTGGAACAAATTCAAATGACCTCCCGTTAATTAATGATATGTCAATGGTTAGTTCTGGTGTAGCCGTTTAACTTTCTCCTTACATTTCACCCCACCCGATAGGATAAAATCTCGTTTGTTTCCCCTCTCCAAATATAAAAAACCATTTGCTTTTAAAAAGCTTATTTCTGGCTCCCAAGATTGGTGGAAGATGAAAAGATACACGCAGGCCATGGCGAAATATCTCACCCGTTGATAAATATCACGGGCGGCCCACGATTTATATATTCTTTCTTTCTTCATATTCGAAGATTTTGTTTGTAAAGTTAAAACTTTGAGCTATAACGTTGTAACCTTTCCTCTTAGTAATGTGGAAGAGAGATAATCCACGCACACTGAAAACTACTTTCGGTAAGTTTTACAAGCCTAAAATTAACCTACCCTCGCGAAGTATGTTACAATTTTTTTTCTTACGATTATTTGAATGTTAATATGAAAATACGTGACACGTAATGGTGCACACCAAATATTGTTAATTTCGGTAAATATTGCAGGCCCCAAGCAAGATTTTTCAGGAAAGAGATGGTATATATCGCAGAAATAGCAGCGGTTATGTGAAATATAACAATTTGCCAAAACGTGTTGTACAGCGACATGCAATAAACACAGAACCACACATGTGTGTTCATATGTTAATGTGGCGACAAATATGGCAATCGAGAAATTTTGAAAGCGTGCGGAAGGATCAAACTTCAGACAAGCTACAGTAAAACAAACTTTCATTTTTTAAACTGACAAAAGATCATAATTCAATGGCAAATAGGTTCATTAGGGTTTAACAACACTTTCAAAAACCAAGGCTATATTATAAGCGGGACTGTACGTCAATTTCAATAACTAAGGTTATTATATCACGTTGTTAGTTCCCAAGATCCTTCCCATCCTTCAATACCTAGACGAGCAAAATAGTCGTACGTGGAGTCACTCGTTCAGGCAATTACTCTATGGCTCATTTGTTCGATGGGATTCTGGTCGTTCGAGCAATCTGAGAGGGCTAGCAAGCCTGCACTAGTGCTAGTAATGGTACAAGGCCGCAAGAGTGGAAGAAGACTGTGGGATTTGGTGACTACTGTAAAATCTAATTATAGGACAGACGATGGCAATATTGGGAAAATCAGTAATAGTGGTGTTGGAGATATGAAGATCACGGAGAGGTCTAGAACTAGGCAGATGCTAGGAGCTAAATTATCATCAGGTATATATAGTACTGCATCATCATGTCATAGGTATCCTTCTATACCCCGATGGGCATTAAGAGCCGTAAAAGAAATCGCTCTTTCGATACTCATCTGCCCAATGGGATTTGAGTCGTTCGAGTAGTGACTTTTTCAGTAACTGCTCAAAAGCTTATTTGCTCGATCAGATTCGAGTCGTTCGAATAATACCTAGCCCTGCTTGATTGTATTTTGGGTTTGGGGATCATAGAGGACTTCGTTATACACAGGAAAGGCAAAAACAGAGACGGCCAAGACAAAATAGTCTGCTGGGATAGGCAGAAATGGGACCAGTAAAAGGCAAAACAGGCCAGGAAATAGAAGGATAAACCACAGAATATATCGGGATAGATAAAATACCGAGACTATGGTGCACATCCGAAACAATAAAGTTAATCTTATACAAAGGAATGTGTCTATTGTTGGGCAAAAATAAGAATTCCATGGGACAACAGATAGAAACCGAATATTTAGTGGGAAACCCGCACTAGTAAAAGAACTGTTGGATTTATTTGGGTAATTTTACAAAGTATTCGAACAAATACAATCACTCATACCAGGAAACGCACCTTAACGCACTGTATGCTACTCTTTTAAGCCCAGTATTGAGGAATCCGTGCCAAATAAAGTTGTTTTGATGGTTTAGAGAGATTGGCTGGATGTTTGTGGTAATTCGATGTATTCTAGTTCACTTCAATTTATCCACATGAGACCTCTCATCTTTCATTTAGCACTACGTGCTACTATTATAAACCCTAGGTGGGGGTTTTCTAAGTCCGTCTCGGTAGTTTTGGATTATTAAGAGGGATTGTCGGATTGTTTACTGTAATTAAAATTACTCCTATTCAATCGAACACACCCTCCGAACACACCCCTTTCCTGCTAGGATGTTTTGGGTCACATAGCAACCATGTGCTACCATAGAAACCAAGATGGCGACCCCAGATATACAAAATGGACGACGTACACTCGTCTCACCTCAACAAAACGCGCTGCGCATGTACACTAGGACCACGTATCACTATGGGGACGTTGTCGCAAGATGGCGCTCACGCACGCTACCATGACAACCAAAAATGAAGTAACTGGGCCATGTGCCTATGACGTCACATGAGATCCGGCCAATGTGGTCGATCGGGTACATGATCTACTACTAACATCAAACCGAGAGATCCACGGTTCGATCCCCAGCAGGGGTAACTTTGTTGTGTCATTGGGCAAGGCACTTAATCACGATTGCTCAAGTGGCAGCACGGTGGCACAGCCATGGGGGTGTTCTGGGGGCACATCCCCCCTCCCCACAAAACAAAAATAATTCCGATAGGATCACCGATCCAATGTCGAGTTGTGACAGAACAAAAGTGGGTTTAATCATTATCATCTTATCATCCGGAAACTAATTGTTTACAATTTACTATGTGAAGGGTCACTGTGACCTTGACCTTTGCCCTACTGATTCCAAAATAAATTGGGCTCTTTTTTGCAATAATGCCAACCTACCTATGCAGTTTCATGAACGTGGGTGGAACCATTGTTAAATTATCATCTGGAAACCAATTGTTTACGATTTATTATGTTCAAGGTCACTGTGACCTTGACCTTTGGCCTAGCGAGACCAAGATAAATAGGTGTCTTCCACTCACCTAGGCCAACCTACCTATGAAGTGTCATGAATGTGGCTTCAACCGTAGTCAAGTTAGCATCCGGAAACCAATTGTTTACAATTTACTATGTTGAAGGACAATGTGACCTTGACCTTTCACCTAGCAAGTCCAAAATAAATAGAGTTCTTCATCTCACTGATGCCATCCTACCTATGAAGTGTTATGAACGTGGGTCGAACCATTATTATCCGGAAACCAATTGTTTTCATTTACTATGTTCAGGGTCACTGCGACCTTGACCTTTGACCTAGTGAGTCCAAAATAATAGGGTTTTTCCTCTCATGAACGCCAACCATTACCTACGTATGAAGTTTCATGAATGTGAGTTTAACTATAGACAAGTTATCATCCGGAAACCAATTGTTTACAATTTACTATGTTCATGGTCACTGTGACCTTGACCTTTGACCAAGCAAGTCCAAAATAAATAGAGTTCTTCCACTCACCGACCTACCTATGGAGTTTCATGACGTGGGTCGACCCATTATCAAGTTATCATCCGGAAACCAACTGTTTACACCCGCCCGCCATTCACCAAACTATAAGTCGAGCTTTGACTTCGTCACAACTTGACTAAATAAGAGGCCCCAAGGGGCTGTAATCGCTCACCTTCCAAAGTGGTTCAAAGAAGTATTTGGGGTCACATTCAGTTATATATGGTTCATCAACTCTACAAAGGAATGAAGTCATGAAAGGCAAATTTTATGGAAAAACACTAAGGAATCGATTTGAACAAACCTAACATGCTCCCCATGCCACCCCCACCCCGCCCATAGAGAGCCCAAATAATAAGCCAGGGACTCAAATTGAACAAACTTGAACCTGATCCCCCATGAGATGTTATATACCAAATACGAAAGAATTCTGGCCGGTTGATCTGAAGAAAGGGGTTTAAAAGAAATGTCCTCACATTGCATTAAGTTAAACTTTGGGCTCAAAAAGGGAGCCAAAATATTTACCCAGGTAACCAATTTGAACAAAACTGAAACTGACTCACCGCAAGATGCTGCATACCAAATATGAATGGATTCTGACTGGTGAATCTGAAGAAAAAGATTTTTGAAGAAATTCCCTCATATTGCACTAAGTTAAATTTCAGGCTGCCATAGGCAGCCCAATATAAACCCAGGGACTCGATTTGAACAAACTTGAATCTGACCCCCTATAGATGTTGTATACTAAACATGAAAGGATTCTGACTGGTGAATCTGAATCTGAAGAAGAAGATTTTTAAAGAAATTTCCTCAAATTAAACATTGGGCTCCAATAGAGAGCCCAAATACTAACTGAGGGACCCGATTTGTACAAACTTGAATCTGCCCCCCCCCCCCCCCCCCCCTTAGAAACGTTGCACACCAAATATGAAAGCATTCATACCAAATATGCAAAATTTTTAAAGAAATTTCCTCATATTTCACCAAGTTAAAATTCGGGCTCCTAGAGGGAGCTCAATGATGGTTCTGGATAAGTAGATTTTTTTATTTTTTTTAAAAAATGTATGGGTGCTAGCGGAGTAATGCCCCTTGTGGTTCGGCGCGGCATGGTTATTTGTACAAACTTGAATTGACATATGAAAAGGAACATGCACACCAAATTTGGTTCAATTTGGTCCAGTAGTTTGGGAGGAGAAGTCAATAATGTAAAGTTCACGACGGACGGCAAGTGATAAGTTAAGTTCCCTTCGGTGAGCTAAAAATCAGCCATATGCCCCCCCCCCCCCCCCCAGCCCTCCCTCCAAGTTAACCCATATAGGGAACATCAGGCAAAACATTTTAATATCGAGATATTTATACTTGCAGGATGTATAAGGGGGAGGGGTGCGTAATAGCAGATTTGTTTGATATCCGTCCTATCTCAATTTAATGACATCAATGTTGTCGATTATTTGCCAGACTCCAGAGAAAAAAAACGTCGCCGGTGTTCCGTCGAAGATTTACGAAATAACGTCGCCGTTATTTGGTAATTTATCCGTTTCTTCTGGTCCGGGTTCGCTATTTAAAAGAAGAATCTCTTGGGGCGGTAGGAAAATAGGAATCGTTAACAAAAGTAAGACTGTAATATTATTTGATAAGCAATTGCTGCCAGTTTTAAAAAGCATAAACCGGCTATTTCTCTTCATTTTGTGTGATATCATTAGACATACTCATTTAATTCTATTCATTTAGTTTCCTATTTTCAGTCGAATGTTTCAACAAAAAAACCTTCACTATTGGTATGGCGAGGGCCGGTCGCCGGGCAGGTGGCCCTTTTTGCTAAAAAAAACTTAGTTATTTCTGGACGGATTTTGATATTTGATTTGTGGCTTGACATTCATGTGCAACACCCGATGGCGCAAAATAGGGCGTGTCCACGCTTTTTCGCAAGAGTTTTGGCCCTTTGTTAAAATCTTCTAATTTTGAGCTTGATAGCGCGATACTTCAACAAACGTCAACCGATTTGACAGATATTTGGCACGTGGGTTTCGGGGACCAATGTCTTGGTCGAGTTCGAAAACGGGCTCGGTCTGATGTACGGCTGAAGAATTATTCAAATTTTGTGCTTGATACTAATGATACAATTCAAAGCGCCATAACTTGAACAACTGTTAACCGATTTGATTCTTTTTTTTATTGTATGGGTTTCCAGGATAATTGTCTCGATCAAGTTCGAAAATGTTCCGTCGGATATATGACCGCAGAATTATTGAGTTGACGTAGTCATTTTGTTCAAATTAGTTATTTAGAAAAAGGTCCTCTCAAGCTTTTTGGTTCATAGTTACTCACCGTTGTGTTCGCCACGAAAACACGACCTCACATCGGCGATGCGGATCATTTCTATAAATAGAGCTGTTGAGTTGACGTTCGTTTCGTGATTGATCATAATTCAATGATTCACATAGATTATTATTGTCCTCACACAATGTGAAGGGGAAATAAATTTGAAAAAAGAGTTGCAATGTGGCCTAATTATTGATGCCTTTCACATGGCCTTAAATAAACTGATTTTGCGTCCATTGCTCCAATAGATTAGAGAAATTGTGTCCCACTCCCCTCCCCACCCCACGAAACAAACGTGAACGTCAATTTTGTTTCTAAAATTGGGGTTGCAGCTATATTATTCAGCAATACAGACACTGCCATTTATCCTAACAACTGATGTCAATTTTCTTCCACATACTGAGGTAAAAAATAGGCCTCAATGAATGTGACCACCCCCCCCCCCCCCCCCATCCTTTTCATAAAAAAACTATGATATATTTCATAAATTAACTGATGTTGACACAAAACAAACATCTTGCGAAAAAGCTATCACAAATGGGAAATTTACACTGATGTGGTAACATTTTTAAAAAAATAGCCCACAATGAATGTGACCCCCCCCCCCCCCCCCCTCTTCCCCTCTTCATCAAAAACGTGACATAATTCATAAATTAATTAATATTGACACAAAACAAACAACTTGTGACATTAAATATCCTACTCGTGATCGTTTTTAAATCACATTCAGGCTTCTGAAGACATTTCACATCATGTGTTTGGTGAATCATTTGCAATTTTTTGTAAAAAAAAAAAAGAAACAAGAGGCCCCACGGGGCCTGAAGCGCACATCTTGAACAGAACACAATTTAAACAGAGTCCAAGAATGAGTCTACATTAAGCAAGCCATCTCCCTAGGCTACACTGTCAATCCTTGAGTCCCTCAAGAGTGACAAAAATAAACTGGGCATCATGCCTTTTCTTCAGTTGATCATAAAGTAAAATGTAGAGCTCACCTACGAAGCCCCTTGATACAACCTATGTGGATTAATCTTAGTTACACACCTCTAGAGGGTACTGAATACAGAATTTTTAATTCTTCAGCAAAATGCCCAAATCCGGCTCCCATAGAGAGCCCAAATATTAACCCAGGCTCTTGATTTGACCACAGTTTAATCTGACTTCCATAGAGATGTTGTGTACCGAATATGAAAGCATTGTGACTGTTGGATCTGAAGAAGAGAAATTGTAAACAAATTTCCTTGAATTGCACTAAGTTCAAATTTGGGCTACCATAGCGAGCCCTAATATTAACCTATGGATCCGATTTGAACAAACTTTAATCTCCCCTCCCCTCCCCCCCCCCCCCCCCAGAGACGTTGTATACCAAATGTGAAAGCATTCTGACGAGTGGATCTCAAGAAAAAGATTTTTGAAGAAATTCCCTCATATTGTACCAAGTTAAATTTCATGTTCCCATATGGAGCCCAAATATTAACCTAGGCACTCGAATTGAACAACCTGGAATCTGACCCCCCTAGAGATGTTGTATACCAAATATAAAAGCATTCCGACTGGTGGATCTGAAGAAGAAGATTTTTAAAGAAACTTACTCATATTGTGTAAAGTAACAATTTGGGCTATCATAGTGAGCCCAAATATAAACCTTGGCATCTGATTTGAACAAACTTGAATCTGACTCCCTTAGAGATGCTGCATACCAAATATCAAAGCATTCTGACTCGTGGATCTGAAGAAGAAGATTTTTTTAAATTACCCTCCATATTGAACAAAGATAAAATAAGGGCTTCCGTAGGAAGCCCAAATATTAACCTAGGGAAATGGTTTGAATCTGACCTCATAACAATGATGTATACCAAACATTAAAAGATTCTGACTGGTGGTTCTGAAGAAGAAGATTTTTAAAGAATATTCCCCATATTACCCTATGTTAAAACTTCGGGCTCATGTAGAGAGCCCATATATGAACCAATGAGCTTTATTTCAACAAAATTTTATTTGCCACCCAAACCCCCCCCCCCCCCCCTCCCTCCCCTCCCTATGAATGCTGTATACCAAATATCAAAAGATTCTGATGATTGGTTCCGGAGAAAAGATTTTTTTTAATTTTTGCAAATATGCTGACTCAGCATTTTTTCGATGCCCATTACAGAGCACCCTAACATAACCGATGGTAATTGTCTTTTACCATTCAATTCTACTGGTCCTAAGGATACTTCATACCAAATAGCAGCTCTCTGTTCCGTGTGGGTTGGGAAATATGGGCATTTGAAAATATTTCTATTTTTAGCTCCCTGGGTTCCCATGGGGATGCGGGAATTTTTTTTTTTTTTGGCTTGGGTCAAGTACTTATGACCTAATAATACCACACACCAAATTTGGTTCACACCGGACCATCGGTTCAGAAAATAGAAATTTTGGGCGGGACCAAAACACACTGGTTCTTGAGAAGAAGATTTTATAAATATTTTGGAGCATTTTCCCCCACTCCCTCCCTATGGGAAACTGAGAGTGTATGAGTTGAACAAAAATGAAATGCCCCTTTGGGACCATCACTCACAAAAACTTTCACTTGAATTGGCTCGGTGTCTTTGGAGGAGAAGATCAAAACATGGTGTTGACGGATGACGGACAGAGAGCGATGAGATTAGCTCAGCTTGACTTTGTCAAGATGAGCTAAAGAAGCCAGTTTTCCCAGTTAAGGCACCGAGAGTCATTGGTATGGTACTGACAAAAACATAAAACACTGCTTTTTTCAACAGTATGACCAGTACTGCTCAAGTGGTATCTCTTAGCACTGTTAAAATGCCAAAAAACATCCAATATTGATTCTGTGGTGCTGTGCTTGAGCAGCAAGTATCCATTAGGGTACTTTCACAACCTTAGATTTAATCCCCCACAAACACCCATTCTGATAAAAAGTGTGAAAACGTGGAAAATATGTCTCCAAGGAGGATGAATGAGATATTTGCTTAAAAAATTTGTTTTTTTTTTAGTGTTTTGAAAGTCTACACAGAAATAAAAACTGACATACAATGGAAAGTTTTGTTAGAAGAGCCAGGACAAGATTGTCAAACGGAAAAAAACCTCAATGGACCCTGAGTTCTGCAGTACCTAAGCAAATCATAGGAAACTGAGAGTGTATGAGATTGACTTTAGTTTCCAAAACATACTGTACAGTCTTTCCAATTGTTTCTCATCAACTGAGGCTTCAGTATGGGCAGGTGGGTGGGCATCTTGATTCAAGGAGAGAACAATATTTCACAGCTGTTACTGTAGTTTTGTGCTGTAACATGGGAACCGTGACAACAACGCTCTATCTGAACAAAATTTGATCGCATCTCTTTAATTTTGGGATTCAAATATCTTTGTCAAGTATAACCCTTCAGAGAACTTTTTCCGACCCCAAAACAGGGGGTTGTGCATCAAATAAGAGGGAAAATTTAGTACTAGACTACTTCATTGGTACTAGACTGTGCACAAATGCCATTCACTCACATTTGTAACTTTATTGCGTTATTTTTTCTACTGTACCCCACCCCCAAATTTGGGTTCTAAAATACTCTTTCAATGAAGAAATTATTTTCTAACACTTTTTAACCCTTTACCAAATATAACGGTCAAAAGCTGCTGGTGCTATTCACAAGTATTGCCATTCCATGTTCATTATTTTCTTGTTTTTTTGTGTCAAACACATAGCTTATGACCCCTCATTGGAATGAGGTGTAAAAAGTCATGTTTTTGACACAAAAAATTAGTAAGTCAATACGTTTGTGGGCAAGGGTAATCAGCTTTTCATGTTACATGTAAGTAAAGGGTTAACAGCATAATTCAGGCAAACATCTAAATGCCAGTAAATAAAAGTGCAATATGGGTTTTCTGGCTGTGGGTTTGAATGGTGATTTGGAAGGGGTTGGAAGATTGGCACCCCCCTCTGCCCCTGTACTATGATGGGGGAACCATGGTTTAATTACATTTATTAATACATGTGTACATGTAGGGTAAAATAGGTTGTTATTTGGCATTTGCTGGGGGCTGTAGTGTGCCACTGGAGGCTACACTTGCTCAAGATGTGAATTTGCTTGCAATATATAGCCCTTATAGCTGATGATGACAAAAACATACTTTTCAAAACAATAAAAAAGTATTGTAAGTTGTGTGGTACCCCAATGAATTTTTAAATGTGAAATAATCTCTCAAAATAATAATTAAATCAGGGTCGCAAGCCAAATTATGTATTTCCTTAATCAACCCCAATCCCATCAAAGATACATTTTACCTCTTTCATGTGACAAAAGAGTCATTTCTGCATGAGAATTCAACTTTTGGCTTCCACTGAGTTAAAAACATGGGAAATTTGTTCTTTTAAAGAAAACTGTCCAAACTCTGTCAAATGGCTTAAAAACTGCTGTTGCCTCCAATACATTTTTCTACTCTACTTTGCTCTGTTACCTAAAGGAATTCATGTAGATTTTTTTGAAAACTAACCCAATCCCCAAATAAAACTGAAATCTGCATTAGCATGTAATACTTTGAGGAAAAAATTGTCTCCTTTAACCATACAGCAAGACAAAGAGTGGTGTTCCAACCCCATGAAACCATATAAATGTCAATTTTGATTCAAAAATTGGGGTTGCAGCTACATGTATATAATTCACCAATATCAATAGACAGTACCATTTTGTCCTAACAACTGATGTCAAATTTTCTTCTGCATACTGATGTGGCAAAATTTAGCCTTGAAGGTGTCCCCCTAGTATGCCCCTTTTTATCAAAAACTATGATAAAATTCATAAATTAATTGATGTTGACATATAACAAACCTCTTGTGATATTAAATTTCCCATTTGTGATAATTTCTAAATCACATTCTGGCTTCTGAAGATATTTCACATTGCGCTTGATGAATGTTTTGCCATTCTTGTGAAAAAAGCCTCACTTTCTCAGTTGAGACACCTAGAGTCATTGGTATGGCACTGACACAACATTAAACACTGATTTTTTCCAACAGCATGACCAGCTGAGCACTGCTCCTATGTTAAAGCATAGCACCGTTAAAATGCCTAAAACCATCAAATATTGATTCTATAGTGATGTGCATGTCCCACAAGTACATGTACCCACAAGGGCTCACTTACAACCTTGGATTTCATCCCTGCAGGCACGCATTCTGATAAAAAGAGTAAAATTAGGGAAAATACATGCATGCCTAGTATCCAGTGAGGATGACTCAGATATTTGCTTCAGGAATGTAGTGCTCTTTAATGTTTAATATATTTGTGTATGTGTGTGTATGGGTGTGTGTGCGTGGGGGCGGGGGGGGGGGGTCAATTGCCAGTTATTGAAAATGTAGAACTGTGCAAATGGAAACAAACCAACACTTTGCATGATGGACAGACAGACATGCAATCACATATCTTGAAAGAGACAGTCTACATGTACATAGGAATGGTATGATGGACAGACAGACATGCAATCACATATTTTGAAAGTGAGATTCTACATGTACATAGGAATACTGACTGACATACAATGAAAAATATAGCGAGAAGAGCCAGGACAGGGTTGGACCCTGAGTGCTGCAGTACTAAAGCAAATCATAGGAAACTGAGAGTGCATGCTGTTAACTTTCTCATCAGCTGAGGGGTTTAGTATGGGTGGTAGAGGGACAATTGTCAATGCAGTTTTGTGCTATAACATGGGGACCCTGACAGCACTAGTGTCAGACTACTATATTGGTAGCTGTGCACAGAAGCCATTCATTCACATTTGCAAGTTTGTTACTTTTCCCACTGTACCCCCCACCCCCTTTCCCCAAATTGATGTTCCCGAATACTCTGTGAATGAAGAAATTGTTTTTTAGCATTTTTAATCACTCACTCAATGTAATGGCCAAAACAGGCTAGCACCATTCACTGAAACTGCCATTCAATGTTCATTATTTTTGCACCAAAAACATAGCTTATGACCCCTCATTGGAATGAGCTCGTTCAGCTCAATCCAGTGGGGGGTCATAACTATGTTTTTGACGCCAAAAAATGAAAAGAAATTAGTTATTCAAAAGTGCTATCTTCTTTTCATGTAAGGTAAACGGTTAACATCATAATATGGAGAAAGCTTCTATTAATCATTCACTCAATGTAATGGCCAAAACCGGCTAGCACCATTCACCAAAATTGCCATTCAATGTTAATTTTTTTTTTGCATTTTTTGGCATCAAAAACATAGCTTATTCTCCCCTTATTGGAATGAGCTTGTTCAGTGAATACAAGTGAAGTGTGGGTTTTCTGGATAAATGTTTGGATGGTGATTTGGGAGAGGATTGGAATATAATTGGAATCCCCTCTATCACAAGTACAATGAGGGGAAAGCATGGTTTCATTAGATGTGTTAATAGGGTAAAAAAGGTGGTTACATGTGTACATGTATTTGTCATTTGCCAGAGGTTATAGTGTGCTTCTCAGTTCTGGATGCCACACTTGCTCAAGATGCATTTAACTGCATTATTTTTGGCAATATATCGCCTTTATTGCTGACTGTGACAAAAATATAACTTTTTCAAAAATAAAACAGTGTTATTCAGTCTGTGGTTCTCGAATGAGCATTTAAAAGTGAAATATGTGTAATATCCAAAAAAATATAATTAAATCAGTGTTGGAAGCCAAAATACATGTACATTTACAATGTACATGTACTTATTTCCTATAATCAAACCCAAATCTTTCAAAGGGTAACCTACAAAACTTTTCCCTGACAAAAATCCCCCCCCCACAATCATTTTCACACAATGTGCGAAACCCCCCCCCCCCCACCTTGTTCCTCCCTCCCTAATTTCTGGTGAACAAAAATCCCCCCACCCCCTAATTTTTTAGAAGTACATGTATATTTAAAGCCATACAAAAATGTCCAAAGCTTTTTACCACTTGAGGCCGAGCACTTGTCGCTTCAATCAATGCTAACTTTGCTTGTGTGGAGTTAGCACGTTGGATAATTGCTCACTGTTACCTGGTGGTTCTCTCAGTGCACTTTAGCTTTCTCCACCCATAAAACTGTCCGACACGAGGTGACCACTGGCTGTTGAAAGTGTCCTTAAACTCCAATAACTAAATAACTGTGTTGATAAATAGTTATTGAGGCATGTTTTCTTGTAAATAGTGATGAGTGTTTATGTAATTTGCAAATTAAATACATATGTTTTTAAATCCTTTTGGACGGCCTTTTAACCTTTTGGTGTAAGAGGCCGGAAGGGGGATTTTTGTACTGCTCTTAAAATAATGTGAGAGAATGTGGTACTACTCAAAAACTGTGGGAGGAATTTTTGCTAAGTGTGTAAAAATGATTGGGGGTATTTTTTGTAGGGGGGATTTTAAGCTACATTCTAATCCTTCCAAAGATACATTTTATCTCCTTCATTTGATAAAAGAGTCATTTCTGCATGAGAATTCACTGCTTCCTTTAAAAACTACCCCAATCCCAAAATAAAACTAAAATCTGCATCAGCAGACAATAGTTTGGGGAAAAATCTGTCTCATTTAACCATACTGTAAGAGAAAGAGTGGTGTTCACCACCACCCCCCCCCCCTCCACCCCCCTCCACTCCACACAAAACAAAATGAATGTCAATTTTTTTTAAAAAACTGGTGTTGCAGCTATATAAATCACCAATATCAATAGACAGTGCCATTTTATCCTAACAAATTATGTCAAATTTTCTTCTACATATTGATGTGGTAAAATATAGCCCTGAATGTGTCCCCTAGACCCCCAGCATACCCACTTTCATCACAAATTATGATATAATTCATAAATTAATTGATGTTGATAATTGATGTTGACACAAAACAAACCTCTTATGATATTAAATTTCACATTTCTGATAGTTTTTAAATCACATTCTGGCTTCTTAAGATATTTCACATTGTGTTTGATGAATATTTTGCAATATTTGTAAAAAAAAAAAAAAATTTTTAAATCCCTCACATTTCTTAATTAAGGCACTTTGAGTCATTGGTATGGTATGTCTCTGATAAAACATTATACATTGATTTTTTGTATATTTTTCCAACAGCATGACAGTGCAGGTCATATGTTATCTCATAGCACAATTAAAATGCCTGAAACCATCAAATATTGATTCTGTAGTGCAGTGCCAAATATTATTTAGAAGTCGGTTCTGGGGAGGTTGGTATTTAGGCTTTTCAAAAGTTTTTTGCCATTTTTGGAGAAACATACTCAAGTCTAAATACAGAATCCCCACCTCCAGATGTTGGTCAGACGAGGAGGGCGACATTGACTAGTTTGAAGATGAATTCAGTTCTATTCTGGTTGCAATGCCTAAAGCATCCAGGAATTAAAACATTGTTTACCAAAACACAGAGGAAGTGTGCATGTAATTTAAATGGGAGTTCCGAGTGTTTCTGGTATTTCGTCTTCAGGAAAACACGTCGGATCACAAAATTGGCTGGCCGCTACACTGTAATTCTGACAGTCTTAAACTGACATTGTATTGTATCATTGGTAAAAATAGTTCATAGACTGGATCCCGTGAACTTGTGAAGAAAAATCTAGGAAGTAAATGAATAGGTATCGCTGTTCGCGTGCATATCTGTTTCTGTACAATTTTACTACAACAAGACTGCATGCCCGTGTTTTGAGAACAAAGATTTCCCCAGACCGTACGTCAACATAACTTGAATTCATCCGAACTCCGGCTGTTTCTAAGGAAATCGCGCTAAGTTCCCCACAAATGAAAAAGGCCCACTAAAAGTGTCAATAAATCACTTGTTTTATTTTTTATTCGTTGTCAACAATTTGTGAAGTGTACGTTCTCAATTAAAATTGAAACTGGGCTTTAAATCTGACGAAACCGGCAACGGACGGCATTGGCACTTCGAACTTTCAAACAATACCTAACTCGCCAACAACTACCTAACTTCGAAAGTCACTTCATTACTTGATTATTTATTATAGTTTCCAACATTCTGCAACAATATATTTTACATAATGTCCTTTGAAAGGCCCAAAACAATTAAGTATCCGTTACAATGATTCTGGCTTTTTTGCCAGTGGGAGAGCCACGCCGCTAGATGGCACCCCAAACTCTGACATTGCATGGTATATAGAAAAATTATAAAATCATGGACACGTACCCATTACCTATGTGCGCACACACCACTGCGTGGGTGTGCACTATTAAAGGCCGACGACCCAAAACGTATGTAAAAAACGACCGCGAATTACTTTGGCGAAGTCCAAGTTCAATGTTATTGAACTGGTTCGGGCGGGTGGGGGAGGTGGGGTCGAAACATGACACGTCCTGAATAGCTATGTTAATCTTTTAAAATTTAGTTCAAGTTATATGCTCCGCCCAGACTTTAAAGAGTATGGGCTATAAATTCACTGGCAGAGAAAAATTGAAACGTGTGTCTATATGTCACTTGGAGAGATGGAGTGCATTTTTTGTGAGCATCGTGTACACAGTCAGAGATGCCAGATCGAGGACCTGCCGCTAGCTATCTCAACCCCATACTGTCTTGAATCTGTTTCCTTGCAATACACATATATGCGATAAACCAAAGATGGTTAGCCCATTTCCCCAAACTTGATTTCAATGCGATTCGCTTGACTTAATTATATTCTACGCAGTTCAATGGCAGGACAGTTGTTCTTGGCTCGAGGGGAATTTTGTTTTAGGTCTCATGTTGGTAAATTTGGCGAAATGAAGTAAAAGCCGGTATTCTGACAGCAACATACTTTAGAGCTTGATTTTTCGATAAGTAATCCCCGTTGGATGCAAAAACGTTACATGGGGGCGGGGTGGCTCAGTTGGTAGGGGGTGCATGCTGCAAGCCGAGAGGTACTCTGTTCGAATCCCACCTGCGGCAACCGGATTGTGTCCTTGGGCATTAATGGCTAAGGCACTTCACTCCATTGGCCACGTTGGGGCATGGTGGCGTTGTGTACTAAGGCGTACTGCTCCTCGTAGATGGAGCACCTGTCTTCGACCAATGCTAACCCTGCTTGGATAGAGTTACCATGTTGTGGAGCTGAGAGTTGCTTGCCATTGTTCGATGGTTCTCTCCGGGTACTCCGGCTTCCTCCATCCGTAAAACTGTCGTGGTCATGATTAGCCATTGTGCAGAAATATGTGGCTTTAAACATCAATAACTAACTAACTAACTAACTAACTAAAAACGGTACATAATTTGGTTCTTCAATCAGAAATCTGTTGAAATCAGTGTTTGGTCTTCAAATCAGAAATCTGTTGAAATCAGTGTTTTATCGCCGATTGGGGTGGGGATAAACCCCATGTATAGAAAAATATGGGGTTTATCCCCACTTCGACTCCACTAAAGAATTTTCATCGAAAAGGAATTTTCGGCAGAAAAACATTATTAAATCATTCACAAGTCTGCTTTCGTGTACAATGTTTCTACAGCTGTTACAAAATTTATCAGTGTGAACTTCAAAATTTTATTTAGAAAGCCTCAACAGTTATTTTCCGACGTATGTTATTTATTTTACAGAAACGGTCATCACTTTGTGATCGTAAGTTTCACTTGGGCCCGAATTTCTCAACAAACATACCGATGTTGTGGAACGGTTCAGATTTATTTTTTGATCTGTATCCAAATCCATTAAAACACAACTCCTTGCAACAACCTCGAAACCCTCAGGTTAAAATAGATAATACTATCCGTTACGTTATTGGTAAACAAACATGTCGGCTGCTGGCGTAAAATGACAACAACGGTAAGCTTTTGAGTGAAATCAGGGGAAAATGAAGACCCGCCGATAAGGTAGTAATGCGAAAATTCGCTCCTTCACCTATTCTTCAATTTGAGTGGTTGTTTATAATTGAATAACAAACAGAACAGGAGATACGCGATATAGTCCAACTCCAAGTATGTTATGGAAAATACAGTAGTTACAAGTAGTATGTCATGTACCTTTGAGGTGGAGGTTGCCGGACCCCGGTGCCGGACCCCGGAAGTGACGTCATGTCACGTGACCTAGTGCCGCCATGTTGTATTGTTATGGTAACAAAATTTAATTACCCAAATAAACCCGTCAAGTTGTATTTTTTCGAATTCTTTAAGAATCCCTTTTTTGGATCCCATGACGTTTTATTTCCCTATTAAGAGTAGCACGTAGTGCTATAGGACAAATTTAACCAGAATCCATTATTAAAATTATAAGTAGGACCCATATGTGTACATGAAGGCCATGAAGCTAAGTTCCACCATATACTCATATGAGGATCTACCCAACAGATTTGTCGTACGAGGTCTAATTTACTATCCCTCATTTTGATTTTTCTTTGTACTTCGATGGAAAGTTAAAAAATAACAACACTAAATATAAATTTAAATTTCTTTTATTCAACAACAAAAATACATCTTTTTATGGTATGTAGATTGTCAGATATTCATAAACAGTCTTTCTGCAGATTGGACATCTTCTGAGTGGTTTACAGCAGTCTTTGCACAGACACAAATGGTTACATGGTCGCGGAGCGACATTAGCTTCAGCTAATAAACACACACTACACTTTGTCCTCCGTGAATCTTCTTCTTCTTGAAATGACGTGTCCATTTCTTCTTCTTCGATGGCCATTTCTTCTTCTTTTTCAACGTCCATGAATTCAGGTGGTAAATTATGAATGTAATAACAGTCTGGAGAATATTTTCTGTATTCTTCTATAACATCATCTTCTGTTTCCCAGAAACGAACAATAATACCACAATGAAAACATTGAGTTATGTCTCCTGTCCCCAAATAAAAGAATCCAGCTTTTGTCAGTTCATTCGGGGTTTTCACACTTTCACTTTGTAACATGAATTGAAATGTCTTGAGACGATGTTCCTCCAATGCATACTTGATGTGTTTTGGTGGTCTTTGTTCTGGTGTCTTTCTTATTTTATCTTCTCCACGTAATAACTGCTCCAGAACCGGTGGCGGAACATCACGAAAATACGTTTCGAATGAAACGCTCATTCTCTCTACAAAGTCTCTTGGATTTTCTTGTTTCTTGGTTTCTTGATTGATAATCATTCAGTGCCATCCTGATCAAACATGGAATAGTGAACATTCTTCAATCCTTTTTATCTTCATTCTTCTTTGGTTTTCTTTCTCTTTTTGGTTTGGGTTCTCCTATTTCAAGACTTCTCTTCTTTGCAATATCCACTGCTTTGGTCACTTGTTCCCAATCTCTGGTGGTAAACTGGAACCCAACGTCGTTCTTGAACAGCTGAATCTGTAAATCGTTGTTAAGTTTGAAGACGGTCACATTAGTAGACATCCTTCTTCTTTGGCTGTCGAAACACAAATGAGCTGAACACCAAGTGCACCAGTTTTTATAGTTTTCCTTCAATGCAGCGACATCTAGTGGCTGGTTTCCTCTATGACGTCATTAACCAACACATCATTATCCATTAGATCAGTGGTAAACATGTTGGATATGGTTTCCATCGGTACACCGCGACAGCGATGTTTCAAGTAAAACAAACAGTATTGTCCACACACTGGTAATGGTCCTTGAAGGCGTTTTGTATTATACTTCCAATATCTGGAATTCTTCTTCAGGAAATTCTCGAATGGTCTGTGTTGTGGTGGTAATCCATTGGAATCAAAGTATTCTGCGTTGTGGTGACTCACAAAGAGAGCCACCCAATGTTCTCCTTTTCTGTGGTCTGGATCCGTGTTGGCTATCAAAGCCACTGGTCTGTGATCTGGTAATCTTCTTGGTAATTTGTTTCTTGAAAATACACCCAAACATATTCTCTTCAAACAACTATCTGATCGAAGTGCATTCTCTAACTGCAACGTGTTCATGTTGAGTAATCGAAGATTACTTGTCTATTCTTATCCACTTCTATGATGTTCTGGAATTCTGCATACACCAGTACGTTGATTGTGGTTGGTAATGGGTTTTCGAAATGGACTTCTAGTCTCAAGTTTCCTCTCTTCACCAGATCGAAGTGATGTCCATGTGATAGATCTGGAGTCAGGTCGAATACGAATAGGGTGTATCCATTTATGTACTCTTCTCGGCTGATGTGGTTTCCTTCATTCTCATACATTTGTCCAGTTCCTTGGAACAGAGTTGCATAACATCTCGCCACTTCTTGTTGTTCGAATCTAGGTTGTAATGGTTTGGCTGGAATCTGCTGCCCATCCACGTACAATGCCAAGTAATTGATTTTGTAGTTCTTGAAATTATATGGATTCTTTGAAAAGTTTCCATTGAAAGCATCGTTGTCTACACATCCCACTACGATGCGTTTAGGTAGTTGGCCTAAAAATAAGTTTTCTTGTGTAATGCTCAGATTTCCTTTCGGCACTGAAAACACCTTGGTTTCCACACGATCGATAGGATATTTTGCAGTTGCTTTTGTTAGTGCTTTCTCGTGAGCCATTCTCACATTTTTTACATTTTTCCCTTCAATGACATCTTCGGCAAAGGCTGCTCCTTTTCTCAATAACTGTTTTCCCATGGTCCTGGCTGTAGTTTTCAATAAAGATAACACCATATTCTTCAGTCCTCGCAATATACTTCCCAAACCATATCCTCTCTGTATTTGAGCTCCAGAAAAAGCCGGTAGACCATTCCCAGCTTGTTTCGTGTAATATTCTTCGTATAATTTGGTCTTACAACAGTAAGTCATGTTTATGTGAAATGAAGAGATCTACGATTTCTGAAATGAAGTGTCACTGTCACTTTCCCGAACTCGAATGGTACTATGGCTCCTGTGTCACCCCTTATATACACCTGGACGGTACTGAATTTTTTTCGTTCTACTGGTACATAATACACATTCTCAAATGTTTTAGAGATGATATCCCCATATTTTCCATGCACGGGTACGATACGAAGAAGTGGTATTCTTGTATCTCCTACGACTTGGTCATGAACCAAGTCACAATATACATAAAGTGAATAAAATCCTTGGTTGACATCGGCAACTCTGGAAGAATTGTAAGTTCCTGATTTAAAAACACACTCATTAAATCCCAAAATATTTTGAAGAGTAGGGCTCAATGTGACCACGACTCCATCACGTACCGTGATACGAACTTTACCAGTCACTCTATCCAGTTCAAAAGCTACCTTATCGTGACGAGGCAAGAGTAATTCTTTAACACCATTGATAGCTCGTATCACATCAATGGGATCCGAATAACGACCTTCCTTCAGAGTAAGTCGGTAATTCTTTTTCGAAGACCAGAACACTGTAACGAAAGCTTCTTCTCCACGAATATTGAACCAAGTATTTGGATACTGAATGTCTGCCAGACCTACTTCCCATTCTCCCGTGAGATTCACTGGTTGTGATAACTGAGTGGTGTACGTAGTCAACGTGTTTTCTGGAAACACGTTCATAGAACTACTACTTGGTAGAGTCAAATAAAACATTACTTTTTCTTAATGGTTGGATTTGGTAACAAATATCCTATGCTACTACTCAAGAGAGCAGTCCACAACTTGCTGTCTGTGTTTTCGAGGGTGAGATTAACGACACTGGTAATGATGATGATATACAAAAGGATTATTTGTGAAAAATAAGTGATCTCGCTCCTTGGAATTCTTTTACCAAACAGAGGCCAAGAACCGTTCGATCCTTCTTCCATTTTGAAGAAACTTCAGAGGTTCACTTCCTTTTATAGGTGAGCTGACTCTGTTTGATCCACGAATTGAACGAAGTTGGGTATCCGAACCATTTTACGAACAATTCCCTTTTCTTACCTCGACCACGTTTCTTGAGTACGTGTTCGATTTTGTAAATAGTTTTATGTGAAACTCGCTGAAGCTCTTCAGTGTAGAATGACCCTTTCAATATTTCTCCATTATCATCTTGTAACATGTATGTGACTGGATGTCCTTTCTTGATGGCTACTACTGTGAATAACTCTTCGGTCCAATTGGGCAAATAACATTTCTCAAAAGTTTTCTTAACTTTATTGATTCTCACTCTGTCTCCTACTTTGTACTTTGGTGTCTTGTGTTTTATGGGTTGCCCATACAACCTTTGCCAAACCTCTTCTTGATTTTCAAAGTTCACGGCGATGGGGGCCATACCTATACTGCGATGATGAGAATGATTATATGATTTCACCAAGTTTTGAAGTGGAAAAGTTAGTGTATCATTCTTGGTAAAATATTTCCACATTTTGGTTTTCAAAGTTCTATTGAATCTTTCTACTACTATGGAACATTTTGTTTCCACATTTTGTGTAGTGAAAAAGTCGACTTTGTGATCTTTGAGAAAATTCTGAAATTTTCTGTTTAGAAATTCTTTGCCTTGATCAGTTTGTAATTTTTCTGGTTTACGACCTTGTTTGAAAATTTTACTAAAAGCTTTCACGATGGAATCACCAAGTTTGTTTTGTAATGGTATCACCCAAGCATATTTACTAAACACATCTATACATGTCAACAAAAATTTTATGTTTTTGTTGAATTTACTTATGTTTGAAACATCTACCAAGTCAGCTTGCCATTGTGCATCTATACCACTAACTATTACTTTTCTTCTAGGAAATGTACGACGAACAGGTTTGTGAAGAGTGTATGTGTCTTGAGTCTCTAACCATTTTACAACTTGTTTAGTTTTTTTCTTGGATGCTCTACGAAGAGCGTCTACACCACCAAAACTACCAGGCACTTCAGAATCATAGTACAATGCTTCCATGACTGCCTTGTTCAAGTGTCAACTCTATTTATACCTTTTTTCGGTCCACTTTGGCGTTTCTGTTTTCTTTGGTTGTTTTGGTTCCGACTTTATCGGTGCCTGTTTCATAAAATCCCAACGTTCTTTATGACCAATTAATTCTTGGGGTATGTTACTATCTCTCAAAGCTTTGGCCAACATTTCCCATCCCTTTGGTTGGAAAGATTTTCGTCTTCTAAGTAAATCGTTTGGAAGATCTGTTACATTCGACCCTACCACTGTTTGATCTTTGTAGACTAATTCGCCCTTCTCATTCCAAGATATATTTGGGTCACTTCTAATATGATTCAACATCAACTTGCCCTTTCTCTTCATTGTCATAGGTACAAAATCGAGAATGTCTTCGTCTTTATTATCTTTATCGAATTCGACATTAATTGGTCGAGGAGCCATTACCTTTTGTTGAAATGTCAAGTATCTTTGTAAAATTTGATTATATTGAGTCATCTTTTCATCAGCAGAAAGAAAAGGGGCATCGAGAATATCTCTCATTTCTCTATCCAGTGATGAAACAGCTAGTTCATTCGGTTGTCTTGGAGTCTCTTGTAGACGTTCCAATAATCTTGGTTCTACCAAAGCCATCTTTTTTGCATATTCCATCATCCAAATATACCTTTAATAGCACCCAATAGTACAGGAGGTAGCAATGCCCCCAAAAATCCCCCTTTCTGCAAGATTTGTCTCCTCTTTTTGTCAGAGGTACCTTTATTTGCCACTGCCCTCACTAGTTGTTTCTGACGAACGAGTTTGGTTCTCTGAGCTTTGGTCAGAGGTACTGCTCCCTTCAGTATATTCGAGGCACAGTCACACAAACAAGTTATCAATTCTTTGTCTGCATGTTTTAGTATGGATTTGACGAGTGCGGGTTTCGATTTAATAAGAACCCTGAGAAGAGTGATGTTGCGCTTGAGACGGTCAGACATGCTTCTGACTCGAGTCAGACTTGTTGCTCCCATTTTATACTTTTCGGAGGTACACATATTGGGTTTCCCCAGGAAAAATTTGACTTCTTAATCTCATGTGTTCAGGAGTATCTTGTTTGAGATCTATTAAAAGGTAACCATATGGTGTCGAAGTGGCATCTTCAAAAACTTCTCTCAGAAACTTGGAATGACCAGGATACATCTGTGCTGCCAAGTGTGAGATCTGAGAACGATCCCTAGGATTTTTAAACAAGATCATGTAATGACTATTGAGAGCTACAGTCCTATGGACTTTATTTTTATCGAATAAATTTTGAACAATATAGATCACACTAATGTTACGGTGATGACTACCTTTAGTAAATAATCTAGACACTCGAACATCTGCATCGATCATCAGATCATCCAATATGACTAAACTATCAGATTTTAATTCTTGAGGGAGACCCTCTACGAATTCTACTTGGGGTAAAGTATTGTATAATGGTTGCCATTCACTATAACACCAAATGATGTGACTTGGGACAGGTGATATAATATTTTGAATGTTTTGAATAACCCGATTTACAAAGGATGATTTACCACTACCCGTGGGACCACACAATAAACAAGTGAATGGATGCTTCCAACGAGGATCCATCTTTGTTATTCTATGTGGGTACTACTTCCCTTTTATACCTTTTGGGGAGGTGGCCCCCACTGAACGTGGGGACTACTCCCCCTTTTATACCTTTTGGAGAGGTGGTCAATATGAACCGTCACCCAAAAAATATTTAAAATTGGTGGCCCTCTGACTTACTGGCTGGGGACAGTTTAAGTTTGTTTGATATTTGTCAAGAAGATAAACATCAAATAACTTAAGCGTCATTACCACCTTTTTTTTCTTGTTTCTTCATTTTATACTTTTTTTTTCTTCTTTTTTCTTTTAATAAAAAAAATCATCTATTTACAACATCTATTTACATCTTCAATTAGAATCCAATTGTAACAGGTTTCTCGATGGTCATAAATTCAATCACCAAATCCATAATACAATGTCTCTGTTCATTTGTGAGAGGTTTCTCGAACATATCTTCATATTCTTTCTGTACTGGTGGTGGATTCATTCCAGAAGTATTATGGTGCCACAGTAGATGAACATCATTCTTGTTAATTCTTTCAAGTGCGTCACTAAAACATGTTATAATCTTCTCTTCTTCAGACATCATTAGGCATACATTATGCTGAATCTGACTTGGGTGATCGACTGTACATCCATAGCATTTTTCTTTTCGACATAATGAGCATATGCCAAGCAAAGTTCATGCTGCAAGCGAACTTGCCTGAGTTCACTATCAATTTCATCAACGATCAATGGTCATGGTTGGGTTATTCTCACTGTGATCTTCTTCTTCTTCTTCAAAGGTGGTTCTTGATTTGGTTTTTTTGAAGTCTTCATGGTTAGTAGGTTTAGTGTCTTCAGTTAAAGTTGTTTGTTGGGTTTTGATGGCTGCATCTACTTCTTCTATTTGAGATTTCAAGGCATTCCATTCTTCTAAAGATAGAGCAATACCAGTCTTCGTAGGATAAGGTTTCTGGTCTTTTCCCTCAAAGTATCTTCTGAGATGAATCTTCAGTTCACCCTGGTATTGGGTGACGTTAGCATAAGTCTGCTTGGTGCCAATTCGGAACATCTTCTCTGGTCAATGGTTCGATCGTGAATGATGCCAAGTCCATGCTTTGCCTAATCTTATATATTTTTGATGGACGTGATTGAAAACCTCACCGCAGTTGAACAAATTTTGATTGAGTTTTTGATTCTTGGTTGGGGTTTGTGTTTGTTTCCTATAGGATTATAGGTTAAAGTTGGAAAATTTAGAAAATTAGTATAGAAGTCAATGGGAAAGAAACACAATGGGAATCCAGAAATCTGATTGGTTGATTAACTTCGATCTGATTGGTCAGTTTGGCGATCAAACTGCAATCTTGATCCTTAAACTGTAGGATATGGCCCTCTGCATTTTATACTGGCTTGGGACAGGTCAAGCTACAAACCTCTGTCCAATGGAGATAAGTCAAATAGCTAGAGTGCATTCCCACCCCCTACAGTTCGTATCCTCTTTGAGGGAATTTTTTTTTTGTTCATCAAAAAAGAAAACGAAAACAACATGTCCAACTTTGCAATTTAGTTTTTCTATCATAAAAATTTCTCATTTCTTTTAAATATTCACAACAGAGAATTTCTTAGTAATGATGATGATGATGATTTATTCCTTTGGTTATACAATAGGGGTAGCCTAAAAGACACCAGGAATCAACCTTTTTTTAAAAATATGAAATGAAACTAAAAAGTAAAGAAGTATCATCTGGTTCCAATAGGTGTAAACTATAAGATACCATGAATCAACATGTTTTAAAAATAAATGGAACTAAAAAGTTTTGAATGAAACTAAAAAGTGTTGAATGAAACTGAAAAGTAAAGAAGTGTCATCTGGTTCCAATAGGTGTAACCTAAAAGATACCATGAATCAACATGTTTTTAAAATAAATGGAACTAAAAAGTTTTGAATGAAACTAAATTTTGAATAAAGAAGTATCATCTGGTTCCAATAGGTGTAACCTAAAAGATACCATGAATCAACATTTTTTAAAAATAAATTGAACTAAAAAGTTTTGAATGAAACTAAGGTTTGAATGAAACTAAAAAGTAAAGAAGTATCCTCCACTTCCAATAGGGTTAGCCTAAAGTATATCAGGAACATCATGATGATAATGATAATGATGAAAAAACTCTCTGTATTAGAATAAATAAAAAAAAATTGAAAAAATCTTTACACTAGAAAAAATGTATTGCCTTGCAAGACTTGCCATTTAGAATTTTTTTTTGAAGAATGCCATATAGGACTTTATGAGGACTGCCATAAAAGACTTTAGAGAATGCCATAAAGGACTTTAGAGAATGCCATATAGGACTTTATGAGGACTGCCATAAAGGACTTTAGAGAATGCCATAAAGGACTTTAGAGAATGCCATATAGGACTTTATGAGGACTGCCATAAAGGACATTAGAGAATGCCATAAAGGACTTTTTACTTTGAGAAAAACTTGCCATGTAGGACTTTATGAGGACTGCCATAAAGGACTTTAGAGAATGCCATATGGGACTTTTTACTTTGAGAAAAGCTTGCCATGTAGGACTTAATGAGGACTGCCATAAAGGACTTTAGAGAATGCCATATAGGACTTTAGAGAATGCCATATAGGACTTTATGAGGACTGCCATAAAGGACTTTAGAGAATGCCATAAAGGACTTTAAAAATTTGATGAGCCTAATATGATTGAGTAGACCACCTAAAAACCATTTCGTTTTTTTTTTTTTTAGAATTTTTTTTTATCAACTAAATAGAACTTTTTTGTAGGCAAAAGCTAGACTTGGTTCAGGTTGTAGAAAAATATGACACTCACTCAATTGTTTCTTCTTTAAATCTCTAGTGGTATGGTACTAACTCCATCTTCTAAAACTCTCCGTTTTGGGTAGAAATATGATAGTCCATCTCTGCTCTGCTGGTAGGTATACATAGTGGTGTCATTCATCACAAATCCTCGGTTGATGCCAGATCCACTTTGTTAAGTCTTCAAAACTTGCAAATATCTGTCTTTCGTCAAATCATTGTGGCGTTTGCTGATTCCCTTACAACTGAATTTATTGGTGGCTCCGAAACAATAATATGTTTTACTACACAGTCCAACAATGCTGGTTCCTTGCCATTCTACCTTAAACAAGCCTGGAGTTCTCCTGTCAAAACGCTTTCTTTCTTGGCAGCATGAGGGTGACAGCCATTCTTTGCCTTCTAATTTGGTTTTCACATAATCATCTCTGTGGAAATCACAACACTCTGATGGAAACCACTTGTGATTCTCTTTGTAAAATTCTACTCTCTTCTCTGGTTTCACTAATTCATCTATGGATGGTGACGAAGTACATATATATGCAGAATCTGTGTCCATTTCAGCATATTCGAAATCTTGGCGGTTGATAAAAGTATCGATGACATCATAATAGAACTGAAGCATCCGGAGTTTCGCATACTGGTAAACAAAGAATCCGATGTGAAGTGGCAGATCCAACTTGATGGTCTTCTTGTTGAGTTCGACTTCATATAATGTATCATCTAATGGATTCAAGGCTCTGAAGGACATGTCATTTACAGCTTTGGTAACTTCTTCTTCGTCGTAATTGCACACACGTCGATGCTTCTCTTTGTTGGTGACGGTTTTGCCATATCCAGAATTTCCCAACAGTTTCATGTAGGGCTGGGCGATATTTCGATATACCGGTAAATACCGGTACTGAAATCAGTACCGGTTAAATATCGTCTATTTTTGGCAATACCGGTATATCGTCTGTAACGATATTGGTTTGGGTCACATGATAATAAAATTTCAACATGTGTTTTTTCGTAAAATCGCACAGAAAGTTGCTTTGAAAATACAGGAAGTTTATCTTTCCTTATTTCGTGAACAAATGATAAACAGCGAGAGATGATGAGAGTAACGGAAAACACACCCGACTGTCATGCTGTAAAAACACGGTCACCTGCTGTTGGTCGCATTTGTTTGAACTGTAATCTGCAAGCCATACTTATCGCTTAATTCGTCGTCAGCAATCTGACACAAAAATGTTTCAAATCACTCAATTCACAATTGCGAAATGTGCAACAATTTTTGTCAAATATGACAGAGGTGTGATTCCATCACTGGGAGAAAACATTGTCGGCTGGTGATTTACTCCTGCAGACTATCATGAAAGTGAAGGGTGATCACGTCTTGGAGGCGTGCTTAATAGCAACAGACCGACTGGCCTGGCATGTGACAGATGACATTTGACATTGTCATCTTAGGAAGTTCAATGCTGGAAGATAGGAGAAGGGGAGGAGCTGCTACTGGTTCTTTGTGAAACCAGGCCCTCGGAATTCCATCAACTGGATACCCGTTGTTTTGATAAACAGTTTTGTTTGCCACAGTTTTCATGAAGCCACACATACGCAATTAACACAATGTGACAATTGACTGGCTCAGTAATTGAACGCTTATCAGTCAAGAGAGGCTGGCCATGTTTTTACAGGAATTAAATTGACAAAGACTAATTTACTTGTATCCCAGATTCAGATGAAAGCCAGTAAACCCATGATAATTTTATGGCTTATTTTCGTATTAAACAATAGGTTAAATAACTTTGTAGACATGGATTATTATGGTCTTCCATTCAAATCACTCATTTTTCCAGAGCAGTAAGTGATACTTCTATCTTTTGCTCCTAAAATATCTTTTTTATTCATGATATCCTTTGCACTTAATATGTGTTTCACACACTGGTGCACGATATACCGGTATATCGCGATATTTTTTCTGATATCGTTACCAATATTCAGATTCCCATATCGCCCAGCCCTAGCTTCATGGTGTCGGCAACGATCGACTTGTCAGGGTCAACATCTCCTTGTCTTCTTGCTTCAGATACTTCATCTCCAAATTTTTCAAAACATCTTCTTGGTTTATATTGGATAACTTGATAGACGTGATCAACTTCAATACCATGCTGGAGGTACCACTGCAGCAAAGGGGTTGCAAATAACATTTTTTCCGCTCCATAGCTTCCGATCAAACTTCTACGGGGTTTCTTCATGATTCCATTCTTCTCGGCAAAGGCCTTCATGTGTTCACCAATATCATCTATGGAAATATCTGTATTCTTGAAGATAGGTGTCATCTCTTCAAAGTACTCTTTCAGGTGATCTGGTACATGTATATCACATTCGACTAAACCAAACAGTTCACCGGACTTCACTTTGTTCAGTATTTCTTCCTCTGTCATCGCACCATCTATTTTGTCTGAAAAGTTCTCTTTCAGGAAGGCTTTGAGTGTGGCATCGGTCTTCTTCATCTCTCTCTACTCACACTCCCAGATTTCAGTAAGTTTATAGCCCAAATCGGTGATGTACTTTGCATTGGTACGGGTGTCTTGTAGCAGTTCTTTCATCGGTTTATCTCTGACTTCATTATGGGTGATAGGAAGGCCATTCTTATCTTTCATGCAGGTATGTCCGTGCAAGAAGCAGCCATGGAACTGGTATACAGTCTGTGTCTCTTTGCACCAACCATCAACAGGCAACTGTCTTCGACCAATCATTTTGTCAGCTCCGTTAAACTGATGTCTGATGTGGATGTCATCTCTCATGGATAAAAACTCTAACCATTGTTCAGCCATTTTACCATACTTCATTGGATGTTCTGGTTTAAACTGGTTTTCTTCACGACGTCTAATACTCCAACCCGTTGGCATCTCTTGCATTAGGCACCAAAGATATAATGCATTCGCATCAAAGCCTATAATACTTCCACATGGTTTTGCTTCTTTGCCATATTTTGTTTCTCTGATTCGGGTAACATCTTTCTCGTGGTATCGGTTGAAGATAATTGAAGGTCCACCAACGATATTATCTTTCACCAAGTGATGCAAGTCTTTATTCTTCTGGTTAAATAATGTGAAGTAAGTGTCATCATTCATGGTCTGGAACAGGTATTTCAACGTGAGGCCCGGAACACTGATACCATCTTTAAACATGTCGATGTGGCGTTCTTGGTAGAAAGCAAACTGCTTGTCAACTGCTTCAAGGAATGGTTTTACATCTCGGTTATTATACCAGATCAGAAAATCACGGAAAGTTGTCATCTCCAGGTCGTTCCATACATGCTGGCAGTACTGGTATTCTTCATTGGATATATTTTCTTTCTTGAGAGAACTGTAGAAGGCTTCATGGTCTGGTAGGTGGTCTTGATCCAGTTTGTTCAAACTGTCGATCCATTCATATGGTAAAAATCCCTTTGTCACGGAGCAGCCAAATGCTTTCAAAAACTTGTCATAGCTGAATCCTGGAGCGAGGTAGTTGCAAATATCAACAAACTTGAAAGATTCTGTCGAGACGCACATGTAGTTATTCGATTTCTTCACTGCAAACTTGAGTGGATTCTGTCTCTTCGGGTATGTCATCAGTTCACGCTTGACTACATTCATATCATATTTTCCAGAGTTGAATCCGATGACGGGCATCTCTTGCAGATAATCTTGAAATTTCTTCTCCAATTTTTGTAAAGGGTGCATCTTGAATGTATCTTCTCCAGTAGCTCTGGCTTCCGCTTCCAGCGTTTCATCAATTTTCTGTCTGAGTTTAAACAAGGTCCAAGCATGGTAGGTCTGCATCAGTTGGTGGCAATGAGATGAAATAGCTGTGAGGTATGTCATCATTTCTTCAACAAGTTCTTGAGAATTTCCATTTGTAATGAAACATTTCGGTTCTTGGTATTCTGGAACATTACTACATATGCTAACACTCAATGGTCGGTGTTCTGCTTCCCATATCAGTTTATCACTGTCAGCAGGTAGACTGGATTTGACAAAGTAACTTTCAAAATCAAACGTTGCACGGTATGGAAAAAAAACTTCTTCTCTTCAGGTACTTCTATACCTTCATCTTCTAACAGATCAAATATGGACTGGGATGGATGGTATACACCGCCAACATACTGGTAATTTACTTCATCTGTACAGGTTTTCTCGTGACGATTGAGTCTGTAAACCTTTTTCCGTAATTTGCCGCATTTGCGGCATTCAAAGGATTTGCAGTATTGGTCTATATCGATGATGTAGCTAAAATGGTTCTTGTAAACGTTCACATACATGGTATCTTCATACTTTCTTTGAGATCTCTGTACTAATTTGGCAACAATTTGGTCATCATCATTCTTGACAAGTTCATATACTTGGATATTTACTTCAAAACATTTCTCCAAGTCAGGTAATTCGGCTAAATTTACTCCACGGAATTCATTCTTTGGCTTCTCTGTATACGTGTTGTACATGGCATCTGTTGTATAGTTGAGGTTGTCTGTTATGGAACCACTCCATAAAGCTAAACAGCGGAAAATACACAGGTTGTCATCATAATAAAACTGGCGACGTTTATCTTTCACCAAAGCATTTACTGCTTTGTTCTGGAGAATGTAGTCCGGAAGATCTTCTGCCATTCCAATTGGGTGGTCTTTCAGCTTGTTCACATAAAATGTGACGTTGGTAACTCTCTCAACAAGCCATTTGGTGTTGGGTCGTTTTAATTTGGCCCATTCCAGGATATCTTCTTCCATGACATCATCAAGGAATTCTTCAAAGTCTTCTTGGCAGCATACAAGTTGTGGAACATCAAGTACCCGGGCGTTGTTTTGTGATGGATGGTAATACTTCAGTTCATTCGTTTCATTGTGTCGCAGGATAAAACCAAAACTCAGATTAATTTTAAATCTTAGCTGTTGTGGCAGAAATGTGGTAGTCATCAATTCATCAGTCATCATCTTCAGGTTCACATCGTTGATCCGGTAGTTATATTGGTCTTGGACTCTTCTGTTCATCATGTGGAGAGTTCTAATAGAACTCCAGTTATCTTCGTACACGGTCAATATCCCATCTGGCTCTTCTTCAGACATCATATTCTTTTTCAAACTCCATTGGGTCAACATCATAATGGGTGGTCGTCGTGGTCCGTGGTTGTTTAGGTGGTCCTCTCTTCGGTTCATCAGTCTTCCTTTTTGATGGTACAGGAACTGGTCGGTGGGCAACGCTCTTGTGTCGATTAAAATGGAGTAGTTGGTTAAACTCCTGGCCGCATTCCATAATATCTCCAAACATTTCATCAGGTGTTGATCCAGCTTGTCTTTCCTCGTAAAGGTCTTGTTGCAGTTGGTACAATCGTGGGTCTTCTTCTCTCCATGGGTATTTCTCCGATGGCGATCTCGATTCGTTCTTGCAGTAAAGGTCTTCCCACACTCTTCACAGGCGTAGACATCAGTTCTGGTAACGGCAGTAGCAGCTTCAGACATCTTCATAAATTTTTGCAAAGGCAAAATTGCTATAGAAAACTCTCTAGTGATGTGTTCAGTTCGAAGGATCGAAACAGAATGACGCGACGTTATTCTTCTCCGGAATTTATTTAGACGTGACGGACGTTTTTGAAAACGTCACGACGTCACAACGTTTTTTCATCGATATTTTCATTCTCGATGGGTGTTTGTGTTTGTTTCCTATAGGATTATAGGTTAAAGTTGGGAAATTTAGAAAATTAGTATAGAAAGTAGTGGGAAAGAAACACAATGGGAATCCAGAAATCTGATTGGTGGATTAACTTCACTCTGATTGGTCAGTGTAAAAACATCTTGATCCTCATTAATTTTATTATTTAAAATCATGTAGTTAGGGGGGTCATTTAAAGAAATTGCTAAATATAGACCCTAACAATTAGTTAGGAGGTCAGTTAAGGATGTTACTAAAAATAGAGCGTAGGAATTTATAAAAATATAGTTCCAAGTAGAAGCAGAGGATTTCTGGGTAAATTTGTCCTATAGCACTACGTGCTACTCTTAACAGGGAAATAAAACGTCATGGGATCCAAAAAGAATGGGAACATTACTCCACTTCAAACGAACACACCCCTCGGTATTACGTGCTACTCTTAATAGGGAAATAAAACGTCATGGGATCCAAAAAAAGGGATTCTTAAAGAATTCGAAATAATACAACTTGACGGGTTTATTTGGGTAATTAAATGAGGATTCTGGGAAAATCCGAACCAGAAAATTACTCCACTTCAGTCGAATGCACCCCTTGTACCCCTTAGTACTATAGTACTACGTGCTAAACCGATAAAATGGGGTAATAAAGTCAATTTCGGTGATTTCGGGTGGATTTTGGTGATTTGGACTCTTCTACAATCGAACACACCCTCAAAACATACCCCGTCTTATTGCAGAACAATTGGGTAACATAGCAATCACGTGCTACCATAGAAACCAAGATGGCGGCCTCCAGTATACAAAATGGACGACGGAAACACGTATCACCTTAACAACACGCGCTGCGCATGCGCACTCACACCACGTATCACTATGTAGATGACGTCACAACATGGCCGCTCACGCGGGTTACCATGACAACACAACATGGCGCCACTACATCACGTGACTATGACGTCACATGAGATCCCCCGATGAGATCCCCCAACCTCCACCTCAAAAGCCCCTGACATACTACTGTTACATATATACATTTCTGTTGTTTGGTCATTTTATAAGTATATTGAATATTTTAAGGAAACCAGCATATATATTAATATATCTGATTTCTGCATTAAGGGTACCACCCATAAAACCTGCAATAAGCAGAGACATCCCCACAGGTGGTGGGGTAGTACGGGTAGTACGGGTGTCTCACCACAACCTCCCCCCCCCCCCCCTTTATTTGTACAAAAATCAAGATAGTCGGAAAAATTTTCAAGCAAAAATTTTAACAGTTGGAAATTCGAAGCATTGTTGTGACGGAGGTATTTTTCTTTGTACCGGAGGTATTTTTTCTGAATGTGGTATTACATTTGCGTGAAAATTCCAACTGCCAACTCCCACCGACAGAATTCTGATCAAACAAGGCAAGATTTTCCGATTACTCTGCTGCTCATAAGTTAATTCCACAACCGTGGTCGTGGTACGCAGTTTGTTCTCCTCTACAAGCAATGCACTCAAAGATTACAGTTTGTATTAGGACTCAAAATGTACCCCCTGTGGAGCTGTATTCTGAAATTTTAAAGCTACTTCCAAATTTGTGCACAGTTTTCTTTTGGTCTGTAATCTCATGAAAGACAGATATATCCAGAATGTCAGTTTTTATTTGCATTTGGTATTGTTGAATTAATATCTCACACATATTGTGACATAGAGGCTGACTCATAAATCATACTTTGAAAGCATAATAAATGGATGTTAGTCACTGAGTTCATCTCAAGATTAGTGTGACCATTGCTCAGCATGACCTCATATTTGAGATGATTAATTCCTAAATTATCGGGTTTTTTTGCATTCTCCCCACATGTTCAGAGCTGTAATTGACACAATGAGCAAAGAAGGCTGATGGGTCCAACTTACAGAATCCAGAACAAGAAACTGTCATTTGGTGCTGTCTTGAAACCTCAAATTATGTATATCGATAATTAGCTGCAGTCATTTAAACTGCTTGGAAATATTCTCAGGATGCTCTAAATCCTACCGACACAGTCACTGGGAGTCAACATTTTGACAAAAGGTTCTTTAAGTATCCATCTTCATGTGGAATTTCCATAGCTCCTCTCCACCCCAACCCCCCAACCCCACCCCCATTGAAAACATCCATGCTACGTCCAAGGCATTAAGGGAGACCATTTCATATATATCTTCTATTTTGGCCTTTTTTTGCTCTCATTTGAACATTCTTACCTTGTTTTATTTAAATAAGGAATGTGTTAGTTCCAAACTTGTAGATAAAGCTATAGTTACAAATATAAATTCTGTTTTGCCCATTTTATAAGTATATTGGATACTTTAAGGGTTCAGCATATACATATTAATATATCTGATTTCTGCATTAGGGGGACCACCCATAAAACCTGCATTAAGGGGCCATTTTATATATATACACATATATTTTATTTTTGGCTTTTTTCACTCTCATTTGAACATTATTACCCTGTCTTATTTAAATAAAGTATGTGCAAGTTCCAAAGCGGTAGCTCGGCTTACGACGCGTCAGACCCACTCACCCACTTAAGGCTTTTTCGCACTGGAGGCAATTCGTGTACCGCGGGATGTAGAGTGGTGAAAGGATTTGACTATTTTGGCTCTTTTTCCCCACTGCAATATTGGGTGCGTGCTCAACTGTTCTGGTAGGCCAACTGGCTGTTATGGTCATCGGATGCTGCGGGCCCAGTGTGTAACCTTGCGTGACAGAACGAGGGATTTGTGACTGCCAGCGCACTGGGCTCGAGATATTCGGTGGCTGCAGTTGCTGCATTGTCGGATTGGGCCGTGGGCATTGCTATGCACCCGAAGCGAATTGAAGTAGACTTATGTCTGTTACATCGCTCGCGGAACACGCCCCGCCTCAAGTGTGTAAAAGCTACTTCACAACTAAAGCAACAAACTTACCTTATACTTAACAGCTGTGCGGTGACGGTAAACTACTACCGAGCTACTATGCATACTACAGCCACGCCCTTCCCTTTCCCCACTTATCGCCATGTAGTCCCCCCCCCCCCCCCCCCCCCGTTTTCATTGAGAAACAGCACATATGTTCCCGTAGCTCATCATGTGAATAATGGCTCTGTCCGCTTTGAGAAGTGGACTGTGAAATTCATGTTCCACGCGGAGACAGCCTTGTATTATCTGAAGGCGTGATGCTGGATCCTTTTTTGTGTTGTATTTATAAAATTGTGCACATTGTGTTATTCTTGTAATATATTATTATACAGAAATACTGTAAATGCTAACCCTGCGTGTGTGGAGTATGTTGGGGGAGCTGACAGTCGCTCACCATTGTTGGGTGGTTCTCTCTGGTTACTCCGGCTTCCTCCACCCGTAAAACTGTCGTGGTCATGATTAGCCATTGTGCAGAAATATGTGACCTTGAAACACCAATAAATAAACAGTAAGTGTAACTTATTCCAAATAGATAAAAAGTCTCCAGTCTGGGGACACATGAAATAAAGGGCGGCGCCGAATTGCTGGCTTTTCAAGATTAGGGATGCTACTGAGAGTACATTCGCGGGGAATCCCTTTGTGAGACGGGGAGTAGCAAGACGGAGGGTAGAGTATAGGTAAAATGCATTCCTGGCTGTTAAGGAACGTTGATACTAATGTCGTGGAGCAACATTTCAAAATAATGTCACAGGGTTCGCTGTTTGATAGGAGGGTCACTCTTATTGGAGGACAAGGACTGTGCAAACTCCTGTGTTTACTGAATATATGTATTTGAACTATTGGTCAAAGAACTGCAGTCTTTGTGAAGCTCTTGCTCCTGGGAAAGGGGAGTCCAATGGTGTATTCTGATGTTCGGCCTCCGTGGGTAATATGGTAGGCTGCTTTTTGTCCGCTGTCGTCTGTGGGACATGTGCGAGTTTCTATTTTTTTGCAGTTTGCAGGCTTGAGTTAGCAAAGGCAGAACTAATGGTTTCGCGCCTCGAAGGCGTGCAGGGATTGCGCAGACAGTCCCCTTTCGGTTCTCTTCAGCGCTGGAAGATTCAGCACCATCATGCCCGAGCACAGTAGAGGAGGAAAGCTGAAAGTGTACGAGATGGGTTCTAGTGTGATGTTGGTGCTTTTAGGCAACTACATGTATATTCTGCCACTTTTATGTTTGTAAGTGCTTTCTCGGGCAACTTTTGTCTGCCTCGCACTTTTCTGTATTTCTGTTTTACGAAAGAGTCAGCGCGGTTGATTTTCAGGCATAATCTGCTGCTTTGTGTAAGTTACTTGGTAGAGACCGTCTTGGGTAAGTGTAGTGTGGTCCACCGCGGGCTAAATCTAGCAGTTCGAAGAAGAGCGGTTTCGGATTCGACCTTATGTGTATAGACAACGGCCCCTGACTGGGTTGCACCCAACCGAACTCACCTGGTCCGGGGACAAGCCTGCTATTTGTCCTGTTTGTGCAGGATCTTGATACGTTTAGAAAACGTTTTCAAAAGGGGGCACGTGGCACGCAGGACAAACACGCGCCTACCCAGGGGTGGATGACCACCTCCAGGGATGGCATGACAGATGAGAAGATCAGTAGCAGTTACAATGGTTTCTTAATGGTTAGGTTCTATAGGCACGTATAGCCTGCCTTAGTCTCCTGTTAGTCTGGAGCTTGTTTGTTGTTGATGGGTGTGGTTCTGTCGCGTCTTCGTTCCAGTGTAGTCTGCCTCTTGGGACTTACGTCCGTTGGTGCATGTGTAACGAAATGCCCTCCACGGAGCGCGTCGGGTTAACCTCCGTGGAGCGCGTTGGATTCATATTATTGCACTTGGGAGTCTCGGTTCCCAAAGTGTTAATCAGAGTGGCCAAGTCCTACTTGGTAATAATTCTCTGTTGAATAAACTTTAATAAGTATAAACGCTGATCTCAGGCACAGTTATGTAATTTTATTCATATTCCTAGTCTATTTGCATTGCATAACATCAGTGCAACTGCCCTAAAAGTACTCTGCACATTTGCTACAGAAGTGGAGCACGAGACACGAAACTAGACAATAGTCTGACCTAAAGTAACCTTACTAAGGTGTTTTCGACAGAATTTGATATTATGATTGGCATATTAGCTAGTATAAGCCTAACCAATGATAACCCCATCAGAATGCTTTTGACAGATTTTAGCATTGTATACTGACCCAACCTAACCTTAACACACCCAGTATCACTTTCAGCTCTGGGAATTGTGCAAGATAGCATGTTCGATGGGCGTTACTAACGGTGTTGAAATTGTACACCTACCAAATGCCAGTGTCCTTTTAAATGCGAGAACGCATACTATTAGCACAGGATACCCACAGGATGCCCTACTATCGCAGAATGGACGTAAGGGGTTAAGAAATACCTCTCCGCCATCTTGGGGGTATAAGTGGTGTTCTGTGGTGTTTTATGACGTCAATTGAAACAAGATCTGCACGAATATGCACGAATCAAACTGTATATAAACCAACGGAATCACCCAACTACTCCACTTCTCTCTGGGTCTTCCGTCGTGTAAGAAGTCACTCTCCTATTTTCGTGGAAGAACGCCGCCGAACGCTGCCAGGCCAGACAACAGTTCCAGACACAGGACGCGATGAGAGCGATGCGATGGTTTCGACTTAGTCTCATTTCGTATCTGATATATTTTATAAATTTACCAGAGAGAATATTTCTTCACAGTTTAAATTGTAGGAATTTTATTTAGGGTTTTGAGAATAAACGTAGAAAACTGTAAGTAACTTTTATATGTTTTGAATTCACACTTTCGCTGCGGCTGCAGTATCAAGAATTGTTACAGACTCCACAGAAACTGGTTGCCTCCTAGACTGAACATTTGAATTGTCCTGTGGCCACTTGCCACGATTGAAGTCCTAACCTAAATCCACTAGACGATCATTTTTCCGGGGTACTTAACCCTGCTATGCCACACATGTTGGGTCATTTGGGACAAGTTTTGCTTATCTGTTTTTTCCGTCAAATGGTCTGAAAGAAGAGAGAATTAAGATGTGTAAGTCACTCTCCCACTCTGTTACCGCCACCCCCCCCCCCCCCCTTCTCACCCTAGTATATTTCTTTGCGCGATATTGATTAAGCAAGACATCCCGGCAACAGACACCAACCAAAGACGTTTAATGCCGACTAGTTTTGATTTCACTCATACTGCTGGTAACTCGGGGCGGGTGATACGAGGTATCAATCTGGTTACATGTTCCAGCCAAACCACAGATGTTACCGCTTTATCTCTACTAGTTCTGCTAGTTTCAAACATTTTTGTCGACTAGCGCGTGATTTTATATCTCTTGAGTATTAGTATGTTGGCTTTGTTACTTTTGCGGACGAGAGCCCCGTGTTCAAGAACAGGACACACGAATGCTTTGCAGAGATTGAATAGGACGGTTTTGTCATCTCCCTGGGTGTGTGCGTGGCATTAGCAAAATTGCCTGTTTGGTCGCTTTGGTGACAATTATATTTATGTGTTTTGTGAGATTGGATCTCTGGTGTAGAGTAACACCCAGGTGCACTTTGGTAGTACTTTTCTCTGTAGACTGAGTTCGAAGTCGAGGTTTTTGACTCTATTCTTTGAGGTTTATTGAGGACTAGCAGGGCTAGTTAACACAACAGAGGAGTGGCATTATTAGCTCGACTGTTTACAGTGAGGGCTATAGTCATGACTTTTGTCCGTCCGTCGTTCCGTCTGTCCGTCTGTTTACATTTAGAGTTTTGGTTAAAGTTTGTGGTTAAAATTTTTTAGTCAACCTTAAAGTTTTGGGGTTTTTTTTTTTAAATTGATATTACTATTGATTGTATCATTATCATTTTGTTTCTATTTTTTTATGTTTCCTGTTGTTTTAGGAAATATTTAACCCTTTTTTGCATGGCAATTTAACTTACAACTTCCAGGTTAAAGTTTTTTGGGTTTTTTTTTTTGGGAGGGAGGGGTGGGGTGTTTTAAAATTACACCTTTAATTCTTCAAACAGTTTAGTGGAATGTCACCGTTTCTTATTTGGGACAATGTCTACTATCTACTGAACATTTCTACAGTGATTTTCATTAAAATCGGCATGATTTTAACCCATTTTAAACATGTTTTCAGACTTACTTTCTTTGTATTTGAAATTAGACTTTGCCATAAACGTTCTTACTCTAATTCTTGCAGGGTCAATACAACTTAATGATTCCATTTACATCAATGATTTCTTTTATCGGTTTTAGGAAATATTTAACCCTTTTGTGCCAATCAATTTTACTTAGTATTCCCAGCTTAAAGTTTTGGCTTAAAGTTCTGCTTTTCAAGGTTCTACCTTTCATTCTCCAAACACTCTGTTTCAACGTCATTTCTTTTTTTCATTTCGGGCAAGGTCCACTGAAGCTGTACACAGTGGTTTCAATTTTTTTAAATTTTTTATTAAGGTTTAACGACACATTAATAGTCAGGGTCATATCAAGTCGGTGACAGTTTTATGGGTGCAGGAAGCTGGAGTACCCGGAGAGAACCACCGAGCAACGACGAGCAGCTGTCGGTTCTCCATCATCATAACTCTGAACTCTGCACCGCGGCACAGGCAGGGTTAGATCGGTTGAAGACATGCACACCATCGACGTGCAGTACGCCTTAGTACACAGCGTCATCGTGCCCCCATGCAGGCAATCGAGGTTAAGTGCCTTGCCCAAGGACACAACGCGCGAGCACGAATCAGTCGCTGAAATGGTCACCCATCGAACTACTAACCGCGCTCGACGTTGCTTAACTTCGGTGATCTGACGAGAACCGGTTACCACGACGCCACCGCGCCCCCCGTGGTTTCAAATAATATTGGCATTAATTTAACCTTTTTCACAACGCTTTTCAGGGAGGGGGGGGCCACTTTATTTTCTTTCATCAAAAATGTTTTTTTTATAGTTTTGGTTAAAGTTTGTGGTTAAAAACCCAGACAAACACCACGACCCCCATCCCCACCCACCCCCCCCCCCCCCCCCAATTAGGCTTTTTTTCCCTTCTTCTCTCCAGTATGCATTTTGAACTATTTACAGTCACTACATGCGGAACCTTTTTTAAACTTATGTACCCCATCCCCCACCCCCACCCCTCCCGGGGCCAATTAGGCACTTTTTTTTCTTTCGTCAAAAATGCATTTTTACAGTTTTGGTTAAGTTTGTGGTTAAAAACCCAGACAAACATCACCACCCCCCCCCCCCCCCCCACCCCATGGTGCCAGCTAGGTATTTTTTTTTTCTCTGCTCAAAATGCATTCTGAAGGGTTTAGACTGACCACATGTGGAAAAAATGGACTCCCCTAACACACACCCACTCTCAAACACCCACCCACCCCCACCCCCACCCTTCTCCAACCCCACCCCCACCCCCTCCTCACCCACGGCCATGCACGCAATATTTTTTCTTTGGTCCAAAATGCATTTTTAGCCTGACCGTTTATAGCCAGGGCTATAGGTCCATCCATCTGTCTGTAAACAATTGGTTTCCGACCGATACCTCCAGTTTGGATTATTTGATTTCAACCAAAGTTGATGTGTGTATTTTCCAGCTAGTAATACAGGCCAGGTTTGAATATAGGTTCCACAACTCCCACCTCCCCCCCCCCCCCCCCCCCACCCACCCACACACACAAACGTGTCACTTAGGCAATTATTCCCAAAATGCATTTTGAACGATTGGGAGTTATTACATGCAGAAAAGAAAATTGACTTATATAGCCCAACATTGCTTTATGTACTGCATCCTTAATCCTTTACCTAACACAAGTTCAAACCAACAGTACAAATTATTTTTCTGAAACATCAGATTTTTACATTTTTTACTTCCAACCTTAGTTTATTTGTCCTTATTGGAACAAGCTCATCAAGTTTGTTCCATAAATAGGTCATGAGGTATGTTTTGAAGAAGAGAGATGAAAACATAAAATTTGAAAAGCAAATTTTGTATATGACGAGTGCAGATATGGCAGATTCGTTAGGTAAACAGTTAACAAAAAATGGCTCCGACTATTTTGCGTCTGAGCATTGCCATTGCTGGGACAGTCGGGCTGCATGCGTGACATCACTCTAGTTTAATTATTTATAATTCTGCTGTCCATGCCAGATGATTTTTTTCTAGTTTTTGGGATGCTACGGCTGAAATAATGCCCAGATTTCATTAATGGAAGACTAGGAAGTCCAAATATCAACCTAGTGATTTGATTTGAACAAACTTGAAGGATGTTGTGCTCCAAATATCAAAAGATCCTGACTGGTGGTTCTGGAGAAGAAAATTTTGAGAGTATTACCAATTTTGCACTATGTTAAATTTTGCCCCCCCCCCCCACCCCCCTATCCCCCGCAATAGAGAAGACAAATATCAAACCAGGGACTTTTTTGAACAAACTGAATCTGAACACTCAGTGGATGCTGTATACCAAATATCAAATGATTTTGATAGTATCCCAGGAAGCAATTTTTTAAAGATTATTCCTCATATTTATATGGGACTAAGTTAAAATTAGGGCGCCAATGGGGAGCCCAAATATCAACCAAGGGACTTAATTTGAACAAATTTAAATCTGACCTCCCTAAGGATACTGTATACCAAATAGCAAACGATTCTAACAGGTGAATCTGAAGAAGATTTTTTGAAGATTATTCCTCATATTGTACTAAGTTAAAACATGGGCTCCCTTAGAGAGCCCAAATATTAAACCAGGCACTCGATTTGAACAAATCTGAATCGGCCCCTCCCCCAACCTCAGAGATGTTGTATACCAAACGTGAAAGAATTCTGACTGACAGATCTGAAGATTTTTTAAGAAATTTTCTCACATTGCACCAAGTTAAAATTCTGACAACCATAGGAAGCCTAAATATTAACATACAGACCAGATTTGAAAAAAATCGAATATGCCCCTCACCTCCAGATGCTGTATCTCAAATATCAAAATACTCTAATGGATGGTTCTGGAGAAGATTTTTGAAGAAATCCCCTCACATTGTACTAAGTTAAAATTCAGGCTGGTGAATCTGAAGAAGATATTTAAAGAAATACTCTCATATGGCACTTAGTTAAAATTTCGGGGGCTCCCATAGAGAGCCCAATATTAACCCAGGGACTTGATTTGAACAAACTTAGATCTGACCTCCCTAAGGACGCTATATACCAAATATCAAGATTCTAACTAGTGGATGTGAAGAAGATTTTTAAAGATTATTCCTCACATTACAATAAGTTAAAACTTGGACTCCATTAGAGAGCCCAAATATTGACCCAGACACTCAATTTGAACAAACCCGAGTCTGCACCCCCCCCCCCCCCCACCCCCACCCGGGATGCTGTATGCCAAATATGAACGCATTCTTACTGGTGGATTTGAAGAACAAGATTTTTAGAGATATTTCCTCATATTGCACTAAGTTAAAATTCTGGCTTCCACAGGGAGCCTAAATATTAACTCAGGGTCTCGATTTGAACAAACTACAATCTGACTCCCCTTGAGCTGTTGTATACCAAATATGAAAAGCATTCTGACTGATGGGTCTGAAAATTTTTAAAGAAACTTTCTCATATGGCACAAAGTTGAAATTGGGGTTACCACAGGGAGCCCAAATATTAACTCAGGGACCCGATTGGAATAAACTTGAATCTGCCATCCCCCTACCCCCTGAAAATTCCCTCATATTGCATGGTAAAATCAATCCCCCCTCCCCCATAAGGAGCCCAAACATTAACCTAGGCACGCAATTTGAATAAACTTGAACCTGACACCCCTGGAGATGTTGTATACCAACCCTGAAAGCATTCGAACTGGTGAATCTGAAGAAGATTTTATTAAAGGAATTCCGTCATACTGCACTAAGTTAAAATTTGAGCTCCCATAGGAAACCTAAATATGAACCTATTGACTCAATTTTAACAAATTGGAATCTCCCCCCCCCCCCCTTCCTATCGCACAAACTTAAATCAGCCCTGGCCCCACCCCTCTCCCCCATAGGAAGCCTAAATATGAACCCACTGATTCAATTTGAACAAATTTGAAACTGACATCCCAAGAGATGATGTACACCACATATGAAAGGATTCTGACTGGTGGAAATGAAGACGATTTTTAAAGAAATCTCTTCATTTTGCACTGTTAAACTTTGGACTCCAACAGAGAACCCAAATATTAACCCATAGACCCAATTTGAACAAACTTGAATTGATACCTCCACCCCCTCCACCCGAGAGGTTATATACCAAATATGAAAGCATTCTGACTGGAGAATCTGAAGAAAACGATTTTTAAAGATTATCCCCCATATTGCTCAAAGCTGAAATTCAGGCTTCCAAAGGAAGCTCAAATATTAACCGAGGAACTTGATTGAACAATTTTGGATCTGACCCAAATAACAATGATGTATACCAAACATTAAAAGATTCTGACTGGTGGTTCTGAAGAAGAAGAATTTTAAAGATTATTCCCCATACTGCCCCAAGTTAAAAATTCAGGCTTTGATCTCAAATATGAACCAAGGGGCTTCAATTCAACAAACTGGTATCTGACCCTCGTATCGATGCTGTACATCAAATATCAAAAGATTCTGATCAGTGGCCCTGAAGAAAAACAATTTTTTAAATATTTGCAAATATGCTGACTCAGCATTTTTTCGATGCCCCCCCCCCCTCCCCCCCCCCCCCCCCCCCCACCTACAGAACACCATAACACAACCGATGGCAGTTTGCTTTACCAGTCAATTCTACTGGTCCTAAGGATGTTTCATACCAAATAACAGTTCTCTGCTCCGCATGGGATTTATGATTTATTTATTGGTGTTTAAGGTCACATATTACTGCACAATGGCAAATCATGGCCATGACAGTTTTATGGATGGAGGAAGACAGAGTACCCGTAGAGGAACACCGAGCAATGGTGAGCAACTGTCAGCTCCCCAACATACTAACTCCACACAAGCAGGGTTAGAATTGGTTGACAACAGATGCTCCATTGACATGCAGTATGCCTAAGTAGACTTCACCGTGCGCCTACGTGGTCAATGGGGTTGGAGTCTCTTGCACACAATGCGATTATCACAGGTAGGATTCACACCGAGGATCTCTGGGCTTGCAGCCTGCACTTCTACCTACTAAGCCACCGTGCCCCTGTTCCGTGTGGTTTGGTTTGGGAAATATAAGCATTTGAAAATATTTCTATTTTTAGCCCACAGGGACACAGAATATTTTTTACACGAATCAAGTAATGACTCAATAATACCACTTACCAAATTTGATTCAAATAAGACAATCAGTTTAGAAAATAGAAATTTGGGAAAGAGACAAAAATCTTGCCCCTTCAATTACGAACGCAAAGAACCAATTGCTCAGAGAACTTCGTTTGAACAAACTTGATTCCACACCTCAAAAGGAAGCTCCATACCAAATATCAAGTCATTGTACCCACTGGTTCGTGAGAAGAAGATTCTTTTAAATTTTGGAGCATTTCCCCCACCCCCACTCTATGGAGCATGGCAACTTCATTTGAACAAACTTGAATTGACATATAAGGACCATGCATGTCCCATAGGGACAGAGGAATTTTTTTTTGGCATGAGTCAAGTACTTGTGACTCAATAATTATACCTATCACATACCAAATTTGGTTGAAATCGGATCATCGGTTCACAAAATAGAAATTTTGGGTGGGGCTAAAATCTTGCCCCTCCCGTTACAAAGGCACATATTGCTGCACAAACTTCATTTGAAGAAACTTAATTCTACACCTCAAAAGGAAGCTACATACCAAATATTAAGTCACTGTACCCACTGGTTCATGAGAAGAATTCTTTTAAATAAGAGGCCCTATGGGGCCTGAAGCACTCATCTTGAACAGCATCCAATATAAACAGAGGCCAAGAATGAATCTACATTAGGCAATCAATCTCCATAGGATCAATTGTCAATCCTCGAGCCCCTCGGGAGTGACTAAAATAGTCCAAGCATCATGCCTTGTCTTTAGTTAATCATAAAGTTGGTGTGGAGCCCTTTGATAAAACGTATGTGGACTAAACTTAGTTACACATCTCTCGAGTGTACTTAAAAAATTTGAATTCTTCAGCTACTTGGCTGCTAACAAATAACTTGGAATTATGTTTCTATTTGTGCATACAGTGAGTCCAATGACTGTTAAAATTGGACTAGGAGTTCTACATAGTGAAGAATTGGGTGGTGCCTAAAATCTGGTGCTCCACGAAAATGGAAAAGACAATGAAAATGTCAATGACACTGTAGCTCAACTTGTTTAAGACATGTACATGTATAGTATGTGACACAGCAATGACAAACATCTAGGTAATGACCTGATAACAAAGGTACATGTAAAGTATTGTAACGGTCTGTACATAAATGCTGACCGTAGCCTGTAACAAATATATAGGTAAAGTATTGTAAAAGTGGGGTGACAGTTAGATGCTAAACTAGAAAAGAAATCTTTGAGTCCCAGAGTGGGTCTGACTGAACCCAAAAATATTTGTCCTCATAGCACAGTGATAACAAAGGCACCCAAAACACTCGTTCGTGTAACAAGGTGATAACAAAGGTATCCCAAGAAGTTTCGTGAAGATCAGTTCATAAATACAGACTCTAGCCTGAGCAGTATTGACATGTGTACTTACTGTGTATAAGTAGCACTGAACAAATCAAAGTTCATCTAATTTGCATAATTTCTGCACGAGAAAAAGACCCGTATTACATGTGATGTATTCCATGTTGCTAAACATTCCTACAAAAATTTATTCAAATCAGACCTTTCAGGCAGAAGTTCTGTACAAAAAAACTGATTGCACTAATTTTGGTACAAAAAGGCTGCTGGCGGCCATCTTGAACTTTGGACCGCGCCCAAAAACACTCGTTCTCGTCCCACGGTGATAACAAAGGTACCCAAGAAGTTCTGTAAAGATCGGTTCATAAATATGGCCTCTAGCCTGAGCCGTATAGAAGTCGTGTACAAAAAACTGATTGGACCTAATTTCGGTACAAAATGGCCACTGGCAGCCATCTTGAATGTTGGAACGCACACAGAAACACTCGTTCTCATCCCCAGGTGATAACAAAGGTACCCAAGAAGTTTCGTGAAGATTGGTTCATAAATACAGACTCTAGCCCGAGCCGTATTGACATGTGCACTTACTGTGTGTAAGTAGCACTGAATAAATCAAAGTTAATCTAATATGCATAATTTTTTTCACAAGAAAAAAACCCGTATTATATGTGATGTATTCCAAGTTACTAAACATTCATACAGAAATTTATTCAAATCAGAACTTTCATACAGAAGTTCTGTACAAAAAATTGATTGCACTAATTTTGGTACAAAATGGCCGCCGGCTGCCATCTTGAATTTCGGACTGCACCCAAAAAAAACTTGTTCTCGTCCCAAGGTGATAACAAAGTTACCCAAGAAGTTTCGTAAAGATCGGTTCATAAATATGGCCTCTAGCTCGAGCCGTATTGGCATTTGCAGTTAGAGTGCTGAAAGTAACATTAAATAGATCAAAGTTAGTCTAATTGGCGTAATTTATGCACGAGGAAAAAACCTGTATTATATGTGATGTATCCCATGGTACTAAACATTCACACAGAAAATTATTCAAATCAGCGCTTTCATATGGAAGTTCTGCGCAAAAATCTGATTGCACCTAATTTTGTACAAAATGGCTGCCAGCGGCCATCTTGAATTTCAAACCGGACCCCAAAACACTCGTTCTCATCCCACGGTGATAACAGAGGTACCCAAGAAATTTCGTAAAGATCGGTTCATAAATGCAGCCTCTAGCCCGAGCCGTGTGTACGGCACAACAGATGGACAGACAGACAGACGGACGACGGGCCATGACAATACCTCAAATTTGACTTCGCCAAAGTTGAACTAAAAGTGGAAATGACAAAAATGGCAAAAATGGGAGGGTAGGCGAAAATGGCAGATTTCAGAAATTAAAATTATTAATGGAGGAGGGAGGGCACTGGTACTTTGGGTATTCGGAAAGTTTTCCCATTCGGAAAAGTTCCTGTCAATAACGTCCCATCAGTCAAGTTCCCATCAATAAACTTACCATTGGGAAAAGTTCCCATCAATAATATTTAAGAACGGTATGACATCTATATTAAACTACAGAGCCCTTTTTCCAACACCGATCACACAAGAACCTGACATCATTTTCTGAGAGGTTATTGGGCTAATTTGTTATTTCAAAATGAGCAATGCCAGCTATTCCCTCAATAACAGTTTTGCCATTCCTAGACAGGCAATCAAGCCGCATACCCAGCTTTCAGTCCGGTGTCTACTGCGCATGCGACACTTTCGAGAAAAAAGTGGGTCTAAATCGTAACACTGATGCCTATGGACAAAATATTTTAAACATTAATTACACAAATGACCTGTTGAAAGACAATATTTTACTCGTTATTTCCATTTAGTTCCATTATTCTAGTTTAATGTAATATGCTTATGTTGATTATTGCGCAATTATTTTTTGCTTCCTTTTTAATTTGAAAATTGGTCCTGAACATCGTGTAGAACCTTAGTAAATTTTACGATAAAAGCCGACCCCTAAGTGTGTTTAAATGTATTTTTTGACCTTTGAATATGTTAGGTGAAAATTTTACGCGTTATCTTAGTAATCTGCAATAAATACAGAAAACAGTAATATAAATATAATGAGTGTACGATATTTTGTTTTTGCTTCCTTTTTTGGCTGAAAAAGAGTATTTTTCAGAATACTTCAAGTGAGCGTCAGATTACGCGTGAACTGAGACTCGTCTTTTAAGAGGCAGAGTATTTCTCTTTACTTCGGATAAAGTGGAATATTCATGTGCTATGTGATTTTTGTTCGCAATTTTACATTAAGGTGATTATAATTTTCATAATTTTTAATTTTTTTTTCACTCGTCATTTCTGCTTCTCTTATGTATAATGAATCTGAAATTAAAGGCACGTGAGCATTGGTGATTTTTTTCTTGAAATACAATTGAAATAAACATGAAAGGAAAGAAAAAAATCTCTTCCAAAGAACACTACTGCTAGGATTAGTTTTAAAAAAATGAAATTTTTCCTTATTGTCATAAAGAAAGGTTAAAAATCTCCCGTTGAGTATATTTTTATTAAGGTGATGATAAAGAATACAATCACAGTTCAGAAAATTACACTGGATTTCTCTCATGCTATCTTTCTTTGCACTTGCAATGGATTAATCCAAGTAATTATAATCCAAAGACATGAAGCCTCGAAGAACAATGGATAAAATATATATAAACCATGTTATTGAATTAACAGGAATATAAATTAACAAGGATTTGGTTATATTCCAGTGGTTCAACTGTGCATTTATTCTTTTATATCTTGTTTGACAAAGCTCAATGAGCTCTGTCAAGCAAGATATAATAGATTAAATGCATTTATTGTTACAAACCATATTAAGTAAACAACCTGGGCTCAGTATATTATTTCTCTCCATTTAATTAAGTGTTTTTCTCTGTTGCAGATAACTAAGGTTGTAAAAGTCAGTTGTTATGTTATTTTACACTCTAAAATCAATTTGATTGAAAACTAACCCAAACCGACTGGGTTGAGTGAAAAAATCACTAAACCCAGTCGATTTTGGTTAATTTTCAATCCAACTGATTTTATAGTCTACTATATTCATTGTATTTGTATTTATCAAGGGGATTTTGTCCCAGGGATATTCAGTCTTTTGTAATATTATTTTACACTCTAAAATCAGCTGGGCTGAAAATTAACCAAAATCGACTGAGTTGCGTGAATAAGATTCATATTCTCTCAACTCAGTCGATTTTGGTTAATTTTCAACCCAACTGATTTTATGGTGTACTACTATATGTACATTTTGTTCATGGACATTTTGTCCATGGACATTATGTCCTATGGACATTTTGTCCACCTATGCAGAACCACCATGGACATTATGTCCATGGACATTTTGTCCATGGACATTTTGTCCATGGACATTTTGTCCTATGGACATTTTGTCCGGATACCTATGGAATGCACCCCAAAACGACAATAATAAAGTGCTGTTACAAAGATCTTCAGTTGAGGCTTAAAAGTCTTTGTGTTGATTTTGTGGATAAAACAAAAAAAAAACATCAGAACTTATCGAGGGTGCAGGTTATAATATAAGGCTTACCACCAGCTTTGTTAACTCATTGTCTTACACAGCATCAGAGATCCCTTGTTAGGCTATTATATCTCCATTCACCTACAAATATGGGATATCATTAGAACCACCTCAATAAAGAGGTTATAATTATACCCATATTTGTGTGTCTATACTGAAATATTGCAAGATTTCTTTCAGGCACAGGGAATAAAAATGCATCAATTTATATTAACAGCATAAATTAATTCTTGGCTACGACCACATTTGCTTATTCTTTTCATTTTCTTCCATCTTTTCTTCAATGGTAAATTGTTTTTAAAGCATAGTGCAATATCTCTTTATCACATGATAGAACCATATATTTAAGAATGATCGTTTCTTTTTGTCTATTTCTTGAGTTATGAACCCCCAAAAAACAAAGTCCAAACATCGCGTAAATGGGCGTAGCATTCCTACGTAAATGGAAACGACCATTCCTTATAATTAAACGTTCGCGACCCAAATAAATAAATAGTGTTAGTCGTCCTCTACTTCAGCGAACAAAGACTTAAAAACTAAAACTGGTAGACATATTATTTTTCTGGCATAAAAGAGGGCGCATATTATTGAAATGCAGGTAGCAATTGACACACTTTCCAAGTCAAATGCACTTATGTCATTAAATTTTTTTTTTGACCAATGAATTACGTAATGCAAAGAAAACGTCATAAGCCACGCCTCCCTCAAATTTCATTCAACTGTTCACTTCACGTAAAAGTTACGTTCCGTGGTAGGTGGAAGTAGGCCATCAGTATTACATTGTATTTTGATTTTGACCATTTCCTGAGAACTGAAAAACACAGTTTGTAAAAGTGGAGTTAGATATAAAGCCAGATGACATGAAATTAGTTGAATTAGCAATGTCAAAATTGCCGTATTCATCGTGACCAGCCATTGTTTACAATCGATTTGGGTAAAACGATGAACGCAGACGATCACCCAGTGTGCGTAAAAATTGAAATGTCAAATAAATACAGTTGTGAAGAAAAAGAAAAACTGACCTACCACGGTCATTTAAACATTTTCATGGTGATAAATTAGTAATATAAATTTATTTTTCTTTTTCACATTTAGAACGTGCCAGTGTTCTAACTTCTATTGATTTGACACCATGTTGCAACTCCGAAGACTGGTATTTTAGGGGCGTGGCTGGGGGGGGGGGGGCGGACCTAATTGTGTTTTTGTCGGTTCATTGAGTTATGAAAAGAAAAAACAGAATCGTGTGAGCCAATCGTTTTATCTGAAAACGCATGAACCGAAAAAAGTTTAATTATATGGAATTAATCAATTAAGTATATGAAAATATTTCTTATATTTTTCCTGCCAAATATTATTTATTTTAATAATAACGGGTTAGTAACTCTCACTTTCATTGTAGTCAAAATGTATCAAAATGGTTGTAAAAACAACAGAAACAAGAGGTCCCACAGGGCCTGAAGTGCTCACCGTGAGCAGAACACAATATAAACTGAGTCCAAGAATGAGTCTACACTAAGCAATCCATCTCCACAGGATACATTGTAAATCCTTGAGCTCCTCATGCCTTTTCTTCACTTGCTCATAATGTAAAAAATGGAGATCCCCTATGAAGCCCCTTGATACAACCTATGTGGATTAATCTTAGTTACATACCTCTAGAGGGTACTGAATACAGAATTTCTAATTCTTCAGCTACATGGCCAATTCTGGCTCCCATATGGAGCCCAAATATTAACCCAGGCTCTCGATTTGAACAATGTTGAATCTGACCTCCCTAGAAATGTTGTATACCAAATATGAAAGCATTCTGACTGTTGGATCTGAAGAAGAAAACTTTAAAGAATTTTTTTCATATTGCATCAAGTTAAAATTTGGGCTACCATAGCGACCCCAAATATTAACCTACGGACCCGATTTGAACACACTTGAATCTGACCCCCCTCGAGATGTTGTATACCAAATATGAAAGCATTCTGACTAGTGGATCTGAAGAAGATTTTTAAAGAAATTTCCTCATATTGCACTAAGTTAAAATTTGGGCTACAATGGGGCGCCCAAATATTAACCCAGGGAACCAATTTGCACAAACTTGAATCTGACTTCCCTAGAGATGTTGTAAACCAAATATGAAAGGAATCTGACAGGTGAATCTGAAGAAGATTTTTGAAGAAAATCCCGCATATTGTACTAAGTTAAATTTCAGGTTCCCATATGGAGCCCAAATATAAACCCATGCACTTGAATTGAACAAACTTGAATCTGCCCCCCCCCCCCCTCCCCCCTTGAGATGTTGTATACCAAATATGAAAGCATTCCGACTCGTGGATCTGAAGAAGAAGATTTTTAAAGAAATTTCCTCATATTGCACTAAGTTAAAATTTGGGCTACCATAGCGAGCCCAAATATATACGTAGGGACCTGATTTGAACAAATTTGAATCTGACCCCCCTAGAGATGTTGTATACCAAATATGAAAGTATTCTGACTGGTGGATCTGAAGAAGACGATTTAAAAAAATTATCCCCATATTGAACTAAGTTAAAATTTGGGCTTCCATAGAAAGCCCAAATATTAACCTAGGGACTTGGTTTGAACAATCTTGAATCTGACCCTCATACCAATGATGTATACCAAACATTAAAAGACTCTGACTGGTGGTTCTGAAGAAGAAGACTTTTGAAGAATATTCCCCATATTGCCCCAAGAAAAAACTCGGGCTCCTGTATTGAGCCCAAATATAAACCAATGGGCTTTGTTTCAACAACCTTGTATCTGACACCCCTATGATTGCTGTACACCAAACTTCTAAAGATTCTGACTATTGGTTCTGGAGAAAAGATTTTTTTTTATTTTTGCAAATATGCTGACTGAGCACTTTTTCAATGCCCTCTACAGAACACCCTAATATAACCAATGGCAATTTTCTTTTACCTTTCAATTCTATTGGTCCTAAGGATGCTTCATACCAAACAGCACCTCTCTGTTCTGTGTGGTTTGGGAAATAGGGGCGTTTGAAAATATTTCTATTTTTCGCTCCTGCGGTTCCCATGGGGATGCGGAAATTTTTTTTGGCACATGTCAAGTACTACTTAGGACCCAATAATACTAAATACACAATTTGATTCAAATCGGACCATTGGTTCAGAAATTAGAAATTTTGGGCGGGGCCAAAAATCTTACCCCTCCCATTACAAAGCCAAATATTGCTTCACAAACTTCATTTGAACAAAGTTGATTTTACACCTCAAAAGAAAGCTTCATAATAAATATCAAGTCATTGTACCCACTGGTTCATGAGAAGAAGATTTTTAAAATATTTTGGCGCATTTTCCCCCACCTCCCTACCTATGGGGCTGGGCATGTTGAGTTGAACAAAACTGCAATGCCCCCTTGGGGTCATCACTCAACCAAACTTTCCCTTGAATTGGCCCAGTAGTTTTGGAGAAGACCAAAACGTGGTGTTGACGGACGGACGGACGGACGGACGGACGGACGGACGGACGGACGGACGGACGGACGGAGAGCGATGAGATTAGCTCAGCTTGACTTTGTCAAGGTTAACTAAAAAATGTAATCTTAGGCTAACAAAATTAATCTTTTGATTATCAGGCAGTTATAGCACAGAGTGAAATGAGGTCTCAAGACTCGAGATGAAATCACACACTGAATTTTGAAAACGGCCTCAAGATTATTATCCTTATTCTGATAGTTTGTGGTTACCCTCCCGCGTCTCTGGTATGGAAGGTTCATTTAATCGTTTATAGGCAGAGTAAAAGACAAATTTCATAGTGCTGTTTTCTACTTGCAGTTTAGTTACTCAGGATCAGTTCAGTCTGCCTCAAGAAATAAATGGTTTATTCCAATTACTTGTTTCAGTATTTTTCTGTTAACCCATTGTTCAACATTCGCTAAAAAAAATCCCAAGTATTATTTTAATTCAACCACAATTCCAGTCGCTGACGATTCTTATAAAGAAAATTCAGAGATCTCTTCGAAAACAGTTTTCAGGACTCTTTGCATTATCAATGAAGGATAAAAATACAGATTTATTTTCACTAGATACAGTTGTCGTGTGCTTCAAGATGTGATAGATCTGCAGATCATGGTATTCTTCAGATATATGTGGCTGAATGATCACTACCTCTCCATCCTCACACTGCCTTCGCTCTGTCTCTATAGTTATTTTATAAATTTTATTTTTGGCTGTAAAATACACAGCTTAGGGCGCGCAATGGAACCTGAAACTTTTCGATGAGATATCATCAGTTTCGAATGTTAGGTAAAGATTAGAAAGGAAGACCGAAAGTTTTAAATTAGGATTAGGATTTTGAGTAACCCAGAGCCGATTGGGCGGTCCTTTGAGTAAAGGGTTAAATGGGGGTATTTGTTTTTTCGGCCCACGTTCGTCATTTATTTCGGAGGTAAAATTTAAAATGTATAAAACCATCAGTCACTGACACTCTGAAGAACACGCCTTGATTTCCATGCCAGATCAGCTGTTTTGAAGCAAATGTGCACCTATAACCAAGATATTTATGTGGAAATTAGAATAATTAGTTCATTCATAATTGATAATAGTGTGATATTTTATGGACAATTAAAAAAAAATGCAAGTTATTTTCTGACAAATTCCAAGTAAATTAATATTCAGGAACTGCAAGGTTGTGAAACAATCTAGGGTAAATTTTTTCTATAAAGCTCTATAAATTGGAGATCAAAAATAGTACTTAAACAGTGTTTCTGCTAGGTCAAAAATGAAGAGGCCGTTTCAGAGATGAAAATGCAAGAGCATCTCCATTACCATGGCTTGCAAAAGAGTATACTATTATGGAATGTGCCCAGGATAACTGAGCTTTCTCACACAAGAGGCATTTTTAAACTGTGTATCAACAGATGCCCTTATCATTCTTGAGAGTCTGTATCAATCAGCTCCTCTCACAGAATAAAATCATCTCAGTGTACTCCTTTGGCTACCATATCAGCAAATTTTGAGCTTTCTCTTGCAGAACCACCAGGTATTAATATGTCTTCCCGATGGCAATGTTTTGCAGCAGGAAAACATTTCCATCGGGCAGACGTACTTATACATCTACAATTTCTCTGTGCTCTCCCAGAAAACAATAGCCAATACTAATTTATGTACCAGTCAATAGATATAGAAAATGTGGCCGCTAAGAGGACCTTCTCTCTCCCTAACAGAACCCCTGACTTAAATGAATACTCTTATTAGTTTTTATCTCCATTTTATTTTTTCTATTTGTGAAAGACATGGAAGGGAAATAAAATAAAATAAGACAAGGACATATGTGTGATATGGACTATGCCGTATATTTCAAAGATGACAATCAGGGTGGATACATAAATAGGTGGAATTACAGCGCAGCCAAAAACAATGAATATTTACAAATGGTAACAAATATATTTACAAGTTTAAGCTTAACTTTAAGCTTCGTTGGGCAAAAATCACCCTAAGGAAACTTATTGGTAAAGTCAAAGACAATGAAGATTCCGGTAGTGGAGATAGGGAAATAAGGAACATTAGAGCACACAGATGTCGCGACGATGTTACGACGATGCAGAAAAACTGGATGATGTCAGAAGATAATTGGGTACTATCTTCGCATGAATCTTCTGGCGCAATAAAATTTGTAGAGAAATTACCATTTAAACTTATCACTGCTATTCATTTGCCTGGCATGTTCTGAAAGTGACAAAGCCAGCCTGACGAGGGATGATTGCCAAAATTAATAGGCAATGACTGAAGATAATTATAGACAAAAGGTGTTATTTGGTGAAGCTTAATTATTGATTTTCTGAATAAGCAGGGTTTGTGTGCTTGTTGGTTCAATAGTTTACACACACACATATGTGAGACATAATGCCTGGGTCATTCAATAATAACAGCATGAACTGGTTGAGTGCTGGAAGTCACTATCAGGGTTTTCAAAACAAGAGGGGTGTGTCCATCCTCATTACCTCGCCAACACATGGCATGCAATAAATCTAGGCTTATTACAAATCTGCAAAAAAATGTTCAGGCATGTACATACATAGCAAAACAGGTCAGAAATTTTCAAAGTCCACAGTAACAAAAAATCTAACCTTGCATTAAAAAGTCCAAAATCTCCAAAAAATGTCCAGCTAAGGGTTAATGTCATCTTATATTGAAGCATTTAACATATATGTGAAATATGAAAGCCACAACATACCGGTGGTAGCCCCCGGTCATGTACAGCAAAACAGGTCAGAAATTTCCCATCTGACAAAAAAGTCTAACATTGCATTAAAAAAGTCCAAAACCTCCGAAAAATGTCTGGCTAAGGGTTAATGTCATCTTATATTGATGCATTTAACACATATATGAAATATAAAAGCCACAGCATACCGGTCGTACCCTCTACTCATGTCCAGCAAAACAGGTCAGAAATTTTCTTAGTCCACACAGACAAAAAAGTCTAACATTGCCAAAATCTAATGAAAGTGTCAATGACACTGTAGCTCAACTTGTTTAAGACATGTATATATATAGTATGTGACACAGCAATGACAAACAGATATTCAAAGGTACATGTAAAGTATTGTAACGGTCTGTACATAAATGCTGAACATAGCCTGTAACAAATATATAGGTAAAGTATTGTAAAGGTGGAGTGACAGTTAGATGCTAAACTAGAAAAGAAATCTTTGAGTCCCAGAGTGGGTCTGACTGAACCCAAAAATATTTGTTCCCATAGCACAGTGATAACAAAGGCACCCAAAAACACTCGTTCCTATCACAAGGTGATAACAAAGGTACCCCAAGACGTTTTGTGAAGATCAGTTCATAAATACAGACCGAGCCGTATTGACATGTGCACTTACTGCGTATAAGTAGCACTGAACAAATCAAAGTTAATCTCATTTGCATAACTTCTGCACGGGAAAAAAGCCTGTATTATATGAGATGTATTCCATGTTACCAGACATTCATACAAAAATTTATTCAGATCAGAACTTTCATACAGAAGTTTTGTACAAAAAACTGATTGCAATAATTTTGGTACAAAATGGCCGCCGGCAGCATCTTGAATTTCGGACCGCACCCAAAAACACTCGTTCTCGTCCCAAGGAGATAACAAAGGTACCCAAGAAGTTTCGTGAAGATCGGTTCATAAATACAGCCTCCGGTCCGAGCCGTATTGGCATGTGCACTTACAGTGTATAAGTAGTACTGAATAAATCAAAGTTCATATAATTTGCATAATTTCTGCACGAGAAAAAAAACCCGTATTATGTGTGATGTATTCCATGTTACTAAACATTCATACAAAAATTTATTCAAATCAGACCTTTCATACAGAAGTTCTGTACAAAAAAACTGATTGCACTAATTTTGGTACAAAATGGCTGCTGGCGGCCATCTTGAATTTCAGACTGCATCCATAAACACTCGTTCTGGTCCCACGGTGATAGCAAAGGTACCTAATTAGTTTTGTAAAGATCGGTTCATAAATACAGCCTCTAGCCTGAGCCGTATAGAAGTTGTGTACAAAAAACTGATTGGACCTAATTTCGGTACAAAATGGCCACTGGCAGCCATCTCGAATTTTAGACCGCACCCAGAAACACGCGTTCTCGTCCCAAGGTGATAACAAAGGTACCCAAGAAGTTTCGTGAAGATCGGTTCATAAATACAGACTCTAGCCCGAGCCGTATTGAAATGTGCACTTACTGTGTATAAGTATCACTGAATAAATCAAAGTTCATCTAATTTGCATAATTTCTGCACGAGAAAACAAAACCCGTATTATATGTGATGTATTCCATGTTACTAAACATTCATACAAAAAATTATTCAAATCAGAACTTTCATACAGAAGTTCTGTACAAAAAAACTGATTGCACTAACTAAAGTACAAAATGGCTGCTGGTGGCCATCTTGAATTTCGGACTGCACCCAAAACCGCTTGTTCTCATCCCACGGTGATAACAAAGGTACTCAAGAAGTTTCGTAAAGATCGGTTCATAAATACGGCCTCTAGCCCGAGCCGCATTGGCATTTGTAGTTAAGGAGCTGAAAGTAAAACTAAATAGATCAAAGTTAGTCTAATTGGCATAATTTATACACGAGAAATAAACCCGTATTATATGTGATGTATCCCATGGTACTAAACGTTCACACACAAAATTATTCAAATCAGCGCTTTCATATGGAAGTTCTGCGCAAAAATCTGATTGCACCTAATTTTGTAAAAAATGGCTGCCAGCGGCCATCTTGAATTTTCGTGAAGATCGGTTCATAAATACTAAACATTCATACAGAAATGTATTCAAGTCAGAACTTTCATACAAAAGTTCTGTACAAAAAACTGATTGCACAAAGTTTAGTACAAAATGTCTGCCGACAGCCATCTTGAATTTCGGACTGCACCCAAAAACAATCGTTCTCGTCCCAAGGTGATAATAAAGGTGCCCAAGAAGTTTGGTAAAGATCGGTTCATAAATACGGCCTCTAGCCCGAGCCGTATTGGCATTTGCAGTTAGAGTGCTGAAAGTAACATTAAATAGATCAAAAATTTATGCACGAGAAAAAAAACCTGTAATAGTATGTGATGTATCCCATGGTACTAAACATTCACACAGAAAATTATTCAAATCAGCGCTTTCATATGGACGTTCTGCGCAAAAATCTGATTGCACCTAATTTTGTACAAAATGGCTGCCAGTGGCCATCTTGAATTTCAGACCAGACCCAAATGCACTCGTTCTCGTCCCACGGTGATAACAAAGGTACCCAAGAAATTGCGTAAAGATCGGTTCATAAATACGGCCTGAAAGAACACTAAATAAATCAAAGTTAGTCTAATATGCATAATTTACGCACGAGAAAAAATTCAGCAAGAGGATCACAGATCCAGAAGTCGAGTTTTGACATTAAATTCTGAAGAAACAAGCTGTTTGTAGCAACAGTGACCTTGACCTTGAGGCCCCAGACTCCGAAATCGATAGGTGTCTTCCCTTCCTATAGGGTAACCTGTGGTATAATTTTGGTGAAGATACACGGAATAGAACTAAAGTGATTGCCCGAAACCAATTTGTCACAAAATATTCTATTTATAGTAACAGTGACCGTGACCTTGGAGACGCAGACTCCGAAATCAATAGGTGTGTTTCCTTACTATAGGGTAACCTCTGGTATAAGTTTGGTAAAGGTGCGTCTAATAGAACTAAAGTTATTGCCCAAAACCAATTTGTCACAAAATATTCTATTTATAGTAACAGTGACCTTGACCTTGGGGCGCGAGGCTCTGAAATCGATAGGTGTCTTCCGTTCCTATAGGGTAACCTGTGGTATAATTTTGGTAAAGGTGCATCAAATAGAACTAAGGTTATTGCCCGGAAACCAATTGTTTATGGCCGCCGCCCGCCCGCCACTTCATCAAACTATAAGTCGAGTTTGACTTCGTCAAAACCCGACTAAAAAACCGTATTGTATGTGATGTATCCCATGGTACTAAACATTCATACAAAAAATAATTCAAATCAGAGCTTTCATATGGAAGTTCTGTGCAAAAATCTGATTGCTCCTAATTTTGTACAAAATGGCTGCCAGTGGCCATCTTGAATTTCGGGCCGCACCCAAAAACACTCGTTCTCGTCCCACTTTGATAACAAAGGTACTCAAGAAGTTTCGTAAAGATCGGTTCATAAATACGGCCTCTAGCCCGAGCCGTATTGAATTGTTGATGGACAGACGGACGACTGGCCATGGCATAAGCTCAAATTTGACTTTCTTCAAAGTTGAGCTAAAAATCAAAAAACAAATTTATACAGTGTTGGCTATATTTTATTCAGTAACTTTTGTTATCGCTCTCAACATGTGTCACCATGGGTTTTTTCACTCTAAAGCATCCAGTTTCTGTTAATGATTTGTTTGATGAACAAAAATCAAAAGTACAGGATGATTAATGTGAGTACAGACAACACAGCTGGTGAAACAACAGCATCACAGATGTTGAGGTCAACTGGTAGAATTTATTTGCCATCTGATGACTAAATCATGCATAATGTATGTGGAGAGTGGATTGTAACTAAATCACTCGTGGAGAGGGATTATCACTCAAAGTATCACTTTCAAATTCTGTAAATATGGACAAAAAAGAAGGCTATACTTCAGACAATGGACCTCCAGGTTTAAGTTGGAGGTCCATTGACTGGGACTTTGCTTGTGTTTGTTATGCTTTGCAACACATTTGCAATTATTGCTTGGGTGGAATTACCACTCTATGAGTGATTTAGTGATATTACACTCTCCATGTTTATATCAGTGTTAACTGTTTAGTGTACCTTAAAAAACACACATCAATTAGGCCTAAAAAAGTTAAAAATCTATTTCTCAGGCCTTCTAGCATTGTCCACTGCTACATGCTCTCTTTATAACAAATGTGAACTTACAAAAAATAAAAAAAAATCAATGGTTCATGTCAGATATTTTATCCAAGTTAATAAAATTGATAAATTTCTCCTTTGAGTGCAACAAGCCTTTTTGCACACAAGGGATGAAATACACCACCACCCATGCTACTGTGTAGATTATGAAACAAACCAAGAACATGAACTTTTGATGGCAAAGAAATAATTACAAAAATAAAATAAAAATAACACCCGCCCACATGCATTTTTACAAAAAATGGCCTGAGAAACAGAAGATAAACTTCGTGTGGCCTAATCAAACATCTTAAATTTTTTTTGCTTCAAAAATGTAGCTTATGACCACTTATTAGCATCATAAGCATGTCTTTGAACAAAATGTGTCAATGACACTGCAGCTTAACTTGGCTGGGTGATATGTGTGACTAACACATTCAACCAACCTAGGAAGGAGGAGTCGTCCCTTTTGGGTAATACAATAACAATAGTATACCTCATGTAGCACATATTCGTTTTGGTTGGTCTCTACATTATAACGTAGGACCTCCCAATAACGAACCCTGAGTTGGGAGCGTCGCACGCCCTCCATATCAAGTGGAAAAGAACGACTTTCCATAGCCTGTCGAAAAACATCCAACCTGTTTGCCTTGCACATCAGCCAGGATTCTTGCCCTGCCCGATCAACCTGCTGACTGTACTTCTGTTGTTCTTCAACGTACTTGTCAAATTCCGGTAAGTATGCCGATGCCATGTCTTACTCGTAATTTTTCTTTTAAACCTCAAAATACAATGCAAGAACAAAAAAAGAAAATTTAATATTTTATATATATCTAGATCTCCGCTCCTCTGGGTATACCTGCTTCTAGTACCTCTATTGACAGTCAAGCCACACCCATACTAGTTTTCCCGATTGCCTTGTATTGTAGGGTATCTGGTGAGTTCTTATCTAAATCCTGCTAGATCCCTCACTTAAATCGTCTAAATTTTCAAATTGTTTTTTAAACGTCAATTTTCGTATTAAATCGACTGGAAGATAGTACCAAATAAGACAATCACACGTGACCCGTACTCTCTCAACATCGCCCCTCATCTCCACTCTTTAATACAATCTCAAGTAAAGAGTAGTAGCAACATTGACAGAGTATTCGATGGAGCCCTATATCGTGGAGATTTACTCACCTTGTGGCACCCCCGCTAAATTATAAATTCTGTAAATCCTCCCTGGACTGGAGTAAAAATGAAAATTAAGTCCATCATAAGCCGGGTGACGTCGATGGTACATCAAATATCTCACGTCAGGTCTAACCCTGCATCAGACATGGAGAATTCTTCTCCATAGGATGAGAGAGGGTCTGCGTGGTACTCTCCACTGTCGCCGGCGAAGGTTCATTCTAGAAATCTGATGGCTTTGTTCGTCCACATCCGGGTCAGCCATGGGTACACACTCATAGCCACCAGGTGCATCCGAACATTATCTGACCTCTACTTCAAATCCGCACGTGCTTGGGCCCTCCCGGCACCGATAACCAATTAAATCTAGACAGTTTCGGATTTCAATAAAATTTGAACATGTCTCAAAGACAACCCATCTTGCCCTTACTGTTAAAACCATATACCGTTCTATTTCTATAAACATGCGATTATGCATGAAATCGGTAAACATACATCCAAATGTGGTCTCCCTAACTAACGGATCAACATCATAAACCCTACAAAAATCTAACGGATAGGTATTTGGTCGCACTATATAATAGTGTAGCCTCCTAGGTTCACAATGAACAGTACAATGTTCGCAACAAAAATATTAACAGGCATACTGTCGTGTTGTCTCATCCACATATGGAAATAATTGTCTACGCAGGTGTCATAAACAATCCCCATAACCAGCTTGATAAACATCGTCATTGTTTATAACTAGATCAGAATCAGAGTGTGTTTCGGCCACATCCATTGTTTTTCTTACTACTTTATTTACACAATCACTCTAGAATATATATTGCCTTTGTCTTTATTGTCACCTACACAGAAGAGGTAATCTCTTCTAATTCATCATTATTGAGTCCCTTATTACCCATTGTTGCACTCACAGTATCCATTTCAGCGTCATAGTGTACCTTAGGATACCGTCATTTTCGCAACACAGGTGACTTCTTCACTGCTCGTTGAATAGTTTGTCGCATTAATTCTACTATCTCTTCTGGTGGAGATCTAGTTCCGACTGGTACTTCTGCTGGTGGAGCCGATGGTTCTGAAGATAAAACCGTCGTTTAGTCAGTTGACTGCATGGGCACATGATCATGAATCGAAAGTTCTTTCTTTCTCCCAGCTAGCACGATATCATTCAGCACCGCACACTCACTTTCCGAAAAGTCATGTCTACCTCTGTGCTTCTTACACTTTGTTTGCAAGACCCAATTTAGCATTCGAATATGGCCACGTTTTCGAATACACCTCACAAGTACGTAAAGCATCAAAACAATGACTACTGTCCCAACGAAATTTGCCCACTTTGTTACAGTGAACGGTTCTTCAGGTACTAGCTGCATTGCATCAAGTTCACACACTAGATCATTCATGGGTAGATTATTGAGATGACTTAATGTTTTCGGCATTGTGAAAGTGGTTAAATTTACTCGTTTGATGACAGGCTTCCAGACCTGTCGCTGATGAAATGAAAAATTAGGTAACACAGTCCTAGACATTAATTGGTAGGTGGTATTGTCACGACCATGAAAATAACTATGCAGTAACAATTGTCCACCCGTTGCCATACACAAAGGTTTTAATTCAAATAACCCTATAGGCGGCATTAATCTACGTGGTTTAGGATTTTTGCGTTTTGAACAAGTTATCGAGAACCGCAGTGATACATCTGTTGTAACATACCATAACCCTTTCTCGATGCGTGTTGCAAAAGGCAAATCAATGTGTAACTTAATTTCAGCGGTACATAGCTTGTTAATCTCCTCTCGCATATTTAGAAATAAGGATAACATACAACTCGATGTTGTGTGTATGGTCCATATAGCTCCCACCAGTGGAAAAAAGAGTTTCTTATCATCCACCCACTTATCATGCCCAAGTTTGGGTATGTATGGAATTCTCTGTTTGTCTACAATTAACGTATCTGCTTCTAATTGATATATTGTGACTAACTTACTCGCATCAGACGATACATTGGCAGTAATATTTTTCAAGGGCACATGCAATGCCTTCACATGAAAGATCTCAAATTGAAAATTTGTGTTCACCAAAGGTACCCTTACTATGATGACTAATTTATCTTGAGTAAAGATGGTTGCTGTGCGTAACAGATGGTAGTATTGTCATAATTCTTTCTCCATATCTAAAGGTAATTGTGTACGGTCGTCAAGCTTTCCCTGTAAATTGTGTAACACAGTTGTTAACAAGGTCGGGGTGACGATTCGCGGGGATAGTTTTTCATCCGCCAATATATCCATCTGCTCATGAGCATCACGCATATAAGTCTCGGCTGTTGTAATCATAAGTCTTATTTGAGTCACCACTATTTCTAGCTGGTGATATTCATGCGTAAAATGTTCGATCAAGGCAAGACGATTCTCTACATCTTGTAGCTGTCGGGTAACTTTCGGCCTGAAAATCAGCTACTATTCTAGACAAGTTCAATAGGAATTCCCTATTCTCTTGTACTGCTGCGTAGGCCAATCTGTTCATAGTTAAACTTTGCCTTTGCACGTGATGCATTAGCTCTCGATTCCTTGACAATCGGTCCAAGTTTTCGTAATTCCTCTTAGATCCGATTCAGTAACAGTGCCAAATAGAAAACTCAACCCTGCGCCAAGAAAATAGTCCATGTTTCTTATGCGACGATGAGGGTGTATGACCACTTAATTTGTGATAATCATTCAGGTCCTGTTTTACTCAATCAAGCGATCATTAATGAGCCTTATCTCTTGGTATGTATCCATTATCATAGATCATAATGCAATATTAAGTGCTTCATTCACACTGCCATACGTTTCACAGACTTGCTCAAAATTTTCATCAATTGCTTCAAAATAACTATTTGTGTTTGACACTTTGACACCCAAGTGTTCCACAAACTGTATAAAAGGTTGTACTTCTTGTACGTAAACGGTCGACCAATCACTATTAACCATGTAAACTTCCTTCACTTTTGTGAATATCACATCGTTTCTAATTATTACTCCAGTAGTAGTCCCTTTTCCAGTAGTAGTCCCTTTTACAGCTACAAATAATAAACTTTCAATAAAACACTAGTGCAACACCATGTTCCTACAATGAGATGGAAAGCATGGGTTAACATGGTGGGTGATTCTCATACCAAGACAATCAATTACTCCATAATTCACCGTGCACCCGTGAACATCTGGAAGTATTCTAAACCCAGCGAAACTGCTTCATTGGTTTGCGACGCCAATAGCGGCTTGGCTGGAGTATCAGTTTCTGCCAAATCATAAGTCAATACAATTTTGTCACCCACAACCCCGTCTCCCTCCGTGCAGAGGTTTGTTGTACTTTAATCGGTGGTACTCCAGGAAACAGCTTCAGTGACCTCCATACCACAAGCTGTTTCACCCCCACCGTTATTATGTAAGACAGTTCTAATATTACTAATTAATTTCTGCAATTTTGCTCTCGTTTTCTGTCTTACATTGCATATTTACCTCCATTGGTACATCCAATAGAAGTGCCTGCGTGGCTTTCTTATGTTCTCTATAACATCGCAGCTGTAGCCTTAACTCTTCAAGAGGTACACTCTCTTCTTCAGACGAGGAGTGTTCTCTTACATGTCTCTTATTTCGAATCAGAGGACCCAATGGATTCCCTAATTCATTTTCCTCTTCACTCTCACTACTGTCTTCACTGGCGGTAGCAGCTTGTGGCGCTACATATCTCTGTGTTCTGCACCACCTATCCGGTGCTGAGACTTCCCACTCTTGTAGAGCTAAACTTAGATTTTCCCCATGACACTTTATAACTCGTCCTGTCAACTGATCTTTTATTCTATAACTCACCGGGCCCGTTTTTTTCTATAACTCGGAAAGGATATTCCCATTTTTCTCCAACTTACCTTTTGATCTCCCATCTGGATACATAATGGGGTCACCTACTTCAAACTGAATGTATTTTGTGTTCTCATTCCCTAAGCATTGTTGTTTCGCAACACATTTTGTTGTCGAGCTTGCTGTTGGGCAAATGCCTTATGCTGTTCTTGAATAGCGATTTTATGGGGTTCCTCTCCCATATATTTCTGTCTGGGTTTCAAAACTCGGAAACGATATTCCCATTTTTTCTCCAACTTACCTTTTTGATCTCCCGTCTCGATACATAATGGGGTCACCTATTTCAATCTGAATGTCTTTTGCTTTCTCATTCCCTAAGCATTGTTGTTTCATGACACGTTTTTGTTGTCGAACTTGCTGTTGGGCAAATGCCTTATGATGCTGTTCTTGGATAGCAATTTTATGGGGTTCCTCTCCCATATATTTCTGCCTGGGTTTCAAAATAGTGTCTAATGGTAAAACCACATCCCTTGTGTACAGCAGATAATAGGGAGAGAATGCAGAGGATTCGCTCCCATTAAATCTGATGGCCCCATGAGCTTGGTTAATGAACAGGTCCCAAACTTCAAGATTTTTCTGTGACATTTTTGCCAAGATGTCATTCAGCGTTCGATGAAACTGTTCGACCTTACCATTTGACTGTGGGTGGTAATATGAAGTGGTCACATGGTGAATTTTCAAATGTTCAGTCAAATATTTCATTACCTCATTGCAATTTTCGGATCCATTGTCCATCAACAGTTCCAAGGGACAGCCACATCTTGGGAATATTTGGTCTATTAACAAATTTGCAACTGTTTCTGTTTTCTTATCTGGTACTGAAAATGCTTCAGGCCATCCAGAATACATGTCAATAAAAGTGACTATGTATCTGTTCCCAGAGAGTGTAGTTGGGAATGGACCACTCATATCCAATGCTATTTTTGCAAAGGGATATGGCGGTCTATCGGCCTCTTGCATTGGTAAGTGGACTTTCCTTGTATTCCGAGCTCGACAGGTAAGACATTTCTCAACATACTGATAAATGTGCTTATAAAAATCTGGCAAGTAATATTTTGTACTAATATTATAATTCACTTTATCAATCCCTAAATGTCCTAAGTCGCCATGGTACTGTCTCAACATCTCTCCTGTTAAATGATCAGGTACACATAACCTCAATCAAGGGTTATCATCTGTAGCACTAATATAATGTAATACTTCCTCTATTAACATATATCTACTACTAATATTGGTTACTAATAGGGGTATTACTACCGAGATATTTCTTTTTAATTTCCATAAGTATAGTCTCTTTTTCCTGCTCTCATTTCATATCCAAATCTCGATAATTAGCCTTCTCAAGCTCCATGGCTGAACTTGAACTTTGTGTGGGTACTGACACATGAGCAAATCACTTTGGATCGATTTTGTCACTATTAATCACCCCCCCCCCCCCCCCCCCCCCCCACTGTCAGGGCCTTATCTGTATCTACAGCATCCATATTGTAATTTGGGCCAACATCTGCTAACCCCTCAGGAAACCTTGATGACATATCTGCATAAGTATTTTATCTCCCAGGTAAATATTCGATTTTACAATTATAACTAGCTATTTTCAATGCCCATCGTTGCACTTTGGCTTTGTGTTGGGGACTCATCAACAAGTATCGCAAGGGGGCATGGTCTGTTTTAATGACAAACTGTGTACCCTGTAGATAATGGTTGAGTTTGTCCAAGGCATATGAGATGGCAAATGCCTCCTTTTCAAATGTTGACCACTTCTGTTGTGAGTCTCCCAATTTATGAAACAAAAACACTATGGGTTTCTCATCAGGCACCCTGGGGAGCTGTCCTGTACTATCCTCACTTGGCTGGGTTAACACTGCTCCTACGCAAGTCTCCGAGGCATTCGTATGGAGAACGTAGCCATTTCGGGTGTCGGGATAGCTCAGGTAAGCTACCTGTGTCAAACTCTCCTTTGAATAATCGAAGGCTTTTTGTTGAGTCTCCTTCCATTGGAATCTAGCATATTTCTTTATGAGGGCCTCTAAGGGCTGTGCAATTTCACTAACATTAGGTATAAACCTCCTATAGTAGGACACCATTCCCATAAAGCTTCTTACTTCTGTTACAGTTGTAGGTGGACCTAATTTTCTGATAACTTCAACCTTATTCAGTTCTGGCTTAATCCCAATCACCGCTAATGACAAAACCAAGATAAGATGTCTCACCTTGAATGAATGAGCACTTCGTTGCTTTTAGTTTGAATTTATGTTGCTGTAGCCATTTCAAAACTGCTCTAAAATGTTCAATATGGGACTTCGTGTCACGACTGAACACCAAAATGTCGTCCAAATATGCTAAGGAAAATTCGCTCATTCTGTCTAGGACCACCGTCATGAACTCCAGGCACATTTTGAAGACCAAAAGGCATCACATTGAACTCATATAACCCTCTGTGACACGTAAAAGCTGTCTTTTGTTTATCACTTTCATCCATCTTGACCTGCCAATAACCTGACTTCAGATCAAGGGTGATGAAATATTTACACCCATTTAACAATGTAAACACACCTAGTGCTGCCGTGGTTAAGACTTTTTCTGACCGGTTAACCAGCATGTTTGACCATGGTTAACCATGGTTAATCGCATTTAAGGTACCTATATTTGTAGTGTGTTCTTGCTTCAACTGTAACTATTATATCGGGCTGGGCAATGGTATTTACAGTGACTATAAATAATAATAAAGAAGTATTCTATTTAGTCATTGTTGTTCAATCGCCCATGTGTTTACATCAGGGCGTGTACCGAAAATCAACAGGTTTGTGGGGCCAATATGGATGAAACCATAAAAAATACAAAATCATCAAAATAACAATGAAAAAATAAATAATAACACATTACATGTTCGCCAGCAATACCTGGAGAGACGTATTTATTTATTCTATGAACTCCAATTCACTGCTGTGTAATGTACGGTTATAAATTACGCACACGTGCACCAGGTAAAGTTAGTTTCAATAGCACCAACAATGCTTAAGTGGGACATCAATTTGAAAACAATTTGTGCTGTAACCTGCGCATTTGTTGTATTTTTATTGGTTTTTCCGGAACATTCTCGTGTTCCAGAAAAACCAACTTAATCACAACAACTGCACAGGTTATGGTGCAAATGGTCCTCTGATTCTGAAACTATGAACTTTCAGTCACAAACGAGCGTTGGATTTTCTTGACAGGGATGAAGAAAGACATTGGGGTGATAAACAAACAACGAAAAACAAATAAATGTGAGTATTTTTTAAATATTTAGTAATAATTTTCCTTTATTCTTTTAATTTATTCACCACGTTGTAACTCGTCAAAACTTACCTATTTCTGTTGCAAACCGAACTGCCCCAAATTGGCAAAACGTAACGTGCAACTAATTCTTTTTGACTGCATATATTTAAAAATGGGGGGTGCGACTTATACATGGGCTTTAGGCAAAAGAGAGGAATTCCAGGTGTGAGTTTGGGGTGTGACTTATACATGGGGGCAACTTATACACGGACATATACGATGAGTATAGTGAATGTAAGGTTAACCTGTTAAAACATTTTCTTGACCGGTCGAAGTTTTAACCACAGGTTAACCGGTTATCAGCACTAAACACATCATCAATGAGTGGCAAAGGCCAACTCGTAACCTTGGTATCTTGGTTAAGGCACCTAAAATCGTCACAAAAGCTCCTAGAGCCGTCCTTCTTGCCCACAAGCAAGCAAGGAAAGCTCCATGCACTCTTTGACCTTTGGATAATGCCTGCATCTAGCATTTCTTGAATTGCATCATCCATAATTTTTTGTTTCAACAGTGTGACACGATAAGCCAGGCTCTTAATTGGCCTGGCATCCCCTGTATCTATTTCCATTGTTATTGTGTCAGTTTGGGTTAATTCTTTATCAGTTTTTGCAAATATATCCCGCTGTTCCCAGATTAATTCCATTAACAATTCCCTCTTATCTGGTGGCACTTGAATGTCACTATCTGTTACTTGATTGTCATTATCTTTGTTTTCAACCGTACTAAGTTTCATCACTTCCTGTGTGATATCTACTAAGTCCTCCTCGGCAGTTACAGGTTCAACTTTTCCCACAATACAACCTCGCTTCAATGTATAATGATTATTGGTACTGTTAATCAACATAACTGGTATATTACCACAATTGTTACTTACAGTGCTGTTACTTACCATTAAACTGGGTTAAACATGACACATGTAAATCTTTCACTAGTGGAATTAATTGCCCATTTACTTTCATTTTTCTTAATCCCCAGTATATGTTAATATTATTTCCTGCAATCCAATCTAACCCTAAAATCAAACTTCTATTTAATTCATCCAATACCAAGAATTCCTGTGACTGGGGTAACCCATTAATGGAAAAATACTTGTACCAGTCACACCAGTTATGCTTGGTAGTTGATTTCTACCACCCACTAATTGAGGGTGATTGTGCATATTTTTCCAAAATTTTGTGCTGATGCATAAAGTTTGAGCACCCGAGTCGAGCAGAGCTCTGTTGCATTGCTTCCCCACATGAATCATCATGCTGTCCAAAGAAGCTGTGCCAAAATTTAATTCTACAGTCCCAGAATTCCTCCTCGACTGTTTTCCAATCAATTTTCCTTGTTTGGTTTCCTTTTTCAGTGTATTCACTTGTGAGCTCTTCGAGCTCATTGAATTCTCCTCTGGAGCTGCCTGGGAATTACTCAGGTGACCTGAGCTCTATTCTAAAGATGACTTTGGGTTATGTGAGCTCTCCTCTAGAGCCGACTTGGGATTATGAGAGTGGCCTGGTGAATATCTCTCATAAATAAAATTATTTTTCTTCATATTTTGCAACTCTCAATCAGTGAAATCTTTCTTGGGTAAAACCTGTGTACAATTTTTAGTAAAATGACCTAGTACTGAACAGCGGTCACACTTTTTGACTCCCTCACAAAATTTTGTGTAATGGTCTGAGCTTCCACAAGTTGCACACTTTTGACCAAACTGCCAAGGGTTAATTTCCTTGGGTTCATTGATTAATTCAGAAGATAATTTACTTAGTTTGCTGCAGAGAAACACTTTCTGTTTGATTAGATTTATCCCTGGTAATATTATTATTTAAGTTCTTATTTCGTGGAGTTGCTTCCCTTTGACAACATTTATTAAATCTTGTAATTATTTGTCTCTGTTGTTGATTTGTTAAGGGAATGGTTTGGTGTCCTATATTTGAACATTTCTAACGCTTATGCCCTATTTTCTCAGCTTGATCACACTTATTTACATTTCTACTTTTCTCTCTCACTGATGCATTTATGTTATCTCCGACTTGTATTTTTACAGTATTGTTACAATGTTCTGGAGCCTGTTTGGTAGTTTTAACCCCTTGCACCCTATCTATTGCCCCACATAAGTAGAGTTTTGCCTGTTTAAATTCTTGGTGCTTACTCAGCAAAAGCGGATCATATGCCCTAATCTGCCACAGCAAAAGCACCTCACATCAGCCATTGACCTTTCTGCTGGCTGTCGCACTGTTGCAGTGTGCACCTGCTTTGCTATTTGCACTCGGCATTGAGTCTGCATGTGCCCCACCCTACGACAACAGTAGCAGATGGGTTTCCTCACGTTTTGTCGCATCGCTGGCTTTTGATATCGCCCTTTTTCTTTGTCCGGTGCCTGCTTGTTATACCTGGGAGGGGTGGGAGTTTTTGTAATTACGTGGACATTACTTTTTCATCGTGAGATGTCGACATCCATGGGCTGAATGTCCCTGGAGTCGTCAGGGCTAACATCCCTTCCTATGTGATCACGATTGTAGTAATCTGACCTGTATGCTTTCGATAAATACGCCGGTTCACTGCATTTTCTTACTTTTTCTTTAACCCCTTTTCTAAGGCAGAGGGAGCTTTCCTAATTAATTTTGTTTTGAAGTTGCTTTCATATAACCCATTACCAAAATAATTTGCCAATGTTTTCTGTACTAATAGCTTGTCAACATCCTTCTCATAAGCATCCTTTGCAAGATCTAGTAGTCTCTCACCATAACTCACCACAGTTTCATATTTTTCTTGTTTCATGTGGCACAGATAATTATTCGCCATACTATCGTCGATCACCTCCGAGTAACGCTGCTGGAGCTGTGTTTTCAAACTCCCCCACGTCACAGTATGGTTGGCAGCTAGGGTGCGAAGAATAAAATCGGCCACAACAAAATCACTTGTCTGGGTGGCCAATCTGCGTTTTTGCATGTCTGAAATTTCATTTGTGGCACAATAGTGGTCAAGTGACTTCATCCACGGTTTAAAGTTGACGTGGTCACCATTAAAATGTTTAATATGGGTGTGTAGCATTTGGGTTTGCATGGCATTTGCTGTAGTACCCGTATTTACATTCCCCTGCTGAAGATTGTATTGTACCCCCTGGATGGCCTCTACGATTTCCTGGGCTTCCTCACTTTTTGTTTTACGTTTACTACTTTTACCACTGGCAAATAGTGTCTCCCCCATCCCTTTTTCTTCTAGATAAGCGAGCTCAGCACTTTTCTGTTTCAGCTGAGCATCTGCTTGTTCTATCTGAAACTGCATACCCGAAATTTTTGTTTCCAGTTGGGTCATGTCTTGTTGATGGTGCTGTTCCCCATCTACCTGTGCTTCTTGCATTTGTTGTTCTATTTTGGCTGTGTGACATACAGCCTCGGCATTAATCAGGTCCTCCATTTCCTGGCGCATTTCAGGATCTAATGCTATTATTTTCCAACCAGTCGCCATTCTCCCTCTTTACACTATTATAGGGTTAATACTATTTCGTGATGGCAGAGCTAACTGATCCCCCAGTAACGATTGCGAAGTGAATGAATAAAATGTTGTACTTCCAGTGTAAATTTTAGGAACAGAAAAAGTTTTCCTCTGCTCTGCAGCTGCGTCCGATGCACTGTCTTGAAGTTCCGATGCGTTGTATCATCTCCCGATGCATAGTATCGCGACAATCAGGTCCGTGGCTAGACCAGTTCAATATCCTGTTGAAGGCACCAAAGAGGACCGTTGTTACACGGCCCTAAGGATTGTCTATGGTCTAAGTTGTAGGACTCGAATGTAGGACCTCGTTCCAAAGAGGGGTCACATGATATGGTTTTGTTGAAATGTTTTGAAAAATTTAAAAAAATGATATTTAAAATAATAAATTTTGATATCGTCTGCATTGGGTAAAGAGTTAACCCCTCGTAGGCTACATTTCGCTACATAATGTACCTTTTTTTACCATGTAACCCGATACCTCAGAAATTTTCTGAAAATGGACACACAAAAAACGATTATCAAATATATCCTTGGATTTTAAAGGACAGACTTATTATTTTGTATGGTGAATTTTCAGTATTCTTTTGTCATCAAGTAATCATACAATCAAAACATATCGCCCGAAAAAAGAGAAAAATAACTTTAATTGAAAGTCCACTTAATGTCTGTTTTTTGGCAAGCGAACATATAGCACATCAAAATTTCACCACGCGTCTGTGGCCCAGGTACAGACTCAAAAGCCACATCGGGTGGACAACACAAAATATATTGTTTAGTTGAATACAAGAGAACCAAAATTAAAAAACGAAAATCGCACAAAAAGTGGCAATTGAAGATCAAAGTATTAGGGGGACACGTATATGTCCCGCTAATGTTGATGTCTCCTTAATGTATGTTTTTTACACACCAAAAGTCTCCCTAATTTACGAAACAGGGATATATAAGATATATATATATATAGGCCAAGGCTGTCTTTACCCATAAATATCACAATACTTCCAAATTCTAATATTTAGAAATTTGTTATCACACGTCCTTCATGTCTTGTGAAAATGTGAATAAGCCTATACACTCAAAGGCCCCGATATGTCTGTGCTGCTTGCTGGTCATAAGACACACACCCAGGCCAAGGCTGTCTTTACCAATAAATATCACAATAGTTCCAAGTTCTAATATTTCGAAATTCGTTATCACACATCCCTGCATGTCTTGGGAAAATGTGAATAAGCCTATACACTCAAAAGCCCCGATATATCTGTGCTGCTTGCTGGTCATAAGACACACACCCAGCCTAGAGACTCTGGCCTTTACAGAGATTGCTCATGGAAGTCAGTGCGGTACTACACCCAAAAAATAAAATAAAATAAATAATATCCTAATCATGGGTTTCGTATGACAGCAGTTGGGCAAGAAATTATGTAATACCAAGTTGGGCTGACGTCATTACTTGTCTCAAAAAATATGCACACACTTTGGAGTGCTCAGTTGGGCAAAATATCTTCCTTGCCCGACAAAAATATACACACATTCTAAAATCTGTTAGATTAAAAAATCGACCCAAACCAACTGGGTGAATTTTCACTCAGCCCCGTTGATTATGGTGATGTTTAACCCAGCTGATTACAGCGTGCAGATTAGAAAGGACAATAAACGCCGATCCAGTATATCGGTAGAAATCCACATTCAGGGAGAGAGCAACTAAAACAAACGATTTTTATGACCATACCCCGTTGAAAGCACCCAGATGCTCGGGCACTTTCACTTCTACCCAGGTGGTGTGCAATTGACAGCACTGTCATGAAACTCCGACAAATTTCCTGCCATGTAAGTATTTTATCAACAGAAAGTATACTTGTAGCGTATACGTCTTTCTTAAAAGCAATCAGTTATGTTCCAAATAGTTGGGCGACCGAGCAGTCAGGCAATGACGTCCTATAACCCTCTCCCACAAAAAACATAGTTGAGTTAGTTATGGCACTGGTGACAGTAATCAACAACTGGATGTAACTTTCATGAACCTCTAATTAAAATATTACTCTCGGAAAATTTCCAGACACTTCGTCAGGGTCGTGACTACATTCCAGATAGAAGGTCTATTCAGTGGTGCACACCTGCGTGCAGCACGTGGCACAACAGCAGTAAATAGCTTTCAAATAAATGGGTATCTGACCAAGCACCCGAGAGATATTCCCGAAATATGTTTCTGCAGCATCTGCCTCCACCCCGGATTTCCCTCGCTCATTTGATACATCTTCTTCTTCCACTTCGGAAAACCCTCCATCGACTGAAGCATCTGCATCCGTCGGTACGGATATCATTGCCTCAACGGCACTCTCTAAGGCTACGGAAATCTCATCGTCACAAATAATCAGAACATCCGGAGACCCAGCTAATCTTAACAACGTTTCCTATGAACAAACCGGGGCAACCCGGTATGATATACAAGATTTGCCTGCCGAAATGGTTGAAAAAAGGTCTGCAAGAATCTAGCCGAGACTCCTCACTTACCTGTTGGGGGCACGTCCAACATCAGTATCAAATCTGTATCTTCATTGTCAAAAGCCATCATGATTAGGCAGTCTTCGACGAGGTCTGGAAAATCTAGGATCGGAGCAGAGAAGATTCACAAGACTACTGCTACGCCGCCCATAGAAGTTGCAATACCCAGAAATCCGCCACCCCACCCCCCACAAACAAAAAACCCAAAATAATCCAAAACAACAACCAACCACAGGTAAAGGCTACAATCCAGATGTTAATTCTGCTAACGAACGAGACCCTCTCCGTACCTTTATTGTCGGAGAGTGTTCAGGGATGACACTGAAATGGAGGAGTGGAACCAATGTCCGCTTCGTAACTAACGGTCTCATCGAGAGTCCTTCTGCCTTGACAAATGGACATTTGTTTGTGAAGTGTTCTCTGGATAAACCATGCTACACTAGTTTATGACCGCCCCTTACATTGCTTTAACCTTTGCTCTGAACAGAATACAGGTAAGCAAGAAGTACTCACATTGTTACTTTTGATCAAGGCTAAAGTGAGCCGTAGGGGGTCTATTTTAACCAACATACGTGGATAAAAAGGCCTTCATTGATTTTTTCATACATATTTTGTGTTGTTTTAAAAGGCGGTACAGATTGAATCATTTGTTACTTATTTTGTGTTAAATGTTATCAGAGAACTGATATTGAGCAGAACCCGTTTCCATTATGGTGTTGTGTCATCATTTGTAAAGAAAAACCCTAAAGGGGCAATGTTTTGACATTTGTCACCTAGGAAAGTCGAATAGTGAAATAGCAGGGAATTAGCGTGTAAACATATCAACTGAGGTAATCTTGTGAGCATTGTACACATTCATTTATTTTTTGCGCCCTGGTAGTATCTTCCATATCAGTTCAATGGCAGCAACTGGAATAGTGCACACACATTATTCTTGGGGAGACCAGTTAATATTTTCAACGTGCAGCCTTGGGGCTGCATGTTGAAAATGTTGGTTGGTCTACCCCACACATTGAATTTGCAACTATACTATTTGATGAAATTAAGAAATAATGGCGCACCACGTTCCTGTAAGGGAAAAAACAGCGTAGCGGGTTTAAAAGGGTTAATCTACTATTTCCGAATGTATTGTGACGGCAAAGCTATGATCTGGACCCCAAGAACTATGACAGTCAACACCTGTCATGCCTCCTCAGTGATCAACCCACAGATAGACCAATTACTAAAAATTATAAAAATGCCCCCACCCCCAATTCATTGTAACAGTCTGCCTATGACTCAGACATAGAGGATGATAACAACTGGCCCCTACCATGCATCCTAAGTGACTGCCCCACTGATATACATGCAGTAGTTACCAACCATATACTTAACTAAAACCAAGTTAAACTTGCAAACGATTACACTGGCAGGTGCAGGGATTGGGACAATAGCAGTGGGAAGATTGAATATGCGCGCATATTTAATTGAATAAGCTTGTATATTATCTTTTGCATTGCGGACATGTTTCGCAAAGTATTGTGGGAAATTTCTGACCTATATAGAGTTCACTGGCACTGTCTTGACAGTCTTATTATTCATTTATTTATTGATGTTTAAGGTCACATATTTATGCACAATGGCTAATCATGACCGTGACAGTTTTATGGGTGGAGGAAGCCGGAGTACCCGGAGAGAACCACCGAGCAACGACGAGCAGCTGCCAGCTCCCCAACATCGTAACTCCGCACTGCAGCACAGGCAGGGTTAGATTGGTTGAAGACATGCGCACCATCGACGTGCAGTACGCCTTAGTACACGGCGTCATCGTGCCCCCACGCGGGCAATGGGGATGAAGTATCTTGCCCAAGGACACAACGCGGTTGCCGCAGGTGGGATTCGAACCGAGGACCTCTCGGCTTGCAGCCTGCACCTCTACCTACTGAGCCACCGCGCTCCCCTGACAGTTTTATATTGACAGGTATATTTCACCAACTCAGTAAGTTTTACAAGTTAATCTCGGATTAAGTTGTTTGAATGGGGGGTGGGGGGTATTGCTGCTGGATCACACCAGCATCAGTATTTGCCCTGTTCAAGCATCTTTTGTGGTGTTGACATTCCTACGTGTGCTGAATTTCTGCCAGAATCTGCGAAGGTCAAACTGCAGTCTGTGCGATATTTGATAGATATTACGTCACAGGAGAAATTTTAACACTATTAAAAAAGCCAGAATCTGATCTGGGCTGATATTCCGTGGGGAAATGGCACATTTGTGGAGGATCATTTCTTGCGTTGTAAGCGGAGAACACTTTTGTTGCTATCATGAAGTCTAAGAGGCACTCATATATTTTCTTTTTATTTTTACTCATGTAGGCAGGATAATATAAGCCCAAGGCCAAGCATATGGCGGCAGAGGTGGAGGCTCAATATTATTGTTTCTTTGAATTTATATTTGGCGTATTTTATTTTCTCTGGCAAGCGACATATTTTAATTAATTGTATACAAAATCATTTATAATTTTTCACCCTACCCCTTCAGATTGAATTATGTTTAATTTCGTAGTATTATATCTAAGGTTTGTAGGACCCCAATCCCATTTTTCCGTCTTTCATTTTTTGGAACCTGAAGCACAGAGAGTAGCCAGTGCTTACAAGTTCAATACATTAAAACTAATATAGTTTTTATTATAAATTAACCCCACCCCCTCCTTTTTTACTTCTCATATACCTTCACCCCTTATGGTCGTATTCAGCTGTTAAACTTACTGGAACACATAGCTAAAGTAGCCACTGTTCATTGTAGTTAAGCATTTTTATCTGGATAATAATTAATGGTAGATTACTAATTATTCCCCTATCCAATGTACTATAAAAATACAAATAATAATATAAGTTACACACACCTATAAAAGTTGCAATACCAAGTATTTACTTGTCAGTTATTAATCCAGTTATTTATTTAAAATAGTGAAAGACCTGACCATGTTTACTCTTGTCTATCATTTGGAAATATCGGACAGGTTGTATGTTGATTATTGGCCTTGGCTGCCCTTTTAGATATGCCTAGTAAAAGTATGTCTATCCCTTTTATTAGTATATCACAGACAGTTATGAACAATTCTATAACATAACTATCTATGGTGTGAAGTGTGTGTGTGTGTAATAAATTTGCATTAGTGTAGCTAGGCAATGAAACTTAAGATTGTTGCTACACACATATAGGAAATAGAAAGTAGAGGGATAAAAAATATGTTTCCTTAGCACTGTTTCAGCATTTAGAACCTCATTTTTACAGTTAAAGGTTTTATAAACCTATACTCTATTATGTACTTCCCTTGCTCACCTTAGTTTGATGTGTGACATTTTGTTGTAGGGATCCCTTTTGGGGTTCTCTCCGGCAGAGTGTCCCACCCCAAACTGCAGTGATGAAGGAGATGTGTATGATTCAGCCAGTACTTTTCGAATGATAGAAATTGGGATTTCAGTTGAAATGCTTGATTTGTAACTTGGTGCAGGGACGAGTGGTTTCTTCCTTCAAATTTCTATTAAAGGATTTCTTTATATAATAGATTATCACATAGTTGGTCCAAATGCAGCTTCATGGTGGAAGGATCCCGCTTAGAGATCTTCCCAGCTAGGCACAATGTATTGGGGGCTATGTGGGACTTTCTCATTGCACTACAATAATCTTTGCTATAGATAATTGTTTTGTGGTCATATTGACTATTATGGTCTATTGCGTGTGTCAGTAATTTGTCACATGGTCAGGTGATAATATTTTGTTAACTAATGTAAAAAGTTAGTCTTCCATAGCTATGTGTGTGTGTTGCTATGGATAGCACCTGTGTGGGTCAAGTTCTAGTCTTGGCAAAAAATATATAAAAACGTAGTCAGGGACTAAAGGGATTAGAAGAGATCGCCCTAAAGATGAAATTTCTGTAATTGGGTCATCTTTGGGTCAATCTTTGTTGATTATCAACAATCAATCAGTTCATGCCATGTGCTTATTCTTCAAGCACTTCATCTCAAGTTCACTTTCATGAGGCCAATTTAGTGGGTTTTTTGTAAATTACTGTCTTAATTTGTGCTGTCCTTTTATGTCTTGTTTGAAGTTTATGTGTGGTAAATGCACATAATATGTAAATTAAATAAAAAGTCATTTTGATAAATTCTTTAAATTAATAAATTATAAATCAACGTACTTTTTTTTAATTTAACTTAACTGTAGGTTTAGCCTACTGGTGTCAGAATCCTGACAGGAGTGTTATTAATTTATTTAGACATTAGGCATGTAGGATAAATTTCCATATTTTAGCTTGGCCGTCATTCTTGGATTACGGGATCCAGGACCTGTGTCCGAATTTTTAAGCATAAATGCTAACCTAATTTGAAGTCTCAAAACTTAAATACAAGCTTTTTATTAGTCATAAATAAAAGAGGTGGCTTGTCCCAAAGTTTCTTCTGTTCTACCCATCACTTTCCTTTTCAAAGTCAAATCCATTCCCAGCCCTAGTTATCTCCTTTAGTATGCGCGCATATTCAATCTTCCCACTGCTATTGTCCCAATCCCTGCACCTGCCAGTGTAATCGTTTGCAAGTTTAACTTGGTTTTAGTTAAGTATATGGTTGGTAACTACTACATGTATATCAGTGGGGCAGTCACTTAGGATGCATGGTAGGGGCCAGTTGTTATCATCCTCTATGTCTGAGTCATAGGCAGACTGTTACAATGAATTGGGGGTGAGGGCATTTTTATAATTTTTAGTAATTGGTCTATCTGTGGGTTGATCACTGAGGAGGCATGACAGGTGTTGACTGTCATAGTTCTTGGGGTCCAGATCATAGCCTTGCCGTCACAATACATTCGGAAATAGTAGATTAACCCTTTTAAACCCGCTACGCTGTTTTTTCCCTTACAGGAACGTGGTGCGCCATTATCCCTCATTGGGATTTAAGTTTAACAGATGTGAATATGGAACAGACTGATTAACATAGTGCAGTCACACAGGCAGACACCTTGCCTGTAAGATTTTAGTGATTGCGCTGAATAACGAATTACCCAAACGTTACGGCCACTTGGCCTAAACACCGAAATGCGTGTGGCATTGAACATGTACTTTACACAAATGGGATCAATGATAGTCTCAACTGTCACAGTTTTGAACATAGTTAGGACAAAAAGTGTAGGGGCGTGAGCTGAAGACTTTTCCACTAGTGACCATCCCCACCCTTCCCCGCAAGCAGTCCTGCAGCATTGTTATTCCGTTTTTTCTACTGGCAGCAAATACACACAAGATAATTCCAATTACGTTGTCATTAATTAAATTGTTTCCGAAGTGAATTAAATTTTTTATTAATAAATCTGGAGTCTGAAGTATAAGTTTCAAGTTGTACAGAAAGAATTAATGACGTGTTGTGTCCATGACATTTGTCTATATGGCCCGCGAATTACATATTTTCACTTTGAATCGATTCCCGAAACAAATCAAGTTTGTTAATCAAATTCGAATCGAATCTCGTGTCTTGAAGTTGTCCGACTGGGGAAAGGGGGTACTGTAAATATGATTTGTCCAACAGTGATGGCTCAGGTCCTGACTGATAAAATATTCCAACTACATCACCAAGGCACGCCTTCGTCGAAGGATGTAGTTGTAATATTACCCAGTAAGGATCATAGTTTAAACACAGAAACGGGTTCGAGAATCATCGGTACTGAACTGGGCTAGCCGCAACGGCTCATCATTGATATGACCTGGAAATGTTAAATCTCTTTGAACAGTGGTAGTGCCTAATGAGACTGGAATTAGCATGATGGTGGCATGGGTGCAGGTGTTTCTGTTTAGATTGTGGAGACTACACTGTCTTTCAATATTATTTATGTACAATTTCCACCAGACTCTACGTATTGTGAGACGACGAAGATGTCTGATGCCAAGCTATATTCCAGTGAAAAGATTCGAATGCAAAGGATTCGTGCAGCCAATTCGAATTGAACCGAACAGCAACTTAAGATTTGAAATCGAACCGAATCACAGAGCTTCGCAGTGCCCTATTTGTCTCTATGCTAAACACCAAGAAGATACATTACCATAGACAGTCAAGTTGTTTTGCAGGTTTTCAGCCAATTCTCAAAACACAATCCCTAGTTTGCATACTTCAAAATGTGAATTCTGATTTTATACTTGCAGTATCGCAATGATATGATATCTCACATGACTTTTCTTTCCTCTGAGTGGTTGAGAGATACAACACTATTTCTGACAGTTAGTCCTATCGAGGGTTTTAAACTAACCATGAACTATTTCCGGGCTCTATGCAGTTGCAGTTTCTAAAAATGGATGTGGAATATTCTAGAATGTTCAACTGAGAAACACAACACACCCTTTTAACCCTTTTATGGCCACGCCCACTTTAGCCATATATGGATGACCTTTATGTATGCCTGTATGCGAGGAAGTTTAATAAAATTTATGACATACTTGAAACTCTATCACCTGAGTAATTATTAGAAAGGGCTCTCGAAGCTCTTTCCAACAATTAATCAGATGGTAGGTTTGATCTGTGCATACCAGACCCAGAACGTACAGATAATCATCATAAAATAGGTGACAGAAATCTCTTTCAGCGGCATAAGTGTTAAGAGACTTCTTCCATAACTTTGTTTCGTTGAATTGTTGGCAACGTCAAAAGTGTCAAAAAACTAAGAGCAAGTGGAATATTAACTGAATGCAAAAGAGAAATGCAGGCTATCATTTTACTCAAAATAAATATACTCCTCGACTTGGAGGTCAATGCTTTTGCACGTAAAAAACTCAATAACAGCAAAGGCATTTTAGGAACTAAGGAACTGTCTGGCATTGACGAACTTTAGATACAGAAAGAAGTAACATCGCAGGATGTTAATAATGTTAAAAGAATAGCAATTAAACGAGATGTCAACATTATACAAACAAATACTTATATTTTAACATTCAATTCGGCACAACCACCCAAATCTATTAACGTGGGTTACATGGACATCAAGTCGCTGCTACAAGAGTCACAAAGTATGGTCACAGTCAAACCAATTTCAGAGGACAAACAATATGCTTCAGGTGCGGCCAGCAACATCAAGAGCCATGCAACAGCCCCATCAGGTGTGTGAACTGCCAGGGTAACACACATATCATCTTCTAAAGATTGACTTGTCTGGCAAAAAGAAAAAATTATCCAACAAATAAAAGATGAAAAACAAATCAGTTTCCAGGAGGCCAGAGAAATTGTAACATCCGTGCTTGGTTTCAATGCCCCAGTACCAGCATATGCCACAACCTTAAAACATATAGTACATACAAAGTCAGTTGAGCACAAAACAGATTATAAAGGGCTCAACAACAACAGCACATTTCCGTCCTTATAATAGGCCTTTATGTACAACACATAGCGCAAACAGAAACATAGTCAACCCAAACAACCTCAACTGCTCCGTCAACAATGGACAAAATAACAAAAGCAAAGCAAACTCAAGAATAAGTAAACAATTTATCAGAGTAGAAGACAAGAAAATGGTCGGAAAGACAAAGGAGAAACAAAAACTAGAATCGGATAGACTCCCAAAACGCCTTCAAAATGTTGCGAGGAGAAACATGATTGAAGGCATCGAGGACATGTCAGTCTATGAGTGCATCGATGACACATTCTCGATTTAATTACGCCCAAATTCTACTCAGTGTGGGTCCCTGCATAAAACGTCACCAAAATGAATTAAGTGGGCAATTTCTCCAATACATCCACAATCCAGATCACCAACCAAACATGAATCTCACAACTAACAATATAATACAATGGAATGTAAGAGGTTTTATAGCAAACTTTAATGAATTGGACCTTCTATGTCAAAAATATAAACCTGCTGTATTTTTGCCTGCAGGTAACTCTTGTAAAGAAACCTTGGGCCCCAGACCATTCAGCTTTTAAGCATTACACTTCGCATAATGCCTGCGAAGATGATAATTATCTTAATGTTCTTGGAACGTCTGTTTTGATTAGACACGACATCCTTCGCAGTGCTGTTTCTTTAGAAACAAATTTACAGGCTGTAGCGGTACGCCTAACTTTAGACAAGACGGCCACGTTATGTTCAATTTATGTGTCGCCAAATAAACCACTTCAGCCGATTAATCTTGAACAACTGATACACCAGATCCCAACTACTTACATTTTGCTGGGTGTTTCTAATGCCAAAAGTCCTCTTTGGGGTGATTTCTGCAACAGAAAAGACCCTAAAAGGCAAAACAATAGAGGAACATGTTACAAAATATGACTTGTGTTTGTTCAATGGTGGGCTAGACACTTACCTGCATCCCGCCTCTGGATCATATTACTCCACTGATCTTACAATTGCATGTCCTTCTCTCTTCCTTGGAAGGTTGAAGATGAATTGTGTTGAAAATGTAGACCCGGCATGCGATGAGAAGGTGCTCCGGTGGAATTTAAAAATGCTAACTGACAGTTTCTCATCGCTTTGTGCTGTACAGTACAACCGCCGTGGACCGGTCACTTTCCACGTGTGGGCAATATTTTCACGAACGCAGTAATATTAGATTCCAAACACTAATTATAGGGATAATCAATGAAAATTTCATTAATGAAGCACCGGGTTTAACCCGGTGCTTCATTAATTAAAATTTTACTGCTGTTGACTTTATTACTTGGAAAACACAAGTGTGGACATCAATGCCCACGAGTGGAATACCAACAGTCCACAGCGACTGTACTGTACGACTCACACGGCAGACATTTGAAGAATGCTGACCATGTAGAACATTCTACACGGGCATTGTTTGACATTGCAAACACAGCCATTCCAAAAACCACGGCAAATCCAAAACGTTTCAACAAACCATGGTTTGACAATGATTGCAAACAGGCTATAAAAGACCGCAAGAAAACGGAACAGGAATTTAATAAGTTACCCACTATAAATAACTTGAACAAATTACGTATAAATCGGGCAAAAGCAAGACGACTTGTAAATCAAAAAAAGAAATGTTCTTGGGAAATTCATGTCTCTAAACTAAACCAGCATACACCTATGAACAGAATTTGGAAAATGATTAACAACATTTGAGGAAAAGAAAAAAATCAACTGCACAACACATGGAAGATAACAACACAATGATTGTATTGAAAAAATAAATATCACACACATTGGCCTCTATTTTTATGAAACATTCGTCGTCTGAAAATTAAAATTCGTTAAGTTTAAAACACAACAGGAAAAAACAATAGATCAAATTTACCTCCCAAAATTTAGAGGATTACAACGAATCTTTCTCTATGGAAGAGTTAAATAACTCTTTTCATAAAGCAAAGGACACTGCCGCTGGACTCGATGAAATATGAGCGTACCTTATCAAATTTTAAAACATCTGCCACAATCATCTCTTGAATTTTTATTATCAGTTTTCAATGAAATATGGATGACTGGCTAGTTTCCACCTTCCTGGCGTAAAGTAATAATAATTACCATTCCAAAGCCTGATAAAGATCACAGTAGTAATTACATGCCTGTCGTCATAAGTTGTCTATGTGAAACCACGTAAAGGATGACCAATGATAGACCTGACTGGTTTCTGGAATCGAACAGTCTACTTGCGAATGTTCAGTGAGATTTCAGGAGCCAAAGAAGTACTGTGGGTCATTTGGTTAGACTTGAAACGTTTATAAGGAATGCCTTCTCCAGAAAAGAAAATGTGGTCGCCATCTTTTCTGATCTGGAAAAGGCATATGATACAACGTGGAAGTATGGGATTTTAAAAGATCGTTTTAACATGGGGATTGAGAGGGCATATGCCTCTTTTTTATTTAAAACCTTTTAATTAACCGTCAATTTCAAGTTCGTGTTGTGTCTACATTATTGGCTCCACACGAGCAAGAATTGGGTGATCGTCGGGGTAGTATTGCATTCGTTACCCTTTTTCTAATTAAGATTAATAGCAGCATTAACGCAATTAAGAATATGATAGAATCTTCATTGTATGTTGATGGTTTCTTAATTTGCTATAGCAGACAAAATATGAATGCCATCGATCGCAAACTTTATCAGAATTCAGAAATGAGCTACAGAAAATGGTTTCACATTTTCCAAGTCCAAAACAAATTGTGTTCATATCTGTAAGCTCCGGAGGCTCCATCTTGATCCGGAAATAAAATAAAGTTGTGAAGTAAGTGACATTCTTAGGATTATTGTTTGCCAATAAACTGAATTTCACTTTTCACGTAAAACAACTAAAGATTAAATGTAAAGGGGCACTGAACCTTCTGAAGGTAGTTGGTAGCACTGATTGGGATACTAACCAAAAAACATTACTCCATTTGTATAGATCACTTGTTAGATTCAAATTAGATTATGGCTGTGTGGTTTACGTGTCTGCATGGAAGTTGTATCTGAAACCATGATGCTTTTCATAATAGCGGTATTAGAATCAGCCTGGGTGCTTTTTCACCAATAGATTGAATGTTTGCTGAAGCAGAGGTGCCTTCTCTTGAAAAGCGCAGAATTAAGCTGTCATCCCATTATGTTTCTGAACTGGTTACTTATCTGTCGAACCCCGCTTATAACTGAGTTTCAGACCTTCAAAATGTTGAATGTTTCAACCGACACCAGAACATATATTTTTTTAATTAGAATTAAACCCCATATGGAGTCTACCTCACTTGAATCTGATATGATAAAAGGGCGCCGTAAACCACATTGTCCTCCTTGGCATCTTAAAAAAAACTCCAGGTATTTTGGACGTTGCTTCTACCACAAAGTCCGAGACAAATTCTTTGGAGTTCAAACAAAAATATGCCGAGATAAAGTCCAAATATTGTGCATATACAAGAAGCTATATAGATGAATCTAAAGATGGTGACAAAGTATCATCAGCTGTTGTTACTGGTAATCAGATCACCTCAATCAGAATACCAAATAAAAGTTTTATTTTCACAGCAGTGGTTAACCCTTTACCTAACACGAAAAGAAGACGACATTTGCAAAAAAAATTCTTCAATAACTAATTTTTTTCATTTTTTTATCTCAAAAACATAGTTATGACCCCTCATTGGAACGAGCTCGTCGAGCTCGTTCCAACGAGGGGTCATAACCTATGTTTGGGACTAAAAAAATGAAAAAATAATGATAGTGAATTGGCGATTTTTGAGAATAGCGCTGGCCGGTTTTAGCCGTTACGTTGCGTAACGGGTTAAAGCCTTACAAGAAGCGCTTAAACATATCGACAATGTACAGGAAAGCAAGTCGATCATATTTCCTCATTGCTTGCTTTACTCAACCTCAAGTTGAAGAACCCTCTCATTTTGGGTCTTCGTGAGAAGATGAATACTCTCATGTCTGACTAATATAATATCGTGTTTTGCTGGTTACCTGGACATGTTGGTATTTCCGGTAACACTAGGGCAGACAATACAGCAAAACAGGCTTTAACCAAGCTTCTCACTGATTTTAAAATTCCTTTCAGTGATTTTAAACCACATAGCAATAATGACATCAAATCTGTGTGTCAGGTGGAATGGAATGGGATGACAAATAACAAGCTCAATCGTTTCCAACCAAATATTTTGGATCACTACTCGCCTAATAAAATATTATTATGCCCCACGTTTGTAACATCAGCCGTGATTGGTTAATATGACACCTTCTAAAAGTCATAGTACTGGAGTTTTGGGGCAAAACATGGGTACTATCGGAACGTTTTTCCCTGGAGACAAGAGAACGAAGAAAATGTAAGCGCCACTTCCATTGATCAGCGTCGAATTTCTCAACACCAAACGCTGGCTCCGTGTCCGTTTAGCTTTTTCAACACCGGTAGACACAAACTTACCAACAAATAGATCACCCTCAGTGGGTGTGTTTTCAATTTTAACTGCAAACAATGCATTCAAAAGAATCAGAAATATTAAAAAACTTACTCACGTGTTTTTCACCACTTCAGTGAATCCTGAATATGAGTCTCAGTTATGACTTGTGTTTCACTCCGTTTAATTCTATCAACTGTTGTCCGAGAAACATGAATTTATATTCCATTAATTTAAATCACTTTTCACACAAGCATTAACAATGAATTATAACACGAACAGCATGATGTAGTTGTTAACATTGGCATTTGTTGATAAAGAAACTCCCAAAGCGACGGCACTTGTGACAAGTCATTTTCGAAGAGACGTCATTCGTTCGAAATGACGTCATGTTTTTGGATTCGACTACATTGTTGTTACAAGATCGATGGCTTGTTGCAGTTAACGCTTAACAATGAAAGTCATATTTTGTTCGGCATAATAAAATAATTAGAATGTTTCTTTTCATGTTCTATCGGTCGATAGTACCTGAGTTTGTGTGATTTCTGAAATAAAACCTTCAGCAGCTTCGCTGCTTCAGGTTTTATTTCAGAAATCACACAAACTCAGGTACTATCGACGATAGAACATGAAAAGGAACGTTCTAATATTATATTAGAACGTTTCTTTTCATGTTCTATTGGTTTTTAACAGAAATTACACAAACTCAGGTACTATCGACCGATAGAACATGAAAAGAAACGTTCTAATTATTTTATTATGCCGAACAAAAAATAGCTTTCAGTGTTAAGCATTAACTGTAACATGCCATTCATGATCAGTCTTGTAACAATGTCCTCGAATTCAGAAACATACTTTTAATGACGTCATTTCGAAAGAATGACGTCTCATTGGGAGTTTCCAGATCCCTAAATTCGAAAATGACTTGTTACAAGTGCCGTCGCTTTGGGAGTTTCTCTATCACAAAATGTCAGTGTTTACAACTGCATCATGCTGTTCATGTTATAATTCATTATTAACGCTTCTGTGATAAGTGGTACAATGGAATGTAGATTCATGTTTCGTGGACGACGACAGTTGTTAGAATTATTAATTAAGCGGAGTGAAACAATTTATTTTGAGCTTGAGGCGGAGACTCAGTGAGGACGATGAGCACGAATAGGAATACTAAACTTGTGGAAATATAATTAAATGTCACATTCATGATTCAATAAATTGGTGAACACCACGTGAGTTTTTAATATTTCTGATTGTTTTGAATTCATTGTTTGCAGTTAGAATTTAAAACACACCCACTGAAGATGACATATTTGTCGGTTAGTTTGCGTCTGTCGGTGATGAAAAAGTTAAACAGACACTGTGCCATCGTTTAGTTTTGAGAAATTCCAATCAGCGTGTGCGTAATCGACGCTGATCAATAGAAGTGGAGCTTACATTATCTTTGTTCTCATGTTTCCGGGAAAGAACGTTCCGATAGTACCTGAGTTTTGCCCACAAACTCCAGTACTATGACTTTTAGAAGGGGTCAGATTAACCAATCACGGCTGATGTCACAGGCGTGAGTAATAATAATAACCTTTATAGACAAGATCATGTAATTCTGACACGACGTCATATTGGTGACACAAGACTTACACATTCATTTTTGTTAGAGGGTGATATTCATTTGACCAGGGGCTAATACTATAAAACTTTTACAATTGTATTTTCTATAATTGTATTTTCTACATATTAATATAACTAACTAAAATTAATCATTAGCATTTTAAAAGATGTAGCAATTTGCCAACTGTCAAATTGCCACATCTTTGTAAATACTTATGATTCATTTTAACCCATTTAAAAGCATAACTAGAAAATACAAATTCTAGACAATACAATTGCAAATGTTTTATAGTATTGGTCCCAGAGTGTGTTCCTTGTCAACAGGCATTGACACTCACAGCGGAGCACATTCTTTTGCACAGTACAGATTTTAATCTTGTCAGACCGGGGCGCGGTGGCTCAGGTGGTAGAGGTGCAGACTGCAAGCCGAGAGATCCTCAGTTCGAATCCCTCCTGCAGAAAACCGCGTTGTGTCCTTTGGCAAGGCGCTTCACCCCCATTGCCCACGTGGGGGCACGGTGACGTTGTGTACTAAGGCTTAATGCACGTCGATGGTGCACCTGTCTTCAACCAATGCTAACCCTGCTTGTGTGGAGTTGGTATGTTGGGGAAGTGACAGTTGCTCGCCGTTGCTCGGTGGTTCTCTCCGGGTACTCCGGCTTCCTCCACCCATAAAACTGTCACGGTCACGGTTAGCCATTGTGCAGAAATATGTGACCTTAAACACCAATAAATAAATAATTTTGTCAGACGGCAGTAATTTAATGTTGCGTCTCTTCGAGTCCTATTTTACAATACAAATTCTGATAGAATTATGTTGTTCCTCAAGGAAATCAACAATTTTAATAAATTTTTAATTGTTTTTATTCTTTTAAACTCTCATTTATTAATATCTATTCAACAGGCTGATTTACACAATATTCTTTAAACATCTGTTCTCATCTTCTCATTACGCTTTCCACTACTCAGTTTTATTCCTCGTGTTCTTTCCAGATTTCATCGATTCGTTTTTTTATTTCATGAAATTAATGTGCTTTTTTATAACACATCTCTTTCATTGCCACGATATAGCCTTTATGCTGATGTGGCGTTAAGCCCCAATAAATAATTAAATTGCAATTATTTCATATTTTTGTTCGATCGTTTTTGCTTCACAATTGACATTTGTAATTACTACCATTTTCTCGCCACGATATACACTTAGGTGCTGATGTGGCGTTAAACATCAATAAATAAATAAATTGTACAGGCAGATCAAATTCTTTTATTACAGTAAATAAGCACTGCACTCCGTCCCGGAGAATAAATAGAGTTACAGTATGACGGCAGTGGCCGGTGAGCCACTTTGAAAACGGGAGGCTCAAATATAAGTGGGGTTTCTGGAACTATCCCCCACACTCACCACCCCCCAAAATGAAAGTGTCATTGACACTGTAGCTTAACTTGTCTGTGTGTTATATTTGATGAAAAGGGTAAGGTTCAATGTTTATGAAAGGATTATGAAATAAGACAAGAATTGTGATAATTGGGAATATGTTAATTTCTGTTCCCTGTATGCTATGTTTTCAATAAAAATAATATGAGGTGTAGACTATACTAAAGAGGTGGGTTAATGTGGCCCTTTACAGTTCATGTATGTGGCCCTCACAGTTAATGTATATCAACGAAAGTTACCAATTTACAGTGAAATTATTCCAAAACGTGTCATCCTATCAAGTTACGATGAAATCCCTTCATAAATACGGCCTGTAGGCTGTGCTAAAGGTTTATGGGCTTCGGGCCCCTGTAGCCATCACGGTTGACCGATTGCAACCAACAGGGGACGTCCTCATCTAGACATTATACTGAGTCATCCAACCAAGTTGCAATGAAATCCCTTCATAATTGTGACCTGTAGTCTGTTCTAACATTTCTCGGGTTTTGGGCTCGGACAGGCGTCATGGTTGAATGATCGCGACCAAAAGGGGACGTTCTCATTTAGGCATTATCTGGAGTCATCCTACCAAGTTACAATGAAATCCCTTGATAAAAAATAGTTAATGTATGTGGCCCTCACAGTTAATGTGTATCAACGAAAGTTACCAATTTACAGTGAAATTATTCCAAAACGAGTCATCCTATCAAGTTATAATGAAATCCCTTCATAAATACGGCCTGTAGACTGTGCTAAAGGTTTTCGGGCTTCGGGCCCCTGTAGCTATCACATCGACCAACCGCGACCAAAAGGGATGTTATCATCTAGATATTATATGGAATCTACCTACCAAGTTACAATGAAACATCTCCATACATACGACCTGTAGACTGTGCTAAAGGTTTTCGGGTTTTGGGCTCGGGCAGCTGTCACGGCTGAATGATCGCGACCAAAAAGGGACGTTCTCATCTAGACACTATCTGGAGTCATTCTACCAAGTTACAATGAAATCCCTTCATAAATGTGACCTATAGGTTTTGGGGCTTCGGGCCAAAGGAAAGGGCTAAAGGAAATGTGAACAGACAGATTCACAGACTCACAGACTTCCGCATGCGTGATGGCAATAGCTTATCTTGACTTTATCAAGTTAAGCTAAAAATCATGTAAAATGTAATGTATAAATTTGTGACTTGAGAAGCGATCGTGGTCATTTGTCGGTAGTGCCATAAAACCGCGAATATCGCGACGTAGGCTTACTTTGGGCAATTTGGGAATAGGATGGTCACCCTGCGGCGCCAACGCCGACCCAGATGGCCGCTGACTCGAAGAATCTTCTATTTTTTATGTTAACCCTTTGAAACCGAGAGGCCGCTTTTCCGGCAAGTAACATGATACGTCATAATTTTATTAAATAAGATGGGTGCTAAGTGCCTGTGTGTGATAGACCAAACAATATTTCCAACGTACAGCCCTAAAGCTGCAAGTTGAAAATATTAATTGGTCTACCCCTAAATAATGATCATGGACTCTTCCAGTTGCTGTCATTAAACTAATAAGGAAGATACCACTAGGGTTCAAAGGGTTAAGGATAAGGTGGAATAGCAAGCAATTCAACGCATAAACACATCATCCAGGATAATCCTGTCGGCGCTGTCAACACAGCATTGTTGACCAAACTTACCCTTTTCCCTGGAATTCGTAACTATCGGAAAATCCTGCGGCAATGTTATTCCAATATTTGTTCCAAATGACAACACACAAACATAGGTTAGAGTAATATAAAATGCTTCCGAACAAAATTAAAATGGAATGCTTTATGAATATACAATGTATGAATAGAATCTGGAGTCAAAAGTATAATATATTTTCTGCATGAACAGATTGAATGCGGTGACGTGCAGTGTCCTAGATCTTTAGCTGCCTGCCAGACATAAAGAATATATATTTCCATAGACTTCTCTTTGGAACGAGCTCGTCGAGCTCGTTCTCATGAGGGGTCACATGATATGGTTTTGTTGAATCTTTTTAAAAATTCTTTAAAAATGATATTTAAAATAATAAATTTTGATATCGTCTGCGTTGGGTAAAGGATTAAAGATAATATTTTGATGTCCGTGAAAAATTAAATTCGTTGAATGACGTAACGCCATCTTAGGATGTTGATTGAGTTCCGGTGTTTGTTGCTGACGTTCCAGCAATTCAGATGTTTTTGATCAGTGTCTGTAACCTATTTACATGATATGATGCCGGGTATTATTACTTCAAATCATGATAGAATCAATAGCAACGGAAGCAGGTATGCTGGCGCCCCCGCCCCCTGCCCTGACGCTTGGGTAACAAGGGGTAGCGCGTGCCCCTTTCGTCAGAAGTGCACTTTTGAAAATGAAAAAAGACTTTTCGAGAACAGTAACTGAAAAAAGTTTCAAGTATTCGTTTCTACCGCATTTGCAGTGCTGATAGCACTGATAGTGGGAGAGTGTGCCACGATAATGGCGGAGGCTAGTCGATTATCATCAAATAAAGAAGCTATACAATCCGGAGGGGGTGAGACCAAAAGCCTTATATCGTCATCTGGGTGCAACAAGGTGCTATCTGTAATACGATATTTATATTTGTATATTGTCTGTATGCCCAGCATTTAAACACAGGAATCTTAATTAATGGAAGATCTGTGAAAATGCAACTACTTGAATTTAATTTTATATCGCCTATGTCAAGCAGGAATTCCACCCGTCACAATGCTGGGTTCGAGCCACTGAACTTAACACTCGGAAGTTGGCCCCGACAATAATTGTCTATTCTCAAATATCGGTCTGGGTCGTGTTGTAAATGCGAACTGAAATGCTGGATGAGTTAACTGAAACCTTCTGTGGGTTGCCACCGGCTCAGTTGGTATGGTGGTGGAGCTTTAATGGCTTGCCGGTCAGGTGCCGCAGATCCGGGATCGACTCCCATCGGTGCCTACCTCCAAAAGTTTTTAGAGTTTTGATTTCAATGGTTCGAATCCAGCACTATGGCTGGTGGAATTCCTACTTGACTAAGAATAAAGTTGTTTTTAGAAATCATCCAAGATTTAGTGCTTTACGTACTTTAGTAGGCTAAATTCATGCAAATTAAAAAACAAGTGAACATACCAGTAAATGATAACAAGTACATGCACAGAACGACCCACGCATGTGAATGGGTTAATCAATATGGCACGAGGGCCATATCGATTAACCCATTCACACGCGTGTGTCGTCCTGTGTTTATTACACGCCTTCACGTTTATAAAGGCAATTATTAGAAGGACAACTCGTCAGTAGGCACATAGAACACATTGGATCTCAGGGGACGGACTATCAACAAACAGAACACATTTTATCGCCAACCAAATCTGCGACTGGTACCTGTGTTACTATTTTTAGATATCGCGAGAGTTTCAAATTATAATTGCGGTGCACGATTTGTAGAAAATTCCAGTGAAATCTCGCTTTTATTTAAAAATAGTCTGTCAACGATTTCCGTTCCACAGTCCACACATATGTGCGGAGTGGATTTTATTTCCCGCATTGTCTAGTGTTGCTGTAGAGGGGGATTTAATAGAACAGGCGTGTAATAAACAGTTTGTCCATACATGAGCAATGTGTCTAAGGTTTAAAGGCCACCAGTTTAATTCTGAAGGAAATTCGATGCTGTTATAGGGTGTTTATTTACCCATATTTCGTGGAGTTTGCGCGCGGACTACCGTTCATGTAACGTGATGTTCCTTCGCGCACAAATATAAAGATATTATTTCGTGCTTCATGTAAATATACTCTAATCAATAAGTCTTTAATTTAACCTGAAACCATCAAGATATTAACACTTTGAACCCTATTGGTATCTTCCATACCAGTTCAATGGCAGCAACGGGAAGAGTCCATATTCTTTATGTGGGGGTAGACCAAATAATATTTTCAAGTGCAGCCCCACGGGGCTGCACGTTGAAAATATTGATTGGTCTACACCGCACCTTCACTCAAAAGTCAACTTACTTAATGAAATTATGAAGTATCATATTACTGGGCCGGGAAAGCGGCCTCTGGGGTTCAAAGGGTTAATAGAAGTATGGAGGGGGTACAATGCATAATAGAAAACAAACTACGGCTGTGATGAATCTTCTTTCTTATTAGTAGTGTCATTAAAAGTTCGAGAAATCAAGTCTAGGGTGAGTAATATTTCTTGCAATGATTCAAGGAAAATGAATGCTTATGACCTTTTCGTATTCAGTCGTCTGGTATCAGTTGTAGTGGGAAAAGCGAGTGAATCTAAACAAAGGCTGGTTCGAGACCATACCACCGTCGACTTCACTGCAGAATTAGACTGGTGTCCTGGGAGATTGGCCTTTTACAAGTGTTTTTCCCAATTTTCAAGCGGTTTCAAAGGCCAGAAGTTTCTGTTTCCAAATCCAAGCAACATCAAGCACATCCAGTGTTCCGTACCCACTCTGTGACGTGTTTTGTCAAACAATATCTGTTGATCGAACGAGAAGTGTCATTGCTGCTGTTCTACAGCCGTCGATTGAATTCTCTGTCTGACATTAAACCAACATCGCTCCATGCAATGCCATCTTGTGGCTTTCGAATTTTGACGACGTATTATTCAAATATGAAATTCTGAGCGGTAGTGGAACTATTTCGAAACTACGGGAGTTGAAAAAAATGTCCAACAGCCTCGCCATGGCGAGTAAAAATCCTAGCAGTGAGAGAAATAGTATGGTCTTGGAACAGTTTGGCGAGTATGTATTCAAAGGAAGATAGCTTTTATTTTCAGAAAAATGTAATGTCAAGAAATCTGAAAAAAGCTATGAATATTTTTTTTTGTTCGAATGCGAAATGACGAAATTTGCAGTGAATCCGGGCGCGTCAGAGGCTCTGACTTAATCAAACAGTTTTGGTTACTGTTCGGTACTTGGATGCCTTTGGACCTGAACACTGTTGCCTAAAACACCGGCCACCCTCAAGTCCTAAACGAACACAACTGGGTGCCGGTGAATAACATGCCAACACAAAAAGAAGTGCGCGAACTTAGTTCTTATTGTTTTCTCTCATTTTCTTTAAAAAATAGGGTAGTTCCCTTTCTCTTTGAGGGAGGTGATGGGGGTGAACGTGTAGCAAATACATGTACTTGACAAATTAGACAAGAGATTTTTTTAAATGTCCATAATATGTGCTGGTGAAGAGCCCTGTTCTGAAATGGTGCGATACCATTTTTCAAAGTAAATGCAATACCGTCCACGACAAATTGAACTCGATGATGGTAAATGATTTAATTAATAATTTTTGTCAGTGTTTAAATATAAAGTAACTGTATTTTGGGGGGGGGGGTGGGGCTTGGGGGTTGATACATTACAAAAATATGCAATACACTGCGACAGTACAGTTTCTCAGTACAAACTCTCTTCTGTCATCTTACATTGAATTTCATTTGCTACTTCTGGGAATGGATTTAACAGATTTGTCTCAACACAGTCAAATTCACTCACTTAATATATAGCTAAGATGAGTCTTAGTGAAGTGAGAAACATTATTTCCTTGTGTATTGGTGCAACTAAATCATAGCTTTCAATAAAATTGCCACAGCTAACATTTCTAGCCACATGGAAAATACCTGTAAAAAAATAATAAAATTTATGCCTTTTGATATCAGGGAACTAAATATTTGAATTAGAGTTTGGAAATGATGCAATCTCTAAAAATAAACAGCCTTGGGAAAATATATTGTTTCAATAAACGTTTGAAACATTCTATTGACATATTGCATTATTGTTGAATATTCCTGATTTTTTTTTTTTTTTTTTTGATGAGGGTTTAATGGCACATTAACAGCCAGGGTCATATCATGTCGGTGACAGTTTGACGGGTGGAGGAAGCCGGAGTACCCGGCGAGAACTACCGATCAAGGACGAGCAGCTGTCAGCTCTCCAACATCGTAGCTCTGAACTCTGCACCGTGGCACAGGCATGGTTAAATTGGTTGAAGACATACACACCTCGAGGTGCAGTACGCCTTAGTACACAGCCGCATCGTGCCCCCATGTACAATCGGAGTTAAGTGCCTTGCCCAAGGACACAACGCGGGAGTGCGAATCAGTCGCTGAAATGGTCACCCATCCAACTACTAACCGCGTTCGACGTTGCTTAACTTCGGTGATCTGACGAGAACCGGTTACCGCGACACCCGCCCCCCCCCCCCCCCACCCCAAATATTCCTGATAACATATTGCACAGACAACCAATGTTCAGGGTCTAAATTTAAGGGCTTGTGGGAATATTCTGAAGTAAGCGTGATCAGGCGAAAAACCATTTATTTGGTTTCGGTTACGTCGCGCAGCAGAAAAAGAGATTCCGCGCTTTTATTACCTTTTATATTTTTTTCCTGCCTCAAAAACATATCTTATGACCACTTAGAGAGCCATAACCTATATTTCTGAGGAACAAAAATGAACAGTTTTAGTTATTCAGCTTTTATAGGGTATCGTCTGCTATTATTATTAAGTGAAGGGTTGACATTTGCAGCTCATTTCGCGGTGCCGATGTATTTACATGTCTTCCAATATCATTTTAAAAGGTGATAACATTTTTTCTAAGTGTTTATAAAAAAAGGAATAATGTCTGGCATTAAAATTAGGATCATTCGGGAAACCAGAACCATTTCATATTTTTCCTCGGCCTTATAGGCTACAAATCACTCAACAGCATGGTTGCTTCATACCTCTCGAACTTGGTTAATACATATTATCGCTACAGTGAAATGGTCTAGGTCGTAGTATCACTTCGAGTTGAGGAGGTCAGATCGTTTGATCCGGCGATCTGAACTCTTCAACGAGATGTGATGCGACGACCCAGATCATTTCACTGTTGCGATAAAAGGATTATAATATGACTTATAGTTCAACATCACATGTCAACGCTAGCATTAACAATTCCCCCAACCTCTTTTTGGTAAATTAGATTGATGTAAAAAAGCACTATTTTTGTTTACACTTATTTTTGAAACTTAGTGTTGTCGCATTATTTATTTATTCATTTATTTATTGGTGTTTAAGGTCACATGTTTCTGCACAATGGCTAACCATGACCACGACAGTTTTACGGGTGGAGGAAACCGGAGTACCCAGAAAGAACCACCGAGCAACGGCGAGCAACTGTCAGCTCCCCAACATACTAACTCCACAAGCAGGGTTAGCATTGGTTGAAGACATGTGCACCATCGACGTGCAGTACGACTTAGTACACAGCATCACCGTGCCCCACGTGGGCAATGGGGGTGAAGTGTCTTGCCCAAAGACACAAAGCGGTTGCCGCAGGTGGGATTCGAACCGAGGACCTCTCGGCTTGCAGCCTGCACCTCTACCAACTGAGCCACCACGCCCCATGTTGTCGCATTCAACTCGAACATTGACAAGTCAAAATTGCCCAGAAACGCTTCTTCAACGTCCCAATTATTTCCAAAGTCCATTTTAATTAAGTTTAATATGAAATTTGGGCAAATCTAAAAGCAAGCGAAAGTGATGCATTAGGCCTAAAGTGCTGTAGGCCTACATTGACTGGAAAAGAATAAGAGATCAACCAAATTTCGAGATAACTATTTTTATCTGCATTTTGATTGGAAGATATTATTTTCCAGTGCTCTGACTGAAAGATAATTTGATCATTGCTTTGATTGGAAGATCTATTTATGGCGTCGTTGTTTTCCGGACTTTATCCGAGGAGTTACGGAAATTGCAGCGTTCATTTTTATTTTTTCACAAATAGCGTGTAGCATTTATTGTTACTATTACCAACTGTTAGTAGCCACATAATTATACTGCCAAAATGTAGTATCGTTCTTCGATAAATAAATCATTTCTTCAATTGTGAATGTCAATTTCCGCCATGTGCAAACATGTCAGCGTCCTTGTGTACCACTTCCGTTGAACAATTTTCAAGTTGATGACTTTGAGATCAGCTTGGCTTTGAGTTCATACAAACGGCACATACGTGTTGCCTAATGTGACGGGAGCCATTCTTGGAATTCCCCTTCCTTTGTTTACTTCTTAAATTTACTTCCTACTTCCGGTGTATTTTTAATTGAAGTCAATATTTTTTTTTTTTTTTTCAAGTAAAGTTTATTTTTATCCCTTCCCCACACATATTTACGTTTGTAACCTATTAATATTTTATTAATAGTATTTTATTGTTAGCTCAGGAGATGTGGAGGCATCAGGTTTCGTCCGTGCTTCAAGGACTGGCTTGGACGGACTCTGTTGTTTTGCATCTTCTCAGCGTGTATATATAGGCCGAGATTTTAGCATCTCGGCAGAATGTACTGACTTCGAGTTGTAGAAATACAAACTCTGCCAGGCAAATTCTGTTGCCTAATTTTGACAGAACCACAGTGTTCTTTCAGGCTAATCTTAGCTCCTGGTAATTTCGGCACCTTTTGGAGTTGCGCTATTAGCGTAACTCCAATTCAAATTTGCCCATACAAATTTCGGGCCTACTTATGATAAGCCATGTATTAAAACACCTCACATAATTTCGGCCACCCCAATTTCGGTACTTATTATTATTCAGTTATTAAAATTCGCCCCAACAGTTTCGGACCAACCTATTGAAAGTTATGTATTAATTTATCCCCTTCCAAATTCGTCCACCACTCTTTCGGTTTTTCTAAATTTAATACCAAGGGAAATTCCAATCATGGCATCCATCAATTTCTCTCACCGAAGACAGGCAAGATTTATATAATAAATCTCATAGTATCTTATATATGTGTTGTTAAATTCATCCATTTTTAGACAAAAAGAACCCTAACAGTACCCTTCATACCCGGCACTGTTACACATAATAGCTTGCGAAGCAAGAGCGATCCTTCAGATCGCTTGCACGCAATCCTGCGGGTCGCTTTCGCTCACTATAAATGGAAAATTGAAATATTATTTATTTTTACGAAGCCGGAAGCAATGGTTGCTAGCAGACGAAACCGTAAACAAACTCGGATCGCCATTCGAGCGCACCCATTCCAGCTCGGAGTAATGGACTCTCCGCGACCGGAACAGCTAATTATGCTAATTCGAACGCATCCGTAAATAGTCCGTCATACCATAGCTATACGCAATAGGATTTCACACTGTGGATTTTCCGGGAACCAGGAAAAGATCGTCAAACAGTAGTTATATTTAGCGGTTAAATTACATAGTCACATAATAAAACGTTATACACCAGCAAGATGACTGAGATCAGCCACCGTACACAATCTCAATCACATACATTTGTACCTGGATACCTGGAAACAACAGGTGACACAGCATTCTCCGTAGATGCACCACCCCTGTGGAACAAGCCACCTGATCATCTCAAGATGCCGCAAATCTTGAACTCGTTTTAGAAGTGGCTTAAAGCCTATCATCTCAGGCGAGTTTTTGATACTGATAGTTTCACAGCTTGCTCTTTCACCCACATTGCGTTTTTATCGTGCGCGATCCACGAACATGTACGTTCGAAATGCGGATCAAAAACACAAATTGGGCCTTTTATTGTACAATCTGAGAGCACAAGGTGGAATTACGGTCTTAAAATGTATTATTTATATCTGTTACATATTGTCTTCAAATGTAAACAAATTTGGGAAATGGATTCGTCCTTTTGTCGGTTCGCTATATTTCTCCTAATTAACCCATCTTCCTACTCGAAGCCTAGCTTCGCGTTAGAAGATGGTGGGAAAAGAGGAAATAAAATTCCTTTAGCAGACGGGGTGCACGCCGAAAAAAGGATGCAAGTGGGTATTTTGCTGATATACGATTATAGTGTGCGCATGTGACAGGAAAGCTCTCGATATATGTTTAAAAGGTGTATTGCATTTACCGGTGATTCTTCCCGCCCTCTCCCTATTTACTAATCCCTTTTATCGATTTTTTCCTCGGAGTCAAGTTCGCTCTATTAAGAGGGTATAGCTATGTTTTGGAAAAAAGAATATTCTGTTGTGCGCAAAATATATTGCAAATACTGTCTTCGAGTTTTGTTAATCTTGTTTGTCAAAGACATATTGAAGATGTTACTGCTAATAGGTCAATAAGTAGGAATAAAGAATGTAAATTAACCCTTTACAAAACGTAACGACAAAACCGATCAGCGCTATTCACAAAAATGCCATTCAATTAACATTTCTTTTTAATTTTTTAGTCAAAAACATATCCTAGGACCCCTCATCGGAACGAGCTCGTTTAACTCGTTCCAATGAAGGGTCATATGCTATGTTTTTGACGCAAGGAATGGAAAAACAATAATTATTCAATAATTTTGTTTGCATGTGTCGTCTGCTTTTCACGTTAGGTAAAGGGATAAGGATTAAAGAGATTGGGTAATTTGCGGCACTTATTGAATGAGCTGGGCGTTTTATTTTAAAAAAAGTCGAAGTTATGCGTGTCGAAAAAAATTTACTTGAAAACTGACTTTCATTTCGTCAAATTTAGAGTGGGTTGATTTCACTCCAATTGTAATGTAAAGGTGTTGCTATGCAGTTAGTATACTACTCAAAGTTTGCTAAGCACCAAATATTTGACACATCATTGTGAAACGTGCTTGTGACATATTTGAGGATATGATTGAGGAATATATTGCGATGGTTCCCAGTGTTTACATTAGCTCTCTTGACAGGCTGACTTTTCGTGACAATCATGGAAAGCATGTACCCCTTGATTTTCATGATGTTTTCGTGTACTGTCTACATGTACATGACATGTGTAGGGTATTCAATCTTCATTTAAACACAAACCCTTGTGATTTAATTATTGAATGTGGGAAATACAATGTAAGAAGACATTTGTCTGAAGCAGAAATGTGGCGGGCTGCAGGGATGGTGGAGCAAGGGGCAACCCATCGTCAGGTTGGCGAAGCCCTTGGTGTGCACCATACGGTAAACACCAGAGCCTGGGCAAGATTCCAGCAGTATGGCACACCAGTAAAACGGCATGGTGGTGGCAGAAACAGGGCAACATCTGCAGCTGAAGACTGGTTTTTGATCATTCAGACCCGTAGGAACCGCTTTGCCACAGCAACCCAGCTTCGAAGCAGTGACCTTCATAATGCACCCGGGGTAAATGTTTCGATGCAGACTGTTCCGGGCAAGGTTGCACGAAGGTGGTCTACGACCGAGAAGACCATGTATTTGCATTCCGCTGTCCCAGAACCACAGCCGGGCACGATATGAATGGGCCATGGACCACGTTGGGTGGAGCAGAGAAGATTGGCGACCTCTCCTTTTTACAGATGAGTCAACGTACTGCCTAGACCACACAGATAGGCGCTCTAGGGTATGGAGAAGACCAGGAGAGCGATTCCATGCAGCCAACATTGCTGAGCATGACCACTATGGTGGAGGGTCAATCATGGCCTTGAGTGGCATCAGCAGGGATGGACGTACAGAGCTCTGTGTCCTTGAACGTGGTACATTGACTGCACCGCGGTATATTGATGAGATCCGGGTTGTCCACGTCAGATTGTATGCAGGTACAGTGGGTGATAGATTCATTCTGGTGGACAATAATGCACGTCCTCATGTTGCCTATTCTGTCGGGGAGTACCGATAGAGGGAGGGGATTGAGCGTATGGACTGACCAGCAAGATCATCTGACCTCATTCCAATCAAACATGCCTGGAATGAGTTGCAGCTTGCAATTTCAGCCCGTCCAGTCCAACCAAGAAGTGTCCAGGAGCTTGGTGCCATGCTGGTCCTAGAATGGAACAACATCCCACAAAGGACCATCAGGAACCTGATTGGGAGAATGAGAAGGTATTGTCGAGCTGTAATCAGCAATAATGGGTCTCATACTCGATATTGAACCCATACCAGTTCGCTCCATCAACGTTTTGGCAAATTTGAAAAAAATCCTCTTTTACCAATAATATTCATTTTCCATGGTTACCATATTCAAAAGCTACAAAATAATGTCAAACACAAATAAAATCTTAATTTTTGTACTTAAATCATTAAAGATATTTAATAAATAAAAAATATATGCACTTTTCATTACAATATTTCAACTAAAACGTAAAACAGGTAGTTAGATCTATTTGGTGCTTAGCAAACTTTGAGTAGTATAATAAAAGTCACCATTTTTTATCTGAATAAACAAATACAAGTGTGCGAAGTGTTTTGGGTGAAAACAGTCCAAAATGTAATAAATATTATGAAACCCGACGAAATAGACTCACGAGGTGCATTATGTTACAAACATTTTTTTCAAACAGGGGAATCAACAGAAGCATTGCCTTTGTCCTGTACAGCGCACAATTTATACTTATTTATGGATGTCCGCAGGGGTTTGTTTGTTTGTTTGTTTACATGCGTCAGCGGTGATTTCAGACAGGGAAGCGTGAAGGATTCGGAACACTACATCTACTCAAGTGTTCTTAATTTCCAAATAAAGTACACACCTGTTGGCATAATGGAATAATAACATAATTTGTGTTATTTTACGGGTATTGTGATTGTTTCGTATTTTTTTTACCTACAGCAGTCACAACCCAATAGGAGCCAAATTCAGGGACGGATATGTGTTCGGACGGATAGTATCTCTAGCACAAATGGATCCGCCAAGCGGCAATGTTAGCATACTTACGAAGATTCATATACGACTCTTGGTTTAGGAATAACAATGTAAAATGTTTGTATGGACGAACGTCTGATCGGGTGAATGAAGAACCTACGTTCATGAAACGTCATATCTCATGTAAAGAATGAGAGAATGAACCATTTGGGTGTACATATCTAAAACTCAATCGTGCTGTTAGTCGAACCACATGGCGGGTGTTGTGTGCTAACAATCCAGCGTAGCGGTTTGTAGCCCATTGTAGGGTTAACCACGCATTGTACATGATACCGTTCAGTATTATTCATCTCTTGGAGTTCGAATTTTTATTTTTAGATTTAAACACAAAGTAATATTTCTACATTATAAATTATTGTGATGAATTGACGGTAACATGGTCGGAGGTTTGCGTCTCTGATCTTATGTTCAACCGAGACGCGAAGCATCGATGTTGAACATAAGCTCCGAGCCGCAAACCTCAGACCATGTTACCGTCAACTCATCACAATAACGTATATGTTCCAATAAGACACTACCCATAGTCCAAAACCTACACTGTAAAACACAAGAGGTTTATTTACTAAACCTGTCATCGTTAAAAGTTGCCTTCCGCAAGGCAACTTATAACGATCACGTTTTAGTAAATAAACCCCTCGTGTACCCATGACGGAACTGGATAAATAATCAATAAACCAGATAAACTCATTTTATCTTAGTTCAAATTGTAAATCGGTTTGTAATTTAAACAACACCATCTGCTGCACGTGTGAAAAATCCAGAAAAATGAAGCGGCTTGCTAGTCACTCCATTGATGAAGCAATTACGAAACGGGCGACGTCATTTCAAATATTCCTCGTGGTGACGTCAGATGATAACATTTACTACTGGAGCCGTAAACATAAAAGAAACTACGTAGGCTCTCAGCAAATAAGAAGGCGAGGATTTTACTCTTATTGGAACATAGCATTTGTAATAAGACATTTATACCCCCATTGTAGGTTCGTACAAATAAAAACAAGAAAAATGTTACTAAGGTAACACATGCCCCACTCCCCCCCCCCCCCACGTGACCTTCACCTTGCAGATGCGGCGGAAACTATTATATGGGACACACCTTCTAACTGTCCGTAACATTTGTAAAACGTCTAACAATTGTACTATGATTCGTTTCTGAGTTATGGCTGAGACACGACTATTGACCGATTTTAGTGTGACTTTGAAATGTGACCTTGACCTTGAAGGTACGAACCCGGCTATGGTATGTGACACATCCTCTTATGATACTTTATAATTGTGTGAAGTTTGATGACTGTAGCCCTGATAGTTTTGGAGTGGTGCTTGAGACACGGTTTGTGAACCTGAACATATGAAGGTCGATTGTGACCTTCACCTTGCACATGCGGCGGAAACCACTATACGCGACACACCTTCTGACTGTCCTTAACATTTGTAAAAAGTTTAACAATTGTACTATGATTCGTTTCTGAGTTATGGCTGAGACGCGAATATTAACCGATTTTTAGTGTGACCTTAAAATGTGACCTTGACCTTGAAGGTACGAATCCGGCTATGTGTGTGGCACATCCTTCCATGGTCTTTTATAATTGTGAGAAGTTTGATGACCATAGCCCTAACAGTTTTAGAGTTATGCTTGAGACACGATTTGTGACCCTGAAAATATGAAGGTCAATTGTGACCTTCACATTGCAGATGAGGCGGAAACTAATATACTCGACACACCTTCTGACTGTCCTTAACATTTGTGAAATGTTTAACAATTGTAATATGATTCGTTTCTGAGTTATGGTTGAGACGCGAATATTGACCGATTTTTAGTGTGACCTTGAAATGTGACCTTGACCTTGAAGGTACGAACCCGGCTATGGTGTGCTACACATCTTCCCAGGGTTCTTTATAATTGTGTGAAGTTTGATGACTGTGGCCCTAACAGTTTTCGAGTTATTGGCTCGGACACACACACACGGACACACTGACATACACACACACACGGACGGACGGACGGACGGACGGACGGACGGACGGACGGACGGACGGATGGACGGAAGGACGGACGGACAAACGGACGGACGGACGGACGGACGGACACCCCAATCACTATATGCCATCCGACTTAAGTCGGGGGGCATAAAAAACACAAGGGGGTGACACATCGACGAAACTATAACATCACAGTGAATTGGGTAAAAGATAGTGGGTAACGCCGTTCGTTCATCTGCTGAACCGTCTGCCCCCACATACAATTTGCGATCTTATTCCAAAACCGTCAGTCGAAAATAAATCTCTTATGAATTGACGATGCAAAGATTACGTTTCTTCTCACTTCAGCAATTTCATATTTTTCGCTATGTCCACCTGATCTCAATATGGACGGGCACCTGAGATTTGGTGTATTTTGTAGTACCAGTTGCAGATCCAATTAATTAATTTAGCTTAATATCATTTACTACTTTCGACAGGGATAAAGCACTGATGGGTCGGGGAGAACTAAAGGCAAGAGGAGCCCACTGTCGGCGAAGTCTTGAGAACGAGGGCAAGGGAAGCGTTAGAACATGTCCGTTTGGAACGTCCAACGTAATCCTGAAAAGACAGAGTTTCCTGTCTTAGGTATAGTTGGCACATTGAAATGGGAGAATTGTCAATCAGCGTCCAGACAGAGTAGGCAAATTTAATGATCAGAAAGGTTCGCAGATAATGAACACTTACAAGTCGAGGCCCTACATAAAACGCAAACTTTCGTATGAACTTATACTGAACACTTTCAAATAGAGTTGCGCATAAATTCATTCAAACACAAATTGCTTTTTCATTTGTTCATAATGAGATAGAAACATTTTGGATGCCACAATTTGAAATAAAAACGTGTATAAATATAGGTTATTATCACCTCTCGGTTCGGTTGGTATATGGCAAAGGAACGAGCCCAATACTTCAATCCCAGAACACCCTTTACCTAAAACAAAAGGCAGACCACACTTGCAAATAAACTTCTTGAATTACTATTTTTTCTATGGCGTTGAGCTCGTCCCAATGAGGGGTCCTACCTATGTTTCTGAGACAAAAATGAAAAACATAATGAAGATTTAATGGTGATTTGTAGGAATTGCGCTGCCCGGTTTTGGCCGTTACGTTGGGGAAAAAGTTAATTTATCTTCCAATCCCCCATCCCCCACCCCCGTTATAAATGACTGACGTCATTTAAACATGGACCTGTTTCAAACTTGTGAGCAAAAACACAGATCCGCTGCCATTGTGATTCGCTGGATTAAATCCATTGTCGTTATCAAGGGAGTTTTTATTTAAATTGAGAGTAAAGCAATTGACTTTTGTGTGCTTGGCGCCTTTGTCATTCGTATGAAATCAGTTAGCTTTATTGACTAACTTACTGTTACAAAAGAACAATGATCCAGACATGTGAAAAATCAAGCATAAGATTATTTTTGCGACCAGATGTGGCATTGAAAATATCCTTCTCGTAGCTCGTACGTACTTGGACTGTTGCTACCCTCAATACGGATTTTATCTACCATTTACCAAACGACGCAATCGCAAACAATAATATCAGTAGCGATAAAAATTTGACGGACTATTTCAGTGGTATTGGCAATCTACGAAAGCCCAGAAGGCTCATTCAAATTTCAAACTTCAAATTTCAAATTTCAAATTTCAAACTTCAAACTTCAAACTTCAAATTTCAAATTTCAAATTTCAAATTTCAAACTTCAAATTTCAAATTTCAATTTTCAGAATCCGTTTTTTTTTCTTCCCGCCTTCAAAAGTACACTGACCAATCAGATATCGCCACCGACGTCCAGATAACCAATCACGTTCATTCGGAGGAATTCGGAGGAACTCGCCCAATTCCGTAGCTGACGATTCCGTATAATTTCATTGTTATCGTAGTATCAAACAGGTGCGATCGACTGCACAGTTTCGCAGGATTTTTTTTCTTTTGGAGGAGGAATTATCATTTCGCCGATATAGGTAGGTTTATACTTTGTCACGGGTAGCAATATTATTGGTACATCTTAATACTTAGTCTATCGAAGTAGCCGTTTTGAGTGTTTGTAGGGATTTTTGATATTCTGTTTGGTTGAGGACTCGTGTGCACCGATTTTGAAATTTTTGTGGCATTTTAGTATGATATTACCTCCCTGTCCGGGCGGTCTAAATAATTCAGTGTGCCCTACCGGGGATTTTATATGACATTTCTAGCAAAATCAATCCGCATATATATCTTATTATCTATATGAAGAGGTTTAGTCCGTGGGCTTGATGTGTTGTGGGGGTGTTCACCATGCAACCGTAGACTTTTTGTAAATAATATTGTTTCGTTTATTGGAATATTATAAGTGAGGAAAAAAATGTTCAGCTATGTGTCATCAAAACACAATATTAACCCAATATGTATGGCATAAGCACCGCTCAACACTGTAGTTAATAACTTCTCCTTGCTCTTTATTTTATCCTAGAAAAGAGCTCGTCGGACTGTTGTCGGAATTAATTCAAAATTCAAAATCAGGAGCTTAATCGAAAGTGTAAAAATTCTGTAACGTGTATGTATGGGTGGGGATGGGTGTTTATGTGAATGTTGGGATAAAACCCCATTCAACACAACGTTTTGTAAGAAAATATCCTCAAAACTGGAATCGCCAGAATGACATTATTTTAGATGGGCGGGGACCTTCATTGTACCACTATAATGATGAGTATAACATGTTGATGACACACATTTGTTAGTCATTGCGGTCGGTCGCGTGTCTCTCGTTAAATTTGAAGTCGGGCAGTGATATGTATACATCTGGTGAGTATATCATTCAAAATTCAAAAGGGAAAACCTCCTCCCAATCCTACCCCCCTCCCCCTCCACCTCCTTCCCTAACAAACACACATCTTCCTTCGAATATCTTCATGGTATTGGAAGCATTGTTGTTATTGAGAAAACAGTGTGATTTGGTATATGGTGAAAATATATTTCGCATGCCCCAAATAGTACGGAATAGGGTAGATAAGGGTGTGTGTGCATACGGAGCCAGACACGAAACTCTGGGGCATCTGTATTTGAATTCTGCCGCTATCTAGGCATCATTTGTGTGTCGTGGATGGAGAGTTCGGTTCATATAGGAGTGAAAGAAGTGTTTCCGGAAAATTTTTGGAGAAAACGATTTTCTGATTTTTGGAAAGTTCTCAGCTGCGAGAGCCGAGTTCGACCCGCGCCCCGATTCCGACCCTCTACGTCGGTCTATATTCCCGGTAATTCGAACAAGGGATTAAATAACCTCATGTCACCCTCCCATACGTGGTCTAGGTTGTGACAAAGTCGACTGTTTTTCTCTGTTTCATTCTACTTTGAATAATGGAAAGAGAATAAAGGAGACCCCGACCCCCCCCCCCCCTCCTCTATCCACAATGTACGATTGAACCCCGTATGTTCACTTGGAATCCCACGACGAGCAGAAAAGTTCCATTTCTAGGAAGTAATTGGTACTGAACAGGATAAGCATCAATATGGATAGTTTGCAGCTGATGTACATAAAATCAATAATTGCAGCTGACAGGCTGAGAAGGCTCATTTAAATTTCAAACTTCAAATTTCAAACGTCAAATTTCAAACTTCAAATTTCAAACTTCAAATTTCAAATTTCAAATTTCATGTTTCAAATTTCAGTTTTCAAAATCCGTTTTTTCCCCACCTTCAAAACTGCATTGACCGATCAGATATCTCCACAGACTTCCAGGTAACCAATCACGTTCATTCGGTGGAACTCGCCCGATTTCCTAGCTGACGATTCTGCATAATTTCGTTGTTATCGTGGTATCAAACAGGGAAGATCGACTGCCCAGAAGCGCAGGATTTTTTTTTTATTTGGAGAAGGTATTATCATTTGTCACATAGTTATGACGTCACGCCTTTGTTAAAAGTGTGTGATATATTTCGAAGAGTTGGTTAGAGCATGTGTGATATTCAACATATATCTCCACACTTTTACCAATCAAGGAACAATAGACAGTGATTGTGTAACCTGTCAGTTCTAATACAAACACAGCCGAGAGGAAAGATTAAGGGCACCTGTGCTAAAATGTTTTGAACAGAGAAACGAGAATTTACCTGACTTTTGATTTTATTGAAAGAGTTAAAGAAAGAAATCCACACCCGGGTGTAAATGATATATGGAACGTTTAATTTCTCGCTCAACCTTTTGAGCGCAATGACGAAACGGAAAAAATGAAGTAATATCACTTGCTTTCCATCAATCTTCATGTGTCTTGCAAGTTTGGCTTAAGAAATTAACTAATTAAACAGGAATGGACACGTGTCAGACAAGGGTTCAGTGGAGTGTTTGATTGTTCGTGTTTTGATTGTTTGTGCAAACATCAATGTGACAAGTCGGTTACAGCACAAAAACTCGTGATATTGAACATACAATCGCTCGAGCTAGTAACTCAGACAAGTCCTCGTTAACTAACTCTCGCGATTGTATATTCAATATCATTCGTTTTCCATTCTGTAACCTATACTTCGCCGATATAGGTAGGTTGATAGTTTGTCACGGGTAGCAATAATATTGGCCCATTTGGTACTTAGCCTGTCGAAGTAGTCTTTTCGAATGTTTAAAGGGATTTTTAATATTCCCTTTGGTCGATTCACTCAGTGACGTTTTAGTGGGTGGGTGGGTGGGTGGTGAGTCCCATTGAATTTGTAATTAGTGGGCGAGGGGTGTTTTGTGGGTGTGTGTGAGCGGGAGGAGGTTTGCAAGGCATTTCCGCCGCGGTAACATAAATTGATCAGTTATGATGCGGCCAGTGGCCATCGCTACCAGAGACGTCCATGGCTCGGCACGTGGCAAAGCAAAGTTGAATTCCAGGGTCCAAAAGCCCCAATTTCCTTGCATTTGAGCGGATATTTTGAGGTTTTTCATGGAGATACATTTGTAAGATGTCACACCTCAAGCGCTGGTAATTACCATTAAATTTGTGTCTTTTCAATTCAAAGTGTGGTGGTCGAGTGGATTAGCGCGTTGGTGTCTCGTGCCAGATGCCTCGGGTTCACTAACCTAACACTCTGTGTCAGCGTCAAGTGTGGAGTTGATACTGTCACAGCTCCCCGTCTTATCGGGTGGGGACGTAAAATGGCTGACCTCTGTGCGGAGAGAGAGACACACCCTGTGCAGATCTAAGGTATCTGTGTGGTAGGCTAGATCGGAGTTGCAGAGATTCATCCCCCAAGTCTAGCTGGCAAAATCGAAACAGTGACAAAGAAGAAATCGCCCATGGGTGTCGCAAGAAGCGCATAGTCCCACATCGTTCCCCGCTGGCATACAGCCCGTAAAGACCCTTCCATACCAGGCGGAGAAAATGACTGACTGACAATTAAGGCGGCTTCTTTTTGTCATCTGGCTCCATTCTAAACTACCCTTTGTGCGCTTGCCAACCCCTGTGTTATTTTACCCTCCCATCACTATTAATAGTGATAGATGTTTACCTATGACGTGTTGTCTCGCCAATTTAGAATTGAGGTATAAGAGGTTAAAGAGGACGGCCAAACTGTACCTGTACTGATGACTGTCTACCTTTTCACTCACACAAATACTTGTATTTGGACAAGCAATCTACAGATATACAACCTAGCCCCCTGCACCTGACATCTCTTCGACTAACAGTACCACTTTGGCCAGCCGCTGATTTGTCGCGGTTCTCGGACGAGAAGGCCATGGTTACCCCTGTACTCCCAACTGCCTCCCTATTCCCACGCTTCTCCTCTCCTCCTAACACTCGGAGACGAACTGCTTGATGACATCCCTTGTCCCATTCTTCCCAATCTCTCCGATTAGCATATTAACCCTCTCTTTTGAGTCTCCCCCTAACCACATGTCCTTCGTTCTCCCATCCCACTTCCCTATTATACTACCAGTGAATCCCATTCTTTTAGACTGATACTTTGGGCATTCTAGAAGAAAGTGTTCCAGGATCTCCACCATGTCCCATGCCCCAACGTCCAGGTCCGAGATCTCCAATGAGTAGTTCTCTACTAGCTCCCTCACTTGGACCATCCACCCCGTTTTGATATTTGAGTTGAAAATTCTCAGGAATATTACTTTACACCATCGGCTGTCGGGGAGATTTACCAAATAATTAAGATAACCGAGCTTCAACAGGTCTATCCTGTCCTTGATCCTCATCCACCCAAGCTCACCCATGATTGCTTCTAGCGCTGCGGCATTACTCGACCCCGTTATCCATCAGCCTGCATCGTTCTGCAGAATTTCCAAGCTCTTTACGGCCGTCTGGTTTAGGGGTACCACTTCCGTACCGTATGTTATACTTGGCAGCCCCACCATTTCCCAAATGGTTTTCCCCACGAAAACCTTATTGAAACTGTTTCTCCCTATAAGTTCCATTTGGATAAGGATTCACTTCCCCTTCAGAATCAATTTATTTGTGTGGTTCCGGTAGATGCCTCTTCCTGTAATGTTTATATTTACCCCCAAATACTCGTAACCACCTATCTCTCCCACACTGAGAAGTTTGCTGCTCCCTTCCGGAATGCAGAACTCCCCCACTCTCCACCTTCGAGTGGGGTCCACTTTGTGGCCCACGGGTATAACTTTGCTCTTGCTTTCATTAAGTTCGAGTCTCCATTTGCTCCCATATTTTCCAACAATTCCCAGCATTTTCGTTAGCCCCTCTTCGCTTTCTGACACTTGATCCATATCGTCTGCAAAAAATAGCCCTGGGATCTTCAAGTCCCCAACTGCTACCCCCTCCTCGCTACGCAGGAGTTCACCTCCTAAACCTTTGATGTACAATGCAAACAGGATTGGCGAAAGGATACACCCCTGTTTTACTTTAGTGTCATTTTTGACATAGTTCCAGGTTCGATTTTAAGAAAAAGAATTTGGGGGGGGGGGGGGGGCGTCCCCCAATCCCCAAGCCACTGCTTTGGTTGAGCACTCTTCATGCATCGATGTTGAAAGTTTTGTGGCATTTTAAAATATCCGGGCGGTCAACTTGAAAATAATTCGGTATGCACTATATGCACTACATGGATTTATATATGGCATTTCGAACAAAATCAGTCCGCACATATATCTAATTATCTATATGAAGAAGTTTTGTCTGTGGACTTGCTGCGGGGTGAGTGTGTTTACCGTTTACAAAATGAGAGATTTTTAATACGACTCTTATCCTCATTTCAGAAAAAAGGGATTCCACAAATGGGATTCCAAAAAAAGGGATGCCGAAATTGGGGTGCCTAGGAATATGGCCATTGGATATAGGCTTTTATTATACATAAGGGAGATAACTCTGCATACAGATTATGGGAAATCAATGGTTAGTTATAATTTATATAAGTGATCTAGATAAATAAAACAACAAGCGTACTTGGAATAGGGGCAGAACTACTGCTATTACTTACCATCTTACCATTAACAGGATGGTACAAAGCATTTGGTAGGTTAATATTATCAACGGTTAGGATGGGACCTACAGGGGAATATGCCAACCATACTCTGCTGCCGTTCTGTATTACCCGGCATTGACACCACTCCAGAATATCGCTCAATAATATGAAGCACCTGGTGGATCAGTAGTACCAAGGGCCAGCAAGAGATCTACAGGGATATGTACAACCTATGCTATACTACCGTTCTAAACTACCAAGCATTACCCCCACCCCAAAAAAATCACTAGGTCTACCATAACGTACTACATATACCAGCCATATAATAAAACAAAGCAATCGGTTGGTTAATAGTGCCAAGCACTAACGGGGCCTATAGGTGTATATACCGCCCATACTATAGTACCGTTCTAAACTACCAGGCAGTACCCCTACCCACAATACCCCTATGCCTAGCATTGCATACTACCTATACCAGTCATAGGATAACATGAAGCATCAGGTGGATTAATAGTACTAAGGGCCAGCAAGAGACCTACAGGGATATGTACAGCCTATATAGTATCCTCAGATAAGTATCCTATAAAAGGTATCCTCGATAGGTATCCTCGAATAATACAATATCAGGCCATAGGTATCCTCAAATACTGAAATGAGACTAAGTGTCGTAGAAAATTATGCCTCATTGAGGGATTTTTCAAGGTCCTCATAACCTCAAAATTCAATGAGGGTATGAGGGATAATAAATGAGGACTCATTCAGGGCTTTTACATCGCCCGCATGGCCTCATATGACAAAAAAGAGATTCCATAGCCACAGGTGTTTCAGACAAAAAGGGGTGCCTGGGAATATGGCCATAGGATATAGGCTTTTATTATACACAAGGGAGATAACTCTGCATAGAGATTACTGGGGATGAAGCAATCTGATTGGTTATAAATGTTCTAGATAAATGAAACAACAAGAGTACTTAGAATAGAGTCAGAACTAACAAGAATAGACCAGAAATAGCTAAATATAGTAACAATAAGCAAAGCTGTTCCAACTGATAGGCTCTTCTACGCTACTGGAGTATACTCTAGAATAAAGGAACATGGCCAGATAAACGATAACTATTACATATATAGATAGAAGCAGAGAATTCTGAAAGAATTCGAAATAGTAAAACTTATCGGGTTGTTTGTGGTAATTCTACGAATCGGGAAAATACTCTTATTCAATCGAACATACCCTCCGAACATACGCCGTCCTATTGCAGAAAAATTGGGTAACATAGCAACCACGTGCTACCATAGAAACCAAGATGGCGGCCTCCAGTATACAAAATGGACGACCGAAACACGTATCACCTTAACAACACGCGCTGCGCAAGCGCACTAACACCACGTATCACTATGGGGATGACGTCACAACATGGCCGCTCACGCGCGTTACCATGACAACACAACATGGCGCCACTAGGTCACGTGACATGACGTCACTTCCGGGGTCCGGCACCGGGGTCCGGCAACCTAAAGGTGAAACATACGTGCTCTACTACTAATTCCTATAACATGTGCATTGTGAATATACTACGCCTTAATTTACTAGCCCGACGAGCCCTTTTCTCAGATAAAATGAAGAGCAATGCGAAGTTATTAATTACAGTAATGAGAGGTACTTATGCCATACATATTGGGTTGGGTTTTGCTGACACACTGCCGAGCATTTGTTTCTCACTTATAATATCCCAATAAACAAAACAATATCCGTTACAAAAAGTCTAGGGTTGCACGGTAAACACCCTCACCCCGCAGCAAGTCCACAGACTAAACTTCTTCATTTTGATAATAAGATATATGTGCGGACTGATTTTGTTCGAAATGCCTTACATAAATCCATCTAGTGCATACCGAATTATTTTCAAGTTGACAGCCCGGACATATTAAAATGCCACAAAACTTTCAACATCGGTGCATGAAGAGTGCTCAACCAAAGCAGTGGCTTGGGGATTGGGGAACGCACCCCTCCCCCCCCCCCCCCCCACAAATACTTTTTCTCAAAATTGGACCTGGAACCATGTCAAAAATGACACTAAAGTCGAAGAGGTGTCAGGTGCAGGGGGCTAAGCTGTATATCTGTAGATTGCTTGTCCAAATACAAGTATCTGTGTCAGTGAAAAAGTAGACAGTCATCAGTGCAGGTACAGTTTGTCCGTCCTCTTTAACCTCTATTCTAAATTGGCGAGACAACACGTCACAGGTAAACATCTATCACTATTAATAGTGATGAGAGGGTAAAATAACACAGGGGTTGGCAAGCGCACAAAGGGTGGGTTAGAATGGAGCCAGATCACAAAAAGAAGCCGCCTGAATTGTCAGTCAGTCATTTTCTCCGCCTGGTATGGAAGGGTCTTTATGGGCTGTATGCCAGCGGGGAACGATGTGGGACTATGCGCTTCTTGCGACACCCATGGTGATTTCTTCTTTGTCACTGTTTCGATTTTGCCAGCTAGGCTTGGGTGATGAATCTCTGCAACTCCGATCTAGGCTACCACAAAGATATCTTAGATCTGTACAGGGTGTGTGTCTCTCTCAGCACAGAGGTCAGCCATTTTACGTCCCCACTCGATAGGACGGGGCGCTGTGACACTATCAACTCCACAACTGATGCAGACAGAGAGTGTTAGGTTAGTGAACCCGGGGCATCTGGCACGAGACACCAAACGCACTAATCCACACGACCACCACACTCTGAATTGAAAAGACACAAATTTAATGGTAATTACCAGTGCTCGAAGTGTGACATCTTACAAATGTATCACCATGAAAAACCTCAAAATATCCGCTCAGATGCAAAGAAATGGGGGCTTTTGGTCCTGGAATTCAACTTTGTTTTGCCACGTGCCGAGCCATGGACGCCTCGTGGTAGCGATGGCCACTGGCCGCATCATAACTGATCAATTTTTGTTACCACGGCGGAAATGCCTTGCAAACCTCTTCCCGCACACACACACACCCACAAAACACCCCCCTCACCTACTAATTACAAATTCAAGGAGGCTCACCACCCACTCACCCGCTAAAACGCCACTGAGTGAATCAACCAAAGGGAATATTAAAAATCCCTTTAAACACTCGAAAAGACTACTTCGACAGGCTAAGTATCAAGATGAGCCAATATTATTGCTACCCGTGACAAACTATCAACCTACCTATTTCGGCGAAATGATAATACCTCCTCCAAATGAAAAAAAAATCCTGCGCTTCAGGGCAGTCGATCTTCCCTGTTTGATACCACGATAACAACGAAATTATGCAGAATCGTCAGCTAGGAAATCGGGCGAGTTCCACCGAATGAACGTGATTGGTTACCTGGAAGTCTGTGGAGATATCTGATCGGTCAATGTAGTTTTGAAGGTGGGAAAAAAACGGATTTTGAAAATTGAAATTTGAAACTTAAAATTTGAAGTTTGAAATTTGAAGTTTGAAATTTGGAGTTTGAAATTTGGAGTTTGAAATTTGAAGTTTGAAATTTGAAGTCTGAAATTTGAAGTTTGAAATTTGAATGAGCCTTCTGGGCTTTCGTATGTAACAGTGAATGCTATCCCACTGGAAATATTAGGGAGGTAATATCATACTAAAATGCCACAAAAATTTCAAAATCGGTGCTCACGAGTCCTCAACCAAACCGAATATCAAAAATCCCTACAAACACTCAAAACGGCTACTTCGAGAGACTGAGTATTATGATGTACCAATAATATTGCTACCCGTGACAAAGTATAAACCTACCTATATCGACGAAATGATAATTCCTCCTCCAAATGAAAAAAAATCCTGCGCAACTGGGCAGTCGACCGCACCTGTTTGATACTACGATAACAATGAAATTATCACGAATCGTCAGCTACGGAATTGGGCGAGTTCCTCCGAATGAGCGTGATTGGTTACCTAAAGGTCGGTGGCGATATCTGATTGGCCAGTGTACTTTTGAAGGCGGCAAGAAAAAAAACGGATTCTAAAAATTGAAATTTGAAGTTTGAAATTTGAAATTTGAAATTTGAAATTTGAAATTTGAATGAGCCTTCTGGGCTTTCGTATGTAACATTGAATGCTATCCCACTGGAAATATTATCCAGGGCATCATATTTCCTAGAAAATTTTACATCATAGAAAGCAAGTGATAGTGCGATTGTATGTTCAATATGTTCAATATGACGAGCTGACATGGTGTAAACGACTTGATACACAGTTGATTTCTTGAGGGACTATATAAGTAATGAACTTTTGTTTATTTTGAAAATTCTCACCTCTGATATTCCTTCAATTCAAATTAAATATACACAACATGTACATCAAAATGAAGGTTGGGGTGTATAGAACACGAAACACATGTGTAATCAACTCATAGAGTCGATTGTATGCACCACTGGTTCCTGGAAGTCTGCTGCTGTATTCGCACCAGAACTGATAATTTAATAATATTGCACGAAAACAACTTGTGGCCAAATGTGCTTTACATATCCAAGAACAAAGCTAGGGGATAAAAATTCTTCAAAACACGGCGACAGAGCTGCATTGGGGAAAATTCCAAAGCCTTTGCTTTTGTTTACGTATGAGTATACTTTCGATTTCCGGTCGACGTCATCGGACAAAAAAGGCATGTAAAAACAACGCCGTCTAAAATCAAATAATGAAAAAGATCGTCTTCATACAGTATACTTTTATTAGATAGAGATTGCACAGTTGCCATATTCAATGCAAGGAATCATGATACCTGTTAAAATTTGTTAGAATACGATTTTGTTTTTCGATGGAAATTCGTGGTAACGAGTGATTTGCGCATGTCTGTCGAGCATGGAAACCATCTTCAATAAAAAATGCAGACAGTGTTGTCCTTTTCGAAATGCAGTCCTATCGCTGTATTCGAAAGTGTTTTGAATGCCTAGCTTTGTTTTTGGATATATGAAGCACATTTGGCCACAAGTTGTTCTGAAGAAATATTATTTTATTACCAGTTCTGGTGCGAATACGGTAGAAGACTTCCAGGAACCAGTGGTGCCTACAGTCGACTCTATGAGTTCATTACATGTGTGTTTCGTATTCTATACATCCCAACCTTCATTTTGGTGTATAATTTGTGTATATTTAATCTGAATTTAAGGAATATGGGAGGTGAGAATTTCAAAATAAACAAAATTTCATTACTTATATAGGCCCTTAAGCAAAAAAAGGACGCACAATCAGGAAGAAGAACTCAATTACGATGATTAAATTAACTTAATTTGGCACTTTTTCTCATTCTGTCCAATGCTTTCTTTTTTGAGAGAGCAAAATCATTTTTATCGTACTTTTTGTTTTTATTTTATGCGTGAAACGTTGTTTTATATCAGCAGGCGAGGAAGATCAGAAAAGCGCGTGAATGCATTCAGATACTTTAATACAGATCACTGAAATGTTTTCACGAGTTTTTGTTTATGTCCGAGCTGACACTGTCCCAATGCATTACCCTTGTTCTCGTAAGATATCCTTCATCGCCCAGGTGTTGCAGAGCTCGGGGTGATACTTGTTGAATACAGCATATTCTCTTATCAACTCTTCGAAATATATCACTTCTTTTAAAGAAACGTGTGATGTCATACATGTAACTATGCGACAAGTTTCGGAGATAAACACTGATTTTTGTATTTTTATCATTTACGTTTTTTTTGTATTTTTATTATTTATTTTGAAGTTGTTTCCCCTTTTTGCAAACGTTGTCTCTGTCGTGTTAGGTAATGGATTAACCATTTATCCAACATACACAATTTCAATTTTTTTTTTATTTTAATTATTGTATTTTCAAATTTTCCCCCAAAAACGAAGAATTAATAAAATCATATTGTGTGACCTATCATTGGAACCAGACCAAGCAGCTTGTTCCAGTGATGAGGCCGTATAATATGATTTTGTTGATATTTTTTTTTTAAAATGCGTTTGTTTTTTTTCCGTCTGCACAATTTGTAAATTACGCGGGACGATTCGTTAGAAAAAAATGTCAGAGTCATTGGATGGGTCGCATCTCCACTCCATGGGTGTTCTCTTCTTTACTGTGTGCGATATATTAATCACTAGTACAGCATGTAAGTGCCGGTAGCCGGTATCCGGTAGCGTGTTTGTACAGTACAACCGCCATGGACTGGTCAATATCAACGCCTGGGCAGTGATGTCCACTCATGCGTTTACCAGGTAATCAAAATCAACAAAATTTCAATTAATGAGGCATCGGGAGACACCGGGTGCTTCATTCATTAATTTTTGATGATTATTCGTATAATTAGTGTTTGCAATTTAATTTTATTGCGTCCGTGGAAATATTGAGTACCCGTGGGAAGTGACCAGTCCACAGCGGCCGTACTGCATTTTGTACTTACATTGACACGTCCTTTACTTGTGTCCGCCTTTGTTGAACACTCGGTCTCTTCAGGCAATCCGCATTCCTTTTCCCATTTCTCCGGAATGCTGCCTTTCGTAGCTTCTACGAACGTCTCAAATGAACACATCTCACTAGAACATCCTACAACGTTGAATGAAATGATGGTAAGATGATGTCAGTTCAACGTACTGTGATTCACAAACAAAACTTGCTGACAATGATGTATAATTTAGTTTTCTTTAATGATATCCGATTTGCTTTCACACACTTGGTTCTGTCGGGTGAATGTTTTGCTTTGTCCCGCCCATTTGTCAGATAAAAGAATATGGGCGTGTCCAACAGTCCAATTAAGGTTTAATTGCTGCAGATGGGCTGTCAGTTCGTACTCACGTGGGTTGTTCATGCCGTGTTTTCGATTCAGTATTCGAGATCGCGTGTATTAACTTTTGTTGAAAATAATAAAACTGTCGTCTGCTCAAAAGTTGATATCACTGCAATGATTTATATGACGCGACTTCGGCATATTATAATATGCGTAAAGGCATGTTATAATACAGGGCAAACACTCTGAATTAATTTGTAACAATTGAAATGAATTATCTGCCGCTATATAGAAATAAAAATTCACAATCGACGTGTTAAGTTTTGTATGAGGTGCTGCATGTACGCACTTCATACAACTTAAGGTTCTATACAAGTAATGGGCAATTTAGCTTGAAAATGGACGACATGTTATTTTCGACGGCGTCAAATAACTAAAGGATGTTAGAAGTTTTCATTTTTGGTGATCAAAGCATTATTCGTAAATACAGATGGACAGCAAAAATTGACAAAATAGTATTTTGTTTAGATTTTTGACGCCATCGAATTTAACTTATCGCCTATTTTCAAGCTATTTTCCCTTTACTTATACGGCACCTTAAAACGCTGTTCTACATTCATACTCCGATAAATGGGCAGATCATTAATTTCAGTGCACAAATATATGTAAAAATGGTGCATATGTGACAGCCACAGGAAGGTGGGTAGTTAGAAAAGCCAGCATTGTTTCACTTACATAATTAATGATCCCACGACTGTCACTGGCTGTCGGTGGTATCGGGTCAGAAGAAAGGAGGACAGATCCCAAACACACAGAGAATTTCCCTTCTGATTTTAAGGATGCCCATCACTTACCACTGATGCTGGAACTGCTGAAAGCAGGATTTACTCCCTGCATGCTGCTGGCTGATATTCCTGCCCAGGGTATGATATCACATGCCACTGAAATAGGTACCATTTGGGCACATTTAGCCAAATTCCCCCACCTGTAAACTGAATGGGCTTTGTGACCAATGATGTTATAGTTTAATTTCAATGGATTTTTCATCAAATCTAGTTATTGCTGCTTTACTGCAGCCATAACTAGATTTGATGAAAATTATTTTGAAAATACTCAGCGGGTTAAGGGTTAAATCTTTCACCACTGACATACCGAATAGTATCGCTGCATATTATAAGTTAACGCAGGCAACAACCAGGGTGCACGTATCGATCCTCACAAAGTCATTCAGAAGTTAGTTGCAATCTGTCGATCGATGCGAACGCGAACAAAGCATACATACCCCCAAATAACGGGAAGACAAATGTACCGATGAACTACTGTAGATTTTAGATTTTTTCATCCTTCTGTAAATCAATTTGGGGAATGAATGTTTTTTCTCCTGATGTCATATACCCCTCCCCTCCCCTCCCCATTAAACCAGTTTATAATGCAAACATATTGTAATCACGCACGATCTTATATTCTGCAGTTCCAAGATGCAAGATTCTATTTCTGTAATTTCGGAATATAAGGACATATTTACTATCAGATAAAATACTATTAAATAATGTTAAAGTACCACTGATCCTCTTATCAAGTTACAGAACGACTGCTGTGGACTGGTACGTTTCCACAGGTGGACAATATTCCCACAGACGCAATAACATTAGATTCCTACCATTAATTATGGAAATAATAATCAACCCGTTGCATCGTTAATTAAAATTTTGCTGCAGATAATTTTATTGCCTGGTAAACGCCTGCGTGGACATCACTGCCCATGCGTGGATTACGACCAATCCATAGCGACTGTACTATAGGTGCTTATTGTGTTGACTCCTTGCGCCCTTTGCCCCAAAATTATGTTAATCTGGGTAATAGTGTTATTACGAATTTAATACCGTAAGATAATGTAGAAAATATAGGAAATACCTTTTAGCAGATGGGTTATTGGGTATGCATCAGACAAACTCTCATTTTTGTATAATATCTGTACAGAGTAGTTATTAGGCAATATCTCGTGCAGTTCCATGATAACAGCTGAGGCAAATGGCGGGCGTTTTCCATTGAAAATATCCATTGCTGTCAACAGTGCTGTTAATGTGGAATCGTGCTGAAAATGGATAACCCTTAATTATATATGAATGACGCTGACCGTATATAATTTAAGTGTATTTGGCCGTTTTACCGTAATAGTGTCATGTGACGATTTATTGGAAAGAGTTCTCTTTTCAGCTTTCCCCAACAGTGGTGTTTATAGCAGCGAATCATCAATATAAAACTAAACTTTCAGCGGCGGCCAATGTGTTGAAAACCTGATAGGATTTTTGCGTGAAATCCGTTACTAACAATAACAATTTGGTGCAAAATCATCATCCAGGAGGCAGAGGTGTGTTCACAACCCACCAGTCATGTTCTTAACCCAGATGCAGTTATGGCCTGGGACCAGTCTAACCCTTAAATGGTCATCGCCTATTTCCACATTCGATCGGCTGAAATATTACGTTGGCAAATTCAACTTACGGTTTGTTTATCCGACCAACTGAAATGTTCAAGCCGACTGAATCTAAAAATACCATAAAAATAATTTTCTTTGAATCAACGCCAGAAATGTTAATCAGTAACTGAGACTTGATTTGACGGAATACCTGATGGATACTCTTAGTATGTTCTACAGACTGTGATTACGACGCGAGGTTCCACTTACTGTGTTAATATATTGACGTTTTCATGGGGGAGTAAATTCTTATTGACTGGAATATTTGTAACTGAGGCAAGAAAGAATGTCTGTATATGTTTTTGAGTGAAGGGATATCACATTAAATCAATGATAGGCAGGGCGTAAACTCCACAAACAGTGGGTAAACAAATAGCCCATAGTAGCGTCGATTTTTTTTCAGAAAGATACAGGTGGTTTTGAGAGTTTGTATTTGGTCCACATATCGCTTGGGTAAGGGCGTGGTGGCTCAGTTGGTAGAGGTGCGGGCTGCAAGCCGAGAGGTCCTCGATTCGAATCCCATCTGCTGCAGCCGCGTTGTGTCCTTGGGCAAGACACTTCACTCCCATTGCTCACGTGGGGGCACAGTGATGTTGTGTACTAAGGCGTACTGCCGGTCGACAGTGCACCAGTCTTCAACCAATGCCAACTCTGATTGTGTGGATTTGGTATGTTGGGGAGCTGGCCGTTGCTCGGTGGTTCTCTCCGAGTACTCCGAGTTCTTCCACCCGTAAAACTGTAATGGTCACGATGAGCCATTGTTCGGAAATATGTGAACTTGAACGCCAATAAATAAAAAAATGAATAAATATCGCTTGGGCTTTTCGTCTGCTGTTTCAGTCGGATTACATACTCCAATAGCACTTTAAATAATCACACTATGAATTGAATATAATGTCCAAACACCAACCCATTTACCTGTTCATTCAGAGCAAATTTGAGTTGTTCAATACGTATTTGCTGCAGAGTAAATCACTGGTATCTTCGAAGAGAAAAAAACATTGTGATCTATCGAATACATATTCTAAACCCCACTGAATTCTCAGGCCTTATAGTTCTTGTCAACCTTCGTATTTCCGACTGAAGTATTTCATCTATTTTATTAAACGCCAGCCCGTCAATTGTCGCAAATTATCTAAAAGATATATCTCGCGTCGACTTGATGGATAACGGGGAATTATCCCTCAGTAGCTTCCTAAATGATGTAACGCTTCACTGCAACATTTCGACCTCGATACCGTTACGAGCAATTTCAGTGCTGGTGTAACAGGAATGGAAGTCCGTAGGAAAATTAGTCCTTTTACACCGGCTTTACCAGCAGTACCAGAAGTTCATGCTATTCCAAGCAGTTCAGATATTTCCATGACTGAAAAATTAGATATATAATAATAATGAAATAATAAAGTAAAATAATTAGATGTATAGAAAATGACTCCGAGAGTGATATCGAGTCTTGAACTGGGTAACTATTCCGAGAAATCTTGTTGATCGATTCGCCCAGGAATTTTATTTTATTTTACTTTTTTTTTAATTTTTTTGTTTTGTTTTGATGAGTCGGCCCAAATTCCTTGTTGTAAACTGACATTTAAAATGTTCTAAAAATTAACATTAATGCAAAATATGAGAATATTCCTATTTGTAGTATCATAATTATTAAATTCTCGTGGGAAAGTGGGACTATTGTTTCTGTTGGAGTGATCTGGAAGGTAAAGACTTTAAGGAACGACCAGCTGATCTTTGTTATTGTTTTGAAACATACGTGTTTGTCTCCGAATTGGGATGAATACTGCGCAGCAAAATGTCACGTTGCATATAATAAAAAGAAAATCTACGTTATTTTAGTGAATATCGGGAATTATCTCATGAGTGTGGATCTGGAAATATTATTTTTCACTCGCACAAGAGCTCTTGAAAACTAAAACTTCCAGGCCGACACTACAGCTGAAAAGGTTAACCGATTAATCGATTAATCTATGATCAACATCTTGGTCGATCCAAAAAGTAATTCATCTATTAACTATTATTTTTGAACTACAGTATTATATGGGTTAACAAAGGAACAAACTTGCTCCAAAACAGGTAAGCATTGTCACACTGACTCACATCAATTATATGAGACAGAGTAAAGCATGCAAGTTACTTGCTGACATACTCGTTTACTTGCATGATCACCATACTGTACAAGTAGCTGGAAATGGTCATTCTTAACCCTTTACCTATTGCGGGTAGCAGACGATACCTGCAAAATAAATTCATGAATGCATAAATTTTCAATTTTTGTCTCAAAACATAGCTTATGACCCCCTCATTGGAACGAGCTTAACGAGCTCGTTCCAATGAGGGGTCATAAGCTATGTTTTTGAGACAAAAATTGAAAGCATAATAAATTTGAATGGAGATTTTTGTATATAGGCCTAGTCGGTTTTGTTTGTTACGTTGGGTAAAGGGTTCATGCTTTAAATCATCAACGGTATGGCAATTATTCAGATATCTACTTGGACAAGTGACTAATCAGTTAACCAAGGTTAATCCACGTGATTAATCGATCAACAAAATCCCCAAACCGTTTCAGCTCTAGTCCACACTCATGAGATAATTCCTGATACTCACTAAAACAACGTAGATATCCAAAATATGCGCGTGACAGACATTATTGAGTTCAGTCAAATAAGAAATTATAAAATAAATATTCAATGTTCGGAAATTCTGGTTTAATTCATTTTAAAATTTTATTTTCACCAACACGATAATTGTTCTGTTGACAGGCTTCTTCTGATCCATGTAACATGATATGAATAATATAATGCGGAGTACGATGTATGAGTATGTGTATGCCTGTGTATCAGTAATTGTAGCACCTCTGAGACGAAGGGGAAATTACCAGGAGTTGTTTTCGAAAATATGCTCGCTTTGGTTTGCAAGCACGCACAGCGGGATGCAGATCCAACAAGTACTTTTAAACCTAGACTAAATAGTCGCAACATGAACTAGAACACTAACGAGAAGAAAGACAAACTCAGAAAACAAAAAACATCATATTTTTTACATTTATAACAGCAGTTATTGAGTCATGGAATGTTCTTGAAGATAGCTCACCAAGAAGTAGTGACAAGAACCGCTGTTTATCGAGTAAGGAGAACTGAGAGTAATTGGTTTTTTTTACGGATATCATATCATATTATTCACATTTTGTATTTTCACTGCGATAAGGATATTTTAGAAAAAGAATACTCTCACCTTGGAAATTCAACATATGAGTTAGCAACATTCTACAGCTGGCAATGGAACTCTTTGGAGTACGCAGTATATTTGTTCATTGTACTACTGAACAATGAACGCGATATCACAATGAAACGAGTTTTGTCATTTGTTAACTTTTTCAACACTCAGCTGAATTCTCATTTGGCAGCCCATAGCCTAGCCGAAGTTAACCGAAGTTAACCAATCCGCATACAGATCTAATTTCAGTACAGAAACGGCGCTTCTAAGGGTCCAAAATGATATCCTCCTATCCACGGACAGGCACAACCTAACATGTCTTGTTTTGTTGGATTCAAGTGCCGCTTTGGCACCATAGACCATAAAATACTTATTGAAAGACTGGCAGTGATAATAGGCTTTACTGACCGAGCACTTAATTGGTTTTCGTCGTACCTTAATGGTCGCACACAGAGTGTCCTTATTGGCAGTGATTCGTCAGACAAGGTCACACTACGTTTTGGCGTCCCTCAAGGCTCGGTGTTGGGTCCCGAACTGTACACTGTGTATGTCTTACCTCTCGGTGACATTATCCGAAGCCATGGCCTTGATTTTTATTTTTACGCAGATGACACACAGCTGTATATTAGTTTCACTCACGCCTTTGAGCCTGAAGCATGCAGTAAGATTGAACTTTGTATTTCAGACATCAAGGCATGGATGACTAAAAACTTTCTTAAATTGAACGATGACAAGACAGAAGTAATATATATAGGTCTACCTCATCAACTTTCAAAAATATCCAAACTGTTCCTCAATATTGGAGGTTCTACGATAAAACCCAGTAGCAGTGTTCGGAACTTAGGTTATTTCATGGATGAAAATTTGGCCGCCGATGAACATATCAAACAAGTCCCTCGCAGTGCATTTTTTCATCTTAAAAATATTAGCAAAATTTGATCCTTCATTGATACGCAGGCGTCACAACAGCTTGTCCGGGCCTTTGTTACCAGTCGCCTCGATTACTGCAACTCTCTCTTCTGATTGGCTCTAAAACATCTATTCTTGAATAGCTACAATATATGAAAATTGTGCTGCACGGGTAGGCTTTACTGACCGAGCACTTAATTGGTTTTCGTCGTACTTTAATGGTCGCACACAGAGTGTCGTTATTGACAATGCTCTTTATATCATCTGCTCGCGTTCACTACACAAATGTATGCATACCGAAAGGGTTATGAAGACTTAGCCAGAATACATATCTAGAGTAGCGACAGCAGATAGTAAATTAACGAGTCGAACATCAATGCGATGTGGTCCGACTTCGCGTACTAGCTCATATGTTTTCGCTAATTGATTCACACTGTAAGAAAAACCCGTACGAGGCACATACAACTCATACATCGGGTGCACTTATCTATTTTCTTTTCTGTGATGAAGTAACCAAGGTCGTAAATATAACTATTGTTTGGTGGATTATATATTTAAACAATAGTAGTAGTATATCTTTATTTAAGTGGCATGTGCATGCCTGACAATAAAATACATTATCTAAATCTAATGTACACAATCACCCGCCCATTCAGGCCTATATGTCACCACCTCTAATAAAAATGAGCACCAAAAGTGCATGCTCGTTAACTTGCTCAACACTGGCGGCTTGGAAGGTATCATTTCAGTCTATACAACAAGATTACTGGAACGCTCATTATCAGAAATGGGAAAATGTCTCCATCGCGAAGATGGGGGCGGAAGTTGCTATGAATAACAATGCTCAACGCAAACATTCGAACGGTTTCAGTTTCCTGATGTCTCGCAACCGTCGACCACTTTTTAAACACTATGCTCCTAACCCTTTACCCAACGTAACGGCGAAAACCTGCCAGTGCTATTCACAAAAATCGCCAATTAATTTTCATTATTTTTTTCATATTTTGTCTCAAAAGCATAGGTTATTACCCCGTCGAGCTCGTTCCAAAGAGGAGTCATAACCTATGTTTTGGAGACAAAAAATGATAAAAATTAGTTATTCAAGAATTCTGTTTGCAAGTGTCGTCTGCTTTCCATGTTAGGTAAAGATCTAATGTCTGCGAAAAGAAGATATGTTGATGATTTTCACATTTTTCCTGGCACTACAAACTATTTTAGTTATTACTGACAAAACAAGTTCCGAGATTGGGAAGTGTTATTAGTTTTCAAACAAGGTAGGAAGCCATGGCGTTTGATGTGGTGAGAGTTGTTATACGACAGCGTAACATCTTTCACCTCATCATGGACTGGAATTAGTTATCACATTGATTGGCTTGACTCAATCTTAACAGGGGGGTGGGGGAGCAGTTTGAGTGGCGAAGTGTTTCGTCAGTGTTCCAGCAATACAGTTATATAGAGAGCAGGGATTGTGATGCATTTTGCCCAACGAGAGTAACATACGATTTTTCACATAAAAACATTTGCCACGGAGTAACCGTGACGCACAATTTTACATCTAACTTAATTCGCACGTGTCGTACTTCTAACAGCCGGGTGGGACCACAGTCCTGTCGATCTAAATGGCCAACCACATTAGTGACATAATTCGAAGTGTCAAATCTAGTCTCCAAAAGAAGTGCGTTATTAGTGATAAGCGGGAATCCATAGTCCATATGTCTTGCTAAAACATACATAAACACCACTCTGTAAGCTTCTGCCCGTGATGTCCGGGGGCGTTGCACTACAAGATATCTGCCCGACGAAATAGATCTTCGAAAATTAGGCAACTAGAAAGATTTGAGCCTAAGTAATTTATTCCCATTCTACATGTAAAGGGAGGGACGTCGCGAGGGTGGAAGATTGGACGAGGTTAAAACATAATTTGTTCCGACTGTCACGACTGAAGTCCCGATTAACCCTTTACCCAACGTAACGGCAAAAACCGGCCAGCACCATTCTCAAAAATCTCCAATTAATTTTCATTATATTTTCATTTTTTGTCTCAAAAACATAGGTTATGACCCCTCTTTGGAACGAGCTCGTTGAGCTCGTTCCAATGAGGGTTCATAACCTATGTTTTTGAGACAAAAACTGAAAAAAAATAGTTATTCAAGAATTTTGTTTGCAAGTGTCGTCTGCTCTTCATGTTTATTTATTTTTTTTTTTTTTTTTAATTTATTTATTTTTATTTATTTATTTATTTATTTATTTATTTATTTATTTATTTATTTATTATTAAGTTTTTAGCGACACTTTAACAGTCAAGGTCATATCGTGTCGGTGAAAGTTTTACGGGTAGAGGAAGCCGGAGTACCCAGAGAGAACCACCGAGCAACGACGTGCAGCTGCCAGCTCCTCAACATCGTAACTCCACACTGCAGCACAGGCAGGGTTAGATTGGTTGAAGACATGCGTGCCGTCCACGTGCAGTACGCCATAGTGCACGGCGTCATCGCGCCCTCATGTAGACAATCGGAGTTAAGTGCCTTGCCCAACACTGTGGCATAGCAGGGTTAAGTACCCCGGATAAATGATCGTCTAGTGGTTTTTGGTTCGGACTACAATCGTGGCAAAAATGGCCACAGGACAATTTAAGTGTTCAGTCGTAAGAGGCAACCAGTTTCTGTAGAGTCTGCAACAATTCTTGATACTGCAGCCGCAGCGAAAGGGTGAATTCAAAAACACATAAAATGTACTTACAGTTTTCTACACTTTTATTAAAACCCTAAGTATAGTTCCTACAAGTTAAACTTTGAATAAATTCTCTCTCTGGTAAAAGTTTGAAAATATCAGATACGAAATGAGACTAAGTCGAAATTATCGCATCGCTCTCATCGCGTCCTGTGTCTGGAAATGTTGTCTGGCCTGGCAGCGTTCGGCGGCGTCCTTCCACGAGAATAGGAGAGTGACTTCTTGTACACACGGAAGACCCAAAGAGAGAAGTGCCGTCTCGGGTGATTCCGTTGGTTTGAATACGGTTTGAATCGTGTCTACTCGGCAGAATTTACGTCATAAAACACCACAAAACACCACATATACCCCAAGATGGCGGAGAGGTATTTCTTAACCCCTTACTTCCATCCTGGAATAGTAGGGCATCCGGTGGGTATCCTATGCTAAGAGTATGCGTTCTCGCCTTTAAAAGGACAGTGGCACTTGGTAGGTGTATAACCGCAAAACCATTCAAAACCAACAGCGCCATCTTGAGAACGTGCAAGATTGCACAATTCTCAGAGCTGAAACTGATACTGGGTGTGTTGAGGTTACGTCGGGTCAGTATACAATGCTAAAATCTGTCAAAAGCATTCTGATGGGGTTATTATAGGTTAGGCTTTTACTAGCTAATATGCCAGTCATAATTGCAAATACTGTCAAAAACACCTTTTTACAGTAAGTGCGTAGAGTACTTCTTTTAGGTCAGTTGCACTGCTATTATGCAATGCAAATATACGAGGAATTGAATAAAATTACATAACTTGGGCTTGAAAACAGCGTTTACTTATTAAAGTTTATACAACAGAGAATTATTACCAAGTAGGACTTGGCCACTCTGATTAACACATTAACACTTCGGGAACCAAGATTCTCGAGTGCTATCATAAGACTCCGACGCACCCCACGGAGGTTAACCCGACGCGCTCCGTGGAGGGGCTCCGTGGAGGGCATTTCGTTACAACACACAACGAATCGATCGCTCAGACCGTCACCCATCCAAGGACTAACTGGGGTCGACGTTGCTTAACTTCGGTGATCTGACGAGAACCGATTACCGAACGCCACCGCGCCCCCGTGATTTTAGTTAAAACAAACCTCTGGAAATTTGTGTGTGGATAAATACATTTATCTAACAATCATATAGATTTTGGCCTGAAAACCACAAGAAACAGTACGTATCACATAATGTGTTCCGATTCCGTATGACATAGACGACTCGTGTCCGGTAATGCGACGGACTCTCATAACAGGCGCATGAATACATTCTATGAGCGTTTCAGTGGTCGCCCTAGCTGATCGCTTACAAAACAAAACATCAGTTCGCGACAGAACTATTAATACCCACTAACTCCCCCCCCCACCACCACCACCACCACCACCACCACCACACACAGACACACACACACAATAAATAGAAACTGCACAATTCAATATTACGCTTACCCAGTCCCCGAGGATGAGTCCACGTCGCACACTACTAAATTCAAGCGGATCACCAGAGGAAGTGACACTGAGAGTGAGTAATTTGACAACACGACATTGAAAATTGCGTTGACTGCATTACTAATTGTTTGTCAAGAATGCACAACAATATAGTTCCATAAAGCATGGGGGTTTTTTTAAACTTTTTCCCGCCCAGCATTATGTCCCAAAACTATCAATAATTTAAGGTTTAATCAGTTTATATGACAGAATTGTTAGATAAATGAATTAGCATGATAATGTGCATGTCCTGTGATTTGCATCAGATTCTCGGTGGTGTCCAAAAATGGGATCACAACTCGCCGGAAAAGCCGGCTCGTTGAGATCCCGTTCTGGACACCACCTCGAATCTGATACACATCACAGGACACGTTCATTATCATGATAGTCTGAGTGTAGCGGTCTTCATGATTGGTCGTCCCAACTTATTTGACTTGCACATACCGGACCCAAAATTGGTCATTCCGGGATCCGAACATCCCCACTCAGTCACAAGTATTTATTTGCGTGAGGCCCACTGCGTGTGTGACATAAATACAAGAAGCAAATCTAGACACTACAGAATTACACGCAGTGGCGAATTGATATCTAAGACTCGAAGCCAGATGATATGTCTCGACCGAAAACGTATTTGGTCGGAGGTGTCACACCCCTAAACCCCCATAGCCACGATCTCCTGTAAAATAGAAACCAACAGAAATGTTACTTACTGCAGAATAAATATGGAATTTCTCTTTATAAATTCCAGGAACTTGTTTACTTTTTAGTGTCTGAATGCAACGCTCTAACAACGGACCTGAAAGGAATATATTACATTTAGATACACGAATTAATACGTTGCTTATCTATCAGTCTTACCCTCTCTTTTGTTTTGAAAACCGTTGTGTAATCAATACTGATGATTGGATATTCAGCTTTTAATTTTCTTTATTCAACTGCAGTAAATTGTCATGAATAACTGAAACTTTTCATAATCTACTGCCCTTCTAAGGAACGAACTCGACGACATAGCTGGAATGTTTTTTTTTTATGTATGTGAGGTTGGGGGGGGGGGGGTAAGTTTTCGTTTAAACTCCAAAATGTAAGAATATGTCGCGATTTTAGACAAAAAGCACTGGATCCTTATGGCTGCTCCATTGAGCAAGACATTCGTGAAGGAATCCCTGAACTCCATTTTCGCGAAGGTGGGACTTTTCGCGAAGGTGGGACTTGTGACATTTCTAAATAAAAGTTCATCAGTCAAACACTGCATCAATAGATGGGGATGGCAGAAAGGCAGTCACAAAGACTTTGTCATTCCCCACATTATACATTTTTGCATCATTATACCATGATTACCTATTCTACTATATATAAAAAGCCTGTGACATAAATTTTAGCTTTACACACCAACCGTGATGAAGACGCCAGCAATGGGATTTCAGTAGTTAAATTTTACACCAACAATAGAACAACATCCAAGTTGATCTTTGGTGACGTCGACCTGAATGCAAACTTGACTAAATTTATCGCACGTCGCCTCGCGTAGAGTGAAATGAAAGTGGCAATTATTTATTACTTTTTATATGGGTTTACCAAAATTTAACAGACATACATTGTCTCATGTTAATAAAGCACCCATAACTCGAAATAGTATGTTATTGCGTTATTAAAACGAAAACGGCTCAGTTTCTTTTTCCACTTCATTTCGGAGATAAAATTGACAGCTCTAGTACCGCCCACCGATGCTCATGTAAAACCAAACAAAAAACAGCTTCGCACGTATGTTCGTCTGCTGTTCAGTAAAATCGAGAAAAAAATAATAGCGACTCATAACAATCTGACGAGTATGGTATAAATAAAATATACCTAAGGGAGCTTGGTGAAGCAAATGTTCACCACTCGTGGTGAAGTGGTGTTAGCCGCACACCAAAGGCTCGCGGTTAACACCACTTCACCACTCGTGGTGAACATTTGGTACACCAAGCTACTATGGGTATATTCTATATGTTTTTTCCCTTTCTCATCAGGTACAATATCGTTCGACATTTTACACCCATCAACAGAAAGTCATGCATAACTCTCAATTTTTTCTTTCGCAGAATCCACTTGCGTAAACGGATATGCCATTGACTTCGGATACATCGTACGAGTGTATGTTATTATGTTATTATGTTATTATTATTCCACTTTGTTTCGCGATAAAATTGACAGCGGAAGTACCGCCCATCGATGCTCATGTAAACAAAAACAAATTCGCACGTATGTACGGCTGCTGCTCAGTAAAATCGATAAAAAATAATAGCGATTCTTAATAATGTGGCCATCATGGTAAAATTAAAATATACCCATAGTAGCTTGGTGTACCAAATGTTCACTACTCGTGGTGAAGTGGTGGTAACCGCGCGCCAAAGGCTCGCGGTTAACACCACTCGTGGTGAACATTTGGTACACCAGGCTATTATGGGTATCTTCTGAAAATCGATGAATTTGTAACTTTGTCTTTCTCATCCTTTACCTATATTTGTAAGCTATGGTCATAAAAGAGGAATTTCCGCAATTACACATATCGTGACAAATTCAGACCAGTGGATCGCAATTTCTAAAATGAAATACTTCGAAATTAAGGCCGCCGCATCAAGAATAAAAACAAACGCAAACGGCATCTGAGATTTAATGTCCTCGTATTGATGTTGAAACGTGAGTTTCTCCGGAGTTGTGGGGAGAAAAGTTGATAAATAATTTAGTCTTGCTGTTAGTGATTAACCGATAAGGATTTGCGACCGTCGTCTCCTTGCCGATTAGTTGAGTACACAATCGGCCGGTTGTGAGTGTCGATGTCAGATAGTAACAACTAAAAGGAGTGGTAAGAATGTATAGAACGGTTAATTTTACAGTACATTCAGGTTGATTGGTTTGTATACGACATCAGTGGAAACAAGTTAACAGATCAACGATCAAAGACGCTGTGCTGTTAGTTTGTTTCTGCTGATGTCGGATTTCGTTGAGTCATCACACAAAACGTGGGCTGTGTGTCATCATGAGCAGCAATCAAGGAGAAGATCAGACCAATCAATGAGATTAGGCCAATCTTGAATTCTGCTAATCATCGTAGCAACCTATTAAGTTTGTTACTGCATATATGAATATGAGATAGCAGAATACAAACAATTTTGAGCCAGTGGTGTTCCATGTAACCACTGGTATGGACCGATGTTCAAACACCTCTACCAATCGTCAACCGATGGCTTAAAATCGGCAGATGTCAGATGCGATTGCCCAACATCGGTTAATTGGTCAAAGCACAGTAAACTGATTGCCCCATGCACTTTAAACAATAACAATAACAATCACCTTTAAACCATCAGCGTAATGCCATATCAACACAATTAGTGGAACTACGCGGTGTAATCATAAAACTGCGGATGTGATTAGTATTCATTACAAATGAGGATCTCAATTATATACTCAGTCAAATCAAATCTCGATTGAGCAACAGTTCTAGCCTTGATAGAAACATGAACATTTATGGTATTTTTTAGATTCAATCGTCTGGAATATATCAGTTGGTCGGAAAAGCGAACCGTAGAAATATTCCAAATGTGTAAATTTAAACTTGCGCAGTGGACTATATGCATATAAGGGCTAGACTGGTCTCAGGCCATCGCGGCATACATAGTTTGATTGGCGGCCTGAGAGTTGGGTTTACGTCCTGACAATTAGAGGAAATCAGCAGAAATGCAAGAACCAGATTAGGTAGGATTGAGAGTCACGCATAGTTGTTATGTGGTTGTATTATGATCATAGAACTGATCACGAACAAATCTCGTACCCGAGATTTCACTGTCGAAAGTACAGAAACTGAGAGTATTTACACTATGTAACACTGAGATTTATTCACTTGGCTCCAGGGTACAAATGATCACGATTTGGCGGGAGTCGACAACCAAACCCTCCATGAAACGTTATTGTATCCACTATCTGGATAAATTATTTATAAAAGTTAATAGACTGTTCATATATTTATACCATGATTACCTATTCGACTATACATGAAAAGCCCATGACATAAATTTTAGCTTTACACACCAACCGTGGTGAACATGCCAGTAATGGGATTTCAGTAGTAAAAATTTACACCTACAATAGAATTACATCCCCGTTGACCTTTGGTGACGTCGACCTGAATGCAAACTTGTCTAAATTTATCGCACGTCGCCTCGCCTCGCGAAGAGTGCAATTGAAGTGGCAATTATTTATTACGTTTTTAAATGGGTTTACCTCATAAGATGCCAAAAATTAACAAACATGCACTGTCTCATGTTAATAAATCATGCATTACTCGAAATATACTCGCCCAAAAAAGAAAGTGTGCATTGCAGAAATTGATCAAACTCCAAAAAAATAATTTCGTAGGTGTAAAGAGTGTTAACCTGTTCATGAATAAGTTATATTGAACACAAAAACAGCTTTCCCCGTTAAAATTGCATTAACGTTAAATGACGTGCTGCACGTTTGTGAAAAGGCATGTTTTGCACGTGGAAAGTCTGAAAATTCATGCTGCAGTGTGAATCCTTGGGTATTTAAACACTAAAGTAAGACCTTCCTATCGTTCACATTCAAACTTGCGCTGCTGTTAAAACGACTCCACATTAGCATGCCAAGATTGACAATGAATCAACGTCTCCTTGCCCTGGGTATGATTAGAGCTGGCCGAACATACAGAGAGGGTGCCCAGCATTTGAACTGCCACCGTAACACTGTAGACAGGCTAGTCCATCGACATGCACAACATGATGACGTTCGAGACCGACCGCGCTCCGGGAGACCCCGAGTTACCACCCCTGCACAAGATCGGTATATCCGTGTCGTCCATCTCCGGAACCGGCAACAAACGGCAACGACGACAGCCAGGAACATCCCTAACCTGAGACGGATACATCCTCAAACAGTAATCAACCGGCTGAGAGAATACGGCTTACGTCCTCGAAGACCTGCAATTCGTCCGATTTTGACGTTACGTCATCGTCGTGCTCGACTGCAGTGGTGTAGACAACATCTGAGGCATCCCCTACACTGGTGGCGACGTGTTTTATTCACAGATGAATGTCGTTTCCATATTTCATCATCAGATGGCCGCCAGAGAGTGTACAGACGTCGAAACGAACGCCTCGCAGATCCATGTGTCGTGGAGCGAAACCGTTATTGGGGAGGGTCTCTCATGGTGTGGGGTGGCATCACTGCATCACTGCCCATAACAGAACTGAGCTGGTCATTTTTGATGGCAATCTCAATGTAACCAGATATCGTGATGAAGTGCTTACACCTGTTGTTGTCCCATTTCTGCAACGTCGCGGCCCCGGCGTCATTCTACAGCAGGACAACGCCCGACCCCACGCAGCTCGTGTTGTTGAACAGTATCTGCAGCAACAACAAGTGGATGTTTTTCCCTGTCCCGCAAATTCGCCCGATATCTCACCCATTGAGCACGTATGGGACGAAATGAAACGTCAGCTACGCCGGCTTCCCCATGCACCGCTTGTGGAACTCCAAAGACAGCTTATCAGAATATGGAACAACATCCCACAACACTTCCATGCTAACTTGTTCGCTTCCATGAGGCGTAGATGCACAGCAGTAGTCGATGCAGACGGAGGTCATACCAGATATTGAGTGTGTGACTTTTGTGTTTGACCCTTAGTGTCTTTGACTCTCCATGGCACCAAGAGTATTCGTCGTAGCGTAATGAAATTTCTCGTGTTGATCACAAATTGATTCATCTGTGATTAAATAAAATTTCCATGAATGAAAATGATATATATCTTTTTTTAGTGTTATTTTTTAGCATGCACACTTTCTTTTTTGGGAGAGTATAGTATGTTATTATGTTATTAAAACGAAAAAGGCTCAGTTTCTTTTTTCCATTTCGTTTCGGCGATAAAATTGACAGCAGAAGTACCGCCCACCGATGCACGTGTAAACAAAAACAGATTCGCTCTGTTGTTCGTCTGCTGTTCAGTAAAATCGAGAAAAAATAATAGCGACTCTTAATAATCTGACGATCATGGTATAAATAAAATATACCTAAAGTAGCTTGGTGTACCAAATGTTCACCACTCGTGGTGAAGTGGTGTTAACGGCGCGCCGAAGGCTTGCGGTTAACACCACTTCACCACTCGTGGTGAACATTTGGTACACCAAGCTACTGTGGGTATATTCTATATGTAATTTCCTTGTAACATTATTAAAATACAACAATAAACAGTGATAGCTCTGAAATAATATGTAGAATCTTGTATTAATCAAGTGAGTATTGTATTGGGTTGAGTCGGTAAAAAATATCCTAACGCGACTTCTTTATTTATGTGTTGTGTGTCAGCGTCACATCAGCATATGGGGCTATATCGTGGCGATAAAGCAGTTCCTGTAGTAAAATAGGTCATGAACCCTTTGAACCTGAGCAGCCGCTTTATCGGTCAGAAAACTGATACGCCATAACGTCACTAAACAGAATAGCTGCTCAGTAACTGTGTGGGGCTGACCAATCAATATTTTCAACGTGCAGTCCGGCACGCTAGTCATATTGATTGGTCTACCCCAAATAATGAATATGGACTCTTCTAATGCAGACATTGAACTGGTATGGAAGATACTACTAGAGTTCGAAGGGTTAACTGCAAATGTAAAATATTATCTTTCTCTGAAAATTTCAGCGAACAAAAATATTTTTAGAAACTTAAAAAACATACCGAGGGCAACCGTTTTTCGCAGCAAGTCCTGCATTCGTGGCAACATTATATCGACTTAACTCACACAAATACCAGCTGATTTCATAAAATCGCCATTTGGTTATAGTAAGAAAGTGAGTGACATTAATATGATTATCAGCACTGCAGAGTGGAAGTAATGGAATGGAATTCACGAGACATCTTCGACTCAGACGGCAACCTGTTACATACCAATATTTTAAAAATATCCAGGGGATTTCTCGAGCTTCATTAGTTTTTCGAGAATAATAAACTCAAATAAAAATAACAGGACAGACAAATGCATCCATCAGGCAACCAATAATCCCCAGGACATTTCCAAAATATACTGTCAGAACAAAGTCACAGACTGATGAAAAACCAATCAACAAAAACGTTTCGAATTGGAAATCACAACCAAAATGGGAACGGTAATTTAGAATCGAGTTAAAGTGGAACGCAATATACAGGAAACCCATTTAACTGTGGCCTGATAGACCCCAAATCAAAATACTTTTCGTTATAAATAAACACTTACGCTGCCGAAAGCGACTATTGACACATATTTTATGATGATTGCCCGCAGGTTCTGATATGCGCGGATCAAAGATACCAACCATCTGATTAATTGTTGGAAAGGGATTAATCATATGATAGAGTTTCAAGTATGTCAAAAATGTTATTAAACTTCCTCGCATACAGGCGTACATAGAGGTCCTCCTTATATCGATAAAGTGGGCGTGGCAGTAAGAGGGTTAACTAGCCGAATTTTAAGATTAAATTAATTTGTCTCCAAATTCATCACTAACCATCCCCGACATGCAGTTCTGTGAAAGGAAAGATGAAACCATAGGCCATTTATTTATAATTTGCGATGTAACAAAAAAGTTTTGGAAAGACTTCACTGATTTTATGCATGGCCGGGAATTTAATATCGAGTTGGGAAAACGGGAGATCATTCTTTGAACTGAAAACGGACGTTATAAATAGCATGTTGATAGCATCAAAAATTCATATATACCAATGCAAATTACAAACGATATTACTAATTTAAGGACGTTTAAAACGAGTCTTAGAACATTCTTCCATGTGGAGAAGTAGAGAAGCGCATTTACCTAAATCTAAAACCTTTCTCATGGTTCGTTATGTAGTAGATAAGCAAGGTAACCTACCCAGGGAATTAACCGCCAAGCAATGACCGATCAACCCGATTAATTGCGACGTTAATTACTAGTGACCGCCCTGTCGATCAAGTCTCAACCTGCCAGATCATTGGCATCATGGCATTGACAAACTGACCCCAGTTTCCTCATTTATTTCACTGTCAATCTTTTTGTCCCCATCTCTTTAACCAGTTTGAAAATGCATGTAGCTCTATTGTATCACTTTAGCCCTTTACCTAACGAATCGCCCGCATCCGTCCGCGTAATATGCAAATTGAGCAGTTGAAAAAATTGAATTTTTAAAAATATTTCAACAAAACCATATCATGTGACCCCTCATTGGAACGAGCTCATTGAGCTCGTTCCAATGAGGGGTCACATGATATGGTTTTGTTGAAATTTTTTGAAACATTTAAAAAAATGATATTTAAAATAATAAATTTTGATATCGTCTGCGTTGGGTAAAGGGCTAAACTATAAATTATTATGTTGTAACTTTACACCTTTAGGAGACGCCTTACATAAGCCTCAGGCTTGATGAGGAATCCTCTTACAGTTAACTATACAAAAGTCCAATACCTTCTATTGTTCATGTATATTTTATAAATGTTTTTGTTCTATGTAACTACCAATGGGGGGCGCGATGGCTCAGTAGGTAGAGGTGCACGCCGAGAGGTCCTACGTTCGAATCCCACCTGCGGCAACAGCGTTGTGTCCTTGGGCAAGATACTTCACCCCCATTGCCCATGTGGGGGCACGGTGACGCTGTGCACTAATGCGTACTGCACGTCGATGGTGCACCTGGCTTCAACCAATGATAACCCTGTTTGCGTGGAGTTAGTATGTTGGGGAGCTGACAGTTGCTCGCCGTTGCTCGGTGGTTCTCTCCGGGTACTCCGGCTTCCTCCACCCGTAAAACTGTCATGGTCATGATTAGCCATTGTGCCTAAATATATGACATTAAACACCAATAAATAAATAACAATAAATAAAGGTAACTACCAACAATTTTCAATTTTTCAATAAATATTGTTTAAACTACACAGCAACACTGAAAGCAAACTCATAAACGGATGGAGAAGTGAGGATCTAGTTGAAGAGATCGTGTAAGTTGAGTTTAAAAATGACAACGACATACAATATTAATTGCCCTGTGATTTTGACGTGACCGCGATAGAAGACACAGCGCAAAAAAGGTTTGAGAAAAGAGGAAGGCCGCCACAGTCTCGTGAACATCTGGTCAACAGGCGCTGGTGCGCTCGCAGGCCTTCATGAACTCCATACACACATCTGCAGTATCAAACAGGGTTGATGCTTTCGGTTGCGCTCCTTGTGCTGGCAGACTGAACATGCTAGCTCAGTTTCTGGGTATTGCCCTAGAGATGGGGCAGATATGTCGGGTTTGCTGGTAAATGGGGTGCGGTTGGGGGCATCCAGTTTGCTCTCTAGCTATTATCTCCTATGATCGCTTAGTATTCCTACTCATAATCTGACTGGATTCGTCGGCCTCTGCTTTAACTGAAAAGATTGACAAATTGCGTCATGCGTTGGATCTGACTGATCTGTATCCAATACTATAAAACTTTTACAATTGTATTTTCCAGAATTGTATTTTCTATCTATTAATATAACTGACTAAAATGAACCATTAGCATTTTCAAAGATGTGGCAATTTGCCAACTGGAAAATTGCCATATCTTGGAACATGCTAATGGTTCATTTTAACCTATTTAAATTCATAACTAGAAAATACAAATCTAGAAAATACAATTGTAAAAGTTTTATAGTATTGGTCCCTGGTCTCGTCAACTCTTCGGAATCTGACGGTTGTCATGTTTTGTACATATTATGACATCAGATTCTCACAAACTGAATGCAGCATTTGAAACGTAAACAAACACGAAAGTGCAGATGTCTGTCGGTAGCGTTTAGCCCTAAGGCATTCTAGTTTTTATTTTGTGATGGTAATATTGCCGCTTCGAAAATATCCGATCGTCAGTTACGTCGCGAGAGGCTCGTCCGAGACAGGCCTGAAGAGAAATTGGAAAAAGTAGAGACTCGTTTTTGGGCTTCCCATAATTGGTGGGCTGGGCAACATTGTGTGGCTGTGAGAGAATATTCAATGTAGGCAGATAATAAGTTCGATCACTACTCGAATACTTGGAAAGAATATTCGAATATGAAAATCTACAAAATGCTGTAATCTTCTATTCGTTTTCGCAGGTGACTGCTGACCACTTCAAAGGCTTAACTAGATTTGCAAATCTCACCATAAACTACAGACATATTGGGGGAAGCTTTCAAGTTACCAGTCCAAGTTTGTAAAAAGTTCGACGTTATTATGGCCGGCAACCAATCGACCCTTTAAATAGTTCATACAATCAAATTGTGGTTCGCTTTTTCGACCAACGGATATAATCCACACGATTGAATCTAAAGAAATACCACAAACATTCCTTTTCTGTGAATCAATGCTAGAAATTTCGCTGAAACGAGACTTGATTTGACCGAAGTTTTGATGACGTCACCATTAGAAATGAAGACTCACCACAGCCGCAGTTTTATGATTACGCTACGTAGTTCCACTAATTGTTTTAACCTTTTGAACTCTCGTTTCCTGGATGGGCCAGTCCAGTTTTAATATACAGGCAAGATACAATAATCATCAATGCCCCGTGTACAGACCTCTTATAACAAGATAAAAAATTGGGTCGAAATTATGTCTTGGGACGAAAAATCGACCTTACGTGTTCATAGGGTTAATATATTGATATTTACACGCTGAAACTACAGTGTTGAAAACTACACTTGACGAGCTGTATTTAACACTTACTAAGTGCTGAACTAGTACTTTGTTCAAGTGTAGATATCCCAGAACTTGACAGGTGTTACAATAATATCACTTGACAAGTGTAATGTCGCGACACTAAAAAGGAAACAACGCAGATGACGCGGATCAGGCTCGAACTCTCGAGCCTGGTCCGCGTCATCTGCGTTGTGTCCTTTTAATTATGTAGCCACCAAGCGCAAATCAAATTATGGACGATTCTGGAAGAACCACCAATGCTAGGCACATGGGAAGTGCCATCCATTCAAGTTTCAGATGTCTGACGATTGTAATGTCTAAGTGCTTAAAGCATTGCACTTTGAGTGTTAAAATCAAACCCCAAGAGTTAGAATGGGTTTAACACCCTGAAAGTGTCAGTTTTAACACTTTAGTTTTTAGTGTGTATAAGAAGAATTAAATATTTTTGATTGGAATATCTATAACTTGAGCCGAAATAAAATCTTCGTGAGAAAAGGCACATCATATTATATCAACGATAACCTGCGCTCAAATTTCTGCGAAACGAAGGTAAACTAGTAGCCCGTAACAGCGTCGAACTCCGAACAGAATTGACCTTGCGGAATGAGACCCTCGAATTCATCTTTGTGAAGCACCAACACTGATAATAAAGTTCCTAACCTCCTGTTAGTCTTTTCAATTCATCTCCTCTGGCGTAATTTACAAAATTTAGGTTGTTGATTCTTCGAAGAGATTCCTTAACCGAACCGTTGTACCACTCGGGGACTGGTAATCCGTATGCCTCCTACAAAATATGATCATATTCGTGTTATCAAAAAACTGCTACCAATAGGAAATAATAAACGAAATACTGATCTTTGACATCCTGCATTGGAGGTGTTCGCTGGTGGCATTTGTTGACGAACTGTACTGCTAATGCTTAGTTTCGAAACGAATAGGTATTTCGCAGTCTAGTGATGCGCTGTTAAGGATGTTCGGGCGCAGGTTGTGTATGGAATTATCATTACACATCCATTCAACTTTAAACCCTTGTATTTAACGGAATAGCCGCTATGACATAAATGATTCCGTATTCAATGGGTGATGTACAAGCCGGAACGTTTTTCCCAGCACCGTTCATACTAGTTCCCTTTCCATCGAGTCATTAGTTATGCTTCGAACAGTTTCCAAATTTCGTTATACAATTATCGACAGTCTGTCGCATAGTGTGAAAATGAAAACGTCCAAAGCAAAATAAAGTTGATTCATAAAAAACTAGTTAACCAAAAATGAGATAATATTTTTAAAAAAAAAACAATCATTTCTAACCAGAGCATTTACCCAGTCCCGTGACCGTCTCATTTTGTGGATCCGTTATATCTAAATTGGTCAAATTTATTTCGGTAAATCTTCGTACTTACACACCAATTCCTTTGTCTTCTCCGGGTTCGTAAGAGACGTGAACTACCCAATAGGACAACAGACAAGGTGTCACTTGAACACCTGTACTCACTTACCATACCTGGATCCAAGCGTTCTGTGAATTGGCGTGTAAGTAAGTTACTAATATCGCTGTCGGTATTCATAAATCTGAACAACCTGCCAACGTGCTGTAACACCTCGCCGCTTCGCGGCTCGGCGTTACATACCGCACGTTGGCAGGTTGTTCAAATTTATGAATACCTCCAGCTCAGTTAGTAACTATTACATCTTGACATTCTTCGAACTTCTTTAAAAAATGTTTCTCCCAGCTGTTTTGCATATCTGCACAAATTTGAACTTATTTGTACTAACAGTAATAGCCACCAAATTGTTAGGCGTGAATGGACAGGAGCCGAAGAGAAACAGCGATACGATTTTCAACAAACGCTGGTTCGAAAAGGTTGTTGTGTTGTCTTTTTATCAATCCATTTGATCAGTACAGCTTCATTCAAAACAAACAGTCTCTTCACCTTTGGGTTTAAACATCGGAATTATTTTTTTTTAATTCAAATGAATTTTAATGCATGGGTTGTGTAATAAACACAGAACGCGATGTGTGTTTTCAATCGGTGGGTAATCGGTGGGTATTTTACATAACTCGTTTGAATGGCGTAATCTCGCGAAATATGACTACGCCATTCCAACTTGTTGTATAAAACACCCACCGATTCAAACACACATCGCGTTCTGTCTATTTATCTTATGAAACAAAACAACCAATGTCGTGATTCGGTTTGCGTTCACTGTGAGGACAATTGGGCACCACCCTCTCTCTATTCCTACACATTCAGCGAGCAAAGGTAGTCTACACAGATTATATTCGCAGCAAAAAAAGCTTTCTCTTTTGTGTTTTTCTTAGATTTATTACACGTCTGTTCTATATAATCACCATCTACAGCAACACTAAACCATGCAGAAAATGAAAATCTGTTTCACACATATGTGCGGAACGGAAATCGTTGACGGATTATTTTTGAATACAAGCGAAATTTCAATGCAATTTTCTACAAATCGTGTGACGCAATTACAGTTTGAATAGATAGCGATAGCTAAAAATCGTCCCCTGAGTTCCAATGCGTTCTATGTGCCAGTAGGCTGCCAGTAGGCACAACAGAACACATTGAAATTAAGGGGACGAAATAGTCGCAAATTTGGTTGGCGATAAAATGTGTTCTTTTTGTTGACAGTTGTCAAAAGAATTGCCGAGTGTCTTTCTGATAACTGTTTTATAGACATGAATGCGTGCAATAAACACAGAACCCCATGCGGCCTCTCGCTTTATCCTTCCACGCTGGCACTCCTGCCATACTGATTAACCCATTCACACGTGTGTGTCGATCTGTGTATATACTGCATAAGATTCCGGATTACAAATTACTATGCTACAATGAATATACACGAATATTTACATGTCCGGGAATCATCAAATCACTGGCGTTTTTTGGATCCAGTGGAAATGAAATATTAATTTAAAACCTATCCACTTCTCTTTGCCGCTTTTCTCGTGTCTCTAAATCTCATTTATGACAAGTTTCCATCAGATCGGAAACACCTACGTAAGAAAGTGGAAGCACAAGATAAAAGTACAAAGGCTTGACGTAGCTCGTACCTTGTGCATTCTGCGAACCCAGTATTATCGCGTATATAACTCGATGGAGGTGAGGCATCATATATTCCGTCCCGCGTACCCCCCTCCCCCACCCCCTCCACTCCCGTCCCCTGTCTCTTTTTCAGAATTGTACTTTTAGGCAGTGGTATAAATTAGAGGTATGTATGTAGGGAGTGTGACACCTCCAGTAATTTTTCCAGCAGGGACATTTTCGTCAGGATTGGAGTCTTACATGTCGATTGACTCTTGCTAGTAATTTTATTTGTTAGGTAAAATTACACATTATGTGATGTAAAGAATCTCAATTTGTCACGATTTGACATGACATTTCTGAACCTCCTTCACAAAAATCGGTCTAGGCCTCGGGATGGCTTCTGTCAGTTTGATTTTAGTGAACGTGGTACAAAACTTTCATATGAAGTCAAGACTCATTAGATATCCCCTATTTCCGGGTATTTTCTATTCAGATATATGACTATTCCCTGTTGTACAGGAGAACTGGAGCCAATGCTATAATAACTTTATAATTGCATTTTCTAGAATTGTATTTTTTACCGATTAATATAACTGACTAGAATGAATCATTAGTATTTTAAAAGATATGGCAATTTGCCAGTTGGCAAATTGCCAGATCTTTGAAAATGCCAATGGTCCATTTCAACCCATTTAAAGTCATAACTAGAAAATACAATTCTAGAAAATACAATTGTAAAAGTTTTTAAAGTATTGACCCCATAATTTGTTGGAGAAAGAGATCGTTTTTCCATCATAATACTGTCCACATGGTGATATAAACATAGCACATCGAACTACATCTCACTATTGGTGATTACTATTGCCGCTTTGTGTAGCTAACAACCGATAATATTAGTCCTGTGTTGCAACTTCAACAAGTGACACTCACATCACTTGCCTGGCAAATGAAGTATTCGAAACGCAGATTTTGTCTGTGGTGCCCAACTAGAAGACTATTATTATGCGACTACCACAAATAGCCCCTCAGTACCACTGTAGTGTGCCCATCAAATCCAGCTCTCCGGAGTGTCAAGAAGAGTTCCAGATCGTTATCATGCATGTCCCAAACGAGGCGTACGCGAGCGGTCTATTTCTACCAGTGACCTCAAGCAGATGGCTTTGCAAGCACAGAACATAAACACGAGTATCTCCCCATTAAACTCCGTTGATAAACATTCTAGTCGAGGTCTATTTGAAAATGCCGTGTTGAACAACTGCAAAATAACAATTAACAACTATTTTCAAGATGCGAATCCAACAAAACGTAGGACAATCCGTGTTGATGAAACGATTCCTATTGAAATTCAAGACATTCCTCCTTTGTTTTGACTTTTAACGTTCGACATTACAACGCGTTTGGGATTCACCAATTCCATAAATTGTTAATGGTTATTTTGGCTAATATAATTCTTGTTGTATTTGATTTTTAAGGAGTTGTGACCAGCTAAAAATACTAATTGTCATATAACAAACAAATTATTACAACAGACAATTCATCTGTGTTGTTATATTTCGTTGAGTTGACGCGATGAGATCGGCCATTTATTGGTGCTTAATGCCACATCGGCTGCTAAGTCAATATCGTGGCGATGAAATAGTATAAAATAAAATAAGTTGTTGACAATTATGAAGTAAAATGTTTGAAAATAAATATGAAATAATTTCAACAGAAATGCCGACGATATGAACAGTAATGAGTGACGATAAAAGAAAAGTGAATACCGTATAAATCAACCACATGACTTGAGGCCAAACAGCCTGGTTTAAAAAAATAAAAACAATTTAAAAATGTATTAAAAAGGTTGATTACTTGAAGAAATGAGAGAATCTTGTGCGTGCTCGTATGATAAAATAGAGATCCTACAGTGAAATGTTGCCCTCTGATATGATTAAAATCAGTGCAATGCAAAAGAATGTACTCCACTGACAACGCCTGCTGGTAAGAAACACACTATGATCGTACTTCACCCTGTAACAAAAAGGGATGTGTTAATCTTCTGTGACCAAAATGACATCGTGTCAAAAGTACATGTTCTTTTTTACAAAGGTTACCAGACGAGTAGTGATCAAAAATATTGCTCGAAAGCAATAGAGCTTGTTACTTGTCGCCGCATCCCATTTAGACTGCCACACAGATTTGATGTACTTATTGATATGCAGATAACAATCATTGAAAGAAAATTTAAAATTAGTGAGAGGCTTTGTTAAGTCCTGTTTTGCTGCACTGTCTGTTGTGGTGTGACCGGAGATACTAACATATTCAGATAACCGTCATAACACGATATCACACTGGTCAGACATGAGGGTATTCAACTTCTCACAAAGTTCCAAAATGTCATGGTTCTTTAACTTGGGGTCGAGTAAAGGTAGTATAGAGGAAAGAGAGTCGGCAAATTTCCTATACATTCTCGATGTGTTCAGGTGCTAGTAAAAAGGCTTTCACTTCAGCTGTGAAAATAGAACTTCTTTTTGGTTTTCTGATTGAGGTGATCTGATCATCAGTTACAACAGCTGATGATTCTTTGTCACCATGTTTAGATCTATTCGTGTAGGCCATTGTAAATGTACTATACTTGTACTTTATTTCAGCATTTGTTTGTTTAAACTCCAAATAATTTGTCTCGGACTTTTTAGTAGAAGCAATGTCCACAATAACTGTAGGCTTTTGAAGATGCCGAGGAGGAATATGTTGTTCACGATTTTCTATCATATCAAATTCAAGTGTGGCTGACTCCAATGTGAGGTTTAATTCTAATTCCCAATGGAGGAATATGTTTCAAAAATTCAACATTTTGCGGGTCCAAGACAGTTATAAGCAGGGTTTGATGGATTAGCAAGCCGTTTGCAGCATATTGATTCACCCCTGCAACTATTCTGTTCATGTCCATATTTCTGGCATTGGAAGCATCGAGGTGGATTTAGAATATACAAATCCACTTTGACTTCATAAATCCATCCTTGGTGGATTTTTGTGATTGCGAAGAATTTGGCACATTTGGAGTACGGTACGTGCTAATGGTATACAAAACTCGAATTCCCATGCATCATTGCAACTACATGTATATATCCTTGAATAAAGTTCCAAGAAGATGGAATTTGTTCAACTATTATCCTGGCGAACTAGTATTCCAACTTCATCATCAAGGCATACCTTCGACGAAAGCATTCCTTGATGATGTAGTGGAAATATTTGTTATCCCATAAATGGCTGTTTATTTGAACAATAAAGGCCTTGGATAATTTTTTTCTTTATTCACCTAGTAGGGTGATAAATTTTCCCCATTGGTTTAACACTGAAAGAATTTATTCCCCAGGTAGCGACGGACTTGTTGACCTCTGGCCTCCACCACATTTGTCTAGCATAATTAGTAGCTCAATTGTTGATTTCTTTAAATCTTCAGTAGAACACACCACCGACTGCTCATATAATAAAGTATTTTTGCAAGCTTAGCTGAAGTTTGTATGGGGAATTATTTTTAGACAGAAATGTATTACTGCGCCTTGTTTATTTTTGCCAATTTTACAGGTCGAGCGAATTGGAGTAATGTGCTCCTCACTTCTCGCTGTGTTTTGTAGCAAAATATAGCACGATTTTGCCGCGACTGCCTTGTAAAAGATTTATGGGATAAACAAAATAAACGTATAGTGTTTTCAAGTAAAAAATTATTCTACTTGTAGAATTAATAATGAAACCGACTCGCCAGAGGCTCGTCGGTTTCATTCTTAATCCTATTCGTAGAATAAATTTTCTACTTGAAAACACTATACGTTTATTCTATATATCAGTCATAGTGGGGACACATCAGATTTACTCACCGAACCTAATCGATCATCTTCGCGACGTCCTAGATGAAGTTCGTGAAATAATTAGAATGTTAGAATATAAGTACTCATTTTCACTACTTTACCCTCTTTTCTGATTTGAATATTTTTCATGTCGGTTAGAGCCTGTAGCTTCAATTCATTAATAACTTCAGGTCTACCAATGACAGATAACTTGCTTTTTCTAATTACACCCCTGCTGTTGTTAACAGACCTGTGCAGAAAAGCATTGACCTCCATATCTGCGAATTTGTCAGTATTCAATAAATTTATTACCTAGGCCTCCCTAGTACCTTCAATTAGTATTGCTCTAGTTCTAACTTTTTAAACACTTTTAACAGTGCCCGCAATTCCTTTTATAGTTGTTTCTAAAATAAACGGGTTGATATCGGTTGCCTTTCTTCTATCGCCAGTTGAATAAATGATCACAAATCTTGGCCCCTTATTAGATTGTGTTATAATTTCTTGATCTGAGTCAGAAACAGAAACAGAAAACAAATCTCGACTTCGTTTCAGGTTTTTGTTTTGTGTGTTTTCCATAGTTTGTTTTTGTTTTTTTTTTGTTTGTAATTCTTCACTTCACGCTGACGATTGAACTGTCGAGTGCGGGTAGGGCCAGGTCTACAGTTATCCGTCATTCTACCAAACAATTTGTAGCGTTCTGCGATGTTAGTTGCCACCAACAACCCATGCAGACAGTAAAATAAAACCGAACATGTTTTAAAATAAAAAAGATTTTAGAAAGTTGGTAAACGTTGGCGTTAAAATTATAGTAAAAGAAATGACTGATTGAAAGCCCTCCAGATGCCCCCCGACGTGGCATCCTTTCGGGGGACTCCATCCTTTCTTGGTCCAAGCATCCGTCTAATTCCGAAGTTAGGTCCAAAGAAGTATTTTCGACAGGTATCTCCAAAATGGAGACTGCCCTAACCTGCGCACTGTTTGTCCTCAACTGCCAGGATGCCTTCCTCTTCCTCTGGGTGGTGGTGGGGGGGGGGGAGGGGGGGTTGAACGCACCTCACGGGAGAACAAGATGCCTGCAGGATGAAATAACAAGATAGGACGTTTTGGTCCGGGGCAGCAGCTTATTTGGATGTTCCGCAGCGAACCTGCTCAATTGAACAAACCTGCTAATTTTAAATCAGCAGGCCTGCCCAATTGAGCAAGCCGTCCTCTATCCGCCACCTGAGGACCCGACTAGTTCTTGATGGCCAACCTCCTCTAGATGCTAGTAATCGCAATTTGTTTATGAGACCAGTTTTGAGACTCACAATTATATCACTTACAGCCTGTCATACAAATGGCAATATGTGATAGACAATACAGTCTATTGGAGGTGACACATTTGGATTAAGGTACGTGCTAATAATACAAAGCTCGAATTCCCATGCATCACGACAACTACATGTATTTATACTCGAACAAAGTTCCAATAAGATGGAATTTGGTCAACTATAATCCTGACCAACTAGTATTCCAAGTACATCATCAAGGTATGCCTTCAATGATCAGTCATAGTGGGGCAGATCAGATTTACACCCCGACCCTAATCGATCATCTTCGCGACATCCTTAGATGAAACTCGTGAAATAATTAGGTTTCGACTTTTTGCTTTCCATTTGCATTATTTGATCGATGTGGGGTGTTCGTCAGGATACGGAACTCAATGGAAGCCGTGAGTAAAATATTTACGTGGTGTTTCACATTTTCAGTACATCAACCGGCTCATCTGAACGTATTCTATCCAACCCTTAGTGCTTTTTCGAATTTTGGCTTAAGCACTAGTGTATGTCACTTAAAATGCGACGGGATAGGTGATCACCACTAAAAGAAAACTGTCGATTGTTTTTTTTCCATTTGACGTATACATGCAATCCCTTTTACGCTTGAGGCAGCGGATTGAACCCGACGTAGCCACATCGGTGTTAACAAATAGTTGGTGGTAGGAAGGATGCATTGACCGACACCGGTTCAGCAAGGTAATGAAACACATTGTAATAAACTCAATAGGCGTCTCGGTTTCACTTTCAGTCGACCTGGAAGTATTTGTTTTAACAACAAAAACGCAGCGTTTCCGAATGACTGTTACACCCACAATGTGCTAGCTGGGTAAAAATTGCAAGTGCTCCTTGTGCATTGTTTGCAAAATCTATAAATGCTTGTCCCTTTTTCCCGATAAATTCTGTCTTTTGATTGGCCAGAATGCCTTGGACAAATAGCCATGGCAATGGGTGTGCCCAACATCCAAGGTATATGCGAGCGTGCAACATCCAGGGTATAAGCGCACGCGAAACATCGGGGGTATATGGTTTCAATGAAAGCTTTTCGCTTCCGCTCGCCTCATTATAAAACTCGAACCAAAAAAAAACGAAAATAGTTACAAATATCATCAGATTTCCGACACTACAATCATAAAAATAAAATACGAGCAAATAATTCGCCCCCTGAGTACCAATGTGTCCTTTGTGCCAGTAGGCATATAGAACACATTGGGACTCAGGGGACGATATATACTACTCAAAGTTTGCTAAGCACCAAGTACATGTATATCCATGTACCTGTTTTACGTTTTAGTTGAAATATTGTAGCGGTCGAGGTATAAAGGCCATTTACCAACCAGCCTGGTTAGTCCGGATCTCTTAGTCTCATGGCAAATCGGTCGCTTTGTGTGCTAGAGATCGACGGTTCGAACCCCGGATCCCGCACTTATCTCTCCACCTGTAACATTTGGGGGCTCGTCCAATCCTCAGCAGTAAGTGGCACTGCGGGTGTTTCGACCGCTCTGAGGAAGGAACCTGGGTGAGATTCACACGTGGTGAATCTCAATAGAAGGGGAGAGTAGTGTAGCGGTCGTGGTATAAAGGCCATTTACCAACCAGCCTGGTTGGTCCGGATCTCTTAGTCTCGTGGTCGCTTTGTGTGCTAGAGGTCGACGGTTCGAACCCCGGCTCCCGCACTTATCTCTCCTCCTGTTACAATATTGTTATGAAAAGTGTATATATTTTAATAATATCTTTAATGATTTAAGCACAGAAATTTAGATTTTGTTTGTGTTTGACATTATTTTTTAGCTTTTGAATACGATAACCATGGAAAATGGATATTATTGGTAAAGGAGGATATTTTTCAAATTTGCCAAAAAGTTGACGGAGCGAACTGATATGGGTTCAGTATCGAGTATGAGACCCATTATTGTTAATTACAGCTTGACAACGCCTTCTCGTGCTCCCAATCAGGTTCCAGATGGTCCTTGTGGGATGTTGTTCCATTCTTGGACAAGCATAACACCAAGCTCCTGGTCACTTCTTGGTTGGACTGCATGGACTGAAATTGCAAGCTGCAACTCATTCCAGACATGTTCGAATGGACTGAGATCAGGGGATCTTGCTGGCCAGTCCATACGCTCAATGCCCTCCCTCTGTCGGTACTCCCTGACAGCATGGGCAACATCCAACGTCCATCAGAATGAATCTATCACCCACTGCACCTGCATACAATCTGACGTTGGCATCCAGGATCTCATCAATATACCGCTGTGCAGTCAATGTACCACGGTCAAGGACACAGAGCTTTGTACGTCCATCCCAGCTGATGCCGCCACATACCATTATTGACCCTCCACCATAGCGGTCATGCTCAGCAATGCTGGCTGCATGGAATCGCTCTCTTGGTTTTCTCCATACCATAGAACGCCTATCTGTGTTGTTTACCTTGACTCATCTGTAAAAAGGACAGGTCGTCCATCTTCTCTGGTCCATCCAACGTGATCCATGGCCCATTCATATCGTGCCTGGCGGTGGTTTAGGGACAGCTAAATGCGAATACATTGTCTTCTCGATCGGAGACCACCTTCGTGCAACCTTGGTCGGATTGTCTGCGTCGAAACATTTACCCCGGATGTATTCTGAAGGTCACTGCGAAGCTGGGTTGTGTTAAAACGGTACCTACGGGCCTGAATGATCAAAAACCGGTCTTCAGTTGCAGATGTTGTCCTGTCTCTCTGCCACCACCATGTTGTCTGACTGGTGTGCCATACTGCTGAAATCTTGCCCAGGCTCTGGTGATCACCGTATGGTGCACACCAAGGGCTTCACCAACCTGACGATGGGTAGCCCCTTGTTCCACCATCCCTACAGCCCACCACATTTCTGCTTCGTACAAATGTCTTCTTGCATTTGCATTCGCCATATTCAATCATTAAATTACAAGGGTTTGTGTTGAAATGAAGACTGAATACCCTACACATCTCATGTACATGTAGACAGTACACGAAAACATCATGGAAGTCAAGGGGTACATGCTTTCCATGACTGTCATGAAAACTGTGCCTGCCAAGAGAGCTAATGTAAACACTGGGTGTTCATCTCAATACATTCCTCAACCATATCCACCAAAGATATCGCAAATGTGTCACAAGACAATTTCACAATGATGAGTCAAATATGTGGTGTTTAGCAAACTTTGAGTAGTATATATGAACAAAATACTGTTTACTCGTTTCCTTAACGACCCAAGGGATGTAACTCTGTACGTTGTCTTCTGCGATTATAAAAACAAAATAATTATCACGAATTTGGTCCAAATGATTGTGGAACTGAGAAATGTGTCCACAAGTTTATTTCCATAAAATTTGTATTGTGTTTCAAACAGGACAAAACGTTATCTCCGCCAACATGTACGGTATATGGAGATTTAATACCTGGATGTCTCATTTAAACACCTCGCCTGCGGGTCGGTGTTTAAAAACCGACATCCAGGTATTAAATCTCCATATACCACATGTGCTGGTGGATATAATTTATATTCCCGAATGAAATATCCATGGACCACGCGTTGTATTATTTTTAACCCATCTCTCTGTTCTCACTATTGTATTTTTGGGGTGTCTAGGTATACGTTAACTTCAGACCCCTCCGTGTAAATGCAGGTGATACTAGAGATCACCTTTTTTGCCACCTAAAGTTAAAAACGCGGGAATTCAACACACACATGTGATGTTTACTTATGATAACAAGCTATTACGTGCCCATGATGCTCTATTCTGCTTCAAGGTTATATATAGAATAAACATATAGTGTTTTCAAGTAAAAAAAAAATATTCTACGAGTAGGATTAAGAATGAAATCGACGAGCCCCTGGCGAGCCGGTTTCATTCTTAATTCTACGAGTAGAATAATTTTTTTATTTGAAAACACTATACGTTTATTTTGTTTATCCCATAAATCTTCTACAGGGCAGTCGAGGCAAAATCTTGCTATAATTCGCCACAAAACACAGCGAGAAGTGAGAAGCACATTGGTCCAATTCGATCGACCAGCCAAATTGGCAAAAATAAACAAGGCGCAGTAATACATTTCTGTCTAAAAATAATTCCTCTCCAAACTTGAGCGAAACTTGCAAACATATTTTATTATATGAGCAGTGTGTGATGTTCTCAACTGGCATTGGTAATACTTTCAAAAAGATTTAAAGAAATCAACAATCGAACAATTAATTATACTAGACAAATCTGGTAGAGGCCAGAGGTCAACAAGTCCGTCGCTACTAGGGGAATAAATTCTTTCAGTGTTAAACCTATGGGGAAAATTTTTACCCTACTAGGTGAATAAAGCAACATTTTATCCAAGGCCTTTATTGTTCAAATAAACGTCCATTTATGGGATAAATAAAATGTTTTTGAAGGAGAGACTCTATCGGGCAGTATCAGTAGTCATCTTATGTCCTTATAGGTGCCAGTATGATTAGGAAATTAACCAGTCTATATCTAACAACGCCTGTGGTTTTTAGTGTTTGCTACACTGTGAATATTTTGCCAATTAACCATTTACCCAAGGCAGACGATACCAAACTTTATTTTAAATATCATTTCTTTTAATTTTTCAAAAAATATCAACAAAACCATACCATGTGACCCTCTCATTGGAACGAGCTCGACGAGCGGGGTCACATGATATGGTTTTGTTGAAACTTTTTGAAAAATAGTATTTTTTCAGCTACTGAATTTGCATATTACGCGGGCTGATGTTTCTGATTCGTTGGGTAAAGGGTTAACCACCTTTATTGGTTTATCAAATATCTTATCACTTATCTGGAACCAGAACAATAGTCCACCATAACACAAAACTAACAAATATGGATGTTAGTAAAACAGTACTTTGTTGTCTTCACAGCGGATGATGATGATGATGATGATGATGATGATGATGATGATGATGATGATGATGATAAATGAAAATTCTTAGCTAAAATCTACAAAGCATGCTCTTTGTCTTTACAAAATGTGGAAGAAAACTCTGAAAATGAAAATGAAAAAGTTTTACTAACCTTTACCTAACGCAAATGTCAACCACCGAGCGGTGCTGTTCATGGAAGTTACAATACAAATTTTAATATTTTTATCGAAAAAGACCTACTCTGACCCCGAACGAACACGTCCCAATAAAAGGTCACAGGCGGTGTTTTGAGGCCAAAATGGATTTTTTTAGTTATTCAAGAATGTTTTTGAAAGTTTCGTTTCGTCTTTTATTTAGATTGGGTAAGGGTTAAGAAGTGTCCTCAGTCTAGAGGCTGTCATCCTATCAACCCCCGCGAATAAGGTTCGCTAATCTTGTAAATTGCGTTTTCGAACCCCTTCAGTTCTATCGATACTGTTGATAACTGATCGGGTGGTCGGGGGCGCGGTGGCTCAGTTGGTAGAGGTGCAGGCTGCAAACCGAGAGGTCCTCGGTTCGAATCCTTCCTGCGGCAACCGCGTTGTGTTCTTGAGCAAGACACTTCACCCCCATTGCCCACGTGGGCGCGGTGGCGTTGTGTACTAAGGCTATTGCACGCCGATGGTGAACTTGCTAACCCTCTTAAGGGGAGTTAGAACGTTTGGGAGCTGACAGTTGCCCGCTGTTGCTCGGTGGTTCTCCCCAGGTACTCCAGCTTCCTTCACCCGTAGAACTGTCGAGGTCATAATTAGCCATTGTGCAGAAATATGTAATCTTAAACACCAATAAATAAATAAATCGGGTGGTCAAAACCGCAGTTCTCATTTGACTCCTTGCGCTTCTGGATAGACGGAATTAATAAACGCAGTTATTATAAAAGAAAAATGCCTCCACATGTGACTCAATCATTTCAGTTCACCAGTCAGTCAACTGGTGAATTAAAATGACCGCACTTCATGTGATGAGAAAGAGAATTTCGGTCAACGAGTAAAACCATCTACACCAGAGATGTGGAAGAAATGTGCCCGTTCCTGTCCTCTCTACAACAATTTTGTTACACACCTGTTCTATGAAATCCCCATCTACAGCAACACTTAACCATGCGGAAAATGAAAATATATTCCACACATATGTGCGGAACGGAAATCGCTGACGGACTATTTTTAAATATAAGCGAATTTCACTGGACTTTTCTACAAATCGTGCAACGCAATTACAATTTGAATCGCTAGTGAACGCTGAAAATCGACCCCTGAGTTCGAATGTGTTCTATGTGCCAGTAGGCACGTAGAACACATTGAAAGTCAGGGGACGAAATAGTTACACGGGTTCCCCTCGCAAATTTGGTTGGCGATAAAGTGTGGCCTTTTTTGTTGATAGTTGTCAAATGAATTGCTCTGCGTCATTCTAATACTTTTAGACGTGAAGGCGTGTAATAAACACAGAACGACACGCGTGTGTGAATGTGTGGATCGATGTGGAACTTGTGCCATCGCGGAAGATAAAACTCGAGGCCCGTGTCCTCTCGTTCTATCCCTCCGCGCTGGCACTCGTGCCATATCGATTAACCTAGTCACACACGCGTGTAGTTGCCCCCTCGGTACTTTAGAAATACTTCTTGGTTATTTGGTCTTCACAAAATTTCATTATTAATAATAATGTAACAGCAAACAGGATTACAGTCGAACTTACAGAGGTTAATACAGAAGATGCTTATGGGCGGATTTTAAACAAAATCTGCCAAACTCAGATTTAAATATAATTTTAGAAAGTTGCACGGTCTTGTGTGGGTTACTGTGAAAATTGCTAATGCGCGTCTTGCCAAGTCGTTATATTCTAATAAATTACTTTAGTTGTACAAAATAAATTCTATTATACGCTAAACGATAGATCATAGAAGAAATTGCGGAAAGATAGAAATCGTATCCCCCACCGTGAAGATATAGAAATTTTCACCTTCACGGTATCAATATAAATGGCGGCTTTCAAAGCATCACTTCGAGATGAATACGAGTCAAATTATCACTGGAAATGATCAATTTGTTCTAAAAACGTATGATGAAAAGAGAATCTAGTGTTTTTGAGTGCATACCCATGATTTCCAGCAATAATTCAACACGTTTTCACCTTGAATTGATGCATGAAACCCTCTAGTCCAAACATGGCCTGAAAGTCCGTAATCTAGGTTTTTGGTTTGGTACGTCCCTTTAAAGGACGTACCAAATCAGAAACTTATATTACGGACTTTCAGGCCATGTTTGGACTAGAACCCCCTCCTCCCTCCCCCATGACCTCCCCCCCCACCCCCACCCCCAGATGACTCAGATTGCAAGACTCTGTCTTGTCTGTTCCGATTATTGACCAAATCACTTCCGCATATCAATAATTGGTTGCGCTGTTTACATTCAATCAATTCAAGGTTGAAACCAGTGAGACAAATGGTGATTTTTGCTCGAGCAAGCGCTCGCGAAAAATAAACATTTGTCTCGGTCACTCATGAGATAATTTCCGGTATCCGCTCAAAAACGCTATATATCCTCTTTTTTTCTCTTCCCACCCGTTTGACGGAGAAACCCATGCCTTATAGAGGTTGTCAAAAAAAACATCCCTAAAAAAGCATCCAAAGGATATTTGGCAATTATATGAGAAAAATCAAAACGATAATGGAGTTTTGTGTTTTGGCTCTTAACTGGTTGAGGGCTAGATTATTTTTGGTGATCTAAATTTGTTATTTAAAATCTGTTTAATTACAAATTATTGGAGAGTGCACACAGGCACTATCCAATACTTTGTAATAGAACAAACTTACACAAAAAAAAATATTATTTGCATTTGACTGAATAGGAAACATGAGCAAGGAAAATGTTGGCTTTTCCTCTGGTGCCCTCTTATTCTTTGAAAGCACCGATTGTGGCCTCATTCACTCAACCATTTAAAAGGGGGCGCGGTGGCTCAGTTGGTAGAGGTGCAAGCTGCAAGCCGAGAGGTCCTCGGTTCGAATCCCACCTGCGGCAACCGCGTTGTGTCCTTGGGCAAGACACTTCACCCCCATTGCCCACGTGGGGGCACGGTGACGCTGTGTACTAAGGCGTACTGCACGTCGATGGTGCACCTGTCTTCAACCAATGCTAACCCTGCTTGTGTGGAGTTGGTATGTTGGGGAGCTGACAGTTGCTCGCCGTTGCTCGGTGGTTCTCTCCGGGTACTCCGGCTTCCTCCACCCGTAAAACTGTCACGGTCATGGTTAGCCATTGTGCAGAAATATGTGACCTTAAACACCAATAAATAAATAATAAATACAACCATTTAAAACCCTATAACCCTTTACCTGACCTGAAAAGCAGACGACACTTGCAAAAATAATTCTTGAATAACTATTTTTTTTCATTTTTTGTCTCAAAAACATAGGTTATGACCCCTCGTTGGAACGAGCTCGACGAGCTCGTTCCAACGAGGGGTCATAACCTATGTTTTTGAGACAAAAAATGAAAAAAATAATGAAAATTAATTGGCGATTTTTTAGAATAGCGCTGGCTGGTTTTGACCGTTACGTTAGGTAAAGGGTTAACAAAATGTATCAGTTCACTGGGTCTGCAATACTCTGCATAATATAGAAGTAAAACTTTACCTGACATTCCAAACAATCGATAACATAGAAACTAGAATATCCAGGACCGAGAGGGCTAGACCCTGTAGCATTTTCCAGAAAACGGAACAGATTCTGTAAAAGAACATTTTGAATTAAAATAAAATGTTTGAAAGGTCACTGTCACACTCTCAGGTTATATAATTATCCATATAGGTCTCGATAATGAAATGCACCCATGTTATTGTACAAGTAACACTGCTTGCAAAGTGAAGAATGGATGCGTCAAGTCACTCAAATAATCACTGTAGCTTAATGGTAAACTCCAGCCAACCATACTCTTATTTATTACACGCCTGTTATATGCAATCCCCATCTACATCAATACTAAACCATGCTGAAAATGAAAATCTCTTCCGCACATATGCACGGAACGGAAATCGTTCACGTACGGTTTTTAAATAGAAGCGAAATTTCACTGGAATTTTCTACAAACCGTGAAACAAAATTGCAGTTTGAATCGCTAGCCATAGCTGAAAATCGTCCCCTGAGTTCCAATGTGTTCTATGTGCCAGTAGGCACATAGAACACATTGACACACAGTGGACGAAAAGGTAACAGGAGTTCCCCTCGCAAATTTGGTTGGCGATAAAATGTGTTCTTTTTTAGTTAAATACTCTCATGTCTGACCAATATGATATCGTGTTCTGTTGGTTACATCGACATGCTGGTATCTCCGATAACACAAGGGGTGACAGAGCAGTGACGAGATCGTTACAAGGGGTCATAAGCTACATTTCCGAGGCGAAAACTGAAAAAAGTAATAAGTTTGGTAGGCATTTTTTTTAAATAAAAAATGGTTGGATTTTATTTTAACTTCACGGATGGGTTTTATCCGTTACGTTGCACATCATATAATAACAGGAATCTCAAATTCGTCATGATAAGCCTTAGCTCAGACTGAGTTTAGTAAATTCGATTCAGAAATTTCAAATAAAATCGAAACGTAGAGAACAACTACATTCGAATGGTAATTGCATACAAATATCTACTTCCCTTTAAACAGATATCACGTACCTGTTGGCCTTATACCAGCTTTCTGTAATACAACGGTATTGCTAAAGTTGTTGATTGATATCGCCTGTTGCCGGTGTATCGTAATATCGTCAGCAAATTCAACTACAATGTATGTATGACTTTCATACATTTCGTTTATACAAATTGTATTTGAATGCCTGTTGCCTTTCTCTCGAAGTACAGGCTATGTCAATAAATAGGTTATCTCTTCCTGATTCCTTGAACTTTTCTGCGCTGTGAAGACTAAAATAAATTATTTCCAGTTGATATGCGGAATTCTTTGATTCAAGCTGTGCATTAGTTTACAATATTAGACTAGTGAATCGCATTGTCAAACTGCAATTGACTAAGGGAAACCCCCACTACTGTTTAACAAGGTGTCATAAGTTAATAACACAGGCAAAATTCTCGTCGTGTCGTCACTTTGATTGATGTACAATATGCAAGCCGATGTTGATTGTCTTTTGATTGCCATCCATAATTTTACCTTGGGGACAACACCTCGGGACCACTTCTACCAACCCACCCACCTGTTGTGGGGATGGGTTGGTGGATGGGCTCCCGGGGTGTCTCCCTTGAAACAATATGATCATGGGCTATCAAAAAAAGTCGTGATGCTTACAATACCGCAAATACTAACCAATAGTAATTAGTTCAAGAACTACAAATCCATTTCCGATAGACGTCTTTGAACACAGTACTTCATTTGAATACCTTACAGTTAAAACTAGAAGACCTTCACGAATTGTGCGCTTATCTAGGCTTAATTGCGCGTAGGACTTGCGCGCAATTGCCATATCGAATGGCATCCAGAGCATGACAGATTCTCCTGGTTACTCATAGCAAACACAGGCAATTTTTCTGCCAATGGACCTCCGAGTTACCTAATGGAGGTCCATTGGCTGAAATATTACTTGTGCACAGGCCATATGTACAGAATTTGATAGCCTTACTATGGTCATAACGCGTAGATTAACGCGCAGATAGACGTGCTATTTGTGCGCATTTCATGACAGGACTTCTAGTTTTAACTGTAGTTCCAACGAAAATGTCTTAAGCTGAGTTATGACGAAATTCTCATCAAACGATTTCTGATGTGTACATTTTACCGTTAAATATCTGATATAATTTTGTTTTTGAATGACAGTTTGTTTATTGTCTATATTGAATGTGGGACCACTCTGGAATGAATTCGTTGTTATAAGATGTCGTGGTGTAATTTCAAAGATTCTCAGATAGTATTGATTTGTTATAGCAAAAATCAATGCAATATGTAACAATAAATGCTAGCATAATTTGTTGGTTGAATGGAACATATAATGATAACACATCAGTTTCAAATTCTTAAAACAGCTACGACGGTTTTATGGAACATAAATGTTCGTGATGCTATCATCCCCATATCTTTTCTATCTGTTTTACATCTGTAGCCTGCCCTTATTCATTGAGCTAATGCAAGCTATTATTTGCCCTCTAGCTACGTCCATCATGGTGGCCGAGAACATTTATTCCCACTGTGTCTACCATTTCAGGTTCTTATACCCAGATTATATTCACGCCAATCAGGTCGGAAACCAACCGTGACGGCATCGAGCCCTTCTCCACGTCTAGCCATGTCTATCGCTATAATCGTGTTAATATTCTTCACCCATGTTACCAAATTCAAACGACACTTGTCTCTCGTCATCTATTCACCTTTTACCTAACATGAAAAGCAGACGATACTTGCAAACAAAATTCTTGAGTAACTAGTTTTTTTCATTTTTTGTTTCAAAAACATAGGTTATGACCCCTCATTGGAACGAGCTCGGTGAGCTCGTCCCAAAGAGGGGTCATAATCTATGTTTTTGAGACAAAAAATAAAAAAAATAATGAAAATTAATTGGCGATTTTTGTGAACATCGCTTTCCGGTTTTGGTCGTTACGTTGGGTAAAGGGTTAATAGTATTTACGAGTTGTTCGAATCAGTGGTGAAAGTTAACAGTATGGTAGCAGGGGAATTATTGGTAGTTGAAAGCGGAAGTTGAAACACATATGAAGCAGATATATTTTGCCAAAATGGCAGAAGGATGATTGCAGCCATGGGAAGGCTCATTGCAAGTGGGATGTCACACCAACATTCTCATACTACAGACGATACGAGCGTCCCGATGACGTAAAAACTCCCAAACTTACATTCCATATCCCAATATTTCTACGTGGTGTGCTATCTAATGCGAGTCCACCCTCCCAACCCCCCAACCCCCCCCCCCCCCCAAAAAAAAGAAATATTTTCTACATTGATACTTTTGTGCAGTCTGAAATATCGAATCAATGAATATAATTATAAAGCAACGATTCAGTCTGCCATAATTAAATTTATTGATGACATTTACCGAATCTGGCATTGAACTAAGTTTAGGTTATTAGTGTCTTTATTCTGCAGCAAATCAGAAACTGGTGATCAAACATTATGTGTTGCAAAATTGAGAGGAACTATTATTATGTGTTACTTTATCGCTATGCTTTGGACGTTCGCATTCCATCTAATGTGTACAAGCCTTAACGCGTGTACTGAATAAGAACAATGGGTACAGGGATAACAGCCATATATTATTTTATCGGTGAGGTACAAGAAGTGGGCCCTGCAGTACTTTGGTCATAAAATCTATCGTTCGCGCGACCAGATCGCAATTTTCATGCGAACAATTATATCAGTGGATGCGAATTCAGGTCCGCATGGGAAGAAACAGGCGAAAATAACAGCTCAGATTCAATATTTTCGTACTTCGTTTTTAATAAGTAAGATTCTGTGGTGTAACTGAGTAACTTGGGCGAGAATTTCAACCTCATCGTGACGCCGATCGAAAAACATTTTACCCATCCTTGGGTGTTTTGAGGTTTCGATAGAGTATCGAACACGGGTTCTTTTCAGCGCTGCAACTGGATCTAATAATCCAGTTCTGCAAAGGTATTTTTAACTCGATTAGGTCAATCACTGTGAACATAAACTTTGCAAGAAATGTAGTATGATACAAGCAAGACGGCTATGATTGTATAATCAGCTGGAGACATAGTACACAGAACGACACACGCGTGTGAATGGGTTAACCGATATGGCACGAGTGGAAGAATAGAACGAGAGGCCACACATCTGGATTTGTATCCTTCCGCGATGGCACAAGTGACATATCGATTAGCCCATTCACACTCGCGAGTCGTTCTGTGTTTATTGCACGCCTTCACGCCTATAAAAAACAGTTAATCGAAGGACACTCAGCAATTCATTTGACAACTATCTACAAAAAGAACACATTTATCGCCAATCAATTTTGCGAGGGGAACCAGTGTTACTATTTCGTCCCCTGAGTTCCAATGTGTTCTATGTGCCCACTGGCACATAGGACACATTGGAACTCAGGGTATGATTTTTTCCTATCGATAGGGATTCAAATTATAATTGCGTTGCACGATTCGTAGAATATTCCAGTAAAATTTCGATTCGATTTAAAAACCGTCCGTCAACGATGTCCGTTCCACACATATGTGCGGAATAGATTTTCATTTTCCGCGTGGTTTAGTGTTGCTGTAGATGGGGATTTCACAGAACAGGCGTGTAATAAAAACATATTTTAGAGTCTAAAACATTGAAATCCCATATTGGAAGGGGAACAGATAGATATAGGATTACAGCGGTAGATTTATTTATTTATTAATTAATTTTTGTATTTATTTATTTATTTGTTGGTGCTTAACGCCACATCAGCAGCCAAGGCTATATCATGGCGAGAAAAACGCTGAAAGTAGCCATGTTATTTATGAAGTAAAAAGATTGCATAAAAATATGAAATAATTACAATAGAAATGCCAAAACAGGGTGATATGAACAGTAAAAGTAATGAGTGACACAAGAAATGTGAATACCTTATAAATCAACCTGTTGAGTTTGAGAGTCTAGTTGAAAAAAATAAAAACAGATTTAAAATATATTCAAAGGTTGATTACTTCAAGAAATGATACAACAAAGAATGTGCTCCACTTTCAATCCCTGCTGAGAGGAACACACTTTGGTCACACATTACCATCTAATGAAAAGGATTGTGTAAGTCTTGTGTAACCAATATAACATCGTGTCAGAATTACATGATCTTTTTACAAAGGTTACTAGACGAGTAGTGATAAAAGATATTTGGTCGGAAGAGATGGAGCTTGATATCTGTGGCCCTATCCCATTCCGCCTGTCACACAGATTTGATGTACTTACTGATACGTGGCTTAAAATCAATAAAAGAAATTTTAAAATCAGTGAGAGGCTTTGTAAAAGCCTGCTTTGCAGAACTGTACCCTGGTGTTTCCGGAGAAACCAACACGTCCAGGTAACTAGCAAAACACGATATTATATTGGTCAGATACGAAGTTCCAAAATGAGAGGGTTCGTCAACCTGGGGTTGAGTAGGGCAAGCAACTAGGAAGGAGAGTCAGAAAATATGATCGACTTCCTTTTCTGTACGACGTGTCCAGGCGCTAGTGGTACAGCTTTAACATCAGCTGTGAAAATAGAATTTGTGTTGGGTATTCTGATTGAGATGACCTGATTATAAGTAACAACATTTGGTGATACTTTGTCACCATCTTTGGATCCATCTGTACAGATCCTTGTATATACACAATATCAAGACTTTATTTCAGCATGTTTTTGTTTAAACTCCAAGCACTGTGTCTCAAACTTTTTGGAAGTAGTAAGGTTCAAAATAACAGTGGGTTTTCTAAGATGTCATGGACGGAAGAATATGTGGTGTACGGGTTTTCTATCATATCAGATTCAAGTGAGACGGACTCCGTATATGGCTTAAGTTTAACCCTTTACCTAACATGAAAAGCAGACGACACTTGCAAAAAAAAAACTCTTGAATAACTATTTTTTTTATTTTTTGTCTCAAAAACATAGGTTATGACCCCTCGTTGGAACGAGCTCGACAAGCTCGTTCCAACGAGGGGTCATAACCTATGTTTTTGAGACAAAAAATGAAAAAATAATGAAAATTAATTGGCGATTTTTGAGAATAGCGCTGGCCGGTTTTGGCCGCAACGTTGGGTAAAGAGTTAATACCTAAAGAGGGAATATGTTTCTGGTGCTTATTAAAAATGAAACATTTAGAGGGTCAGAGACACAGAAATAAACATGGTTTGGTGGGTCAGCAAACAGTTTAGAAACATATTGGAGTGACAGTTTAATTCTGCGCTTCTCAAGGGAAGGCTCCTCTGCTTCAACAAGCCCCGAATCTATTGGTCATTTTCTAAAGCCACCTAAGCCACCACTATTATGATTTGCATCAAGTGGTTTGAGGTACGATTTTCTTGCAGAACCACACACCACACAACTGTAATCCAATTTTGGTCTAACGAGTGATCTATATAGCACCCCACCTAGTGATACCAAGTTCCTTTGGAAGTTTCAGTGCCTTTTGCATTTAACCTTTAGTTGTTTTAGGTGAGAAGTGAAATTCAGTTTATTGCCAAACAATACACCTTTAATGGTACTACAGTGGATCCCACTTAATTGGATATCTCTTAGCTGAATAATCCTGTTAACTGAATATAATTTCCCAGCACAAAAACCATCAACCACACCTCCAGTACAAATTTGACGTGCTAATTGAATATAGGTTATAGAGTAAACTCCTGTTAATTGAATAAAACTTCTTGCAACCTGTCGAGAAATTACGCTTACTCTCCCCAGTTTTCCTTTGGTTATAGATCTATTTGGCCTCAGTACATCCAATGCAGACATTTAATCTATTATATCTTGTTTGAGCTCTGTCAAATAATATATACCACTCAAAGTTTGCTAAGCACCAAGTATATCCAACTACCTGTTTTACGTTTTAGTTGAAATATTGTTATGAAAAGTGTATATATTTTATATTTAATGATATCTTTAATGATTTAAGCACAGGAATTGTGATTTTGTTTGTGCTTGACATTATTTTTTAGTTTTCGAATACGATAACCATGGAAAATGGATATTATTGGTAAAAGAGGAAATTTGTCAAATTTGCCAAAAAGTTGACAGAGCGAACTGATATGGGTTCAATATCGACTATGAGACCCATTATTGTTAATTACAGCTTGACAACTCCTTCTCGTGCTCCCAGTCGGGTTCCAGATGGTCCTCTGTGGGATGTTGTTCCATTCTTGGACCAGCATGGCACCAAGCTCCTGGAAACTTCTTGGTTGGACTGGACGGACTGAAATTGCAAGCTGCAACTCATTCCAGACATGTTCGATTGGATTGAGGTCAGGGGATCTTGCTGGCCAGTCCATACGCTCAATCCCCTCTCTCTGTCGGTACTTCCGGACAGCGTGGGCAACATGAGGACGGGCATTATCGTCCATCAGAATGAATCTATCACCCACTGCACCTGCATACAATCTGACGTGGACATCCAGGATCTCATCAATATATCGTCGTGTTGTTAATGTACCACGTTCAAGGACACAGAGCTCTGTGCGTCCATCCCTGCTGATGCCGTTCCAGACCATGACTGACCCTCCACTGTAGCGGTCATTCTCAGCAATGTTAGCTGCATGGAATCGCTCTCCTGGTCTTCTCCATACCCTAGAACGCCTACCTGTGTGGTCTAGGCAGTACCTTGACTCATCTGTAAAAAAGAAAGGTCGCCAATCTTCTCTGGTCCATCCAACGTGGTCTATGGCCCATTCATATCGTGCCTGGCGGTGGTTTTGGGACGACAGAATGCGAATACATGGTCGTTTCGATCGGAGACCACCTTCGTGCAACCTTGCCCGGATAGTCTGCGTCGAAACATTTACCCCAGATGCATTCTGAAGGTCACTGTGAAGCTGGGTTGCTGTGGCAAAGCAGTTCCTACGGGCCTGAATGATCCAAAACCGGTCTTCAGCTGCAGATGTTGCCATGTATCTGCCATAACCATGTCGTCTTACTGATGTGCCATACTGCTGAAACCTTTCCCAGGCTCCGGTGATCACCGTATGGTGCACACCAAGGGCTTTACTAACCTGACGATAGGTAGTCCCTTGCTCTACCATCCCTACAGCCCGCCACATTTCTGCTCCAGACAAATGTCTTTTTTTACATTTGCATTTGCCATATTCAATCATTACATCACAAGGGTTTGTGTTAAAATGAAGATTGAATACCCTACACATGGCATGCACATGTAGACAGTACACGACAACATCATGAAAATCAAGGGTTACATGCTTTCCATGACTGTCACGAAAAGTCTGCCTGTCAAGAGAGCTAAAGAATAAATGCTAATTTTATCTCTAGAATACAGTAAAGTGACACACGTTTTCTGTCACCCATTTTCTGGATTCTGTTTAAAGATAGCTGAAGTTTGATGGCATTCATATTTTTACTGCTGTAGAAGATTAGAAAGTCATCAATAAATAATGAAGAATCTACCATATTCTCCATTACTTCATTGATGCTATTAATTTTCACATAAAAGAGGCTGAAAGAATAAAATGCTACACTGAGGAACCCCCAATTCTTGCTTGCGATGATCAGATAACATAGATTCAACACAAACTTAAAACTGACGATCCTTTAAAAAAAATCTATAAAAGGAGGCATACACCCTCTTAACCCCTTGTTAAATGATATTTTAAAATCCCATACATCCACGTTGAATCATATGCCTTTCCCAGGTTAGGGAAGATGACTACCAACTGTTCTTTCCTGGTACAGGCATTTCTTATAAGCGTTTCAAGTCTAACCGAATGATCCACAGTACTTCTCTGGATCCTGAAAGCACACTGAACGTTCGCACGTAGATTGTGCGATTCCAGAAACCAGATAAGTCGACCATTGATCACCCTTTCTGTGACTTTATACAGACAACTAGTTAGTGTAATTGGTATGTAACTGCTCTGATTGCAGTTCAAGTGGTGATTGTATTTACAGGCTGTAGCTGTATGCCTAACTTTAGACAAAACGGTCAAATTGTGTTCAAGTTATGTGTCGCCAAATAAACCAATTCAGAAGATTGATCGTCAACAACTGATTCACCAACTCCCAACCCCATACATGCTGTTGGGTTATTTTAATGCTCTTAGCCCTCTTCTGGGTGATTCCTGCACCACAGACGTTGGCCAGTTTCCACCTTCTTGGCGTCAAGCAACAATAATTCCCATTCCAAAGCCCTATAGTTGATGTTTTAAAATACCATTTGAGAGTGTATTTCGTCGGATCCAGTGGCGGTATCTTTGATCTACGCAAAGATTTAATTAGCTCTTCTATAGAGAAAGGTTCATTGTATTCCTCTAAATTGTTAGAGGTGAATTTGATCTTTTGTTGTTCCAGTTGTGTCATACGACAAATGTTTAGAAAATACTGCTGAGGCTAATTTGTTCTATATTTCTTTTTTATGTAATCAGTGTGCTTTTGGTTGGTTTTGTTTCTTTACCTTTCATTTTTTAATCACCTTCCAAATTTTGTTGATGGATGTGTGTTGGATACGTTTTCTTTTTTCTTCTATAAGCCGTCTGGTCTTTGTCCGATCAAGACGCAGTTTGTATAACTTATTGGTTCTGAGTGATCTATTGAATTCCCGTTCGGTTTCCTTACGTTCTTTAACAGCCATCTTGCAATCTTTATGGTTTTGTGAAACGTTTTGGAATTGCCGAAGTTTTAGGTATGGTTATATTTGCTGTGTCAAGTAATTCTGTGGTAAAATGTTGCAGTTGGTCAGCAATTTCATGAAAATTTAGCTGTGTGAGTCATTCAGCACAAAGCGTTGAGAAAGTATCCCAGTTTGCTGTTTTTAAAATTCCACTGGGCCACCCTCTGAACGTTCGCCGGAACCACACTTTCCAACACAATTGGAAAGTGGTCATTCCCATATAAGTCATCCTTAACCTTAAAAGAAAAACCAAGGAAGTTAAAAGGTCATTTTATTTGGAGATCAATGGATGTGTATGAACCAGTTGCGGAATGCAGATAAATATCTAACTCACCACTGAACAAACACAAGTCGTATTTTGAAATAAATTCTTCAACTGTTTTGTTTTTTATGTCTTCTTTGCTGCAGAATTCATCCAAACGAAGGCTACGAGCATTAAAACCACCCAGCAGCATGGACGGGGTTGGGAGCTAGCTGGTGAACCAGTTGTTGAAGATCAATCATTTGAAGTGGTTTATTTGGAGACGCAAAAATTTAACACAATTTGACCGTCGTCTTGTCTGAAGTTGGGCGTACCGCTACAGCCTGTAAATTGGATTGCAAATGTACAGAACTGTGCATAATGTCATGTCTGACCAAGGCAGACGTCCCACGCACGTGAAGATTATTTTCATCTGCCCATGCATTATACGAAGTAAAATGTTTAACCCTTTATCCAACGTAATGGCAAAAACCAACCAGCGCTATTCATAAAAATCGCCAATTAATTTTCATTATTTCGTTCAGTTTTAGTCTCAAAAACATAGGTTATGAGCCCTCTTTGGAACGAGCTCGTCGAGCTCGATCCGGAGAGTGGTCATAACCTATGTTTTTGAGACAGAAAATGAAAAAAATTAGTGATGCAAGAATTTTGTCTGCAGGTGTCGTATGTATTTCCTTTTAGGTAAAGTGTTAAAAGCTGAATGATCTGAAGTATCAGCTTTCCTAAAACGTGTCTCCTGCAGGCAAAATTCATCTGGTGCATATTTTTGGCTTAGAATGTTCAGTTTGTTAAAATTCGCTCTAAAACCTCGACAATTCCATTGTATTATATTATATTTGATTCTGTTTTCCATGTCTGGTTTGGAGAATTAGAAAGTGGACGAATGTGCGGAATAAGCCCTGTAGATTTCTGTGGTGATTTACGTCTCGTAGACCTATTCTCGGATCAGTTCGGACGTAGTTGTCCGAATGTTTCGTCGAAGCATTCACCGACTTCCATCTGTTGGAAGAATTCAAACCTGTTCCGTGTAACAAGGTCCTGACGTCCCTTAGAGGTTCTGTCGGGCACTTGCTTTTGTTTTTCTTTTACCTTTTTTCTTGTTTTCTTTCTCTAATTTTCTCGTCTGATTCTTACTCAGACTTTGTTGTCTTTGTGTCTGCTGTGGTTTGGTGTCTGGTTTGTTCGGTCCAGGTTTGCTGCCTGTTGTAGTTAGTTCCTTATTCTAGCAAGATTTATGTCTTTCTCTTTCTTGTGTATGATCTGGGATTTTTTCTGGGGTTTTGGAGCAGATGGCTTTGTTTGCGTGGAGTTTGATCTGCATGATTGTCCTGTCCAATTGTAAAGGCCTGTAGAGGGGTCGGTATTGTGCATATGAGCAATGTGCGTGATGTATGGCATGCTACCGATTTTGTTGGCACATTTTGCTTCAATGTGGCTGCATATGGGGGTCCAATGGCGTCCACACCGAACATTGTGGTTGCAATTGCTCGGGCTTCCCTGAAGCTAACTTGTTGTTCACTTTTAATCTTTTGTATCAATTTCTCTTTTTGCCAAATGGGACAATCTTTTGATGCCATATGATTACCGAGACAATTAATGCATTTTACTGTTGTTGTCATTTTTTCTCAACACTTATGATATGTTGGTTGACCTCAACATGCCTTCGGACCGTGACCAAACTTCTGACACCGAAAACATCGAAGAGGGTCTGGAATAAATAAATTATCTTTGATAGTTTTAAGTGGTTGTGGTGTATTAAAACTAAAAATATATGTACTGGTTTTTCACTAATTCGCCATCTTTTTTTTAATTTCTATTCGTTTGACTCTTGTTACCCCTTGCGGACTGAGTTCATTTGTGATGTCTTGCGTCAATACCGAATAGTTCCCCTGTGCGAACAACACTTTTGCTATTGTTGAGGGTTCTGAGTGGAAAAACGTTAACCTTTATGTCAACTATTTTTTTTTAAGTTTTAATGAATTCAAAGCTTTATCTTCTGAGCACATTCTATCAATATTCCATCTGATCACAATTTTTTAACCTGCTTTACTGTACCTGCTTGCCACTGATAGCCTATTCCATTGCAAATTGGTTAATATTGTTTACTCTTTTATCTTCTTCTACTGGGTGTATAACTATAAACATCGGCCAATTATTTAGAGATATATCTTTCTGAAACTTTGTCATCTCGTGATCTGAATCAGAATCATACAAGTATGTCTCTACAAACGGTCGTTTATGAGGTGGTGGTCAATTTGTTATGGAGTTTTATCTAACAATCATATAGATTTTGGCATGAAAATCACGAGAAACGGTACGTATCACTTAATGTGTTCCGATTCCGTATCATATAGACGACTCATTCTGATTCTGTATCATATAGACGACTCGTTTCCGGTAACGCGACGGGCTATCATAACGGGCTCATGAATACATTCTATGTGCGTTTCACTGATCGACCTTACATTTTGTCCCGAAACTGTTTTAATAATTTAAGATTTAATCTGTTTATGTGACAGAATTGTTAGATAAATGAATTGTCATGATAATATGCATGTCCTGTAATTTGCATCAGATTCTCGATGGTGTCCAAAAATGGGATCGCAAAGCCGGCTCGTTGAGATCCCACGCTGGACACCACCTCGAATCTGATACAAATCACAGGACATACACATAATCATGATAATCTGCATGTATATATAAAATTATTCACTTCATGTCTCCCACCCTTACTCAAGCCCAACATAGGGGGTATTTCCCATCCTAACCAGAAATGGCAACAAAACTCAGAGTAAATAAAGAGTATACTCATACATACATACAGCTGACCGATTGACCCGTTGTGCGTGGGTAGTGCCAGGTCTTCAGAAGGCGGTCATTCAACCAATTATTTTGTGAAACCAGTGCAATGTAAATTACCACTGAAAAATGACATGGACATTACAATAAAACGGAATATGTTCAAACGTTTGAAATTCATTAAAAGTCAGTATACCGTAGCAATGATAAAAATCAGTTCAAAGAAATAAATGATTGAATAACCACCCAATGCCCCTAGACGTGACACCCTTTTGGGGCTGCTGATTGGCCGGACCTGGCCCTTCTAACCACCCGTCTGCGTCCGAAGTTGGGGCACTGTTTGTGCTCAACTGCCAGGATTCCTTCCTCCGAGGCCTTCGGAACGCACCTCGCGGACGAACAATGCCAGCAGGATGCAATAACAATATATTACCATATGGGTCCGGGTATGCGTATTTGGATATTCCGCAGCAAACCTGTTCAGTTGGGCCAGTCGTCCTCAATCAGTCACATCCCCAAACGAACTCTCTCTCTGTATCTCTCCCTCTGCCTCTCTGTGTCTCTCCCTCTGCCTCGCTGTGTCTCTCCCTCTGCCTCCCTGTCTCTCTCCCTCTGCCTCTTTGTCTCTCTCCCTCTGCCTCTCTGTCTCTCTCCCTCTGCCTCTCTGTCTCTCTCCCTCTGCCTCTCTGTCTCTCTCCCGCTGCCTCTCTGTCTCTCTCCCGCTGCCTCTCTGTGTCTCTCCCTCTGCCTCTCTGTGTCTCTCCCTCTGCCTCCCTGTCCCTCTCCCTCTGCCTCTTTGTCTCTCTCCCTCTGCCTCTCTGTCTCTCTCCCTCTGCCTCTCTGTCTCTCTCCCGCTGCCTCTCTGTCTCTCTCCCGCTGCCTCTCTGTGTCTCTCCCTCTGCCTCTCTGTGTCTCTCCCTCTGCCTCCCTGTCTCTCTCCCTCTGCCTCTTTGTCTCTCTCCCTCTGCCTCTCTGTCTCTCTCCCTCTGCCTCTCTGTCTCTCTCCCTCTGCCTCTCTGTCTCTCTCCCGCTGCCTCTCTGTCTCTCTCCCTCTGCCTCTCTGTCTCTTTCCCTCTGCCTCTCTGTCTCTCTCCCTCTGCCTCTCTGTCTCTCTCCCTCTGCCTCTCTGTCTCTCTCCCTCTGCCTCTCTGCCTCTCTGCCTCTCCGCCTCTCTCCCTCTGCCTCTCTCCCTCTGCCTCTCTGCCTCTCTGCCTCTGCCTCTCTGCATCTCTGCCTCTGCCTCTCTGCCTCTCTCCATCTGCCTCTCTGCCTCTCTCCCTCTGCCTCTCTGCCTCTCTCTCTCTCTCTGCTTCTCTGCCTCTCTGCCTCTGCCTCTCTGCCTCTCTCCCTCTGCCTCTCTGCCTCTCTCCCTCTGCCTCTCTGTCTCCCTCCCTCTGCCTCTCTGTCTCTCTCCCTCTGCCTCTCTGTCTCTCTCCCTCTGCCTCTCTGCCTATCTCCCTCTGCCTCTCTGCCTCTCTCACTCTGCCTCTCTCCCTCTGCCTCTCTGCCTCTCTGCCTCTCTGCATCTCTGCCTCTGCCTCTCTGCCTCTCTCCCTCTGCCTCTCTGCCTCTCTCCCTCTGCCTCTCTGCCTCTCTCTCTCTCTCTGCCTCTCTGCCTCTCTCCCTCTGCCTCTCTGCCTCTGCCTCTCTGCCTCTCTGCCTCTCTCCCTCTGCCTCTCTGCCTCTCTCCCTCTGCCTCTCTGCCTCTCGCCCTCTGCCTCTCTGCCTCTCTCCCTCTGCCTCTCTGCCTCTCTCCCTCTGCCTCTCTGCCTCTCTGCCTCTGCCTCTCTGCCTCTCTCCCTCTGCCTCTCTGCTTCTCGCACTCTGCCTCTCTCCCTCTGCCGCTCTGCCTCTCTGCCTCTGCCTCTCTGCCTCTCTCCCTCTGCCTCTCTGCCTCTCTCCCTCTGCCTCTCTGCCTCTCTGCTTCTGCCTCTCTGTCTCTCTCCCTCTGCCTCTCTCCCTCTGCCTCTCTGCTTCTCGCACTCTGCCTCTCTGTCTCTCTGTCTCTCTGTCTCTCTCTCTCTCTCTGTCTCTCTCTCTCTCTCTCTCTCTCTCTCTCTCTGTCTCTCTCTCTCTCTCTCTCTCTCTCTCTCTCTCTCTCTCTCTCTTTCTCTCTCTCTCAAGCGCTCACTTCTTTTTTCTTCTTTTCGGTAATATCAATTAAATCAGTAAAGTTAAAGGGCACACACGCGCTTAAAATTCAGTTGTTTTAAACTCAGCTGAAACAGAAGCTCCGTTGACAATGATTTTATTTTTACAACTGTGTTTCCGGGAATGGCTAAATAACTTTCTAACTTTTTAGGGCGGGGGTGTATAGTCATTACCACCCTGGGTGATTCTAGCATAGTATACTGAAGTCGAGACCTTGACTCTGGGCATACACCGACGCGGTCCATACCTAAATACATCATCCCGGATATCCACAAAGTAACCTATATGTATTTCATGCTTTAAAATTTGTGAGAATCATATATATGTTTACAATGTCCAATCATTAGAACAGTAAAATATTACAGTACCGCATATTCTTCATTCGTTTGGTTGGCGCTTTCACTTAGCCTCATCGAAAAGTCTTTCAGTTGTGTTTTTCTTGGGCAATGTTTGTCAAGATATAATAGCTGCAATGATAGACCATATATTAGTACTTTTAGTATGATATAACATGTGATGCTCAAAGGTTATGAACAAGGTATAAACTTCAATTTTGCAATGTTTGTTTTAGATAGCAATTTGGACACAGGGAGGTGCCTGTTATCCGTGTCCTGTTGCCAACAAAAACAGCAGTTTACAAGACTGAACCCCAAAACATAACTTACAACCGTTGACAATAAGGCTGACAACGAATCGTTCACCAAGATAACAACTGATGATATCACGTTTCCGATGCGCGTTAGTACAAGTACACGTTGTTTTTATAGCGATGGGCAAATCACAATGGTAACAGAGCGTTGAGTTCGACCTGGACTGCGCCGTGTCCCCAACCAAGGCACGTCTTCTCGATTGCTCATATGGGAGATCGGTGGCGTTGTGTGCTAAGGCGTACTGCACATCGATGGTGCACTTGTCTTCAATCAATGCTAACCCTGCTTGTGTAGAGTTAGTATGTTTGATTGTCGGACAGTTGCTTACCGCTACCCGATAGTTCTCTTCGGGTATTCTGTTTTCCCTCACCCATAAAACTGACCGCAATTCTCACCTAATGAGACCAATTGGCCAAAGATGCAAAAGACATTCTTTCAACTGGTTGAGTGATACATTATATTTGGTGGTATGAATCAAAATTTGTTTTATAATAAGTTATTGAAGAGTGCCCACAGTCACCACGCCCACAGGCACTCTTCAATAATTTATGACAAAATAAATATATGTAAACAAAGATATTATTTGAGTTCGACTTAATATGAAATATGAGCAACGAAAATGTTGGCTTTTGTTGTGGTACACACAGTTTTTTGAAGCACTGATAGTGGCGTTTAGCACTCAACCAGTTAATTACTGAACAAGTTAATGTTTGCCTCCAAAATATAGCTTACGACCACTTATTGGAACAAGCCCGACGATCAGTTTCTAGTGCCAGTCATAAGCTACGTCTTGGATGCAAAGATCTGAAAGAAAAGAAAATCTTAAAGTTGAGTTTTGCTACTCCGTGACGAGGGTTATTTTAAGGTTTCTCGCCAGCCTGTTATGGCTGTTGGATTGAATTATTTCAGAGCCACCCCAGAATTACAAAATGCACTCGCCCACTCGCTATAGTAAATAATGTGTACTGTAATCTCATTCAGAAACTCAATATTAACTCGTAGCCCGCTTAGTATTTCCAAGGTATTTTTCATCAAATCTAGCCATTGCTGCTTTATTGCAGCCATGACTAGATTTTGTGAAAGATTTGGTGAAAATCATTTTTGAAAACATCAATTCAATTTTCAATTCAATTCAATATTTATTTCACAGCATACATATACAAAGGAAAGAAACAAGGTTACAAAAACAAAGGTAGATGTACAAAAGTATACTGTGGGGAATGACATAGCCTTATGACTGTCTTCCTATCATCCCCTAGACAATAATAAAAATAAAGACTAAACAGCAAAATGGCAAATGGCAAATGATGGACTCAAGTAAGGTAACTCTTGACAGCAGGTAGTACATTGTTTTTATGTTAATATTGTATTGATATGTATTGATTATTAGTTTGTTGTGGATCAAACTTCCAGATGTTCTAGCTCTGGTTATTAAGGTCTGTGGATTGTGGATTAACCGTCTTTAACCGTGTTTTAACCGTATTTCTGAATGAATGAAGTAAACAAACGTCCGTTGGTAAACCAATATAATAATCGTACGCTAAAGGAGTGAAGTAAATGACCATAAGTGACAGTACAAACCTGGTTATCCGCTTGCTGGGAGAAAAGAGGAGAATATGATAACGACACCGAAAGTCTTAACTAGACGAGGCAGTCGGGACATCTTGGGTTTGAACAGCTAATATTGTCGATATATGTATTCAGATATTGTTCAGTTAATATTTTTTTAAAAGATGTTCGGGTAAGGGTTTTTATCGTTGTATCAAGGTCATTCCACAGTTTAGGAAACGAAAAATATGGAAGTGTGGCTGAGAACTGAGTGCGAGGTTTATGGGTGTTTAGGCTTCCACATTGCCTCGTAGTCATGCCCGAGGGATTCCAGTACACTTGAAACGTATCATTAAAACTGACGGGGAGATTGTTCTGTGACCAGTCGTGCATAAAGAAAAGTGAATGTAATTTGTACAGATCGTTAAATTTAAGAATTTTTAAACGTTTGAACAGCGGGTCCGCATGTGAGTTGAACTTTTTGTTCGCTATGATGCGTACATCTTTCTTTTGTAAGTTTAAAATTTGTTTGTAGCTGTTGCGTTGCCCCATATTTGAATACCATAAATTAAGTGGCTTTGAATTAAAGTGAAATAGAGGAGACGTAGTGTCTCGGGCGGTAAAAACATTATTGGCTCTATTCAATATATAAATTGCTCTGGATATTTTTGTATAGAGTGTAGATATATGGTAATGAAACTTAAGGTTCTCATCCCTGTTGATTCCTAGAAATTTTATGAATTTGTGGTCACGATTGTTACCTTCTATTATTAACTCTGAGTTATTTAATGTAATGTTGGTTTGTACATTATCATAATTGTAGTTGTCATTTTGGGGATGGAGAAGTATGACTTTAGTTTTGTTAGCATTTAAAGATAAGCTGTTCGAAGAACACCAGTGGTTGATTTTTTGATAATTCATTATTTGCCATCTCCGTAAAGAGGTCAAGGTCATTCCCAGATGCAGGAGCTGATGAGTCATCCGCAAAGGATAGAATACGCATGTCAGTTGATTCACGAATGTCATTGATATATAGGACGAACAAAAAAGGACCGAGTACAGAGCCCTGGAGTACACCTGAGTAACTCCGCAGATTCACAAGTGAATTGAATATATTGGGATCTCCCGGAGAGATAGTTTTGAAACCAAGAATTAGCTATACCTCTTATACCATAGTGTTCAAGTTTTCGAGCCAGTATTTCATGGTCAATAGTGTCGAATGCTTAGGAAAAATCTAAAAATGGATAGTGTGCAATCTTTAGTTGCTTTGTTATTCATTATGGAAACATGGTTGATAAGATGCATTATTGGGTGAAATGTTGAGTGCCCCCTTCTGAATCCAAATTGATAGTTATAAATAACGCCGTGTGCATCTAAGAAATATGATAACCTTTTATGCATTAACTTCTCTAAGATTTTAGAAAAGGAAGGAAGAATACTTATTGGACGATAATTGTCGACAGACTGTTTATCCCCGGATTTAAAAATTGGTATTACTTTCGGGATTTTCATTTTTGGTGGTACAATTCCAGTTGAAAATGATGTATTTATAATATGAGTTAGCGGAACAATAATTTCATGGATGATGTCTTTTAGTAGTTTCGAAGAGATGATGTCCTGACCCGCAGAGGCTTTCCTAGGAAGACATTTTACATCTATCAAATTTACATTGGCAGAATTTGACTAAATGTGAAAAAATTATACTTAATTTACTGGGAAGAGAAATACCGTTACGGGCAGGAATATCCGCCAACAGAATGCAATGAGTTAAAAGGGTTATAAATGAACAATTCAAATCCAGCCAACATGTGATGTTGCGAATAATTTTATTGAGAGCAACATATGTGATACTGTTATCGTGAAAAGCTGGGGGCGGTGGCTCAGTAGGTCGAGGTGCAGGCTACAAGCAGAGAGGTCCTCGCTCGGTTCGAATCCCACCTACGGCAACCGCGTTGTGTCCTTGGGCAAGAAACTTCACCTCATTGCCCACGTGGGGGCATGGTGGCGTTGTGTACTAAGGCGTACTGCACTTCGATCTGCACTTGCCTTCAACCAGCGCTAACTCTGCTTGTGTGAAGTTAGTATGTTGGGGAGCTGACAGTTGCTCGCCGTTGCTCGGTGGTTCTCTCCGACTTCCTCCACCCGTAAAACTGTTGTAATACATTACATTAAACACCAATAAATGAATAAATGAAAATTCGTGAAAAGCTGCACAACGTAAGGCGGAGCGGTGAGGAACGGCCAAACTGACTGACAACCAGAAAGAATTATTTAAAATTAAATGATGTCACGGGAACGTCTCTGATTTGTTTACCTCCGATAACTTTCGGGTATCTTCGTTTGGACCTTCTCAATGTAGTGTTTTTTGAAATTTCGTCTTCATTAAAACTTTTTTTAATTACAGTGTTAAGTGACTGCACGATGTGTTACGTTGTGCAGGCAGTGACTGTTTTACATACACCTTCAGATACAAGCAATCTCTGATTCAATATTATTTTTCAAATTATTGTCCCTTTAGTTTAAACATTATTTATTCAGAATTAAGTTATAAGTATATATCACAAAATAGAAAAATACAAAAAACAGTCAACACAAGATATAATAATAGTATACAACCCAACAATTATATAAACATTGACAAATACTATTTAAAAGGGAGATCCAACAGAGATCTTACGGCTTATTAAGTCGTTTTCCTGGCAAGTTTGGGGGAAAACGCAAGACGGTGTTGTAGTTCATTCGATAAACCCACACATCATTGCCTGGAGGTCAGACCTCCGTCCTTCATCGGGTCTTCTCCATGTCCTGCTCCTTTTACTCGCAGTTGAACTTTAGTGGCAGAACAAAGTGGGGGCACGTCCAAAGCCTACTCCATACAATAACAGAACGGAGAGAGGACAAACCGAACCTGAGGCAGCAATGTGTGAGATAGTTAAAACTTTGTGAGGAAGCGAAGAGTAAAGAAATAATGAGTTAAGGAAAAGATTGCCCCTTTAATTAAGTATATTCAAATCGGAGTGAGTAGATGAAATAGGGGAAAGACTGGTGGGGTTATTTGAGAAGTTGTGAGATTTAAAATATTTAGATAGAGAAATATGAAACCTATTTGCAGTACAACGAAAAATAACAACATTGGTTACAAAAGGTGGAAAATCATTGAAACATTTTTAAAAGGATTTTCCACCTGAAAAATGAATGTCAAACCTCTGAAAAAGCAAGGCAAGATCACGCAAAAGTCCAGCCAATAGACCTCTGGGTGACGCCGGAGGTCTTTGGTTGAAATTTTGTTCGAACACAAATACGTGTTTGTGGGAGACATGCTGTTGTCTTGGGTTCGGAATCTACACCCCACAAGTGATATTCCACCTCTGAGTTGGGGAATTCGCATTCAGTCGAATACAGTTTTTCAAGTTGTCAATTGGATTCAAATACATCATCATCTGAGGTGTATTCGTGAATACATTTTGAACAGTTTTTATTTGTCTGTGTGAAACACAGGCTGTTGCTTTTGTACGATTATCTTTCTTTTTTTTCTTTTTTTTTTCTTCTTCTTCTTCCCCTGTCTTCTGTCTTTTATGCACTTCCTTGTCCGCAAGATAACTCGAAAACGAATAGTCCTATCTCATTGATTTTGGTATGCTGATAGACAGTCACAAGTTCTCGGCCACCTATGTTTTTTCAGATTCCTGGGGCACTAGGGGTGCCCGTGGGGGTGTTTCGAAAGTGGGTCACGCCCATATCCCAGGCGTGGTGTGACCTATGGACCTGGGACCAACACCAAATGAGTCTACACTTGATGGAGGTTCAAAATATGGGTCAAGGTCACAGAGGTCACCAAGGGGTCACTGAGTGCATTTTTTAGAATTGCTGGAAATCACATTTTATTGACCCCTAAAGCATTCCTGAAGTCCATACATGCATTTTTACGTTAAAAGCGGGCGTGGCCAAAATTTTCGAAAGTGGGTCACGCTAATATCTCAAGCTTGGTATGGCGAATGGATGTGGGACTAACACCAAATGAGTCGACACTCGGTGGAGGTTCAAAATATGGGTCAAGGTCATGAAGGTCACCAAGGGGTCATTGAGTGCATTTTTCAGAATTGCTGGAAATCACATTTCTGACCCCCTAAAGCATTCCTGAAGTCCATACATGCATTTTTACGTAACAAAAAGTGGGCGTGACTAAAAATTTTGAAAGTGGGTCACGCCCATATCTCAAGCGTGGTATGGCAAATGGACCTCGGACTAACACCAAATGAGTCGACACTCGATGGAGGTTCAAAATATGGGTCAAGGTCCCGGAGGTCACATAGATGTCATTGAGTGAATTTTTCAGAACTGCAGGAAATCACATTTTTTGACCGCCTAATGCATTCCCAAAGTTTATACATGCATTTTTTACACGAAAAAAAAGTGGGTGTGGTCAAAGTTTTTAAAGTGGGTCACTCTCATATCTTAAACATGGTATGATGCATAGACCTGGGACCAAAATCAAATGAGTCGACACTCGATAGAGGTTCAAAATATGGGTCTAGGTCACAGGGGTCACCTAGAGGTCATTGCGTGCATTTTTTTAGAATTGCTGGACATCACATTTTTTGACATCCTAAAGCATTCCTGAAGTCCATACATGCATTGTAATAATAATAATAACACTTTGGCCAGCCGCTGATTTGTCGCGGTTCTCGGACGAGAAGGCCATGGTTACCTTTGTACTCCCAACTGCCTCCCTATTCCCACGCTTCTCCTCTCCTCCCAACACTCAGAGACGAACTGCTTGATGATATCCCTTGTCCCATTCTTCCCAATCTCCCCGATTAGCATATTAGCCCTCTCCTTTGAGTCTCCCCCTAACCACATGTCCTTCATTCTCCCATCCCACTTCCCCATTATACTCCCAGTGAATCTCATTCTTTTAGGCTGATACTTTGGGCATTCTAGAAGAAAGTGTTCCAGGGTCTCCACCATGTCCAAGTTACACATCTGGCACTCCCCTTCACCGTCTTTCCCAATTTTTCCCCTCAGCTCCAGGGATCGCGACCTCAGCTTGAACAACAGTGACCCCCCAAAAGGTGCCATCAAGGTACTCTTCAAAACCTGGCTTCTCTTTATCACGCAGGCCACCAAAGACCTCTTTGATTTGACCCCCTCTCGCCAATTACGGTTACAATCCTTCATGACCCTTTCTCTGACGATTTTGTTACCCTGGTTTGCCCCAACGTCCAGGTCCGAGATCTCCAATGAGTAGTTCTCTACTAGCTCCCTCACTTGGACCATCCACCCCGTTTTGATATTTGAGTTGAAAATTCTCAGGAACATTACTTTACACCATCGGCTGTCGGGGAGATTTACCAAATAATTAAGATAACCGAGCTTCAACAGGTCTATCCTGTCCTTGATCCTGTCCTTGTATGACGAATGGACCTGACACTAGCACCAAATGAGTCGAGACTCGATAGTGGTTCAAAATATGGGTCAAGGTGTCGGAGTCACCTAGGGGTCATTGAGTGCATTTTTCAAACTTGATGGGAATCACATTTTTGAACCCCCTTAATGCATTCCCGTGCAAGTCCATACATGCATTTTTGCGTAAAAAATTTAGTGTGGCTTAACATCTTCTAGGCAATACGAATATTTGCTATCATCTACAAATATGGCAGATCCGGAGTTGTTGGAGCCGATTTGTTAAAGGTGTTTTACGCTCATACTTCAGACTTGGCTTGGTATGGCCTATAGACATGGAACCTACACTGAATGAGTTGAAACGTGCTGGAGGTTCAAAATGTGGTCCACCTAAATGTTGTCAACGCAGGTGATTAAGTGCATATTTTTCAGAACCTTTGGGAATTGCACTTTATAACAACTAATGCAATTCTGGAGATTATGCATGTATCTCTTCATTCAAATAAGTGGCAGAGCCAGTAATGTCAATTTCTGATCTCTTGATCGAACCTTTCAAATGGTGTACACATATATGCCTTTTCTGATTTCTTTGAAAAATTGTTCTGATTTCTTTATGAATACCTGTAAATACTGTTAATACAAATCCATTTCTGATTTGTTAAAAAAGTTACTCTTGAAAATAAGCCTTCATAAATTCTCTTTCTATATAGTTTTTCCTGATACTTTAACCCTTTTACCCAGACTTGAATTTACTGGTGGCAGTAGATTCTGTTTCTCAAGTTACGTCCTGTATTTTCAGTCGTAGAAATATATTAAAGAAAAGCTTCCCATGGGTGCAAGTATATTGACTTTATACAATAAATTCACATCTCGTGTTAATGTTAATCTTTTGAACTCTGGTGGTATCTTCCACGTCAGTTCAATGGCAGCAATTGGAAGAATCCATATTCATTATCTGGGGGTAGACCAATTAATATTTTCAACGAGCAGCCTAACTCTTTATGAAATTATGACGTATCATGTTCCTGGATCAGTAAAGCGGCCTGTCGTGTTCACAGATACATGGATTCGGTTCAATCCCGTTTGTCCCACTTCTGGATTTTCACACCTCGGGATAGATTTCCTGGTTGTCCCACGTTGCTTAAAACAACATGTTATAGTCTTTATTATATTAGTCTTTATTATAATCTGAACGCAGGTTCACCTGATATGGTGATCATTTATTAATGAAAATTTATCACAGAATTGTTTTTAAAAATGATTAATTTTAACCGGTGAATTATACTCAACATTCGGTCAATCGTTTTAAGTTTTTGGTATAAGTATTTGACATTTAGCAGAAATGTTTCACAATTTCATTTTACAATCGTATCGTCGACACGCCAAGTGCACAGATTCAAATTGAGTTCATCGAGAATAAACCTGGTGGACAAAACCTAGTGTTCAACAATTACTGCTATATGGTCAAAAATCGAAGACAAGATCAAGTATATTGGAGATGTGCTGTAAGAATGTGTCCTGCAACACTGCGTACACATAATCAAATACTAGTTGGGATCAGTCATCAGCATAACCACGAAGCGAACAACTCAGATATTAGTGTGAGAAAGACTTTAATTAATATTAAAAAACGGTGTAGGGAAGAAGCAACACCCGTATCCCAAGTGTATAGACAAGAACTTTCAAAGCTTCGAACAACTGACTGGAATGACGATGTTCAGAACCTGGTGGAAAAACTACCACACAACAGTCGTGTCACAGTGCGCTATACCGCCAACGGTCAAAGCTGATTCTAAAAATACCCAAAACAGTGTCAGAACTGGACTTAAAGGAAGAATGGGCTGAAAACGTCAACAGGGGAACGATTTCTACTTGTGAATGCTACTGATGATAAGATATTGATATTTGCGACGGATAAAAATCTTCAGCAAATAGTAGCAACGGACACTGTCTATGGTGATGAAACATTTTATACGCGCCCAACCTTATTTTTTCAGTTATACACACTGCATGGTTTTGTTGATGGCCATATGTATCCACTTGTATATGCCCTTCTTCCTGGAAAAAGTGAGGTCATTTACAGGAAGTTTTTTCATCTCCTAAAAGAAGCTTGTGTCGCCAGAGAGCTTAATTTACACCCTTCTGTGATGTTTTTTGACATTGAAATAGCGGTACGAAATGCAGCTAGAAATGAATTCCCTGGTGTGAGCATCAAAGGGTGTTTTTTCCATTATACTCAGTGTTTATGGCGCAAGACACAAAGCACCGGCTTACAAACTGAATATAAAGAAGATAAGGAAGTTCGCAGACTTGTACGCAGGGCTGCCGTTTTGCCATTAGTGCCAGAGGAACTAGTTGAAGACGTGTGGTTTTTTGCACTAGACGAGTTTGGAATGTCGGATTCCACCGTTAATGCCACACCATTTACTGACTATGTAACTACCCAATGGGTTGAAGGCGAAACAACTTCATGGAATCATTTCCACACAGAGGGCCCAGGACACATTACTACAACAAGCAAAGTTTTAGCTCATGGACGCGTGTATTATGTATTATTTATATTATCTGAAACAACTAGCAAAGTTTCAGCTCGTGGACCACCGGCTTGTACCCAGTGGTCCACAAGATGAAATGTTGCTAGTTGTTTCTAGATAATACAAATAATACATACTACACGCGTCCACGAGCTGAAACTTTGGTAGTTGTTTCTGGATATCATAAATAATACTTTCACATTTCTGAGTATTTTATTTGCTGAAAATTATGGGTGCACAGAAAAATAATATCTTTAAACATCTAGTTAAAATTGTGCTAATTATTTCAAGATTTTTTTATTCTATGCACGTCTCATTTTCAGCAAATAAAACACTCACTAATGTGAAATAAACTATAAATCAAAACATTTCATCAAACCGCCTAACAAGTAATTAAAACTTCCCGATTGTCCCACTTTTTTATTACGTTTTAACTACCTGAATTAAGAAAGTGGGACAAAGGGGAAGACACCATGGATTATTATACAACCATGTCTAATTTATGCATTGAAACAAAAGTTTTAATTACCGATGAGCTAATCAGAATGTACATGAAAGCTTCCGATGTGACAAAGGCCAAATGTGATGATATCGTTTCAAATTGTTGAATACCTGAATGGTAAAATTTTTAAATTACTAATATTTGGAAGGCATTTGTATGTACATATTTATAAAATTAAATGATATTTTGAGTGAAGTATTTAAATTTATTTCACGCTTTTCTTTTAACTAATTTATTTTATATAGAAAGTACAGAAACTTTATTTAGTAAATATTTGAAGAGAACGTTTTTAAATAGCACTAATTCCTTCCTATTCTAACAAACCATAACTTTTAAGTAGCAGTTAAAAATTGACCAACACACTTATAAGTAATGTTTCTGCCAACGGACTGCCGGATTAAAAGTGACGGCAATCCAAACGGACGAAAAGCCCTGAAAGCCTTGTTACATAATTCGAATTTAAGAAAGTATTCAAGTATTCAAAAATGTATTCATGAATACATTTTAAGGTATTGGTAATCGAATACATTTGAAAATTTTAGTATTTGTATTTTCATAAATTAAAATTTTGCTGACGATGATTTTTATTACCTGGTAAACGCATGCGTGGACATCACAGCCCTCGCGGGATTACCACCAGTCCACGGCGACTGTACTGTAGTAATGCATATCAGTCCATTCGGTTGCCTTGACATAAAAATATCCACATGGGCATCAATAACAGGTCGTGCGAGATTTTATGTACCCATTGTAATGTGTTTTGAAAACATACCATGGTGCGTGCTTAACCCTTTCAGACTTTGATTATCCTGACGTTCAAACGTCACTGGGAATTCAACGTTTCTTCGACGTTTTTTTCAAAATGCGACGTCAAACGTCCGAAAGTACAAATAACAAGATATTTCAATCCCCATTAATGCGTCCTTCAATTTTGTGGTATTATCAGTGAATGAAAACATCAGAGAAAAATTCCTACAACGTATTTCCAATAGTACCATGCATATAAATATCCAAAATAATGTAGACCACCACCCATACAGTTAAAACTAGAAGTCCTGTTATATGGGCTTAATTGCGCGTAGGAATTTCGCGCAATTGCCATATAGAATGGCACCCAAAGCATGCAGGTTCTCCTGGTTACTCATAGCGAACACAGGCAATGTTTCTGCCAATGGACCTCCGTGTTACCCGGAGGTCCATTGGCTGAAACATCGCTTGTGCTCAGGACATATGTACAGAATTTGATAGCGTTACTATGGTCATAACGCTTAGATTAACGCGCAGATCGACATGCTATTTGTGCGCATTTCATGACAGGACTTCTGGTTATCCCCGTATTTCCACTTTTATCGTTAGAAAATCAATTTTCATCGAAAGGCTCCTTGGGTATTTAATTCGAAACATTTAAGCTATGCTAATGTGTTCAGGTAACATCTCTTTAAACTATGCTAATGTGTTCAGGTAACAACAGATAACAATTCTAGATGTGCATAAAAGTTTCGGAATTTTGCTTTGGCCCCAGGTGGTTTCGGTGAAACCACTTTTATCGTTATAAAATCAGTTTTCACCGAAAGGCTCCTAGGGTACTTAATTCGAAACGTTTAAACTATGCTAAGGTGTTCAAGTAACATCTCTAGATGTACATGACGGTTTCGGAATTTTGATTTGGCCCCAGGTGGTTCCAGTGGAGCCACGTTTATCGTTGGAAAATCAGTTTTCATCGAAAGGCTCCTAGGGTATTTAATACGAAACGTTTAAACTATGCTAATGTGTTCAGGTAACATCTCTAGAAGTGCATGAAGGTTTCAGAATTTTGATTTGGCCCCAGGTGGTTCCGGTTAAACCACTTTTATCGTTATAAAATCAGTTTTCACCGAAGGCTCCTAGGGTATTTAATTCGAAATGTTTAAACTATGCTTATGTGTTCAGGTAACACATCTAGATGTACATGAAGGTTTCAGAATTTTGATTTGGCCCCAGGTGGTTCCGGTGAAACCACTTTTATCGTTATAAAATCAGTTTTCACCGAAAGGATCCTGGGGTATTTAATTCGAAATGTTTAAACTATGCTTATGTGTTCAGGTAGCATCTCTAGATGTACATGAAGGTTTCAGAATTTTGATTTGGCCCCGGGTGGTTCCGGTGAAACCACTTTTATCGTTATAAAATCAGTTTTCACCGAAAGGCTCCTAGGATATTTAATTCGAAATGTCTAACCTATGCTTATGTGTTCAGGTAGCATTTCTAGATGTGCATGAAGGTTTCGGAATTTTGATTTGGCCACAGGTGGTTCCAGTGGAACCATTTTTATCGTTAGAAAATAAATCAGTTTTCGTCGAAAGGCTTCTTGGGTATTTAATTCGAAACGTAAACCTATGCTAAGGCGTTGCTAAGGAAATGTGGGGATACACCATTGTGTGCATTGCACGCAAATAACTCGATCTAGTTTTTTCTGTATACACAACTGAGGTACGATGTGGGACTTCACAATGCACTATAATCACCATTTATATAACAATCAACCTATAGGTTATGCGCCAGTATATGGTCACGCCTCCTCCCCCTCCCATTAAAGAGTTTTCGAGACTATGTTTTTCTGAAAGTCCACTAATTAAATTGTGTGCAACTTTTTATAAGCAAGCTGACACCCAAGCACGACAAACCCCGCACCATACAACATCCAATTTTCGTTACATTTGCTGTGCGCACATTATGCATCAGCACATATTGGCATATCCAGCATGTGATGTTTACACATTGTGCTCTACCACACAAGCACATTCCATCAACCACCAGACCCACGTTTCGTGGAATCCATTTCTAGTATATGACTATACTTCTAGAATCTCCTTTTCACCATATGTGCTCATGTGCTAAATGTTTTGTGCACATATTGTGCATAAGCACATTACAGCACGTCCAGTGTGTGTCAAGGTGCTGCATGCAATGTGTACATATTGTTACACAATGTGTATTAACACATAAGTACCTCTCGGTATGATCAACATACAGTTGCGTATATGTAAGGTATCCTAGCTTGCACGATGTCTACGCATTGTATAGACTGATATGGCTTAGATGAATGGAGTAATCTGTTAAAGACTTGGCCTGGAGCAGAGTCGAGATATGGTCAGTCATAGCTAAGTATAAAGCAGTGCTACATGTCAATAGCTACAATAGAGGCAAATCGTATGACAGATAGTTGAAGACAAAATGGAGACAGATCGCAAGACTACATGGAGAGGTATAGGAGCTTGGAATCCCATTTTAGGATTCCACTTACGGAATCCATTTTACAGAATACCCATGGAATCGTGTTTTACTGAAATGTGTATGTGGACTCTCGTTCAAGCCATTGCTTGATAGTGCCATGAATTGGGACCCGTAGCAGCAGTAGTGTACTAAAAGCCCTAGTAGTACCACAAGTTAGTAATAGGCAAGACAGTTCAGCGTAGGTTAATAGTGGTAGTCAATAAGAATGATACATAACTATCTTCAGATAGATATCCTGCAAAAGGTATTGTTCAAAAGGTATCCACAAAAGGTATCCTCAAAAGGTATCCTCAAATGGTATTCTTAGATAGTACATCACCATGTTATAAGTATCCTCAAATACCCGTATGGGCTGCATGTGATGTGCGCACATAATGCACTAGCACACAAACTGGCACATCCAGCATGTGCCTATCTGCTCCATATAATGTGTACACTTTGTGCACTAACCCACAAACACATCTAGGAAAGTCACAATACTTTATCCAGAGATCAGGGAAGCCCTAAAATAGACAGGAGAGACCAAGGAATCGAGAGAATAATAAGCTATGGAAATAGATTAGGCCAAACAAAAACGGGGGATTCCGAAGGAATCCGAACTAGTAAAACAATTGCCGGGTTGTCTGTGGTAATTCTGTATAATTAGATTGACTCTTATACAAAGGAACGCATCATATACCACTACCTGCTATTTTTGTAAGCCTCCAAGTGATATTAGAAGCCTTTACGGCCCTATAACTTTATGTGCTCCTATTAAAATGAGGTGTCTCAAGGAGTCCTAACTAGCACAACTTGCTGGGATGTTTGTGGTAATTCTAACCAAGGATTCCGGGTAATTAGACTGACTTTTGTACAAAGGGATGTGTCTATTATTAGAGAAAGGAAGATTCTAGGGGAATCTGGTCAATCCGTACCAAATAAAGTGATTTTGGTGACTTGGAGGGATGGTCGGGTCTATTTGGGTAATTAGATTTACTCCTCCTCAACACACCCTCCAAAGAAACCCATGTGCTCATATGCTACAATGACAACCTAACATGACATTACTGCCACTGGGGTTATGTGACTATGACATCACATGAGATCCACCACATGAGATCCAGAAGATGAGGGTCGAAACGAAATATCTATAGGGATGCGCCTGTTATTGGTAAAAAAAACAATAGTACATCATGTAACCGGATAACCTCCATCGTATGGATCTCATCTGATGGATTTCATGTAACGTCATATCACATGACCAAGTGGCGCCATGTTGTGTTGTCATGGTCAACCCACCCATATTTCATATACGAACCAAGGACAATTTAACACTGTAAAAGTTAAATTTGTTTAACTGAGGTCCTATTATTGACTTGCGTATTACTCAGTAATGTCTCATCCCCTAATGTTAAACATTGGTGCAAATGGTAGTATTTTGAATAAGCTTTCCGAAAATCATAACCCTCAAAATTCTCTAATGGGGAAACAAGGTTCATGAGCAGCTCAAGTACTACTAATTTGCACCCAAAAACTCAGAAATTCGAAAAAAATGTTTGTAATAGAGCACCCCACCCCGTTCCGATTCCATATCAGACAGACTCAATTTCCCGGTAGATCCCGAACTATCACATATATACATTGCTATTACGCATTAAAATATAGTTCCCGAAATTCAAAATAATGGGGGAAACGGGCTTTATGTAAGGGATTCTTAGATAAATGTATTATCATGACCATGTGCATGTCCTGTAATTTGTATCACATTCTCGGTCGTGTTTACAAGCGGATCGCAACTCGCCCTAACGGCCTCGTTGCGATCCGATTGTAAACACAACCTCGAATCTGATACAAATTACAGGACAAACGCGTAGAGGCGAACCTCAGTCAGGGGTAGTATGTTTATGATATTAAGAATAGCGGCAAAGACTGAATAATGTCGATTTAGAACAAGAACTCACGTTATCCTCAGATTTCTTTCCCACTGACATCACTGGTATAATGGGTCCTGTTGAATTAGAATTATAGAGTCCGTCTAAAAATGAATGGGCACTCATCACAGTTCTATATTCTTCGGAAGACCATATTTTAAGCTGCAAAAAAAATGAAAGTCATTTCCCCAGAAGAAACAAACCCGGCTTGTAATTTTCAAAATTGTGTGAGAACCATAAGGGTTCGCCAGGAATTACTGCAGAAGTCTACCATAATTAATCCATATTGTGTTGTTTTGATGATGGTGATGATGATATGATGATGATGATGATTTAAAACTAAGAGGCATCACACTGGTAACTATGAGGTTAAAACACAAAAATTCAGTGATACGTGGATGTACAAATTAAAAACGGTACAAAAGGATAGATACTGTATCGTGATGTATGTTTCAGTTCGGATATGAGTGACTGTTGGAGTCTTGCTTGTATGTCAGAATTTCAAACATATATCACAGGTACCTAAACTAAACATTCATAATTTTTTCCAGTATTTTTTTTCTTTAACCCCTTGAGACTTTAATTATCCTGACGTTCAAACGTCACTGAGAATTCAGTTTCTTCAACGTTTTTTTCAAAATGCGACGTCAAACGTCGGAAAGTGCAAATAGCAAGATATTTTTCACGTTAGTGATTAACTGGTTGAGGGCTAGATTACTTTTGGAGATCTGAATTTGTTATTCAAAACTTGTTTTATTACACATTATTGAAGAGTGCTCACAGGCACTCTCCAATAATTTGTAATAAAACAAATTTATATGAACAAAATATTATTTGTGTTTGAGTGAATATGAAATTTAAGCAAGGAAAGTGTTTGATTTTGCTCTGGTATCCTCATTTTTTTAAAGCCCAGATAGTGGCTTCTAGCATTCAACCAGTTGTGTCTTGACAGCAGAATTATATTTGTATTTTAAGCTGCGATAGCATTTGGCTCAACTGTTGTCCCTGAGCACTATTCGGGAGAAAATCGGGATTGAGGTTAAAACTTTTAACAAAATCGAAAAATAATGACCACAAAGTATCAACGTGCTGTTTGATTTCGTACGTCATAAGACGTACAAAAGTATCAATGGGGTAACAGAAATTATGTAGAACTATGGCAGGAATTATATCACAATTTTGAACTGATCACTCTTCGGAACATCTGCACCGTAAGTATTATACGGTAATACAATATTTATTTATTTATTTATTTATTTATTTATTTATTTATTTATTTATTTATTTATTATGTTTAGGGTCACATACTTCTGCACAATGATTAATCATGACCGCAACATAGAGATAAAGTCAACTTTATTTAGTCAATTGTTTATATCCATGTTGCTTATATTAAAGAAGTTTCATCCTAAACATTGGTGACTGAGTTCTATTTTACCAGTGAGACACAGCGTATTTATCAAGTAAACAGGTACTGCTTCACTTCTTTGGGTTCACATGGGGACTGTAACTTAGTAACCAGATGTGAAATATCATAGGCGGCTACACAGTGCATGGAATCAAGCGATATTATCATCTTCTGCTAAGGCATAACTTCGATTAAGGCGGGCGATAGAGATACTTTCAGAAATATTTCTCAGCTTCGACTGTCTTCGCAATACGCGGTTAGGAAGCTTTTTATCGTAAGCAGACTTTTCAGATTATGAGGGGGGCTGAGGGCGAGGACGATCGCCCGTCAGAAAATGACAAACCACAAGAAATAAATAGTCGGTGCAGTGTAGTATTGAAGCAACCATAGTTACAACATTTTGCGGTTCACGGAAACTCTGGGATGTCGACACAAGGTCACACAAAGTAAGCACAATGAGTGTAAAAAAACTGGGGAGCGGGAAAGTGAACAGAGAATTTGTCTTTTTGTAACTTTTGGTGATTTTGAATGTTTTTCAGAGGCTAGAGGTGGGAAAAACATAAAGGCTGGAAGAATGCTTCAACGTACGACAACCAAGGTCTTCTTGCTAATGTCAACGAAGAAACAATTCAAAAGTAGATTTGTGGAACCACCTGCTTTCGACCCAACCAATATTATTTGGGGGTTTTATTTTATACTTGTTGATTTATCGAAGAAACAAGCCATTAGCAGACGTTCAGTGGTGGATCCAGAAGTAGTTCTGATTATTTGAGACGTGGAACCAGATCCAAACAGTCGATGGGCCACGAAGGGCCACCATAAGCCTAGGCTCAGGTTTAAGCCTGAGATATTCAAGAGTATGAATTTTCCCAGGAGTGCAGCATGCCTGCATGCCTGAAGAATGTTCGGCCCGAAGAACTAATGAACAGAAATCTTGTTTTGTATATAATTGTTTCCAGAGGTTAACTCTTTACCCAACGTAACGGCAAAACCGGCCAGCGCTATTCACAAAAATCGCCAATTAATTTTCATTATTTTTTTTTTCATTTTTTGTCTCAAAAACATAGGTTATGACGCATCATTGGAACGAGCTCGTTCCAATGAGGGGTAATAACTTATGTTTTTGAACCAACAAATGAAAAAAAATAGTTATTCAAGAATTTTGTTTGCAAGTGTCGTCTGCTTTTCAGGTCAGGTAAAGGGTTAAAGTCGACTTTAATCTATTATTATTCTTCAAGTGTCCATCATGAAATTGCACAGTACATTTCAGAAATGACACATTTCGTGCAATCGTTGTTTTCACTCATTTTACGTGAAATGTTATCATATAACAAGTTTGCGGTCAACCTGTGCCGCTTATCCCGTTCCGCCGCCCCTGTTTCCATTTAAGGTTTCTTTTTTGGTATGCATCTCGTGAAATGTTTAGAAGTTTTTTTCATTGTCTGTCGGTGAGGACATAAATTTAAACCATGGTGATATAAATTCTCCAGTCACGCACTATATCTTGTTTGTTGTGTTTTCTTTTTGTTTACGTATCTCAGTGCAGATTTTACACGGCCTTAACTAAAATAACCATGGCTGTTGCACGTGTCGTTAAACCCCGATAACAGAACACTGTGAGCTTATCAACAGGAGTGTTTTCTTCGGAATAAGCATACGATAATTACTAGAATAGTTACCATGTTTATTCTGAAAGTTGGGAACACGGTAGCTCAGTGGTTAGAACACTGGAGTTAAAACCAAAAAGCCGCCAGCTCGATCCTGATCAGTGGTAATTGCGTTGCGTTCATGGACAAGGCAGTTAACCCCGTTTTCCAACAAAAATAAAACAAAAACATAATTAAACCATGTTCGATAGCCCAATCGATATTTCCTGCTGTTATATTCTGTCGTTTTCGCAAAACGTCCGATCAAATTGATCGGTTGTTAGCTTGTTGTTTGCTCTCGCCTAGAACATTATGTGCACATTGATACCACTAACTTCCTCTCATTCCCCAAATGGTAGCGAACGCAGTCATTCTCTATGAGTTACATCTTCAACGGCACTCACCTCATCATGGTAATACGATTCATTTAGAAAGCCATCGTATCTTCTACGAAAATATTCCCCAAGTTCTCGTGTCTTCAGTGCACCTTTCTGAAAAATAATGTGTAGGATTTACGTTTTCCTAACAAATCTACCAATTCAGGCCTATACCTCACATGAAGATAGCGGCTTGCAAATTTTGTTACGTTTTCGTTTTCCACTTCCAAACAGTAGCGAATGACCCCTTGTTAAAATAAGTCTTTCGCACATGTTCTAAAGGAGAAACGTCAACTGTACAGTGGAATAAAACCTGGACATTTAACCCTTTACCTAACGTAACGGTCAAAACCGGCCAGCGCTATTCTCAAAAATCGCCAATTAATTTTCATTATTTTTTTCATTTTTTGTCTCAAAAACATAGGTTATGACCCCTCGTTGGAATGAGCTCGTCGAGCTCGTTCCAACGAGGGGTTATAACCTATGTTTTTGAGACAAAAAATTAAAAAAATTAGTTATTCAAGAATTATTTTTGCAAGTGTCGGCTGCTTTTCAGGTTAGATAAAGGGTTAATGTAGGTTAGAAATAAATATTGGAAGGTTTATCTAGAAGTCGTATAAAGTAAACAAACACTAACATTTCTATCGTATTCTGAGAATAAAATAAAATATTCTGATTTGGTAACAAAAATGCTTTTGAACCTGTAACCTCTGACCCATTTTACCAGCAGGTAAGTACAGTATAGTCACCGTGGATTGGTCGTAATCCACGCGTGGCCAGTGATGTCAACGTATGTGCTTATCAGATAATAAAAATCATCAGCAGCAAAATTTTAATTAATGAGGCACCTGGTTGTACCCGGTGCTTCATCGATTAAATCTTTGACGATTATTCCCGTAATTAGTGATGGTAATCTAATATTATTTCGTCCATGGACATATTGCACATCTATGGAAAGCTACCAGTCCACGACGGCCGTACTGTTTTAACACACGTCAATATACCTCATTCTGAAGGGAGCTCGGTACCTCAGTACCTCAGTAGTTAGATCACTGATGTCAGATCGAGAGGTTGGTGGAGTTATCATGACCAGTGATACTGTTTTGTGTCCTAAGGTAAAGCATCTAATCCAGATAACACACGCTGGAGCACAGTAGCGTTGTTTATTTTTTAGATGTGATTTTCTCTCTTAGCATTGCTCATTGTTACATTCGGCAGATATTACTTCAAACTTTGTTGTTATGATGCAGAGCTCGACCTACAGTACGTGGAGAGCGTATTGTCACTAAATCACCCACAGAGCGGAGATTCCACTCAAGCAATAATTGCAAATTTGTTGCAAAGCATAACCAGCGCAAGAAAAGTTTCAGCCAATGGACCTCCGGGTTAAACCCGGAGGTCCATTGGCTGAAACATTGCTTGTGTTTTTTGTCGATATGTACACAATTTGAAAGTTATAGCTTGGGTGACAACTCCACTCCGCGGGTGATTTAGTTACAATCCACTCTCTACGTACTGTATATGAAGCAAGATAGAGTTGTCCCCCTTGATGCATCAATGTGCGTAACCGGTTTGTTTACCTCGAAAGGAAATTAGAAAAAAAACATTTGTGATCCGACATAATAGATTACATAAGATTCAAAGTCTCAACCCTCTACCTAATATGAAAAGCAGACGACACATGCAAAAAAAATTCTTGAATAACTAATTTTTTTCATTTTTGGTCTCAAAAACATAGGTTATGACCCCTCGTTGGAACGAGCTCGTTCCAACGAGGGGTCATAACCTATGTTTTTGAGACAAAAAATGAAAAAAATAATGAAAATTAATTGGCGATTTTTGAGAATAGCGCTGGCCGGTTTTTGCCGTTACGTTAGGTAAAGGGTTAAGTAGAGATTCGTCGATGGGTGTCATCCCGATTGCACCACTTTCTAATTTTAGGAGGTAAAGAGAGTGGGACAGTCGGGATTTTGTTAATTAGTGTTCTAGCAGCGAGATCAAACATTTTCTCTTATAGTTTGTTTCAAGTATTTTGCTAACAACAAGAAGTTGATATTTGTTATACAACATCGATAAACATTGCTAGATATTTTTGTTAATCAAAACACTGATCAATTTACAAGATATTTTTGTACATCAAAACAGTGACTTATTATTAAAATTAAATACATGTTGAAAGCAGACGCATATTCTGTAATGTTTGTAGCGCCATTCAACAACCTCTCGTCCCCTGAGTTCCAATGTGTTCTATGTGCGAGCAGGCACATAGAACACATTGGAACTCAAGGGAAGCTCTGTTTTAGGACCTGTAGTCTACCATGAATGTTTCTTTATCTCCGCCTCTTTGCTGGAGGGGGTGCACCTGAACTAAGCTGCATTTGCGTGACTTCATTATTGGCCCGGATTTCTTTGAAGTGGTCAATTAAATGGAAAATGTTTGGATGTGCGGTTTATGTTTTTTTATATTTTGTTGTGCCAGCTTTCCAGATACACTATCACAATCGCCAATCACGAAAAGTAAACACTCATAAAAATACTGATAATTGTTTTAATCATGATCGATAAGCAGTGGTGAGTTGTGTTCAAATTATGATAACGACTATAACTATTTTCAAACCCAAGAGTGGGAGAGTCGAGGAGGGTGGGGGGGGGGGGGGGCATCAACTAAAATCCGAAAGTGGGACAATCGGGATTAAAGCAGTCGATGTGGTAGAACAGATAGTTCAGCTGTCCGATCGTCGCGCCTTCCATGGTGGAGAAGTCGGGACGTTCCAATAGCTGGACTTGGAGAAGAGGAACCTTCGTACTTTGTGCAAGCAGGAGAATCAATGACACTGTTAGAAAACTGTGACGGATTTGAGAACCATTTGTAATTATGGCTTTTGTTTTGATAAATAAAGAGGGTATTACTTGGTTAGTTTTATATCGGCCGAGTTATAAACCTTCGGTCTCGGGCTGATATGAAGTTTAATCTGTCTGATATCTCGGCCGATATGGAACTAACCAACTAATAATGACCAAGTAATGCTTACTGCACGCCGATGGTGCACTTCTCTTCAACCTCTGCTAACCCTGATTGTGCGACGGGGAGTCCGACATTTGCTAGCCGCAACCCTCTGGTTCTGTCTGGATGCTCCCACTTACGTGAAACCGTCAGACACGATGGGATGCTGAGTGTTGAGAGTGCCGTTAAACCCCAATAAAACCAAACAAATACAAATAAAGTGTATTGCATCAGGTAATAAAAATCACCAGCAGCAACATATTAATTACTGAAACGCCGGGTTATACCCGGTGCGTCATTAATTAAATTTTTGATGATTATCCCTATAATTATTGTTTGGAATCTCATACATTTAAAACTAGAAGTCCTATCCTGAACTGTGCGCTTATCTAGGTTTAATTGCGCGTGGGAATTGCGCGCAATTGAGGTATCAAATGGCATCCAAAGCACGACAGGTTCTCCTGGTTACTCATAGCAAACACAGGCAATGTTTCTGCCAATAGATCTCCAGGCACAGGCCACATATAGAGAGTTTGATAGCCTTACTACGCTCCTAACACGTGGATTAACGCGCAGATCGACGTGCTATTTGTGCGCATTTTACGACAGGACTTCTAGTTTTAACTGTACACTGCATCCGTAGAAATATTTCCCAATCGTGGAAAGTGACCGGTCCACGGCGGCTGTACTGTATCAATAGCATCTGGTGTCTGAAGTATAATATAGTTTCTACAGGAACAAAATTATTCCGGTATCGACGTGCTGTGTCCGGGACCTTTGGCTGCCTGCCAGACACCAAGAAGATACACTTTCATAGACTTTCAAGCTGTGTTTGTTTTACAGATGTGGCACTAGTTAGCTGGAACGTTCACTGGGCACATACACAAAGTGTCCCACCTGTCGACATCTTAACTCTCGACAAGCTCGTTCCAACGAGGGGTCATAACCTATGTTTTTGAGACAAAAAATGAAAAAAATAATGAAAACTAATTGGCGATTTTTGAGAATAGCGCTGGCCGATTTTGGGTAAAGTGTTTGGAGGCGTAAATTCTAATTGTAATTTATTTGTGAGATTTTACAGCTTGCTGGGAGATATGAAGACAGAAAATTTCGATCGGGTCGGCACTCATTTGCGATCCAGTCAATATTTTCAGTCGAAGTTAGTAATCGTAGCACTGTATCGCTCAGAACGAGATGCTCGCACGTACAGATATTCCAGCCGGTATAAAACAAAACAAAAAACAACCTCTAACCTCTTTATTTGTGAAACATAACAAATACAGGGCTCAAAATAAGCGGTGTCGCGTCGCTTTTTGCTATGCAAAACTTGCAAAAAGCTACACAATGTTCAATTATGTATAGCATTTTGCGATACAAGATAATCAACTGCAGCCTATTAGGCTGCAGTTGATTATCTTGTATCGCAAAATGTAAATGAAAATTTGCAAACAAATTTGAAAACTAGTTCAATGATGCTTTACTTAGGATTGTGGAACATTCCAGGCATAACTCAGATTAACTCTCCATCAAGCATCATTAGCAACTTCATATGTAAGATGAATTCTATTGGTTTAAATTCTTCCTGTTTTTACAACATTTTGCTTTAAATGTACATTAAAAATGTACATTAAAAATAACTTCAAGCCCATCAAATTAAAAATCCCACTTCCATTTTGAGAAGTCTATTGAACAACCAAGACACTATTTGAAAATATCCAAGTCCATGCAACCCTAAAAGGCAGTTCAGTTGAAAAAAACATAGTAAATGTTTCCTTTTGTTGCAGATCATTTGGAAATGCCCAGAAATGGATGGAAACTATTCTATCTACTTAGAAGAATTCAATACAAAACAGCATAACATAACTCTGGTATACAAAAATAGCTATGTAATTTTTTACAACATACTATTCATTTTTGGGAAATTTGTAGCATTTTGCCTCGCAAAGAAAAAAACTTATTTTGAGCACTGAACAAATAATTGCAAAATGTTCTCAGAGAAGATAAATGTTTCTCATTCTTTTCACAAAGTTCGAAGGTTCATCGTCTCATGGTTCACAAATCCAAACGTGTCGGCTTCCCCTCTCGGGAAATAGCGACGTTTGTCGAGCTGAACTTGCTGTTCTCCCACCTTGACGAGTGTCTGCTTATGAATCTGAATCTGATTTTCTGTTGACTTTTTTCTATAGAACTCTCTTTTTTTCACCCACCCAATTCTTACTTATGCCACCATTAATTCCTCGCCCTACAAAAACTCAGCTTCAAACTACTCCATTGTGCCTGCTAACTTCAATTTTCGCGATTGCTTTCGAAGAATAACAACAAATGATTTCGAGTTAACCCTTTACCTAACGTGAAAAGCAGACGACACTTGCAAAAAAAATTCTTGAATAACTAATTTTTTTCATTTTCTGTCTCAAAAACATAGGTTATGACCCCTCGTTGGAACGAGCTCGAAGAGCTCGTTCCAACGAGGGGTCATAATCTATGTTTTTGAGACAAAAATGAAAAACATAGTGAACGATTTTTGAGAATAGCGCTGGCCGGTTTTGGCCGTTACGTTGGGTAAAGGGTTAAACAAATTTGTTGCGCCGAGTTACGCACCAAGGGGACAACTCTATAGCTTGGCTCATAACTGCCGAGATTGACGTAATATCAGCCAGGTTTGAAGTCATATCAGCCGATTTTGATAATAGACAATTCTAGGAATGAAAAGCATATCTATTAACCCTTTACCCAACGTAACGGCCAAAACCCTCCAGCGCTATTCTCAAAAATCACCATTTAATTTTCATTATTTTCTTCACTTTTTGTCTCAAAAGCATAGGTTATGACCACTCGTTGGAACGAGCTCGTTTCAAAGAGGGGTCATAACCTATTTTTTGAGACATAAAATGTAAAAATTAGTTATTCAAGAATTTTTTTTTGCAAATGTCGTCTGTTTTTCACGTAGAGGGTTAAATAAAATACGTTACAGCAACTACTACTGTAATGCCATTCGTCTTATATATTTACTATCACGGTAACAAATGTTGTAGCAAAAGCACTTTTTTAATTGTAATTTTGACGTTTACGTGAAATGCTTGTTTTCAGTTCAGTATGTATTCACACAATCATATGAATGAATGTGCGTCGTCCTTCAAAACAACGGTTACTGTTATTCCACAAAGGGAAGTCTTCTCGCAGGCGGAAGAGCGTTTCTATATGGTCTTTAGTAGCACTCTATCAAATGAGATATAATGGTTCATAGTCCCACTGCCTTATGGGGAGCATTTGTTTTTAACAACTGTGGGGTGGGCGTTGTTACAACCGATAATGTTACAACGCCGCATAATGTTACACCAACGCATAATGTTACAAAAAATGTAGTAAACAACCGATAATGTTATAAACTCCGCATAATGTTATAACTTTTTTCAACCCGTTATGTTACAACAAATTAACCGATAATGTTATAACTTCTGTATACTAATTCCAGCTACAGCTATTGTAGATGGACTTTACCACTTACCATTTATTGTCGCATAAAGGTATGTAATATTTATACTAAAGGTTTCTGCTCTGGTTAAGGCGAGGAGAAACCCCCCCCCCCCCCCAACTCCAGGGGATTCAACATAGAATGACCTAGTCACGTTACATAGACGCGGATTATCCTGGTAACTCAATCGCGTGACGCCATTACCATGATCATCCATGGTGAAGGCGGGGGTGGTGGAGGAGGGGTGCTATTTTATCCTATTGGTACGTTTACCAACATGCATAGTCTCCGCTTCCAGAAATGTAGTGTACCATAGTCCCCTGACGCCTTTCGGGATGGGCAAATGCCTCTGTTTCTGCTTGTTTTGGGCATCTAAAACTCATTTAGCGCATATTTCTTAGTCATAAGAATATCTTATTGTTCATTAATTTGACATTTTAACAACTAACAGTGAACAAAAATGAGGTAGTGTCGCACGGAAGCCGAAGAATAAGATGCGAGACTGGGTAGGAAGAGGAATGGGGTTTAGGAGGATTGAAAGGGGTGGGCAGGAATTAGGCTGAGAAAGAGAGGAGGCCATGGATTAGTACATCAGGGTGATTGTGCAGAGAAAGCTATCTGAGAATACTATAAGAGAGTAGTGCTAGACGGTATGATAAGATAGATGGTGGAGATGTTGGAAGAAGTGGAAGTTATGAATTTGGGGTTACAGGTTCTGGAAAAGGCGGAATCACTAAAACAGGCAGAAAAGGGAGAAGGAGGAGATTGTGGAGGGGGAGTTGTGTTGATGTTGTGGCGGTGTTGGTGATGGCGTTGAGTAGTTATGCATGTTGAAAATGAGCCATTTTGTAGGACCCCGGGGCAAGACCCCGGAAGTGACGCCATGTCACGTGACTGGGCGGTCATGTTGGGTTGACATGATAGTGCACGTGGGTGGCCATGTTGTGATGTCATTATCATGAAAAAAGGTGGTAGGAGTGCGTATGCGCAGCGCGTGTTGTTATGGGGACACGTGCTCCGTCTCACCCCTAACAACCCGACAATAGATATCGAATTAATCCAAACAACCCAACAATCTTCAGAAAACTGACCCAAACACTCGTTGCACATATTTGTGAAAACGGAGGAGGTGCGAAAGGTGATATCAAAATTAAGGAATGGAAAAGCGGGAGGAGTGGATGAAATTCCTAATGAGTTTATCAAAAATGGGAGAGAGGAACTCGTGGAAAGCCTAACTGCCCTATTCAGTCTAGCCATAGAAAATCAAGAGCTCCCAAAAGAGTGGAGAGAAAGCAAAGTGACATTTATTCACAAAAAGGGGGAAAAAGACGTTTTGGATAACTCTGTCAGTAGTAACATTGGAAAGGTTTTCTGTAAAGTCCTTTATGAGAGACTAGAGGAGGTGATTGAAGAGAAGGGTTTTTTGGGAGAAATCCAGAATGGCTTCAGGAAGGGAAGGAGAGTAACTGACCATCTTTTCACGCTATCCCAAATGATAGAATCCGCGAAAGCAAAAAAAGAAAAAGATGTTTATGGCCTTTTTGGATGTCAAAAAGGCATACGATAGAGTATGGAGGGATGGTATGTGGCGCAAGCTGGAGGCTCTGGGCTTAGGAGGCGAGTTTGTTGGAATTATGAAAGCATTATATAAAGATGTACAGAGTGAACTTAGCCTGGGAAACATTACAACAAAACGTGTACCTATGGAGATAGACCTAAAACAGGGCTGTATCCTTTCGCCAATCCTGTTTGCATTGTACATCAAAGGTTTAGGAGATGAACTCCTGCGTAGCGACGAGGGGGTAGCAGTTGGGGACTTGAAGATCCCAGGGCTATTTTTTGCAGACGATATGGTTCTAGTGTCAGAAAGCGAAGAGGGGGTGACGAAAATGCTGGGAATTGTTGGGAAATATGGGAGCAAATGGAGACTCGAAGTTAATGAAAGCAAGAGCAAAGTTATACCTGTGGGCCGCAAAGTGGACCCCACTTGAAGGTGGAGAGTGGATGAGTTCTGCATTCCGGAAGGGAACAGCAAACTTCTCAGTGTAGGAGAGACAGGTGATTACGAGTATTTGGGGGTAAATATAAGCATTACATGAAGAGGCATCTACCGAAACCACACAGATAAACTGATTCTGAAGGGAAAGCGAATCCTTAACCAAATGAAACTTATAGGGGGAAACAGTTTCAATAAGGTTTTCGTGGGAAAACCATTTGGGAAATGGTGGGGCTGCCAAGTATAATATACGGTACGGAAGTGGTACCCCTAAACCAGACGGCCGTAAAGAGCTTGGAAATCTTGCAGAACGATGCATGCCGATGGATAACGGGGTCGAGTAATGCCGCAGCGCTAGAAGCAATCAGGGGTGAGCTTGGGTGGATGAGGATCAAGGACAGGATAGACCTGTTGAAACTCGGTAATCTTAATTATTTGGTAAATCTCCCCGACAGCCGATGGTGTAAAGTAATGTTCCTGAGAATTTTCAACTCAAATATCAAAACGGGGTGGATGGTCCAAGTGAGAGAGCTAGTAGAGAACTACTCATTGGAGATCTCGGACTTGGACGTTGGGGCAAACCAGGGTAAAAAAATTGTTAGGGAAAGGGTCATGCAGGATTGTAACCGTAATTGGCCAGAGGGGGTCAAATCAAAGAGGTCTTCGGGTGGCCTGCGTGATAAAGAGAGGCCAGGTTTTGAAGAGTATCTTGATGGCACCTTTGGGGGTCACTGTTGTTCAAGCTGAGGTCGCGATCCATGGCGCTGAGGGGGAAAATTGGGAAAGACGGTGAAAGGGGGTTCCAGATGTGTAACTTGGGCATGGTGGACACCCTGGAACACTTTCTTCTAGAATGCCCAAAGTATCAGTCTAAAAGAATGAGATTCACTGGGAGCATAATGGGGAAGTGGGATGGGAGAATGAAGGACATGTGGTTAGGAGGAGACTCAAAGGAGAGGGTTAATATGCTAATCGGAGAGATTGGGAAGAATGGGGCAAGGGATGTCATCAAGCAGTTCTTCTCCGAGTGTTGGGAGGAGGGAGAAGCGTGGGAATAGGGAAGCAGTTGGGAGTGCAGGGGCAACCATGGCCTTCTCGTCCGAGAACCGCGACAAATCAGCGGCTGGCCAAAGTGTTATTATTATTATGTGAAATGTGTTTTCGAAAAATGTAACATTGTATTCATTTTTTAAAAATACTGTATTAGGTAAAGGGATAAACACGCTTAAGTGAAGCTCTAAACACGCTAAACTTTATAATTGAGATTCGTCATGAATAAGTTTATGTAAGATCGGGACATCTGAAAAAGAAATTGTGCATACAAATGATGAAAAACAGGGTTTTTCAACTTCCATTGAGCGCATGATATTCTGAATAGTCCAGTCAATCTAGTCAAATTATATCCGAACCCACAAAAAATATGGGTATATAAATGTTTGTATTGTCTGGGGTAGTAAATAGTATGAAAAATAACATATTAAAAATCCCCCTTAATCCCAACATGGGAAAATGGTTATTTTGAGGGAAAACATTGAAAAATTCAATAAAATCAATGAAAATTGGAATTTGCACAATACTCATTAAAAGAGTTCAAACAACAATCTTTTTCATGGTAATTATATCACAATAACTAGTGATCATCCACCTGTACCAAAGTCCTTGCTAAAGATGAGAAGATGTAACTGTGCAACGGGTTGTGAGACGTCAGGAGTAGTTAAAACAAAACTGACTCCCTGTTCAAAAACTTGTGTGAAATGCCAGGAAAATAATAACTGCTGCAACGTCAATGCAGATAATCAAGAAATCTGTTTTGGCATTGTGGCAGAACCATCTATCAGATCTCTAGATTATCTGTATTAACATTGCAGCAGTTATTATTTTATATATAATTAAACTTTTTTTCGGTTCATGCGTTTTCAGATAAAACGATTGGCTCACACGATTCTGTTTTTTCTTTTCATAACTCAATGAACCGAAATAAACACAATTAAGTCCGCCCCCAGCCACGCCCCTAAAATACCAGTCTTCGGAGTTGCAACATGGTGTTAAATCAATAGAAGTTAGAACACTGGCACGTTCTAAATGTGAAAAAGAAAATTAAATTTACATTACTAATTTATCACCAAGAAGTTATTTATAAAATATTTAAATGACCGTGGTGGGTCAATTTTTCTTTTTCTTCACAACTGTATTTATTTGACATTTCAATTTTTACGCACACTGGGTGATCGTCTGCGTTCTTCGTTTTACCCAAATCGATTGTAAACAATGGCTGGTCACGATGAATACGGCAATTTTGACATTGCTAATTTGAATGAAATTTTTGGAAATCAAAATGATTTTACATTTGAGGAAGAATATTTGGCTTTATATCTAACTCCACTTTTACAAACTGTGTTTTTCAGTTCTCGGGAAACGGTCAAAACCAAAATACAATGTAATACTGATGGCCTACTTCTACCTACCACGGAACGTAACTTTTACGTGAAGTGAACAGTTGAATGAAATTTGAGGAAGGCGTGGCTTATGACGTTTTCTTTGCATTACGTTATTCATTGGTCAATAAAAAATGTAATGACATAAGTGCATTTGACTTGGAAAGTGTGTCAATTGCTACCCGCATTTCAATAATATGCGCCCTCTTTTATGCCAGAAAAATAATATGTCTTCTAGTTTTAGTTTTTAAGTCTTTGTTCGCTGAAGTGGAGGACGACTAACACTATTTATTTATTTGGGTCGCGAATGTTTAATTATAAGGAATGATCGTTTCTTTTTGTCTATTTCTTGAGTTATGAACCCAAAAAAAACAAAGTCCAAACTGTGTAAATGGTACGCCCATTTACGCCCATTTACACAGTTTGGACTTTGTTTTTTGGGGTTCATAACACAAGAAATAGACAAAAAGAAGCGATCATTCCTTAATTATTCTTTTATAAGACATTGATATATAACGGTAATATTGAAAACATTTTTACCCGCCAAATCACATTCTTTAGCTCAACTTGACAACGTCAAGTATGAGCTATTGGTATGGGTGACGATCCGACGCCCATCCGTACATCTGTCGTCCGCCCGTGCGTACGTCAGTGCGTACATCCGTTCGTTTCTCTGTCCGTTCACAATTCCTTTAACACATCTTACAGGCCACAACTCTCACCCGATCAGTTTGAAATGTCATACCTGTCCTAAGAGCAATGTCTACATGAGAGGCATAATTTTTTTCCAAATTTTGTTGAAAAGCATCGCTGACAGCATCCATCCTAGATTTGAAATATAAACTGTCAACAATTCTATTGGCACACCCCACAGGCCACATCTCTCATGCGATCTTTTTCAAAGTTTCTATGTAGCTTTGGTGCGATGTCTAGATGGGAGCTTTCAACATTGCTGAAATTCGTTTGAAAACATGGCTGCCAGCAGGTTTATTGGATTTGGCACATAAATTGTCCAAAATTCCACCCACAGGCCGCATCTCTCACCCGATCATTTCTAAATTTCAACAAATCAGCGGCTGGCCAAAGTGTTATTATTATTGCTTTCGCGTAATGCCTAGATGGGAGCTGTTGAATTTTTCCGAATTTTGTTGAAAAACATGGTTGCCAGCTGCCATCTTGGATTTGACATATGAATTGTCAACAATTCCATTCCGTATCCTACAGGACACATCCCTCACCTGATCTTTCTCAAATCACCGAAGTTAAGCAACGTCGAGCGCGGTTAGTAGTTGGATGGGTGACCATTTCCGCGACTGATTCGCGCTCCCGCGTTGTGTCCTTGAGCAAGACACTTCAACCCGATTGCCTACATGGGGGCACGATGACGCTGTGTACTAAGGCGTACTGCACGTCGATGGTGCGCATGTCTTCAACCAATTTAACCCTGCCTGTGCCGCGGTGCAGAGTTCAGAGTTACGATGTTGGAGAGCTGACAGCTGCTCGTCGTTGCTCGGTGGTTCTCTCCGGGTACTCCGGCTTCCTCCACCCGTAAAACTGTCACCGACATGATATGACCTTGGCTGTTAATGTGTCGTTAAACCCTAATTTAAAAAAACCTTTCTCAAATTTCATATGTAGCTTTGGTGTGATGTCTAGATGGGAGCCATCGCAATTTTTCCGAATTTCGTTGAAAAACATGGTAGCCAGCAGCCATCTTGGATTTGGCACATACATTATCTACATTTCCACCAGTACACCCTACAGGTCGCATCCCTTAACCGAACTGTTTCAGATTTTATATGTAGCTTTGGTGTAATGTTTTTTTTCTGTAGAAACCCGATTAAATGAGTTGGTATTACTTGAGATGTTTATATAGTTTAGTCCCTTCCTGGAAAAGTTGAGCTGTTGCGTCACTTACTCTTTTATCTTGCTATCATTTATTTGGAGTTTACGATTTGCCGATGTACTTTATAATACGATGACAGTGTTTGTGCTTGACAGTATTTCAACGAGTGGTGATGAAATTCCAATTTTCGGACATTTTATTTACTTTTTCACAACTTTCAACCAAACATTACACATTTTCTTGTGTTCAGTAATTGGGATTTCAAGTAGAACATTGCACATGGTTATTTTGATCTAAGTACCGCGGAAATTATTGTTGTTTGAATTCTTTTAATGAGTACTGAGCAAATTCCATGTTTCGCTGATTTTATTGCAATTTTCAATGTTTTCACCCCAAAGTAACCATTTTCCCGTGGTGGGATTTTTCATATGTTATTTTGCAAACTAATTCCTGCCCCAAAACAATATAAAAATTTGTACAGCTGTTTCTTGGCGGTTGGGGTATAATTTGACTATTTCTATTTTCTCGCGAAGAAATAAGTCAGCAAAACCATAATTTCCCGTTGTGGGATTTTAGGGGATGTTTATATGTTGTTATTTTGACATATATGCTTCGTTCAAAAGCAAAATCTTTTGTACAGCAATTTCTTGTGGGTTACGTATCAGATTGATAGGACTAGAATAGTTTTGCTTCCAAATGAATTCACAAGGCAGCGTATTAGGGTCAGGACTTTTTCATTTTAATAATCTGTTTTTACAGATTAGTAATCTGTTGTTGCAGATTAGTAATCTGTTTTTACAGATTAATAAACTGTTTGTACAGATTAGTAAACTGTATTTACAGATTATTAGGAGACTGTTTTTGCAATTTTTAGAAGACTGTTTTTACAGATTATTCCGAGACTGTTTTTACAGATTAATAAACTGTTTTTACAGATTAGTAAACTGTATTTACAGATTATTCTGAGACTGTTTTTACATTTTATTAGATGGCTTTTTTTTGCAGATTATTACTAGACTGTTTTTACAGATTAATAAACTGTTTTTTTCAAATTAGTAAACTGTATTTACAGATTATTAAGTGACTGGTTTCACAGATTATTAGAAGACTGTTTTTACAGATTATTATGAGACTGTTTTTACAGATTAGTAACAGGATATTAGGAGTCTGTTTTTACAGATTATTAGAAGACTGTTTTTACAAATTAATTAGCCATTCGATTATCGGTTAGTAGTATAGCATGTACCCGATCGTGCGCTATTACCCAGACTTTGGGGGAAACTGCTAGTGTTAAATTCATATTGAAACCGGATTTTTGGAGTAGCAATTTTTTCTGTGTGAAACTTCGGCGCCATCTAGCTAGGTCCTGCAGGTGGTGTACATACTGCATACACACTATGCTATGACATGTATAGTGATATATGTACACACAGCGCTTTCGGTATATACTATGAGAATGTGATGGAAAAATAACGGTGAAGGTGGGGCTTCTTGAAAAAGAAATTCCCGCGAAACAGAAGAGGTTACTATACACGTCGCGACGTCAGAGAAACGTTGACTGCTGTTGCTGTCCACTTTACAATCCAGTATGACGTTCTTTGGGTCGGGTGTGTCGGGGTTCTGGACTGATAGCATAGCATAGTATGGGTTGTATATACCCCTGTAGATATACTATTAGCACTTGGCCTTGGTACTACTAATCGACTTTCATATTATCCTACGACTAGTATATGTAGAACGTTAAGCTACGTTAACCAGTATTGTTGAGTGTAGTAATGCATGGTCGTCGTCTAGGGCGGTATTGTGAGATAGTCCTTGGTGGTTTGGATTTGCAGTATGGTATGGACGTTATATACCCTTGTAGATCCCATGTTAATACTTGTATCAACCAGCCGATTGTTTTGTACTATTCTATGACTGGCATAGGTAGTATGTAATGCTGGGTCAGGCGGTATTGTAGGGTGGGTGGGGATAATACATAGTCACCTTGTGTATAGTATATAGGGCTTTGGAATCCCAATTATGGAATCCCACTTATTGAATCCGTTTCATAGAATCCACACGGAATCCCTTTTTGAAAGCGTCTGGCCTTCGGCTCAACTTATTCCAAGATGAGGATGTTTTCGAATGTGGAGTCACTCGTTCGACCAATTTCTCTATGGCTTATTTGCTCGGTGGGATTCTAGTCGTTTGATCAATCGGAGACAGTTAGCAAGCCTGCAGTAGCGCTACAAGTCAAATAGTAATAGTACAAGGCACTAATGGTACAAAGCTGTGAGGGCGGTAGAAGATTATAGTAATGGATGACTACGAACGAGGCAAGTCACAGGACAGAAAGTTGAAGACAAGATGGAAACAGATGGCAAGGCTATCTGTGTAGGAACTCTGTACGAGCTTCAGCGTGTATAGGTTAAATGAGGTGATCGGCTCTTCTCGGGGGTGGGTCTGAGGTGCATAAAAGCTCATGTTTTAGAATGGTTGTCGTGTGATACATCACTTTAAAAGTCTCGACGTGTGAAGTCCGAATATTCGGTATTTGTCCCTCCCCAAGGGGGTGGGGCTGAGGGGCATAAAAAATTCAAGTTTTAGAAATGTTGTCATGTGATACATCATTCTAATGGTCTCGACGCGTGTAGTCCGAATATTTGATATTTGGGTCTCCCCAAGGGGCGGGGCCTCAAAACTCAAGTTTTAGAAAGGTTGTCGGGTGATACACCATTTTAAAGGTCTCGGATTAAATATTTCGAAGATGTAGTATACGACCCTCCCCGACGGAGAGGGGGGCGAGGGGTGGGGCCTCAAAACCAAAGTTTCAGAAAGGTACTCGTGTGGTACAGCATTTTAAAGACCTCGACTTGAATATTTCGAATGTGAAGTATCCGGCCCGCCCCGAGGCGTGGGGGCCGAGGAGGTGGGGCCTTAAACTCAAGTTTCAGAAAGGTAGTCGTGTGATACATCATTTCAAAGGTCTCGACTTAAATATTTCGAGTATGAAGTATCCAACTCTCCCTGGGGGAGGGGACTGAGGTGCATAAAAAATTTGAGTTTTTGAAAGGTAGTCAGGTCATATATCATTTTAAAGGTCTTGACTTAAATATATCGAATATGTTGTATCCGACCCTTCCCGAGGGGTGGGGCTGAGGGAATAAAAAATTTAAGTTTTAAAAAGGTCGTCATGTCATATATCATTTAAAGGTCTTGACTTGAATATTTCGTATATGAAGTATCCGACCCTCCTCGAGTGGGTGGGGTGGGGTAAGATCGTCAAAACCTTAGGCGTTGCGAACAACACACTCTTCAACATGTGACAATGTGTTAAAACGTGTACTTTTTTTAGCTTTTTCTGAAGTGTTTCATCAAAGGATTTCATTGATTTGGCGGTAATGTCTCGTTTGTGAAATAGTCCAAATTGACAGAAATTGCAAAAAAAAACATGTATTTTTCCGTCGGTGTTTTCCAGTGTCTCTTTGTCGGATGCGATTGATTAGGGGAGATCTCTCAGATGAGAGATATTTGCAACTGTGTGATATCTTGGTTTATTCCAATCACTCTGTGACGGGCGAATGCGGCTTTATGTAGTGTGCCTGTTCGACGGATGTGGTTGATTCGACAGATTCGAAAGAGATCTATCAAATGAGAGAGAGGAGATTTTCAACTGCATGGCATTTTGCCGTGTAGCTTGATACAACGCTCAAAGAGAGAGAAACCAAATGCCGACACTACTAGAAGAACTCATTAACTTTTTTTTTAATATAAAATTAAGTTTACGTGTCGATTAAAGAGGATTAATTTTTGACAAGAGTGATTCGTGAAGGTATTTTGACACCGTAGAGACATGACTACTCCAACATTTCAGTGGAGTGGAATATGACAAACATTCAGCAAGTGATTCGCGAACATCCTGAAATAGAGATCCTCATGCTATGCTATCACCTCGATATTACGGAAGAGTGAAATGTATAGAATATACCCATAGTAGCTTGGTGTACCAAATGTTCACCACGAGTGGTGAACATTTGGTACACCAAGCCACTTTGGGTATATTTTATTTATACCATGATCGTCAGATTATTAAGAGTCGCTATTATTTTTTCTCGATTTTACTGAGCACCAGACGTATAAACGTGTGAATCTGTTTTTGTTTACACGAGCATCGGTGGGCGGTACTTCCGCTGTCAATTTTATCGCCGAAATGAAATGAAAAAGAGAAACTGAGCCTTTTTCGTTTTAATAACATAATAACATACTATTTCGAGTTATGCATGCTTTATTAACATGAGACAATGCATGTTTGTTAATTTTTGGCATCTTATGAGGTAAACCCATTTAGAAACGTAATAAATAACTGCCACTTCCATTTCACTCTTCGCGAGGCGACGTGCGATAAATTTAGACAAGTTTGCATTCAGGTCGACGTCATCAAAGGTCAACGTGGATGTAGCTCTTCTATAGGTGTAAATTTTAACTCTTGAAATTCCATTGCTGGCGTGTTCATCATGGTTGGTGTGTAAAGCTATAATTTATGTCAAAGGCTTTTCATATATAGTAGAATAGATAATCATGGTATAAATGACAACACTTTTGCGTAACTGATTCGCGAACATACTGTGATAGAGAGATGCAACTGCTATTACTATAACATATCAGAAGAATGCAAAATGCCAAACTTTCGAGCAAGTGATTGGTGAACAGACTGATATAGGGGGGGGCCGACTGCTATCACCACGATATTTCAGGAAAGTGGAATATGACAAACATTCATGTAAGAGACTTGCGAATATACTGTGACAGAGTAGAGAACTGGCCGTCCTTACCACCCCATTTCAGGAAAGTGAAACAATGACAAACGTTCAGGTAAGAGATTGCCGAATGTACTGTGACAGAGCAAACTATTGAGAAAACCTCTTTTTTCATGTAAATTTCTCATAGGAATGTGTAAAATTGCCGCGACTTCAACACACGTCAGAGTGAAAGTACGGCAAGAAATTCGTGAATGTACTGAAACAGAGTTCAAACTACTATTATTTCCCCATGCCAAGAGAGTGGAACATGACACACTTTCGACAAAAGATTCGTGAATGGACTGTGACAGAGAACAGACTACTTCAAAATTTCAGGAGAGTGGAACATGACCTACTTTCGAGCAAGAGATAAATACCGAGACAGAGATCTGACTTTTTCTACTACCACATTTCAGGAGAACATAACAACAAACAGGACTATGAGTCAGCGATAACTCTGAGAATAAATAAGCAGAGCAACCGGGGCTCAAAATAAGCGGTGTCGCGTCGCTTTTTGCTAAAAAGCTACACAATGTTCAATTATGTATAGCATTTTGCGATACAAGATAATCAACTGCAGCCTATTAGGCTGCAGTTGATTATCTTGTATCGCAAAATGTAAATGAAAATTTGCAAACAAATTTGAAAACTAGTTTACTGATGCTTTATTTCTGATTGTGGAACATTCCAGGCATAACTCAGATTAACTCTCCATCAGGCATCATTAGCAACTTCATATGTAAGATGAATTCTATTGGTTTAAATTCTTCCTGTTTTTACAACATTTTGCATAAAATGTCCATTAAAAATAACTTCAAGCCCATCAAATTAAAAATCCCAAGCTCCATTTTGAGAACTCGATTGAACAACCAAGACGCCATTTGAAAATATCCAAGTCCTTGCAACCCTCAAAGGCAGGTCAGTTAAAAAAAAACGTAGTAAATGTTTCATGTGTTGCAGACCATTTGGAAATGCCCAGAAATGGATGGAAACTATTCTATCTACTTAGAAGAATTCAATACAAAACAGCATAACATAACTCTGGTATACAAAAATAGCTATGTAATTTTTACAAAATGCTATTCATTTTTTGGAAATGTGTGGCATTTTGCTACGCAAAGAAAAAAAGTTATTTTGAGCACTGGCATAGTTATCAATGAGCAATACACTTGTACACCAGATATGACGCTATTTCGCCTAATAGTTATCGCCTAAAAACAAACACATTTGTAAAAAATATCAAGTCTAGAATAGACCATAACTCTGGTAAGACTATGGCGAATAACACCCTCGTACCTGAGACAGTACAACGGTAAGATACATAGAGGATATGGAATGAGTGTTTTTCTCATATAATATTTATGAAACGAGGCTAAGAATTTTCCGTTTCGGCGAGCCCAAACGGAAAATTCGGGCGAGTTTCATAAATATTATATGAGAAAAACACTCATTTCATATTCTATTTATCATATGACACACACATGCACAAATTAGCCACTTTGTATGACTTTTTAACCCATCACCTAACTTGAATTGCAGATGGCACTTGGAAAAAACATCCTCGTATAACTAAACATTTTCACTTTTTGTTTCCAAAACATAGGTTATGACCCCTCGTTGGAACGAGCACGACGAGCTCGTTCCAATGAGGGGTCATAACCAATGTTTTGGAAGCAAAAAAGTGAAAATATAAAAAAAAATGAATGGCGTTTTTCTTGTAGGTAAAAGATTAATACAATATACCCCACCCTAAATAGGACAGATAACGTAAATTCTCCCTACTGAATTTATGCAAATGTCACCCAGTTGTATTTTGTTTAGCCAATCAAATTGTCCAGTTTTGAAATTGACCAATGAAAACTCCCAACTCCAATTATGCAAATTATGAAAATGTGGCCCAGTTTTATTTTGTTCAGCCAATCAAATTGTCTCGTTTTGAAATTGACCAAAGAAATTGACGGAAGGCTTTATTTATCACTGATTAATATGAAAGCAAAATATCAAATGTTTTAAAGTGAACAAACCAGACGAGTCATATGATAAACTTGCATACCAAATACGATGCCATTCCAGCAAGTATTTTAAGAGGTATCGAGTTTAGAAAACGCCTTGGTCACAAGCAGACTGACAGAGAAAAACTAAACAAACACGATCAATATGAGATAAACTGGAGTGTTATATTTTGTCTAATGCAAAAGCGTCGTTTACCTGACATCTGCAAAGGGTTAACATAGAAGAAGAAAGTACTGCACAGTACGTCCTACTCTCAAGTTTTAGAGAGGTAGTCATGTTACGTATCAAATTAAAGGCACCCATGTATCGAGTTCGACAATGAGGCGATGGACCTTCACAAATTTGTGTGGATGGGTCTGGAGATGCAAGAAAATAGTAAGCGATCTATACTGTCGGTCGTCTGAATTTTTACACTGAAAAATCAAATGGAATGAAAGTGTCAATGACACTGTATCTCAATTTTTTAAGACATGTACATGTATAGTATGTCACACAACAATGAGACACATCTAGGTAATGACCTGATAACAAAGGTACATATGAAGTATTGTAACAGTCTGTACATAAATGCTGACCGTAGCCTGTAACAAATGTATAGGTAAAGTATTTTAAAGGTAGGCGACAGTTAGATGCTAAACTAGAAAAAAAATGTTTTTGAGTCCCATAGTGGGTCTGACTGAATCCAAAAATATTTGTTCTCATAGCACTGAGATAACAAAGGTACACAAAAACACTCGTTCCTGTCCCAAAGTGATAACAAAGGTACCCAAGAAATTTCGTGAAGATCGGTTCATAAATACAGCCGCTAGCCCGAGCCGTATTGACATGTGCACTTACTGCGTATAAGTAGCACTGAATAAATCAAAGTTCATCTAACTTGCATAATTTCTGCACGAGAAAAAAATGCGTATTATATGTGATGTATTCCATGTTACTAAACATTCATTCAAAAATTTATTCAAATCAGAACCTTCATATAGAAGTTCTGTACAAACAACTGATTGTATCTAATTTTGGTACAAAATGGCCGCCGGCAGCCATCTTGAAGTTTGGACCGCACCCAAAAACACTCGTTCTCGTCCCAAATTGATAACAAAGGTACCCAAGAAGTTTCGTAAAGATCGGTTCATAAACAGAGTCTCTAGTCCGAGCCATATTGACATGTGCACTTACTGTGTATAAGTAGCACTGAATAAATCAAAGTTCATCTAATTTCTGCACGAGAAAAAAACCGTATTATATGTGATGTATTCCATGTTAATAAACATTCATTCAAAAATTTATTCAAAGCAGAACCTCCATATAGAAGTTCTGTACAAAAAACTGATTGTATCGAATTTCGGTACACAATGGCCACCAGAAGACATCTTGAATTTCGGACCGCACCCCAAAACACTCGTTCTCGTCCCAAGGTGATAAAACAGGTACCCAAGAAGTTTCGTGAAGATCGGTTCATAAATACAGCCTCCAGCCCTAGCCGTATTGACATGTGCACTTACTGTGTATAAGCAGCACTGAATAAATCAAAGTTCATCTAATTTGCATTCGATGTTACTAAACCTTCATACAAAAAATTATTCAAATCAGACCTTTCGTACAGAAGTTCTGTACAAAAAACTTATTGCACTAATTTTGGTACAAAATGGCGGCCGGTGGCCATCTTGAAGTTCGGATCGCACCCAAAAACACTCGTTCTCGTCCCACGGTGATAACAAAGGTACCCAAGAAGTTTCGTAAAGATCGGTTCATAAATACGGCCTCTAGCCTGAGCCGTATAGAAGTTGTGTGCAAAAAACTGATTGGACCTAATTTCAGTACAAAATGGCCGCCGGCTGCCATCTTGAATTTTGGACCGCACCCAGAAACACTCGTTCTCGACTACGACAAAGTTGAGCTAATGACTCCAGTTGTTTATGTGTTCCCGTCACGAGTCATTAAATTACCGCCTGCTGTGTTCAAAGCAAGCGTTTGAATGGGTACTTGCATTTTAATTTGTGTTTTATTAAAATATTATATTGGACACACAATACATGACTGAATTCTTACCTCATTATTGAGAGTTTTAATTTAACGTTTTCCCGCCACGATATAGCCTTAGCACCAATAAATAAATAAATAGATGACTGAATGAGAATTATATATGTTCCTGTGGTGAGGTATTTGTCTTGAAAACAAAACAAAACATTCCGTTGTTTTGTGAAAACATGAAGTCATCACTGCACTCTCCTTAGTGCTCGTCTACGGACGTTGGCCAGTGCTGGCATGGATATAAAATCGGAATATGTTTCTTCAAATGCTGTGAACGCTAGATTTAGTTTTCAGATTGCTGGGCCTGGGTGGGTGGGTGGGTGTGTGGGTGGGGTGGGTGGGTGTGTGGGGCTCTGGTGGGTTTTATTGTGTGTGTAAGTAGGTGGGTGTGTGTGTGGGTGGCATTTTCGGGCAGATGAGTGAGAAAGCGAGTGAGTGTGTGAGTGGATGGGTAGGTTAGGGTGGGATCGGTGGATGAGCGAGCGAGCAAATTAACGAGCATGCACTTTTGGTACTCATTTTTATTTACGGTGACATATAGGTCTGAATGGTCGGGTATTTGCATAATGTATACTAAGTCAAAAAAGAAGTATAATAAACTTTGAGGAGCAATGTTTTTAGTATTATCGACTTTAATCCCAAACAAAATATTGTAAATTATTGTAAATTATTGTAAATTCATATTTCGATTCTCGCTGTATGAATTTGATCATTCCATGCTCTTACTGTTGCCAGCGTCACGTCAGGATGTCGCAATTCAGACATGGGGTGAAATGAAAAGTTCACACATGCAGTCACTAGTGTGTATGCCCACCGTTTGCTTCTTGGATGGCAAGACATCGACGACGCATGGACCTGAAAAGTCTCTGGATGTCACCCTGTGGCATTGCGTTCCACTCCTGCATTAGAACATTACTTAAATCGCCTAACATCTGAAGATCATGAAGACGTACCCGACGGTCCAGTTGTTCCCAAAGATGCTCGATTGGCGACAAATCTGGCGAAAGTGGGGGCCAGAGAAGAAGTTCGATGCTCTGCTCCTCAAGAAAGTCACGACAGATACGCGCCACGTGAATCGGGCATTGCCTTGCTGGAATAACAGCAATCCGACATTAACGTTGAACAACGGGACAACAACAGCGTTAAGGATTTCGTCCCTATGTCGCTGACCATTCAGATTACCATTAATGAAGATCAACTGCGTTCGATGGTGCAAGGAAATTCCTGCCCAAACCATTACACTACCTCCGCCGAAACGGTCGCATTCCCGCACGCAAGCATCAGTAAACCGTTCTCCTCGTCGGCGATACACTCTTGTCCTACCATCAGCGCGCCGTAGACAAAATCGTGATTCATCATTAAAATGAACTGTGCTCCAACGCTGATGAGTCCGTGGAATGGACGCCTACTGCGGATGCCGTGTACAGCGAGACTGTTGCGGGCAGTTTGTGCATTGATTCTATTGTAGTTCTACCAGGAGTAATTACTGTTGTCCTCATCGCCGGAAGGAAGCGTTCCCGCAAGTGAGACGTTCTGATTTGTCTGTCTTGTGTTGGGGTCGTATCTTTTGGTCGACCTGGACGCGGTCGATCGGCAGTAGATCTACTGGTTCTATACCTTCCAATGAGACGGTAAATAGTGGCCACAGTGAATCCGACCTCAGCAGCGAGCTCATCTGGAGGTATTCCAGCCTCATGCATACCAATGGCATGCAACATCTGATTTTCAGTTAACCTTGGCATTTTTTGAAATGTCGGAGGACAAAAACTATTTATTGGTGTTTTCGCAATAACTCAAGCTCTCCAGCCCAACATAACACAAATAAAATCGTCAGTCACACATTCCATTTGACATTCTCGGGTAGCACGTGCTATTTTGAAATCCGTAGCAAAATTGTATACGGCTGGGTGGCCATCAACAACATGTCATTAAACTCTTTGCACGACTTCTTGTCCACAAACATGCAACATTAGAACTATTATATTTCATCCTTTCTGCTATTTTTTCACATTTGTTTCTATTATACTTTGACTCAGTATATTTTATTGTCAGTCATGCACATGTGCTATTACTACTACCTTTGCAGTACAAAAAACAACCGAATGTTTCGTTTTGTTTTCAAGAGAAATACCTTGCCACGGGGGCATATATAATTCATATTCAGTCATGTATTATTTATTTATTGGTGCTTAATGCCACATCAGCAGCTAAGGCTATATCGTGGCGAGAAAATGAGGTAAAAATTCAGTCATGTATTGTCTGTCTAATATAATATTTGCAGGTAGCGTAATAAAACACGTATTAAAATGAAAGTATCTATTCAAACGCTGGCTTTCAACACAGCAGTTGGTAGGTAATTAGTTTAATGACGGGAACACATAAAAAATCTGGAGCCATTTATTTTTACAGTGTGAAAATTCAGACATCCGCACGCGGAGCTCAATCTGTTATTATATTTGTAAATTATTAGTATAGACCACTTACTATTGTCTTGCATCTCCAGACCCATCCACACACATTTGGAAGGGTCCATCGCCTCATTGTCGAATTCGATGCCTTGAAGTCTTTAATTTGATACTTAACGTGGCTACCTTTCTAAAACTTGATATTTTGACGTACTGTGCGGTACTTTCTTCTTCTTTGTAAACCCTTTGCAGGTGTGTTGGGTAAATTATGCTTTTTCCATTAGCAAAAAATAAAAAACGGCAGTCTATCTCATATTGTTCGTGTTTGTTAGGTTTCTTTCTGTCAGTCTGCTTGTGCCCAGGGCGTTTTATAAACTCAATAACTCTTAAAATACTTGCTGGAATCTTCTTCTCCCCTTATACCATTACTACTGACTTGAAGCACTACTGTAGGCTTTCTAACTGTCACATATCACGACCTCTACCGTAGGCCAAGTCTTAGAATGTAAAAGGACCATCCATACCCTGCTAGGAGACTAGAAACCAGGCATACACCACACAACGCTACATTACATACTACCTATACCATATATGGGATAGCACACCAGCCAGGTGGATTATGATTCCAAGGGTTAAGACGGGACCTAAAATGGATATATACCGTCCATACTATTCTACTGCATAATTTGAAGCATTAAGTGGATTAATAGAACGAAGGGGCTAACATGGGACCTGTAGGGGTGTGGATCCTACATCCCATACTGCCACACTAGGCGACCATGCATTACCTCCACCCACCCTACAATATCGGTTGGCACAACATTACATTCTATCTATATCAGGCATAGGATAGTACAAAGCAATCGGCAGGTTGATACAACAAGGATTAAGATGGGATCTGCAAATGTATATAACGCCCATACTATACTGCAAATCCAAATCACCAAGGGCTATCTCGCAATACCGCACTAGACGACGACCATGCATTACCCCCACTGGTTAACCTAGCCTTACTACCTATACCAGTAGTAGAATAATATGAAGGTCGATTAGCAGTACCAAGTCCAAGGGCTAATGGCATACCTACAAGGGTATATATACTATACTACGATATCAATCCAGTACGATAACCCCGACACACTCCGACCCGAATAACTTCATACCGAATTGTAAAGTGAACAAAAACAGCGGTCAAAGTTTTTTCTGTCCTCACGGTGTGCATCATGACGCCAGGACGTCCACAGCAATGTCAACCGTTTCGCGGGAGAATATTTTGTCGAGAAACCCCACCTTCACCATTAATTTCCATCACATACCCATACTATATACCCATAGTCCTGAGTGTACATATATCACTGTACATATCATAGAATACTATATATGCAGTACGTACACCACTAGTATTTATATTTATTTATTCATTGGTGTTTAAGGTCATATACTTATGCACAATGGCTAATCATGAACGTGACTGTTTTACGGATGGAGGAAGCCGGAGTACCCGGAGAGAACCACCGAGCAACGACGAGCAGTTCCAGCTCCCCAACATCATAACTCCGCACTGCAGCACAGGCAGGGTTAGATTGGTTGAAGACATGCGTACCATCGACGTGCAGTACGACTTAGTACACGGCGTCATCGTGCCCCCATGTGGACAATCGGGGTTAGGTTCCTTGCCCAAGGACACAACGCGGGAGACTGAATTGATCGCTCAGACGGTCACCCATCCAATGATTAACCTGACTCAACGTTGATTAACTTCGGTGATCTGACGAGCACACCACTTGTATGATCTAGTCAGATTGTCGCTCAGAAATCACAGTTCCTATGTGAATTTAACACTAGCAGCTTCCTCAAAACTCCGGGTAATAGTGCAAGATCGGGTACATGCTATACTACTAACCAATAATCGAATGGCTAATTAATCTGTAAAAACAGTCTCCTAATAATCTGTAAATACAGATTACTAATCTTAAAATACAATTTACTAATATGTAAATACAGACTTCTAATCTGTCAAAACAGTCTCGTAATAATCTGTAAAACAGTCTTCTAATAATCTGTAAATACAGTTTGGTAATCTGTAAAAACAGTCTCGTAATAACCTGTAAAAACAGTCTTCTAAAAATTGCAAAAACAGTCTCCTAATAATCTGTAAATACAGTTTATTAATCTGTAAAAACAGTTTATTAATCTGTAAAAAACAGATTACTAGTCTGTAAAACATATTATTAAATGAAATGGTTCTGACCCCAATACGCTGCCGTGGCCGAAGGTACATGCTATTCTGCTAACCAATAATTAAATGGTTAATTAATTTGTAAAAACAGTCTTCTAATAATCTGTAAAAACAGTCTACTAATAATCTGTAAATACAGATTACTAGTCAGTAAAAACAGTTTATTAATCTGTAAAAACAGATTACTAATCGGAATGCTGTATTGTAAAGGCCTGTAATAGTGATGGAATTATGCTCTCAAGCCATGTCCACAGTATCTGGCATTCAAGTGATTTTGTGGATATTTTGAGCTTTAATGTACTGGCATATGATTGTGTTGAGATGTTATTCATGCCCCGCGTGGATGATATTATGTCTCTGGCCTCTTTAAAACTTATTTGTTTTTCACACTTTATTTTTGAATCAGTTTTTCTTTTTTCCAGACAGGGCAATCTTTGGGGCTGCGTATTTGTATTTTTCGCAGCAAACCTGCTCAATTTAGCAAACCTGCTAATTTAAACTCAGCAAACCTGCCCAATTGAGCAGGCCGTCCTCTATCCGCCACCTGGGGACCCGCCTAGTAGGGGATGGTCAAACCCCTTAGGAAGAGAACATGTTTCCATCAAAACATCAAAAACATTAGTGACAGATATGTGTAATTAGCGCCATTAAAATACTGCATATTTTCATCATTGTGTTGTATTTCATTTGTCAATAGACCATTCTTTCCACAAACAATCCCTTTTGGCCACCTAAAGATAACATGAAAGTAATGACAGTTTCTATTAACACCACTGCGAAAAAACAGTGGATGCTCAATTAAGTTCCAGGTGTATAGGTTAAATGAGTCTTATATCAGGATGATATCCTCTGAGGCATTGCGACCTCCTCTTTCAATTCAAAAGGTTGATAAAAATAATATGAGCACAGAATATTCAGAAATCATGACATAAAGTTGAATACAGTTTATCTCGGACACAATAGGGATAATTTCAGTTGATTTAAAATTGCTCGACTGTATGTGGTAATTAGTCATACTCCAGTTCTATCGAACGCATCTTCTGTGGGCCTATAACACCATGCACTACTCTTATAAGGATGATTCTGGGAGAGCCCGAGCCAAATAGCATTCGTTGGGTGATTTTTGATCATTGTCGGTGTGTCTGTGGAAGTTGGAAAAACTCCCATCCACCAAGAATACACCCTAAAAGCACACCCACTTCCTATTATAGGGCTTCCAGACTCAAACCAGCAGCATGCCACCATACAATCCATGATAGCGTTCTCCAGTATTTATATTTATTTATTTATTGGTGTTTAAGGTCACATACTTATACACAATGGGTAATCGTGACCGTGACAGTTTTACGGGTGGAGGACGCCGGAGTACCCGGAGAGAACCACCTAGCATCGACGAGCAAGTATCAGCTCTTCAACATTCTAACTCTGATCAAGCTTCGCCCAAACAGGATTACAGCGATTGAAGACACGTGCACCATCAACGTGCAGTACGCCTTAATACACGGCCTCATCGTGCTCCCATGTAGCCAATCGGGATAAAGTGTCTTGCACAAGGACAAAACGCGGGTCGTCCCAGATGCGTTCCCCAGTATACAAACGATATGAAGGGACGGACGGACGGTGTGAATGGTGCCAGTATATGTTCCTCTGAGTCTTTAAAACGTAAGTTTAATGACGACAGTTCAGTGAATCTATTGAACCGATCAATCATGTAGCGACCGTTACAAAGCGAGTTGTCGTTTTTAAACTAGCTATTGCCGGTCGGTATTTTCGGCCCTGTAAACATTACGCCTCCATTTGATAGCAAAATTTTAATTTCTTTCAAAAGAGAACACCGCGAATACTTCCCCCCTCTACGAGTTGGTTTGATGGTGAGAGATCCAGAATGTAGTGTAGAGCCCTGCGAGCCGTTTGAGATTCGAAACCACAGCCAAGGTTCGGCTCGACTCGAAACCTTTGACATAGATTAGAGATTTTCGAATAAAAAGGAGAAGCTGTAAGTTATTTCCATAAAACAAAAAGCGAACGCGGAGTATCATAAGACTATACGCTTGTATCCGAAGTCGAAATAACCTAAATTCAAGTTGAATAACTCCCATCAACATGGGACAACTTTCCTTCCGTAGCCCCGAAATGGCTTAGTGGCAAGTTAATGCGTGACATTGTACGTGCCTTGTGATGTTAACTGTAAGCATTGCGTGAGTTAAACTTAAATTGGTGGAAATAGAGAAATGTTTCGATTTGAACCAAGAGAAGTATATATGTAAATCTTGCATGTCAGTCTTGGAAGTACAAAGAACAGGTCCCACGTCACGCCTTTGGCGTCATTTGCAAAGAAAACATAAAAAAACTTCATGACAAGGTGAAAGAAAAGGTAAACAGATATGATACCAAGATGAAAATCGAGACAGACTCTCCCGATCCAGCCATTTCAGGTCGCAAATGAATATTTCAAACACAAGTCGTAAAGTGGATACTGATGAGCGAGATTCTCAATATAAAACTGCGCGATTGGTGTAATACATTACTCATGATACTCACAAGCGTTTCTTTATGAACGAAGCTGACTCGGTAAGCTTGAGTGATTCGTTTATTTATAACACTAAGAGTTCAGAACGTGTTTTTATTACACGCCCGTTCTATGAAATCCACATCTACAGCAACACTGAACCATGCGGAAATGAAAATCTGTTCCGCACATATGTTCGGAACGGAATCGTTGACGGACGATTTTTAAAAAGAAGCGAAATTTCACTGGAATTTTCCACAAATCGTGCAACGCAATTGCAATTTGAATCGCAAGCGATAGCTGAAAATCGTCTCCTGAATTCCAATGTGTTCTATGTGCCAGTAGACATTTTGAACACATTGGAACTCAGGAGACGAAACAGTAATAGGGGTTCTCCACGCACATTTGATTGACGATAAAGTGTGTTGTTTCTGTTGATAGTTGTCAAATGAATTGCTGAGTGTCCTTCTAATAATTGTTTTTTATAGACCTGAAGGCGTGTAATAAACACAGAACGACACACGCGTGTGAATGGGTTAATCGATATGGCACTTGTGCCATCGTGGAAGGATAAAAAGCGAGGCCTGCGGCCTCTCGTTTTATCCTTCCGCATTGGCACTCGTGCCATATCGATTAAACCATTCGCACGCGTGCGTCGTTCTGTGTATGTTTTACCGGTATCAAAGTTCGAGATTCGGCACGATTCGATACCACGAAGGTGATTCGGCTCGAGATTCGATTGACCTAAAACCCCGATTCGCAGGGCCCTACCAGAATGTTCTACCATCAGGACAATTGTGCATAGCAATCTCCACCACCGTGTGTATTTCACATCACACAAAGCAATAGCATGACCCTTTACGACCGGTGTAAATAAGTTGTGAGACATAGTTACTCAAGTACGCAGTTTTGACAACGCGATTCAATAGCATCACAATTTATTATGTAAACCTACGCACGCTCTGAAAAAAAAATTCCGCAATCATACCGAAAGAATTGTATATAGGACTCGACAGCACAGAACAGTTCTAGAAGTCAGCCGGAGATCGCATATGTATTAATAGTACCTACACTCAAATCGGAGGCACCAGTCGGTGTAGACATTACAAGTTGGAGACGCCATGTATTCCAGTTTTCCGCTCTATAGCGTTGTGAAAAATACCATTTCGTAAAGCAGCGTTCAAATAGTTAATGATATAATTACCGGCGTTAACCATCCCCAAGTCTTCTGGGGCCAGAATTCAATACTGTAAGGGTTTTCTGGATATATAACTACAGGAGAGCGGTCGCCATGTCGGAATACCTGAAACAGAAGGAAATTAGTAACATAACTAAATATATGAGTAATTGCAAAGGGACGCTGAAAGTTAGTCGCCATTTTTTCTCCCATTCCCTGCCTATTGGAGTACGCTTATAACGTGTGATACACAGTGCGGCCGCCGTGGACTGTTCACTTTCCAAAGGTAGACAATATTTCCACGGACGCATATAAATTTTGTGGATGAGGATTTTTATTATCTGGTAAAAGCATGCGTGGGCACGACTGCCCACATGTGGATTACGACCAGTCCACGGTGACTGTACTGTATCTGGATGAGACAAATCTATCTTGCTCACCTCCACGTTCCATTCTCATTTGAATGTGTAATGATTCCCGAATATTTCATCATTGTCTGCTATTTGTAAAAAATGACATCTCGCCCCGCTTCAGTTCCGACATCCTAGACCCCCACCACTCGAGGAAACATTTTCTCACACCTCACGCCTCATGTCGTCATCGAAAAACATAATTTCAAAAATGACGTCACTGGTATGTCAGCTTTTTCTTCAGTATTTTAACCCGTCGCTGTTGTTTTCGTTTGTGCCATTGGTATATACGGAACTTCTCGATGCTTTTCCGAATATGCAATTCACTGGTGATAGTTTCGATTTCGATGACGTCATGTGGCCTGTGATGCTAGAAAATAACCCACGAGTGGTGTGGAGGATGAGATAGGTAAGCTTTACCCTCGGAGGAAGATATTTGATCCAGACACTCGTCAAGTCTCGTGTCTGGATCAAAGATCCTTTCGCCTCGTGATATTTACCCGATATAATGTATGGGGGCTGCACGAATAGTGCCAGATTTGGGGGGGGGGGGGGGGGGAGGTATTACTACTAATAAAGTTAAAACAATTTATAATTTTCGACCAACCGATAATGTTATAACAATTTTTTTCAAACCGATAGTTCCACAAAAAACAACCGATAATGTTAAAATTGTTTTCAAACACCATTTCTACAGACTATGTTACAATTACATGAATATATCTAACCGCCACACTGTCATAAAATTTTGATCCTGAATTTGGTGATTACGTGCTCCATAGATAATATGTGTATCGGGGTTTTTTTCGCAGGAAGCAACTTTTTCCTCCATCGCTCCTTCCCTCTGTCGTTTGCTTCCACCTATCAATATCTACCTCTCCTCTTTCGCTCCTTCATGGACGTCTCTATTTCTGTCATTTTTCCATTTTCTCTATTTCTTCTTCTCGTGCGTGCGTGCGTGCGTGCGTGCGTGCGTGCGTGCGTGCGTGCGTGCGTGCGTGCGTGCGTGCGTGCGTGCGTGCGTGCATGCGTGATTGCGTGCGGCGTGCGTGCGTGCTTGATTATTTTGGATATTGTGTATGTGCATTTAATGGTGTTAGAAGTATGCGTGGCCCTAGCTACCTTTTCGGGCACCAATGGGGTACCAAATCAGAAATCGTTTTGTGATAATCCATGAGACTATCGGTTGTGATGCGAAAATTATTGTTGACCGTCAATGATTCAAATACCTTTCCCTCAGTATTTAGCGTAATGTAATTCCTCCATGGCCTTCATTCGCCAGCGATGAAAAATGACATAGAGAGTAATCGCTTGACTTGACTGGTTATGTGAAATAATTCATGAGAGGTGTGGGGCGTTGTACAAACACGGGTGCGCGAATGTGCACGAGTGTTTTACAATATAGTCCCTCGCCTCGAATGAATTATTTCGCGTAACCAGTCCAGTCAAGCGATTACTCTGTTTATTAATTTTCATTATCAACGATAATTATATTATTTAACCCTTGGCTAACGTAACGGCCAAAACCGGCCAGCGCTATTCTCAAAAATCGCCAATTAATTTTCATTATTTTTTCATTTTTTGTCTCTAAAACATAGGTTATGACCCCTCATTGGAACGAGATTATGAGCTCGTTCTAATGAGAGGTCATAACCTATGTTTTTGAGACAAAAAAGGAAAATAATAGTTATTCAAGAATTCTTTTGAAAGTGTCGTCTGCTTTTCATGTTAGGTAAAGGGCTAAGAAACAAAAACAATGAAGTCCCCATTACACCCACGGCAAAGCGTCTTCGTTCGCGCACGGATACATGACCCAATTGTTGATTGCATAATTCACTTGTGAAATTATCGTTTTTATCAAACCCGGAAAACCCAGTAAATCACACTTTGGAAAGTAATAAACATGCTTAACCTATTTTCGTGCGCATGTCTGTTTCCAATCCTATTCAACTCTACTGTGTTTGTTTGGCTTCTTCTGACGTTCATTGTAAATCAAATGCAGGTACCGGGAAACAGCTCTAGCATGTATGATTTCTGGATCGCACCCTGTACTAAATTCTTTTTCTTATGTTCAGAAGTGATGTCGTAGCAGCTCATATGCATGATGGATTACGTGCATAGCGGCCATCCCGTAACGCTACTGTTAAGCCACGATTTCTTTGGCCAACATGGCGTTCCTCCAAATGTTCGATTCAGCCAATGATAACATGACAATACGCAAGGCGTAAGGAGGAACCCCAAAGCTTGTAACCAAAGGAACTTGGAACCTCATTAGTATTGAGCAATAGTCAGTATATTTATATTTATTGGTGTTTAAGGTCACATATTTATGCACAATGGCTAACCATGACCGTGACAGTTTTACGCGTGGAGGAAGCCGGAGTACCCAGAGAGAACCACCGAGCAACGACGAGCAGCTGCCGGCTCCCCAACATCGTAACTCCGAACTGCAGCAAAGGCAGGGTTAGAATGATTGTGGACATGCGCACCATCGACGTGCAGTACGCCTTAGTACATGGCGTCGTCGTACCCCATGTGGGCAGTCGGTGTTAATTGCCTTGCCCAAGGACATAACGCGGAAGTCCGAATCGATCGCTCAGACAGTCATCCATCCGAGGACTAACCGGGCTCGACGTTGCTTAACTTCGGTGATCTGACAGAACCGGTTACCGCAATGCCACCGCACCCCCATCAAAGTCAGTAATAAATAAAGTAATATGCACAAACACCCTCCTAATATCATAACAACAGTGCTCCTGTGATGCAACATATTAAAATATTTCGTTCTACAACTATCCCATACAAAGTGTAATTTCATCTATACATTTAGGTATTACAGTACTAAATATGTTCCCATAGGCGACCATCAGTTATAAAGATAGGAGGTTTTCAATGCGGGGGTGGGGGGGGGGGGGGTGGAGGTGCAGAACTATGAAGATTTCAACTAGGGATGGATACTTTAATGGAGTGCCTCCCCCTTCCCCGGAAGGAGTGGTTATTTTTAAATTTTTTTTACTCTGGGTGACTGTAGCGGTAGGTTTTAGCGCAATCTGATCTGTCTAAAGGCTGCAGCTAAATATCTACATAATTTGAGGTTTTACGACAGCACAAAATAACAATTTCCTGTGGTACTGTAGTCTGTACGTGAAAGTAGGCCCTACCTCCCTATCTGCAATAGTAGTATAGCATGTACCCAAACAGCCCCCATTGGCCGGAACCGGCCCGGAGCCCGGAAGTGACGTCATGTCACGTGACCCAGTGGCGCCATGTTGTGCTGTCATGGTAATTTGACATCAACACTCGAGGGTATTCCCCTTCCCTATTAGAAGAATTCAGTTTAATGGGTTGTAGTTAAAAAAAAAGTTCATTCAGTTAAAATTCAGATCACCTTTCTTATATTTTCATTAAGTTTAAAAATTTATTCAGTTAAACGTTGCTCATTCCATAGGGTGTTAATACCTTCATTTAGGTTATGGTTCAAAAATAGAGTTCATTCAGTTAAACGTTGTTCAGTTCAAAGGGTTAACACTGGGTTATATTTAGGGTTAGGGTTCATTCAAAGAGTTCAAAGGGTTAACATTGGGTTATATTTAGGGTTATGGTTCATTCAGTTGAAAACTTTATGGTCAATTCACTTCTATACCTTCCTTGGGTCAGATCGATTTTCGTATCATCCTAACAACACGTGCTGCGCATGCGCACTCACACCATGTATCACTATGGAGATGACGTCACAAGATGGCCGCCCACACGGGTTACCATGACAACACAACATGGCGCCACTGAATCACGTGACATGACGTCACTTCCGGGCTCCGGACCGGGGTCCGGCCAATGGAGGCCGTTCGGGTACATGTTATACTACTTGCAATGAAAGTGTCAATGGCACTGTAGCTTAACTTGACTGTGTGTAATGTTGGATGAAAAGGCTAGTGTTCAATGTTTATGAAAGGATTATGAAGTAAGACAAGAATTGTGATAACTGAGAATGTTAATTTCTGTTCCCTATGTGTTATGTTTTCAATAAGAATAATTTGGGGAGTAGACTATATTAAAGAATTGAGGCCTGGGTTGATGTGGCCCTCACAGATAACGAATGTCAACCAAAGTTACGAAGTTACAGTAAAATCATTCCAAAACAAGTGTTCCTACCAAGTTGCAATAAAATCCTTTCATACATAATGACCCGCAGACATTGCTAAAGAAATCTAGGTCATGTGCCGGCCCGGTGGTCATGGTTGCCCGATTGTGACCAAAATACGAGACTTTCATCTTGACATCATGCTGAGCTATTCTTCCAACCTTTATCGAAATAGCTTAATAAATATGAACTGTAGTGGACTGTGCTAAACAAATCTAGGTCACGAGAATGCGGCTGTCACAGTTAACTGATCATAGCCAAAATGGGACATTCTCATCTGGACATTATACTGGGTCATCCTCGCAATTTTCAATAAAATCCCTTCTTAAATGCAACCTGTACACTGCTAAATGAACGTAGGTAATGTGCCGCTTTGGCCGTCATGGTTGACTGAGCCCAACCAATTTTGGACGTTCTCAAACGGAGTCATCCTACCACGTTACAATGAAATCTCCTCATAAATACAAACTGTAGACTGTGTTATTGCTTTTTGGGTTTCGACTCCTCCCAGCCGTCACGGCAGACCGGTCGCGACCAAATTGGAGCGTTCTCATTTAGACTTGACCTCGAAGCTGCATACGAAATTTGGTGATGATCGGACGAGAACGTCGGGTTCCAGCCGGTGCTAACGTAAATATGAACAGACTAACAGGCTTCCGCAGACGTGATGGCAATAGCTTATCTTGACTTTGTCAAGTTGAGCTAAATGAAAGTGTCAGTGACACCATAGCTTAACTTGACTGTGTACTGTTTGTTAAAAAGGATAATGTTCAATGTTTATGAAAGGATTATGAAATAAGACAAGAATTGTGATAATTAAGAAAAAGTTAACTTTTGTTCCCTACATGCTAGGTTTTCAAATAAGAAAAAAATGAGGTGTACTAAAGAGTTGAGGCCTGGGTTAATGTGGCCTTCACAGTTAATGTCTGTCAGCCAAAGTTACCAAATTACAGTAAAAGTATTCTAAACCGAGTAATCCTACCAAGACACAATGAAACTCGTAGTCTTTGCTAAAGTAATCTAGGTCATGTGATGGTCCGGCGGTCAAGATTGGCCAACCAGGATAGTTTCATCTGGATATCATACCAAGTTATCCTACCAAGCTACAATGAAATCCCTTCATAAAAATAACCCGTCACGGCTGACCGATCGTGACCAAACTAGGATAGTCTCATCTAGACATCATACCGAGTTATCCTTCGAAATTACAATGAAGTCCCAGCATAAATATGAACTGTAGGATGTGCTTTAACAAATCTAGGTCACGTGCCTATGCAGCCGTCACGCTTCACCGATCAAGGCCAAAATAAGATGTTCTCATCTAGACATTATACATAGCTCTCCTTCAAGTTACAATGAAATGCCTTCATAAATACATGTAGACAGTGCTAAAGGTTTTCAGGTTTCAGGCCCGCGCAGCCGTTGTGGTTGACCGATCGCGACCAAAATGGGACGTTCTCATCTTGACATTATACAGAGTCACCCTACTAGGTTACAATGAGGTTCCTTCATGAATACTGTAGACTGTGCTAAAGTTTTTGGGGTTTCGAGCTCCCGTAGCCGTCACGGAAGTGTCAGTGACACTGTAGCTTAACTTGACTTTTGTAGTGTTTGATGAAAATGAAAATGTTCAATGTTTATGAATGGATTATGAAATAAGACAAGAATTGTGATGATTGAGAAAAAGTTAATTTCTTTTCCCTACATGCCACGTTTTCAAATAAGAAAAAAATTGAGGTGTGGTCTGTACTAAAGAGTTGGGACCTGGATTAATGTGGTCCTCACAGTTAATGTATGTCAACCAAAGTTATTCCAAAACGAGTCATCCTATCAAGTTACAATGAAATCCCTTCATAAGTGTAACTCATAGACTTTGCTAAAGGAATCTTGGTCACATGACGGCTCAGCAGTCACGGTTGAAAAATCATAATCAAAATAGGACAGTCTCATCTAGATATCATACCAAGTAATCCTACCAAGTTACAATTAAATCCTTTTCTAAAAAGAACTTGTAGATAGAACTAAATGAATCCGCGTCGCGTAACTAGGTGGTGGCAACGATCGACTGATCGTGACCAAAGTCGGAAAGTCTCGTCAAGACATCATATCGAGTTATCCATCAAAGGTACAATGAAATCACGTCATAAATATGAACGGATAGACTGTGCTAAACAAATCTAGGTCACAGGCATATGCGGCCATAACAGTTGACCGATCACGGCCAAAATATGACTTTCTAATCTGGACATTATACAGAGTCTTCCTTCCAAGTTACAATGAAATCCCTTCATAAATGCCATCTGTAGCGTGTGATAAAGGTGTTCGGGTTTCAGGCCCGCGCAGCCATCATGGTTGACCGATCGCAACCAAACGGGGACGTTCCCATCTTGTAATTATACAGAGCAATCCCACCAAGTTACAATGAAATTCCTTCATAAATGCGACCCATGAAATCCCTTCATAATTACGACCTGTAGACTGTGCTAAAGGTTTTCGGGCCCGCATAGCCGTCACCGTTGACCGATCTCGACCAAAAGAGGATGTTGTCATCTCGACATGACCTCCAACCTGCATATCAAATTTGGCAATGATCAGACAAAAACTACGATGTTTAGCCTGTGCTGAAGAAAATGTGAACAGATTCACAGACTTTCCCATGCGTGATGGCAATAGCTTATCTTGACTTTGTCAAGTTAACCTAAAAATCAGTATGCAACCAATAATTTATTAATTAATCAGCTCAAATATGAGGTCAAGCTGAGCAGTGAGCACACTAACCATTCATAGTCTTACAAAGTATGAGTAATGAGTTAACAAAATTACTCAGTCTATATATCACAATATGTGCAGGAAGGGGAGGGGGCACCCGAAAATTTCCGACTACAAGGAGGGGTGGGTGGGTGAGTAGTGCAGGAATGGAAAAAGCGCGTAAATAACCAAACACGCTATTTTTTCATTCACATAAAATCACTAAGTTCTTTGCTTGTTTAAACTTTTATAATCAATTATATGGCCGATAGGGCCATTTAAACATATAAACTATCATATTAGGGATGTTGGTATGTCCAAATCCATATAAATTTCATGTTGGTACCTGTAGCCAATAATGTTTCACCGGTGATCGGAATCGGTCACACCAATCGGCTGATTGTGGGCAATCGGACATCGGTTCAACCGATTGTTGCCAAGCATTTTTATGTGATGATTCATTAACCTCATTTTATTATCTTCTGCAATTGTTCAGTTGTTAATGTAAAACGATGATACCATTCAATAAAGTTGGGAAACAATCACAATGTGTATTCTTAATCTCTCTCGGCGTCCCTTGACGGGATATACATGTTAAACGACATGTGCAGCTTACAATTGAGCATACTTACGGTAATAGCCTGTTCATACCGGAAAAAGGTTACATTCCATTGACTCAGGTCACAGCAAAATGATTAGTCTCCTGTGCAGCCCACTAGATATTCACATACAGGACTGCTATCAGCTTCGGGCATTAAAATGGCGGATCAAATAGAATAGAAGGAAGACGTTTTTCGGTTGGGAGTAAAATGCCCAGATCTTTCCCATTTTTGCCCCAATCTTTTTGAGAGATTGTGTGATCGACTTGAACAAAACTAAGTGAATGTCACCGTCAAACAACAGCCTTCGACGCGTTTTAATGCGCGAGAGTCATGTCGATTATTCATGTTTTGATCCCATATGTTATTTCTAAGATTGGCATCTCAGTATAGTGTATCGTGAAGTACGTCCGATACCCGTCATTTTGGGACCAACCACACTACTGTACTGCAATTAGTTCAATAGTTACAACTGAGATTTTATTTCTTCGACCCACACCCACCCCGGGGGGGGGGGGGGTAGGCCTCACCCACGGGCGATGTACGTATAGGTCTTCGCGTACAACGTGATATGGTATGGCGAAAGGACACAATTTCTCACTTTCATATAAAAATGTTATAAATATCGACACAGATGATTGAAAATCCAGGTCTAACTCCCAGGTTCAGAAAGCAGGATTTTCAAATGCTTATTTCCACATTCCAAGTGTGGTATCACGTATGGCCGAAGCTGATAGCAGACTTCAAGGTGAATACCTAGTGGGCTGCGCAGGAGACTACAAAATGACTTGTCGCGCGCACTTGGGCAGTACACGTGGCTCTGGGAGCCACGTATATCGCCCAAGTGTGCGCGTCTGGTCATTTTACTGCGACCTGGGTCAACGAGTTTAACACTGTGAAATATGTTCAATTTAATGTAGTTCTTTTAAGCGTCGATTCGTCGAGTAGTGCACAGTATTACAATCGGAATCGGCATCGGAATCGGTCGAGTGTGAGCTCAAATAATTGGTAATCGGTCAGCGGCCATTTTTTTTTTTTTTTTTTTGGTAATCGGTTGAACACTAGCAACCGATGTTGTCCACATGGTTATAGAGAAGTTATTAGCAATATTCAATCAAGCAATGTTAATTACATGGCAAGTATTTTCAAATATAAACTTGGAAAATACTTGAAATTATGATTTAATCAGTCTGATTTAGTGTGCTATGGTGTATAATGGATGAATAAGCATGAGCTTGCATCTATGCTACCTAAACCTATCTGACCATTGCATGTTAATTGAAGGAGAAAACATTCCAGAATAATTCCATAAAGTTTATATAAACAAAAATCATAATACTACTTGATACCACTGATATAAAACACTAAAAACAAAACAGAGGCCAGTTACAAAGGCGAACTGAACAAAGATGACTGCTATGCAGTATGAAACAATATATTCCATACCCTCTCTCCCCAGCAAGATATAGACGTTTAGACTATGAGTGTGACTTCCCTCATGCCACACGAGCATACCACAGAAATAGAGAGGGTGAATTTTTGCTATACCTACTGCTCCAAGGAATGTTTTCAACTTAGTCGAATCAGGTAGAACTGCCAATAAGTAAATGCCAAATAATCTAATACAGATTAGGGCATCAGGGAATGCATTACCTCAGACTTAATTAGAATTATTCGGTGACTTATTCAGAGTCTTTTGATAATATTTTGTTCCTATTTCCATTCAAACTCATTAGAATTATATCCCTGACAGTCTCAAAGGTTATTTATTTATTTATTGGTGTTTAAGGTCACATACTTATGCACAATGGCTAATCGTGACCGTGACAGTTTTACGGGTGGAGGAAGCCGGAGTACCCGGAGAGAACCACCGAGCAACGACGAGCAGCTGTCAGCTCCCCAACATCGTAACTCTGAACTCTGCACCGCAGCACAGGCAGGGTTAGATTGGTTGAAGACATGCGCACCATCGACGTGCAGTACGCCCCAGTACACAGCGTCATCGTGCCCCCATGTAGGCAATCGGGGTGAAGTGTCTTGCCCAAGGACACAACACGGTTGCCGCAGGTGGGATTCGAACCAAGGACCTCTCGGCTTGCAGCCTGCACCTCTACCAACTGAGCCACCGCGCCCTCGTCTCAAAGGTTTATTGCAATGCTGACATAGTGAGGATAAAAGTCTTAAATATTTAGAAATGGAACAATTCTCAGTTAGGAAGGGTTAGGTCTGCATTTTATGCTTTTTTCTAAGATTTTAGGGGACGGGACCATCAAAATTAGCCGGAAACAAATAATAAAAATTGTGGGGGAGGAGGGAGGAGTGCTGAAGGGTGTAAATAATTTTTTTGACCCTGTGTCTGTAAATGTTTTTCAGATCCCCACCCCACTCTCCCTGATCTGTGTGAGATTTTAATTCAACAATACCAAATATAAATCAATTTTTAATCTGGCTACATGTATATCTGTCTTTCATGATAATACGGAGCCAAAGAATACTGTGCATAGCTTTGGTAGTAACCTTAAACGAAATGTGGACATTGGGGGATTTTCTCATGCACCTCGTGGCCTCATTTCAGAAAAAAGAGATTCCATAGCCACAGACGTTTTCCAAAGAAGGAATTCCATTGGACATGAATCCCCTTTTTCTTGAAAAGAGGCCATGAGAAAATCTCTCATTGAGGGATTTCCTCATGGCCCTCATTTCAGAAAAAAGGATTCCATAGCCACATACGTTTTCCAAAAAGGGGATTCCATGGGACATGAATCCCCTTTTTCCCGAAATAAGGTCATGAGGGTCATGGCCTCAAACGAAATGAGGCCATGAGAGCCATTCAAAAATCCCTCATTGATGGATTTTCTCATGCCCCTCATGGCCTCATTTCAGAAAAAAGGGGAATCCATACCGACAGTCGTTTTCCAAAAAGGGATTCCATTGAACATGGCTGTTAAATGCCGTGATGAAGCTAAGAGGGATAGTAAATTAGATCTCATTGAGGGATTTTCTCATGGAACTCATGGCCTCATTTCAGACAAAAGGGGTGCCGAAGACAAAACGTGATGATTAAGTGACCTGATTGGATGATCTCGATAGACGAAACAAGAACAAGTGCACTCGGAATAGGGTAGGAACTACTGAGATTACGTACCACCTTACACGTAACAGGATGATACAAAGCATTCGATAGGTTAATACTATCAACGGTTGAGATGGGATCTTCAGGGGCAAATACCAACCATACTCCGCTGCCGTTCTGTACTACCAGACATTACCCCCCCCCCCCCCCCCCCCCACCACCACCACCACCACAATGCCGCTTGATAATATGAAGCATCTTGTGGATTAGTAGTACCAAGTGCTAACAAGAGACCTACAGAGGTATAAATAGCCTATGCTATATTACCGCGCTAAACTACCAAGCATTACCCCCACCCGCAATACCGCGTGACCTACCATAACGTACTACCTATACCAGCCATGTAATAAAACAAAGCAATAGATTGGTTAATAGTACCAAGAACTAACAGGGGCCAACAGAGTTATATACTGCCCATACTATACTACCGTTCTAAACTACCAGGCATTACCCCTATCCACAGTACCTCTTGGCCTAGCATTACATACTACCTATACAAGACATACGATAACATGAAGCATTAGGCGGATTAATAGTACTAAGGGCTAACATGGGACATGTAGATGGAGAAAGCGTACATCCTATTTTACCACACTAGACGACCATGTATTACACCCACCCACCCACCCACCCATCCACCCACCCACCCACCCCACAATAACGTCTGGTCCCGCATTACATACTACCTCTATTAGTCATGGAATGACATAAAGCATTAAGTCGATTAGTAGTACCAATGGCTTTTGGAGGGGGGTACACAGAGGTATACATCGCCCACACTATTCTGCTGTTTTATACTACCAGGCTTTACCCCCACCCCAAGCCCACCATACCATTTGACCTGCAATAACCAGTCATAGGATAACATGAAGCATTAGGTGGATTAATAGTAATAAGGGCTAACATGGAGCCTGTGAAAGGACAATGCGCACACCCTATACTTCCACGCTAGGCGACTATGCATAACACCCACCCAACCCACAATAACGCCTGCCCCCGCATTACATACTACCTATATTAGTCATAGAATAATACAAAGCAATCAAAGGTTAACAATACCAAGGACTAACAGGGGACCTACAGGAGTATATACCGTGCTTCCTATGCCCCCTCTCTTTACAAACGATTATAATACTTCCTGACCTAGAATTTCGAACTACCAATATCAGCCATAAGATAACACAAAGGATTCGTTAGATTAATAGAACTATGGGGGTAATAGACCAACAGACCATTCATCCCATACTGCCAATCAAAACCACCAAGGCCTATCTCACAATACCCAATTGGGCGACTATGCATTACCCCGAGCCCTACAATACTGCTTGACCTAACTATAGCAGACACAGGATAATATGAAGGCCCAAGGGCTATTAGTATACCGACATTGATATATACCACAACTACCATATCACGCCCACTCCATAAGAGAAGCCAGACATACCCTGACCCAAATAACGTTATACCAGATTGTATAGTGGTGGACAACAACAGCGGTCAACGTCTCAATGATGCCACGTGCGCCCCATGACGTCACGACGTCAATTTCAACGTCAACCGTTTCGCGAGGAAACAACCAAGAAAACTCACCTTCCCCTTCAATTTTCCATCACATACCCATAATATATACCCATAGCCCTGTGTGTACATATATCTTACCTCCTACAAGTATCTTGGAATTTCATTGGTTCAAAGACGTCACATCCAGACTGCATATAAAACCATATACTGCCTGTCAACATCAATATACGCTGACAGGTATGGATAATCTCCCTTTTTTCATTGATTATTCAAAATGGCGGCAGCCGATAAACGCTTCAAGATTGAGTGTTGGAAGCCCATATTTGGTCTGAAGTGCAGGTTAGGCACTCACTCTCCCATAAATTGTAACAAGGCAAAGACACGTGAACACATTGTGAGAATTCTCTCATTTAATTTTGATCGTTGTTGTTATTAGTTCTGTGCATCGATGCAGCAGTCGGTAAGATATATTCGCTCTCGTCCAATATCAAATTAAAAGACACCATATATACCATATTAGGCCAAACAAACTGTGTAATTATTAATATCGCTATATATACTAGAGCATACTCTATATGCTGTATATGTTCCACTTGCCGGATCTGGTTGGATGGAGCCGAAATTTTGCAACGAAAAAGTTGCTCCAGCAAAAGGCACCGGTTCCTATGGAAATTTAACACTAGCTGCTCCGACAAAGCTCCGGGTAATCAGGGACGATTGGGTACATGCAAAACTACTTATGTACCACGGTGATACCTAATCTGAGAGTTTCTGTCACCGAGAGCAATGTAAAATAAAGTAATTAGTGTGGAATAACTGATTGCAATTTTTTGACAGTTCCATTCTACTGGTTCTAAGAATGCTTCATTACAAATGACAGATCTCTCTTCTGTGTAGAATTATGGGCGTTTGAAAATATTTCAATTTTTAGCTCTTGGGTTTCCCACAGGAATGCCGGAATTGTTTTTTAAATGAATCAAGTACTTATGACTCGTGTATGTAAATAATACCACATACTAAATTTGGTTCAAATCAGCTCATCGGTTCAGAAAGAGAAATTTCTGGTTGGGACAAATATCTTCCCATTCATATGGACTCCACGAACTTTGGTGAAACAAACCTGATTCTACAGCTCAAAAGTAAGTACAAAATATCAAGTGATTGTACCCACCCCCCCCCCCCCCTCCCCACCCCTCTATGGGACTGGGCAAATTTATTTGAACAGAAACAAAATGCGATGTTGGAACAATCACCTCAAATTTAATTGAAATCCGTCCAGCATTGTGTGTTTTTTTTTTGACAAGTCGCAACTATGTTCACGGACAAAGGACAGACAACAGACGGTGGGTGATCCAAAATGCTCACCCTGACTTTCAGTTTGGTGAGCGAAAAAAGGGAAATAATATTCGGTAGCACTTCACAATGAAATTGAGCAGACCAAACCCAAAATTGAACTTGACCGCCTGGTACTCAAAATATTGCTACATGCCACCATATCAACTGTCAAATGATGTTTTTTGAACTGGTGGGTTTACCTTTCAAAATCTAAGATCTGAACAAATTACAAGACATTTTTTTCAATTTTCCTTCTTTTCACTTTCCAATTTCCTCTCCTTAAGGAATCCCAAGTTGTCCCCCAGTCACTATGCTCGACTCGCCAATCATACAGTTTTGATGGGAGTACCACATACCAAGCTACTATGTCACTGAACCGTCAGGAGTTGCAGCAGAGAATATCAACGGTTTGAAGGGTGCATATGCGTTCTGAAAGAGTGAGGAGATTTCATGACTGAAGAAAACATATGGAGAAATTGTCTTTACCATACAGCTAACAAGAGCTATGCCAGGTGAGGTGAATACACCCATTGAGCAAATTAAATAGTAGCTTATTAGACAGATAGCTTAAAAAAAGAAAATAGGAGAACTCAATTCAAACTATTCAGCAAAGATTAAATTATTACCATTTCAGTGGATAATCTAGAAAAACAATCCAAGTCTCCTAAATTTTGATCTGAATTGTGACCTGTTCCGCATTTCGGGACCAGACGACAGTAAATACATACTTTTTCATGCTTTAAGAAAATGACAAGGCTAAGCAAAATACAATAAAATTTCAGACTCATTTTATAAACTGAAGGACCATCTAATTTACAGGGCTATAATACACTGCAAAAAATATTGGTTCTTTTTAGAACCAAAACTGGTTCTAATCTTGTCCCTGAGATGGAACCAGTTCTGTTTAAACAGTATTTGTTTCAAATCAAATAAATTCACCAAGATTAGCATTCAATTTTAACAGAATATTACATGAACTGAAGTAGATTCAGCAGTAAACTTGGAGCTTAATCAACGCAGTCGCCAAACATTTTGAAACAAAGGAGATATGAACAGTTGGCATATCGAACCAGTTTTGGTTCTGTACAGAACCAAAACTGGTTCGATATGCCAACTGTTCATATCTCCTTTGCTTAATAATGATTTGAGACAACCTCGTATAATCTTTAAACTTATGGCTGAAACCCCCTCAATTTATGTTTAATTATGTTAATATTTAATGTTAATCTTTATAAATTTATTTGATTTGAAATAAATACTGTTTAAACATTCTACAAGGTTACAATGAAATCCCTCCATATTAAATACAACCTGCAGACTGTGCTAAACGTTTTCATGTTTCAGGCTTGGGCAGCCATCACAGTTGACAGATCACTACTAAAAGGGGACGTTCTCATCTGGACATTACACAAAGTCAAGCTACCAAGTTGAAATGCCTTCATAATTATGACCTGTAGACTGTGCTAAAGGTTTGTGGGTTTTGGGCTTGGGCGACCATCATGATTGACCGATCGCAACCAAAAGGGGATGTTCTCATCTAGGTGCGACCTCAAACCTGCAAATGAAATTTTCGCGATGATCGGAACAAGAACTACGGGGTGTAGCCTGCGCTAAACGAAAACGTGGACAGACTGACAGCAGACTTCCGCATGCGTGATGGTAATAGCTTATCTTGACTTAGTCAAGTTAGGCTAAAAATGTAGGATGAAATAACTGATGTAGAATAAATGAATATCCACAAGTTGTTGAAGCGTTTGATGTGTGTTTGCCAATCTAAGGTAAAAAGAATCCTTTATTTCTCTGACGGAAAATACAGTTATCAGCTTATGTCATTTCATTCCAAGAAGCCTCGTATTATTCCTATGAGAACCCTTTTCCAACATTGTTTTCAAATAATTTTTGGATAGAATTATCAAAAAAACTAGTTGGCACAGACTTCCATACCGAATTGTAATATCTCCCTACGGTATTAAGTTAGTCTTAGATTTTGCAGGATGGGGTAACATGTTAAGAAGTTATCGTCTGATCTGAACCAAAATCTTCCTTCTACAAGATTTAATCATGATAAGGCCACAAAAAGTAGATCTTCTGTTTTTCGGGGCATTTTTTGTAAAACTGCATGCGGACGGGCGTTTTTTTTTATTATTTTATTTTTTATTTTTGTAATTATTTCTTTGCCATTAAAAAGTTAATAATCTCAGTTTGTTTTGTTTTAGGTCCCATAATCAATACAATAGCATGGGTTGCGGTGACTTATGCCTAAAGCATTGCACTCAAGGGACAGTTTTATTAACTTGGGTACAATATCAGACATACACCATTTTTTTTTACTTTTTGAAGTTTTGATTGGTTATAAAAAGTGAGCATGCGGCAGCCAAAAGGACTATGTGAGAGGACTTCAGAAAAGATTATTATTTTTTTAAGGCCTAAAACAGAATGCTGGAAATTAGCAAGCTGGGATTGGAATTGCTGCATTTATAACCCCCCAAAAAATGAAACAAGGGTAACACTTCGCAGATGCGGAGGTCCTTGTAGAGTTGTTCTTATAAGAAAATCAAATCCATTGATATTTCTTCACGTCAGTGCTGACAAGCTAAATACAGGCAAAAACAAGAGGGGGGCATGCCCCAGGGCATACTCCACGGTGCATGTTGCCAAACAATGATAAGAGAAGAAATAAACCATGATATGGCGAAAGTCTTTCCCATAAACTATCTTCATTCCAAATTTCATTGAGATCAGATACCCAGATCAGGCAAACAGACAAACATTGGCCATTTTATGAGGCAAACAGCAAAATTATCATCTTTGTTTTACAGCAAAAAATTAATCTTCCACAACCCTCCTCCTCTTTACAAAGATATAATGCCACCAGTGGAAAGGCGGTTTGCAGGTATTTTCTTTGTTTTACTGCAGGGGCATGACTCATTTGAAAGCCTTTCCCATAAACAAGTTTTCTCCCACATTTCATTCAAATCTGAGAAGTAATGTTCAAGTTATATAATGCAAACAGACATCAGAGTGCAGATGGACTTATATACGGATGGCCATACGGATAGATTTCAAATACAAGAGATTGTACCAGCGGTGCTGACACACCAATGTCAAGAATAAGGCTGTATCAGACGACAGACAAAATTTCTCACCCAATGGACCCTGCACCAAATCTCAGGGCAAAAAAAGTGTTTTTGTGTAAAATCTTTGAAGTGTCAAAAACCCATTTTAGAACTCAAAACACCAGAGTAACTCTGCAGACTCATGTAATTTTAAAAACAGCATGCTAAGCATGGCATATGAACTCCACTTCTCACCCCCACCCCTTCTCTGAAAATGCTAAGATGGACACATTTTCAACACTAGGCATACACACACGAGTGGTTTATCATCTTTGTTTTACAGAAGGGGAGAAATCCAACCCATTGAAATTGAGATCAAAGTTCACCTGTTTACAATGGTTTGTGTCAATCAGATCATCTACGTGTGAGATGTGAAATTATTGTCTTTGGCTTGCAGCAACATTAATCCCCTTTAAAAGCGGGATAAGTCTGAAGAGTGAAAAGCAATAAATATGATTGAGATCCGGTAACCCAAACACGATATACGAGGCGAACAGACAAAAAATAGGCTGTGTTTGTATATTCAAATAGCCATAATGTACAGAAAATATATTTCAACAGCAAAAGGGCTGTTACTCCTTAAAGATCTTACATGTATGATAGTGAACATGTGTATGAAACTTCAATGAAATCTGAACAGTAAAGTTCAAGTTAATATGACAATACGCAAGGCGTAAGAGGGAACCCCAAAGTATCCAACGTATTGAAATATTTCATTCCGCAACCATTACTCCAAAAACAGTTTGGTTTATTCAGTCGACTTCCTGCAATTGTTTAATTTCAGCCAAACAAGAATACGTTTCACAGTACTAAATATTTTCCCATAGGCGACCATTATAACGTTCAGGCGAAAAAAAATATGGTCGCATCATTTTAAATTTAGCATTCAAATATTTTTTGTCAACGATAGCCCTTCGCACAACCTTTTAATGATTTTTAAACAGGGGTCATGCAACAAATAAAAGAAAAAACTAACAGAAAGGGAAGTGCTGGTCACATGTTCATATTTCTCAGGGAATTCCCAAACAAAACACACCAATAGTCAAACAAATTTTTAGGTTCTAAAAGTCCTCAAATCATCCTCTTTATTCATCTGGAACATTCAAAAGTAACGCAAAATGTCAGTAGACTTCTTCAAATGTTTACTGAAACAATATATTTCCCCAAGACTGCTTAGTTTTGGGAATTACATAATTTCCGAGCGCAACTTTTCGAGGCATGTAAATCTAATTAAAATATTTACAACAGTTATACCTGTGAGCAAACCCAACCCTACCAAAGATACAGTTACCTCTTTCATGTGATGAAAGAGTCATTTCTGCAATAGAATTCAACTTTTGGCTTCTGTCTAGTCCAAAGCATGGGAAATTTGTTGTTTTGAAGAGAACTGTCCAATCTGTGTCAAATGGGCTTAAAAACTGTTATTGCCTCCGACAGAATTTCTACTCTGTTACCCAATAAGTTGGGAGGGATAAGAATTCACAGCTTTCTTTGAAACTACCCAAATCCCAAAATAAAACTAAAATCTGCATCAGCACACAAAACCTTTTCACAAAATCTGTTTTAATTAATCATACAGCAAGATAAAATAGGGCCCCACCACCATGAAACAATATGTCAATTTTGTTTCAAAATTGGGGTTGTGCAGGGCTTATAGTTCCTCTAAATTTGGGGAGAAACCATTTGGATTCTTGCGGGAAATCGTTCCGAGAATTCAGACCTGCTATGGGCCAGGATCCTATTAGGTCAGTATGATTGAACCCCTGTTGCATACTGATAATACATGTTAACCCTTTACCCAATACAGCTTTTTTAAATTTTTACAACACCAACTACTGATTTTTACCACACCCCCCTCCCCCCTGGGCCTTAATCGCTCACCTGACGAGGTGGTTCAGAGAAGTATTTTGGGTCAGATTCAGTTAGTCAAGGTTCATGGACACTACATAGGAATAATGTTATGAAATTATTCATAATTCTATTGTCCATGTTAGATGATTATTAGCATAGGTCTTCCTGATTGCTTCCAATTCTGACAGCTGTAGACAAGTACTGCCAAACTTCCAAGGGTTGTTGTGTCACTGCACTTTGAAATCAAATTTTATGGAAAAAGCTCTAAGGAATGGATTTGAACATTTATGAAAAACCTCGAACCTAACCCACCCCTGCCCAAATATTAAGCCACATACCTGAAATGAACAAACTCAAATCTGACCCACCCCCCCCCCCCCTTCCCGCGAAAGGGTTCTGACTGGGAGGAACCAAACTGGAACAAATTACATCTGACCTCCCCAGAGATGTTCTACACCAAATATTAAAGCATTAAACTAGTGGGTCTGAAGAAAAAGATTTTTTAAAGAAATTTTCTCATGTTGCTTTGAGTTAATTTGCACTCCCATAATGAGCCCATATATTAACCCATATATTTGGCTTGAACAAACATGAATCTGACCCCCTTAGAGATGCTGTAAGCCAAATACGAAAGGATTCTGACTGGTGGATCTGAAAAAAACGAGTTTTAAAGAAATTTCCTCATACTGCACTGAGTTAAACTTTGGGCTTCAATAGATAGACCAAATATTAACCCAGAGACCCGATTCAAACAAACTTCAATCTACCCTCCCCCCTGCCCCCCTCGCCCCCCACCCCCACTAGAAATGTTGCATTCCAAATATAGAAAGCATTCTGACTGGTGGATCTGAAGGAGGTTTTCAAAGAAATTTCCTCATGTTGCACTGTTGATATTTGGGTGCCCATAGGAGCCCAAATATCAACTCAGGGGACTTGATTGAACAAACCTGAACCTATCCCTCCCACGCCTAGAGATGCTGTATACCAAGTATCAAAAGATTCTTATACATGGTTCTGGAGAAGATTTTTTTTCAATTTTGGAAAACAATTTATGCATGCTATCAGAGAAATGCTTGGGGCCCCCTGTGGGTGTGGCAACGTTATTTGAACAAACTGGAATTCATATATGATAAGGAACATGAATATCAAATTTGGTTCAATTCGGCTCAGTTGTTTATGAGGAGAGGTTAGTAATGTAAAGTTCATGCCGGACAGGATGGACTGATGGTGGACAGACAGAAAGTCATCATTTAAGCGCCCCCTGACTTACAGTCAGGTGAGCTAAAAATAAACAATATTCATCAAGCGTAATAATTATGGATGTTACTAGAACCGGCTGATGAGAGCTGGTTCCAATGACAGCTATATTTGTACAAATTTTATTGCCAGTGGTCACAATATTTCAGGTCATGTTAGTGTTGTATTGGTTAATTTGCTGCCTTTGTGTTAGGTAAAGGGTTAAACTAACTCAGTTCTTTTCATGTGAATCCTAGCAGCAATGTTACGAGAAGCTACATGGTTTCTCACTGGTTTTGTTGCACGGATCTCTACGGAAATCGATTCTCAGATTCTTATAAGCCCTGGCTGAGGCTATATAATCCACCAATATCAATAGAAAGTGCCATTTTATCTCAACAAATGATGTCAAATATTCTTTTACCTAGTGATGAGGTAAATTATAGCCCTGGATGTACACCCCCCGCCCCAAGCTCTCAGTATGCATTTTTTCCTAAAACAAGAGACCCCAGGGGGCCTGAGGGCACCCACCTGTACATGGTAACCTAAATATCAATTGATTTTAACAAGTTGCGTCTACTCCTCCTAAGAAAAGCTTATACCAAATATCCAAAGATTCTGACAAGTGGATCTAAAAAAAATGATTTTTAAAGAATATTCCTCATATTGAACCAAGTTATAATTTGGGCTCCCACAGGGAGCCCATATATGAACCCAGGGACTTGGCTTTAACAAACTTGAATCTCACCCACCCCCCCCCCCTCCCCCCGCCCCCCCCCCCTAAGGATGCCGCACACCAAATATCAAAACATTTCAACTGCTGGATCTGAAGAAGAAGATTTTTAAAGAAAATTCCTCATTTTGAACTAAGTTACAATTCGAGCTCCCACAGTGAGCCCAAACATGGACCTAGGGACATGGCTTGAACAAACTTGAATCTAGCCTCCTAAGGATGCTGCATAAAAAATATCAAAAGCATTCATCTGCTGGACCTGAAGAAGATTTTTTAAAACAATTCCTCATTAATTCAAGCTCCCACAGTGAGCCCAAATATGGATCTAGGGACATGGCTTTAACAAACTCGAATCTCACCCCCCTAAGGATGCCGCACACCGAATATCAAAACATTCCAACTGCTGGATCTGAAGAAGAAGATTTTTAAAGAAAATTCCTCATTTTGAACTAAGTTACAATTCGAGCTTCCACAGTGAGCCCAAACATGGACCTAGGGACATGACTTGAACAAACTTGAATCTTGCCTCCTAAGGATGCTGCATAAAAAATATCAAAAGCATTCATCTGCTGGATCTGAAGAAGATTTTTTAAGAAAATTCTTCATTTCGAACTAAGTTACAATTCAAGCTCCCACAGTGAGTCCAAATATGGACCTAGGGACATGGCTTGAACAAACTTGAATCTCCCCCCCCCTCCCCCCCCCCCCCCCCCCAAGAATGCTGCATACCAATATTAAAACATTCTGACTGCTGGATTGAAGAAGAAGATTTTTAAGAAAATTCTCATTTTGAACTACAGTAAGTTATCATTCAGGCTCCCACAGTGAGCCCAAATATGGACCTAGGGACATAGCTTGAACAAACTTGAATCTCACCCCCCTAAGGATGCTGCATACCAAATATCGAAACTTTCCGACTGCTGGATCTGAAGAAGATTTTTAAAGAAAATTCCTCATTTTAGAACTAAGTTATAATTCGGGTTACCACAGTGAGCACAAATATGAACCCAGGGACTTGGCTTGAACAACTTGAATCTCACCCCCTAAGCAGGCTGCATACCCAATATCAAAAGATTCTGCTGCTGGATATTGGGAAGAAGATTTTCAAAGAAATTTGCCTGAAATGCACTAAGTTCAAATTTGGGCTCCTATACTGAGCCAAATATGAACCCAGGGGGCTGATTTGAACAAACTTGAATCAGATCCACCCCACAATGTTGCATATCAAATATCAAAAGATTCTGCCTGCTGGATCTATGCCTGCTGGATCTGGAGAAGATTCTTTAAGAAATTTGCCTGAAATGCACTAAGTTCAAATTCGGGCTTCTATAGTGAGCCCAAATATGAATCCAGAGGGCTGATTTGAACAAACTTGAATCAGATCCACCCCACAATGTCGCATACCAAATATCAAAAGATTCTGCCTGCTGGATCTGGAGAAGAATATTTTTAAAGAAATTTGCCTGAAATGCTTCTATAGTGAGCCCAAATATGAATCCAGGGGGCCGATTTGAACAAACTTGAATCAGATCCACCCCACAATGTTGCATACCAAATATCAGAAGATTCTGCCTGCTGAATCTGGTGAAGAAGATTGTTTAAGAAATTTGCCTGAAATGCACTAAGTTTGAATTCAGGCTCCTATACTGAGCCCAAATATAAACCCAGGGGGGGGGGGGGTGGATTTGAACAAACTCGAATCAGATCCTCCCTACAATGTTGCATACCATATATCGAAAGATTCTGCCTGCTGGATCTAGAGAAGATTTTTTAATGTTTTTCCCATTGCCTGCAGTGTTAAAAAGTGTTTTCAAAGTCCCGAAACTGTACCCTATGATAAAACCGATGGCATTTTTTTTTACCAATCCTTTCTGTTGGTCATAAGGAAGCTTCACACCAAATAAAAATTCTCAGTGCCGTGGAGTTTTGGAGATATGGCGTTTTACTTTTTTCGATTTTTAGCTCCTGTGGTTTCCATGGGGCTACAGAAAAAGAAAATTTGGCATAAATTAGGTACTTATGACCCAATAAGCCCTCACATAAAATTTGATTCAAATCAGCCTCTCGGTTCGGAAAATAGAAATTTTGGGCGGGGCCAAACATTTTGCCAAATATAGCCCATCAAACTTCGCTTAAAGAAATCCAAGTCTACACCTTAAAAGGAAGCTGCATACTATATATCAAGTCTCTGCTACTGCTGGTTGATGAGAAGATTTTGGTGCCCCTTGGGGGCATGGCACCACCCAGGAGAAGGGGGCAACTTCATTTGAACAAATCTGAATTGGCATTAAGTAATAAACATTTACCCAACATTTGAATAATGTAATGTTAACGCCGGACGGACGGCGGACAGAATGTGATCAGTAAAGCTCCCACTGAGCTTTGCTCAGGTGAGCTAAAAAACTTGATTAATTTATAAATAAATTGATGGAGACATGAATTTCCCATTATTTTTTAATCACATTCTTGCTTCTGAACACATTTCACATTGTGTTTGATATTCTGCAATCTTTGTAAGAAAGTTTTCTCAGTTAAGGCACCTCGAGTCATAAAACAGTGATTTTTTCCAACAGAATGACCAGTACCTGCTACTGTGGTGTCTCATGACACTGTTAAAATTCCTAAAATCATCAAATATTGATTCATTAGTGCTGTGCTTGTGCTGCAAATATCCACAAGTGCACTTTCACTATTTTGGTTTTAATCTCCATAGGCATGCATTCATTTATTTATTGATGTTTTAAGGTCACATATTTATGCACAATGGCTAATCATGACCGTGACAGTTTAACGGGTGGAGGAAGCCGGAGTACCCGGAGAGAACCACCGAGCGATGACGAGCAGCTGCCAGCTCCCCAACATCGTAACTCTGCACTGCAGCACAGGCAGGGTTAGATTGGTTGAAGACATGCGTACCATAGACGTGCAGTACGCCTTAGTACACGGCGTCATCGTGTCCCCACATGGGCGATGGGGGTGAAGTGTCTTGCCCAAGGACACAACGCGGTTGCCGCAGGTGGGATTCGAACCGAAGACCTCTCAGCTTGCAGCCTGCACCTCTACCTACTGAGCCACCGCGCCCCCAGGCATGCATTCTGTCAAAAGGAGTGAAATTGTAGAAAATGTGTTCACAAAGAGGACAAGTTACAGTACAGTCGCCTTGGACGGGTTGTAATACACGCGTGGGCAGTGATGTCCACTCATGCATTTACCAGTCAATAAAAATCATCATCTACAAAATTTTAATTGATGAAGCATCGGTTTGTACCTGGTGCTTCATTATTTAAATTTTTGATGATTATACCTATGGTTAGTGTTTGGCATCAAATATTATTGTATGAATTTGTATCCGTGGAAATATTGCCCATCCATGGAAAGTGAGCAGTACACTGCCACTGTACTCTATTTGTTTCAAGTATATAATATACTCTTTGATGTTTAATATACTTGTGATAGGCTGGGTCCAAAGTACTCAGTACTTGTAGTACTCGAGTACCACTTTTTTGATAAAATACTCAATACTTGCCAGCCCAGATTTTTGTATGTGTGGGTGTGTGTGTGTGTGTTTGTGTGTATGTGTGTGTGTGTGTGGGGGGGGGGGGGGTTGGAGGGTGAAAGATAGCTGCAAATTATTTAAAATGTTGACCCAGGCAAATGAAAAGCAAAGAAACATTTCATCCGACGGACAGACAGACAGACATGCAGTAACAAATTTGGGAAGCCTAAATAAAAGTAGTGACTAACTTAAAATGAAAAATATAGATAGAAGAGCCAGGGCAATGTTGTCAAACAGAAAACAAACAAGAGGCCTGTCACGCCTAGAGAGCTCCGCTGAGGGACACTGATCGCATGGGCATGTTTTCTAATACTAATATTGTTACAAACTTTAGCCGAAAAATATTCAGCGGTTCAGAAATTATGGCTTGGACAAACAAATATCAAAAATATCTTAAGATTTTCTTGATCCTGTGACCTGTGACCTTGACCCTGTGGATTTACAGACCGCAGAATAATTGATGACACACCGTCTATTGATAATACATATTGTTATGAAGTTTGGTGGAAAAATATTCAGCGGTTTAGAAATTATGGCTCGGACAAATAAAATGTTGACGACGGACGGATGGACGGACGGACGGACGGACGGACGGACGGACGGACGGACGGACGGACAGATGGACGACGGACGACAGACGACGGACGAATCAGTATAAGAAAAGCTCTGCTGACTTTGTCAGCGGAGCTAACAAGAGTCCCCAGATGGCCTGATGGCATTCACCTGACATGGTAGCCTAAATATCAACCCAGGGAATTTATTTGAACATTTAGTTGCATCTGCCCCTCATAAGAAAAGCTTATACAAAATATCCAAAGATTCTGACCGGTGGATCTCAAAAAAAGGATTTTTAAAGAATGTTCCTCATACTGAACTAAGTTATAATTCAGGCTCCCTCAGAGAGCCCAAATATGAACCCAAGGACTTGGCTTGAACAAATTTGAATCTCACATCCCTAAGGATGCTTCTATATACTAATATCAAAAGATTCTGACTACTGGATTTTAAAGAATATTCCTCTTATTGAACTAAGTTGTAATTTGGACTCCCACAGGGAGCCCAAATATGAACCCGGGGACTTGGCTCAAACAAACTAGAATCTCACCCCTCTAAGGATGCAGCATCCCAAATATCAAAATATTCTGAAGAGTGGATCAGACGAAGATTTTTAAAAAATATTCCTCATATTGCACTAATCTAATCATAGAGAGCCCAAATATGGACCCAGAGATTTGATTTCAACAAACATGTGAATAAATCTTCCAAAGATGTTATATGCAAAATATGAAAGCCTTTGGAGCAGTGGTATGGGAGAAGAAGATTCTTTAATGTTTTTCCCATTACTAAAATGATGACTCCGCATAAGTCCTGGAAAACTTCCCTATGATAAAACTGATGGCACTTTTTTTTACCATTCTTTTCGGCTGTTCGTAAGAAAGCGTCACACAAAATAAAAATTCTCAGTGCCATGTAGTTTTGAAGATATGGGCGTTTTAAATTTTTTCTATATTTACCGGTAGATCCTGCAGTTCCCAAGGGCTACAGGAAAATGTTTTGGCATAAATTAGGTACTTACGACCCAATAAGCCCATCATATCTAATTTGCTTCAAATCAGCCTCTCAATTTGGAAAATAGAAATTTTGGTACAATTCGGGCTCCTACAGGAAGACCAAATATGAACCCAGGGACTTGGCTTTAACAAACTTATATCTCACCTCCCTAAGGATACTGTATATATCAAAACATTCTGACTGCTGAATGTGAAGAATACTTTTGAAGAATATTCCTCATTTTGAACTAAGTTATAATTCAGGCTCCCACAGTGAGCCCAAATATGAACCCAGGGACTTGGCGTAAACAAACTTGAATCTCCCACAGTGAGCCCAAATATGAACCCAGGGACTTGGCGTAAACAAACTTGAATCTCACACTGGCTCACACCGATTAATCGACTAACCAATGATCAATATCTTGATTGATAAAAAAAAGTAATTGATCGGTTAACCGTTACTTTTGAAGTACGGTACTATATAGCAGGGTATTTGATGGCTGGATTCACATCGCAAAATGCTATACAAAAATGTCCAATTGCTAACCATTTTTCTTTCATGTTGGGTAAGCTTATATTCACTATTTATCATCACTTTTTGAAACCAAGATGGAAACTGTTAATCAATTTTTAAAAACAAAAAATACCCTGTATGGGTTAACTATGGAACAAACTTGCTCCAAAACAGGCAAACATTGTCACACTGGCTCACATCAATTGCATGAGACAGAGAAATGCATGCCAGTTACGTGCCAAAATACTTGTTCACTTGCATGATCATTATACTGTATCAGTAGCTGAAAACGGTCATTCTCAACCCTTCACCAAATGCAGGTACAGTTAAAACTAGAAGTCCTGTCACGAATAGTGCGCTTATCTAGACTTAATTGCGCGTTGGAATTGCGCGCAATTGCCATATTGAATGGCATCCAAAGCACGACAAGTTTTCCTGGTTACTTATTGCAAACACATGCAATGTTTCTGCCAATGGACCTCCGGGTTACCCGGAGGTCCATTGACTGAAACATTGCTTGTGCACAGGCCATATGTACAGAATTTGATAGCTTTACTTGGGTCATAACGCGCACATTAATGCGCATATCAACGTGCTATTTGTGAGCATTTCATGACAGGACTTCTAGTTTTAACTGTAGCAGACGATACTTGCACAACAAATTCTAAAGATTTTCAATGTTTGTCTCAAAAACATAGCTTATGCCCCCCCCCCCCCCCTTATTGGAACAAGCTCAATGAGCTTGTTCCAATGAGGGGTCATAAGCTATGTTTTGAGACAAAAATTGAACTTATAATAAAATTTGAATGGACATGTTTGTATATGGCGCTGCCCGGTTTTGTCCATTATGCTGAGTAAAGTTTTAATTATATAAATGGTCAACGATACAGCAATTATTCAGCTACCTATTGGGGCAAGTGATTAATCGGTTAACCAAGGTTAACCCATGCGATTAATCAATCACGAAAACCCTTTAATCGTTTCAGCTCTAAAATAAATTTAATTTTATTAAATTTTATCTGATGAAAAAATGCTTATAATTTTGGGGGAATGGGTATTGGATCTTCTTAACAAGCATTTGCAAGAACATCAGAGGAATGAAATCACCGTTCTCGCAATTTGCAAAACCCTGGTGAGCCAAAATATAGGCTTGGCTTGAAGAAACTTAAATCTCACCCGCCTAATGATGGTGCATAGCAAATATCAAAAGATTCTGATTGGTGGGTCTGAAGAAAAAGATTTTTAAAGAATATTCCTCATACTGCACTAATTGCAACATTTGGACTCCCATTGAGGCCAAATATGGACCAGGCATTTGATTTCAATAAACATGTAAAAAAATCTTGCAAAGATGGTATATGTGAAATCTGAAAGGTTTTGGCGGAGTGAATTGGGTGAAGAAGAGTCTTAAATGCTTTCTTCATTACCCACAGTGTTACAGAACGCTGACTAAGCATTTTTTCAAAGTCACGAAAAGTACCCCATGATTGACCTGACAGAAATTTGCTTAGACCATTCCATTCTGTTGGTCCCACCAAATAAGAATTTTCAGTGCCATGTAGTTTTGGAGATATGTGCGTTTTGAATTTTGTTCTATTTTTAGCTCCTGCGGTTCCCATGGGGGGATGGGAAAATATTTTAGGGCATAAATTAATTACTTATGATCAAATAAAACCAAAAATTAAATTTGGTTCAAATCAGCCTCTTGGTTCGAAAAACAGAAATTTTGGGCGGGCAAAAATACATGCCCTCCAATAATGAAGGCAAATAAAGACCCACAAACTTCTCTTGAACAAAACTGAGTCTACACCTCAAAAGGAAGCAGCACACCACATATCGAATCTCTGCTACTCCTGGTTCACGAGAAGATTTTTTTAAGATTTAGGCAAAATTTTGGGGCATGACCCTACTGGGGGCAGGGCAACTTGATTTAAGCAAAATCAAAATGCAATGTCATGACAAACAAGCATCTCACATTTCACTTAAAAGATTAATCAGTTCAGCAGTTTTGGAGGAAAAGACGCAAACACCATGTTCACGGGCGACGGACGACAGACGGCAGGTGATCACTACACCTCACCCTGACTGAAGGTCAGGTGAGCTAAAAACTCAGTGGACCATGAGTGCTGCAGTTGGGCGAGATGCTCAGTTCAAGGAGAGAAGAAACTTGTAGCTGCTGGCTTTCGAAAGTGTTGTTAAAACCCAATAAATAAATAAATAAACAAGAGGCCCCACAGGGCCTGTAGCGCTCACCTTGAACAGAACACGATATAAACAGAGAACAGAACACGATATAAGAGTCCAAGAATGAATCTACATTAAGCAATCCATCTCCATAGGATACACTGCAAATCGTTGAGCCCCTCAGGAGTGACAAAAACAGTCCAAGCATCATGCCTTTTCTTTAGTTGATTATGATGTAAAATGTGGAGCTCCCCTCTCAAGCACCTTGATACAACCTATGTAGATTATTCTTCACCTCTTGAGGGTACTGAATAAAAAATATCTAATTCTTCAGCTACTTGGCCAATTCCGGCTCCCATAGGGAGCTCAAATATCAACCCAGGCACTTGATTTGAACAAAGTTGAATCTGATCTCCTTAGAGATGCTGTATACCAAATATGAAAGCATTCTGACTGGTGGATCTGAAGAACAAAATTTTAAAGATATTTCCTAATATTGCACAAAGTTAAAATTTGGGCTACCATAGTGAGCCCAAACTTTAACCTACAGGCCCGATTTGAACAAACTTGAATCTCACCCCCACCCCCACCCCTCCCCCCTTAGAGATGTTGTATACCAAATACGAAAGCATTCTGGCTGGTGGATCTGAAGAAGAAGATTTTTAAAAAAAACTTCCCCATACAGCCCTAAGTTAAATTTGGGCTACCAAAGGAAGCCCAAATATTAACGTAAGGACTTGGTTTGAACAATCTTGAATCTGACCATCATAACAATGAGGGCACCAAACATTAAAAAATTCTGACTCATGGTTCTGAAGAAGATTTTTAAAGAAAATTCCCCATAAAATTTGGGCTCCTGCATTGAGTCCAAATATGAACGAATGGGCTTCATTTTAACAAACTTGTATCTGACCCCTCTATGGATGCTGTATACCAACATATCAAAAGATTCTGAATATTGGTTCTTGAGAAAAGATTTTCTAAAATGTTTGCAAAAATGCTGCACCAACATTATTTTGATGCCCTCTGCAGAACTCTCTAACAACAACAGAGGGCATTTTTTTTTACCATTCAATTCTACTGGTTCTAAGGATGCTTCATACCACATAACAGTTCTCTGTTCCAAGTGGTTTGGGAAACATGGGAGTTTGAAAACATTTCTATTTTTTGCTCCTGGAGTTCCCATGGGGATGCAGGGGATTTTTGCATGAGGTAAGTACTTATGCCCCAATATTACCACGATACTGAATTTCATTCAAATCGGACCATCGGTTCGGAAAATAGAAATTTTGGGTGGTACCAAAAATCTAACCACTGCCATCACAAAGCCAAATATTGCTTCACAAAGTACGTTTGAACAAGCGTGATTCTACACCTCAAAAGGTAGTTCCATAACAAATATAAAGTCACTGTACCCACTGATTCATAAGATTTTTATAATATTTTGGGAGCATTTTACCCCACCCCCTCCCTATGGGGCTGGGCATGTTAAGTTAAACAAAAATGTAATACCCATTTGGTACCATTACTCACACAAACTTTAACTTGAATTGACCAAAACATGGTGTTGATGGATGACAGATGGATGGACAATGGATGGAGAGTGATTAGATAAGCCCTGCTTGACTTTGTCGAAGTGAGCTAAAAAAAAAAAATTAAACGGTTCATGTCCGATATTTTACCCATGTTATTAAAATTAATAAATTTGTCCCTGGAGTGCAACAAGGTTTATGCTATACATGTAGCATTGCAAAGCCTTCTTGCACTCAGGTGATGGAATACACCTCCATCCAAGCTATTCTGTAGATTATGAGGCCTAAAACAAACCAAGAACATGAACTTATGCATGAATATTATTACAATGAATCCACTGTCTTACACAAAGGAATACCACACAATGCAGTGTAGACTGATTTCAAAAAGTCCTCCGTAGTGGAAGGGCAATTTTAACAAACATACAGGCCCAAATAAGCTTCATACACAGTGTAAAAATTCCACAAAATTAATAAACATTCATATATGTTTAATAGGGATTAGGAGTATTGTAATTAAAAGTCAATTGTGTGGTTGTTTATAAACTTGTATTACTTTGTTATCAGGTGTTAAAAAATATGAATATTTGTAAACACACCCACCCATTTAGATTAGTCCCTGCTCATAGCAGTGACACAGACATACAGTACAGTTGCTGCTCATAATCCTTGCATGGGCAGTGCATGATGTCCATGCATGTTTTTTCCAGGTAATAGAAAATCATCATCAATAAAATTTTAATTAATGAAGCACCGAATTGTATCCTGTGGTTCATTAATTAAATAAATTTTTGATGATTATTGCTGTAAACAATGTTTGAAAACTAATATCATTGCATCCGCAGAAATACAGCCCACCCACAGAAAGTGACCAGTAACACAGCAGCACAGAGTCAAGGTAATTGTGTTTTACTGTCTTGAATTTCAGATTTTGTTGTTGTTGTTTTGTTTTTTTTTTTGGGGGGGGGGGGTGCACCAGACCCCTCCACTGATGAGAGGGTCACACACCCTCTTGTCTTCACCCCTATCTCACTGCCATATGGCTCAGGTGATTCTGTGCATCATATTCTTTATGACTCCCGCTAGATACATGTATTACTCTTGCCCCTACATGTAACTTAGATATCCTGGCTTAGCACCAGTATAATGGTAAACTAACATTAAATTGTGTGCTTATGTACAGTAGCTAACATATTGGAATAGTATAATGAGCTTTGTCAGAAACTTGATCAAGTATTGATGACAAACAACAATTTCCATTACCAGTACCTGGTGCCAGTAATAAAATAAGATTTGCAAATATCACCCTGCATTTTTTTCAGCTATTAACATAAAATTGTGCGTTTCATGAAAATTATTTCGTTACTACCTGTTAAAAATTACCGTTTCTTGTTTTGCTCTTTTAGAAAAAGAAATCACTCCTTTTCTGGCGGGCATACTAAACACTGAGGCAACCGAGGGATACCAAGGTGAAGGAAAACAGGAGAGAAACGGGTATGAGGTGGTGTGTTCTTTTTATTATTTATTTATTGGTGTTTAAGGTCACATTTATCTGCACAACAGGTTATTGTGACCATGGCAGTTTTATGGATGGAGGAAACTTGAGTACCCAGGAGAACCACTGAGCAATGGCAAGCAACTGTGAGCTCCCCGACATACTACACAAGCACGGTTAGCCTTGTTCGAAGACAGGTGCACCAAGAACATGCAGTATGCCTTAGTACACAGCATACCTTGCCCCCACATGGGTAGTAGGGGTGAAGTGTCTTGCCCAAGGACACAAAGCTGTTGCTGCAGGTGGGATTCGAACCGAGGATCTCTCGGCTTGCAGTGTGCACCTCTACCTACTGAGCTAATGCACTCCTGATGGTGTATTCTGATTATGTAAATAGATTTAAGCAGTACTAGTATGTGATTGGTTTTAATGCCATATTTGAGAATTATGGGTGCTGAAGTAATAAGAGTGCGCTGAAAAATCTTCCCTTTGGTATTTAGTAGGTAGCTTGGTAATGGTAAAGTGACTTCACCTCAGTAAGCAACAGTGTGAAAGCTGGCAGCCATCTTTAATATCGGGCCTCCACACCCCAAAAACACTCGTTCTCATCCCAAGGTGATAACAAAGGTAACCAAGAAGTTTCATGAAGATCGGTTCACAAATACAGCCTCCAGACCTAGCGTATTGACATGTGCACTTACAGTGTATAAGTAGCACCGATAAATTAAAGGTCATCTAATTTGCATAATTTTTGCAAGAGAAAAAAACCTGTATTATACAGTATTTTTTGTGATGTACAGTTAAAACTAGAAGTCCTGTCATGAACTGTGCGCTTACCTAGGCTTAATTGCGCGTATGAATTGCGCGCAATTGTCATATCGAATGGCATCCAAAGCACGGCAGGTTCTCCTGGTTACTTATAGCAAACACGGGCAATGTTTCTGCCAATGGACCTCCAGGTTACCCGGAGGTCCATTGGCTGAAACATTGCTTGTGCACAGGCCATATTTACAGAATTTGATTGCCTTACTATGGTCATATCGCGTAGATTAACACGCATATCGACGTGCTATTTGTGCGCATTTCAGGACAGGACTTTTAGTTTTAACTGTATTCCATGTTACTAAACATTCATACAAAAATTTATTCAAATCAGAACTTTCATACAGAAGTTCTGTACAAAAAACTGATCGCACTAATTTTAGTACAAATTGGCTGCTAGTGGCCATTTTGAATTTCGAACTGCACCCAAAAACACTCGCTCTCATCCCACGGTGATAACAAAAGTACCCAACACGTTTCGTAAAGATCGGTTCATAAATACGGCCACTAGCCTGAGCCGTATAGAAGTTGTGTACAAAAAACTGATTGGACCTAATTTTGGTACAAAATGGCCACTGGCAGCCATCTTGAATTTTGGATCGCACCCCAAAACATTCGTTCTCGTCCCTAGGTGATAACAAAGGTATGCAAGAAGCTTGGTGAAGATCCGTTCATAAATACAGCCCCTAGCCCAATCCATACTGACATGTGTACTTACTGTGTATAAGTAGCACTGAATAAATCAAAGTTCATCTAATTTGCATAATTTCTGTACAAGAAAAAAACCTGTATTTTATGTGATGTATTCCATGTTACTAAACAATCATACAAAAATTTATTCAAATCAGAACTTTCATACATAAGTTCCGTACAAAAAAACTGATTGCAGTAATTTCAGTACAAAATAGCTGTTGGCGGCCATCTAGAATTTTGGACTACCCCCAAAAACACTCATTCTAACATCATGGTGATAACAAAGGTACCCAAGACATTTCGTAAAGATTGGCTCATAAATATGGCCTCTAGCCCAAGTTGTATAGAAGTTCTATACAAAAAACTGATTGTACCTAATTTCAGTACAAAATGGCCACTGGTAGCCATCTTGAATTTTGGACTGCACCCAAAAACACTCATTCTCATCCCAAGGTGATAACAAAGGTACCCAAGAAGTTTCATGAAGATCAGTTCATAAATACTATACAGCCCAGCCCGAGCCGTATTGACATGTGCACTTACTGGGTATACATGTAAGTAGCAGTGAATAAATTAAGGTCATCTAATTTGCATAATTTCACAACGAGAAAAAAACCTGTATTATATGTGATGTACTCCATGTTACTAAACATTCATACAAAAATTTATTTAAATCAGACCTTTCATACAGAAGTTCTCTACAAAAATGCTGATTGCACTAATTTCTGTACAAAATGGCTGCTGGAGGCCATCTTGAATTTTGGACTGCACCCAAAAACACTCGTTCTCGTCACACGTGATAACAAAGGTACTCAAGAAGTTTCATAAAGATCGGTTCATAAATACAGCCTCTAGCCCGAGCCGTATTGAATTGCTGTTCCCGAACAGACGGACAATGGGCCATGACATAACCTTAAATTTGACTTTGTCAAAGTTGAGCTAAAAATGGAGAGTATCCAGAGTATCACAAAACAAAAACCTATTTGTAAAGGACTCCTCCTTTCAAGGACAATGGGGCAGTGTTGGCATTCACCACCATGCTGCCTTGAGGCTGCATTTTGAATTCCTGTGTTTGTTGTTCTAATGAAATATTATTTTATTATTATCAGTTATGGTACAAATATGCTACCGATAGCACACTTTCAGGAACCGCTGATGTCTGATGTCGACTGTGTGTCAGTGCGTGAGGTGCACACATACTTTTGGGGTTCTATACACCACATCCTTCATTTTGCTATACAATTTGTGTAAATGTATTTGGAATTTATAGAATTTCAGACTTGTAAATTTCATAGTACTGTTTTTGCCTTAGTTATGGTGCTTTATAAGTAATGGGCAATTTAGTTTGAAAAAAGGGGTTCATGAATATTCAGTCACACGAAAATTCAGCCCTCATACTTTTTCTGAGAATATTCGGTCCCCAATTTCATTCATGCCCCCACCCCTCTCTCCTGTTAACCCATATAATGAACATCCCAAAAGACATTTTAATATCTAGATATTTATGCTTGTTCGCAACTTATTATGGACACAAATGGACACAGAGTCAAGGTAATTGTGTTTTACTGTCTTGAATTTCAAATTTTTTTTGGGGGGGTGGGGGTGTGGGGGGAGGCGCACCTGACCCCTCCACTGATGAGAGGGTCACACACCCTCTTGTCCTCGCCCCTATCTCACTGCTATGTGGCTCAGGTGATTCTGTGCATCATATTCTTTATTACCCGGCCCCACTCCCACTAGATATTACTCTTGCCCCTACATGTAACTTAGATTTCCTGGCTAAGCACCAGTATATTGTGGTAAACCAACATCAAATTGTGCACTTATGTCCAGTCGCTAACATATTGGAATAGTATAATGTGCTTTGTCAGAAACTTGATCAAATATTGATGACAAACAGCAATTTTCATTACCAGGACCTGGTGCCAGAAATAAAATAAGATTTGCAAATATCACCCTGCGTTTTTTCAGCTATTAACTAAGATAAAATTGTGCGCTTCATGAAAATTATTTCGTTACTACCTGTTAAAATTTACTGTTTCTTGTTTTGCTCTTTTAGAAAAAGAAATCACTCCTTTTCTGGCGGGCATACTAAACACCAAAGCAAACCGAGGGATACCAAGGTGAATGAAAACTGGAGAGTCTAAATGGGTATGAGGTGGTGTGTTCTTTTTATTATTTATTTATTGGTGTTCAAGGTCACATTTATCTGCACAACAGCTTATTGTGACCATGGCAGTTTTATGGATGGAGGAAACTAGAGTACCCCAGGAGAACCACTGAGCAATGGCAAGCAACTGTGAGCTCCCCAACATACTACACAAGCTGGGTTAGCCTTGTTCGAAGACAGGTGCACCAAGAACATGCAGTATGCCTTAGTACACAGCATACCTTGCCCCCACATGGGTAGTCGGGGTGAAGTGTCTTGCCCAAGGACACAAAGCTGTTGCCGCAGGTGGATTCGAACCAAGGATCTCTCGGCTTGCAGTGTGCACCTCTATCTACTGAGCTAATGCACCCCTGATGGTGTATTCTGATTATGTGAATAGATTTAAGCAGTATAAGTATGTGATTGGTTTTAATGCCATATTTCAGAATTATGGGCACTGAAGTAATAAGAGTGCACTGAAAAATCTTCCCTTTGGTATTTAGTAGGTAGCTTGGTAGTGGTAAAGTGGCTTCACCTCAGTAAGCAACAGTGTGAAAGCCGGCAGCCATCTTTAATTTCGGGCCGCACCCAAAAACACTTGTTCTCATCCCAAGGTGATAACAAAGGTACCCAAGAAGTTTCATGAAGATCGGTTCATAAATACAGCCTCCAGCCTTAGCGTATTGACATGTGCACTTACAGTGTATAAGAAGCACTGAATAAATCAAAGGTCATCTAATTTGCATAATTTCTGCAAGAGGAAAAAACCTGTATTATACAGTATTTTTTGTGATGTATTCCATGTTACTAAACATTTATACAAAAATTTATTCAAATCAGAACTTTCATACAGATGTTCTGTACAAAAAACTGATTGCACTAATTTTGGTACAAAATGGCTTGAATTTCGCACTACACCCAAAAACACTCGCTCTCATCCCACGGTGATAACAAAGGTACCCAAGACGTTTCGTAAAGATTGGTTCATAAATACGGGCTCTAGCCTGAGCCGTATAGAAGTTGTGTACAAAAAACTGATTGTATCTAATTTTGGTACAAAATGGTCTCTGGCAGCCATCTTGAATTTTGGATCGCACCCCAAAACACTCATTCTCGTCCGTAGGTGATAACAAAGGTACCCAAGAAGCTTGGTGAAGATCGGTTCATAAATACAGCCCCTAGCCCGAGCCGTATTGACATGTGTACTTACTGTCTATAAGTGATACTGAATAAATCAAAGTTTGTCTAATTTGCATAATTTCTGTACAAGAAAAAAACCTGTATTTTATGTGATGTATTCCATGTTACTAAACAATCATACACAAATTTATTCAAATCAGAACTTTCATACAGAAGTTCTGTACAAAAACTGATTGCAGTAATTTCATTTTCAGTATAAAATAGCTGCCGGCGGCCATCTAGAATTTTGGACTCCCCCCAAAAACACTCATTCTAACCCCATGGTGATAACAAAGGGACCCAAGAAATTTTGTAAAGATCGATTCATAATTACGGCCTCTAGCCCAAGTTGTATAGAAGTTCTGTACAAAAAACTGATTGTACCTAATTTCGGTACAAAATGGCCACTGGTAGCCATATTGAATTTTGGACTGCACCCAAAAATACTCATTCTCATCCCAAGGTGATAGCAAAGGTACCCAAGAAGTTTCATGAAGATCAGTTCATAAATACAGCCTAGCCCGAGCCGTATTGGCATGTGCACTTACTGAGTATACATGTAAGTAGCACTGAATAAATTAAAGTTCATCTAATTTGCATAATTTCAGCACAAGAAAAAAACCTGTATTATATGTGATGTACTCCATGTTACTAAACATTCATACAAAACTTTGTTCAAATCAGAACTTTCATACAGAAGTTCTGTACAAAAAACTGATTGCACTAATTTCTGTACAGAATGGCTGCTGGAGGCCATCTTGCATTTTGGACCGCACCCAAAAACACTCGTTCTCGTCCCACGGTGATAACAAAGGTACCCAAGAAGTTTCGTAAAGATTGGTTCATAAATACAACCTCTAGCCCGAGTCGTATTGAATTGTTGTTCCCAAACAGACGGAAGCCCGAGTCGTATTGAATTGTTGTTCCCAAACAGACGGACAACGGGCTATGACACAACCTTAAATATGACTTTGTCAAAGCTGAGCTAAAAATGGGGAGTATCCTGAGTATGACAAAACAAAAACCTATTTTGTAAAGGACTCCCCCTTTCAAGGACAATGGGACAGCATTGCCATTCACCACCATGCTGCCTTGAGGCTGCATTTTGAATTCCTGTGTTTGTTGTTCTTATGAAATATTATTTTATTATTATCAATTATGGTACAAATATGGTACCGATAGCACACTTTCAGGATCCGCTGATGTCTGATGGCGACTGTGTGTCAGTGTGTGAGATGCACACATACTATACACCACATCCTTCATTTTGCTATATAATTTGTGTAAATTTATTTGGAATTTATAGAATTTCAGACTTGGAAATTTCATAGTATTGTTTTTGCCTTAGTTATGGTGCTTTATAAGTAATGGGCAATTTAGTTTGAAAAAAGGGGTTCATGAAGATTCAGTCACAGGAAGATTCAGCCCTCATACTTTTTCTTAGAATATTCGGTCTCAGTCGTGGTCGAATGTCATCACCTCTTGAGGTCAAATCCTCACAGAATTTTTTTTTTTAAATATTCTATGCATTTTTTCTATTGTTTTATGTTAAGGATTTATGATTACTAATTATGACAAAATTACAAGTGCGATATGAAACAAACCTTAATGAAGCTGGAACAAAAAAAAACCTTCCCAAAACAAGCTGTGAGAGGTTCTCAGCTCGAATCCCAATTGCGACAACTGAAATAAGGCGTACTGCACATCGATGGTGCACTTGTCTTCAACCAATGCTAACCCTGCTTGCTTGGAGTTACAATGTCTGAGAAGCTGACAGTTGCTTGTCATTGTTGCTCGGTAGTTCCCTCTGGGTGCTCTGGCTGGGTTCCTTCCCCAGTAAAACTGTTGGGTGGCCCTGGTTGTAAAAATTGTTGTTAAACTCAATAAATAAAGAAATCAAATTTGCTGAATCCAAGACCTTTGAATGATGGTTTTGTGTGTGGGGGGGGGGGGGGGAGGGGGTGGGTGGGGGGGGGGGGGGGGGTTATACAGTTGTGCCCACTTAATTGGATATATCTTAATTGTATACAGTTGAAACTAGAAGTCCTGTACCGAATTGTGTGCTTATCTAGGCTTAATTGCGCGTAGGAATTGCCATATCGAATGGCATCCAAAGCATGGCAGGTTCTCCTGATTACTCATAGTAAACATAGGCAATGTTTCTGCCAATGGACCTCCGGGTTACCCGGAGGTCCATTGGCTGAAACATTGCTTGTGCACAGGCCATATGTACAGAATATGATAGCCTTACTATGGTCATAATGCGTAGATTAACGCGCAAATCGACGTGCTATTTGTGCGCATTTCATGTTAGGACTTCTAGTTTTAACTGTATCCCTGTTAATAGAATATAATTTCCCAACACAAAACCATTTACCTCCAGTACAAATTTGACCTGGTAATTGAATATAGGTTATAGAGTAATCTCCTGTTAATTGAATAAAACATCTTGTAACATGTTGAGAAATTGCCCTGACTCTTCCCAGTTTTCCTTTGGTTATAGACCAATTTGGCCTCAGTACATTCAATACAGGCATTTAATCTATTATATCTTGTTTGTCAGAGCTCATGGAGCTCTGTCAAACAAAATATAATAGAATAAATGCTAAGTTTATCTCTGGAATACAGGAAAGTGACACAATCCCTGTTAATTGAATACTCCTGCTAATTGAATAATGTTATTGGCAAAGTGGCTCTTCAATTAACAGGGTTCCACTGTACAGCAAAAACAAATATCACAAACTAATAATGAAACTATGTACTTGTGAAATTTTCATGTGGTCATTCTACAAAATGTTTTAGTTGGTACTATACAGTTTTGAAGGTTAAAGGGCTCAGTACTTAGAGGTGAAGGCTGCAAGCCAAAGGGTCCTCTATCAAATACCACCTGTGGCAACCACTTTGTTTCCTTGGGCAATACACTTCATTCCCACTGCCCACGTAGTGCCATTTCGTACCAAGGCATACTGCATGCCAATCGTACAATTGTCTTCAACCAATGCTAACCCAGCGTGTGTGCTGTTTGTACGTTAGATGTTTGTAATTGCTCTGTGGTTCTCTCTGGCTTTTCCCACCTGTAAAACTGTCCGACATGAAGTGACCCTGGCTATCGAAGTGTCATTAAACCCCAATAAATAAATCAATAAGAATCATGTGTCCCTATTCTGGAGAACAGTTTGGGGCAAATTGCCAAAGGATGGTTTGGGTTAGATTAGTATCCAGTTTGGGTCAAATTGTTGGAGGACAGTTTGGATGCAATTCTCACGAATTCCAGTCACTTTGGCCCCAAGTCATTTTTGCCCCAGTCATTACAGCCTCAGGTCAATTCAGCCCCAATATACCAGGTCATTTCGGCCTCTTTAAATATTTTCAAATATTGTTTGAATTTTAACATTTTTCTATTTAATTTTTTTTCAACATATATAACTCTCAATTAGATATTCAGGTATACATGATATATGTCTAGTAGATTTTCTTTCATGATGAATAAATAAAAGAAAAGTTTCAGCATGTCGAAGATGCACATGGACTATGTGGGATTTGAAATCACTTGTGACCTGAATAATTTTATTTGCTTATGAATCTATGAGAGCCGGAAGCGAGGGTAAGTAATGTGATTTGGTTTGAGTGTACGCCTTGGAAGTGGGGCACTGGGATCAGACCCCCTTGGACATCGAACTGGAAGCGGACTAGGAATTGCGCATAACTACAAGGATTCTGCAGGGCTCGCCTTGAGTAAAATGGTCGGGGCCTAAAAAAAGTGCCCCACATATTGAGGTCAGGGCCTTTTCGGGGCTGATTTTCCATTTTGTCCATTATTGTTAGTGCTTTTTTGTGGAAAATGTCGGGGCTTGAAAAAAGCCCCCAGCAAGTGCTCCTCGGGGCTGATCTCGGGGCCTGGGCTGATCAGCCCCGACTCAAGGCAAGCCCTGATTCTGCTCTGTGTTTTAGAAAATGTGGACATATTTATGGTAGTATCAAAATCGCAGTTTGGTGGTTGTTTCAGAAAAAAAAAAGAAAAAGAAACCCTGTGAACCTCAAACTGGAAGGTTACTAGAAATTGTGCATAACAATATGAATAAATGACTGCATATTCCGGTACTTTGCAAAATTTCAAAGTAAAATAATTTCTCTTACTTATACAGATAGCATCTTAAATGTATGTAAAATTGAACACATGGATAATTTTTAATGTCATGTATAACTGTTCTGTACACTGTGTAAATACAAATAACTGAACATTACTTAATAAAGGTAATTACCCATTATTTCTAAACATGAACTATGCACTGATCTTTATAGATCTCTACACTTAAAATGGTGCCGAAATGACCATGGGACCAATGTGACTAGGACAGAGATGACTTTGAGGTCGAATTGACCAGAGGACGAAATGACTTGGAGCCGAAGTGATTGGATATCATTCTAACAGATGAGAGACGTTAATTAGGCCCTATTACAGAACACATTGAATGTGAATTTACTGCAGAGATAATTGCTCGACGATATATTATATTAATATTTTTTCAATAAATATCGAACAATCTATTAATATTTTTTTTAAGAATTATTTTCAGGAGTTAAAACGAATATCGTAGCGTATCTAAAATATCCTAACAGATATGTACTGCTTTTCTTTTGGATGATTCTTCCCTGGGCCTAGTTCTCCCCAGGCTGAAGATTCCCCCAGTTCCCGAAAAAAGATGACATGCCATTTTCAATGGCGGTAAATATCCAAAAGGGTTATTATTTTCCATTTTTTAGTTTTTGAAACTACGAAGCACTGTTCAGAAATACAGATGCACCAAAAAGTAACACATTATTACTTTGTTTTGGTTTCTAACGGGACTGAAAGCAACCTATCAGTATCACTTTTTCGAATTACACCCATTTCGTCTGCTAACCAAATCGTCCGCTGCAATTTTACCCAAGTCGTCCTCTACAATTATACCCAACACGTCCGAAACTCGTTCGCTGGGGGAAAGTATTCAAGTATTGCATTTTGAATCATTTTTTATTTATATAATAATTTTATTGTATAATTTATTGTATATTACCTATTGTAATATATCTTAATGTACCTCCATTGTAATATATCTTAATGTACCTCCTTGCATTAAATTTCATATATGTGTATGAAATTCTGAAAACAGAAATATCAGAACAAAATAAACTATCCAGCCATCTAATAAATTTTAATTACTGTTTATTCAATGGATTACCAATAAAAATTATATTATTACAGTAAAAGTTCTTAAAGTATATGTACGGTATATTAAGTTCCACAACATAATCTTATAATTTTGCAATTTTTCATTGAAGAGCTCCACCGGCACCTTACAGTGAATAATTGCAAAATTATTAGCATAAGTATTATAAGAATTAATTATATTAAGAAATGCAACAAAATTTGTTATATTTAGTTCTGCAACATAATCTTATAATTTTGCAAGTATTCATCGAGGCGCACCGTCGCTTTACAATGAATAATAGCAAAATTATTAGCAAATGTATTATAAGAATTAATTATATTAAGAAACGCATCAAAATTTATGGTTTATTAAATTCTGCAACATAATCTTATAATTTTGCAATTATTCTTGGAAGAGCATCACCGGTGCTTTACAATGAATAATCACAAAATTATTAGCAAATGTATTATAGGAATTAATAATATTAAGAAACGCATCAAAACATGTTATAATTATATTAAGAAATGCATCAAAACTTGTTATATTAAGTTCCGTAACATAATCTTATAATTTTGCAATTATTCCAGGGGGAGGGGGGTCCTGGGGGGGACCAAAAATTTGCAAGACGTGATGTGAGGGTGGATGAGTCTCTTGGGTGCACCAAAAATGTGCATTTCCAACTTGTGCAATTTTTTAAAAACATATCAATATATCAGCCAATATATGACATCATTTGTGTATCAAACCTTAAAGATGATGTTGTACATCACACTCTTAACATAAATACAACATCAGGAGGCTTTATACATGAGAATCTGTGGAAATGTCACACGTTAATAGGGGGTGGGTGTCTTGTTCGAAATGTAGAAAATGTGCAGACAATATTTTCCTTGACAAGCGGACGACTAGGCTTGCGGACGAAACGTCCGTATACCCTTTTTTCAAGCAAACTTTTCCTTACTTTTACAACACCTTAACATTCGGATAATTCAACAACTGAGTTTCTGTTCATCTTGATATTTCACGAGGTACGTTTCCATGCATATCTGTATACAATCGCACCAATATAACAACAATTATCAGTTATATTATCGGTTATATGTACGTTTTTTCGATTGAGGTTATCACTGGCAGACAAGCTGCAACGAAATCAGGACTGAGAGTTCGATCTGAAATGACGAGATCATCAGCTGAGCATATTGACAAACCTCCAGAAGGACAGAACTCGAGTAATTATAGTAACACTTTGGCCGGCCGCTGATTTGTCGCGGTTCTCGGTTGAGAAGACCTGGTTACCCCTGAAGTGTAGATATGTAGGCCAATGTATCACGCAAAGCTTTGAGGCGAAACAAAAAACATTTGATTCCCAGAGGGGGACAGGCCAATTGCAATTGCATGGGCAATTCGACACCGGAAGTTACGTGTTTTTTTTCACTGAAATTTACTGTCCACTTCAAAAATCACATTGACGGCTATAGAGAATTCTGTTGTGGAACACATTTATCTGACTGGGTATGTGGAACCCTTTGCGGGCCTACGGCCCGCTTGGGGTTCCTATAATTAGCGGCCCGCTTGGGGTTCCTATAATTAGCTATCTGAGGGCAAGTATGTCAGTACCGTACCAGTTTCCGAACTCCTTCAGGACATTGCTACAGTCTTACATACCAATTATTGACCAAATATTTTGATATTTGTTTAGGTTGTCATGCCAATGAGTCGTCAGCAGGCAAAACTTAACTAATTGAGGGCCATAACTCCACTCAGTATGTCTGAACTGTACCAATTTTCGAACTCTTTCGAGACATTATTATGAAAGTCTCACATGCCAAATATTGGCCAAATCCTTTGATAGGTGTGCAGGCCACAGCGCTAAATGCTAAAAACGGGAAAACATTAACTAATTGAGGGCTATAACTCTGCTCAGTATGGTCAAACGGTACCAGTTTTCGAACCCATTCAAGGCATTGTTAAGAAAGTCTCACATACCAAACGTTGACAAAATCCATTGATATTTGAAGTTATCATACTACCGAGCTGACAGCAGGAAAAATCAACTCTGCTCAGTATAGCCGAAACATACCAATTTTTTTAACTCATTCAAGACATTACGAAAGTCTCGGATACCAATACTAAATCAAATCTACTGCTATTTGTTCCGCGTTATTGTGCAAACAATCTGAAAACAGGTAAAAATTAACGAATTGTAGGTCATAACTCCGTATTGTGACATTTTCTGGATTTTTCTAGAATTATGAAATTGATTTCTATTACAAAATGGGGAGTATCCAGAGTGTCACATGACAAAAAACTATTTGTAAAGGACTCCCTCTTTCAAGGACAATGAGACAGCGTTGGAATTCACCACCATGCAGCCTTGAGGTTGCATTTTGAATTCCTGTGTCTGTTGTTCTTATGAAATATTATTTTATTATTATCAGTTATGGTACAAATATGTTACCGATAGCACACTTTCAGGAATCGCTGATATCTGATGTAGACTGTGTGTCAGTGCGTGAGGTACACACAGAGTTTTGAGGTTCTATACACCACATCCTTCATTTTGGTGTATAATTTGTGTAAATTTATTGGGAATTTATAGAATTACAGACTAAAGAATTTCATAGTATTGTTTTTGCCTTACTTATGGGGCTTTATAAGTAATGGGCAGTTTAGTTTGAAAAATGGGATTCATGAAGATTCTGCTTCAGGAAGATTCAGCCCTCATACTCCTTCCGAGAATATTCGGTCTCAGTCGCGGCTGAATCTTATCACCTCAGAGGACAAATCTTCACAGAAAAAATTTTTCCTTAAATTTTCTATGCATTTTTTCTATAGTTTTTTTTAAGGATTTATAATTGCTAATCATGACACAGTTGTGGAATATGAAACAAACCTTAATGAAGCTGGAACCAAAAATCTTTCTCAAACCAAGCTGAGGGGTTCTCAGTTCGAATCCCACCTGCGGCAACTGTACGAAGGCATACTGCACATCGATGGTGCACATGTCTTCAACCAATGTTAACCCTGCTTGTTTGGAGTTCAAGTGGTCATTTTATAACATGTTTTAGTTGGAACTATACAGTTTTGAAGGTTAAAATGCCATTGTTATTGATCTGAAGTCTAAAAAAACGCAAAAAATACTATGTCTGTGTTCCTTACAATTAACTGACAGCTCTGGGGGTGTGGTAGCTCAGTAGAGGAGCAAGGTGCTAGCCGTGAGGTTCCCACCTGCGGCAACTTTGTTGTTTCCTTGGGCATTTTTGTATCAAGGCAAACAGCACCTCAATGGTGCAATTGTCTTCAACCAATGTTAAACCTGCATGCGTGGAGTAGGTATGTTGGGAGGCTGACAGTTGCTCGCCATAGCTCGTCATAGCTCGCCATTGCTCGGTGGTTCTTTCCAGGTACTCCGACTTCCTCCACCCGTAAAGCTGTCGTGGTCATAATTAGCCATTATGAAGAAACATGTGATCTGAAACACCAATAAATATTAAATAAATAAATAAATATTGACAGTTCTTGTCTTCCTGTTTGTTTTAAATAAATTGCACCTTAAAAGTTGCATGGAGTTTGTTACCAACTGAATACACCCAAACCGTACTCTGCAATTTGACCAAAACCGGCCGCTACATTTTGGCTTGAACCAACTTTTAATGCACCCAAACTGTCCTACAGTACGTGGATAGTGTATTATCACTAAATCACCTGCAGAGTGGAGATTCCACCCAAGCAATAATTGTACATTTGTTGCATGGCATAACAAGCACAAGCAAAGTTTCAGCCAATGGACCCCCGGGTTAAACCCGGAGGTCCATTGGCTGAAACATTGCTTGTATGTTTTTTCGATATGTACAAAATTTGAAAGTTATAGTTTGGGTGATGACTCCACTCCGTGGGTGATTTAGTTACAATCCACTCTCCACGTACTGTACAGTGTAAATATACAAACACTTAACTTTTTTTCTAAACTTGCACAATAGTAGTCATTAAAACATGTTGGATACATTTTGGATCAACTTCTAACATTTTTTTTTAAATTTTTTAGTGTTTCTTTTTTATCCTATGTAGAAGTTATTTTCTTGACTGATGATTGAGTAAACATAAATTGAGTATAATTAAATATATATCAAATTTTCCATAATGTTTTGCTGCTCAGTGTATTATTTTCATTATTACCCATTATTGTAATCAGAGACCTTGCCCATTAGGACAAGACCCTTACTGTGATTAACTGATAACAAATTGTATGGCTGCTCATAAATTTATATTATTTTGATACCAGGTGTTAAAAAATATTAATATTTGTGAACGCACTCATCCATTTAGAACTTGTCCCTTATCACAGCAAACCAACAATTTCAAATTGTGTGCTTATATCCAGTAGCTAACATTAGGATAGTATAATGTGTTTTTCAGAAACTTGATCAAGCATGGATGACAAACAACAATTTCCGTTACTGGTAATAAAATAATATTTGCAAACATCACCCCTGCGGGTTTTTTTTCAGTTATAAACAAACCAGGGTATTTGTTTGTTTCTAAAAATTTGATTAGCAATTTCCATCTTGGTTTCAAAAAGTGATGATAAATAGTTAACATTAGGCCAATATGAAAGAAAAATGGTTAGCATTTGGACATTTTTGTGCAGCATTTTGCGATGCGGATCCAGTCATCAAATACCATGCTAACATAAAATTCTGTGCTTCTTCATGAAAATTATTTTGTTACTATCTGTTAAATATTCCTTCTAGGACATTATAAAAAAAATATTTGTAAAAATAATAACATGATACGCAATTATTTCAGTTTTTTAATGTCACTTCTTAGACTCTTATCATTTTTATTCCAGCATAGTTAAGTTTTCCCCAACATGTTTTTTTAATATTTATTTATTCAAAATAAACTGAAGTTGAAAATTAAAAAATAAATTAACAATTCGTGTTCTGTAACTTCTGTTACTTCTTTACTATTTTATCAATAAGAATTGGGCTCAGTAGCTAGAGGTGCAGGCTGCAAGCCAAAAGGTCCTCGATCGAATCCCACCTGCGGCAACCACTTTGTTTCCTTTGGCAAGACACTTCATTCCCATTGCCCACGTGGTGGCATTGTGTACCAAGGCGTACTGCATGTCAATCATACACTTGTCTTCAACCAATGCTAACCCAGCTTGTGTGCTGTTTGTATGTTAGGAAGCCTGACAGTTGTTTGTCATTGCTCGGTGGTTCTCTGGAACCCCCACCTGTAAAGCTGTCCAACAAGAGGTGACCCTGGCTGTCGAAGGTGTCATTAATCCCCAATAAATAAATCAATAAGAATCACTCCTATTCTGGAGGACGGTTTGGGGCAAATTGCCAGAGGATGGTTTGGGTTAGATTAGCATCCAATTTGGGTCAAATTGCTGGAGGACAGTTTGGATGGAATTCTCACCGATGAGAGACGCTAATTATTACAGAATACATGGACTGTGAATTACTGCTGAGATAACTGCTCGACGATATATATTAATATTTTTTTCAATAAATATCGAGCAATATATTTATATTTTTTTTAAGAATTATTTTTTTTTTGTTGGAGGATAGTTTATATGCAATTCTCACAGATGAGATTTAGAGACATTAATTTTTATAGCATACATCGAATATGGATAATTGCTCGATATTAATATTTTTAATAATGATTTTTTAGGAGTGAAAACGAATATCGTAGTGTCTTTAAAATATCCTAACAGATATGTACTGATTTTCTTTCAGACGAATCTTCCCTGGGCCGAGTTTTCCCCAGGCTGAATCTTCCTCCTGTTTCCGAGATAAGATGACATGCCATTTTCGATGGCGTTAAATACCGAAAAAGGTCATTATTTTCTATTTTTTACGCGAGTTCGAAACTACGAAGCTGTCCATAAATACAGATGATACCAAAAAGTAACAAATTATTACTTTTTTATATATATATATTTCTGACGAGACCGAAAACAACCTGTCGGCGTCGGGTCGTCTCGCCCCAATTCCCGTTCGCCCCAGGTTGTTTCACCCCGGGTCGTTTCGCCCCTATATTGGGGCGAAACGACCCAGGTATGAGGAAAGAAACGACGATGATTTTATTCATTTTTTAAATGGTTTTAAAGTACTTTTCGCCAATAATTAACGTATTAATCATATAAACTAATTTTCGTGTATAACGTTTTCTTTGAATTTCGGACAACACTTTAAACTGCCGTCAATTGGCAGTCTAAATTCATTTATTCAGCTTCAGTGACTTCAAACTATAGACAGAGCGAATATGTCAGGCATGTAGACTGTAATAGAAAGTGAGACGCAGGTAGCATGCTATCACTTGTGATGTCTTCGGGAAATGGCAGCATCAATTATGTAGAACCGGTGTCACACGTCACCCCCTCCCCCCCACCCCACCCCCACCCCCTGGATATCTTGCTCTAATCCAGTTGAAAACCTGTGGCAAAAAATCATTTCAATATTTTCTCAACTATTCTGGTTCATATTGTCATGTGATATGAAGTGTAACTGTTTTGGGCAGAGAAATTGGTTTCGGATATAAACACTGAGTTAGGGTTGGTTGGAATGGGAGATGGGGGAAGATATCCAGGCATGGATACCCCCCCCCCCCCCCCCCCCCCCACATGACAATTTTTTTTTTATCAAACATTTGATGGGGCATACCAAAAATGGTTTCGGATAAACACTGAGTTAGGATTGGTTGGAATAGGAGGTGGGGGAAGATATCCAGGCCGGGATATCTTCCCCCCATCATCACAATTTTTTTTTGTCAAACATTTGACATTAATTGATAATGAAATGGTGAGAGAAATAAATAGATTTGGGGCATAAAAAATGGTTTCGGATAAACACTGAGTTAGGGTTGGTTGGAAAAGGAAGTGGGGGAAGATATCCAGGCCTGGATATCCCCCCCCCCCCCCCCCCACCATGACAATATTTTTTTGTTAAACATTTGACATTAATTGATAATGAAATGGTGAGAGAAATAAATTTGGGTGATGAAAAAATGGTTTCGGATAAACATTAAGTTAGGGTTGGTTAGAATGGGTGGGGAGAGATATCCGGGCACTGAGCTCGTTCCTGAGAGGGGTCATGCGTTGTGTTTTTGGCATTCCTTTGGAGCGAGCTCATTGAGCTCGTTCCTGTGAGAGGTCATGAGCTGTGCTTTTGGGACAAGGAGTTAAAATCGTTAGTTAGCTCACGTTGGGTAAGCTCTTTGAGCTCGTTCTAGTCAAGGGTCATGAGCTTTGTTTTGGGTGTATAGAATGAAAATTATTAGTTATTGAAAAAAAACATTTCCAGCAAGTGACGTCCGCTACCCATGTTGGGTAAGTTAGATTGACTGCTGTACAATATTTTGTTATAAAAATTGGATCTTCTCTTCAGCGCAGATGTCACTTCCTTATTGACATTCTCAGCATATTCCGCATTCTAAAGAAATGTGTGAAATAGTGTACAGTTGACTCATCTGAGCTAATTTTCTGGTGGTATTGGTCATACACGTCCAATCGGCCTCTCTAATTTTGATGTTTTGTTTTGTAAAATGTCAGTCCTTCCTTCTCTACTCTGTCTTTCTTTATCTTCTTAAAAATTCATCACAAACAAGCAATAAGACCAAAGCATATTAACTCGGGTGTGAATACCAACAACATTCATGTACATGTAATCAGCACAGATACTACTATTCATTCCCCGATTACCTCAAGTGTAAACTTTTCAACTGTAAATGCCAGATCTGTGAGGAATAAGGTTCCTGATTTTGTAGAACACATCGTCAATAACAAAATGGATTTCTGTTTGGCTACTGAGACTTGGCTAACTGATCAGGACAGTGTAATTGTTTCAGGACTTTCCTGTGAAGGATATAATTTCAAGAGTGCCCCTAGGATTAATGAAAATTTCCCACTGACTTTAATATTAATAAGTATAAACAATATTGTGGTTTATCCAATAAATTAAAACGTGCAGCCAAAGCTAAATTCTATAAAGACATATTATATGAAAATAGAAACAATATGAGAAAAACCTGCGAAATTCTCCGAAATGCTATTAATAGATCCAACAGTCCAAAAATAGTCCCTACATATTTTACAGTTAATGGCAAACAAGAATCAAACCAAAATCATATAGCTGATTATTTCAATAATCATTTTTCAAAAATTGGTCAATCAATTAATGACAGTATAGGTAGAACATCCAAACATTTTTCTGCCTTTCTGATTGGTAGTAATTCTGATAACTTTTTCATTAATCCAACAACAAAAGAGGAAGTGATATTCACAATAAAATCAGTGAAGAGAAAATCAAGCAGGGACTGCAATGGCATCTCGTCTAATTTAATTAAAACAGTAATAGACGAAATAGCCGACCCACTAGCCCATATTATAAATACTTCCTTCGTGAATGGAACATTCCCTGATGAAATGAAAATAGCCAAAGTTGTGCCTCTTTACAAAACTGGTGATCCTCACAAGGTTGATAATTACAGGCCGATAAGTATTCTTCCGATACTTTCAAAGGCCCTTGAAAAACTTATGTTCAAAAGACTCTATAATTTTTTAACGAAATATAATTTATTATATCAACATCAATATGGTTTTCGTAAGAAGCACTCAACATTTCATCCTATGTTACATTTTCTTAATTATATTGCAAAAAGTTATGATAAACGCAACAAAGACTCTACATTGTCATTATTTTTAAATTTTTCAAAAGCATTCGATACTGTTAACCATGATATCTTATTACAAAAACTCGAGTTTTATGGTATTAGAGGCATGGCGAACTCATGGTTTCCACAGTTACCTGCAGGGGCGTGTTCAATTTGTGGCGTTTAATGATACCGAATCGAATAAGAGAAACACTTTGAGTGGGGTTCCCCAAAGATCTGTTCTAGGCCCTCTGCTATTTTTAGTTTACATCAATGATATTAGTAATTATCCAAAACTTAATGTCCTTTCATTTGCTGATGACACAAATGGATATGACTCAAACAGCAACAGCGAACTTTTGTGTAATAATTTTAACCGAGAAATTGTGCAATAGAAATAGATTTGGGGCATAAAAATGGTTTCGGATAAACACTGAGTTGGGGTTGGTCAGTATAGGGGGTGAGGGGAAGATATCCAGGCCTGGATATCCCCCCCCCCCCCACCATGACAACATTTTTTTGTCAAACATTTGACATTAATTGATAATGAAATGGTGAGAGAAATAGATTTGGGGCATGAAAAAATGGTTTCGGATAAACGCTGAGTTAGGGTTGGTTGGAATGGGAGGTGGAGGGGGGAGATATCCAGGCCTGGATATCACCCCCCCCCCCCCCCCCCCCCCACCATGACAAAAAAAATTTTGTCAAACATTTGACATTAATTGATAATGAAATGGTGAAAGAAATAGATTTGGGGCATTAAAAAATAGTTTCGGTTTAACACTGAGTTAGGGTTGGTTGGAATGGGAGGTGGGGGGTGGGGGGGGTGAGATATCCAGGCATGAATATCTACCCCCCACCATGACAATTTTTTGGGGTCAAACATTTGACATTAATTGATAATGAAATGGTGAGAGAAATAGATTTGGGGCATGAAAAAATAGTTTCGGATAAACACTGAGTTAGGGTTGGTTGGAATGGGAGTGGTGGGGGGGGAGATATCCAGGCATGAATATCTAGACCCCACCATGACAATTTTTTTGTCAAACATTTGACATTAATTGATAATGAAATGGTGAGAGAAATAGATTTGGGGCGTAAAAAAATGGTTTCGGATAAACACTGAGTTAGAGTTGGTTGGAATGGGAGGGGGGGGGGGGGAGATATCCAGGCCTGGATATCTTCCCCCCACCATGACAAAATTTATTTTGTCAAACATTTGACATTAATTGATAATGAAATGGTGAGAGAAATAGATTTGGGGCATGAGAAACTGGTTTCGGATAAAAACTGAGTTAGGGTTGGTTGGAATGGGAGGTGGGGGAGGGGTTGGGGAGAGGAAGATATCCAAGCTTGGATATCTTCACCTCCACCGTGACAACAAATTTTTTGTCAAACATTTGACATTAATTGATAATGAAATGGTGAGAGAATTAGATTTGGGGCATGAAAAAATGGCTTCGGATAAACACTAAGTTAGGGTTGGTTAGAGTGGGGGGGGGTGGATATCTCCCCCCCCCCCCACTTCCCATTCCAACCAACTCAGTGTTTATATCCCAAAGCAATGTTTCCACCTTAAACACTTTTTATCCCCATTTTATTGTCATTTTTGTCATAGGTCGGTTACTGGGTGGGGGCAAGATATCCAGGCGGTCTTGAAAAAAAAACAAATTTTGAAAAAACTCTTTTCTCACCATTTCATCATCAAATAATGTCAAATTAATCAATTTTTTTATGGATGGGGGAAAGATATCCAGGGTGAGGGGGAATATATGCGAGGATATCCACCCCCACCCCCCCCCCTCCCCCACCCCGCCGGTGGGGGAAGATATCCTGTTACACCGGTATCTCCTTAACTACGTATGGGAATGATATGATTCAAGAGACAACTCGGGCTTTCACTTTGTATAAGTGACATGTGGGCCGGCAAGAACAGCGTCTTCAGAAAGGGAAGAACAAATCCCACTCACATATGCGGACATTGCAGAGCTGGAGGGATTCTCCGTAAATCAGCATATGGAAAGTGAGGCTCCAGAAACAGGACTTACAGAATTTGAAAGCAGAGACATTGAGATTCCTGAATCATTTGATGAGATTTCAAGCCAAGGCATGGCACGTCAATGGACACACCCGCCTTTGATTTATGTTTTGAAATTTCGCTGTCTGATTTGGGGGCGAAACAACCCACCTCCGCATGTGGGGGGAAACGACCCGGGACGAAATAACCCAGGACGAATGGGGATTGGGGCGAAACGACTCAGGGGGCGAACGGGAATTGGGGTGAAACGACCCGTGACCAACCTGTCAGTATCACTTTTTCAGGCAAACCTTTCCTTACTTTTACAACACCTTAACATTCGGATAATTCAAAAACTGCATTTCTATTCGTTTTGATACTTCACGAGATACGTATCAATGCATATCTGTATACAATCGCACCAATATAACAACAATTATCAGTTATATTATCAGTTATATGTGCGGTTTTTCGATTAAGGTTATCATTGGCCGACAAGTTGCAACGAAATCAGGAGAGTTCGATCTGAAATAACGAGATCATCAGCTGAGCGTATTGAAAAACCTCCAGAAGGACAGAATTCGAGTGATGTGTAGATATGTAAATATCATGCGAAGCTTTGAGGCGAAGTAGGTTGCAACAGAGAAAACGAACGAATTTGACATTTTGTTTGATTGCTGGTCTCAGCCAAAAAATTCCCATAGGGGGTAAGGCCAATTGCAATTGAATGGGAAATTCGATACCGAAAGTCACGTGATTTTTTCATTGCAATTTACTACCCAATTCAAAAATTGACATTGGCGGCATTGAGAGTTCTGTTCTGGTTCCTATTAGGGAAGGATATACTGCATGGGAAAATTCCTCGGTTTACAATTTGAAATTAACTTGATAACATTTCCACAACCAGAACTACAATAAACTCTACATCAAAACCACAAAGAATGCATCCCTACAACTACAACCGTAATCAAATTATAGCCTGCTAGAAGACGTCAATGGATTCGACCATTTACGTTCCTTGTCAAATTTCGAAAATGTGTCCAACATTTTCCCCTTCTGTCTTACGAAGGCTGCCATTCCTGCACATCTTGAATGAATGATATTTGTTATCTCCCATTAATTGGTAGAATGTTGACTGACTTGGATTTGGAGATTCATATACGTACATGTAACAGGGTAACATCCATTTCTACAGTCAGAAAACGTCATTTATCTGGTTTCCGTCTGATACCATTATAAAGTCACGACAAACGGAAACTATATTTGGGGAAGGTCCATAGCCAGGACATCAAAATATGATGAGGAGAGAGTTAATTTTTTCCAACAGTGTTCCTGGCTTATTGACAGTCGGTACGAACATCAAACCTAACTCAATATTCTTCTATATCTTACCTCCTACAAGTATCTGGGACTTTCATTGGTTCAAAGAGTCACATGCAGACTACATATAAAACCATATACTGCCTGCCAACATCAATAAACGCCGACAGCTATGGGTAATCTCCCCTTTGTTCATTGTTATTCGAAATGGCGGCAGCCGATAAATGCTTCAAGTTGAAAGATTGAGTGTTGGAAGCCCATATTTGGTCTAAGTGCAGGTTAGGCAACTTAAAAGGCTTCATATTCTGTGGATGTGTGTCATGTTACCTTCGAAATGAAACTGTTTGCTATGTATGAATTTGCCCTGTTACAGTTTATGGGAGAGTGTCTGTAGGCACTCTCCCATAAATTGTAACAAGGCAAAGACACGTAAACACATTGTGAGAATTCTCTCATTTAATTTTGATCGCTGTTATTATTAGTTCTGTGCATCGATGCAGCAGTCGGTAAGATATATTCGTTACACCTTTTGTTGGTGGCCTAATATGGTATATATGGTGTCAGTTAATTTGCTCTCGTCCATAATGAAATTAACTAACACCATATATACCATATTAGGCCACCAACAAACTGTGTAACTTATATTATCCCGTGGCCACCTATGTTACTACCTGTAAAAATCCCGTAAGTTAAAATTTAGTTTTTAATCCCACACCCGGTGTAAAGCTTCTACTGCCCTTAGAACGTTTTCAATGAAAATTTCCATTACAAACATTTACACCTATAATTGTACACTTGTTTCATTCAAACATACGATTGCTGCACTATCTACTACGTTCAATACATTTATTTATTTATTATTCTTTTATTTATTGGTGTTTAAGGTCACATAGTTATGCACGATGGCTAATCATGGCCGTGACAGTTTTACGGGTGGAGGAAGCCGGTGTACCAGGAGAGAACCACCGAGCAACGATGAGCAGCTGCCAGCTCGCCACCATCGTAACTCCGCACTGCAGCACAGGCAGCGTTAGATTGATTGAAGACATGAGCACCATCGGCGTGCAGTACGCCTTAGTACATGGCGTGAGTCATCGTGCCCCCATGCAGACAATTGAGGTTAAGTGCCTTGCCCAAGGACACAAGGCTGGAGTCCGATTCGATCGCTCAACGGTCACCCATCTGAGGACTAACCGGACTCGACGTGGCGTTAAGCCGGGGACACACTAGGCGATTTTTTATCGCTGTCGACAAAGATTTTTTACGCCGTCGATTTTTGTCCGGCAGTGAGTTCAACGATTGAGTGGACACACTTGCCGGATAACAGTACGACAGCGACGTCTCCTCTTGTCATGTGACACCTTTTTACTCTTGTCATGTGATCACTAAATGGCGGCCAGCAAGTCGAAGTACAGGAAGAAAATTGCAGCAATTCGTCTTCTTTTTCCGAGCTCCAAACCGCAGTAGCTGTTTTGGTGGAGGCTGCCATGTTGAAATCATGTGACTTGTAGGCGTACAGTGATTGGCTGCTGTCAATATACGCATCCCATCTGCTGTCGCCGAGGTGGGCACACTGGCCGATCTCTACGCCACCGATAAAAATCCGGCCGAAATTGATCGCCAATATTCAGCATGTTGAAGACGGCCGATTGGTCGGGAATACGTGTTCGCTAGCAAAGTTCGGCGTCGCACAATCAGACACACTACACGATTACGCAAGCGAAAATGGATCGGGCGTACAAAATCGCCTAGTGTGTCCCCGGCTTTACTTCGGTGATCGGACGAGAACCGTTTACCGCAACTCAACCGCCGCGTCCCACTACGTTCAATGGCTTATTAAGTGTAAAATACCTATAATTAAGTATTTAAAATAAAATTTAAGAATTGTTAATAATCAGTTGACTGAAAAAAGCACGGTTAATTCAATAAACTTTGACGAGGTGTCTAGCTGTCAATCAGGCATTCGCATGGAGCCAGAAGTACTGCCCACCTTCGCAAATGTAATAGAAAGATCGTTTTGTTTTTCTTCATTTTAAGTGACAAAGTCGATTATTTATCAAGAGCGTGGTATAAACAAAACAAGTAGGTACTAGTGCCGGTAATCAGATTTAATCCACTCGTAGAATAAGCGTTTTAACAAATCGAAAGATCCTCGTGGTTAAAAGCATTATCCCACTCGTGGTTTCAATCTGATTATCGGCCCTAGTACCTATTTATTCTCTTGTTAACCCTTTACCTATTGAATCAGATACATCCTCTCACGTAATTTACAAATTAAGCGGTTGGAACAACAGAATTCATTAAATTTCAACAAAACAATATCATGTGACACCTCGTTCCAACGAGGGGTCACATGATATGGTTTTGATGAAATCTTTTGAAAAATAATATTTGTTCAATTGCTGAATTTTCATATTACGCGCCGGATGCGGCCGATTGGTTGGGTAAAGGGTTAAACAATTAAAATATCACATTTTGAAATCGTAAAGAATTAAAATCGTCAATTGTTTATTTAAATTAGCGGCTTTCATAGAAATGGTGGTGTTCGACCGAACGCAAATTTTTAGACAAATGTGATCAAAGAAGGCGTTTGGGTAAGGTAGGTCTTGGGTGGCCTTGAAGGCTGGACCAAACAGGTAACAGTATCCTCAGATAAGTATCCTGCAAAGGGTATCCTCGAAAGATATCCTCAAATAATATATTGCCATGTTATAGATATCCTCAAATACAGAAATGAGGCTGAGTGTCGTATGTGCGAGTCACTCGGACGAGCAATTGCTCTCTAGCTCATTTGATCGATGGGATTCGAGTCGTGGAGCAGTGAGTGGAGTCCCTAGATCGAGCAATTGCTCATTTGCTTGATCAGATTCGAGTCGTTTGAGTAAACCTTGTCATTAACTGCTCGACAGATACTTGGCTTTAGGAATCATTTTGGCTTTCGTTGATAAAGGAGACAACTCTGTATGGTTAGGTACAGATTATGGGCAAATCAAGCAATCTGATTAGTTACCTGCAGTAAAGTGAACTGATTGGATTATCTGGAAAACAAGAGTTCTTGGAATAGGTTTATAACTAGTCTGAACAGACGGAAAAAGCTAAATATAGTAACAAAATTGTTCCAGTCGATAGGCTCTTCTACTCTGCTGGAGTATACTCCGATTGAATCAAATGCGCCTTTTATTGGAGGAAAACTCTCAAGATGGGAAAATTCTAGTCCGTATCGATAGTTTTGAGTAGATTTTGGTGGTTTGGAGGGATTGGCAGGTTGTTTGGAGCAATTAGATATACTCCTATTCAATCGAACATACCCCTGTGCTATAAGGAGCCTTTGGGTAACATAGCAACCACCTGCTACCATAGAAACTAAGATGGCGGCCTCCAGTATACAAAATGGACGACGGAATCACGAATCAGCACAACGCGTGTCAGTTTGGATATGACGTCACAAGATGTCCGCTTACGCGGGCTACCATGACAACCAAACATGGCGCCACTGGCTCACGTGACATGACGTCATTTCCGGGGACCTGCCTGGGTCCTCCAACTACGTACTGTCCGGGTACATGACATACTCCTAGCGTGTGTCCGTGTGTTTGTTTGTACGTGTGTGTGTATACGTGAGGGTTTGTCAGGATGTATGATATTGTGTCGGTAGGTATGTTTATGAGGGAGATACCCGGGGAGACAGAGATACAAACAGAGAGACAGAGGATATGTGTTAGGACGCGTATCTGATCAAATGTTTCAACGACCGGAATTTCGTGACTGTACGAATGTACCTCGGCCGATAAGATCAATTACTTTGTTCAAAGTACTCACCGTATTCACAAATCGCAGTGTTGATGACGGATCACCAGTAACGTTTTGAGAACTTGCAGCTGCGAAGAAAACGAACACCACAATTTGCAAGCGCACTTGCATTTTTATGTTGATATTCCACTGGTACCTGCAAGTAGAGACTATGATTCCTCCAGTTCAGTGTTCATGTATACACAATACTATTGTGATAATTTATCAACTTTTTTTCTAACATGTAATTATCATACTTGCTATAATTTTATAATAAACTGCTTTATGTACTTCACGGTTTAGCTGTCAACAATGTTGTCTTTAATAGCTACACGACTGTAAAGTTCAGAAAAGAAAACAATGTCATTATTTGTCACGTTAACATTTCGCATTTCTGTGTTGAAATGATGTTCACAGCATTAATGTGGGACCCATTCAGATTTTGATCTTCTATATGTTTGACTACTTCAACACAAGATACGAAACGAATACAGAGCGGAACAAAATTTTAAATATTGATCATTTTCATTTTAATGGGTACAGATGTGTACAAGAGATACGAGAGACCTTTATGCTTTCAGTGAACGATATAACCTGACTGAACTATCTAGTTATTAATATGTTTGTTATTTGCATTCTGTGATGGTATCACAGAAGTAAATATTTTCCCATAGGCGACCATTATGACGTTCAAGTGAAAACAATTATGAATGATCGCATCACCTTAATATTGGCATTCAAATATCTTTATCAGGTATAGCCCTCCAGACAACTTTTTTCTGACCCGAAAACAGGGGGTCATACAACAAATAAGACAGAAAACCTGACCGGAAGGGAAGTAAAGGTCACGTGCACCTATTTTTTCAGGGAATTCCCAACAAAACCACACCAAAAGTCAATTGTACAAAAAGTCATCTAATCACCCTTTTTATTTATCTGGAATATTCAACAATAATGTACGATGTCATTAGAATGTTTCAAATGTTTATTGGAAAAAAATATTTTCCCAAGACTGCTTATTTTTAGAGAGTGCATCACATTTCAAGGCGGGCAACTCTAATTCAAATATTTACTGCAGCGATACCTGATGTATCGCCGTGCTTGCTCCGGGGGAATTGCCTCTTCAGTTCTGACTAATGGGAAAACGATTCACGAATAGGTGGCAGACAATGGAGATTAATGCAGAGTCGAATTGTTAAAAAACAACACATAGTTCAATATTACAATAACAAACAATGCGTTATATCAAAAAGTCACTGTAATAAAACTGCGTATAGTTTTGTGTGATAAAAAAGGAAGCAAACAACAGTACTCAAGTAAATATCTAAACACTCGAATTTTCAATTTTGGCTATACGATTCTTCTTATCTCCCAGGTGTCTAGTCTAATTCCGTAAGGAATTTGACGCTAAAATGGGCTGCCTGTTTACCCATTTTTCGTGGGATTTGAGTGCAGACTACCGTTGGTCTAATGTGATGTTCCTCCACTCACAGAGATAGACAGATGGTTTTTCGCGTTCCAGGCATTTGTTATAGATATTTCCAATCAATAAGTATTTAATTTACCTAACCCTTTCAACACAGTGTGCTTAATGAGTGAAGAGAAAAATTGGCAGTGGACGAGCAGACGACATAAAGAGTCAAAAATATGAAGCGAGACTCGGTAAAAATTTAATCCAACTGCTCAAGCTGTTGGATTAAATTATTACTGAGCCTACCAACAATCCAGAATGGTTTCGCCCTTTTTGCTTTTTGTCGTTGAAAGTCTTAACTGAAATATACCTTTCAGGGCGCCAGTGTTGAGAGAGTTAAAACCACTAACACGTTTATACAATTAGTGGAGCTACGTGGCGTAATAAAAAAAAACACGATTGTTCTGCATTCTCATTTCTAATGGTGGTCCCAAATATTCGGAGTCTCGATTGGTTGACATTTCTTGCGGTGATTCCACGAATGTGAATGTTTATTGTACATTTTGGATTCAATCGTTTGTAAAATATTTGATGGTTGGAAAGCGAACCATGGGTTCGATTTTCGGACAAACTGAAATATTCCAGACGAGTGAATCTGAACATAGTCGATGTATCTTTTAGAGATAGACTGGTTCCAGGATGTAATAAAGTCGGATTTCTTGTAAAATTAGACTGGTGGTCATGGGGCTTACAATCGTAGTAATAAAAGTGCACAGGACCCCGGTTAATGCCTTTTTGCTAATCTTTATGTATACCCCTAAGCATGTCTATTTGTGATTATTCAGGTTAGTGTAGTAAAATGAAGCAAGCAGGGGACTGCAGTAGACACACTGTAAATCACAGGCCGACCATTTGCACACGAAAAATGTAACAGGATTTGCAAATGTAAGAGTATTCAATCTTTGAATACTGGTGTTCGAGCAGACAATGTAATGTGGTTATATAGAATATACCCATAGTAACCTGGTGTACCAAATGTTCACCACGAGTGAAGTGGTGTTAACCGCGAGACTTCGGCGCGCGGTGAACACCACTTCACCACGAGTGGTGAACATTTGGTACACCAACCTACTTTGGGTATATGTTATTTATACCATGATCGTCAGATCATTAAGAGTCGCTATTATTTTTTCTCGATTTTACTGAGCACCAGACGTACATACGTGCAAATCTGTTTTTTTTGTTTACATGAGCATCGGTGGGCGGTACTTCCGCTGTCAGTTTTATCGCCGAAACGAAATGCAAAATTAAACGGGGCCTTTTTCATTTTAATAGCATAATAACATACCAATTCGAGTTATGGATGCTTTATTAACATGAGACAATGCATGTTTGTTAAGTTTTGGTGTCTTATGAGGTAAACTCATTTGAAAACGTAATAAATAATTGGTGCTTTCATTTCACTCTTTGCGAGGCGACGTGCGATAAATTTAGACAAGTTTGCATTCAGGTCGACGTCACCAAAGGTCAACTTGGGTGTAGCTCTACTGTAGGTGTAAATGTTAACTATTGAAATCCCATTGCTGGCGTGTTCACCACGGTTGGTGTGTAAAGCTAAAATTTATGTCATAGGCTTTTCATATATTGTAGAATGGGTAATCATGGTATAAATAAAATTATAAGCATCATTCGTGTACGGAAAAGAACCTTGACAATGGGCTAAGGGTCTAAAAATATTAACTCGCTCAATTTTACTAGGGAATTAATAGACAATGTGTGCAAATTTCCAAATCCGTAGCTGGAAAAGGAACAGTACAGGCGAACTGTAGTTGTGTGTGGGGCATACCGGGGGGGGGGGGTGAATGGGGTTCGAGGCCATGAAGAGTCTTACTGAGACTACAGGATTGTGATTACAAACGTGGAGAGTGAATTTCGATTGGACCGCAATTGGATTGCGTTCCGGTCGAAATTCTGTGCACGTTCCTCCCTGAAAGAGTGTGTGGTCTCATTCCTCAAAGATTGAATGAGAGGACACTGAATCTGAAAACAGGTATTTTACTTTGTGTTCTGTGATGCGGACTTCAGCTCGCAGCATTGTGTTCCTAAAATCTTGCCCGAGCAGTGTCAGCGTGTTTCAATCGAATCACGATCCAGTAACAAAGAGACATTACAAGGAGGTGGATTATCACAAAAACACCCATGGAGTGAAATTTCTTTGCATACGACGACTGTGGATTCCTCTGGTAATTCATAAGATTATACCGGAGGTCCATTAACTGAACCAGGGCTCAAAATAAGCGGTGTCGCTTCGCTTTTTGCTATGCAAAACTTGCAAAAAGCTACACAATGTTCAATTATGCATAGCATTTTGCGATACAAGATAATCAACTGCAGCCTATTAGGCTGCAGTTGATTATCATGTATCGCAAAATGTAAATGAATATTTGCAAACAAATTTGAAAACTAGTTCACTGATGCTTTACTTCTGATTGTGGAACATTCCAGGCATAACTCAGATTAACTCTCCATCAGGCATCTTTAGCAAGTTCATATGTAAGATGAATTCTATTGGTTTAAATTCTTCCTGTTTTTACAACATTTTGCATAAAATGTCCATTAAAAATAACTTCATGCCCATCAAATTAAAAATCCCAACTTCCATTTGAGAACTCGATTGAACAACCAAGGCGCCATTTGAAAATATCCAAGTCCTTGCAACCCACAAAGGCAGGTCAGTTAAAAAAAACGTAGTAAATGTTTCATGTGTTGCAGATCATTTGGAAATGCCCAGAAATGGGTGGAAAGTATTCTATCTACTGAGAAGAATTCAATATAAAACAGCATAACACAACTCTTGTACATGTGTATAAAAGAATAGCTATGTAATTTTTACAAAATGCTATTCATTTTTTGGAAATGTATAGCATTTTGCTACGCAAAGAAAAAAGTTATTTTGGGCACTGCTTAAACGTTGCTTGGTATCTTCATACTTCTTCCCAGACAAAGTGTTATTGGCTGGGTGGAAACGTCACTCCACGTGAGTTTATTTGTAGTTCCCTCTCCAAGTATGTAAATTTATACCATGCCTACCTATTCTACTATATATGAAAAGCCTATGACATAAATTTTAGCTTTATACACCAACCGTGGTGAACACGCCAGCAATGGGATTTCAGTAGTTACAATTTACACCTACAGTGGAACTACATCCATGTTGACCTTTGGTGACGTCGACCTGAATGCGAACTTGTCTAAATTTATCGCGCGTCGCCTCGCGAAGAATTAAATGAAAGTGGCAATTATTTATTACGTTTTTAAATGAGCCTACATCATAAGATACCAAATATTAACAAACATGCTTTGTCTCATGTTCACAAAGCATCCATAACTCGAAACAGTATGTTATTATGTTATTGAAATGAAAAAGGACCTGTTTCTTTTCCTATTTCGTTTCGGTGAAAAATTGACAGCGGAAGTACCACCCACCGATGCTCATGTAAACAAAAACACATTCACACGTATGTACGGCTGCTGCTCAGTAAAATCGAGAAAAAATAATAGCGACTCTTAATAATCTGACGATCATGGTATAAATAAAATATACCCAAAGTAGTTTGGTGTACCAAATGTTCACCACTCGTGGTGAAGTGGTGTTAACCGCGCCCCGAAGGCTCGCGGTTAACTGCTCTTCACCACTCGTGGTGAACATTTGGTACACCAAACTACTATAGGTATATTCTATATGTATAAGCTGTGGATTTGGGAGGATAAAGAAAAAAGGGAATACAAGTTATATTTTGAGAATGAAGAATTTGTCTTAATTTTGAAATGGTGGCGAACTTGTTTCAGGCAGCTGTATTCTGTTGGAAAGATGCCTTAAACAACTTTATGATAGATTGACACCCGAGTACAATTTGCATAATAATTAATTAAAATTATTTAATTTAAATTATTGTGAAGGGGTTTAACTACAGGGGAGTAGCATTTTAATTGAATCAGTCAGTGTTTAGCATTTTTAAATGAGAAACCTTTGTGCGTCTTTGTAAATCAACGAGGCATTTTCAGTCATTTATTTATTTATTGGTGCTTTATGCCACATTAGCAGCTAAGGCTATATCGTGGCATTGAAAAGTATGTTTTCTAAAATGTGTCATTATCTTCCATGAAAAAAATAAAATCACGCTGCTGAAATGTGAGGAATAAAGCTAAGGAGTGGATACAATAATGCGCAATTAAGACCAGTTGTTTAAAGAATTCTGTGTAAATATCAACCAGTGAAAAAGATAATCATAATGAAAGGGTTATTCAACCCTGGGTTGAGTAAAGCTACAAAGAGAGTCTGAAAAAACCGACTTCCTTTTTTATGCTGTCAAGATGTGTTTAAGTGCAAGTTGCAGAGCTTTGACTTTCAGTTGTGAAAGCAGAACGTTCATTTGGTATTCCCATTCAGGTTATCTGATTACCAGTAACAAGTCCTCCCTTGAGTTCCAATGTATTCTATGTGCCAGTAGGCACATAGAACACATTGGAACTCAGGGGACCAACTGCTGAGATTCTTTTTACATGCACTATATTTAGACGTGATATCGGCACATTTTAATTTAAACTTCAGAGTGTTTGTCGCAGATGTTTTGGAAGAAACAAGGTCGAAAATGGTAGATGGTTACCTTAGATGTGTGGCTCACGGTTCTCGCTTATCGAGTCAGTTTCAAGAGTGGCAGACTTCATTTATGGTCAGTTATAATTCCCAATGGTGAAATATGTTTCACGTGTCTGTTGAGAAATTCTACATTTTGAGGATATGGGAAACAATAATGAGCGGGGTTTGACGCATTAGCCAATAATTTGAAAACATACTGGAGTGACAGTTCAATTCTACGGCAGCGTATTAGGGTCAGGACCTTTTCATTTAATAAACTGTTTATACAGATTAATAAACTGTTTTTACAGATTAATAAACTGTATTTACAGATTAGTAAACTGTATCTACAGTTTATTACGAGACTGTTTTTACAGATTATTACGAGACTGTTTTTACAGATTATTACGAGACTATTTTGCAGATTAATAAACTGTATTTACAGATTAGTAAACTGTATTTACAGTTTATTACGAGACTGTTTTTACAAATTATTACGAGACTGTTTTTACAGACTATTACGAGACTGTTTTTACAGATTAATAAACTGTATTTACAGATTAGTAAACTGTATTTACAGTTTATTACGAGACTGTTTTTACAGATTATTACGAGACTGTTTTTACAGATTATTACGAGACTGTTTTCACAGATTAGTAAACTGTATTTGCAGATTATTAGGAGACAGTTTTTACAGTTTATTAGGCGACTGTTTTTACAAATTAATTAGCCATTCGATTATTGGTTAGTAGTATAGCGTGTACCCGATCATGCGCTATTACCCGGACATTTGGGGAAGCTGCTAGTGTTAAATTCACATAGGAACCGAACTTTGTAGCAACTTTTTCTGTGCGAAACTTCGGCGCCATCTGGCTAGATCCGACAAGTGGTATACGAACTGCATATATCGTATGCTATGATATGTTTTGTGATATATGTAACTACAGGGCTATGGGTTTATTGTATGGGTATGTGGTGGAAAATTAACGGTGAAGGTGGGGTTTCTCGAAAAATAAATTTTCCGCGACACGGTTGACGTTCCTGTGGACGTCGTTACGGCATGATGCGCACCGTGACTTCAGAGAAACATTGACCGCTGTTGTTGTCAACTTTACAGTCCGGTATGACGTTATTCGGGCCGGGGTATGTGTCAGGGTTCTCGTACTGGACTGATATCGTAGTATAGTAAGGGTGGTATATACCTCTCTAGGTATACTATTAGCCCTTGGCCTTGGTACTACTAAACGACCTTCATATTATCCTACGACTGGTATAGGTAGTACATAATGCTAGGCAAACCAGTATTGTGGGGTGGATTACTGCATAGTCGTCGCCTTGTGCGGTATTGGGAAATAGCCCTTGGTGGTTTGGATTTGCAGTAGAGTATGGCAGTTGTATATCACTGTAGATCACATCTTAATCCTTGTTGTATCAGTTGCATTGTACTATCCCATGACTGGTATGGGTAGTATGTAATTCTGGGACAGGCAGTATTGTAGGGTGGGTGGGGGTAATACATGGTCTCCTAGTGTGGAAGTATAGAGTGTACGCTCCACATCCTTACAGGTCCCATGTTAGCCCTTCGTACTATTAATCCACCTAATGCTTCAAATTATCCTGTGACTGGAACAGATAGTACGTATTACTAGGACAAGCGTTATAATGGGTAGGGTAAGGCCTGGTAGTTTGAAAATGTAGTAGTACCATTATCCACTCAGGACGGTGTGCTGGCCCCCAGATGGTATAGGTATTACATAATGCTAGGCCAAGCAGTATTGTTGGGTAGAGGTAATCCATGGTTGTCTAGTCAGGTTGTGTAGGATGTGTTGTTGTACCCCTGCTGGTTCAATCTCTGCCCTTGGTGCTAGTAATCGGCCTAATGCTTCATATTATCCTATGACTGGTATAGGTAGAACGTAATGCTAGGCCAAGTGGTTTTGTGGGCGGGGGTAATGCCTTGTTGTGTAGTGCAGTAGAATAGTATGGGCGGCATATACCCATTTTAGTTCCCATCTTAACCCTTGGAAGCACAATCCACCAGGGACAATGTACTACCCCACATATGGTATAGGTAGTATGTAATGTAGTGTTGTGTGGTGTATGCTTGGTTTCCAGTCTCCTAGCAGGTCATGGATGGTCCTTTGACATTGTAAGACTTGGCCTAGAGGTCGTGATAAGTGACAGTTAGCAAGCCTACAATAGTGCTTCAAGTCGGTAGTAATGGCACAACGGTAGAAGAAGATTATAGTACATAGGACTACAGTAGAAGCTAGTCATAGAACAGAAAGCTGAACCCGATGGTAAGATCACCTGTATAGGATCTTTATAGGGCCTCGGAATCTCACTTATGGAAACCCACTTATAGAATACCTTTTATAGCATCATTACGGAATCCCTCTTTGAAAACGTCGGGCCTTCGGCTCCACTTTTTGCAAGATGAGGTAGAGTCGTATGTGGAGCCACTCGTTCGACCAATTACTCTATGGCTTTTTAGCTCGATGAGATTCTAGTCGTTTGATCAATCGGAGATAGTTAGCAAGCCTGCAGTAGTGCTACAAGTCAAATAGTAATAGTACAAGGAACTAATGGTACAAAGCTTCGAGGGTGGTAGAAATTATAGTATTGGTTGACTGCGAACGGGGTTATAGGACAGAAAGTTGAAGACAAGATGTAAACAGATGGCAAGGCTATCTGTGAAGGAACTGTGAGGTGATCGACTCGCCTCGGGGGTGGGTCTGATGAACACCAAAAACTCATGTTTTGGAAAGGTTGGCATGTGATACATCATTTTAAAGGTCTCGACGCGTGTAATCCGATTATTTGGTATTTGGCAGGTCCCGAGGGGGTGAGGCTGAGGGGCATAAACAATTCAAGTTTTAAAAAGGTCTGTTGTCATGTGATACATCATTTTAGCCCGAATATTTGGTATCTGTGTCTCCTCAAGGGGTGGGACGGAGGGTTGGGACCTCAAAACCCAAATTTTAGAAAGGATGTCAGGTGATACATCATTTTAAAGGTCTCGACTTGAATATTTCGAATATGAAGTATCCGACTCTCCCCGAGGGGGTGCTGCCGAGCGATGGGGCCTCAAAACCCAAGTTCTAGAAAGGTAGTCGTGTGACTCGTGTGATACATCATTTTAGAGATTTCGACTTTAATATTTCGAATATGAAGTGTCCAACCCTCTCTAAAGGGGTGGGGGCTGAGGGGCATAACAAATTTAAGTTTTAGAAATGTGTTCGTGTCATATAACATTTTAAAGGTCTTGCCTTAAATATATCGAATATGAAGCATCCGACCCTTCCCGAGAGGTGGGGCTGGGGGAAATTAAAAAATACGTTTTAGAAAGGTAGTCATGTCACAGTTCATTTTAAAGATCTTGAGTCGAATATTTCGAACATGAAATATCCGACCCGCCTCGAGTGGGTGTGGTAGGGCAAGGTCGTCAAGCCGGATGCGATTGTTTGGTGAAGATCTCTCAGATGAGAAACATTTTCAACCTCACGATATCTTGATTTATTCCAATCAGTCTGTGACAGACGAAAACAGCTTAAGGTAGTGTGCCTGTTCAACGGATGTGATTGATTCGACAGATTCGAAGGAGATCCATCAAATGAGAAAGAGGAGATTTCCAACTGCGTGGTATGCTGTGTGGCATTCAGTATGCAAGTGTATCTTACCGTTGACCTGCCTCGGTTCGACGGTGTTATTTGCTATAGTCTTATCAGAGTTATGCCCTATTATAGACTTGATTTTTTTCGCAAATGTGTTTGTTTTTAGGCGATAATAATTGGGCGAAATGGTGTCATATTTGGTGTGCAAGTGAGTAGTATAGCATGTACCCGATCGACCCTGATAACCCGAACTTTTGCCGGAGCAGCTAGTGTTAAATTCCCATAGGAACCGGACTTTTGCCAGAGCATTTTTTCCTGACGAAAACGTTGGTTCCATCCAGCTAAATCCGGCAAATGGTGTACCTTCAGCATATGTAGTATACTATGATGTGTATAGTGATATACGTACACATGGGTCTTTGAGTATATATTATGGGTAAGTGGTGGAAAGATGATGGGAAAGTTGGGTTGTCTTGAAAGTTTTTTTTTCGCGAAACGGTTGACGTTGCTATTGACGTCGTGACGTCATGATGCGCACGCGACGTCATTTAGATGTTGACCGCTGTTGTTGTCCACTATACAATCTGACATAATGTTATTCGGGTCAGGGAGTGTCGGGTTTCTCGTATGGGGCGGGGTGTGCGATATGGTAAAGGCGGTATATATCAATGTTGGTATACTATTACCCCTTGGGCCTTCATATTATTATTATTATTATTATCATAGAACGACAGTAGAGTATGGGCGACATATACCTCTGTGCCCCCCCCCCCCCCCCCGAAAGCCATTGGTACTACAAATCGACTTAATGCTTTGTGTCATCCCAAAACTGGGTTAGGTAGTATGTAATGCGGTGACAGACGTTATTTTGGGGTGGGTGGGTGGGTGGGTGTAAAGCATGGTCGCCGAGTGTAGTAGTATAGGATGTACGCGTTGTACCCCTACAGGGCCAATGTTAGCTCTTAGTACTATTATCCTCCTAATGTTTGGTGTTATCCTATGACTGGTATAGGTATTATGTAATGCTAGGCCAAGCGGTATTGATGGTACAGGTAATGCCTGGTAGTTTAGAACTGTAGTATAGAATGGACGGTATATAACCCTGTAGGCTCCCTGTTAGTGCTTGGTACTATTAACCAACCGATTGGTTTATTTTATTATATGGCTGGTATAGGTAGTACGTTATAGTAGGTCAAGTGGTATTATGGGGTGGGGGTAATGCTTGGTAGTTTAGAACGGTAGTATAGCATAGGCTGGAAATACCCCTGTAGGCCTCTTGTTAGTCCTTGGTACTAATAATTTACCAGATGCTTCATATTATCAAGCGGTATTGTGGGATGGAGTTAATGCCTGGCAGTACAAAAGGGCAACAGAGTATGGTTGGTATATACCCCTGTAGGCCCACCTTAACCGTTGATAGAATTAACCTACCTAATATTTGGTATCATCCTATCACTGGTAAGGTGATACGTAATCCTAATTCTTCCTACCCTATTCCAAGTACACTTGTTCTTGTTTCATCTATCCAGATCATCCAATCAGTTCACATTATGGAAGCTGATTAATCAATCACATTGCTTCACTTCCGTAATTTATACTTATTCATACAAAGTTGTCTCCCTTGTGTATAACAAAAGCATATATCATTCCCAAAACAAATAAGCTATCGACCGAGTGACTCGCACATGCTGATCGAACGACTCGATCCCATCGAGCAAATGTGCCATATAATAAAACAAACCAATCGGTTGGTTAATAGTACCAAGCACTAACAGGGAGGGGGGTTGGGGGGGGGGCTACAGGGGTATATATGTCAAGGTGATAGCTTGAATTTTCGATTTTGTTGTTTAAAAGTGTATATATTTTCGATAATCATTCTCACTGGGATAAATATAAAGCATAAAGATAAGGACATGGTGGACCCCGAAAACCGATTTGTCACTTAAACAGACTCGCAGTAATTCAAGCGCTGGTAATGAGGCATGCACGTTAATGTCCATTATGACGTATTTATTGAACGCCACATGGGCGGTCTGGATAAAACATTAAAGGTAGTAAATCCAGTGTCCTCCTGCAGTCGTTATCCGTGTAAAAACAGTCTCGTAATAATCTGTAAAAACAGTCTCGTAATAATCTGTAAAGACAGTCTCGTAATAAACTGTAAATACAGTTTACTAATCTGTAAATACAGTTTATGAATCTGTAAAAACAGTCTCGTAATAATCTGTAAAAACAGTCTCCTAATAATCTATAAAAACAGTCTCGTAATAAACTGTAAATACAGTTTACTAATCTGTAAATGCAGTTTATTAATCTGTAAAAACAGTCTCGTAATAATCTGTGAAAACAGTCTCGTAATAATCTGTAAAAACAGTCTCGTAATAATCTGTAAAAACAGTCTCGTAATAATCTGTAAAAACAGTCTCGTAATAAACTGTAAATACAGTTTACTAATCTGTAAAAACAGTTTATTAATCTGTAAAAACAGTTTATTAATCTGTATAAACAGTTTATTAAATGAAAAGGTCCTGACCTTAATGCGCTGCCGTACACTTCTGCAGAGAACGCCCCTCTGCTTCAAATATACTGGTGATGTTCTAAAATGCCCAAGGCTAATTCTAATATCACATGTGTTCTATACAGATTGAGTAGTGTTTTTGGTCAGCACCCTTGTCAGTGCCACCAACTACCTTCAGATGGTGAAGTGCCTTTTTCCATTTCACGCTTAGTTGTTTGATATGAGAAAAGAATTTTAGGTTACTGTCAAGCAATACACCAAAGAATTTCACTTCTTCAACAGCTTTAATAGCACTCCCATCTATTTCAACTCCGGATGAAGATGGTGCTTCCCGGACTTAAGGAACACAATTTAGTTTTGGTTTCCGAAAAGGTGAAACCCATGTAGCCCATTTTGAATACTTTTTCAAACACAGCAGAAGTTTGCATGACATTCATATTTTTACTGCTGTGGCTGATTAAAAAGTTACCAACATAGAAAGATTCTACCACATTCTCAGTCGAGTTAATGATTCTATGTATTTTTACAGAAAGAAGGGTAACAGATAAAATACTGTCCTGAGGAACCCCCAAATCATGTTCTTTTCTGGAGAATGAATTTTCCTCAAACTTTTCATGTCTGACAAATGATCCACATCGCTTCTTTGGCTCCTGAAAGCGCATTGAACATCCGTAGGTGGATTGTTTTATTCCCGAAACTAGACAAGTCGATCATTGACCATCCTTTCCATGCTTTTACACATACAACTTGTCAATGCAATAGGTCTGTAATTACTTGCAGTAGGTTTGTAATTACGTGGGTTGTTGTGATCTTTATCAGGCTTTGAAATGAGAATTATTATAAATTTTTGCCAGGAAGGTGGAAAATAGCCAGTCACCCACGTACCACTGAAAATTGACAATAAACGTTCAAATGACGAATTTGGCAGATGTTTTAAAATTTGGTAATGTATTCCATCGGGTCGAGTGGCAGTATGATGCCAGTATCCGTGAAGATGCAAAGAGTTATGCAACTCGTCCATAGAGGAAGGTTCATTGTAATCTTCTAAACTATCATAGGTAAATTTGATCTTTTGTTTTTCCAGTTGTTTTTTAAGTTCAACGAATTCTGGATTTCAATTTTCAAACGACGAATATCTTAGAAAATGTTGAGGTCAGTTTGCTTGATATTTAATTCGTTGATGTGTTGTCGTTGAGGTTTTGTACACTGGATATTTTTCTCTACCCTTAATTTTTTTAATCATTTTCTAAATTTTATTGATAGTTGCGTGTTGGTTAAGTTTGGAAACATAAGTTTACCAACAATATTTCTTTGGGTTTTTTGTTTGTTTTATAAGTCGTCTTGTTTTTGCCCGATTTATACGTAATTTATTCAAATTATTTGTAGTTGACGACTTATTATATTTCGGTTCAGGTTTCTTGCAATCTTTTATAGCCTGTTTGTATCCATCATCCAACTATGGTTTGTGAAACGTTTTGGATTTGTCGAGGTTTTAAGAATGGTTAGTTTAGTTTAAACATATTTTATTTGTCAAAATAAACAAAAAGGATTGGACAACAAGTGCTCAACATTTAAAACACGTCCTCTCCTTTGTATACGATTAACAAGTAAATGCAGCATTTTTTCAATATATATACATCATAATAAACAATACGCTATTCAAGATTGCAATGGTGTTAATATGGTAGATATTCAGCGAAAGAAAAGAGAAGGAAGAAAAGAGGGGGACTAATACCTTGTACTCATCAAACAAATATCAAACTGTCTCCAGCCAACTCACCGGGCCAGAAGAGCCCCATCACTGCAAGGTGCATGCAGTGTTTTGTCATCACATATAAAGTAGGTAAGCTACGTCTAACGATATATCGTCATCTGACAACCACAATGCTCTCTCTTCCACCGGAAGACAGAACCCCATGGTTCTCACGTGACAATAGTGTATACGTGACACCAATATATATGATCAGTTCCAACGCGTGTAGCTATTTCATAAACACGGTACGGGTAAGTCAAGATCCTCCAATCGTAGTTAACACCTTACCCATCAAGAAAGGCAGAGGGAATTTGCAACTAAACCTCTAACTATCCCTTTTCCATCCTCTGTACCAAACACACAGCTCATGATTCCTCATTGGAACGAGCTAAACGAGTTCGCTCCAATTAGGAGACGCAAGCTATATTTTGAGGTTAAAAAAGAGAAGAAATTAGTGATTTTGTGAACAGTGCTGGCAGGTTTAGACCACTACTTCCGGCAAAGGGTTAATCAGGCCAGTCACTATAAACGACTTGCACACCACTCAATGGCTACCAGAGCAATTTTCCAATGATGCGGCACTGTCCACCATAGGAGACCAGCACTACATTATTTTCCGGGGGCCTGGAAACATAGAACTAACTACCTCCTGAATGAATATTCTCAAAGGTATTGAATCGATTGGTTGCTTTGATATACTTTTGTATTACTCGAAATAGATGGTCATTTGCAGATGGTGACATGTTAGGGATACCGTAGAGGATATCCGTAACAGAATTAATTGTGATGTTGGCCAGGTCCTGTTGTAGTATTAATCTTTCATTGGTATACCTTGGGCAGACAAAAAAGTAGTGTGATGCGTCTTCCAGGCCGTTGCCACATGAGCAATTTGGTGTGTCGTGGATATAATTTTGAAATTTGTCAAAATTTAAATCACTGCATGCATTACGTAGTCTGCAATGCAGTATATTCAGCTTTCTTGAACAGATTCCAAAATACGATGGTGGCCTACATACCTCGCTTTTGAAATACTTAGTAAATTCACTTAAAGATTCCAGGTTCTTTATATCCATAGGAAGTGAGTTCCACTCTGAGATACAAGATGGGATGAAAGAATTTTTCAATAATTCAGTATGCACCAGAGGAATTTTGAAATTCGAACGAGCACGTGTGTTATATGGCGAGTAGTCCTGGAATGACTGGGGCAATAGTTCAAGGAGGTATTTTGGGACATCCCCATGGATAATTTTGAAGAAGGTCACCATCTTATGCAATTTTCGTCGTTGTTCTAGGGTTTCCCAGCCGAGTTCGAAAAATACTCTCGAAGACGGTACCGACCTAGTGAGTCCAGTTATTATCCTCCCGGCTTCCATGTGTATTCTATCTTGGCTAGAAAGTAAATAATCGGGGGCTCCGGTCCATACTACGTCTGCGTACTCTATTATTGGAAGTATAAAAGACTTGTACATTATTTCAAGAGTTTTTCTGCTCAGTGTAAATTTAAGTCTTCTCAACTGGGAAAGCCTAGAGTTAAGAATCGTTGTGCACGCTAAAAACTAAAGTGTTAAAAACTACCCTTGAAGTGCTGTATTTAACACTTACTAAGTGCTGAACTAGCACTTTGTTCAAGTGTAGATATCCCAGAACTTGACAGATGTTACAATAATACCACTTGACAAGTGTCATGTCGCGACACTTAAAAGGAAACAACGCAGATGACGCGGATCAGGCTCGAACTCTCGAGCCTGATCCACGTCATCTGCGTTGTGTCCTTTTAATTATGTACCCACCAAGCGCAAATCATATTATGGACGATTCTGGAAGAACCACCAATGCTAGACACATGGGAAGTGCCATCCATTCATGTTTCAGATGTCTGACGATTGTAATGTCTAAGTGCTTAAAGCATTGCACTTTGAGTGTTAAAATCAAACCCTAAGAGTTAGAATGGGTTTAACACCTTGAAAGTGTCAGTTTTAACACTTTAGTTTTTTGTGTGTGTGTGTAATATATAGAGGATATCTAGTGTTTTTGAGTGGATATCGAAAATTATCTCATGAGTGACCGAGACAAATGTCTATTTTCCGCGAGCGCTTGCGCAAGCGAAAATTTCCATTTATCTCAGTCACAAGTGAGATAAGTTTCGGTATCCACTCAAAAACACTAGACTTTCTTTTTATTATATGTTTTTTGTAAGAACCTGATAATTCCATTCGTTTCAACCTTGAATTGATGCATGAAAGTAGACAGCGCATTGAATCATTGAAATGCGATAGTGATTTGATTGATACTCGGGGCAGATAGCGTCTTGCAATCTGATTCAGCTGGCGGGTTTCTAATCCAAACATGGGCTGAAAGTCCGTAATATAAGTTTTTGGTTTGGTACGTCCTTTGAAAGGACGTACCAAACCAAAAACTTATATTACGGACTTTCAGGCCATGTTTGGACTAGCGAGTTTCATGCATCAATTCAAGGTGAATACTTGTTGAATTATTGCTGGAAAGGATCGGTATCCACTCAAAAATAGTAGATTTACTTTTCATTATACAATTTGTAGAACAAATTGATCATTTCCAGTCATAATTTGACTCGTATCCACCTTGTAGTGATGCTTTAAAAGCCGCCATTTTGATTGATACCGTGAAAGTGAAAATGTCTATATCTTCACAGTTGGGGGATACGATTTCAATCTTTCAGCAATTTCTTCGATAATCTACCGTTTAGCGTATCATGAAAAAAGCAATACCTCAGTAAAATGTTCTAATTGGTCGGCACATTCTTGAAATGTTTCCTGTGAAAGTGTCCCAGTTTGCTTTTGTTACGTTTCCACTGGGTCAAGCGCTCATCGTCCACCGGAAGCACCCTTTTCAGCACAGCAGAATGTGGTCACTCCCGTATAAGTCACCTTCAACATTCCAAGAAAAATCAAGGAAGACTGAAGGACATGAAATTGTAAGATCGATTGAAGTGTAAGAACCAATTGCGGGAGACAAATAAGTGTCTGAATCATCAATGAACAAGCACAAGTCATATTTTTGAAGTAAGCTCCACTACAGTTTTCCGTCTGAGGTCTTCTTTGCTGCCCAAAGAGTGCTATGAGCATTAAAGTCTGCCAACAAAATGTTTGGGGATGGGAGTTCGTGAACCAGTTGCTCACGGTCATGCAGATGAAGGGTCTTATTTGGGGAAATGTAAATAGAACAGAATGCAACGGTCTTGTCTAGTTAGGTGTATCGCTACGCCCTGTAAATTTGTTTGTAACAAAACAGGATTGTGGATAATATTAGTTATCCTTGTGTTTTCCAGGGTGTATGGGAATTTATGCCTGTTTGGGAACTACACACTGAGGCGAAGCAGCCGAAGGGTGGTGTACGAGTTCCCAAACCGGCGAAAATTCCCATACACCGTGGATACACAATACACAAGGATAACAGATTTATTTCCATGAATTTTGGTGTACTTAATATTTTAACCTGCATTGTGGGCAAAAACTGACAGAAAATTTGTACTTTGCAAGTTTCTTAATAAATAAAACCAGACAAATATGGATGTCATTGGAACTGGCTCAATGAGCCAATTCCAATGACATCCATATCTATAATATTTTATTGCACATAAATATTAAATTTCCTGTATTTTTATTTTGTTCTAACCGAGCATAAGGTATGAACTAACAATTAAAAATGGATAGTGTTTTTTAGCCATATAGCCTGCTATTGTATATTCTTGTTTTTACACCGTGGTTAACCACGGTATAAAACAAAAGCCACTGTGGGTTGCAATTTACACCGTACCTCTCAGCCAATCAAATCGCAGTATTTTGTTTAATTTGGAAATAATGTGGTTTCTGACCGAGACAGACGTTCCACGAACATGACGATCATTTTCATCATCCCAGGCATCATACGAAGTATAGTGCTCAAAAGCTGAATGAGCTTGAGCGTCAGGTTTCTTTAAGAGTAGTTCCTGCAAGCAAAAGGCAGCAGGTTTATATTTGTGACGAAGACGGCCCAGTTCATTAAAATTCGCTCTAAAACCTGGACAATTCCATTGTATTATATTGTGTTTGGTTGTATTATCCATATTTGGTTCGAAATTTAGAGGGTGGACGTTTGGGTGAAATTGGTTCTTTGGTGACTTTACACCGAAAGACTTACGCTGAGATGAATTCAGACAAAGTACATTGGTGGATGCGTCATCGATATACATCCTGAAAATACATGTATTCAAATGTATCAAACATATTTTTGGTAACAATGTTCTCTAACATTTTGGGTGTTCTATCCTATTGTAATTTCTGATTATCTTTTCTTTTTTCTGACTGTGACTCAGATTTTGTTCCCCTTTCGATTTTTGTTCTGATTTTTTTTTTTTTGCTTCGATTTGGTTTATTTGTTCATTTTTGTGCACAGATTTGGGTTCTTCGTTCTTATCTGCAGGTGTAGGTTTAGGCGTATCTTTCTTTTTTCTCTTATATTTTCTTTATTTCTTGTGCAGTAGGCTGGGTAATGCCGCCGAGCACTGACCCGCCCCAGACAGATTTTGCTGCATCTGCCTGGGGGAATGCTAGTGGGGTTTGGGTGTGCAATAAAATTCCTTTGAAAATTGGCATTCCTTTGCCACCAAACAATCTCGACCTTTGATAGGGCTGGAAAGTGTCATGGTTTTATCAAAATTCTCTTTAGCTGCTGTTAAGCCCGAATGTTTCGCAATCTCGACCTATCGATAGTGTAAAGGTTCGTACTGAACCACAGGGCAGGTGGACACCATCACACCAACCAAACATGCAACTGCTCGAATTAAAATAACTGGACATGCAAGTGCCTCCAGAAAAAGCACCTGATGCCTTTGGAATTTTGTATCTGTAATGGTAACGGCCATATCATTCAAAATAAAACCCATGTGTTCAAGAGTAGTTGAAGGTTTAGTGATTGATTTTTCCTGTGAAATTGCAAAATCAAATGAAGTTAATAACTAACTGGTAAAATCTGCAAGCATTAATCTCCAGATGAAGCTGTCAGAAAAGCATCATCCAGATAATCACAGGATAGAAAGCCTTGATTTCTAAGGTGGACAAACACAGGTTTCAGTAATTTTCTGAAGAGCCGAGGAGCCGAGGCCAAGCCCATGGGCAGCACACAGAATTTGTAGTATTTGTCATTGCACTTAAACTTATGACCATGAGGATATGTGGAATGGCAAGTTGTGCCTCATTGCCCTCGTGTTTTCATATAATGAAAAGGGTATCTGAAGGCCAGCCAAGTAATAGAAAGAGATTCCACGAGTGTATCCCTATGCAATATGGTCTGTAAATATCCCAAACCGAGGCCCAACTTCCACTTCACAATTTACTCACCTTACCCTTACTTCCTTTCCTTCCTATCTCTAAGTATTGGCATGCCCAAGGCCCTGCCTGATGTTTGCTTTCTTCTCCAAACATACCAATACCACCCATTTCCCTTCCACTTTCCTATTCTTTCTAAGCTCTGGCATACCAACGGGTCTGTTGGTGTCTGCTTGCTACGCCATTCATACTAAGACTACCCATTCCATCCCACTTCCCCATTCTGGTATCTACTTACTATACACGCTAACACCACCCATTCCCTTCCACTTGATTATTCTTCCTGTAACCATAACTTGCCCAACGACCTGCCTGATGCCCGTCTGCTATGCCATGCGTACGAACTCCTGCAGTTGAATACGTGGGTCAGAGAGTAGTCAGAACACGCCACAAAAGTTAATTATAGTAACAAAACACCGATCTTGCTCCAAGTATGGGGCTCTTTTGTTCTACCGGAGTACATCCCTCATCAATCGAAAATACCCATTAGGGGTCATATAACACTTCACGCAACTCTGTTTCGGTAACAAAAAGTCGATGTCGGTGATTTGGGGTAAGAGTCGAGCTTATTTTGGTAATTCGCAAGACTCGCATTGAATCAAACACGCCCTCAGAACGGACCCCGTCCGTTTAGAGGTCATTGGGTCACATGGCAACAACAAACTGACATAGAAATCAAGATGGTAGTCTCCAATATAGTCTCTCTCTATAGAAAACAAACTACGGAAACACGTGTCACCCTAACTACACACGCTGAGCATGCTCACTAAAACCACGTATCACTATCGGGATGAGGTCACAACATGTCCGCTCTCCTGCGCTTCTATGAAAACCCACGTGACACCCACAATACACCAGGGTATGCTGTCACTTCTGCAGTATGCTACCCCCCCCCCTTCCCCCGCCCCGAAGTCCCCCAGATGGGGCACATTTCATACTACTCAAAATAAATATAGCGTGCGGCGAAATGATAATACGCGCACACGAAATAATACTCCTTGTGCCCGTATTATTATTTTGTATGTACAGATTATTAATTCGTCTACGTGGATTATTATTTCGTGTGCACCAATTATTATTTTGTGCGCAGGGATTATTAATTCGTGTGCTCGGATTATTATTTTGTGCGCACGGATTAAAACATAAGGTGTCAGGACTTCCACCCCTTCTGTCCCAAAAGACAGACCTGCTATATATACTTACCACGCCATGCATGGGAATCTTGTTCAGTGGCGGAACCAGAATCCTTTATAGGGGAGAATTCCAATGGAGGGTGGGAGTGATATGACGCGAGTATATCTCAAAGGCCGCAGACAGGGAGGGAAAGGTGTAGGCAGGTGAATCACCCTCTCCCATTTGTGTGACCTGGAAGTGATAGAGCCAGACATCTGCGGGGGTGGGGGTGGAGGCTGCAAGTAGGAGACATGCTTCGTTCGGAGGGGTATCCTGAGTGGAGAAGCCGACATGCCCTCTCCGGGAGGAGGGGTCTCCTCCCAGACAAAACAAATCACTGTGCATTTAAATCAAGTTTTCTGGTGGCTTTTAGGCTGAATCACCACATTTTTGGATTACCCACATTTTAGAGACAAGGTTTATAAACGTACATGGCTCATAAGTATCTGCATCCAAACTTGCAAAATTCCAGTGGATTTATGTTTATCAGCTGAGTTTGTAATTAAATAAAGAAAAGAGAGTCACTGTGTGTGTAAGATAGGGTGGCTGGATGTGACAGTTTTGGAGAGGGGCAAATGAGAGAGAGAGAGATGGGGGCGGAAAACTGTGTTCGTGTGTTCGGGGGCAAATGCCCTTTCATGACATCCTGCAGCGCCGCCAGCGGATTCGGGACCTCTCCCCGAATTAAACATTTTTGGAGCTCTGTAAACGACTCTGGTTATCCTCCCTCGGTAATCTTTTCAATTTTAACTGTGAAGATTTGAGAGCGATTCTGGAGCCTAATGGAGGATGACGAGGTCATCTGTAAGGGCCTGAGTCTCTTTGAAATATTCTCAAATTTCGAAGCTATATCAACAGTTTTGAAGACTCCTAATGGAAGGTGAGGGAGGGGGTCGAAATCATATGTGGCAGTTTGCATTTATTTTGAAGGGGGGGGGGGGGGGGGCAATGTAAGTCTATTTGGAGACGATCTGTGTGTGTTTTCCCATGCCCCCACCACTGATCCCGACCTTCCCAGGGCCTACCAAAATATATATAATACCGCCTAGATTAGACATGTAGCGGACAAGCATAGGCATATGCTGCCATCCCAGCCAACCTTAGGTGACGTCCCATCCCAAATTCCCCCGGCATTGTGAAGTACTTTTCGATTGCTGCTTCACCATGAGAAGACGTCACAACATGTCCGGCCACGCGCGTTACCATGACAACACAAAATGGCGGCACCCAGTCACATGACTATGACGTTACTTCCGGGGTCCACCGCGGGGTTCACCAGATCTTGCTCGAAAGGAACGAGCACTACTACTTTGATCCATGCACATGAAATAATAATCCGTGCGCATGAAATGAAAGATATAAAAACTATGCTATAGGTTATTAAGTCAAAATGGCCCCAACCTGTGACCTTGGCAAACTGGTATCCTATCATCTTAACTCTTAGGTCTACTTGTTCTTGCTTGGACCTAAGTTATCTAGGACCATTCAGCCCTCGGTCGATACCGCCTCCTCTTCTCTTCAAGAAGGAAGGTCAGGAAGGGTAACCTAACGACCCCAGGTCCGTCCTTGTTAGGCCTGCTTCCCCTTTTTTAACGTGCGATAGGCCAGCTAGGACGAAGTGAAGTCTGCGTAAGACCTCACATTGCTGCACTCTGGGTCTTTGCCTGTGGCAGTAAGTAGGTGTATGATTGCGTGGCGGGAGAGGGAGATCTCTTGTTGAGACATGGGGGCGCAAAAATATGTCAGCGAAGATATGAAATTCAGATGTCTAAAATGGCATATAAAGCAGCCATCGAAAAGTACTCCACAATGCCGGGGGAATTTGGGATGGGACGTCACCTAAGGTCGGCTGGGATGGCAACATATGCCTATGCTTGTCCGCTACATGTCTAATCTTGGTGGTATTATATATATTTTTAGTAGGCTCTGGGAAGGTCGGGATCAGTGACGAGGGCATGGGAAAACGCACACAGCACGCCCCCAAATAGACTTACATTGCCCCCCCCCCCCCCCCCTCAAAATAAATACAAACTGCCACATATGATTTCGACCTCCCTCCTCCACCTTCCATTAGGAGACCTCAAAACTGTTGATATAGCTTCGAAATTTGAGAATATTTCAGAGAGACTCAGGCCCTTACCGATGACCTCGCCATCCTCCATTAGGCTCCAGAATCGCTCTCAAAGCTTCACAGTTAAAATTGAAACATTTACCGAGGGAGGATAACCGGCCCCCACCAATGGCCTCACCTCCTCTAAGGAGGCTTCAGAGTCGCTGACAGAGCTCCAAAAAATTATAATTCGGGGAGTGGTCCCGACTCCGGTGGCGGCGTTACAGGAGGTCATGAAAGGGCATTTGCCCCCGAACACAGACTCCCCCCCCCCCCCCCTCTCTCTCTCTCATTTGCCCCTCTCCAAAACTGTCACATTCAGCCACCCTCTCTTATACACACAGTGACTCTCTTTTCTTTATTTACATACAAACTTAGCTGATAAAATTAAATCCACCGGAATTTTGCATGTTCGGATGCAGATACTTATGAGCCATGT